>OU342843.1:5259446-6574308 GCA_910591585.2 Nysson spinosus | reverse complement strand
CTGTAACGTAGAATGTATCTAGATGCAGTGTAAAAGGAAGTTTCCCTGCTGTACAAACTCTTAGTCTCTTGTACGTGTTACGAGATGTCCGCCAGTTCCCCATACAAATGTAAAATAGACCGTTCCCAACGAACGTACAGAACACCATAACACGAAATTGTCTGAACACGAATAACAATGCGAGTATCGTCAACCACGTTTTCCCAGCAGAAATAATGCCACCGTTCACGTAGCTCGTAGTACTATATGTACAACACCCTTCGATTACATCATAAAAAGCTGCTTGCAATGACTTATCGTGTGGTTTTTCCCAATAACACAAGAAACTCCGCTTTTCATCCCCTATTTCCTTATAAATCACACCTGCACAATACGAATAATATTATAATTGCTCGATTGTGCAGACGCTCGACTACTGCAATACCTCTTTCCATCACCGTAGGAGAGCAAGGGCGAGTCTGTGTGTATGTATGCATGTGTGTGTGCATATTATTCTAAGAAGGGTGATGTACATTAACTCCCCGCTGTCACTTTGCTGCGGTTCTCGAAGTGTTCATACAAAGGCAGGAATAATTACCGCCCCGCGTGCATCCGCGCGGAAGCAAACGATGTACGCCAATACCCTACCAATCCTGAAAGACCGCATGCCACAACATATATCCTATATCTACCGTTCGTTGAATCAGCTCATTCTAAATAAGAACGATTCCTTCGTCACGTGTATCGTATACAAGCATAACAACCGGCCACGTGGTGGACGAGTCCTATCATACGATAGATCCCGTACGATTTTGAACATTTCTTAGAAACGTCACTCGTCTATTCAAGCCCCTATGCTCTCGTCTAGGATAGTTTTACATGCCGAGTAAAGGAGAGTCAAAGCATGGGGTGAAACAGAAAGGGAGGATACCGAGGAGAGAACTAAGAGAGTGAAAAACCTAAAGGAGAAAGAGACGGAGAAAGTTAGAGAGACGAAGAAAGGGAACGATCCAACCTCCATCTGGTGGAAGTGCACAGTGGTACTGGGTTGTTCCTACGTGCATGTATATGTGTGCATGTTCCACAGCGTAGACGGGTCATTGACCCCACGGTGCACTCTGCGTTACACGTATTCCAAACTACACAAAACACAAGTGTCTCGGTAACGCTTTACAGGCTGTTTCGAATTTAATCTGACGGTTGTACAGTGCATGCGCAACCGCGTGCATTGGTCGTCGTAGAAACGGAGAATCTAATGCCGCTAAGGGGAACGGGAGAAAAAAAAGGGATTTAAGACGCGAAGGGGTTTGAGAGAGAAAAAGAGAGAGGATCGATCGGTTACAAAGCGACCGTAAGATAGTGGGATTGGCTCTTGAGTAGAGAACAGTCAGTTCGGGTTGTGTATTGGATACGTATTCATGGACGCCCCTCGACTCTTTTCTTTGACTTACGTTATCTTGTCGAATTTACGGTCCGGGGGACGATAGGATCTTATCTATCATACTTTGGTATCACATGCCACCCGGATCGACGGAAAGAACAAATTAACGAAATTGCTCGAAGTTCAATTCAACTAATGCAGAATAGAGGTATCATTCTGTCTATTTGGTTTTGGTGTCAAATGATATTGGACTACGGTATTTATCAACTTATTCGTCGAACGACCCACGAATTTGAATATATATCAAGTACATTAGATATTTAAATGAATTCAATGAAATATGTGCATATGTTTCTTGAACCTTCCTGAAGGGAGTATAATAGTGTTGACGACCCTTATCGTTCTTTTTGTTATCGTATCCTTCAACTCTTTAGCGTTTATGTTTCTCTTTGATAACGGTCACCACCCACTGCGTGTGACGCGATGTGCTTTGTGCCACTTAAATAAATCGTACGACACCTAATCACTAGCACAATGGTGGGGTGTCATGATTCCCCTGACTTATTCAGTACACTTTCTGTCATACGTACAATTTACAGCAACATTTTGAATGACAAAAATTCAAGATCTATAGAATACCAAGAAATAGAAAAATATCTTTTACCAAAGTCCTTGGTCCCATAGTTGCACGTAGCGAACCCAGAAGAGCGGAGAGTTTCGGTCCACCTGAAACAGAAAATAATTAAGTTAGCTTACGTTCAAATATGATTCATCAAAATACAGAATCATCAATATTTTTTCCTTCCTTTTGCAGAGGTATCCATAGTGAAAGGTGGAGCTGATCCGAGCATATGAAGTCTTACAAATAAATCATGTAATATCTGGAATAAGGGAAACGGACGGGAAAAGTAGGGATATCCTATTGGCAAGAGACTCGAACTAGAACTCTCGTGCGGGCTCGGGAAACGCGCGTACGTAAGTACGTACGCGGAAACGGGAGCATTTAAATACTAATCGGGCGCACGTGACTTTCTCTCCTTCGTACACGGGAGTTACATGTAGCGGAGGGCACTGACGCTCGCTTTCTATAATTAATCCGAAAACCGTTCAAGCCACACGCGCGAGTGTCACCCTAAACGGGCCACCTAATCTTACATTTGATTAGACACCGAACTGGTCACACCCTTGAACCCGTGCATCGGGATGCACCATGCACTCCACGTTTCATCCAGATTTCACAATCTAGTGTGCATGGAACAGATGCTTTTAGAGAGTTCCGCCGAGATTAATTATAATTAAACAACTTTATCCAGCTTGATATATATACTTTGTGCTTGTATTCGGTCGAATCTGAATAAAATATATTATAGAATATCCTATGATTCAGTGTGGTCTTGAAATGAGCTGGAATTTGAATGTAATGTTAAATAAAGTTGAAACCTGCAGTGTTAATGGTAGTTTGTCTTCGAGGGAATAATTAGGAATTATTTGAAAAGTCGAATCTTACGACCCAAAGCCTTGCTCTTTGAACTTTTTTGAAGTTCTTCAAGGAACCATGCAATTACTGAACATTAATAATGGACAGTTTTTGGAATTAAAGGCTGTCTAGAAAATGTTAAGATATTAGTTTTATTATTAGGCATTACTTTCTGCAATTACATCACATGGATTTTGATTTTCCATATCAATTGTAGGGGTTTGAAGTGCGCGATCCACTTTGGTCACTAAAAATAAACCTAAGCGCGTAAAGATAAAAGCCACTGAAACGGTGTACACAGTAATACTCCTTGAAATTCACAGTTTTAATAAAAATGATTTAAGTGAGGTTTATAAACTGTAATCGAAGAATACGTGTCAAAGGCCGGCCCTGACCGGCCGGCAAAACTAGCACTGGCGTGCGGGCAGCCGTTGGCGTGCAACCCAGAGAAATTGACGGTTAAGAAAGCCAGGTTAAATCATATCCTGTCATAATTGCACATAGTTTAACCTAATTCTTGTTTCGCGACCTACGCGACCGCCTTCCCAGCGGCCGATTTTCCAATGAAAATTTAGGATGTACACCATTAAAAAATGATCCGATATCAACATATCTAAACGTCCTGAATTTTGTATATGCTTAACCCGTTAACCCGGGAGTTCTTCCAAAAACGACATTACGCGGATACTTTCGATTTAATAATAAAATAAATCCGTTCGATACATTTATAATTACGATATATTTCGGTTGAAAATTTTGAGAATTATGAGAGGGTTAATTGTCAGTTAATTCGTAACCTTCGAGATAAGTATAGATTCGAATGTCGAATTAACTAATCATCCCCCGTTAACTGATTAAAGAAGAATTTAATTGAACGTTTATATTAGTCAGGCTATACACAGTATTTATTGTTGGTATTATTCGAGATCAAGTAAATAGATATCATTTTCTTAAAGGCTTCGAAGGAACGGAAGGTGGTCTACCCCCGCGTCGATCAAACTTAGTATACGCCCTCGTTTTCCTGTTGCGTCCTCAAGCTACTCGAACGCAGACAATCGAACAACAGGACAAAAGCACTGATTAAAAAAAGGGTTTAGTCCTTGGATGCAGTTGGTCGCAGGGTAGGTTGTTAGGTTGCCAAGCGACAAACCGTACATTGACCTACCCCATCGTTCGGGCCGGGTATAACGCGTACATCACTGTAGTGCACGTTGTCATGGATACTGCGTATCCCTATAACCGGAAATGATCTTCTTCAAAATATGGTGCTGCGTTATGTCAGAGTGCAAAGGTGTCATATATACAAACGGATACTTATACCTTCAGAAGAATACAAGTCAATGCTATCATTGTAATCTCTGCTATTCCACATTATATTATCTTGTTATATCGCGTTCACTGAATTCAAGTGAAAATAAAAAAGATCACACTGTAATCGGATCAGTCACATTTCACGGTGTCGTAATCCCGCTTCCTGGAATCATTCAATGAAACGAATCTGCATGTCGAATAGTCCTTAAAGAGGAGCGTTATCGTGTTAATTGTCTGAGTCACGGGTCAGTCTTCGTCCTTGTCTTAATTATTTCAAAGTCTTGAGACCATTAACGTCCACGCTGTCTTAGAAGGAGGAAGTATAAGTAATAATAATCGATAATAATAGTCGAGCTGAAGCGTCAGGAGCGAAGGATTCGATACACCAGATGCAATTACGGCTAAGGGTGAACCTCCGGCACATGGTGGTGGAAGTAGCTCCTGAGACTTAACCTCTGCCGAACCAATCCCGTTGTCCTGAAAATCGTTCGCGGGTCAGAGTTTCGAAGTCTTTCTCGTTTTCGCTTCGTCTCCTTTCAGTTAGCTGCATCCCCACCTGAGTATACTGGGTTACCATCCGCAAGGGAAACCACCCCCCCCCCTAACCAGGCCAGACACGTGGATATAACTCTGCTCGTATATCGTATAATGCAGCAGACTACCGGTCTGCCGGTCGTAAACCGAGTGCAACGGCATTCTGAGTGCCATTGCTGCCGGTTATACCACTGCCAGGAGTTTCGCCAGTCGGAGGTAGGGCGCAGATCGTTTCAACATTGGCGGAGGTCCGGATCGGACGTTTTCCTCTGACACGCGAGTCGTTAATTCTTCTATCGCCATTATCCGTCCCTATGACATATCCCGCTTTTCTGGATGAATGCGAATCCATTAGTTGCTGGAAGAATTCTGCTGACGCTAAATGTTCGCGAAAAGGGTGTAATCTACTGTGCTATGTATTTATATATACTTCGTAAGCCTTCATTATACTTGGCACATGTCGTCAAGCTTTATTTGAGCTCTTTGTATTCCAGTTTTACGTGACCTTACGTTCTCCATTGAGATTAATGTTGATGTATTATTCTGTTTAGTATAGGTATGAATTCAGTGTATAAATTGTATGCACTTTGCTAAATCGTAACTTTTTTCTGAAAATATTAAAACGATACGGGGTAGTTAATATATTCCGGGATTGGAACGAATGGCAAGATTGCTTTATATCTCCAGAGAGATCCTTCGACTTGTTGCGTATTCCACATGTTCATTTCTATTTATGGAGAGGCATCGTGGCCGAGAATACTAGGGTTTGGGATTGTCTCGATACCGATCTGTTCCTGGATTTAAATCATCCGTTTACCTAGTTTGAAATTCAATTTGTCCACGGTACATCTCACCTAGATGTGATTATCCACCACGTATCTGATAACGGTTCAATCTCGGTTTCATTAATTTAAACTAAGCTTCCCACCATTGACATTATCCGCAATTACACATCGCGCGATTTACGCAATTCGCGCATATGTTCGAGTAATAATTTCCGGACTTAATAGCACGTCAATTATGATATATTTACCAAGCTTTTACAAGCGGGTTCGATGAACCTCGGTCTTAAGGGAGTTTCAAAGTTCAGAAGGCTTCTTGGGTATAGTTCCGATTCGTTAACGGGCAGTGCCGTTCATACGTGTCTAGAAAGAGAGGGGGAGAAGCGGATGCATGGGGAAAGATAGAGAAAGGGAGAGGGAGAGAGAGGGTGAATGTTGGTACGTTGGGGTGTGTGCATGCACTCTCCCGTTTTGAGGGTCACGTTCATAGCGCAGCATCCCCCGTGACGGCGTAGTCGATTCGGTGGTTGCGCGAGGTCCGGGCTGCAAGGGGTGTGAGAAACTCAGTTGGGAAAGTCGAGGGCAAAGGGGTGCGAGGCGCGAGGGGCCGGTAGGAGGAGAACGAACGGCAAAAGCAAGGGTTTGGTGCCAGGCAGGGTGGAGGTGCAGAGGGTGAAAGGGTGGAGATGCACAGCTGAGCCGTCGGTCGATGCAACTGCACGCAAACCCCACCAGCACCCGATGCTTGCATTCTCTTCTCTCTTCTTCCTAGATGAACCTCTTCCTCGAACTTTAAACCCCTTCTGGTTCTCTCTCTTCCCGCAACCCCCACCTGTCTTGTTACCCCTCCATTCTCTCTACAACCCTCGGTCAACGACCTCGCGAGGTAACGCACCAACGATTCTCTCTTCCTACCTTTCTCTCACTCCTTTGCATTTCTCTCTCGTCATCGCCTTCGTCTCTCTCTCGCTCGCGGCCGTTGCAGTTTGTTTACATCGGTGCGGAACTTTTAATCGCGATAAATTCGCGCATCCGTCATCGGAATTTCGTGTACAGTTTCGATTCGAATGCGCGCCGGTCAACGAATTATCGATGTCATTTGGAATCCTTTTGATCATCTTCCAGGGCGTGCTACGTGAAAATCAAATACAGAATCCTTCGTGGTTGCCAGGGTCGTTGCTTGCGCGTTCCCTCGAAGTTCTAGTTCGCGAGTTCTCTTACAGTCTTTTTCGCTCACGGACCTGAGAGTGCTATTACAAAGAGCATAGATAATCTTTTTCTCCTGGTAAGGCAGAGGTTATCACGATAAAAACCGTGGGATTAATTACCCTTCCCCTGAGAAGACAACTTGAAAAATAGAAAACTCATGCTTTCCCGAATGACTCTGCACGTCTTTTTTAAAAGCTGGTTTTTTTATCTCGTAGTTTCAACAAGGTAATCACTAGTGATGTTTATTTCTACACATATTCAGATACCACTTATATAATAACACATATTCTAACAAAGTATCATAACCAGGTATCATTAATAATATGACTTTTAGTAGTACCTTCTTAAAAGGAACGTACACTAATGGTTTCAAAACTTCACTGACAAGCTGTCGATTTCACGGAAGCAATCATTTGTTTCCACGAGTCAGATTTGAGGAATAATGAAACATTACAAGCAGATGTATCCGTGTTCCGTGTCGACCAGCTGAGTGTCGTAAATAGAGGAGCACGAAACAGCAGGAACGGGGACTGTTCTTGTTTCACAGCATCGTCTTTACGTCTTCCATCAGTACTTCCTGAAGATCGAAATAGTGGCTGAGGGCGTCGACTACGTTGGAAAGTCTCGATTGATGCCGGCGGAGGGTACCCCAGGGGACACGTCAATTTCGACGGCGTCCTTTGCCCCCGCTTCCCCTTCCCAGCCCCCTTCTCTCTCTCTCCCTATTTTTCACCCTTTCCATAGCATTTTCCTCCGCGACTCTTACGATCGAAATACTGCCGCAGACTTTTACCTCCCCAAATAAATTATTTCCTCGTCCGGGTACGCCGTGGGGTGCGTGCCACGGAAAAGAAGTAGGATTAGTCCCGACGTTCAAAGTAAAATGGAAATAATTAAAATTCAGGGATGCTCATTCCTGAAGCGGAATGGGGGAGGGGTAGGGGAGGGATCTGCCTTGCGGAGATTCAAATTCCCATACGTTACACGATAAGCTATCATACGCCATTTTCTTGGCGTACCATAAGCTATTACTTTCACCGTAGATCCACTACTTTCATCGTGCTGGTTAAAATACTTGAATTGCCTTCAGCTAATGTATTATACCCTTTTCAATTGCGAGGCATCAAACCGGTTGATATTAATAATGGAAGAATTGCAAGTCCAATTGAAAGGGTTTCGGTGATAATAAATTGCAAGCATAATTTCACGCTATAATAATCGAGTTGACGCGTATGCACGGTTGTAATACTTAAAGTATCACCGCTCGACTTCGTCCGCAGTTAATTATGGAAAGGTAAATTAAACGGAGACTCCTTCCTAAGATGGTTCCGGGAGAAAGGATACTCTTTGCTCATCCGGGGCCAGGTAAAAGTCAACGAAATATATTAAAAGCTAATTTTCTCCTAAGAGCTCCCTTCCGCCATTTAATCATAGTTATATATACTATGAAAGAAATACATGCGCTATTTCGAAAAATGAATGCCGGTCAACGAACCCTTCGTTCGAGTATCGCGATACGTGACCGTGAGTAAATCTTACTGTCCATTCTCTTTGTCTCTCTTTCTCTTTTACCGCATATTAAGTTGCGCGTGGTGTTATAATCCTGCGAGAATGTAATCGTCCGCCTTCATTCTCAGTGCTGCGTTATCAGGGCACGGCCGCTAAGTAACCCAACCACTCTTTGCCTTATCGGTTGACAAAGGCGAACCTGGAATCGTCACCTCGCTCCGACTGTTACATACGCGAGATATCACGGGTTAAAGACCTGTCCACACGTGTGTGAATATTCCACTGGAGGAAGGCAGGGAAAGTTTACAGGTCTTTTTACAACCACTCTAACATTTCTATCTCGTGCTTGACAGAAATCATTCCCCTTTACGGCCTACGAATTCTTATATCTTAAGGTAAAGTATGTGATTCACACAGGTATCCTTAAAACTGAAGAATATGGATTCGCATCGATATAAGGTTATATGGAATAGTATAATAATATACGAAATAATGTATGGAATAATAATGATAACATAATATGCAGGATAATGATATAATATATCGTCCGAATAAAGGCAAGGTAGAACTCAAAAAATTCTTATTCGATTCATCACCATAAGGTACTACCTGCTAATATTTCCGTCTGATGCACACAGACGCTTCAATATCTTCTTACAATATTATCTCGAAAATCGAGTTTCGTTCGAGTAGACATTATTACTATGGTGCTGCACCGTGAAACAAGTTTCCGTGGTTTTCGGTGGGTGATGGACGAAACTTGCCGGTCACTTTCCTATTAGTGAACGTGGTGAAATGCAACGTGCCGACGCAATTGCAACTCGTGACAGAGGAAGTGATGTACTCACGACACTGAAATGGTTTCAATGATGAGAAACGCGACTTCGCACGTCGGCACTGACAAATTTTGATATTAATGTCTTGCCACGTGTCAACAGGGAAGTCGTTCGCGTTAAGTGTAGTTCGAGTTGTTACGTCACTGGTTCTTGTTCCTTGTTGAATCATCAATGTCCGTAAGGAATAATATTTAACAAGGGATTTAGTGGAGTTAGGTAATATTTTTTATCTATCTTGATACGAAGATATCATACGAGGTCCTGATTAGCTTTATCAGTGAACTATCATCAATGTTTTGTTTCTTCCATTCTGGAATTGTACGGCAGTACTTTCACGTAAAAGGATCGGAAATAGAATTAAGATGAAAGAGTCATATTGGAAAACGTTAAGTACGAGCATAGTGAATCATTTTTATAGATTCGTTTGCAATTGCAAAGGCACCGATAACCAAGAAACACTCGCTATTATCTCAACCCTACGATTCATCGTTTCTCCTAAGTTTCGTTACAAAAAAACAAGGATTTATATTTATATCATCCACCCTCCCCGGTCCTTAGTTTTCTTTCCCAAGTTGTACGACGGTATCTCTGCACCCTGACCACACGCAAGTTCTGCCTCCCTCCCTTGCCTTACCGAAATCATCCCCGTACTCCCTCCTTCCTCCACCCCTCTCCTCGAACTCCCGTTTCGCAAAGTTTGTCGTCCGACGAGAGACCGAAAAGGGTGGTAGAAAAGTTATGGAGAACGACAGGCAAGGACAGATAAAATAAAAGAAGGGAGAAATCGAGGATGGAGTAAGATGGTGGCCGTGGTGGAGGCAAAGGAAAAAGAAGGAGAACTCGGGGAAAAAAGCAAGACTCAACGATGCGAAGGAGTGCATCATCCGCGGGATGGATGAAGGGGTTGAAAGAGTAGTAGAAAGGAAGAGAGGAAAGTTGGAGAAGGGATTTTAGAAGGGGATGAGGGAGAAGTGTGTCGTAGGGTGGGTGAACGGTGTGCATTGAACGCAGACTGGGTATCGAGCTGCCTATCCAACCACCCCCTTTCTCTCGTATATATCGCTCGTGCGTTGGTATTAGTACATGGTATACATACACGTGCATCGATAGGGAGAGAGAAAAAGAGTATGTGTGTGTGTGTGTGTGTGTGTGTGTGTGCGAGAGAGAAAGACGAGGAGGAAGGTAGGTTGGTATTGCTGGTGGTACCGATGCTGATGCTGCCGCTTGGCTCTGCGGGCCCGGACCTACCACAACGCGAGGCGCAGTGCGCAGCCAGGGAGTGTTTACTATTTTCACGCGTGCGCCATCAACATCACCCCCTGATCCGCCGATTCATGGCGAGGTCTACCTGGTGGGGGAGTTTCGGAGGCTCGGAGGTGGTTTGGACGTTGGTGGTGGTCGGCAGAAATGGTGGCAGGGATGACGGCATGAAACACGCACGGGGTACAGGGAGTAGAGGTACTCGCAAAACGGCGGGGAAAAAGGTATCCGTGGTGGGGCACCGGAGTGAAAGAGAGAGGGAGAAAGAAACAGAGGTGCAACCACCGTGTTAGGAACAGTGGGAGAAGAGTGAGTTCGCCACGTGGTGGTGGGGCTGGTCGGTGCAACGACGAGAGGTGCATTCCAGGTGGGGAATTCCCCGGCGACGTTTTACTGCACGTCACCATGCCGCGCTGCATCGCTTGTTCGCGCGCGGCTGGAGAGAAAGTGCAGCGGATGCGACGACACTGGACCCCCGCGAGGGTCGTACGATTAATGATCTTACCAAGAACTCTGCGGAATTGTTCGCATTTCCAATCGCTTCGAAGATAATAGCTGTATTTTTAACGAATGCCAAAGTAGATGTAGAATAAGACTTTCACTGAAATATTCATTCAACTAATGTTAAATAAGTCCAACACTTGTATTCTCATTGCGGTCCAAATATATTCACGAAATGAAAACTTCCACTTTCATCTAATACATTAAAGGTTAAGAATCGAGCAAATTTAATTCTTTATATAATGAAATCATTGCAATCGTCGCATCCTACTTTAAGTCAAATTTCATGGCATGTAAGATTTTCTTGAACTTCTTTCACTCGTATGATTCGGTGCACCAATTTACAGCCGCAATTTTGAAATACAAACGAATGCTGACATTTATTATCTTTCGCATTCCCTTCAACTTATGCAGCCATTATAGGTAAATCAAATGATCTCGATAAGCACGGAGGGAATTGTATTTTATGTAGGTGACCAGAATAAATATTAGCACACTCAGTCCTCTAACCACATCGAGCGCAACGGTTTGCTTTGATCGATTCTTTCCTGATTTTCTAAGCGGTCTACGTAAGTGAATCGAGGTACTTGGTAGACATGTCAAACGAGTTTTCCTAGATTATGGTCTTTAAGGCCTACGTTCAAGGTAAAACTAGCCTGGGCGTACCTTATCGTTTCTGCACATCGGCATAATACACAGCTCTCTTGTTCGACGAAGCGTGAAATTATTGACGAAACCGAGATATCTGATGGCGATTATTATCAGCCACGATCTAGGCCGTCTATCAAGCGATTAAATAAACGGATTCTAACCGCGAATGATAGTGAAAGTAAAACAGGGGGGAAAAGTAAAGATCAAAGGAAATTAATTACTATGTAAAGCTTTCTTATATAATGAATAATTTTCCACTATGTCATTTCATATTGCTCAATATCATGATTGATAAGTACTACTATGTTTATGGTATATTTTATATCATTTCACCAATCAATTTTAAATATCTACAAATGTTACATCAGAAAGACTAGTGCAACGTTCATAGATATTTTAAATTGATTGGAGAAATTGTATAAAATAATTCAGCTCAATGAGAGATTTCCACGGCGGAAATAAGCGGTAACAGGTTCAGTAGTATAACCTACAACTGGTCAGACGCGCTCTCTAGTGAAGAGTAACTTTCAGCGGGATTCCCGCATCGTTCTTTGCGGTTAATAATTGCACTGTGTGTTACAGTTAAGTGATAAATGTGCTTATCACCGAAAAGAATTTGAAGTGCTAGTTTCCTCAAGGGGAAACATTTCTTGCAGTATCTATGTCGTTACTATGTGACCGAGTATTTTCAATTGGAATGGATATATATCAGAATGGATGCCGCGGTTTTCGGCGATTCTCTTATATAACTGACAGACTCGTTGCGGTAGATGAAGATAACGACTTGTCCTCGTCTATGCTCGCAACAATTACTCATCGCGTCAGATCAATTTTGTAACGCGTCTTTGACGAGGTGTCTGCGCGGTATATTATTCATCGCTTTATCTCTGAAAAGTAAAACAACAGCCGCAGCGAACGCCTGGAAACACGATAAAAGCACAATTAAGACATTCTTCAATCGAATAAATTGTTGTCGGCGCGATGCAATTCGAGTGAATTTGTAAGACCAATTATTGTGGAGTATTAAAAGTACCACTTCTGAGCATCATATAATTATGGCATTATATAACACTATATAATATGGATACTATATAATAATACTTATTATTATTATAATATGATTATACACCCCAGAAGATAATAAAAGTTAACACGAAGAAAAACGAGATATAAAACTACTATTTAAATGATGTATACCTGAAAACATGCGGTTACAAAATACACTATTCGTTTTCACTTCGCGCCGGTCGCAAGTGAGGAATTCCAGCGGAGATCGCGGCGCGACGTCAATGACGATGTTTTCTAGGAATTGTTTTAATTCCTTTTTGAATTGGTGGAAGATAGTCACATGTTTTCGAGGCTGGCATTAAAAACAAGGCGGCGTTACGTAACTGCGCTCGCCACGTAGTCCGACGACCTTCCTCTATGGAAAGGATGGATCTGAAATAGCAACGACCCGAATATGGGTCAGCATGCATTGTGGCGCGACCCTCTTCGTGCGGAGCGCCGTTGCATCGCGCAGAGCCGGCTTTCACACTCACGAAAATAGACACTTTATCAGACTGGCTCTAGCCAGGCCGTTGCATCGTGATCGTACGATCCACTGAAATCATACCACCTTACAAAATGGCCTTCCGCTTCCTCAAGTTACGATATTTTCTCAATAAACAGATTTTTATTGCACCGTTATACTTAACTTCTACTCCCCTCATTTCCTATTCTGCATAACATAATATAGTTCATTGGACATCTTGAGTTTGATTAGCGCCAATATTCAAATAAATCTGATCTATAATTGCTGCATCGATAAACCGGTCATGGTATATTTTTATCAATTTTAGTGACTCTTATTACGCATCCAATGAGGAATTCCACGAACGCGGGGTGATATAAGTAATGTTAATAACTTGGGATTTTTCACATTGCATATCTCCTCTGTTTTGTCCTACCATTCCGGAAGTTTCGCGTTGCGAAACAGACGCATTTGCATATATTACAGACTGTTAAAAGCGACGGCATAAGGTAAAATGCAGGAAAAAGAGGATGAAAGGGGATTGAAATGGCAAAGAAATGACGAGACTGGAAGGGCCGAGCAAAACGGGATGAAGTAGCGCGGAATGTATACGCTGACTGAAGTAGGTCGTAAAACATTCTGTTACACGGTGGACTTACGTTGTTTCTTCAACCAAATATCGACGGATGTTCCTCCAACTAATTTAAGATTATTACGTTAATAAAGAAATATTTTTAAACTCGCGGGAGAACCGAAGTAGAACACCACCGATCATACTTCTCTTCGTAATGAGGAAATTGTGTAGGGATTAACTACTATAATTGGTTGTCTATTCGGATGAAGTCTTCGTTTACCAATAACGTCTTCGTAGACATTTGTAGAGTATTTAGTTCCTTTAATTAATTATCTGTTTATTCACGAAACGAACCATTTTCCAATCGGACATTCATAAATCATTAATACATGAATATTTCACTTATCGTCTCCCATGGAAAGAGATACTTTTCTATCGTCTCGATTCTTTCCGATGTGGACCTACGACCCAGTTTTAGTTCTCGAGCTAAATTCTTATCGTTCTGGGAGAAGTTAAGTCCTGGCATTTCAGAGGAGATAGTACACACCGGAAGAACAGAAGGTTGGGATACAAAAGTATTCGTGAAGGACCTGTATTACGGGGCAAGGGACGGAGGAAGCGCAAAAGAAAAAGTACTCCGTAAGATCTTCGATAAAAAAGACTATAGGGAAGGGTGGAGAGCGTGGCGCATGGAGAGCCAGTTGGGGTAGGTCGCTATCTATTTTTACGTATGCTCCAGGTATCGACGTTTAATCGATCAAAAGTAATCACGAAGCATGTCCCTCTGATATAAACGAATTATTAAAACCTAACGAATAAATCGTTCCTACGAATCTTGAACATGCGATGTAACTTCAAACATTCGCACATAGATTCCTTATAAATCGGACAAATTAGAAGAATTAAGGCTGTACTTTACAAAGTATCGGTCCGGGTATCCTTGATTGAAGCTTATTAGTGATTCGCGCACCAGCCTAGCCTTTCGACCCTCCGGATTGGCTGAAGTGGCTCAGGGTACATGGAAATACCACATTACAGTTGATATACTCATATTCACACCGATCACCCTACCGGAGGATTACAAAGATAGGCTGGTTGAGGACGAAGAAGAAGAAAAAGATATACGTTGTGTACACATACGAACAAAGGGAGGAGGAGGAGGGTTGAAGGGAGGAAAGGACGGTGAGAAGAATGTCGAACGAACATTGAAGCGAGGGAGGTCGCGGGAAGGATGGTGCACGACATAAAAGAAGCAGAGAAAGGTAACAGAGAGAAAATATGAGAGAAAAAAAGGGGGGGGTGTAGTAGAGGAGCGAGCAAAAAGAAGGGGAGGGAAGGAGAGGAGGGTATATTGGGGTAGGTCGGACGAAAGCACGAAGAGAGCACTGGCTGACGGACATGAAGAGGTGGTAGAGGAGGTCGACGTTGAACGAGGTGGTGGAAAAGAGAGAGAGAGAGAGAGAGAGAGAGAGAGAGAGAGAGAGAGAGAATGTTAAAGGAAAGAGGGAGTCAACGATTCCACGAGTTCGAGAGCGGTGAAGAAGGATGAAAGAGGTGGTTGGTAAAACGGCGGAGGGTTAGTGCTTGCGGGGAGAACCAGCGTTCCTCAACCTTTGCCCTAGAATGCCCCTCATAACACTGATATGCAACGCTTCGAACCCGTTAATCGCTAACAGTTCGTAATTTCAACGTAGCCACAAGTCGCGCCGCTTCAACTGGCCCTGGTATCACTGCAATTTAGGGCGTGCCACGAATATTTATCTCCTAACATTCTGTTCTAAAGCTTCCGCGCGATTCTATCCTGTATCACGTTTCTGCGTTAAAAGTTCAAGTTTTATGCTCAAAATCCAATCCATTGAATCATTCCAGACTTGTTTTGCAACTTGATAATAACTTGGTACTCATATTAATCTTCCAAGCTCATAAAGTTCGTTACAAGCTATAATTCTTTTAGTGTACCACGTTTACGATTACAGCCTTGCATTTTAGATGTGGAAACGACTTAAGCTTTATTTTATACGTTTTTCTTTGGAATCTAAATGTGTAGCTCTCCAGATACATGGTTTTCTCTTCTTGGCTCGATTACATGTCCCCGATAGTGGGTTATTGTAATGTATAAATTTGAGGTCACGGACAATTATGATATTTTATTCCTCTCACTCTTGAATGCAGTGTGGACGATGAATAATTTTACGTGATGCTCGATATCTTGATAATAGTGAATAAAACTTCGGATAAAAAATGGTATTGACGTCCTCCGTGTAATTTCTGGTTTCCGTAACGTACTACGCGGCACGTTTTTAGGTCACACCCGATCGAAGATAACTACTTGACCAAACGTATTACGTTTTATCTGGTTTCGCAGGCTTATTTGGCACGCGCGCCGCACTGAAATTTCATGTAGCAAACACGGAGAGGATTCTGGCGGAAATTCAATCTCTTCGTCGACTTCACTCAATTATTTCTCTCTTTCAAATGTCGAATAACCAATTAACAACCAATATGGATGAAATCAATTAAAAAATAGTATCACTATTGTTACGAGTGCAACGATCTTCTTCGTTCCAATTTATGAAGCTAATCAATCCATGCTACTTAAAACGTTATTATGTTATTTATAAAGCGTACACAATGGAAGTCGCAATAAATTTGTTTCTCCAGCAAAGTTCGATTATGGCAGAGGATTGTATAAAATATGGAATATCATTAATATGAAGATTGGCATTAGAGCATGAGATCGTTGCTGCAATTACTGCATTAAGTTATCGTTCTTCGTAGAGCAAAATGCTAATACCGAGTCGAATTAGTTCACAATACCCCTCCCATTCTATTTGCCCTTCCTCAACAAGCTTGATCTCTCCCCCTCCTCCTTGACCGCCCTGTTCTTCCGCTTACTGCATGTAATTGCTACCACATACTGTGCGCCCGAACTGTCCTTCATCGCTTGGTTGCATAACCAAATGCATCGGGTGTTCCTTCTTTCATGGTATCCATTCAACGTGTCACGTGGACTCACTGACTATTTAAACTCCGCGCCGCCATACTTTTCATTTTTCAATCGATCTCACGTATCTCTGCTACCCCGCGACTCTCTGAATTGCACGCGAAGTGCGGACTGCAGTTTGTTATGATAAAGGCCGAGTACTTGCATAACGAAGCACACTTCGTTTCCAGAATTACTATGTTAAGGAAAAACTCTTTAATCTTTGCTAAAAGGAGCTGAAGCATAAAAAGTAGTGTTTGATGTCTTTGATATAGATCGTTAAATATCTTTTTAACCTTATTTGATCGTGCATCAGAGAGCGGAACTTGGGCTTTGTACTTGGAAGATATGGAGAACGAATAGGCGGAAGGTTGAATAAGAAAATGTTTTGCGACACAGCGTTTCTAAGACGCGCGAAACGTGCCATTCGCGCAAACCTCCTTCATCGGATGCTTTCAAAACTTTCCACCAACCGCCAGTCGTGGGGTGTTTGTTAAAAGACTTCTTAAATCTTTGAAGTACTGTATCGAATTAGGAGTACGGAGCTAGAGGAGATCCATAGGTATCGAGTTTAAAATTCACGTGGAAATCAATAGTACGGATAAGAAATAGGGTTGTTGGCGTATCAAATAAAACCTTCAATTAAATCTGTACAATAAAATGAATCCTAACAGGAATTCATTCCCCCACAAAATTCGAATATCGTATTCCGTGAAATACCTGATCCACGATCAGTAACACAATCCAGTTTCACTTATATCTCCATCGAATACACCCTCCGAGCCACCCTTGATCTAATTCCGGCGGAAAATCCGTCTATCTAAAAATCACCATCCACTCCATTCAAATATCCAATCAACTATCAGAGAAACGTCTCGATCTATCTGCGAGAGAGCAAGCGAGATAGAGAGAGAGGTACATATATATATATAAAAAAAGGCGGATGTTTTCCGCACAGCCGCGGTTTCGATCCAAGGTCTAACCTCCCTGTGGCCGCTTCGAGAATCGCGTGGAAGAGGGGAGAAAAGCGCGAGTGAGAGGGCAATAACGAGTAGGTAAGGGAGTACAGAAGCGTGGAAATCCGAGGGAAAGAGAAGGAAATAGAGGGAGGGATAGAGGCAGATGAGAAGAGTGAGAGAGTGCAGTGGAAAACGGGTAGCCGGTGAGCGAACCGAGGCGCTGTGACGACTGACCCAGTTACTCGCCGGAGGTAATGACCGATACTACAACCCAACCCTTCTCTCTTCTCCTCTCTCTTGCTCTCTCTGTCTCTCTCTCTCTCTCTCTCTCTCTACTCCGGCCCCTCCACTCATCCATCAACTACACGTACGTGTATTCCCACACACGTGCACGTAACAACTTTGTCATTGCATCCATGTGCAATGTGCCGATGCACGAGTGTTGAGTGCACGTCGACATCCATACGGTCTCTTTAGTCTACGGATTACACGATAGGCTCAGGGATGAATTTGCTTGTCTAGGCGCCCTGATTTTCATTCCCGATTCTAGCTTACTCGTTAGGTATCGCTGCGGTTTTGATGTTAGATTCCTGCTGGAGATAGGACCCAGCTTTAACTTGTCCCAGCTTACGATACGTCAGAAAGATCGACGATATTTATCCCCCCAATCAGATTGACTTTATGACGAAATGCAATACTCGAATGTCTCTCTAAGTTCGATAGCGAAATTGACACTGAGTTTCGAGAATACACCAAATTTAGAGGGTCAGGTTAATATACTGTATAGTGGGATTACTATCAAGATGAACATACTTTGTACGATGATAGATCAACTTGATAATATTCCTGTATATAGGAATCTAAGTCAAAGAATTTGGTTAAAATATATTTATATAAAGGAAGACTAAAACAACGATGTATGAGTTGAACTTGAAACTTTCTTACAGGAAAGAGTAATTTTACACGCTTTTATCTCTTCCTCCGTTATCGCCGGAAACTTGGGTTTAAGATGCGGATCTCTAAAATTAGCTACTTGACTATGCATACAGAACGTCTTGTAGTACAGACTTCTCCTGCTGTAGTTCGTGGTTTTTCGTAAGACACCGGTGACACAGATACAATTCGTACTCGTAATACGCGACGTATAATCATCTCTTGAGATTACCTCGCAATATTAAATGAAAATTAACAAAGCGGATTCGTGCTTGGTTTGTGATATAAATGAGAGTCAGGAACGTTGTATGAATCACTGTGCCCTGATTTTCAATCTGCATTGATTCAATTAAACTTATAAAACTGACGAAACCAAGATTCGTTTCAATCACTGTTATAATTCAACGTAAAGATTCAAGCTTCCAGAAGGAAGGGGGTGACATGCACTTCGATCGCTGGTGCACGCTTTTATGTATCACCTTTGGGACACACACCCTTGTACGGATAAAAAGTGTTTCTTACATCAAATGACACGAGAGATTAATTAAGTTTGCCAGATAGAATTACAACGAACTGCACTCAGTGTTCCTTCCTTCTTAAGGGAGGACAATCTTCGGGAATATTTAATATCGCGTTGCATGAATTACCGTGGAAGGTGCGGTGCATACTAGAAGAAGGCCAATTACTTCAGAATATAGGACGGAGTTATTCAAGTTTTTATTGTGTTACGTAATCCACACAACTTCATTTTTGGGCCTTGGTTTAATCTCGTATACGTATTTGCATTGATTTATTAATGTACAACTTGTTTGCTTTCGAGTCACTCATCTCGTGCAACTTCATTAATGCGGTGTATAATGATCGTGTCTTACGTGCGCAAATGAAATTGGTGCATTTATTAATTTGGTTTATGAATTTCTAATCAATATTTCGAATTTTAAGGTACACCATTGAAATTGGAGTCAATGATTGAGTTTATAATATAATATATATGATAATAATCAAAACCGTTCGTAAAAATTATATCACAAGATAATTCACTATCAGCATTGGAATTAGAGTTCTTTATTAAATGACACTCTTTCCATGTCTCCCTCGTTAAATATACCGTCCATTTTCCGTCAAAGTAGAACCGTTCAGTTTCACCGCAATATTGTTCGACAATCTTGCTACTCGATACTCTATTTTCAACAAGTGAGCGTTATTTATGCCATGCACGACAAAGTGAGTATAAAATAAGAAAAGTATGATGGAGCTTCAACGGAACACGGTATGCTGGCCGCGCTTTTCTTTCCACATGCAGTGGGAAGGTAGAAAAAAGTAACGAGTGCAAAACTCGAGTCCACGGCCGGCGTTAACCGCATCGAACCCTGTCTCTTCGCTTTTCGAACACGGTCCCGTGTAAAAGGGTCCTCTCTTTCTCTCATACACGATCTACACGCTCTACTTGCGATCCGATTGACGGAGGGCTTTCCTCTCATCGTAGTCCGATGGAGGAAAGCGATGATGCGGATGACGGGGATTGTCAGAGCACCCCTCTTCCCACAGGGGGGATTCTCTTTCGAAGATCACTATCATTATTTTCCCCGATGTTCTTTCCTTTTTATTATATATTATACACTCTTGTGTCGCTTACCATCCTCAAGACTACGTGATTAACTCTCAAGTATCATCCTCCGGTTTTATTATACTTCCACTATATTTTGATGAATTTTCGAACTCTATTTTCGAATGGATTTTCCACCGCTTTTTGATATACGGTGGAAAATTGATGAATGAGTGTAATTTATCATTTTTATGATTTATGTACTTGCTATTTCGTAATTGTATTAGTGTACAGTTTCTATATTAATATATTGGGTGGGCTCATAATTGATGCAGTTTTTTCCACGCGGTTATAATTAAGTTATAAGGATGTGTTTCATGAGCTGTTTGCGTCAAAAGCAAGAGAGTTTTGCAAAAATGAAATTGGAAATTTCGAAGAAATATTGTATGTGTATATTTAGGTCTCACATGTTAAAAAAACCAAGTCTTAAATGTGACTCGCTATCTTGGGTTCTCAAAAAAATTCATTTCCATAGCATAGCAATAAAATCTGATTTTAAGGCGTATACCCAAAACAGATAGCATATCTTTAATCAAATTAAAGATTGTTTCAGTCTGATTTTTCTTAGTTAATTACTAATGGCATATATAAAAATAGCGAAAAAATGGCAGCCTATGGTTAAACCGAGTATATAAATATTCACTGTGAAATTGTTTTAGAAGTTGTTTCGCGAGCGTTCCGCTGGTAGACCTTTCCTTTTCCTCCTCCCGGTTAAGGCCGTCCAGAGGATATTATGCAGTGATTCATAATCGCGTGCAAGGAAAAAAGTCATTGCTCGTTGCAAGGTAGACTTGGCTCTCTACGACTCGGTATGTCGAGGCGTAAAAACCGTAACCTCGCCGAGAATAATGTAAACCGTCCATTAGAGGAACAGAAGGATCTTCGTACGTGTATCGTACCTATTGCCACTGATTTTCAATTACGTGCTCTTAAACGCAAGATTATTCTCAATTATAAATCAAGGGATACCTTGATTCATTTAAATTAACCTGCTTAGAATTTAGTTCTCCACTGTCTGATATCTTGCTCTAGGATTTTTAAAAGAAGGTGCATACTGACTTTAAACGAGATGAGGAAAGTCTCGATTATTCCATGGATTCTACATGAGATATACATATGTATATATATATATATATATATATATATATATATATATATATATATACTGGGATATTACTGGATATAATACGAAATTTTGTATGAAATAATAATTCTACACAAAAAAAACTGTCCTTGAATTCCACATGTAAGTGATACGGATAATTGATTCCTATTTTTGTAATATATGGAAGAGAAGAGTATTATGTAATAGAATTATTATGCTCTTAGAAAACTTATAAACGGGATAGTTACATGATAGCAGATATAATTCCACAGACAAGGTTTCTTACATTGTTAGCGGGATCTGATAATCGACGAGGAATCATATCGGGCAATTAATCAATAATCATTCATGAACTTGGCTGTCATTGTTCGTTGCCATGAGTAATAGTAATGAAAGTGAAATGCGATGATGCACTTGAAAGTTTACGTCATACATACCCGATTCTTTTTTGCCAGGGCTAGCGTGGCTTTAAATAGCGTACGTAACAAATCTTGGAAGTCCTAAGATTCCGAACATCCTGCCCGACATTTTCCCTTCTTATTTGACGCGCAGCAACTTGGAGCCGTGCTACCGGTCTGTTTACGTCGCGCTCGGTCGAAGTTTAACGAAGATCTGGGTCAAGTGATGTTTGAAATCCTTGAATCTCGCGAAATGAGAAGGAAAAAACGTTCACCTAGCAAATAGGAGTCTCATTCCAGAAGTGGCGCTGATGACCTCGTACACACAACACGCACACACATATATACACACTTCGGGACATACACAGCGATGTATGTGTCACTGACAATCCACTGTTTCCACAGACTTCGTTAAAGGAATATGAATTCCTCGCGTACTTGCTACTTGTTGACTCTAGGTCAGAGTCAAGTTGCACTTTACTCTTTTCCTATCTCGCGAAAAAGTTGTACATCGAAAGTTCACCGGGATTAAGATATTATAAGTATTATTAGATCAATACCATTGGTACATATAGTATATCGTATTTTAAAGGGTTCTTCCTACAATTATTTTTAATGTCGAATGTAAATTATAAATTTAAATATCACGTCGCTATTGAAAGTATGTCATTAATATAATAGATTTTATTCGATGAAGATATTAAAAGCGGCTCAATTCCTATCGTTCGATCAAACACGTACCTGTTCTAATTCGAGGAACAACATCGATCTACGATTCCTATGAAATCATGTCTGCATTCGAGATTTCGCCCCAATTACCGGGTTCATTGCGAGCTAAAGAGTTGCAGAATTTCTTGAATATATACGATTAAAGGTAAATGCATGTAGCGAGCTTACCGCGGTGTGTTAATGATGATTTTGCGTGCCGGGGATTACTGTAGAAGCACGTGCATTCCGAACAATACCTCAAGCGGTTTCAATGACAAAACGTAGATGCGGATTTGAAGTTGTCGCAGGTCAAGAAAGGGGTTACACAATTCGCAGGACGAGAAATTGTTATGGTCGTTGAGTAAGCTCGATTCGCGTAGCCTCCTAAGGCTCTCCAGACGATAACGAAGTAGGTCGTGCAAAAAGTCGGTGATACCTCGAAAAGTAGGTAGAAAAATGGGCGGTCCGATAACGCCGGTTGAAGCTAGTAGTGATTCCTAACGTAAGGCGCAGGGTCACCTTATGTAACGGCTTAGAAAACTTCCAAGGAGGCAAGCTACCTAACCACATTTCCACCTTTTAATTAACCCGCGATATTTACATGGTATTGTCATTTTCTTCAAGAAACGCGTACGCAATCGTATATTTTCAAAGTGTACGGTACGATTTGGATTACAGCATTTTAACAACACAATTATGATAGTTTCATTTCCAATTTAAGTTTCCGTGAATTCGAAAGCAGATTTAAAAAACACTATCTCAGAATTCATTACAGGGGTTACATAAAATAATGGAAACACCTCGTTCATTATGGAAATTCATTATCAAAATCATTTAGAACCACCATTGAATGATACAAATTCTGAATAAGGTTTAATGGAAATATTATATCCAAAATAAAATATGATCGCAATATGTACAAGTTCAACGCTATTAATTTCAACTATACGATACACGACTTACAAGCAATGTTTCCGTTATTTTGTTCAACCCCGTACCTTTATCGTTTATAATAAAACCGAGTCTGCGCTTAATGCTAAAAATGCGAAAACTACCTGTCGATGTTCAAATCCTTCGCTTTTCAACCTTAAAACGAAAGCTCTGTTCTCGGTGTAGGATGACCTATCCAGTATCAGCGTCAAATCTATCCGTGGTAGAAACAGTGCAAACTCGCCATCGGGTTGCAAGAGAGCCGCGTAGCTCGTGGGTCGATGTATTCTCGGTTGTTTATTTAGGGCAGGCGAGGTGAATCGGTAGCTCGCGTTTAAGAACGAAGAGTTGGTAGCACGACTCCGGCTAACCAGGCAGAAATGCATGTGGCGAAGATCGTCGGCCAACAAAACGCCCTGATACCCCGGGCCCCCGCGCACGATAATGGATCTCTCGCGTTGCATTGTCGTCGTTTAGCCAGAAGGAAGATCAAAGACCCGTTTTTTTGTGTCGAGCTACATGAACGAAAAAAAAGAAACTACTACTTCCGCGCGTCGTGTCGTTGTTCCAACCGACGACTTTGTTCTCGGCGCTTCAATTTCTCCTCCATCCTGTTTATTAATCTTCCACGCGCTTTCCCTAGACTGCCTCGGAATTACTTTGGATAAAAATAAATATTGCATAACGTTGGGAACTTTTTCTAGGGTTGCGCACTGAGAGGGATGAATTTGTGGATTATCCCTCGCTTGATATTCTGGGATTCTTTTGTGAGTGCCATTATGTCACGATTATCTTCTGGGTACCAAGAAATGTTGAATAATATACGTATTAAGATACATATCAAGATTTCAAAGTCAACTGTCGAAGGAACTTGTTATTCGTAGAATTGTTATATCAGATTGAGATGTTAATTGTCGGAGGATATGTTGATAAAATATTTAATAATGCGTACAATTTTGAGAAGATTCTTTCCTTCACCTTCTGTCATCAATTATCCCAAATTCAAATTGCAAGTTTCTTCCGGCATCCATTACCAACATGAGCATATCCCCCTTTGCATCGCCGTGGGCCCAGGATGATATTCGTGCCATAAATTCTTTTCGAAAGAGGGTCACTCAGAACATCCATAGACAGCGTTATAATTACAACGAACATTATAATCCACTGGAAAAGTATCATCTTGTTTCTTCGAGTCTGAACGATTATAAAGAAAAGAAACTATAAAATCCTTCCTTCTATAATATATCGATACATAAGACATATATCTATTGGTACTTTGGACTAAAATTTCACTGAATTTGGAATTAATTACGACTCGATTTCAGTACTAAGCAATTTTAAACATGTAACTATTTAATATATAATTTGTGTGATAGTAACTGTTAACTAGTGAGTTCGTTTAAAAACGACATCACACGGCTATTTTCGACTTTGTGATAAAATAAATCCGCGTGACATATTTATAATTACGATTATATGTAAATATGCAATTGATCCGTATCAAAGTTTGAGAATTACGAGAAGGATAATCGTAATTTAATTCATAACCTTCGATATAAGCATATAAGATTCGAATGACGAGTTAACGGGTCTTCCCTGGTTAACAGATTAATTTGGAAAGGATAATCGAAAAAGATTTTGATTAATTCGCTTGTAATTAGAACCACTCACTGTCAGAAATCACTTCAATTCTCGCGTACTTCGGTCCTCTTACAATTAGTTTTGATATACGAGCTCCTTCTACTTGGATTCTGAGACCTACTATTCGGGAGATCGACTGATTTTGCTATATATACGTGCATATATCCCCATAAAAGTGTCACATTGTGGTATCCCAAATTCCGGCGGAAACCGCGTAAAGAGCCGAACGAGTTGCCGAGGTTCGTTAAAATTAGTTGCTACCGCGAAGTTGGAAGCGGTGTGCAAGAATATAGATAAGATTTATCGGGAATCAAGTATTAGGGGTACCGGAAAGTAATCAATTGTTTTGTAATACTTCACTTGATCATCCTTTCTAAAACAATTACCCGCTTTGTAACCTCGAAATTGTACGCTTTATTTATAACTTACAGTTTTAAAAATTCTATTCAGTTTTTAACTCACTCAGATGATTTTTTGACAGAAACAGGGCTTTCAAAGATGTTAGGTGTATTCATGTAAAACTTTATAAGCGCTCACTCATATTGACACAGTTATATGGAATTATTTCAATATATTTTAGTAACATACAAATGCCAACGTTTGTATTTCCGAAATACACTGTAGTTTTAATAAGTTTTAATAAACTTTCCGACATCTCCCTGCTACACGGACATGATCAGGTGGACAACGATTAGGGACTGCAACCACCCTCGCTGCTGGCATAATAATATGGGAAGCTTTGAGTTTGAAATCATCGGTTTCCACGATGGGTTTGCCTTCGACATTTGTTAACTGATTGTACGCAAAGCCCAGCATAATAATGATCCACAACAGCTTCATTTTCTACAGTTATTTCACAAATAAAAACAAACGGTCTAATGTGTATAATGTATTAAGTTGTCCAGAAAGTTTATGCCGATTTTCGGTAGTCTTTCGGCGAAAAACCTGAGCAGTTTTGGGAAGATGGAATCTTCGAGTTGCGTGAAAAATGGAGAAAGGTTGCTGAAGAAACGATGCATACATAATTGAATAAATATATATATCGACATATAAAAATGTTACCTTTGAAATTTCCTTAAAAATCGGCATGAACTTTTCGGACATCCCAATATTAGCATCGCGCACTGTGAAAAGTAGATTGAAAGCAAGAAGAAGATGCACGATTCCCGAAGAAGCCAGAAAGTTTTATGTGCTTATCAAGCAAAAAGTATCGAACTTGGAGGCCACTGACAAATTCTGTGTCCATTTTAGGACACCGGGTCGGCGCCGAGCGGTCAAAGCTTCGCCGAATGAATATCGAATAGAAATGCTCGAAAATATGACTTTATATTTGAACATATCAGAATATGTTCCAAAGCTCTAATACTTTTAAATGATCGAGAATCGATCAACGTAACAGTGATTTAATTATGTCGTTTAAAATATTGACATTTGTAATATGAATAAACTCACCGTACTCAGTGTCAGTTAGACGAGTACCAGTAATAAATGTAACATTCAGAGAGCCTGATAAAACTAAACCGAACTGGTCGTCACTCGATTATATAAACCATGCGATAAATTTCGTAAATATTGAAAAATTCATAATCATCAAATGTCATGTCAGTTGGTGTTATGCTGTTCAAAAGTTTTCCACGATAAGACACACGAACGTGTTACGATATGTTGTTTCCCTTACGACGATCGATGAAATTAATAATCCTTTTGATGACATAACGTTATCTTATGAAAATGGTGTCTTTCAGTGTGCAAAAGGGTATTCTTGATTTTATTTTCTCGTCCGCGCAGAAGAAAGTTTTCTCGTATCTCCACATCTCGGGTGGATTTCGAAAGACTTGCATGCCATTGGATTCCATTCGAAATTAATTCCTGCGTAACGGGGACCGGGGTAATTACATCCAATTAGAGGGAGTAATCAGAATGAAAAGAGTAGAGACTCGAGTGGAGGAGGTAGAGCCTTCGTCAGGCTCGTATATAATGGCATTATTATTACAAGCGTGTTCGAATTGGCATTAACATTCACCAATGTACTCCCTCGTCATTCCTCTTGCTCTCACTCTCGATGTATAACGAGCTGCGAGCCGTCATTCGCCGTTTTCGTAACGTGACTTTGTATCATGAACTTTTCGATGACGTTTGCGCAACCCTATCAGCAACCGCCGAGGCACAAACTAAGTCTGCAACCGCAGCGCGCTCGTTCTTCGATGCTTGCATTGCACTTCTGCATTCGTTAGCTACGTATGTATATGCGCGTCTCGGTGTACGAGATAAGACTTGCCGCCTTCGACAAATACACGATTGTCGAACGATCGTAAATAGTTCGATTGAATTTCCAATATTCTGCGCTTCTCATTGTTGGAATATTTCAGTATTCGAGCCATCTTGTTAATCCTTATTGGTCAATTCGAAGTCATTTTATACTCGATAATTAACTATTAGAGGACAGATGTTCTTCTGAAGGTGTTATACGTGGCTATAAAACAAATAGTTTTATAGAAATTTCAATTATTTTCACTTTTTACTCGGAATATTTCATTCGTACCATCTTATTATTCTTGATTGGTATATTTGTATTAATTTCATACTTTCCAATTAACTATGAGATTACAATTATTCCTCTAAAGAAAGTGTTCTTATCAAAATACAAGAAATCTCGTCAACATTATCGACTCCCTGAGATAAATAGTTCAATAGATTCTCTTCGAATATTTCATTCCTTGAAGCACCTTATTGTTCTTCACTAGCCAATTTTAATTAATTTCATATCCAATAATTAATTATGGGACTATAAATATTTCTCTAAAGTGGGCGATGCAACTAAAATGCATGAAATTAATTCAATATTATCAGCTTCTAATAAGATCGTCAAACGGTTACGTTGACGTATGTATATTCAGCACATATATTCAGCGGATAGAATGCAATTCACGAAGCATTTAATCGTTCGTACCGTTCATAGACGAAGTGCAGTGGCATAGGCAGTTCTTGTTGCATTACAAAACGTTCAGTGCACGTTCGTTGATTACGCAACTAGTGAAACTATTGGCTACCTGTCGGTCGTGGATGCACGAGGAATGCACGAGAAAATCGATCGTTTCGCTGCACCCTTAGCGGAATTGCACTTCTTACATTTCCAATGCCGGTTCCGACCGATCGTTTTAAACGTGTCATGCAAATTGATTCTACCCTATTAATCACCACTCACCAATTCGAGTGCGTTGAGACTTATAAACTGATGCTATCAATTCTCCTGCTTTACATACACTCTATTACAAGCAATGATATCTGTCGTTTTCTTAAGAAATTATACTTCACAAGAGTCAATAGAATCATACTCATCCTGTACTACGATATTAATACAGTAATATGTCTTACAAAGGGAACAAAGATAATGGAATAAACAATGCAGGACTTCAAACGAAACCGAAATGAAATATTTCGTTATCTTCAATAATTTGTAGGATATCTTTTTATCCCAAAGTCTACGATTACGCGCAACTTTCTCGAATTAACTCCGAGCGATCACGGCTGTCCTGGTTGCAAGTCGGTCGACAGTAGCAACGGCAGTTTAGTATCAGACAGCCTATTACTACTTACGCAACTAGTGAAACTACCCAGCGGCAACCACTCGGGAAAATATACGAAAAATCAATCTTTCCTTGCCGATCGTAAATCGTCTGAACGTAAACTTTCCGTGGAACCTGTGTACCTTCGAAACTAGAACAATCGAGGATCGAGTAGAATACTGGACATAGGAACGGCGCATAAACGTGTTACATTATTAAGTTTAACGAGTGTACACGATGAAAATCTCAATATTTAATGGACATATATTTATTTCGGTCTAAGCCACGGCCATATGCAACTTTCTCAAGGCGACTGCAATCCTGAACGTCCCGACGGTGGTTGCAAGTCGGTCGTAGCGATAGTAGTAGTAGCTAGCAGCACTCAGCCTATTAGAGTTACGCAACTAGTGAAACTATCCCGGCAGCGCGCTGCCACTGCCGGCACCATTCGTTCCTTCGCTCCTCCGTTCGATCGTTCTCTATCGTTCGCAACCCGAGACCGTAAGTTTATTGCCAAAGTTTTTGGATACAACGACCGCGGGTAACCCTGGGCACAACCAGCCAGCCAATCCGCAACTCGTGCACGGACTCTTTCGTTCTGTATGCACGAAAAACCTACGTAATGCTACTGTTTTCAGACGCCGTTCACATCCCCTTTTCTCTTCTGGGATTCTCCTGCCTCCATCGTTACGTGATAATGCACTTCAAAATTTCACTGCTCCTTGGAAATCATTCTACTATAATATTGCATTACACTGTATTATTGTATAATAGTATGTTAATATTATCAATGTATATTAAAATGGTTTTAAACGACATATAAGAAATCGTGTTGTTTCTTGAAAGGGAGGTAAGCTTGCGAAAATCTAGATACGTTTGGAGCATCTGGAGTTGTCATCTTCCAATAAGGATGTTATATAAACGCCGGATTTTTTAATTAATATAATAATATCGTCCTCTAATATCATATTATATGATTAATAATATAATGTTCATTTACACAAGAAAGTAAGCCTTCGAAATGAAAAATTGTTCGCCGAAGAACATTCTTAT
The DNA here is from genome assembly GCA_910591585.2 of Nysson spinosus. NCBI lineage: Eukaryota > Metazoa > Arthropoda > Insecta > Hymenoptera > Crabronidae > Nysson > Nysson spinosus. Next base: position 6,544,909 of record OU342843.1, on the reverse strand, counting down.
AATTAATTACATCTCCGTAGAAAAGAAAGAAAAAGAGTCGAGCATTATGAATTTGATCACGGCAACATTAATTTTATGAAAATCCACCGATTTCTGTTCGCGATCCTCGTGGAATTAATGGCGTGTGCACCTATTTATCTCGACTGTGTATAAATATCTATGTTGGTTATCTATCATAGACTTCCGCGAAATTCAAGAACCACTGTGTTCGAAGTTGGCACCGCGAAAGTAGGTGGGAAGGTGATCAGGAGGCGGTGAAGAGAGAAGGGGGGAATCGAGTAGTAGGAAAAGGTGGAGAGGGTTCGGGTAGAGCGTTAAATAATCGGTTTAATTGGGTTATGCACGAGGAAATGACCTACGCGGGGTTCAACCTGACGGTTCTAGACCTTCCACCAGGTCTTTTGTATTTTGCATCTCTTCTTCTGGTCCACCGACCAACGAATATATCATCCCCTCCACCCCCGTGCTCTCCGACCATCCGCATCGATCTACCATAATGGCGTAGATCGGTATTTATTTCTACACCGCGGTGACTATCAATTATTAATTCGGTATCAGTTTTCAATTAACGCGGTAAAACTGCTAACTATTTCCATGGTATAACAAATTATATCGAAAATGGGGTCTTTATTGAATTGCGTTGTACAACGTTATCGATTACGGCATTACAGATTACATCAGGTGCAAATAGCTATTGCGATTATAAATATGGAATTATCGACTTTTTACTTCCATGTAATTATATACAAAATTCCACAGATTACATCAGAAGGAAGTAGACTTTTTATTATTAATATATCTTAATATTCTGGTAAAATAAAATTTGTCATTCTATGTACTAATTATTTAATGAGGATTGTAATGAAAAATAATGATAGCTTCAATTTCCTTGGTTATGTGTGTTTAAAACAAATGATATATCATTCGAGTAATGGGATATTATTTGTCAATTTCAATTACACTAACAGTGTTGTGTAACAGGCGATTACATAAAATGTATTACTTTTGAATTGCAATGCTACGACAGTGTGCTCATATTCTCGAGGATTATAGAAAGATTTTCCAGATACTATTTTACTTTCTCCTGTTTTCGATCCTTTTGAACGATGGTTCTATTACTATGGTTTGCGGTCGGCAGAGCACTATTAAATAAGCAAGTTAATTGAGTTACGTAACAGGAAGTGAAATGACCCGAGCCTTCTACCCGGTAGGTTGTGCTCGGTGATCTTTTTCCTAACATCCAGTATAAGTCGTTAATTGGTGGGTGATTGAAAAACAAAACCTTATTCGATACTTTTCACCCTCGATTTCAATAAAGTATCCGAGGAGAGACAGAAAATATATTCGTTTAAACTCCTACTGCTTACGCCTACTCTATTCCGTTTGAATCATCGTACACTTATGAAATATTGCATAACTACTCAAAGGATACTACCAAAATAGGATTAGCATGGAGATTCTCATGATTCCCCACCAGTAATACTCTCCTCGGGATCATTTCTGAATTTCTCTGTAAATATCGTCAGAAGTCACACAATCTACCATTTCGCTATTATCTTCTTCAATTATAATAATTTCACAAACTCGGAAAATAACTTCTAAAATAATTTCACTTGGTTAACCCTCCATTTTCTGGCGGTTTTTATATTAAAATAGCTTTTACTATTTTAATACACCACCATTAATAAACTAAGAAAATCACACTGGAACACTGGCCTCCTTTGATGAAAGATAATTTTTTTGAGAATACACGTTAAAATAAGATTTTATTGTTACGCCATAGAAATTAATTTTTCAGAATTAAGCAAGTTGCATTTAAAACTTTGTTTCTTTAATGTGATAAATTTCGATATACGTATAAAATATTTAATGTATTATATAAGATATCGTCCGCACGTAAAAATTGAATATTATATTATGCAATATATCATACGTATATAAAGTAAAAATTACAAGGTTCAATTTCTTAATTACAACCCTTAATTCCACGTGACATCTACGTTCCGAGTGCCTTCTTCCAGAACCCAACAGTATAAAAACGTAAATGGCAAAAATCATCACGATCATTTCTAACTAATTATAATAAACCATATATGAAATGACACATGTTAAGTAAAGGGTAAAAAATGGTTCGACAATGCATGTTTTTCAGTTTCATCGAATGCAATCAACTGATTGCCAATGCGATGTCGTTGCCTTATAAAAATGATCGGGTCTTAAATTATGCAATTGCGTGCGTAAGAAATAAACGACTGAGACCGTTGGGAGATAAATTTCTCCGTAACGACCGTCTTTCCTGTTCCCAGTTCAATCGTGGAATTGCGACTGGTCTGCATGTTCAGGAAGTGAGTTCCCCGTGCTAAGTGAAAGTCGTTAGTTCACGGTGTTAAAGTAACCAGGTAAAGCCGGTGCAGTGCACCGGGAGAAGAATAGATTTATGTCGTTTAAACTGCACCTCAGTTTCGAGTGTACATTAAACATCGGCAAAAGAAGACTCGATCAATTTCTCTTCCACCATTTTATCTCGAAAGATTTCCGCGACGTAACACTCAACACTGCGTCCTCCAATCACCGACGATTTTCCAACTATGTTTTACTAATCATACCAGATGCGCGCGTTTCATTCGTTATACTACCTTTCTTTAATAAACTTTCTTTAAAAAGACTGCTGCGTATGTAATTCTTAAGTATTGCATGTTTACGAATAATCTTGATTGCTTTAATAAATTATTATAATTACATATTTGATACGCGATTTAACTACGATTCGGATTGATTACTAAATGTGTAATAGAAACATCAAACTCGGTTACAAAATTCCGCGTGTCGGTAATCAAAGGCTATTTAAAATACTTTCGCACCAAAAATAATTCCAATCGAACTGCGATAAGGTTCAACTATTTCCACGAGTGGCATAATACCTTTCTAAGATTACGATGTGCAATAGCACGAGACTGAAAGTAATGAGAGTCACTGCGGAAGAGAGAGCGAGCGGTCGGCACACAGGACTTTCGTGCGAACCCGCACACGCAGATATGCGTGATCGGTTGTATAACCGTATAAGAAGCCGAGATAATGGTACGTGAACGCGTATCACATTATTCCCTGTCCCCGTTCGCCCTCCCCCGGGGGCCCTCCATGAATCCGCCGATTCGTCGGGCCATTGTCAAGTTTAAGCGCCAAATTACCCGAGGCCAACCGGCAATTCGACAATCGAGATCGTCCACCTTTCAGGTAGCACTACGATATTCTTTTACCACGCGTGGATCCTAGCGATCTTTCACCTCATTGAGATGCATCGATCTCCGCTATTGCGTTCAGCGCATAGGAACCGGTTTGCATATCAGGCCAGTAGAAAGTGAACATACTATAATTCACAGACACTCGCCGATTTTTCTCCACCGTAATCAACTATAATTTCAGTTTATATCACTCGCGGGGATATTACGTCGATATAATTTAGAGTATGATACTAGGACTTTTAAACGTGGTAGTTGAATCTACGATATAATTCATTATCAAACTAGTAATTGTTTGATTTACCATCAATCCTAATATAGTTAAGTTGTGCGCTGTATTAATTCTCACAAAATGTTCACCTTAGTCTGTGCATTGATTACATAGTTAATTAATAAAATATAATACCACAAAGATGAGTGTATTCCTCGCTGTATAAAGTATAAATATATGCAATTATATCAGGTACTCGAATTATTTTAAATTACCATCACTTTAGATATCCACAAATGACTGTTTGGTATCGTATAATCTATTCCTTTGTAAGAGTAAAAAAACATTAAAACGATTATCTCGAAACATTCCCCAAAATGATCCCCTCGAGAAGATTTGCCGTAGTTCCTGGATGGTGGAGTATCGAATCGAGCCCTGACCGGGCGTTTCGCGGAAACGGAAATTTCGCGGCTCTCTCTATTTCGAGTCGTCGTCTACGGTACGTTTTCTATCTCGGACTCCGTAAGATATAGCGATGAGCGGGGCCTCGAGTTCGGTGGCTATGGATAGTCAACGAGAAAAAGTGAGAGATCGAGAAGTGGTTTATCAAAAGGCACGAGGGAAATAGAGATAGAAGGTAGCCGGGGTATGGAAGTGTAGGTGCAGTTCCGTAGGTGGTATAGGTTGAACCCAGAGAAGAGCAAATGGGAGAGCGAGAGACTGAGAGAGAGAAAAGAAAGGTGGGGGCAGAAGCTCGCAGGGGTTTATAGATAGCAGCGCATGGCCTAGAAACCGTGCCGCTCGGTGTTTTTGACCCTTCGCCTAGCTACCGCTTCTGGGCCATTGCAACACGGTGTTCATGTTCTTTAAGCCGCGTTCACAACGATTCTCGAAATCTCTGATATCAAATGTACTCTAAAACGTAGATGAACGTAACCAGTTTATAACTGTAATTACACCTAAAATACGTTATTGAATGCATTGGTATCACCTGCTCTTTCGCAAGCTGCCAGAAAAATGGTAAAATGTCGTCAAGATTAATGGAAATTATTTCGATAATTGATTCGTTTTTTTCTTTTGAAATAAAACTATGATTGTACCCAAAAGTTGGAAACAATTCATTTCAATATCCAATATTAAGAATTTTAGTGAGAAACATTTTTTACGCGTTTCCAAATATAGGTCCGATTAAATACTACAATCTTTATCAATTTAATTTTAATAACTGGTCGAATTCGATTTAGTAGATGTAATCACCTGACATACAATGAAATTAATATTGAAATTCCCTTAAACTAGAGTTAATAATCATTATTACGGACTTCGTTAGAAACCTCGCGGAGTTGCCGATCATTTTAGTCATATTCCGTAATCCTTCTTTTCCCTACACGATAAATTACCAAGATATTAAACTGCAAAGCTTTTGCGTGGGTGATAGATATTTTTTGTTCTTGATATTGACTCGCTTGGTCGGTCGGAACGTTGCAGGGTAAAAAGCTATTTTTATACGGACGGATACGTCACGAGTGAGAGATTCATCACTGTTTCTCCTTCGAGATTAATGTAAAGCATAAAAAGGTGAAGAGACGAACGAAGGGAAAGCTACGAGTCGAATCGTACGAGTTCCTTTGTCGATCCGGTTTGGTTCGTATTAACACTAGAATAAACGGAAGCCTGTCAAAATGACGGGTTCGTGGAATTTAATAAGTACGTTCAAATTTATAAGGTTCCTTTTTCTGAGATTTCCTGCGGCTCACTTTGCATTACAGATGGAATTAAATTGATTCAATCTTTTTTTCATCCATCCTTATTTTTAAGGACGTATACGCGAATGTATAAATATGGCTGAATATATTGTCCGTAGTTCTAGTGTTAATGGGCGGTATTGAGTAATTTTCAAGGATGTAGGGTCATGTACATTACATTGTTCGGCGTTTCTCACCCTCCACCTAGTTACCGCTTCTAGGCCATTGCAACATATCGCAAGTACCTGTTAAGTGATATTCACGCAGCGACATACCTATGCGTGTTGCAATCTTCTCACTTCACTTTGCGCACGAATTCTGCAGCAAAATATAATTCTCAGTAGTATCGGCAAAAATGACGGCCAGAAATAAGACGCGAAAGAGATACCGGAAAGTAATTACTTTGAAATACTTAACTCGATTATTCAGGAGCAATCTTCTCGAGGGAATAATTTGGGACCAATACATGGATAACATGAATTAATATGAACAAATAAATCATGTTTCATAAAATATGCGAGAAACGATTGATTATTTTTCGGTACTCCTAATACGAACGTTAATAAAGAACGTTTCGAGTGATTGAAAGACTAAGTTTCCCAAGTGTGCATTATTAAGTACAGTGCTCTAAACGTAATATCATGCATACTAGTTTATGTATAACAGGGAAACCAGATCCGATACTGACTGGTACACGAAGTGACTATTCACACGCTGAAAGTACAGTATATGGAAATGCTGTATATTAACCGGAGTCAAGAGAGTTCATGAATATTATTGCATGTAGGGTAATAATATATCAAGTCCCGTGCGGGATATCACGAAATCGCGATACGTCAGAGACGCATCGGCGTTGTCTAATTGCAAGATTACTTCGATTATCCGAATAAAACTGTAGCCACACCGACAAATCCCATCCTGGAAAGCCGAGTTCTTCGTATGTGTCCGACCTCTTTATCGACCGTGGTTTCGACCTCGTACGCGGTTATCGCTTCCGGGTCGTTGCTTCGTGACGGGTCATTTTAAGCGCGACTCACAATGCGAAGATTGCGTTAACACTCGAGAATTTACGTTTTTATCGAGACTCGTCAATTGACTCATCTTCCTCTTCGACTCGCTAATTAAATGAGTATCGAGCATTAACTAATGAATATCATCACATTAAATTTATTATACTACCTCGGTTGAGTACCACTGACACTAATACCAGTGACAGACAATCTCAACTTTGCAAATCATTTCTTACGTCATTTAGAATTTTCTCTCCGTAACCTATTAATCGGGGAGTTCTTTTAAAAACATCACGCGGGTACTAATGTATTAATAAAATAATAGCGTGCGATATATTTATAATTACGACGCACATATTTACGGTCTTGCCAGTTCATTACTGACATTTATACGTACATATAAAAATTTGAGAATTACGAGAAGGATAATTGTAATTGAATTCGTAACATTCGAGATAAGTATAGATTCGAAGGACGAGTTGTCTCGTCATCCTCGTTTAACAGGTTCATTTTGGTTTAGTTCTTAATGGCTCTGATTCAAGTAGTCGTATTATCTCGTCGATCAAAAGTTTTCCTTTAAGCGTGAAGGAGAATGAGCGGGGAAAAAGAGTGGGAAAGTAAAACGTCTGTGAACTCAAGAGGATTACGTGAAAAGTGTCGGTCGAGATTGTGGAGGGTTTCACAGACGAAACCGAAGCCGCGACTAGCGGCCGTGCGCTTGTTATGTGCGTGTATAAGTGACGTAAGAAACTTTCGCTCACCTCTACCGTTTACCAGCCGCTCTGCACTACCTTGCACTTGCATTCGCGGCTATGCAACGCACCACCGAGAATACGCGCCGAGATATGCACCGCGCAATACTCTCCATGACTGGTATAATACGCACGAACGAGTTAGGGCCACTCCGGTAATTCTCAACACCAACAATTGATAAGGCTACCGAATCATTGCTGCTACTCCCTGATATATTTTATTCATTGAACATTTATCATAATTGTCCAATTTTCACTTATTGATCATTATTCGTTGAAAAGAATGTTTATAATTGTGATATTTAATATACGTATCTATGTTTAATTGATAACTATTTGGTATCACTGATAGAAAACTGTGTTTAGTGTTTAAGAGTAGAAGTACCGAAGGGGTCAAAATGATTTGTTCGCCATTTTTAGTTAAATTATTCTAATATACCACGGTGCATTTTTTGAGATGATATACTTTCATTTGATATACATAACGCAAATAATTGAATCCAATGCGGATATTTAGCTCATTCAAAGGAATAATGTTATTTTACTTGTACTATAATGTTTACGATTAGATATATTCTTTTAAAAAATATCATAAAATTAATTCCTGCGAAATACTTCCAAAGGATATTCTGTCAGTTAAGTATTCAGAGAATATTTTGAAAGATTATTATGTCTGTAAAAGTTTTTAATGCTGACGTTTATTGGAAGTAGATCGACACTTTTAGGGTCTCTGCTATAGTTTACATACGGGATTATCCTCTTCCCCTATAAAGTCACCGTGCGCCTACTTTCCAGAACCCTACAGTACATATCTAACATGTACACATATGTAATGCGAATCATTTCTTTGACAAAAATAATGGCGACCCCGTATGCATCTCACGAATTAGAACGTGTAAGTAGATATGTACGTCCGAACGGGAATAGCAAAGTAAACGAAGCGCAGCGAAAGTGAGGGCGTCACGGCGATTTGCCAAGATAAAAACACACGAATTTCCTATTCTTATCGTCCTTGCCGTTTTCGACTCTAATATTAACCGTCATTTCCCGCATGTGGAAAACACGATAGATATATTTTACAGTATTAACTGTGCATTTATTTATTCTTCCAATTCAAGTAGAATCATTTTCGAATCGAGTAAAATGTAGCTAATTGAGGGAACGATTAAAACGTTTTCGGAAGTAAACGCGTAGGTCTTATGATATCTTATTTATATGGGAAAACAACCAGTGCTCATAAGTTACGTTACGGAAGTGTTTTAATGTACTTGCATTCATCCCGCACGCCGAAGTGATCGCGTGTGTTATATCTTTAATGAGATACATGCATTTGTCATGTTGAAGATGACAGGCAGAGCAAAGCGAGCGAAAGTGACGGTGCAGTAGTATACGTCACGGTGCATCGCTTTTGCTCGTCTGACTGGAAACTCGTATTGCAAGTTTCCTGTTCGAATTGTCTCTTATCCCGGCAGGTAAACATACGTTCAATGCCTTGCAATTCACAGTTTCGCATCCTTATCACAAAGGACTACTGTAACGGGATATCGATAACACTAAACAAATTCACAAATGAATGAGTGGGATAACATCATTTTTATAGAGCTAAAATTGATTAACTACATTTTCGCCATTTCCTTCTTCACATATACTAATTTAACAAACACAATGTTACTAGACAATACAGGCAGGACTTGCTATGATCAAATATTTTTGGAAATATTCAAATATTGTTATTTAATGAATTTTATCTCTATAAAAACGATCTGTAATATATTCATACAGAATTCATACAGAAACTGCATGAAAGCACCCCAAAAAGAATTGACGCTATTAAAATATAAAAAACTGACATTTATGAAAACTCGTAAAAATGTTTGTTTTCTAAGTAGCAACATAGTGCGAGATAAGTTTGATATAATAAACAAGTTTCAAGTAATAAGTTACATAATTCAACTTCGTTCTTAATGTAGAAAATAAACCTACTTTTGATAGAACAAATAAATATGGTAGTCTATAAGAGTGCAAAGTATCTCATTCTCCTAAAGTCCTAAAGCGTATTTCAAGGAAGATCTTTGATCGAAGTAAGTTTCCCACATTAAAGGAGTCGTTGCATGTGCAACGACTTCTCCTAAGTCTAAAGAAGTGGTACCCGGGGGTATCTCTCTCGAGTACAGGGAAAAAAAGATTCCTTGCGATCGCCGCAAATGGCGTGAGCGCGGGTACTCCGTAACACCGTAATTGATGCCCAACAGGGCTAGTTTCTATGGGAGCAAATGAAGCTATTAGCGCCGGTACCGCGGCTGACTCTTTTTCCTTTTTTCCCTCGTGTTTCTCTTGCTCGGTTCTTTCATCCTGGCTCGCCGTGACTCGTGTGTCTTCTAGGCACACGAGGTATTGTATACACATCGCACGGTTGCGCGAACGCAAAATATGTCGGTCGCGACTTTCTCTTTGCTCAGTGGTTCTCAAACGTACTTCCTGATTTGCGAATACAATATTGCGAGCATACAGTGCACGTGCATAGAACACACAGCAACCTACATCCACTTAGAGAATTTACGTCAAATCTATCAAGCCCTAATGTGCACATCAGCTTAGGATGAATTTGTATTATTATTTGTATTATTAACATTAATTCGTGTGATATTATAGCTTTACTACACGAAGATGAAAATTGTACGGTTTAATTATGCTGGATCACTGAAAGAGGATCTAAAAAGTATAGGAGAGAATAGAATGAATTCAAACTCTTTAGTTACACCTGGCTCTTGGTATGATAATATATCGAATGCTCCAAAATTTTAGCATTATCGTACCAGTACACAGGAGTTGCTGTTCACCGCGAACTCTCCCCAGCATTTTAATGCCGAGAATGATTTTCCAGTCCCCCAATGGAGTGCACAGAGAGAAGGGGGCAGAGGGACATGTCCTATGCCAGGTTTGGCGCTGCCAGATTTACGTAACGATAGAAACATCATCGTTAGTCGCAAGACAGTATAACGCCGAGTGCGTTAACCCCAAGAAGCCGAACACAGCTTTCTCCACTGGCGGTGCCTTTCCTCTCTCCTTCGGTTTCCTTCCTTCTTTCAATACCTTATCCATTGCTTTTCTCCTGCTTATATACGATTGAATTTGTCTTCTCCCTTTCGCACCTCTGGTATCCACCCGTCGATCATTTCCACAGCACGTTTTATATTGCGAGTTTTGTTTCGTTATACGCGGAAACTTGATACCGTATCCCTCGATTTCTACGGCCCGTTACTTTTGACCAGTTCTCGCGCGAGGGACTCACCAGGAATTCGAGTTCGAGCGAACCGGGGGTGGTTATTTGTGAATGCAGCAACGATTATTGGATTATTGGAATATATTGGGGCCTCTCGATCGGATGTATAAATCATAAAGTTCGTACGCGGCATACATAATTTTCAAATGGAAACTATAATTTCCCTTTTCACAAACGATACGGGCATCCGATATATCTTCTTCCGAAGTACTTATTTCCGATGTATCCTTTCGCACGAAATATTTCACCATTCCCATTATAGTTATTTTCACCTTTTTCACCTATTTCTCAAAATTCTACAAATAAAATCTATCTTTGTTTGCCATTGACCATCGTCCTGTTTTAAGATTCGTCGACAACACGTAATCGAATTTGAATTTTTCGTCGAAACCAGGCATGGTTCTTACGAAGAAAATAAGTCCGTGGGTATTCCGGGTATGAGGTTGCGTGTCCCTGTCGCCTGGGTTACGTTGGTGTGCGTACATTTCGACGGAAGTGGAAGAGAACGAGGAAGAGGAATTGGGGTGTGGAGGGTCGTCGGGAGGGTGGGGGACGGGCGCCCTTGCCCTTGGCATTGCCGCTCGATACGAACCGTCAGGGCTGTCCAAAACGGTGCCGAGCCAATTTAGCGTGCGCGTAAGTCTCGCGCACGAATGCCCGCCGGAAATGAGCTGGAAAGGGGGCATCAATTTCCGTGACTTTAACAAACCGTACGATTGTCCTTTCCTTCATCTACCAACGAATACTTTCCTCCATTTCAGCGGAAAAATCGATGTCCGCGGATCAGATTTCAGAAAATCTCATCGGGATCATTTTGTTTATACGCAACGGTTTCATTGATAAAGTTCGTCAGTTACTTTTCATATAACATTATGACTGGCAATAGAATCATCTACCTTCTGCATGTATTTTGAAGTATTATTCAATTTTTCGTATGTCTTAATTTGCTTTTATGACAGCATCGAATAATTTTCACGATTCAGAAAAATATAGTTGCGATCGTGTAACATGGTATAAGGGAATTATAACAGCACCTTTAACTTAACTTTGGGGAAGGGCGTCGTATACGCATGTCCTCGCCCTTGCCCTTGGTCGATACTCATCCCCTCGGATCTCACTTTTTTCCGGAGCGAACGTCACCCTCCTCAAACGTTGGGTGCTTTTCTTTTGCGACCACGTGGCAGCCACGTGGATCACTGCGCGCAGTACGCAGGTGCAGACATAGGAAAAGTCCCTGTGAAGGCAAATACAACCTTCTTGAGGTGAACGCACTCGTCGAAAGTAGGCTAGGCGTGTCCTAATTGCGAATCTTCAATTCGCAAATAATATATTTCAGTATATTTCATACGAAACATACCATTTTTCACAATATTTCATCATTTTGTATGATCGTACAACAAATATTCCCGCTAAAAAATCGTTGAATGTGGAAGTCACATTGTAACTTACACGTAGAACGTAAGAAACGAATCGATCAGTGCTTTTCATTGTAAGATTAATGAAATAAAATATTATTTATCCAGCGGATCTAAGATTTTGTTGAGCGATCCTTAGTATGATCGCTTCTATGTATTTCGAAATATTAGTTAGAAATGGGCACGTAAGAATACGATTAATCTTTGACATTTCCACCAGTTTATCCGCAACGAAATGTTATCCCCTACGAAGGCCAATGACCTTGATCGGCTCTCTCGGAGGGGTCGAAGCCCTCCATTCGTCCGTAAGCTATGAATCAGGATGCTCTTTAGGGTCGGCTCACTGACATCTGGTTTCGCTAACAACAGCACGTGATTAATCGATACGTGAGCCATCGAATCCATTACAAAATGCTATTTACCCCAATGACCGAAAATGGAAACGCAGGATTAATCCCGGGTCGATATCAATTTTAACATCCTTCATACTCCGTAAACCAGAACTGCACTGCTAACTATGCCGTACAATTCCAAGTACATTCTGGGAGAGAATATTCTTTTCGATTCGACGCAACTTCTAAACCGGTTAGGGTTGCGCTCCCTTTATAAATTCTTGGCAACCACCCCTGAAAAATCTAAGTGATACGAGGAGGGGTTGGAGTGGGCCATTTTTTAACCGTATTCCGCGTTATTTTAGCACGATCGGGAGGGTGATCATCAACTCCTTCGGGAACTGCGCGTTTCTACCGTGAAACGCCTTAACCTCTGTGGCTAAATTCTCCATGAGATGGGGAAGAGAAGCCCTTTAACTCCTGCCACATTCAAGGGAAATGATTTAGTTGCTTCGTGCGATATGCTTTTAAATTATAAATGAAACTACAGTAATAAAATAAAAAATATGTCTGAATTTCATTCACTGAAATTTGATGTCGATTTACAGACAGTTTGATTTATTCTGTATTTTCTAAGGCTACATATTTATGAACGTAATATTTGTATGCATTTATTATTGATAAAAATATATATGCGATTAAGTGTACTTGGTGTGCAACATATTAAGTCATCTATTTACTTATATTAATAAATATTGTGAAATTTGTACGAATTTCGTCCAGGAAAAGTTAGAAAAAATCAACTTCTCTGTTACGTTATTTGATGATAGATATGGAATTATGAGAGCTCGTGCGTGCGTCTACGCACCATTTCGACGTTTGATGACCTTAACCTTTCACGAAGGGCGAGGTTGTGGCGGAAGTGGGAACAAAAAGAAACCTCTCTAATTGCGTACACGTAAAAAAGGTTGCCTCTTGAATTCACGTGACATTCCTTTTTCTCTTTTGTTTCAGGTAAGCCCAGACACCTACACGATAATTTCGGGTTTGAGGGGATTTTAATTGAGTCGCCTTCCATTCGTCAAAGATAGCGAGATGATCGTAAGTAATTCTGATCAACGTATGAACCGACTAACTCTTTCACTCCGTAAACAATTTCACGATATGAAATAATTCTACCAGCAAGATAAATTGTTAACTACCTTCGACTAACTGAAATGCAACGTATCGTCGTAAGAATGCCGACGCTTTTAAAATTGATTAAACTCAGTTCGAAGATCAATAAAATCGTTGAGTGACCTATATATCTTGAATATAAGAAAAACTCATTTTCGTACCGCGAGGAGGGTGTCGTGGATGATAAAATATTCGGAATCGACGAAATTAGAAATCTGCATGAAATATGGCAAGTATATTCGAGAGACGATAACGGGCCAATTCCCAATATAGTCTTTTTCATAAGTCCTCTATCTGTTTCTTAATTCCCAACGCATATCCGTGGGGTCAAGTACAGTCTCGACGAGTTCTGAGATTGGTCGTTTCGTAGTCAGAAGTGAGGAGAAGAGAGCGAAAAGAGAGCGAAAAGAGAGAGGGTGGACGGGTGGGGGGTTAGCGGCAGCGCGGGACGAGGGGGCAGGGAATCGGAATCGAGTGTGTACGAAGGGTGAACGACCGAAAGGCAGGGGCACTAGGCTGCTACCCTCTACAAAGAGAGAGAGAAGGGTATACGGTGGTTGGACTCGCGATAGTAAGGGATGCAAAAGGAACGGGTGGGAGGTACCGAGAGAGAGTAGCTTCGATAGAGAGAGCACATCGGTCAACCCTCCTCTCACCTCTGTCTCTTGTTCTCTCATTCTCTCACTCTCTCCCTCTCTCTTTCTCCTATATCCTACCCACCGAAGAGGATCAATACGAACCACGTGGTGTGGCAGTAACGCCACTGAGAACGACGAGCCTAACCCTCGTGTATGCAACAACCTAAACCCTAAACCAAATGACTGCTCCAACTGATCAGTCCACCCTTAGATCTTTGGTGAACATTTTTTCAAAATGCCCTTTCACGTTTTTTAGTTATTTTTTAAAGTCACACTCTGCGGTGCATTCTTTCACACGGCATTATAACTTCGGATGTTGATCTGTAGGGTTTCTACTAAAGGGTAGTATATTAAAGATTATAGATATTCTTATATAAATTTACAATAGTTATGCTGCAGCATGATTTGCAACGAAAAATGGACTTAGAACTCTGTGCATTATGATCAGAATTTTTCAACTCTATCTGCAATTATATTATTTTAGTAGGTAATAAAGTTGAGTATAAGAGACATTAGTAGATGAAAATTATAAATTGCTTGGCTTAGAAGTGGGGAGATTTTTTTCGAAAAAAATCATATTAATAATTTCAGTGGTTTCGATAGATCATCCACTAACGAAGGCTTCACGAGCTTTTTCCGAGTGATCCTATTTTTGGTCATCTATCGATCCTGTTACCCTATTCGTGCACTCGACTCACCCCGGGTTTAAAGCCACGGCAGTTTACCGACCAGGGAACGGCCTTTATCTTTCTGGGACACGAAGTCATCGGTGCACAGAAGCCGATCTGCATCGATGATCTTCTGACCTCGAAGACCGTAGTCACGGGTCTGCCTCGTTGAATTTCGAGATCACCAATCGTGAACCTTCGAAACAGATCAATGAAACGAGGAGGTATATTCCATTGAATGATCTCGATCGCTAGCAATTTTGGTGATACGAAACGAATAAGCATAAGCTAGTAAGATACTTAGTAACATATGATAATATTGAAATTACCATAATACCTTGACGGTTGAATTAGTACGTCTTTCATGGATCGATAACGTTATACCCGATTATACGTATTTTTCAGCTATTGATTTTAACTCGGTACTCTTCAAGTTGGTTTAGAAAAAAATGTGTTTTTGGCACACTCTTCTGCTCATCAGGGCGCTTCAGCCCTCGTCAGTTATGCGCCAGTATCTCCCATATAACGAACACAGCGATAAGTACCGAGAAGAACACAAACACGAAGAAAGAGGGTGTAAAGCCTACCCTTGTAAATTGCTTTGAAGGAGGGTTGCTATTACGGGTGGTTTCATACATTGCACACCCCTGACTTCGAGTCTAGGTCGGTCATTCACCTCGACACCATCCCCCAACATTACCCAGCAAACCCTACCGACTCCCCCCTCTATCTTCCACCACCCTTTCCACACATCTGACACCCCTCTTTTGCTTTTCATTTCCACCCCTTCTCGGTGAATGACGTCACTGAAACATCCCACCACCGTCAACGAACCCTCCCCCCTGCGATAGGGACCAAGAAAATTCTCAAGTGGTGGGGGGACAACGACAGTGGCGTAGAATATCGGGGAACATTGAATTTGAAGAATTATCTTTCAGTGTGAAATATTGGTGGCAGTTCATTAAGCTCGGCTACAAAAGTAATGGTGAAAAGTAGTGATATTATCTCGGGGTGAGTTTGTCAAATTGAATTTCTTCTAATATGATAACCTTTGGGACAGTCGGACGTTTAATGTTAAAAAATATAGGGAACGCAGGGGAAATTCTTTACGCGACATTATTTAACAGAATAAACTACCTAACATACTTTTAGCGACTCGATATTTTCGAGCATTAAAATATTTGTATACTTCGATTATATCCGACGATGCTTTTGGCGTTTCCAATGAAACGTGAAAGGACTCAAAGATTCGAATAAATTTCATTACACGAAATCCAGAGAATAGAGTACTTCGACTTTCGATTTTTTAATCGAAACATAAATCTTCACACCACCCGTTTCAATTCATACACGCGAAACCTACTTTTCACTCATAATAAATCTATCTAAATAGTATACTCGATGGGAGGCTGGATATAAAATTAGAGGTTCCCTGCCATCCATTTATGCTAATTTTGCGATTCATATCTCTGCCTCCTTTCTCCTTCTTAACTTCGTCCACATCCGAATTAAATGTATTTTATCAACATCGTTATCAATCTCTTCTACCATTGCCTTATATGTATTTTTAAAACTTGTCTATTATTCCTTACTTATATAATAATATAATACATCTTGTCAGCCATCAGTGTACATTGTACATCTCTTCAACGTCGAACAGTTTTATATCTAGTTTCCTAGGCAAGTATGGTTTTATAGGCTTAATCTACGATGACGTAGCTACGTCAGTCGGCTTGTCGTTAGAGCATTGACGATGGTTGACTCATAAATGGTGGGCAGAACTACTATTATCTACACGATGCACGATACGCGATATATTGGTCGGCGACGAAGACGCAAAGAGAAAGTTAGCGGCCTCGTGTCCCCGCGAGAAGTTTTCAACGGGACTCCTGCGTCCCATATCATCTGATTCGAAGAAATATCCTATCCGAAACACTATCTGATCCTGTCACAAGTAACCCTATCTACTGCTTCATTAGCAGTTTGTCAATCTTTAAATTCATATTTATGAAGAAAAGTTCTGATATCGAATCATATTAAAACATTACTCTATTCCATTGTATAATTGCACTGCGAGCTTAAGATCAAATAAATAGGTAGCTATGTTCTACCTAAGATCTTCATTCTCAACAACCACTGAAGAACCTACTGATAAGGGATTCATTAAGAAGCTGGAATTCTTATCTTGGAAATTGCCATTCTCACGTTTCACGGCGTACCGTATATCTAAAGGATACAAGAATAATTGAGAACCTCTGATAGAGCAAGGCTGCTCCATGCAAAAGGTGAATGCATCGGCGCTTCCTAGATTTACGCAATCGATCCTCCGAACGTAGATCGCACGTAGGAATCGCGATCCGTACGTGTACGCAGAGAAGCATATATATATAGAAATACATTAACGCCACACACACACACACACACATTCGCATTGCGATATCGTGCAAACACGAATGTGGAATAATCGTTTCTCATGGATTCACGGTGCTACCCACTCTCATTCAGAGAATCGAAGACAATGAGTGTGAATGAAGGGTCGGTCTGGCCAGACTGTAAGACAGGAAACAGGGTCCGTTCGGTAAAAATCGAAGAAGGATACATGGGATTGGAAGTACTCGTTGAGGTGTCACGTAAATGCGGATCCCGTTTACCAGTCGTTAGTCGTGGTTTTTAAATCCCCGGTTGAGTCGTTTCATCCACGAGATCCTCTTTTTCTCGTGGCGCGGCTTTTAAAGTGGAAGATCGTCCGACGCAGCTGTTCGTAGTTATCGACTTTAACGCTTTTATTCGTTTCGAACGTTCGGCTGGTTTAGAAAGTCTTATGAGAACACTGGATTTAAAGATCACGACATAGTTGAATGAACCGGTGTTTCTTCCTGGTTGCAACGCTGAAATTAGAGATCGTTTCGCTATGATTTATTGTCCTATGATCATTCTTGTTTACTACTGTCGCGAGTGTCCAGCATTCGCGACTGCATAGGAAACATAGTGTTGTAACATTTAAAAGATACGTAGTTCTAATTCCATAGGAATAGAATTATTTCGCATATACCTAGTTTCATCACTTGCAAATCAATTTTCTATAATATTCTCGTTTAACGTTCCATTTAATAATACGATTATTATCGCCTTCAGCGTGTAATATTCACCGGCAGCCTTCCAATCATCTTTGACCATAAGCAATCTTGTAAATATATGTAAATTCTTGATCGCAATATTCCGCGTTAGAGCGAACGAAAAGTGCATGAGATGATAATGAAATCGGAAGAAGTTTATTACACTTCCTGGAATAGCTCGTTAGCTGGAAATTCAGTGGAACGAGTCAAGCACCGGTTCCGTTTACACGACCGAGTGAGTTTCTGGTGAAAGCTACTGCCTACCAGCCCTTGACCTTCCCTCGGCCGAATTCCAACCGAACCAACGAGGACTCGTTTCGTAACGAGTCAGCCATGGCGCCCATTAAGCCCGGAGTTTTGTGGTAAGCGTGGTGAAAGGCTTAAATATTCCTCGAAGAAAGAGAAGCCGTCAGGAGACGAAGCTTGAAAGGGATACGCGTCGAGCGAAAACGAAAGGATTCCCGGGATGGACTAACAATCTCCGTCTTACGATAAACTTCTCTTTCTCCTGGGTACATCGGCGTATGATGCTGCTGTTTCTACCGGCACCGTTGCTTTCGCAAGACTTTCCCCATTGTTTAAAAAATAAAGCCGCAAGTTCCGACCATGCCAGAGGTCGTTCAACCGTTCTAAACGTACATTTGAAGGGGGTCATTCAACTTCACTGTTCTAACCTTATAAGGCGATATTATTTTTCCTTCCGACAAATCTTATCGATGGTATCCACTCGATGTATCAACATTTATACCGCACTATATTTTCGTCTACATTAAAAAGACACTATTTCTTCATCTACAGATTCACCCAATTCTTTCAACTCTTACTAAATAAAACAAATTTTAAAACGCCGAGAAATCATTACTTCCGATGTCGAACTGTTCAATAGAGTAACTTAACTCTACTTAATAATACAATTTCCATTGCCGAAACGTTTCGACTTTAATTTAAATAAAGAAAATTAAATGAAAAAAATTGGTCTACACTATTAGCCGCACCGTCTAATATACATACTAACATTTAGAAGGTCAACAGGAAAATAACTCAAGATTATAATGATACAATTTGTATCAGATAAATTTAAGAAGCGAAATATGAGTGCATTCTAACTCCGGACAGTGTTGGGTCAAAAGAGGCGAAATACCTTAACTGGGGAATGTTAAGAAAGGAAATGGTGTCGGGTCAAATAACACTACACGGAGATACAGCAATCGCATCTATGATCCGAGTGAAGTCCCTTTCCTTTTGGACGAAACCGAAAGAACCAGAAGAAGTGGAGAGAAAGGTCAGGCCAACGAGGAAGTGCCCAGACTCGCGATAATAAGCAAAGGAACACTTTCTACTGGTACACTCTCGAGGGGGGCTCAAGACCGTGGCTACTTCTGCAGCCTCATAAATGGAACGTGACGATGTTAAGCATAGCCACGGTTATATGGCTGTGTTTGCTCCAAAATAACTGTGAATCGCTTGATTCGCATTTCTTACATGAGACAGCTAGGTAGGGGAAAGCGTGACGAAATTCATTTCTTTCGAAAAATCGGGACCTACGATACCCGACTTCCTTGTTTCTGAAACTGGCTACCACATTCTCTACTTCAACCCATAAATCTCGAATAGAGGTATACTCCAACACTTGATATTCTACACTCCGAAATCGATTGCTTCCTGCAAATATTTTTCAAAGTTCACCTTTATAAATATGAGCCTTTCATTGGCAGATTTCGTGCATGAAGTAATTTCTTATGCGAGCTGTTGCGATCGTTATTTATCATGAAGATTTATACAAAAATGTTTGTATTCGTTATTAATAGTAACTTATGTTGTGTTCGGACTTCTATCGTCGTTCTATAACGACAAGTTTCATCATAATCACGTTATTGCTTACTTAATTCGATATATAATATATCGTTGATAAATACTATGACATGATTATTGCACGAATCTCAATTTATATGGGGAATAATAATTTGCATTTTTGTAATGTCGCGAGGGGTACAAATCTTGCATTTCCATGCATAATTCTAATCGAGGCTTACCTAAGCCGGCTATTTCTCCTTGCAACGTACAATGGCAGCCACCTTCAACCCACGTTATTGCAGGCTGGCAGTGAAACTGCCGGTGCACCATCAGACTCGCATCCATCCATAACAAGAAATAACATCTTACTATACTGTATACTTAACTTTCAGTTAATAAATATAATTATCTGTATCTCACTCGACGGAACATCATAACGTTATTAACCTACTCGTGATATCACTATATTACTACACAAAACCCTTTGACTGCGATGTGTTCTAACAACAAAAAATATTAGCATTGCACGGTGCGATCGCGTCGTTAAAAAGTAAAAAAAGGAAGGAGTTATTGGGATTCGGTTATTTCAACGGTTCGATATTATGTCGGTTTAGTAAAAAAGTAAATGCGTTGTACCGAACAAAATTTACTGGTCGTACATATTTATAGACGTTTGAGAACGTACATTTATGCCTTTCGTAGTCAAAGGGTTATAAGAATATGAAAAATACACATGCTACTTAAGACTTAAAAAATATACTCTGATATGCACGCGAAATATCGGTAGAAATATCAAAGCATAATAACGCATTCACTATCGGTAGTCCGTTTCCCACGGCTAAGAAGCGATAAAGATCCCTGTGATCCACGATGATCTATTACCTAGTCATTGATCTGTATGTATGGAACAAATGAACGGTTCGATTGCACATCGATAAGTATTAACGAGTAACGTTTCTGTCTTTTTATTGAAAATTATGTTGCCATTGCATGTTCATAAGTGTTTAACTTAAGGATTATACTTCGAATACGAAGGATATGTGGAAGTTAAAAAATCGGTGTGTTACAGTTATCGTATTGCGATAATCTTTAAATGGCGGACTATCTAATTGCGAGAAGTGAGGTCTGGAATTAAGTTTGGAGACAGGAAAGAAAGATTACGGGGACATTAATGCACATGCAAGTAATCATTGCAGTTTCTCCTCGACTTATGGGACAGTTTCATTTTCCTGTTCTCCCCGATCGTTATGACGTTCTTCTTGTATCGCCGGTATCTTGTAACAGTTTCATAAGTGCAGGTATTACATAACATTCTAAACAGATTAACAGCATTGACGAATCCATTTCGATCACTATAAATATGTATAATATTTGTTCATATCGCACTGCGGTTATGTAAGTGCTCGATATAACTGAACATTGAGAAATGTCAAGCGTAACTCGAATTGAAAATATTTTATAATATTTCTTACTTTCTCCTTTAATTCAGGTTCATATTAAAATCTCTAAAAAGAAACTATCTAAAGGATCTCCAATTGTGCCATTATTTTATTTCTATTAATAAAACCTGCACCAACTAAATTTACCAATTTCATAAGTACGATGTAATTGCATTAAACAATCATCAACAAATATTGAGAGAGGATATGAGAGAAATATAGAGAGTGCATTTTCACTGCATAGAAATTCAAGCCCCTTTGAATAATATCAAAAATAACGATTCTATGTGTCAAGTACACTGCAAACGATAAATAAAATTATTCATATTGGCGTAATAAAATTGCATGAAATCCAAATGGTTAATGAATAAAGAGGATGGAGAGGGTGTAGAGTGTAGAGGATAGACAGTTTTTTCCGTGAGCTCAGCTGTCACGTTGTTTCATGGGAAGGTAGAGTTCGGTATACAAACGTTTCACTCTCAACGAACCGGCCGGATAACGGGGCTCTGTTCATGGCGTAGGTAGCCATCTCGTCGAGAAAGAAGGGAAAGTAGTTCTGTGAGTCAGTGGGGCTTGCGGTACCCCACGAATGTTGAACGGTTAAGCAGCCGTGAGCCGAGGAACGGGAAAACGGTAATCCAAATGAGCTATGTCTTTTATCCTTTCAGTGGTTACGCACTTCAAAAATAATGCTTCCTTGACACTGAAATTTTTAGTTTTAGAACGCAATCATCATTGAGAATGTTAATAAGTCATTGACTTGAAACTGCAACGATTACTTTCATGTGCATTAACGTCCCCGTAACCTTTCTTTCTTGTCTCCAAACTTAACTTTGAAAATAAGTCCGCAATGTCACGCCTCGGAGTATCGAATAAAGATGTATTATACATTTCGTATTTTAAGAATATAATTCCGCAATTGTCCGAACTTAATTTGAGCACAATTAAATATAAATTTGTAGCACGGAATTCTTGCACTAACAAATATTATTATTCATATAATAAATACTACTATATATCATACTTCCTACATATTTTCGTGCGAAAAAGATATGGAATGATAATTGATCTTACCACTGAACGAATGCTTCGTGCAAATAAACTTGGAGAAAACAACCTTCTTCGGGATAGTACAAAGTTCACTGTAACAAACGAGAATTTGTCAATGAGAAGGGGAGTAGTGTCGGGAGCATATCATTTTTGCTTTCTCTTCCACTAGAAACGACATGGTTAATAGTAGAACAGCGACTGACATACTTCCCGACGAAGGTGGTAGAGAACAACGGGCAGGGCTTCCTAGAAGAGCACGATAGAAGTATGACTTAACGAAAGTATCCGCCACCGGAAATAGATTGTTCGCTAGTAAAGCACTCCCTTAATACCGTAACAAAACAATAGTTGACCCCAATATGCATACTGAAATAACGAACCGGCCACGATTCTGATTAGGCGAAAGGTTCACCTTAAGACAAAGTCCCGCATTCAAAGTTCATCGACCATATTTCGTTCCTTTCCCAACAACACCCTTAAGTATTCTAACATCGAAGTACCAGCCATTATACCGTATATTTAATGGTGTCTACTATTCTCCGTGAGCTTAAATCATGTAACGGACGTAAATAAATCAACGGTGTAAATGATCAGCGAATATGTTCTTCGTAGCAGGAAGCTACATAATTTCAAGTTTAAATGGCAACCTTGATTCGGTGGCGATTTATGATCAAATGTACCGGCGACGAATCATCAGTATGTTAAGTACGATAGACGAGAACAAAAATCCTTCGAGGAACTAGGAAACATCTCATTCGAAGGCATAATCAGGAAACGAAGTAGTATAAGTCAAGATGATATCGTACGTTTCTTACGATCGGAATGTTTTCCCCGATCAATTCATATCAATATTCCGTTCAACTCTCGCTGTATGTCACAGGATGAATGTTTCAAGCTAATTCGTTATGTTAATTTGCTGAGTGAAGTGTACGAAAGAGTGTTGTATACATTCTGGTTCTTACAAGTGATCCCCTCTACGAGTTTATCTACGAGCACAGTAAGTTCATAATTATAGCGGCGATAGCGAGAGCCGACTACTTTTTGAGGTCAGGGCAACGACGTGAAGAATCCTTGTGACTTACGGTGCTCCAAGGAGCACTACGATTGGCCTTCGACCTGAACGATCTTCTACTTGTAATCCTCTTTTTACAGGACTATTCTTCCTGCCGTGCTAACTTATGTGGGTTGTGGGAGCAAGGTCTCCTAAGAATTTTTAATGTAGATCATTCAGCGTTAAATTTCATCCAATCGAAAGGATATCCCGTGATAAATATTAATCCAGGATTCAATGCCAAATATATATATGCCTTCGTCGATAGTGATCGTCCTTGAGATACTCGACTGTATTCAATTATAATAAACTATATTTTCGGATATCACTGATATATCTGACGGGAGGTAATACTGAAATTGTAGATTATAAGATATTTTCAATATGCAGACGCGGATGGTTGTAGTGCGCTTTAGAAAGTGGTATGAAAGGAAATGTAAGATATTTTATTGTATACTAAAACAGTTGTTAGAGAAGTGAGTCACAGATTCTATCTGAACGTAGGATCTTTCCGAGGGAACACCGTATGCACTTTCATATTCAAGGTATTTCGGATGTATCTTTACGCAATGCCTTGATTGAAAGATCAAGATCAAGAGAGTTGTGGCCATTGCCGGGCAAACTTACGTGTGGCCGTAGAGGAACGCGCGGTTGGCGATCCTTGGTCATGGACTCGCGAGTGTAACGTGGTTCGGAAGGTGAAAGTTTTTCGGTTATCGAACATCGTGGCCTAGACCGTAAAAGAATAACAAGAACGCCTACAGCCTGACGAGAGCACCCGTGGGTAGTTTATACGTGGTCTCGTGACTTTCTCTTTTCCTTTTGAATACATTTTTCGTTCTACAGTATCATCTTAATCCGACCCCTCGTTTCATTAAACCGCGCGTCAACCAACTACTCATTTCTTCTAAAACCATAAGCTGTATATCTTATCTATCAATCGCATATTAAACATCCATTTTCAGATGTCAGTTTCAATGAATTTCCTCAATTATTCATTTTATGCACCACGAGCTGATCCGATGATCACGTATCGAAATTCGGAAACATAATTATATTTCGAAGATTCGACAAACAAACATATTAATCGGATAGTGGTAACTGAAGTGTTCATGCTTCGTCAATCTTCTAACAAGACATTGCGGAAGATATCTGTTCATATGGATAGCGTCCAAGATAAAAATAAATGACCAGTACTTCGCAATTATAATATTCTAGATTGATTTTAGTAGGGAAATTCTGGCACGAGGTTCTTCATTGGATTATACGCGATCGTATGAATCCCATGAAGGTGTACCTTTTTCTAAGTGCAGAATCAGTGTGCGTAGAACTAAGCAATCGACTAGGCTCGTTGCAACGGCGTTGGATGTTCCCCTACTGGAGAACGTGGTATAGCAACGCTGCCGTTTTACGAGGAGGGTTCTCTCTTCCACTTCCACAGCTCCTCCACCGCACGGCGCACGGGTTCCTCGTCGGTGAGCGCTGGTGCCCGTGGCCGCTGTCCCAGTCGTCGCCCTACTTTGTCGAAGCCAACTCAGCTCGACACTCGGTTTACACCTCGATACGACAGAGAAACACGTCCCCCGAACACACATACATATGTATATACGCGACGCATATGCGAATTACATATGTACGTAGGTACGTATAACACGCGAGAACTCAGAACCGTAAAGAGACATTGGTAGTGGTGGCAGTGGTGTCGGTGGTGGTGGCTGTGATGGTGATGGTGATGGACGTTCTCGTCATTTTGCCAGAAACCGGAAGTTACGAGAGTGAAAACTCGAGCCGACCCTTCGTTTGCATAACCTGGAACGTGGATCCACGTGCCCCGACCGGAAGTGCAACTCCTGCCCAACGAGACAGACCGTCCTATGACCTACGACAACCTGCTGCACATTATTCTCTTTACATCGAACGCCAAGGATTTTATTACGAGCATCCTCATCCGAGCACTGTTTTTTCACGGAAGATCGACGCCGATTGTACTAGATAAAGAAAGAGTATGAATCGGAAAAAGAGAAGTGTACGGACACTGAGGAAGTTTTAGAATCATCAATGCCGGACGTTGCTCCCGATGCAGTACGATCGAAATACTAGCCTCGTATTTTCCAGTAACGTAGAGACATGATCTTCTTTGCGAAATGATTGTTGATTTTGGAGAACGGACTTGAAGGTATTCAATATTTCTAACAGAAG
The DNA here is from genome assembly GCA_910591585.2 of Nysson spinosus. NCBI lineage: Eukaryota > Metazoa > Arthropoda > Insecta > Hymenoptera > Crabronidae > Nysson > Nysson spinosus. Next base: position 6,519,791 of record OU342843.1, on the reverse strand, counting down.
GAAGATCTAAAAGTTCACGGAGGAAAACCGATCGTATCGAAACCGGGTGCATCGCAAGTGCAGCATAAGAGAAGCAGGGTAACTCGAATAGATTTACCACGAAGGTTCAAGGAAGAAAACGATCGCGGCTGTTCACGCTGTTAAGGAGAAAGTGCATGTGCTTTCGAACCGGAAGTGCCATCGAGCGAGAATATTCAACACCACCGTCCTGTCTTTCTCTCTATCTCTTTTCCTCGTATACTTCTGTATACATTTTTTGCCCCGCAACGTCAAATATTACATCGATGACATTACAACTTCCTGCGTGCGGAGACCGTTTTGTGTTTCGTGAAACTGAATTCGAATTGGTCTTCTTCAGTATTAAGTTCTCGAGTGCAATCACTATAGATGGTAGTGGCATCGAGATAATGCTCCGAATGTGACTCGTTAAGTACCATCGTATTTTGATCTCGACAAATAACACTGCCAAACTACTAGATGCCGAATCATCGGCGGATCTTATTCTTTGCTGTGATTTTTACTTTTTCCACCGCTGTCGTTCACAAAGTTGCAAGGTACTATTCTTACGAGCCTGATGGTATGAGCTGCAAGATGCAACCTACGAAGAGTATGGAATACTAGAGGATCGTTACCGATCGCGAGCGAAACGGAGAGATTTCATTTGCATTCTGATACACTGCCAATACGTAAAAGGAGACTTTAAAATCTACACTGTCCTAAGTCACTGCCGATTGCAAGGAAACTCACGACTAAATGACAGAGTTAACCATCATTGGTGCAACCGATTTCCACTCGCCAATGGAGATTCTATCCAGGATCTAATAACGCAACTTATAACTGCCGATCGATATCAACATAACTATACTAAAAACAAATGTTTCTCATAAGGGGGCACAGTGAACGTCAATATCTAATGATTAATAAACCATCTTGATTTTCATTAGTTGTGATAATCCAATGAATACCATGATTTAAGCGAGACAAGATTTCATCCTCAATCACCGGCTTTCCTTCCATCATTGATATCAAACGAAACGGAACGCCGCCATTACGCCATTTAATCGCGTTCAACGAAAATCACGCGAAGATTCGTGATCTTTCGATCCAAGAAGAAACTAGCCACGAAAGACGATTCAATTTGACAGGGAGTGCGGTTTCCTGTTAAACAAGTCGCACTGCAAACATAGGGAAAAAAGGCAAGCCTCGTTACGTAATCGGTACTCGGCTGCCATTTTGATTCACGCACACGCATTTACGTGGGTGCACCAGCGCGAATGACATGTGTGTCAACATACACGGTGATCGCCGCTGTATGTTCCCGTGAAAAGCGACGCATGAATGGTGGTGCATCGTGGTTATGGACCGCGTGCATGATAAGAACGACTCTGGTTGATAGTATTACAAACGACAAGCTAGAGCTACGTCCAAACAAACGCGATCCGAAGTCGTAAGTGCACGTTGCATATCCCGCGCGGGCCTGAATCGCAGGGAGCCAAAGGTGCAACGAACTCCCGAGGAATTTCGTGTAGCTCCGAGTCTAACGAATGATGGACCCCGTCTATTTTTGAAATACACACCGCGCGCACCACCACCCGTTATCTATGAAATAGATGAAATAAACGCACCTAAGTAAATGGACTTTCGAAGTTAAAGCGTCGACCAAGAGAATTACGAGGGTGAAGTAATGGATTGTATCCGATGATTCCCAGAGGTGCAAGGAAGTATACGAAACACGGATAAGTGTATATCCTAGAAACGTTCGGAGATTTGGATCCAGCTACGCGCCACGGGGAAACAGTGGGAGACGAATAATGGACGTCTTTCATACCCGTTTATTCGGAGGACTAACGTTTCTGTTAAATGCACTCCGACGATCGCGCTCACTAAACTCACGATACTTACTTAGCAGCGTAAACAAAGGAGAACTTGTAAACGATGACTGATGAATATTACTGATTGTCAATGATCGCGTGCTGAATGGAAGCGATACCTAAGATTCATTTTCATGAATATCAATTGCTTCGGGAACCCTATGAAATTGATCGATGCAGATCATTTTTGCATTCTGCGGATCATTCGTAACGATAGACAGTCGTTGACAAATACGTTTTCGTATGTATTGATTAAACATTTGTGTTCATACGTATCTGATAAAGAACTGAATAAGTGACGGACAGAAAATAACGGGAATATTGAATAATTGTGGTAACAGGAAGCGGATTGTAATACGTGAGTGACGTGCGAAGTAAAATCCTGCAAAGGTTCTGGAGGGCATTGCATGCCTACGAAGAAACAGATGGGTTAGCGGACCACGAGGTAAGCCGTTATTGGTGGAGACGCGGAGGAACCGGAAAGACGAGGACGTACCGCCGGCCGTTCTCTGCTAGGACAAAGGATAACCCACTTTTAAAGGCAACCTCGCACGTGCAAGTGGATCGTATGCCTGCTATTATCGTCTTTCTGGACATTCTAGACGTTGGAATATTTCAACGATTCCTACGAATCCATTCAAAGCAAGGATTTTTATACCCCCCCTCTTAATCACCTACAGTAATTTTAAACAATATTAAATATCATTCAAAGCTTAGATCGAATTAGGACAATCAAATCAATCCTTAAACTAAGGATATCAAGCCGATCGATGGACATTTAATAATACAATTCTAGATTGTTAGTTACGTGAGCTTATATTTCGCGATGTGTTAAAGCTTTCAACTAGTTTAACGCAGATAAAAGAACTTTCCGCGATTATTATACTTAGAATTCGAAAGACTTTCTGTGTCTCTTATACGAGGACTTAATTCTACCGGAAGGGTCGAGCAAATGAGGAACAAGTGCACGTGTAAGTGCTTAAGAAAACGGACGAGACGGCGGAGACACGGTGTTCACGAGGTACCACGGGTTTTCGATTAGATATACCCCAAAAAGTGACGTCGATGATCGGTGTGTGTGTTCGTACATGAGAGTGTAGCTTACGTAATACCACGAACCTCCCCTGCGACACCTGATCGACAATCTACATCATCGGCACTCGGTTGGTGACCTTGTTGACACTGGTTCGACATCTTGTCGGTTGAATTTTTCGAAGACTTCGCATCTGCCACGATTTTCATTATTTGGGAGCCTAAGCGAAAAAAAATGTAAGTCCTATCTATAATCTTCTAACATATAATACTCCTGAGGAGTCATTAGAATCTAAGATTATTTAGAAATATAGAAATATGAAGGAATAGAAAAGTATGTTAATTAACACACCCAACGATTATTCGAGCTGGAAGAACATTATCGCATTTGCATTAATCAAGGCAACTGGTTCTCCTTTGGTTAATATCTAAGCGCATTGTAGATAGTTCGAGCAACAATGTTGTGCCACGACATTTTGTCGTAAAGTCGAAAGGTCTAGGTCGTTTTGCAGGTATTACACGACAGGTTTACTGCTCACCAAAATTCGTGAGAATTTCTTGTGCAAACCGTGGCGAAGGACATAGTCTCGCCCAAATAATACTGTGTCACGAATCAGGAAGAGAAACCACGAAAAGTAAGCGCCGGGTATGCTGTTCATGGAATGACTGATGCAAACGTCGAAGATACGCGAAATCCTTTTTCAACAGATTCACACTAACCTTGAAGCACTCATTAAATATCAAGAGAATTTACAGTGTGCCTATGTACGCGGAAATTCTTTTTGCGCATTGCATTATTATCGAGTCAGAAATCGGTTATCGATCATAGTACAACTGACAAAGAACATTTGAATCTTTCGATTACCGTTTAAATATTCTATTTTAATCTCCCCATCAATCAGATTCTGTATATCGTTTTGCTTTGGTTTCAAACACTCGTAAACGTAGTACAATGAGAGAGAATGTCTGTCCTTTTTTTGCCGCCTTTTCAATGGTTTTATATTTTACTTCGCGGAGTCGTGAGCCCCGAGTCTATTATTGTGTGCTATTGTTTCACTTACCTAATCTACGGAGTATCTATTCGCATGATCTTCTAAGATCGATTCGCACGATCGATTCCTTGAAAAGGTGGAGTCATTCAGTAATCTATAACTCTATACGACAAGCCAACAACGAGTTTACTACGTTCACGATTATTTGGCGCCGTGCATATACGTTGCTCGATGGCAGTCACGCTCGGACCTTTTACTACAGTTACGTAAAGATTCCCCGCGTTGACTGTCACGTAAATAAGTGCAAATAGTTTTCCCTTTAATAAATTACCTTTAAAAGATTCCATATGACAGCGGTACGCAAATACTTTACGTTTATGATGTGCCTCGTAGAAATCTATAGATATAAATACTAAAGCTTACTCGCGAAAAACATCGTTTCACGCAACATTAATATCACGCGTGGCTTCGCGACGGAAAATTCGCGATAAATATTGAATAAAATATGATATCGTTGAGAGATCATGCTTAAGGAATTCAATGAAAGAATGACAAAATTCTGGGTTAATTGCCAAATCTATATAATAATAATCGCAGGCAGGGCTAACAGGGTTAGAGAGACGTACATCCGTCAGAAGTTATTCCGATTAGTGAGTGCAGTAGTTAATGACATTCCCAAGTCAGACTAGTTACAGTTGATGACGATGATCGACGCGAAGAATGAATCGTTGTGCGAGTTCCGTGTTGAATACCGATATTCAATGAGAAAAACTAGTAGAAATGATGTCATCGCTTCCGTGAAAACAATGCAATTCAGAACTCACCGTACATAAAGTACCCTACTTATACCATTATAAAAAGAGTAATTCGTAAAAAGCGTAAATGTGTACATATATTACTAGCCGTACGTAAGGATAATTCTGTTTATACCCCGGTAACGTATTCATAAAAATACACGCGTTTTCTATAATAACAGGCGTGCTATAATTGAGCAAATTTATAGTAGCGAATATCGTTGCCCACGAGAAATTACAATGTTTTTTCTACAACTTACTCCTCCTGTCGCGTAAAAGTATAAATACCCGAGAGAATATATTTAGAAAAAGCGATACTACCCACTTTAATACCACGCTGGGTGAGGATCACGCGGGTACATCACGGGAACTAGAGTTGTGCAACCCCGGTTAAAGTTATTCTGGCGGATGAGCACAGTAGCCGGTGACGTCCCTAACCTACTACAACCACGGTTGTACTGCGCTCGCGCCCTCTCCTGATGACGAAGCTTGAGATAGGTCAGGCACAAACGTTCCTACGAATGCACAACGTTACGTATATGCAGACCAGCTGCTCTACTATCGTTGCATGCAACTTACGATGCACCGCGCTCGCCACGGCAATTACTAATCGCGGATCCCGCCCGATCCCTAACTCACTGTCTCTTTATGAAACATTATTCCTGGCGCCAATCACCGCCTATTTTCACAGGAAAATAATATCGAAAATTCATGAATTCTCCAAACATTAATTGATCAAATAAACCATGTTCTTACATGCGTTGAAAAATGAATTCTTCTGAACGTAGAAGAATAATTTTAGACTACTGCATACGAGTTCTGTGGATGCATACATAAATATATCCTACACAGTGAACAAGGGTAGTTTAGCTAAACGTTAATACGAGACGTACGTGAATTACGATGACGTGAAAATGGTACTTTAGGATGGACATAAATTGTCTCTCGAAACTGTGTTAAAGCAGGACATTCGCGACCTTGTTCACCGGTCGAAGTAGACGATGGTTGCAGGGTGGTCAAGGAAACCTTATCCCAAAAGCGTCGCCGAAGCGTAGCTTCTACGTCGCGGCAATAATGTACCCGCGATTATAACCGGCTAGATCTTGATCCATAGAGGCCACGTGTGTAGAAAACAGATAACAACTAGCAGACTCCTCCCGACCTATGCCAATCTCAAACTAAATATACCCGCCAGTAATCGCGGCATTACGAATGTACAACCACAGGCGTAAGTCGCCGCCATGCCTGTCGTATCTCCAATGCTTTTCTAACACAGTCCAATGTACGGCAATGCCTTGAGGATACTACTACCAAGATGTCGATGGAATTAAAAGAATTCTATACTCCACCAGTGACTCGATAGTGGAAAAATAGCATCAATCTACTATTCGACGTTTTCAACGAAGAAAAACAATTCCCCTTTTCGGTATTCTTTAATCTTTCCGTCACTAACAGTGTCGAAACCTATCGGGAACACGCTCCGCAAGGAATCTACGAAATCTAAGTAAATTGTGTATAGCATGATTTACTTAGTAGAGTTTATCATAGAATTCTTTAAGTTATTTGTTCAAAAAAATAGAAACCAGTAATAAATCAGAGTGTTACAAATTATTTCTTCGCAAAGAAGTGATCTAACCAGTGCTCGACCTTATAACTCATCGACGAATGCAGAACGTGATTATGTTTTGCAAGGTAGTAAATAACATGATTTATTAGTATATCAGTACCATGATTAGTTCGCGGTTAAATTAATCTCCCTAGATGTTAACACAGAAACTGTTCCACGCATCTTTATCAGGTAACGACATAGTTCCACTCACGAAGTGAGTAGTGAATCACGACGAACATATTAATCGGCGAAATAAGAAATCTAAAAATCGGTACACAATACGAGGATTTAATAGACCTGGGTATTGTGTTGGAACGCGAATACTTGTCTCGATGGACTCTTCGGTTTCTCCGAGTTCTTCCTAGGTAGAATCAGGACCGTGAACGATCAGCAGGATGAATTACGGCGATTGAAAGAACGGCATACGATCACGAAGATCCTTGCGTTGGAATGATGTCATTTGACCCTGACACGTGCAGTCGGCAAGTACCGGTATCTGAATGCGAATACCAAACACTTTTCATCGTAAAACACGCTGGAAAGGTGCATGACACCGAAAGGTCGCAACTAGAAGCGAGAACTGTGTCAGTGCATTGACAACATATAATCATTCACGAAAAGCTCTTATCCTGGATAACAACAAATATCTTGATTATCTAAGAACTCGTTTGCAACTGTATTCATATTTGACATTGGTTTATCCATGCACGTAGAAGACTCATTTATGCCGTACATTAATCTGCCTGTAAATGACATGGTATTTCATCAACATAATTAAAAAAGAGATCTGACTTGATGGAAGATGTAATGACAGTAGCGATGGTAATAAAATAGATAGTTATAGGCAGGTGATTAATGGATACCGGCAATAAAGTTGCAAAGTTGTTTCTACGAGCGAGACAATCGTTTATCGGAGATAATATATAAAGAACGATCACGATGACGCGCAGTGTCGACACTCCTTTGAGGTCGATTCTCATGGACGCTGCATGGCCTTAAAGCTTCAAAGACTCCAGTAACTCGCGGGACGAGAGATTATTCCGGCATCTCCGGTGATATCGGATTGCGATCGCGCGTTACTAAACGCGTTGGATCGTCAACGATCGAGGGAAATACCAAGATCACGGACTTGGGATCGTCGATTAATGACTGGCCTTAATCAACGTCGCTTAACGTTTCTGAATGAGAGGAACTGGTCCGACTGGAGTATCATTCGAATTATTAATGTAAAAACCATAATTTGCAATCGAAATTATTCACTTCCTGATTTCTTGTTTGCGGAGCTGAACACCCGTGAGCATTTTAATATTGATGTGTCTAATTAATGGCAATTAAGTAGAAAATATCAAGTCTATTATCACCTGGACATTTCGATATCATTGATAATGCACGTAAGAGCTTAATGAATGTAAAAGATCATCTTAATGTAATTATAAATATCAGGTATATAAATTCATCGTTTTTAGGCTCACTTTAGAATTATGCTTTTTACATTTAGAAGAGAAGAGAATCAGACAGACGTGTCATTGAAAATGCAACGCGGAAACTTTTATTTAGCTCAGCCTTCGTAGACGAAAACGAAAAGTAGCTTGCCTATCGGCAACTGTTTTCCCGAGGCAGACCGTCTTGTTTACATGCAATTGTGCCAACAGCTTGCAATTATGCAGCCAAGTGTCAGTGGGAAACGTGACCGAAGAACCGATATTGCCTTCTACTCTAGGAAGAACTACATTCTTCTAGGAAACTAAGCTTTCGGGAAATCTATGCTGGGAATAGATGCTACTATTCGTACGCTAATTATACTCGGAAGTTGCAGCCTTGGAAACGTACATGCTACTTGCTGGAAATTGCTAGTATATGCAACTTTTAATGTCCAAAGAGAAACATTACTATCTAGCTATGATTTGTAAACAAGAAATAAACATAAGTGATACTTATATACATTGTGCGTATTGTAATTATACAGTGTGTTCAGAAAGTCTCTGTGCACTTATAAAAGGTGTTTAGCCAATAATCTTGGATAGGCTAAGAATCAAATATTTCAAGAATAATAATCTTAATAATATCAGTAACAATACTGATAACACTTAATGTCCTTGTCTATACGATTGAAAAAAGATTTCATATCATTTCTATTTCATGGACTATTTAATAAGAATAAGGTCACTACCGTTCATTGACTTTCTGAAAGCACTGTATTTCTTGCTGCAAAATACAATGACTGAAAACATTGATCATCAGTCTTTGTCTTGATAGTAGTCTCACAAAAACCCTATAAGCAGCGTATTCAATAGTAAGCCAATGCATTATTTGCATTCGCAAAAAGATAGCTTATCGGAACGACAGTTGCAGTTTTAGCTCTCACTGATAAGCAAGTACATTTATCATTTCCCGTTACTCCTGGAAATATTATACGTTAATCCGATTCTCCGATTACCGATACACATTTCGTATCCCGGTGAAATAATTCCGAATGATCTCGTAAAGGATGAAGTTGCCAGTGACGCGTTCGCGGATAACAATGTCGGTCATCGATTTGTAAGAATCATCTAAATTTCTTAAGCGACATATAAGTGGTCTATGGGTCTCCAAGTTCAAATCTATACGGCTCCATGCCGAGGCAGCTGCGACCCGGTATCGATGGTCGAGGAAATTGCACGGGTTAAAGGCCAAAAGGCTACGAGATCTTATGGCGATCGAAGTGTCTTCGATGCTTCCACGGTCTACGGTTGAATCTGTGTTAGGGCCATATCTCTACGAATATAGTTCACTGTATTTGTACACGCATACAGGCCGTTGGTGCATGCCTGCCGGTGTGATTGACATTAGTAAGTATGCCATGGCCGACCGCTCACAACGTGCTGGTACGAACGTACTGCAGCACTGCCCACACTGCCACGTACAAATGCATCGCTCGCGACTCTAACACCGCCGTCCGACTAGCCTGCTTAGAAAATCCTCGAGAAAATTTCACGACGAACACGTTCGACTTCGTACATTTTAACACCTTTTAATATCGGTCCGTCGAATATTTAGAATCCCATGTGCCTCATTCACGGAGATTTTATTAAGTCTATCGCAAGAGTCCATCGCTCTTTAGATTTCGGTTTGGATCTGGTACACCTCAATTTCGTACAATTTCGAAGTTGTCTAGATGCATTTTGTCAAAATTGCGATGAATTAATGCTTATGGTTATTACTTGTACAGTTGTGTGTGTTTCTAATGCCTATCAGTATAAAAGATACCGCTATCTACATATAGTATATTTAGAAGTAATGACGTTAGGGTAGGCTCTGCTTAAGATCCTTGAGCGTTCTTTTGGAAGCTTATCAGTAGTTCGTTTGGTAAACTAAAATCGTTATCCTTAAATGTAAAAATTCTTGACGTTGGTACATCGTCCAATATAAATCTCTAAGTCGAACGTTATATGGCACACTCCGGTCGAAGATCTGATATTAGAATCGTATTCGAGCACGACACGTAACACGTCTAATTTGTATTAACGGGGTGCATCGAGAATCGCTGGGCAATAACGTGACACGTGTGACGTAATATAACCCTGTTCCACGAAGGACACGGTTTTCACCAGGTTCGATCTTCCTGTAAGATGGTATCGTTTCGCCAAAAACCGGTATTCACTGTCCAAGAGAGAGGGAGAGTCGGATGAAAAGAGAAAAGAGCCAAAGAAAAAGAAGAAGGCGCAGGAGGAGACTTCGGTGTCATATACGATGACGACGTTCTCGCAAGGTCCTCTCGTACTTTTACTTTCGTCGAAATAAATACTCGCACAAAGAAACGGTCCTCCGGGGGCCAAAGACGGCCGGTCAGCAAGCCTGCCCACAAAGAGGGTACTGCCGAAACTTTCATCGACGACTTTCGTTACTTTCTTATCGGTTAAAAGTGAAACACCCGGCGATCCAGGTTCGTGTGCCGCTCTTTCACTCCACTTCAGGATGCGGCAGTTCATCTTCCGTCCGGAGTACACGCACGCACGATTATCGCGTAAAAGCACTCGTGTCACACCATCGAGAGTGAAATCGCAATAAGAAGAAGAAAACCAACGGTTGATTCGCTAATGAGAAAAAGATTCGAAGCCGTCGTCGAATTCCATATACGGATCGGATACACTGTTTTCAATGTGTTACCCCTATACTTTTTACGTAGGGTTCCTGTTAATTGATGATTTATGCGAGCACGATTCTTCCGCATTAAAAAGTAACATTAAATAGTAAGACTTTCACACTCAGCGGGTTGTGATCCTATGTATTAATGCAATTATCTAGGCCACTCAAGACTCTTCATTGGATTACCTACAAGATATCAGTGTCTTCCATGTAACAAATGTATCATCGAGTAAGTCCTGCTTCAATCCTATCAAGACACCGATAAACGTTGAACCAGTAAGCTTTCTGAGATCATACAATCTCTCCTCGAGTATCGTACATATCGTTTGTTAATTTCTTAACACTGATAGTAATCTCTGGATCTTCGAAACTGAAGTGCGAGGAACCCCGGTGAAGTGAAAGTTCTCGAGAGCACGATCAATTTTGGATACTCCGACCACTGAAGTAAACTCCTTTCACGTGACGGAGACTTCGTAGTCTTCAAAGTAGTATGATTAGTATACATTAACCCCCTTGCATTGTAGAATATGCTCGTACCATTGCTGAACTGAGGAATTAAGATTTTCATGCTAAGATCCAGAGGAATCTCGAGAAAATCTCTAAATTGAACTCCCCCCTGATTCTCCTGGTGCTCGCTTTGTATCACGAACTTTGAAAGAGTGAAAGTTCTGGTGTATACGCGTGTCGAGTTTTTGGCATTGGGCGTTGGGATTGGAGGGCCTCGGTTGGTATCGAGGTCACTGGTACCACCACCACCGAACACCGTGGATCCACGACTTCGGTGAATCGCGTGGCCCGCACAACTGGCTGCCCCAAAAACTTTGGGCTATGCGAGTCGTTCACTTCGGCTTCTTCCTACAAAGCGTACCGTGGCTTCTTCCGGGCTTCCAGAATTTACGTCTCGTTTCCTTCTTCAAGTCCCCTTGGATTACTTGCGCGAAGTGCATAGAAGATCTGGGCAAATATGGCCCGGACAAACTTATTCGAAGATGGCTAATGTTAGAAAAGTAGACACTCGAAACAGGGATCATTACGATGGATTTATTAAAGTGTCTTGCACCGTTACTTCTGACTGCGGTGATATGAGATGGAAGAAAGGACTTATGTGTTACTGCGATTGTGAACTATTGAAAACTGTTACTTCAGTGTGACCAATTGAAAGATATGTGATAAATTGTGACTCTCCGAATGAAATATTTAGATAAATGATCGAACGATCATAGGTTGCCTAGTGTATGAACGTATAGTGTTGAAAGAAGTTGGGAGTTTCTTTTACGGTTTCCACTATAGGCTTTTGTTCAACAATAAACCGTGACATATACCATGTGTGCGAAGATGAGTGTTCTACAAGGTCGGCATATAGGTAGGACATATTTCTATCCTAAACTTCACGAATTTAATGATTCTAATTGAAGTTCAATCAAATAAGTATACATCACATGCAAATACAACATGCTATACTCATTAAGACATAACTTACGAAACATTCCATTTCATCATAAAGGAACTAGAAAATCTTGCTATTAAATATATTCTATTTAAACTATTTAACCCTTTCTGGATTATATCCTGACGGACGTAGGATAAAGAAATTTGTGCGTAACAGAATGGTTGCACAGAGATCTAGGGGTAGATGAAAATAATTCTCGAGGTGCAACGAGGTGTCAGTTTGTCAACGTCCTCCAGGTCAATAACACCGCGACGCGATTTCACAATTGCACGCTTCGCTAATTGCAAATCACAATTGCGACTCGGCGACGCGACCGCGGCGATGCGGAATGTTCCTAAAATTATTCCGCCGTGCTCAATTTCCGCTGTAGGAATAAAACTGCTAATGATGTTTCCGAGAATTCTACATAAAGTGCATCTTCAAAACCGCTATTTCATATCGCACATTAAGCCTTACATTAACCGACATAAAACAGGATGGAATCAACTAAACAGCAGGAAAACATTTCTCGAGATATAGTAACATCTGAGGATGAAATTAATCAGTGACGTTTGCGGCATACTATTTGAATACATTCATTGAAAAGGAAACTTTCTTCTCTGGGGAAAGTAAAAATGGTCTATAATAAGGATTTTGAATTCTATTATACCGCGCGATGCCTACTGAATTTTATTACGCTAAACAAGTGCTATAATTGATTACTTTAATTCTGTACATCTAGAGCAACAGTTCTAGTGCAATCAGTTGCGCAAACAATAGAAAACTGGAGTCATGGTGGTCCTCGTTAATCCACCATAACATGGACTATGGCCCAGATTGCAATAGTTCAAGACTTCACTGTCTTTCGTAATCGTTGAACCCATCGTACACCGTTTCGTTCCCAAGAATCAAAATCATTCGAGGAATGCAAACGGCAATTTTCTATAAGTCCCCCTACACTTTCGTAATACGATTAATGAATACGCCGGCTGTCGCAATCCTCAAAACAGCTATGCGCTGATACGACGAAATGACTTTGTTCATAAAATGAAGTATCCCGCGACGAATAACGAAGTAAATCAAATTCCAACATAAACAGCCACGTAATTTTAAAGAATGATCCTGAAATAGGATGCCGTTCATTTCATCCGGGAAAGCATGAATCTCCGAAAGTTTTGAGATGCTTAACCCATTGAGCTTCAAGGCACAGTTTCAATTTCTTTTCAACTGCCCTTAATTTGACGGTGAATATTATTTTACAATTTCTATGTTTAAAAGGACATATAATATTTTCATGTCAATGAAACTGTGGATGTAGAAAGTAATATGTAAATTAATCTCGAATGTTCAACAAGTCCGTAACGTGTGTTAAGTTTACTTCGCAGATATAGTGGACTCCGTAAAGCACAATTTCATAACTCCCTGGTTTTTACAAGCATAAAGTCATTCCATAAGATTATATAGCTTTCCTGTTCATTAAACGGACCTAATTGTCCAGGAAGTTCTGAACACTGCGATGAATCTAACGCCTCCGGTCATAGCGATACCATTAGCGATCCTGACGATCCTTCACAGTGATTTTGAAAGATACACAAGCCTCGAGGAAAAGCGTTATTCGCTTCGTTCTTTTGTGACAGTCGTTAAAAGTAACGGATGTGACGAGACGAAGAACAAATTTTGATCTTTCCACGACGCACATCGACTTATGACACAACACGGCTGAGCTTGCCGTAGGAAAAGTAAGGTAAGGCCAGTGGTATAATAGAAACTTTCACTGCGGAGGTTCAACGTACGGAGTTCTGACTCTCACTGGCCGTTCTCAGTAGTTAGGGCCGGCACACAAACATCTCTGAGACACGATTCCATCCATATCTCTCTACCTCTTTCTTTCTTTACCTCTTTCTCTCTATGGTCCACTTGGAGAAAGCACGGGGAAATATTTGCAACGTCCTCCATTGTCGTATCAAAACATTGGAGAAATTTCTCGATGATTATCGTGTGTAAGGAACTTAAGCACTCGGTACCCGACTCTTTTCCTGATCTCTCGTAAAAGACGTTAACTTTGAACGTTACTCTATCGAACTATTGTCGCTGATACGTGTACCAAGAACTTTTCTGGTATATAATAGCCTTGCTCCTGTAAGCAATCGAGACCGGCTGAGATAACGCGATATAATCGAGGAAGTGGAGTTTCTCGTGTTTACTTATTTCGCAAAAAGAAAGTCCAGTGAATGCGATTTTATTCAATCAAGCCTCCGCTTTTTTCTGTGGTTATCACCGGAAGTATTAAACGCAAGTTCTTTCTCGAATTGTACATTTATCAGGCTACGATTCAATGAACAAATCTTTCCTTTAACGTGATGTTTTATATCTTTTGCCAAGTTGATCGTTGATCTTACATTTTATCTATTGCAGAGCCATGAAAGAATCATTTGATATTCACGCGTATGTAATTAAGGAACAAGATACCGTGTGTCTCTGTTCTCTTCCGGTGATAAGGTGATTTTAAGGTTGGCACATTAAAAACCAGTGATAATATACTTTTCCATATAACGGTTCTGCTTGGAACAAGATAAGAAGCGCTCTAGCGGTTACCTGACATTTCTGACGCATTCGATAGCACGCTTAAAAAACAGTCAACCGAAAAGTATTCCTGTACTGCGAAAAATTAATCCATTACAAAAAGATGTTCAAAATGTTCATAACTAACAATCGATATAAGTTTCTTATCAATATTGAACAGTTCAAGGTATCTGGAGTAAACTCCACTTTCATTCATTCGGTTTTCATAAAAGACAAACCATTTTATAGTTAGAACAATAACTCGAGAGGAAATTGATTATTTCAATATTATGAGTAAAGTTATTATTGAAGAAATGATTTGATTGATAATCGGAGACCGATAAAAGTGGAGAACCTTCAACTAGGCAAAACAGAGATACATAGTTAGAGTGGTGGGGAGATACAGACTTAGGATGTCATGGCGTGGGAGAGTCACTTTCACCATCGGTGCCCCTATAGCGGTAAAATCTGCGCGCTGTAGAAAATCAACAATACCGTTCTACGTTTAGAATTCGCAATGATGTTACCGTGCCGATTTTTTATTCGTAGATTGTAATCATTTTCTCTTTGAGTTACTAAGAAACGGCTGTCGTCAAGAATAATGTCTTAAACCTTTTCTATCTCCCGGTACCACTGTGCTAATTGGAACGATGTTTATCAAAGTTGATCATTTTTGGAAATTTAATATATTCGACATTAGTCCCGATTGCGAACCTGTTCTCCTAAAGGTGGACTGAATACCACCAGGAACTATGGTATACATATCACATGGATAAAATCCAGAGGTGACGGTTGGGAAAGTGAACCACCATAGCCCTATAAAATAATACTGTTTACATGTTTTTAACATCTTTCTCTTCTGAGAAATTCTCGAGCGATTATAAAGCTGTTTTATTCTATACTTTTTGTCGAATTATGTGGCATATTCCGTGCTATTGAAGTTGATGACACCATTATAGAGCAGCTATAATACCATCGATTCAATCCACTTGGATTCACCGTATCACAACAGCAGCGTAAAGATTTGCCAGCGAATCAATAAAATAGCTAAAGTATTTGTTCACAACAACTGGGACATACAAACAAAGCGAAACCTCATCATGTGCATATGATTCAAAGACTTCTTTGACGAGGAGAATATTTTTCTTTTTTTCTTGCATAAAATAGAATCTTTAACCTTTCACTATTTTGTTATGTAAGCACTGGATGATTGCTGTATCGTGGTAAACACAGTGGCCATCACAAGTACACTGTACCTTTACATCATAAACATACTCCGCAAATACACGCTGTCACACCTAACTTCTAAAAAGTAACTCTTCAACCCCTTTCCCTCATAGTCTCCACTAGATTCTACCTAAAAATCTTGTGAACCGTAATCCAACAAGAAACAAACACTAACACGACCTACAAAACTATTCATCCTTCGATGCCCTTATCCCATAAAAAAGTAAAACGTAGAGTGTGCCCTACATAAAGCGGAGGCATTCCGAATATATGTAAATATCGCAAGGATTGCGCGCGTACCTCGAGTAGCGTCGCGTTTAATACGGCAAAACATCGGGAGTAGGGTGGGTGTGGATAAGAAAAAGTTGAAAAAGCTTGGCCGACATAGCAAGCTTGCGTGGCTTTGAGCTCGTGTCACACTTAAGAGACAAGCAGATGCGAAAGAACGGGACAAGAGATCGTCGGCAAGCTCTCAAGAAGAGACCGTAGGTTAGTGCATTGGCTGCACTTTCCGTCTCGATGTGTGTTTCTGCAGGCCGGTAGTGGCGGCAGCTCTCGGTCGTATGCATGCATTGGTTACGCAAGAATAGTAGCGTGTGTGAGACTGCTGACCCACATACGCCAGGGAGCAAGGACCCCGCTGCACCACGTATACTAACCTCCCCGACGCGACTCCGTGTTCGTGCGTGTTTGCCTCGCGATTATATATACATATGCATTCGTGGATGCGCTTAGCGAGCCGGTTGTGTATGCGCGCCGCTCACGTGTTGGTGTACATACCTGCCATCTGGTGTTTTTTACGCGCTCAACGCGCACACACTCGCCCACGTGGCTTTGACGTGGATCTAGCTACCCTCCACAATGTTTTGAATTTTTTAATAAATGATTTAATCGAATTAACACGTTGACTATCGAACTGAAATCCGTATTACAGGAGACCGTGTTATACGCACTTGTAAGATGTAAATAACATCGAATAATAAAACCGTTGAGTGATGTATGATACCTTAGTTGCTTTACATCGTTATCGGAACATTAAAAACATTGAAAATCTTACAAATGTTAGCGGTATATTTGTTTGGAGTTTTAGTAATATTCGCATCATCGATCACCGGTGATCCCATTGTCAATGTATTAATTGTCATTCGAGTTTGTAATTACTATGGTTTTCCAAAAAATGATTGGCTTAGGATTAATGTATAAAATGGAACTATATTGTTAAGATTAGGAATATAGGCTTCGTGGTTCCAATCAAGATTAGATTTATAAATTCCACAGTATGCGACGGAATTTCAATTATATAGATACTCAATTTGCCTAGGATTAGTTGATTGATTAGTATCTAATCGTAAATCTGAATTTCATTCCGCGGCAGAATCGCGAATAGATGGTAAGTAGCCGGCAATGAGCCTAAGCTTTTAATTAGATTTCAAGTTGCAGAGCAGAGCATTAGAGTCATCGGGTTTTACTATTTATGTCAAACGAATTAAATGCAACTTTATTCATGACTTTCACTTTAGCTGTTACTTTTTTCCTAAAGTTATTAAACGTCCTGCTGACGATCGTTTTTGTTCCTCGAGCGTAAGTTCTTGCTAGCTAAATACAGGATAATCATCATCGATGGCTATTAGAGCGTAAAAGTGCAAGGTGCAAACGAAATTAGACTTGTAATATTCCTGACATCATGCTTATTAAGAAGCTAGAGCAACCTTAAAGCCGCCAGTAAGTCGATCTTCTGACTTACTTCGTCACCATTAATTATACCGAGACAGTGCCGAGCGATAAGAAACGATTTATTATTATCGGGATGCCCGCACGAGTGGACGACCACTATTAAAATGACCCGATGCACCAATCTTCGTAGACCTAGTCTCGTCTAGTCTTAAACTCCTCGTAAAACTTATAAAGTCGATCCCCCTTTATTTGCCGGGAATAGCTCGTGCAGCACGACCTCCTGAACGCGAGCTCTAATTATTCCATTACAGTACATTGTCGCACTAGTGAACGGGAATTCTCGAGAATCCCATAAAACCGACACAATAAACGCTCGTTGCAACGATGCCGCATCGGATTACAGAGTTTTGCACGTTGGACCGCTCAACGATCCTACCATGCAACGATCCAATTCTATGCTATTGGCTAAAGAGAAGTTAGTTGCATACTGTGCGTTCGCTATAATCGCAAATGCGTGCGTCCGACACGTATACTTTCACATTCACCTCGTTCTCCTCGCATCGCCGATATATGTTCGCCGATGTGAGATGACTTCGTGCAACACTCGAAAAGCATCATACATTCGCCGATAAACCGAAGAAAGAGGGAGAGGGGGGAAAGTGCATTAATGCACGCCGTAACGAATGATGGAAAGAACGAACTTTCATCTCGCACGAACGTCTATCTTCACCAAACGTTTACATATAATATTCACTGTTGTATAATACGGAAGAAAACGTGACTCAGAATTTTATGATTAATCTAGGACCTTTTCGTAACAGTGATAACTATCTGCTCGGTTAGGTCATGCTAGAATTACTGAGATGCGTAAAGAATTTGATTCATCAATCATCTTAATTCTAGGTATTCGACATTGCACAGTGATAAGATTGCTGGTCAATTAATGGATATCTACTTTTTAATGAATTGTTTTATCGTTGCAGTGTGTTACACTGTTTGATAAGTGTATTTAACGCTTGCTAATTTCATATTATATTTTCTTTCCAGGAATTATGACCCTTACGAGCAGCCCGTGTGAGCTAGACAACATGAGCTTGTTTCAAGACCTCAAGTTGAAAAGGAGAAAGATCGACTCCCGATGTAGTAGCGACGGTAAGAATATCACTTTCGTTCAACAATAACAATTCATCGCATAATTAATGCATCAAGCATATTAATTATGTTACTTCACTTGGCACATTAACCTGTTAATCATGGAGTTCCTCCAAGATGCAATATCGCGTGAATACTTTCGATGTAATAATAAACTAAATCCATGCGATATATTTATAATCACGACGTATACATGAATTTGAAAGTTCATCACTGAAATTGGCACTTATCAAAATTTGTGAATTACGAGAGGAATAATTGACGATTTAACTCGTCACCCTCGGTTAACAGGTTAAGGTATAAATTACTTTATAGTTTTCACTCATAAAAACAATAAGGTACGAAGGAATAAAGGATCCTACTCTCGCTTAAATGTTCATCAGCTACTTTCTGTTCCGTGCTCTATAAACCGTAGTATTCAAGCAATCTTTCTCTATTAAGTGTACCTAGAATAACTCATGAAAGTGATCAACGCGAATCTAATGATTAGTTACCACCCATAATGCTTTATTCGACGCTCTTATTGTCCTGATTCTCGCGTAATAAATACGCAGACCGCTGACATACAACTAACATTAATCATACTTCATATAACCTGCTTTAAGGACCATAAATAATATATCATTACCGAAGTACACGTACAAAAAATTATTAAAGCCTTGAATTTCTCGAAAAGTTGTTATTGCATACAAATTTGTGGATTATCTTTAAGATACAGACGGTGAAACAAAAATATAGCTCGACTAATGGTGCAAAACCAGCTGTTCTCTCGAAGACTTCCTATAACTCCATTTCCTTTCCGTTATCTCATTACTTTTACCGGTAATACGTTGAACGGCTATTCCATGAGATCGCTCGCAATTGGTATTTCCTCTTTCCTGGAAATTCTGCTCCACATTATACTTCACCTTGCACTATTCAGAACCTAGTGCCACATAGGACACACCATTGTACGTGCGTTTATTATGGCTTAAGCGAAATTTCGCGTTCTCAGTTAGAGAGCATTGGTTACCGTAAGGGAGAAAGGGGTGAAAGTAAGTATGTTTGAGACGTGGGTGGTAAGAGAAATGGGGGGAAGGTAAGTCCAGGGAGTAGAGGGTGGTGGTTGGCAGCGGTGGTGCAGGGTTGAACATCAACCCACGCGGTTTCCCGGATGTGCACCGGTGCTAGTTCGACTCTGCTTCAACACGCGCGAGCACGCGAGTTTGATCGGCTCTGCGAGTTTGGCATACGTAATCACATATCATCTTTATATCGACGTGGATTAAGAAATCCGTGTTAGAGACCGTAATCAAAGAGAAGTAGAGAATCATAAGTAATGGAAACGTTTGGGAGCCATTATCAAGCTGCATCGATTTTTCGAAGCGGTTGCAAACACCAGACCGATACCAATGACCCTCGACCTACCGCCTGTTAAAGGTCAGAGACTGCCGCTGGCGGGAAGCCGAATCGATGGTAACAATGGTGAACCTGGATTATTGTTATGTCGGAAGTACTTCCCATTAGAAGAGATGAGAATAAATACCCGCGATTTTAATTACCGGATTCGAAGTGTCGAACAGGTTTTATCGAGAGTGACACAATTTTATTGAAATGTTTCATTCTGAAAGGGAACTGGAATTCAAATATATTTTATCGAAGAGTGCGCAATTGCACTACCCATTGACTGTTGCGAGCCATGCAGCGAAGTATCATTGATCTTTCTTCGAGGCTGAATGCAAACAACGTCACAGTACGTTAAGTGTACAATGTAATTACCTGGTGACGATAATACCAGCAAGAGAGATATGACAATCCTGGATGTAACGATATGGAAAGCACCTTTCGAACACGGTGTAGGAACACGATTGTTTCTAATCTGCTTTTAATCATGGGAAGTGATACTTCTTTCGCACGGCTACGACAAAAGACTGATCGGATTACTTCTGATACTTCCGTGGGATGTTTAATTAGAGCGTTACAGAATGTTGCGCGGATATGATTTAACAATCGCGTTTGGTCACCGTTAAGCTGGATCTATTAAATACAATAAAGTGTAACAGAAGTTTACTAATTCATTTTTACCAAGTACGGAATTTTATCCAAATGCTAGTTTGTAATAAAAAGTATCGGCTGGACAAGTTATATCGGTATTTTGACAATAATTTATCAAACGGATTTTGCTGATATAATGGACTGAAATTTAATTAAATGACATTGTAGTGTACGTTGTTGATGGAGAATGGGGAAGATTTCGCGGCGTCTGACCAATAATATGATATACTACTTAAAACTCTTCTTCATTTCGCAACGACTGCTCAATCGTTGTAATACGAAAGCGCATATTATCAAAAGAAATATTAAAAGGCAAGTGTCATTGCAATTAAACCAAGATCTATAAAATATTTAAATTCCGAGAAGCCTAATTCATTTATATAATTGCAAGATACACATGTGTAATCATTTGTTTGTCGATATAAATTGTTCGAAGGCCAACGTTAAATGTGCAACGAACTCTTTATGACTTAATAAGCAACCTTGGTATAAGGATGGAAACAACACTTTAAATTACGCAACAAGTGATACCTGGAAAATGTGTCGGTGTATCCATCACTGATGGAAATATAACAGTTAAAAGTAATTGCTAATAAAATGTAATATATGTATATAAAATAAGAGGACGAGGAAGAAGAGCAACGATTTCTGAGATATCGATGACAATCCACGAAGAAAAATAACTTAACGAAGCGTAACGAAAAACTAGCGATAATCTTCGTCGTGCAACAAGTACGACGTTCGAATCTATTAACAGAGGGAAGAGCTAATATCGATTATTGAGAAGATATTTAGAGGGTATCGAAAGAATATTTGGAACAATGAATTTTCCATTGGAAAGCAAAGCGTCCACTCTGGCTAATCTCTATTGGCTCAGAGAGAATTGGAACTCATTAAATATGGATTTAAGGACTCTTCAACGGATGCCATTCCACGATTTCCCAGCCTATTCTTATCTTTATTATCCGTACAACAATTTCGCCATGGCATCTTATCAGAACTACTTCCATTGTCAACAGTATTTTAGATCACAGTACTCGGTGGATCCATATGCAACGTTCAACCACCCCCTCAACTTCTTTCATTCAAAGGGTTGTTATTCCTCGTTATTCGGTAAATAATAATTTCTCTATTACACGGCGAATATTAAATACGTTCTAATTGAAACGCAACCCACATTGCTTTGAGACGCTGCAAAATTGATTAAACTCACTGATTGGATATTCGAAATCCAACAATAACACCGATGCATATCGTCATTTATATTACATCATTACGTTACGTCACTTAAGGACTTTTTACCTTGTTATTGCTTGTTATTACGAAACTTGATGAATTATCGTTTAGCCCTCGATTAAACGTTATGCCATAGACTTCGAAATTCGTATAAGCCGGGAGTAGTGAATGAATTGATCTTATTACGTGGCCACGAAATGTATATTTAGACAAAGACGATAAGAGTGTAGCGAATAATCCGCTAGCGTCGATATCTACCGTGCTCATGCTATTAATAGCTTAGAAACTGGTACCCAGGTACCTACAATCACAGCACGGCCTTGTCAACTGCATTCCTTCCTTGACCTACACGAACACCCATAGTCCCACATCCTTTTCACGAGCTGAGCACTCTGTACGACTATTACACTTTAGTGTCACACGCGTAAATTGTTGCAACAACCTCTACTCAACATGTTCTTATAGCTGCACGTGTGAGACCAAGCACATCTTGCACCCTAGGTGACTTGTAAAAGTAAACGCAAAGAAAACTATCGCAATTGAATAATCCACAAGTAATACTCCCCTCAATGTAACTTTTTACTGCTGTTTACAGTACGTAGTCAAAGTGAATGTTTCTAAGTTCATCCTTAACCTGTTAACCGGGGATGACGAGTTAACTCGTGATTTGAGTCTACACTTTTCTCGAAGGTTACGATTTCATTTACAATTATCCCTCTTGTAATCCTTCAATTTTATATACGTCGTAATTATAAATACATTACAGCGATTTATTTTATCACAAAATTTCAAGTACCCAAGTGATGTCGTCCTTTTGGGACACCTCGGTTAACGGATTAAAAGACAGTTAGAATTGAAATCATTTATCGTGCAAGGTATTAAAGGAACCGTTTGTTGAATATTAAAAGGAACGCATAGAAGTTGAGGTTTATGTGTGGTCGCAATATGTCGCAATTGGAAACTTCCGTAAAAACGAAATACGAAATACATTGCGCCCCTTTCGCAATACGACTACTGACGTTTTTAAATGCTGGATCGGCAGCGTATTGGAATAAATGCTATTCATCACCGTGACAGGCCATCGGCATGACGATGCACGATGATTAATAACATTTTCATAACGCCTGAAACTCTGAGGATCGGGCCCATTAACGCGGACATTGGAGTATAAGATAGTTGCGCGATCGTTGAACCGAATACGATGACCGATGAACGAACAAGAATTTCGTCCCACATAACTCCCCTGGTATCTTACGTATTGTCAAACTCAAATGTTGCCCACTTGCACGAACCATTATTAATTTTTGGAGATAATACAGTTACGTATCTAAATCTTTTTAACTTAATATGAAACATTCATAGGTTAATATAGCTTCATAGTGTAATAGTCCACAAGATAAGCTGGTAGAATGTGGTTGTTGGAACAATGTAAAAGCCGGAGCGAGAAAGAATTGCAGAATATATGGTTTTGCATTACGATTTCGCATAACAGTATCATAGGAAAGAATTAGCAATTGGATATATGTATCTGAAGATTTTCTATAAGTATCGTATGCATCATTTTTCCCAAGGTTTATTGAACTCGAATGTAGTAAATCATCTTTGCGTTATCAATTTTTCTAATAGAGTTTCATAATATCTGCATCATCATACTAATCTTTTTCCTTGTACGAGAGTAGACGCGGATCTCCGGAGATAAAGACATGCAAATTTTGCAATTGAGTGTAAACGTAAGAACAACACCTTATTTCTCAGACTTCCCGGTATCCCTCGGATCAGCAGGCTCACCGCTCGGGATCCAGCCGGCGGACCCACCTTCACCCATAAACTTTCCTGCTCCAGGGGAGAGCATGGCCGATACCTCGACCCTGTCGCCGGAAGCTAATATGCCGAGCTCGCCGGGCTGCCCCGTGGTCAAAGTCAAAACCGAGTATCTGATAGGCAGCCCGCGTCCTGGCACACCACGGGACCCTCTTTCTGGAAGCGGAGGTGGGGTAGGGACCGGTCTAGAATGTCGCGATATGGGATGTCCGGATCGTGCATCACCCGATTCGGTCTTGCCGGATGGCACTTCGATGGTAGGCTTTAGAGTCGTGGAGGAACAACAGCAACAACAGCATCATCAACATCATCATCATCATCAACAACAACATCAACAGCAACATCAACAACACCAGCAACAACGTTCGGCTACACCTGCACCAGCCAGATCGTCACCCTACTCGCCGATTCAAGCAGTCTCTACGACTCCAATGCAACAGGAAGCGTCCTCGAGAAGCGATAGCCCGGATAAAGGTGACTTATCATCAGCACAGACTAAAGAAGAATCTGATAACTCGGTGTTTGATGGTGGAGGTGGCGGCGGCGGTGGTAGTAGTAGTAGTCGCTCGGAAACCTCCAGTCAACCTAGTCACCGGAGTAGTCCATCCTCTCAATACAACCCGAGCCAGAGTATGAGTCCTAGCGGAAGTACGGCACATGGTACTCAACAACAACAACCACAAGCTCCAGCCACACCACCGAGACCTCGAGCACCTTCTGTGCCACCTCATCTTCTGGCGCATCACCAGTTTTGGTCACAGAACACCGGTGTACAGGGATTCGCGACACAGAGGCTACTCAATGGTGTAATCAGTAGTGCCGTTAATTACGGACAAAACGTAGCCACTGTCTCCACGAGCAGTGGTACCGGCACGAGTAGTAGTAGTACGGGCAATGGTGGAATTTGTGCAAGTTCCGTTAGTACAGCGACCACAACAGCATCTTCGTGTAAGTGACTTTCTACTTTGTTTATGATATGACTAGTTCAACAAATTAGATGCTAAAGTAAGCATGTGCAATCTTAATTTCAGGTGAAACGATGAAGCCACCAGCGCAAAGACCTGCACCAGCACCCCCGAGACCACCACCCACGGTGATAATGGGTGAAATCGGTGGCGTTAGAACGATGATATGGTCTACGCCTCCTTTGGACCCTGTACCACCACCAGCGGCGTCGTGGACCGCCACTGCCGCCGCGGCATCCTGTTCCTCATCGGAGGAATCGGCTGCCCAATTACTCCTGAACCTCGGACAAGAGTCCAGGGGTAAACCACCCACCGTTTCTTATTCGTCTGGCCCACCCCTCAACATGGAAAGGTTATGGGCCGGAGACTTGACGCAATTACCCGCGGCGCAACAGATGCAAGCGCTCAACTTGACGGCTTCCGGATCCGGTCAGCCTTGGGTAAGAAACGGTGGGGTTGTCAAGTCTGAGACTGCATCGCAATCGATGTCAGTCGCACCACCTGCACCACCTTTACCGCCGCAAGAACACGAAGAAGACGAAACACCTATGATATGTATGATCTGTGAAGACAAAGCTACTGGCTTGCATTATGGCATCATCACGTGTGAAGGGTGAGTATTCTATTCTTCTACTCTGTCCAATAACAATTTCAATGGAAGATGTTTCTCGTGAAACTTTTCCTTTAATAATTACAAACTGCCAAGTGGACTGTAACTATTTTATTTAATATGAAGATCCTAATACTATCAATATGCGAATAAAACTGGAGTTAGTAAGCTTCCTAGTTCGAAACTACTGATAAGTCTTCCTTAAGAGCTTTGCCTGGATATTCCAAGTTGACTCATATTATATATATTAATGTATATGCACATCCTTCGACATCACGTCATACGTTGGAAGTTAGAACGATGTACTTAATTATGGTTAATTATTCTCAAATATATACGGCAAGTTACAGTTGGACAAGTTGCAACAGTAGATATCTCTGTGCTCGAACTATGACCTTTAAACATGACCGACGTATATCCATACTTTGTTATATGAACGATACATGGCGTTTCGAGTGACTGACTTTACCCAGTTACATAGGAAAGTATATACTCAGGATATAGATGAAAGCCATGTTTCGTTGCATTTTTTAAATTCTATCTTCCAAAGAATACTATTCCCTTTGATTAGATGCTCAGAAGTTCTTAATAAGCAAAAGGCAAATGTTAAAATATTCTAAGGTAAATGTTAAAAGGTGCATGTGAATTTGAAACTTTAGATGAAAATACTGAAATAGGAAGTTAATTCTTTTTACACCGGCAACTATTTTGTACCCAGTTTTAAATAACACTTTCAAACTGGGATAAGTAGTCTGAGTGAGGTGCAGCTGAAGCTGCTCCTCGTGTTAATATATTCTGCGACACGGCTGATTAGTCTCGGAAATTACTACGGGGCACCATTACTTGGTTTTATACTAGTTTACTCTCCTTCTATCATTGTTATCCTGAATGGACCGACTGAATAGCTCAAGAAGAGTCCGCAACGAGTTTTTCTACGTTCCCCAGTGCAACCGTAATTCTGTCAGGATGAATCTTTAATCTAGCTCTAGGTCGAAGCATCGGGTCAGTACCACTGGGAGTGATACGTTCAACTTTGCAATTTAATTCTTTAGACAAGAGTACAGTAATGACAAATCAAAACTTCTTAGTTTACCTACTAGTCCCACGTGTCTGGTACAAGTATCTCCTCGGAGATACATAAGACACAAAACCTGCATTAATAATGTCACGAATCAGTGCATAAGCATACATTCAATATTTACGAAAGCAAATCTGTAAGTTGTAACCTGCCGTTCGAAAACAAGATAAGAAAGGGGGGCAACCAATTTCTGTGCAGGTGCAAAGGATTCTTCAAGAGAACTGTACAAAATAGAAGGGTATATACATGTGTGGCGGAAGGTGGTTGCGAAATCACGAAAGCCCAAAGGAACAGGTGTCAATACTGCCGTTTCAAAAAGTGTATTGAACAGGGTATGGTCCTTCAGGCCGTTCGAGAAGATCGGATGCCTGGCGGAAGAAATTCTGGTGCCGTATACAACCTTTACAAGGTGAGTATCGGCACATAATCCGATCTAAAAATTCCATCTTTATCTCTATATTATTTCTGAACATTTTGGATGATTTCCAAACCAGACGATTACACTCTCCACGGATATTGGCTACTATGTCCACTAGATTGAAGTATTAAGAAAACTCTAATAATCTATTCAATGATGAAATCCTTATAGTCGTCATTAATATGACCACAGTAGCTATGGACGTAGTAGTAAATGATCCTAATCATTGTCAGATTATTATGATTAGAGTAATCGTCTAATAAAAGATCTTAATTCTTCACCTTCGCAGGTAAAGTACAAGAAGCACAAGAAGAGTAATAAAACAAGTGGCGTCGGCAGTAGTATGGGTGGCATGGGTGGCATGGGTGGCGGCGGTAACGTTGGCGGTGTGAACGGGTCGGGTTCCCTGGGTGGCAGTAAATGCACCATGGGCTCGACGATGTTAGACAAACACATGGCCGCAGCTGCAGCTGCACACCATAGCCAGCAACAACATGCTCAATTGGCTGGTAGCTTCCTTCATCATCACAAAATCTCGTCGGGCGATCCGCTCAACTCACAACCTACCCCCAGTCACCCTAGCCACCCCGCGCATTCGGGCCACTTCGTCAATGGAACGATCCTCAAGACAGCACTCACCAACCCCTCCGAAGTAAGTTTTTTTATATACAGAAGGGGGGGGCGAAGAAATGTATACACACCTTAATAGATGTTATCTATGGACATTTTCGAAGTTGATTTCAACTACGGTAGCAATGTGTAGTATGATGTTCTGTCAAAAACAAATTTAGTATTACAGCTTTGTACAGGTTTTTCATTCGTTTAAGTGTGTATACATTGTTTCACTTCATATTTCATTAATTCTTATATCAATGGAACAGTCTTTTAATAATCTCTTTCTGGTAAGAGTATTTATAAATAGAATTGGAAGAACTAGATTTTGGTTCCTAACGGTTTAAGTGACTTATTGGATGCAGTTGTTTAGAAACCGAGTGTAGATCAAGAAAAGTTGATCTTTAACGGGAGAATCTTATGAGAATATCCCGGAGGCATCTTCACTTTCACTTTCGAAACTGTTGCACGCGAACGGTACACATACAGTACCGAAATCTTTACGTCTTCGAACCCTTATCTCGCCGTAAATATGATTCACAGGTAACGATAAAATATTCCATACGGACAGTGCCGTTAGTCAGCCGGCAGAACTTTAGTTTTACACGTGAAATTAATGTCGGAATCCGAGAGAAATTTTAACTCGTAACCTTTCGTCAATACTTTACCTTGTGAAATAAATCGAACCACTTCGATGAAGTCACTGTTACATCATCGATATCTTCGAATCTGCAGTCGTGAAGAGCCTCTTATGAGTACAGACAAGAATCTTGGGTTACTCACAAAAGAGTCTAACACTTGTAAGATCACTTCCAGATTTAAACTATCGTTCTTCCTAATGGTTTTCAAACGGCAAACTATCCCGCGGATGATACAATTTCATTGAGGACGTAAAATGAATTATCCGATAATAACTATTAATTACAAATTTGCATTGTCTCCGTAGACTAAAATATCCTGATCCTTTGTGCAGATTACATAATTCGACGTTTATTATAAAGTTTTCAAAGTAAAGAACGAACAACGAATTGCAGGTTCATTAATCGTTAATTCCAATCACCGAATACTACGAACCTCCGATCGGTTCGCAGGGAAGCGATCCTGAAATGAATGAATTCTCCGTTGCAATTTCACTTTCTTACAACTCGGCTTGCGCAAGCCTCAAGGTTTCCCACATTACGAAAGTCGATAGATACAACGAGTAAGCAACTCGGCACTCGGTTGGCTGTCGTCGTTGTCCCGCGTATCTTTTCGTATCCCTCGAAACAGAATATTATCTTATACATCAGGAAAGTATTTCCTATTAGCTGCTGCGAGATTGCGATTCGAGTTTAACAAAGGATTCAAACGGAAATTAGTTTGCGAACAACTGGCTTGTTGAGAAGAAATGCCTACGGTTTTATGATCGTAAAATATGGTACATAAAAATATCAAACTATGTCATACAAATTTTACGAACAGTTTATACGTTGCTCATTGTATTTTCATTATACGTTGAGAACCACACTAGTATTTCGCCTTCTTTTAAGTTTTAAATACAAGAAAATTAATTGCGCGATTAAAATCACGGTATTCAATATGCAAATCCATATCAATGATCATCGAATGACTCTGTTGCGTTTGTCGATCGAGTGAGGTATGCAAACGACGACAAGAATTACCGGGAATGTTCGGTCCGGTAGAGGCCATTGCCAAAAGTGAAACCGATGACTCGAAGACCGGACAAATATTGCCTACGGAGTTCCATTAAGGAGGTCACTTTCCATCTTCGGGCGAATCATCGTTCGCGAAATGCAGACCGTGCTGCTTGGGGACTTTTGAAAGATATGATTTTCTTTTTTACTACGCGAGAATAGCCGCGCGAGAATTCCAGGAACTAGGAAGATTTGCTGCCAAAAAGGAATACCAGAATTTCTACCCGTAAATTAATGTAATCGTAGAAAAGAATCTTCCTCGGTGTAACCTTCCAGGAAGCATTCCTGAATATCCGTGAGAATAACTCATTCGTTAAAATATAATTTTGCCTAGAGTTCACCCATTAACGAATACGATTTCTCGTCGAATATATTAAGTATATGAACAGGTAAATTAATTATGAATGTGAAGAATTCTCTTAATGTCCCTATGGATTTTGATACAATCTACATAAATGCGATCTATTTAAATATTCATTCAATGAAGAAGTCACTTTGGTGTCATGTAGTTTATACCAGCTAGTAGTAGTCTGGAAAAGTAGAATTTGCAGTATTGTACCATAATTTCTTGCGACTAAGTAAAGCCAGTTATTATCAAAGAACCATCGAAGAGTCTAAGTGAAATACGACAGTGATGACGATGACTTAGTGGTAGGGACAATAGAAAATCAGCGACAACCGGTGCCAAGGACGGGCAGTTCTCCGGCGGTTTCGTAACTCGTGAAAGTCTGCACAAAGGATACTGACCTCACCCTACCACCTTCTCTTCCTCCTCCAACACCTCCACTATATACAACTCCCTCTCTACCTTGATCGCCTTCGGCGATGTAAGTACGTGTCCCATGATCACCGGTGTGTACGAATTAAAAGAATATCTACGAGGACTTAGACGATCTTAACTTTCCCCGAAGGTATCGGTAGCCCAAGCCACTCTCCCTCTCGTGCAGTCTACGAATACCGACCTCGAGGAAGTACCACGAGGTCCGAAAGGTCAGTGAAAGGCCGGATCGAGTTTACGTAGGAAGCATTGGACTACCGATTGTTCAACCCGCTCGTGGATCCGAAATTATTTTAGCCACAGCAATGATCTTACCTCCTGACCCCCTTTAGGATAGAAATTTTAAAGGTCAAACACCTTTTGTTTGACGTTCGCATAGGAGAAATCGAGGCAAGGGTACTACGATCTAGACCTCGAATCGCTACGTTAAGATATGCACGAAGAAATAAAGTTTCTTTTCAGGATTCCTTTGTCATTTGTAAAGACACCGTTCGCTAATATGTCTTATTCCTTCGCATATGTACTTCATATACTCTTCAACTAATTCCTCTCGAAGATTCATAGATTTTCATGAAACAATGTCCTTTTTCTTTAAAGGTGGTACATTTACGGCAGAGGCTAGACAACGCTGTGAGCAGTTCCAGGGATCGAGCCTTCCCGCTGGATGCAACCCTCGCCATGATCCAAACCCTTATAGACTGTGACGAGTTCCAAGATATCGCCACGCTAAGGGTACGTTTGTCACGCCAAATTATTGTTACGCGCTCCCGACAATCGAAGTTCGAAATGATCATTCAATATTAATCGTGTATAACTTCCCTGTCAATTTATATACGTATGTTCTTCGTATGTGACAGAACTTGGACGAGCTGCTGGACCATAAATCAGACTTAAATGAGAAGCTGTGTCAGATAGGAGACAGCATAGTGTACAAGTTGGTGCAGTGGACCAAAAGGTTACCGTTTTACCTTGAGCTGCCAGTCGAAGTTCATAGGAGGTTGCTCACCCATAAGTGGCATGAACTTCTGGTGTTGACCACCTCAGCCTACCAAGCGATGCATGGTCAGCACAAGTTCACCAATGTTGGTACCGATGGAACGGGAGCAGATTTTATGCAAGAAGTAATTGACATTTCCTATTTTCTACCCTAGAAAAGGCTAATCAACTTCGCCATTTGCTACGACGAAGTTTAACGATACCCCCACGCACATTTTATAGAACTAAAAAGTTTAAAGTTCACATTCGGTATTTGAGGTCTCCAGTTTCGCTACCTTTAATTATTGTCACTTTTCTCTGCAGATAGTTTATTTCATTGTGTTTGTGTAGGTTTCGAATAACATGAATACGTTGCAAACGTGCCTAACCAGCATGATGGGCCGGCCGATACCCATGGACCAATTACGGCAAGAGGTAGGGCTCATGGTAGAAAAAATCACATACGTTACGCTAATGTTTAGGAGGGTGAGGCTACGGATGGAGGAGTATGTCTGTCTGAAAGTAATCACCATGCTCTCACAAGGTAAATACTTTCATCTAATTAATACTACTTAAATGAATTTTCATCCCCAATATACATACTTCGTATCCTCTATTACGAATTGTCAAATATAAAACTATTTGTTTGATAATGCTGCAATTGGAGATGCAAAATGTAAGTTTCCGTAACTTACTAACAATCTACATAACTACCGAAGAGAAACAAACGCAGATATATTTGAACGATATTAATGATGTTTAGAATGCGATAGAATATCTTAGTTTTATTATCTTCGAAATATACATCACGGCTGGCAGAATTTACTGATTATAGAGCTTGCTCTTTTTATTTGTCCCTCTCTTAGCACGAGGAGGTATGATGGAATTAGAACAAATACAAGAACGGTATATGAGCTGTCTACGAAGTTTTGTCGAGCACAGCGCACCTCAACAACCGAGTCGATTTCATGATCTTCTCGTCAGGTTGCCGGAAGTAAGTTTCGATATTAAATAGTTCATAAATAACGCTCGAACGACTCTGATCTGCATAGAACTTTAATGAATGATAGTCTTGATCTAACGATAAAAATGATGTGATAGAAATCAGTGAATTTTGATTAAATGAAAATAAATCTTAAATGAGAATCTCCATACAGTTATGATGGACGTATTGCAATTAAATTTAGTATATTTTCGTAAATGTTGGAGATCTGACGGAAATCAAAGAATAAATCATTGCAAGTTTCGAATGTTTTCTTCCTGAATTACAGGTACAATCGGCGGCAGCTCTTTTACTCGAGAGTAAAATGTTCTACATTCCTTTCCTATTGAACTCAGCAATTCAAAGATAGTAAATAAACAAACTGACGATAAACGAAGCTGAATACCTATATACATACTATACATATATATATAAATATACATACAAAAAAAAGTAATAGAACCGAGCAAACAAGCAGAACGAAACAAAGAAAAAAAGATATACGGGCCAGCCCGAAAGAGCAGACTCCAACCGAAAAGGGAAAGGCTTTGTTTGTGTATGTATAATAACTATATAAAAGTATATATATAAACATATATATATACATATAAATAATATAAATAATATAAATGTGTGTGTTCGTTGCGTTGTACAAACAAAGGAGAGAAAAGAGGAGAGGGATGGGAACCGAATGAAAACAAATATTATACATATTAGGCGTACAAAAAGGTATACCTATAAGGAAGACGAATCGGATTGAAGGAAGAAGGATATACAGAAATAGTGAAAATAAACGAGAACGAAACGGAAGCGGAGAGAATGCTTTAAATAAGAAAACAAGAAAGATTATAAAAGAGTTAGAGAGATAGAGGGAAAGAGAGAAAGCGCGAGAGAAAGAGAGGGAGAGTAAGGTAGAGAGAAAGCGCGCCACCTCGAAATGGGAAATCAATCGAGGAGGGAACTGAACTTTTTTATCGAAACTAAAAGACTATAATAATATATTTCTGTACGCAGTACCGCGCAACTACGTCATTGTGTGTTCACGTTGCATAATCCGATCGATAATAAGACTCTCGTTAACGTACGCTCACCGTAGGCCACCTACTACTGCTACTATTTACTGCTACTACTATTATTCTCCACCACTATCAACTAAAATAGTAGACTACCAAAACGACCGAAAGATCAATTCACCGATGATGACGATAATAATGATGATGATAATAATAGTAATTAATGGCGATGATCAAGATCAATGACAAAGTGATACCAAACGATATACAGGAAATGATGATGACCGCTGCGTTTCGACGTGTCTTTAACAGTATATGAATTTCTATGCGGATATCCATAAATATGGAACGCATACTAGAACTCTCTTCGATGTATCGACATGGTTCTACGAATTAACAATTGTTGTTACCAAGTAAAAGCGTAAGTGTGATACTTCAGTTACCATTAAACGAGAGAAAGACGATGTTGCAATTACCTGTCCTCTCGAACAATATACGTGGATAAATATTCAATCTTCGGTTGGCAAGAATCGTGATAATGTTATTAAAGGGAAGAAAGAAGATCGAACTATGTGTACGGGCCGACCGTTTCTATACGTCAGTTCTGATGTCTCCTATGTAAAAAGAAGAAATATGCTGTTGATATTTGGAAGGGATTATTATACTTTACACGCGACTACAAACTACCAATCGTCATCGTGTTTCTCGTCGTCCTCGTCGTTATTGTCGTCGTCGTCGTTATCGTCGCTACACTATCACCCCGAATCATGGTCCAAGCGCGCAACACAGAAGACTATATTATTGCATGTCTCGTTTCGTTTCGTTAATTTTACATTCTATTACCATTGGCGTAATATTTTTACGCGTAAGGTGCATCATTCGCCGATCGGCGGTGTCCTTCGTAATCATTCGTCCTTCGAATGATTCGATCTCACCCTAGACCTCGCAGGATATGTACTTTTTGTGCTCTCGAAGCAAGTCAACGTAAAAAGAATGACTTTTTAATCTACCCTCGAAGAAGTTTTATTTTTTCATAGTTTTTTAGACAACTTTCTTTAACAAGTCCTTTCGTAAGAATATTTTTTAAATTATTCAGTATCAATTCTTTAGATATATAGATTCCACCGCGTGAGAATTTTTATTCTGATGTTCGTCGGTATATTAAAACGTCAAGACTAAAGCTTGATAGTCATCCGGACGGAGTTCGGATCGTTCGAAGGTGCGCACTTCGTTTCTCGTTACCAATATTTCACACCAAATGGCGATCAGAAATTGCTCTTTTTTTTATTATTCCTCGCTGAAGCAACTGCGATAATTTCATAGTATTATATCGGAAAAAGCAAGATAAGAAGTGTACATGGAGGCGGGACATTAACAGCAAAATGGGATCTGATATTTCTCTATCACGAAGAAGCGAATGTTCCGCGAAATCTACACAATTTGCGTTCCACGCTAATTTCAAATCACTACGATCCAAATTATACTTTCATTCAAAGGTTTCCGAAGGTATAATGTTAAGTTTAATTAATCTGTCTGAATGATACAAGTGATATTCTTTGTTTCTTCGTGATTCGGAAGTATCACATTCTTGAGATTGGCTCAATTATTTAAGATATCGAGAAGTGTTATTTAGGAAACAAAATAAACCGATGGCTAACGCCAATCGAAAAGTCGTTCGTGTCTTGAAAAAACAAAGAACAGTGCTCCTTGTATGCGCATCTAACGATTATTCCGCGCACGTTCTTGTCAACGTGATTATTTCATCTTGCCTCCATAGAAGTTATCGTAAATACGCGCTAATCGCAGTACGCGCACGATCACGATTATGATCGAAAGAAATTCATTTATCTACTTTTACGAAGATCCACTTTTTTCTATGTCTTCGGTTATTGCATTTATCTCACTTCAATGGAAATAATTCAAAGTATTCTTTAATTATTCGACATCTAACAGCAACATCCACTCATTAAGAATGTATTTGATAGTATTCTCCAATAGTTCATTATATCGAGAAAGTTGTGTTCTTTTTTTCGAATTTCGTGGTCGTGAGCGCACATACGTAAATTTGACATGAACTATACACAGACCTTGGGCCTACTAGCCTAGGGATACTTGTCCATACTATAAGACTTAACTAACGATGGGATACTTCATACGGTAAACATGTATATTATTTAAAGTGTAAGGAACTGGGGGTAACGGTTCCTGTATTCCCTGGACATCATCGTACGCTCGTGTCTGTGTTCAATTGGACGGTCGATGAGGTCGCAAATATAATGGAAAACCTCGCTAAATTTATTGAACCTTGATTATTGGCGAACGTTCCGTGGCCATCGCGGCTCTAATTAATCTTTATCTTCCTTTGAGTGCAAGTGTTCGTAACCACTTTTAGAGCTTTTGCGCGAGAGAAATATTCCCCCCCCCCTCCAATTTTTCTTATTGTTTAAAGTTATCCCAGGTAGATAGTGCAATAGACGACAGAAGAGAAGACGTATATCCGGATACCTTAATTACCTTTTTCCCTCGTCCCTTTGTCTCTCCTACTACTTGTGTAGTTATTTCTATACCGTACGATGCCCTACCACTCTCTTCGCCCACCATCCTTTCATTCTTATTAGATTCGTTGAAGATTATGTACTTCCCGCGGAGAACCTTTCCCTATCGCGTCCTATTTATTGTTAGTATGTACATACGAGTGACAGTGGCGTCGGTCGCGAGAGAACGCAAAACAAATGTTAGTTAAAAAGCGCCGAATCAGACTGTCTTAAAATATATATTTATAGAAACACATGTATGTAACATACATATTACCCGTGTGTTTTGTATATGTATGTTATATATGTTCTATAATATATATATATGTATATTATATATATATATATTCTATAAAGAAATTCTATTTAAATATAATGTGCACAGATGTCTGGGAGTACAGCAGCTGCTTACGGGAGAGCTAATGCGTTGGATCAGCAAGACTTAGGGCATTATACTACCAGGAGTATTATCATGCCCAACCTTTAATATTTAAGTGCGAGTGAGAGTCTATTGATGCAAAAAAAAAGAAATTTAAAAAATATAAACACATGCCTCTCGTTTGTGGGTTTAACTTTGTACATATTGTACGAAAGGTTTAATAATAACTATGTTGAAAGTACTAGTCCTGTTCTCTTTGTATAATTCCGTGTTATACCTGTTCTTACATAGTGTCAAGCGGTGTCACAGCTTTCCTTGTTAATGTGAAATATAGGAGGTGATTGAGCGCGAGAAAAATTGTATATACGCAATATGGTTCCTCATTCACGAATCATTGTAACGGAATAACACGGATATATTGATTCGATGAAGTATCACGTATCACAGAATTATGTTGTACATGAAATTGTACGATCTATCTTTCATTGAATAATGCCAGAGAATAATTTATGTTGATATTTAATAACGATGTGTAATAATACGAAACTTCTGTTTTAAATGTGGGCGAGAATGTCGGTGATTCAAATCGTACGGCGACCATTCGTGGTCGATCTACTCTTAACGATATCTTAGTTTATTCTGACCTGTTTCAAACTGTTTCTCAACGTAGTTGTCATCTTGCCACCATCGTCTCGCATTAGAGCCTTCGTCTGATATTAATTCGGGTGTTTATCACTCAGAAAATCGCGAAATTTGCACACGAAATTTCAAACGCGCACTTTCACTATCTGAGAACCGGAAAAGACTGGTGCGCGCCGCTTGTTACGGTCACATCGAAAGAAGCGCGAAATACAAACGTTAACCCAGAAACGACGGGCAGGAGGAAGCACGCGTGCCGGATTGGCAAAAGAAAAGATAATTTATCAATGAGTGAGTCAAAGTTACCAATTTCTATCTACGTTTAGAAACTACATTTTTATCATCTCGTTTACCTTCGATTATTCCTTTTGTAACTGAGATTTGGGCGCCGTGTGAATCGCCGCTCTGCCGGGAACCGGATGCTCGTTGTCGAAGGAAAAAAAACCGCGTGAAATTATAATTAGGCTTTTTACTGCGGATAATAAAAAAACGTATCACGTAATTCATGGGTTTTTGCACTAATATGGAAGGCAAATTGGTTGGCTGTAGATTCTTGCGACTTCGAAGACTATGTTATTGTATTTCGAAAAATTTCTTGTATTAATACGCTGGGAATTCCAACTCGAGTTAGGGACTAATTTTCTATAATTAATGAGAATTCACTGCCTTGTGATTTTGTCTACAAAATTATTTAGAGAGGATGTACTTAGGTATACTGTCGTAAACTTCGTCAGAAACAATTAGTAAACGCACATGAAACTGTGCAATTTTTTATTACAATTTTTATTACTGTTATGAACGAGCAACGATTTCAAGAAGATTGCTGTAATTATAATTATTTTAAAGACTATCGGAATGATATAAAATTGAGAGTCAATTGTCGGATTATCGATAAATATTAGTACGTACTAAACGGACGAGAGTTCAATAAATATTCTTAATATTACCATGAATATCTATTTCAAGCCAAACAGTCTAGTCGATGGAGAAGAGAATATACGTTGATAGTAAAAAATTTTATATCTCTGTAGTATTAGATTACTTTTCATCGTTATTAACAAGTTTGTAAATGTTCATTATCGACTTCATCGATTGCATTTTTTATTGCATTTTACATTCTTCCCCCTTTTCTATTGAAATTCGAGGAATTGTTCGACTTTGAACTTGTCTACCCAGTGGTGAGCGATGTTTAACATTGTATGACTACATAATAGATTAACAATACAACGAGAATTAAAGCGCAAGCGCGTTGTGTTTATTAGTGGAATTTTGTAAAATCTCGAGGAAATTTATACAAAAAGTTGTGTATATAAACAGTGTTAAATGAGCGGTAGATTTGTTGATAATGCAAGGATCAAAAACTGTATGATATAATATTATATTTGTCCGACTAATAATCGGAGGCTATCGGTTCCGGGCAAAACAGGCTAGATTTCACAGGTGGCGCGTAAACCCCCTGTATTTTTATGAATAAATAAAATATTTTAAAAAAAAGTAAATCTGAAGTCTGTTTGGAGATGCCTTTCATAGGGATTATAAATGTAGATAATATATTATACATAATGAACATAAATACACTATATTATTATATATAAATAGTAAGGAGTAAATAGAATTATTATATATGCGATGAAAATAACATTATTACAAGTAAATAAACTGATTAAAGATAAACAAATCTCGTGAAGTCTTTATTATCCATGTCCCACAGTAACTACACGGCATTCATTTTTCTAGCATTATTCAGTTTCAAGATTATTTGTACTTGACTTTATCACAATGATAACTTCGGGAGTATTATTGATAATGTCAATTGCAATTTTTTGCGCATTTTTATTACAGACGTTTCATTACATTAACATAACAAAGTCTATACTTTCAAGGTACATGATGATCGTTAAAATGTTTGTCTACCTGTGAGATCTTTAAGGATTATGCGCAGTGTTCAAGCTCCTGCACAGAGCATTAAGCTAAATTAGTCTCATTATTTAAATTCATTGTCTTTATAATTCTCTCGGAGCTTGCCGTTCCGAATCGTCGCAAGCGCTTGGACACTTCCATAAGATTAAAGCGATCACAGACAGAGGCATCTCAAAGGTGTCTGTTGCGAATACCTTGTTAAGCACAGAGGCTAATACTTTTTAAGACTTCTATGATATCCGTACTATTATAGGCATTCTCATCATCACCTTCGTATTACGATTTTCGGGGTTGCAAAGCCGACGCGTCGAGTTTGTAACGTAAACTCCGTGTTTTGCCTCGTATGCATTCTATCTAATTTAATATTCACAAATATAGATAATCGAGCTGTGCTCAATGGAAAATGCTAATAATTGTACATTATAATAATTCGGATACATGCACATTGTACTCCTTTTATCGGCAATATTACAAATAGTGAGTTACCACCAAGGGGAAATGATTAGAATTAGAAGCCAAAAAATATATATACATATTGTAATAAAGTTAAACACTAATAGGGGAATAGCTAACGATAGTTTTTAGGAATATAAAAAAGTGATGAATACTCTATAAACTTCGTCTTTGTTAAGCTCTCTGGTATTTGTATAATCCGTCTTAGTTTCGTCTATGATTATCTGTCAAGTAGAAAGTATTTACTTCTAGTAGACCGTCGTGTTTATAGTTCTGAAGGCACTGTTCAAAAGTTGACGATACTTCCTGACATAACAAGTCTTCAAACCATGAGTTTACACGATTCGACATGGAATGTCGTTATAAATCTCGACGCGCTATTTGCATACCTTACTTGATCTATATCACAAAATTCAAAATAGAGTAGTTTTAACTTGACAGCCAGTGCCAATGCCAATGCCATATTTGTCGGGTCTGTGATCGGTTAGGAATATCATGAGCTGGCAAGTCGGTGGTCAGAATTCAGGCTTATGATACGCAATGGCCGGTGCGTTCCGTTAATTATGTATGAATATCGTATCATTATAGTACACAAACGCTTATTAATTTAGAGGCACATTGCTAAGGGTTTCGGTATTTTTTTAAAAGTTGCTCCCTACAGTAATGAACTTATGACAATCTAACTATTATGATTATTCAGTACGACAGCGATTTGGCATATAACGTGGAAACTGTACAATGATTCTCAGAATATTATAGTATTCAAACTATTGCTTTGCACACATAGAAGAGAAACGTGGCTGAAAAGGCCGATATTTCGGAAAAACTTTAATGTATGAAATTGCTTTGCTGGTGGTATATTGAGCCAAAAATTAAGAAAAAACGTTAGATACAAAATTGGTGTGTGCATCCTAGTAACGACAAAACCTATTATATAATACAATCCTCTTATTGGACTTCCCTATCTAGGCAGGAAAACTTTGGCTACTACTAGTTACTATTTGTACCTCGGCTGAAACGCCGAATTTATGCTGCTAAGAACACTGATTGCGCATCTAGAATAAAAAAAAAATTGCATGCAGCACACACAGTATCTAAACCAGAAACAGATCATTTACATACTCAGGAAGACCTTAACAGTAGTATATATGCTCACGATTTAATAAACCTGAATTCTACGCACGACGATCGTAATATCAATTAAGCATTCACTGTACTCAGAGACTCTCCCTTGCCGGAATGTTTGAATGACATTTATCATTTATTCATTCATACCCTACTGGACCATTTGTTATTAGCGCTCATTAAGTATTTAAAAGCTCTTAGCCTTTTGAACAATATGTCCATATTGTTGCTCTGAGATGCGAATGCTCTACAGAATGTACACAGTAGACAGCAAAAGCGTCTAGACCACAGATTGTATACGTTTATTCCAATGCAAAATATTTTCAAACTAGAGAAATCAGGCTGATGCAATGGCAGGTGCTATATATAAAAGTTTAGTTTCCAACATATAAAAAATGGTAAAGTTTTTAAAAAATGTGTAAGAATATTCCCTGAACAAGTAATCACATGATAACTTCTGCCTTTTAGCATTAAAACATCTCAGAAAGAAGTAAAATACTAAATAAATTACTTTTTGCTTCTGGTATACTTTTTTAAAAACTTTTTGCTCCGTCATAGTACCAGCCTGTGTCCATCAAACAAGAAACAGTCATGTAATTCCATAAAGTCTAGAGGCAGATATTTCATTTCTGCATCCAATCGAATGGATCACTAAGTTACCTCACAAAAAATATGGAGTAGTCGTTAAAGGTGGAATTACTCTTTCACTGTCAGGCACTGCCTGGAACAGCACTGGGCTTCTCTGATCTACTGTTGTGAACTGCAAAATACTAGCTATGTTGCCACATCTGTAACAGTAATTTGGAGCTGACCATACTGTTACAAGTTTATCATTAAACATGTACCTATACCCTGCAAAGAATATATTTCTTTATATGCACCTGTCCCAAATTTCATGTACCAATTCATATATAAATATTGTTGAAAAAAAATAACCTTCATGAACCAACTGGTGGGCGCGACAAATAAGTTTAAGGTCATTTATTTCCATGAACATATAAGTAACTTTACTTCCAAACAACCATCCTGCACCACGTGGACTGACTGTCCATGACTCTACATCTTCTGGGTCAGACCAGACCAAATCACAAAAAGCACCTAATCACATTCATTCATATGTTATAGTAAGTGTTCCATTGCTGATATTACCAACTACTTCGCTATACAATTATACCTTTATGTGGAATCTCTTGATTTCTTTCAATCGTCCTGATTTGATCTAATGTCCTAATAGCAGGGGATAATCCACCATGTACACAGAATACTTGTTCGTCAATTAACTAAAATTTTGTTTTTGTCACTATGTTAGTATTGCACAGAGCAAATAAAATTGAGATACTATGAATTTCATAATAAATGTAAACACATACGGCAGCAATTGTGAGCAAATCAAACACCCTACAGCAGTACTTCCAGGCATTAGCATTGCCATATTTATTTTGACATTCATCTATGCACACAAGAATTTCCAAAGTTAAATACTACCAATATTTGGATAAGGCTAGAGTATAACACCTTTGCAGTAAAGCAAAGATATTAAATACTTATGACTTGACTTTTGTTAATTTAAGATTTGACCCCTACCAATACTAACCATAGAATCCATAGACATGTGTGATTTGTCTAGATTCATGATTCCCTCTAAGCAATGTTATTCTATCAGACCATTTAGCTTTAAGTGTGAGTAGGCGGGTAAACGTCTCTAAACTATAATACCCTCTATCTACAAAATCTCCCATGAATATATAATTTGTATCAGGCACAGGGCCCCCATTACGAAATAATTCTTCTAGATCGTAAAACTGAAAAAATATGCAAACACACATAAACTTCGGATCAACAAGATGCGATCTATAAATCTGACGACTGGAATATGTCGATTGACTTAATATATATCGCAAATACGAATAGATCTAACAGGTTATTTCGAAAATATAAAACACACCTGGCCGTGTATATCACCACAAACGGTTACCGGAGTTGATACGGGTTGGATATTAGACTCTTCCAATAATAAGTCACATACCATGTCACAAAGTTTCTATTGTTAAAAACAAAGTTAACTTAATTATCGAAAGAAATGTAAGCTCAAGTAACCTATGATGATTATTGAAATATATTTTCATAAACTTCAACCAAATAATTAGAGCTTGACAGTATATTAAATATGTTCTTTTGATTTCTGAATACCTTGAGGTCATTTTCGGGAAGATATTTGCATTCTTTTGCAATATCTATCCATTTATCGATGTCTGACATTTTGGACTCGTAACGTTGGAAAATACTGATCGCGCCCCTCGTACGCTACATACGGTTTTTAATTTGTGATCGCTTGATATGATCTGAACAGGAAGTGTCAATTAATAGTTTTAACAAATTTCCCGTAAGATACGGTTAATCGGAAACGTATGGTCTTGGACGCTCTACTTAATGAGGCATTAAAGTCTATCTTTTCTATCGGTTCAAACAAGAGTAAATTTCACCAATGACATACGAAGATAGACATTCACCCCTTTGCTCTCTTATGCGATTGGTTTATAAATTTACTATAAAATTCCACCCCATGTTTAGAGGATTTGTATATTATAAATGAATAGACCGCGAGCAATCTTAATAACGCTTTCGCAATAATGCTCTATTGTAATTAATTTCTGTATTGCACGTGTTCACTAACTTATCTTGACCGAATGTCCTCCCGCCATATTAGAAATATTCTTTAAACTATCAGTATCGCTTTCATGAACCGGCAGTATCGTAGACAAAACATGCATAGACTAAGCGTCAACTGCACCCTTTCGTCGCCGGTTAGTGGGGTCTCAGGGCCTACATCACAGACGAGATATAAGTAGACCAAGCACTAAATGGGCTTGAGTGGTTCCACTAAAAAATTACCGACGCGGTAAAATTCACCGCAACAAAAACCGCCCTCTGCGGAAATGAGTAAAAAAAACTGTGAACTACGTGCCTTTAATAGCTCTGCAATAAATGACGACAAGTACCTTAAAAAATCGTCTCAAAATTAAAGTCGCTAATTTATCTCCGAAACCGTCCAAATCGATGGTAAATTGTGGACTAATATTAAATTTAATTCGTTAACAATAACGAATCCACAATCCACCAAATTTATGGATTGGTTATTTTACATCTATAAGTAAAATGTTTATTCCACTTATAAATGTAAAATAGCCGGCAGCCGATTAGCTCGAAATTATTTATGGTGTAATAAAACCGACGATTAAATTATAATGCTGGTACATGTTCCGCAAAGGAATTCGAAATAATACCAGCTATATGAATTTAATACTATAAGACGATGCCTTAAAATAATGTTCGTGTCATTATTACACGACAAATAATTCCGATTGCCCAGGTCTCACCACGTGGAGGAAGCTGCATTCGAGACCCGCCCTATACGCAGGGCGGGAGGTAACAATCAACCTCCCAATTATTTCAATAAAATTTTAACTCTAATTTATATTTAGCATAAAAAAAGTATATGCTAAATTGAACAAAATTCCCTTTTTACACCAATGCATAACGTCTAATATAGCGCTTTGCACGAATTATAAAAAGGTAGTTGACTCGACCTACCCGAGACAAAGCTATTGTGAACCAAGATGAGAATTGGCTCGTCAGTCGTTCCAAGCCCTACACTCGTCATCCCGGACGATTAGAAAACGGAATTTAAAACGAGATTCGATGAACTTATAAATACATTAATACATTAGCATATCGGCCGAGATATACTAAGGTATCAACAGTTCCCAGGTGAGGGATATCACCTTTTACGAAAACAACTCGGAGTGCTGACCGAAGGTGAATCCTCTGCCCTGGCCCTACCTACTTAAAATTCGATCTTCACCATGCACACAAAACTAGAGAAGGTATGCTACATGCCTACAACGCGATATTTAGAAATGACAAAAAAGCAAATCAATCACACCAACACACATCACTCCACGGTTCTCACTCACGAGCCGTGGGAGAGAAGGTCCCGAGACCCCTCCGACACCCGAACTCGATACAAAACACATACAACGGAAAAACACGATACCAGTTATCCTGAAATCGACTGGCAAAAGGCTCCGATCCATTGCGAATATGCTTTAGCATATGAATGAATTCAAAGAATATTACAGGTACCTTTTTGCGGTACATTCCACGATCGCGATTCCATTT
This sequence comes from Nysson spinosus, assembly GCA_910591585.2. Lineage (NCBI taxonomy): Eukaryota > Metazoa > Arthropoda > Insecta > Hymenoptera > Crabronidae > Nysson > Nysson spinosus. The sequence continues at coordinate 6,475,879 of OU342843.1, read as the reverse complement.
ACTTAATACAGGAGCTCTCTGTACGAAGTAACTGGAAGAAAATCGACTCTACATCAAGCTGACATAACTTGATTAGAAGGAAGCTACTTGAGATCGAAGACTACGTATATTCATAGTCGAAAATATAGACATAGTCAAAAGTGGACTATGGTTTAGTAAACTAAATCGGCCGGCTAAAGTAAAGAGATTCACTTTCAAGCGGGGTAGACAAAGCCCTCGGGCCGTCAACCTCGCAAGAAAATTAATCGCTTTACCAAAACTCAAAACACCGAAGTAATTCCACAGAAATTACCGCACACGCACACATGTGGAAATACGTCGTGCACGGACCACAAAATCCCCTGCCAGTCGCAGATTGTAATTAGTTAAAATATTGAAATTAAATCATGCCCACTGTCCGCATCCATCCGATTCACATCTGAGATCCACGGCTGACTGCGGACCAGGCAAAATGGGCATGTAATAAACTATGATTTTTATCCCGGACCGATTTCGAAATGGAAGTTTAAGTAAACAAAATGGAATTCTCGAAAATGTAATCGATTTAAACTCTCGAAATAAACTAATCAAAAGCACAGTTCAGAGCCAACGAGACGGTGTGGAATCGAAGCAGAGAAACCAAACAATGTGCGGAACTGCGAGAAAATGAAACTCACTGAGAGTTGAAATTATTGAATCATGGAAGAATGAACCCAATTAGGGTTGAAGAAAAAAATCAAACCCGATTAGGGTATAACGCGATCGAAAACTGGCCCGGAAAAATCAGGCATTTTTTCCGAAAAGAAACGATTAAAATTAATCTAATTAACAGGGAGTTATTCGTCTTCCTTGAAATACATCGCCGACAACTCTAAACATCCTAAACATCCTATTTAAGGATGAAAATCAAATGAATCTATTCGCGATGCGACTGTCCAATTCTGGCGTTCCAAAAGGAATTTTAGTGGATTTTAGAAAATCCATTTCGTCGAAAAATGAAAAAATGCATTCAGCATTGCGATGACCGCGTCGATGCGTCATCCAGGAACTTTCAGTCCGTTGAATCTTTCGAGCAATGCCAAACTATACTCGCAACTGTGTTTCCTCGATATTTCACAGACTTCAGGTATTCCAAATTAACTTTGCGAATTTAAATACCAATATTGTCACGATATTGTGACATAAGGAAACAAAAGGGCTAATAAATTTCATCCTCCTGCATGGCTTTTATATGCAACTGCAAATTAGCATCATGCTTGAGTTTACGGGAAAACATTTCCGTATACCTCTCAAGAAACGGATATAATGCAAAGCAAAAATTGAAAGCACGTGATTTTCGGACACGTGCGACTGAATATTATATATCATATATGAACATGCCGTGATATAATAATATATTTATTGAAAGCTACTAAAAGTGAAATTTTATTGAACATAAAAATGCTTCCTCTACCCGATTTTAACCGTGACGATAATATCCACCAAGACAAAAGTTTTAATAATATCTAAATCATTTGATATCGTTTAATATTTTTAATCAGAAAATAGCACATTTTAGTATAAGAAATAATTGATTCATAGAAAATATAGATATAAAATATCGATACTTGGAAAAATGAAAATGTTTAAATATTTCATTAAAGCACGGAAGGTGCAAAGAATAGACAACTTCATTATAAATCATCAATAATAAGATGTTCCAACAGTGTTGTGTAATGAAAATTAACCTTTCACAAACGCTTGGCTTTTTGCAATATCAAATTTGGCCTTCTTTCATTGAACTACCTTAACTCTCCAGAACCCTCTTTCACATTACTCTATATTTCATTTGATTTGATTTCCATTGAAATCATCAATTTTATCATTATTATCGTATATAAGTAAATATGCATATAATTAATTACACTTTCTCACAAGAAAACAATAAATATGATCATCGCTCAAATCCATGAGATCTTGAGGTGTTATTTGCATAAACATTACCAAAAATGGTGTTAAAATAAGGTATATTTTACAGGTAGAAATTCTCTCTCGTTTGTATTTCCATAAAAATGAGGGTTCTGAACAGCCGAACTGGTTCGAGTGACTCGTCAGTTAGCTTTTACAATCGCTACAACCCCTTCGGCACCTCGAACTGTTTCGATCAAACAAATCATCGAGAATTTTCGCAATGACGGTCCGAACTCTATCCGGATAGAGTTGCCACAGTGGACTCCGTACAACCCTCTCAATTGTTTAAATCGATCCAGTTCAAGACGTTGGAAATCTACGACAAACCGCCCTCGGAGTTTATACTCGTGCAATGAACCAGTTCTCCTACGTCCCCCCAAAGAATTTTGTGCAAACAAGGCTCAACTCTCCGGAGAGTTCAAAATTCTTATGGGGGTCCCTTCCTTCTCGTGCCTCTTTTTGGGCATTGAACTCCTTCAAGACGGATACTTTGCCAAGTGCATATGAGATTCGGCAAAATATATATTGTGATACAATTCTTCATTTATATATATTTGCAAGAAATATTACATTTAATAATAAACTGATCATATCCAAGTCCCACCTCTGATCCAATTTGCTGGACAACAATTTTTAATCGCGCAAGAATTCCAACAAAATTCATCCTTTATACTTTTCAGCATAAATTTCAACTATATATTTCTATTTCTGTATACATAGTTGCAATTTACGTTAAAGAGCTGGCAGACAAATATTGTCTTCCTCCTTGAGATCTTAAAAATTGCAATATCCAGACGATATGTGCCAGAAATGATATTTGAGTATGCTCCATATATACAGGGAACGTGAAATCTATTATTTTGCATTTAATGCTTGATTTAAGTAATGTTATTAATCGTTATAATAATGAGTCTTGAAGGAGTTCGTATTATTATATTCTCGAACAGGCCTTTCTATGATGAATTGGTTGGAACTATCAATCAACCAATTTTAGGCCTTATTGTCATATTCCAAATATGACCATTCCAGATATACTGAAAGCCGTAATGTCAGCTTTCGTGTGTGAACCCTGGGGACGCGGGGCAACGGAGTTCGAACACTACTAATTCAATCAAAATTACTCATAATATACTTCTTCGAAAAAGATTTCAAATCATAGAATCTATAAATATAAAAATTGACTCGATTTCAATAATATTTATGTTACCTAGAAGTATAAAAAGTGACCCGATGCTAATAATATTTATGTAATCTAGAAATATAAAAATTCACCCGATTTTAATAATATTTATGGTGTTCCAATAATTACTTCGTATAGTTTGGATTTTTTAGGAAGGGTGTCTTTTCGGACATTATGGGTCACCACATAAGAGACGACTTATGTCGCAAGACAGCGCCCCGTGGTAATACTGTGTAGAGAGGGATACTATACGAAGCAACTGGAAGATAATTGACTCTATCTCAAGTTATTTATAATAAAAGTTTGCTGGAAAGAGTAAAACCTTTATAGGGATATGAAACTATTATTGGAATAAATATAACTTTAACTTTAATCATCAAATTTTTTAAAGATTCGCGACGCGGATGTTTGCGTCCCAGGTTCACAAGGGGGTATGGGGGCAGGGTGGTCAGGGTGGTCAGAATAAAATATAATTAGCGAGCATAGCGACTTAATAGCATAAGAATGACGATCCATCCGAAGATGAATCGTCATTAAATAGGTCTTCGCCACTTGGGCTCTTCGCACTTGGCTCTTCATCCCGCGTTGCGTGAAAAGTATTTGCTCGGATATTCCCTTTTCGTACAAAGAACTGGTGGTTCCACAGAAACGACGAGTGTTCCGGTGCAATAAACCAGCTCATAAACTACATTTGCTACATTTATATAACTTGAATTATTCTTGAATATCCGCGAACATTCATCCGTCGAATACCCTTTAACATTCAAAGACTGAACGTTCTCCGGAATATCCTGCGGTGAAACATTCTCGAGTACCCACGAATAGAATATTTTCGGTGACATTCTCCGAAAAATACTTGAATTTAATTCAATTTAATAGGATCAACTTGATTATATAATATGAATATAATGAATATAATATTGAGATTGACTTTACTTCGACAGAAATTAGATATGAAGTTAGATATATTAAAAAGTTTACTGGTATCCTAGCACAGAGCACGCCCAGCCATTTCATATTAACGAAATGGATGCTCGTACCTGTACACATTTAATCAAATGTCCAAGCAGAATACAATCCACGTGCTGAAAGAACAACCATACTAGTCCGTGATTTAAGGACTCAGCGAATTCAGAAACCGGTGTTTAAGAACCACTGCAGCCTGTTAAACTACGTGCGTTCTAGGATTAATACTTATGAATACATTAACACTTTAGCATATCGGTGATGATATACTAATTTATTAACAGTTCCCAGGTGAGGGGTCACACCTTTACAAAGATCGCCTATCAATGCTAACCGAAGGTGAGTCCTCAGCCCTGGCCTTACCTACTTAAAGTTAAGTCATAATCAAGCACACAAAGTTAGAGAAGATATGCTACCTGCCTCCCTCAAGCTATATTTAAAATGGCAAAAAGCAAATCAGGCACACCAACACAATCAGCATCAACCCACTCCACGGTTCTCATTCACGAGCCCTGGGTGCAAAGCCTACACTAGGGAGAAGGTCCCGGGACCCCTCCGACACCCGAACTCGATACCAACTCATACCACGCAAATGTACGTACCCTTTTTCCTGAAATCGACTGACAGAGGCTGTGTCCATTGCGAATTTTTATGCTTTGAGCATATATGCAAATATAAACTCGCGTTCCAAGAATTACTTCGTATAGGCTATTTTTTAGGAATAGGTATTTTCGGAGGGGTCACCACATAAGAGACGACTTATGCCGAAAGACGGCGCCCCGTGGTAATGCTGTGTCGAGAGGGATACTATACGAAGTAACTGGAAGATAGTTGACTCTATCTCAAGTTAATTTAACTTGAATAAAAGGAAGCTACTCGCGTCCAAAGACTATGAATATTCATAGTCGTCAAAGTATAAAATATAGCAGATGACTATATTTTAAAATCTATTACGACATTATGGATAGCAAAAGTAAAGAGATTCACGTCCAAGTGAGGTAGAAGGACCCCTCGGGGCTCACCAACCTCGCAAGGAAGTTCATGGCTTTACTTAAAAGTTAAAAACCGACGCAATCCCACGAAATCAACCGATCATACACACGTGTGGAAATGCGTCGTGCACGGACCGCGAAATCCTCCGCCAGCCGCCACACATCATTAGGAAATATTAAAATTAACCCATGCCCACCGCCCGCATTCATCCGTATCACATCTAAGATCCACGGATAATTGCGAGCTAAATAAAATGGGCATGCCTTAAGACTAAATAAATGAACACAGTAAGGAGTTTGAGGTTTGCTGAAAATCCTGACTAAAAAATGCAGTTCACAGAGTGAAAGAATAAGTATCTGAGCGGACTAAATTAACTTTACTTTAAATCATTTGCTTAAAGGGAGGGCAGAAGAATTTATTTATACGAGGGTAGGGAAAGGTGTATTCTTTATTTCAGTGACGCGTGGCAAAGGGGTATCACAATATTTCATTTAATATTCAGAAAAATTCAAGTTCAAGTAATATATATATGAAAATACGTACTGAAAAGTACATATGGAAATTGAAATCTTTAAGTAACCTCGGGTGACCCTTTCGTCGAAGACATTACATTCGTCGTTCGACTCCAGAATCAACCCGTCGCGAATTGCCTTCTTGCTCATATAAATAAACCATTTTTTTCCGTGAAACGGACGAACGAATATCGGGCGAACTACGATTTATGTAAAATGCGTATCAATAAATATATACTGATGTATAATAAAGTTAATAGATATTAATAAATATTATGAGATAATCGGATGTATGATCCAACATCAATTAAACAGAGTGAAATAAAGTCGCAATTAATTCGTGCGACTCGCGGTTCCGATTCGCGATTCCACGGTTCGAGACTCAACAATTAGCGGAAATGCTCCGCACATGCTCATTATTATAAAAAACGCGAAGCAAAAGAGAAACAAGAAGGCCTAACCTGATACAATAAATATAAACAATTCAATGTTGATGCTACCCACGAGTAGAATCTACTCGCGGTCGCTATGCTCGCAAATATTTAGAAAGTATTATAACCAGCACCCCATACCGATTCGGACCAATCGTCCTACGGCATAGGATACCAGGGGGACAAGACTCTAAATTAGAAACTTTGAAAATTGAAAGTCGGGTCAGAGGGTATGAAGAATATTGAAAACTTTTGTGACTCACGGTTGATGTCTTGAAACTGCCTGTAGTAGGTTGAAGGCGAAGATGATGTTGAAGATGGTGTTGAAGACAATGATGAAGATGATGCTGGTGCAGCTGGAACCTCCTACGAGCGTGAATTTAACACTCCCGAAACGGATTTTAGAGTCCATTATGTAGCAAGTTTTAAGTCGCGGCCGACTTAATTTTCTCCGGCGAAAAAAGATGCACTCGCGATATTTTATCCTGTAACAAGAAAGAAGAAATCCATCATAAGACAATGTTCATCAAAATTCCCAATATGATGAACGATTGAATTGAAAAATATTTTTTACTGGAAAATTAGAATTGAAAAAGAGAAATTAAATATGGATTTTTAAACTTACCGATCCCTTCGCTGCAGCCATGCCCGATGGAGGACCTCTCCGCAGGAATCGCCTTTTGACTCTAATTATAGCGGGCGAGCAAATTGCAAAAGATTTTTATAACTATAAATACTAATATCGCGACCGTATACTTATTTCCGGCGAACAACACTGATTCTAATTTCCGCGAAATTTGTTCTCGCAAGCGAGAGACTCTAAGATCGCATTGCGCGCGATCACAAAATACGAAGCTCAAACACCTGGAACCTGGAACCTCCTACGGACTTGAAGTTAACACTCGCGAAACGGATTTTAGAGTCCATTATTCAGCAAGGTATAAGTCGCGACCGACTTCATTTTCTCCGGCGAAAAAAATGCACTCCCTATCTCGCGATATTTTATGCACACACTGATGAATCCTGTAACAAGAGAGGAGAAATACATCATAATACAATGCTCATCAAAATACCCAATATAATAGAAGATTGAATTTAAAAATATTTTCGTACTGGAAAATTAGAATTGAAAAAGAGAAATTAAATATGGATTTTAAAACTTACCGGTCCCTTCGCTGCAGCCATGCCCGATGGAGATCCTCTCCGCAGGAATCGCCTTTTGACTCTAATTATCGCGGACGAGCAAATTGCAAAATATTTTTATAACTCTAAATACTATCATCGCGACCGTACACTTATTTCCGGCGAACAACACTGACTCTAATTTCCACGAACTCTTGTTTCGGTAGCAAGTGACTCTAAGATCGCATTGCGCGCGATCGAAAAATTGCTGGAAAGAAGAAGTATTAAACACAAGAAATATTCAAGCCAAGCGTTTGATCGGTTCTATTATCAGAATAAAAATTCAGTCTATAATAATTATGGAAGATATAATATAATTCCATAATACATGTAATACAAAAAGTATTGCACATATTAAAATATTCAATATACTCTCAAACCATGGTGGATGACTATCGTCGTAGTCAAAATCGAGTAATAAAGCCAATGTTTAAATGAGAAAATAAACGGGTTTCCTCGTTTTTCAAGAAAATCTAATTGGCAAGATCAAACTTTCTTGAGAAGACGTACGGAAATTAGGTTTATGCATACGCCAAACTTGAAGACAAAAATACAATTGCATGCCAGGCACACACTTCGAGTGAAATCTTAAGCCCTTTATATATTTATACAACGGATGACTGAATATCGAGCAACGAAAAAGGAGTTAACGAACTCCAAATGAAACATCGTAACACCTGAGGAGTGTGAAATCTCAATGAAACAAAGAGTCGCAAAGTTAAGCAATATTCACCGAAAAATTCACCGGAAAACTTTTAATACGAAATTCGCGAAAAGAAGTTCAAGCAAGAAAAAGGGAGAAAATGTCAGTAGTGTAACTACGCCGCGGACAAGATTTGCCGAAAACCGAACTCTAATTGATAGTAAAACAATGAAAATACTTGGAAAGTCGAAATGAAACATCGCGGACCACGAAGCTTGCGAAGTACGTCGCGAAGAAAGTGACGCTATGTCGTAAAACTCAAAAATTCACTACTTAATTATCAAAAAACTTACAAAATCGAACAGGGGAAGCTTCGTGGCACTTGTGGAAACACGTTTCGAAATGAAAATCGAAAATTTTGAGGAAATAAAAACCGATAAATCGGAGCACGCTGACAACACGTCCGTACTACTCGAGGAACGACAGGCGAGAGACTTTACCATATCCCGCGCTCAAAGTTCCCGCATGCTCGGGAGCGGGGAGCCGGCGTGCCGGCAGGCAAGCCTTACTACCTACTTAATCTCCTCGTACGTGTGAGCTATTTTTCGTAATCGCCATATAACGTCGTACAGAATTACGTCATATATGTGAATATTTCTTAAATAATTAGTTGTAGCGAGTTATTAACAAATAATATATAAGGAATATGCCTGAGATTTAACCCCTATTCATTGAAAGTATTGCGTATAAACTTAGAATACGTATGTTTAAAGCCAAAATTGTTCATATAACGAACTTAAAATGTTAATTATCATTTTAAATACTTGAGTTCGTACAAATTGCATCCATTTATATAAAATCTTGCAATGTGACGCTTAATTAAGTACCATCTACTCGAAATAAATTGTTAAATCATACTTAAATTAGGAATAAACAATAGAATATGTAATATGATTTCTTTAAAATATCGTTGATATTTACATTGAAACGAGGCATTAAACAAGTTAATGACATTCAGAGTCATTAATAACATTAATTGATGTGTTATTTAATGCATTCATAATCCAAAATTATGTAAAATTAATACATTCGTAAAATCATTCGAATCGTTTACTTGTTCTCCAACTTGCATCCTTTCAGAATACGATCGATAACAAATTATATACAGTCCACTGAACATTCTAAAAAAACATTATTTCCAAGAACTCTCAATGTTTTGATGTCGATGCGCCTAAGTTAAGGAATGTGGCGTTATCGGTTTGTTTACATTAAGGATTATTCGCTCGGAAACATCAGGGACGCAGAAACAGAATTCAAGGCCTGATCATTTCAAAGCGGTACCAAGGCCGTAGGAACGGGGGCTCCTAGGGGCGTTATATATTTTTCATTATTCTGTAGTATTAATTAAATATATCACTATTTCATGATCGTCATGAGAACAAAATAAAATTATTGGTCTTTTGTGAGTAGCATAAATTACGTTTTCGCAATGTTACTTTACAAACAGAATAAAAACAAATTGGTTCAAAAAGCCAAATAAATTAAATAAATAATAGTTAGTTCAAGCGTCAGAAATAAATATTAATTGATAATCAGCAATATATCGTTCGAGTTTGTGTATCACTTGGCAGGTATCTCATTAAATTAACTAAAATTACAAAAAATAGATAGTTGAAGTTTAATTAACGCTACATTATTTCTTATTTGCTCCTTATAACTTAATTTTCCATATAGCGTAATAATTAATATTCGTTTGAGTCGCTTAATTAAAACGTATTTTAAGCTTATGAAATTATTCGTTTATCAGAATTTAAGCGTATCGGGGAATAAAACTAATATTATTTTTCAAATTGTGCGTAGATTATTGTTATTTTCTGATATTTGGTATAAATTTTGTTTCGGACGTCGAGTAATACGTAAGCTCAAATATGTGAGAGATTTTTAAAAATAATTCCATATCTTATTTTTTAATTTTTAACACTGGAAACATAAAATAAGATATTTTATGTGTACGGTGCGTAACGTCAACAATGACACAAAAATATTAATTGGGTTTATTTATGTGTATCTCGTCTGTATTTGTAGTAATTTTAATAAAATATAACGATTAATATTAATTTCTACAGAGAATTCATAGCTTTAGGGAACGGAATATTTAACCCATTATGATAATAGTATGAATGTTATTATTTAAAATTACAAGTTTTACCACAGACGACATATAGGAAGATTAAACAAATATTTTAATGCACCAGACGCGGAACTTCAAAGCTCCTTCATTTCCGGATCACTGTTAACGTTATCCAGGGAACAAAAAAGTATTCTCTGATTTTAGAACTAAAAATGCAAAAGTAAAACATGCAATTATTTTTAAGTAGCCATTCGCTTGACATTATTATTGATACGTTTATGAGGCAAAATTTGAATACCATACTTTGTAATCGTATCGCTAATAATTTCAACCCAGATCTCACCACGTGGAGGTTGCTACTTAAGGAGATCCACATGCACTAATCTACATTAAAAAATACCCAATAGCAAAGCACCAAAAGCAAGCACCATAAGCAAAGCAGCATAAGCAAAACACCATAAGCAAAACACCATAAGCAAAACACCATAAGCAAAACAAGCAAAAGCATACCAGCACACAATACCAATATAAGCATACTAACACACTATACCATCAATAGCATACTATCATACCATACCAACACACAATACAACCCTAAGCATACCAGCATGCCACACCATCCCACCATACCATCATAAACATACCAGAACACCATACCAATACACAACACACCCATAAGCATACCAGCATACCATCATAAACATACCAGTAAACCATACCAAACACAATGCAGCCCTAAGCATACCAGTACAACATACCAACACACAATACAACCATAAGCAAACCACCATACCACACCATCCCAACATACCATCATAAACATACCAGAACACCATACCAATACACAACACACACATAAGCATACCAGCATACCACACAAACACCCCATTCCAGTACACCATACCAACACACAATACAACCACAAGCATACCACACCAACCCACCATTCCAAAACACAATACAACCATAAGCATACCACCATACCGCACAATCCCGCCATACCATCATAAACATACCAGTACAACATACCAATACACAACACACCCATAAGCATACCAGCATACCACACAATCAGCCCATTCCAGTACACCATACCAACACACAATACAACCACAAGCATACCACACCAACCCACCATTCCAAAACACAATACAACCATAAGCATACCACCATACCGCACAATCCCGCCATACCATCATAAACATACCAGTACAACATACCAACACACAACACAACCATAAGCAAACAAGCATACCTCACCATCCCACCATACCAACACACAATACAACCATAAGCAAACCAGCATACCACACAATCCCACCATACCATACGTGACCATAAAGTATGCGAGTACCGCGAATTTGTCCGCTCTAATAAACCGAAGGTGAGACGAGGCCCGGCGATGGCAGTCGCTCACAATACCCGAAAAAATAAAAGATGGCACGGCGGACCATCACAAGTAAATATAATAATTAATATAACGAAATCAGCGAATACCGCGAATTTGTCCGCTCTAATAAACCGAAGGTGAGACGAGGCCCGGCGATGGCAGTCGCTCACAATACCCGAGAAAAAGAAAGGATGGCACGGCGGACCATCACAAATAAATATAATAATTAATATAACGAAATCCGCGAATACCGCGAATTTGTCCGCTATAATAAACCGAAGGTGAGACGAGGCCCGGCGATGGCAGTCGCTCACAATACCCGAGAAAAAGAAAAGATGGCACGGCGGACCATCACAAATAAATATAATAATTAATATAACGAAATCCGCGAATTCCGCGAATTTGTCCGCTCTAATAAACCGAAGGTGAGACGAGGCCCGGCGATGGCAGTCGCTCACAATACCCGAAAAAATAAAAGATGGCACGGCGGACCATCACAAGTAAATATAATAATTAATATAACGAAATCAGCGAATACCGCGAATTTGTCCGCTCTAATAAACCGAAGGTGAGACGAGGCCCGGCGATGGCAGTCGCTCACAATACCCGAAAAAATAAAAGATGGCACGGCGGACCATCACAAATAAATATAATAATTAATATAACGAAATCCGCGAATACCGCGAATTTGTCCGCTTTTATAAACCGAAGGTGAGACGAGGCCCGGCGATGGCAGTCGCTCACAATACCCGAGAAAAAGAAAGGATGGCACGGCGGACCATCACAAATAAATATAATAATTAATATAACGAAATCCGCGAATACCGCGAATTTTTCCACTCTAATAAACCGAAGGTGAGACGAGGCCCGGCGATGGCAGTCGCTCACAATACACGAGAAAAATAAAAGATGGCACGGCGGACCATCACAAATAAATATAATAATTAATATAACGAAATCCGCGAATACCGCGAATTTGTCCGCTTTTATAAACCGAAGGTGAGACGAGGCCCGGCGATGGCAGTCGCTCACAATACCCGAGAAAAAGAAAGGATGGCACGGCGGACCATCACAAATAAATATAATAATTAATATAACGAAATCCGCGAATACCGCGAATTTTTCCACTCTAATAAACCGAAGGTGAGACGAGGCCCGGCGATGGCAGTCGCTCACAATACACGAGAAAAATAAAAGATGGCACGGCGGACCATCACAAATAAATATAATAAATAATATAACGAAATCCGCGAATTTGTCCGCTCTAATAAACCGAAGGTGAGACCAGGCCCGGCGATGGCAGTCGCTCACAATACCCGAGAAAAAGAAAAGATGGCACGGCGGACCATCACAAATAAAAATAATAATTAATATAACGAAATCCACGAATACTGCGAATTTGTCCGCTCTAATAAACCGAAGGTGAGACGAGGCCCGGCGATGGCAGTCCCTCACAATACCCGAAAAAATAAAAGATGGCACGGCGGACCATCACAAATAAATATAATAATTAATATAACGAAATCAGCGAATACCGCGAATTTGTCCGCTCTAATAAACCGAAGGTGAGACGAGGCCCGGCGATGGCAGTCGCTCACAATACCCGAAAAAATAAAAGATGGCACGGCGGACCATCACAAATAAATATAATAATTAGTATAACGAAATCCGCGAATACCGCGAATTTGTCCGCTATAATAAACCGAAGGTGAGACGAGGCCCGGCGATGGCAGTCGCTCACAATACCCGAGAAAAAGAAAAGATGGCACGGCGGACCATCACAAATAAATATAATAATTAATATAACGAAATCCGCGAATTCCGCGAATTTGTCCGCTCTAATAAACCGAAGGTGAGACGAGGCCCGGCGATGGCAGTCGCTCACAATACCCGAAAAAATAAAAGATGGCACGGCGGACCATCACAAGTAAATATAATAATTAATATAACGAAATCAGCGAATACCGCGAATTTGTCCGCTCTAATAAACCGAAGGTGAGACGAGGCCCGGCGATGGCAGTCGCTCACAATACCCGAAAAAATAAAAGATGGCACGGCGGACCATCACAAATAAATATAATAATTAATATAACGAAATCCGCGAATACCGCGAATTTGTCCGCTTTTATAAACCGAAGGTGAGACGAGGCCCGGCGATGGCAGTCGCTCACAATACCCGAGAAAAAGAAAGGATGGCACGGCGGACCATCACAAATAAATATAATAATTAATATAACGAAATCCGCGAATACCGCGAATTTTTCCACTCTAATAAACCGAAGGTGAGACGAGGCCCGGCGATGGCAGTCGCTCACAATACACGAGAAAAATAAAAGATGGCACGGCGGACCATCACAAATAAATATAATAATTAATATAACGAAATCCGCGAATTTGTCCGCTCTAATAAACCGAAGGTGAGACGAGGCCCGGCGATGGCAGTCGCTCACAATACCCGAGAAAAAGAAAAGATGGCACGGCGGACCATCACAAATAAAAATAATAATTAATATAACGAAATCCACGAATACTGCGAATTTGTCCGCCTTAATAAACCGAAGGTGAGACAAGGCCCGGCGATGGCAGTTGCTCACAATACCCGAAAAAATAAAAGATGGCACGGCGGACCATCACCCATAAATATAATAATTAGTATAACGAAATCCGCGAATACCGCGAATTTGTCCGCTCTAATAAACCGAAGGTGAGACGAGGCCCGGCGATGGCAGTCCCTCACAATACCCGAAAAAATAAAAGATGGCACGGCGGACCATCACAAATAAATATAATAATTAATATAACGAAATCAGCGAATACCGCGAATTTGTCCGCTCTAATAAACCGAAGGTGAGACGAGGCCCGGCGATGGCAGTCGCTCACAATACACGAGAAAAAGAAAAGATGGCACGGCGGACCATCACAAATAAATATAATAATTATTATAACGAAATCCGCGAATACCGCGAATTTGTCCGCTCTAATAAACCGAAGGTGAGACGAGGCCCGGCGATGGCAGTCGCTCACAATACCCGAAAAAATAAAAGATGGCACGGCGGACCATCACAAATAAATATAATAATTAGTATAACGAAATCCGCGAATACCGCGAATTTGTCCGCTATAATAAACCGAAGGTGAGACGAGGCCCGGCGATGGCAGTCGCTCACAATACCCGAGAAAAAGAAAAGATGGCACGGCGGACCATCACAAATAAATATAATAATTAATATAACGAAATCCGCGAATTCCGCGAATTTGTCCGCTCTAATAAACCGAAGGTGAGACGAGGCCCGGCGATGGCAGTCGCTCACAATACCCGAAAAAATAAAAGATGGCACGGCGGACCATCACAAATAAATATAATAATTAATATACCGAAATCCGCGAATACCGCGAATTTGTCCGCTGTAATAAACCGAAGGTGAGACGAGGCCCGGCGATGGCAGTCGCTCACAATACCCGAGAAAAAGAAAAGATGGCACGGCGGACCATCACAAATAAATATAATAATTAATATAACGAAATCCGCGAATACCGCGAATTTGTCCGCTATAATAAACCGAAGGTGAGACGAGGCCCGGCGATGGCAGTCGCTCACAATACCCGAGAAAAAGAAAAGATGGCACGGCGGACCATCACAAATAAAAATAATAATTAATATAACGAAATCCGCGAATTCCGCGAATTTGTCCGCTCTAATAAACCGAAGGTGAGACGAGGCCCGGCGATGGCAGTCGCTCACAATACCCGAAAAAATAAAAGATGGCACGGCGGACCATCACAAGTAAATATAATAATTAATATAACGAAATCAGCGAATACCGCGAATTTGTCCGCTCTAATAAACCGAAGGTGAGACGAGGCCCGGCGATGGCAGTCGCTCACAATACCCGAGAAAAAGAAAGGATGGCACGGCGGACCATCACAAATAAATATAATAATTAATATAACGAAATCCGCGAATACCGCGAATTTGTCCGCTATAATAAACCGAAGGTGAGACGAGGCCCGGCGATGGCAGTCGCTCACAATACCCGAGAAAAAGAAAAGATGGCACGGCGGACCATCACAAATAAATATAATAATTAATATAACGAAATCCGCGAATTCCGCGAATTTGTCCGCTCTAATAAACCGAAGGTGAGACGAGGCCCGGCGATGGCAGTCGCTCACAATACCCGAAAAAATAAAAGATGGCACGGCGGACCATCACAAGTAAATATAATAATTAATATAACGAAATCAGCGAATACCGCGAATTTGTCCGCTCTAATAAACCGAAGGTGAGACGAGGCCCGGCGATGGCAGTCGCTCACAATACCCGAAAAAATAAAAGATGGCACGGCGGACCATCACAAATAAATATAATAATTAATATAACGAAATCCGCGAATACCGCGAATTTGTCCGCTTTTATAAACCGAAGGTGAGACGAGGCCCGGCGATGGCAGTCGCTCACAATACCCGAGAAAAAGAAAGGATGGCACGGCGGACCATCACAAATAAATATAATAATTAATATAACGAAATCCGCGAATACCGCGAATTTTTCCACTCTAATAAACCGAAGTTGAGACGAGGCCCGGCGATGGCAGTCGCTCACAATACACGAGAAAAATAAAAGATGGCACGGCGGACCATCACAAATAAATATAATAATTAATATAACGAAATCCGCGAATTTGTCCGCTCTAATAAACCGAAGGTGAGACGAGGCCCGGCGATGGCAGTCGCTCACAATACCCGAGAAAAAGAAAAGATGGCACGGCGGACCATCACAAATAAAAATAATAATTAATATAACGAAATCCACGAATACTGCGAATTTGTCCGCCTTAATAAACCGAAGGTGAGACAAGGCCCGGCGATGGCAGTTGCTCACAATACCCGAAAAAATAAAAGATGGCACGGCGGACCATCACCCATAAATATAATAATTAGTATAACGAAATCCGCGAATACCGCGAATTTGTCCGCTCTAATAAACCGAAGGTGAGACGAGGCCCGGCGATGGCAGTCCCTCACAATACCCGAAAAAATAAAAGATGGCACGGCGGACCATCACAAATAAATATAATAATTAATATAACGAAATCAGCGAATACCGCGAATTTGTCCGCTCTAATAAACCGAAGGTGAGACGAGGCCCGGCTATGGCAGTCGCTCACAATACACGAGAAAAAGAAAAGATGGCACGGCGGACCATCACAAATAAATATAATAATTAGTATAACGAAATCCGCGAATACCGCGAATTTGTCCGCTCTAATAAACCGAAGGTGAGACGAGGCCCGGCGATGGCAGTCGCTCACAATACCCGAAAAAATAAAAGATGGCACGGCGGACCATCACAAATAAATATAATAATTAGTATAACGAAATCCGCGAATACCGCGAATTTGTCCGCTATAATAAACCGAAGGTGAGACGAGGCCCGGCGATGGCAGTCGCTCACAATACCCGAGAAAAATAAAAGATGGCACGGCGGACCATCACAAATAAATATAATAATTAATATAACGAAATCCGCGAATTCCGCGAATTTGTCCGCTCTAATAAACCGAAGGTGAGACGAGGCCCGGCGATGGCAGTCGCTCACAATACCCGAAAAAATAAAAGATGGCACGGCGGACCATCACAAATAAATATAATAATTAATATACCGAAATCCGCGAATACCGCGAATTTGTCCGCTCTAATAAACCGAAGGTGAGACGAGGCCCGGCGATGGCAGTCGCTCACAATACCCGAGAAAAAGAAAGGATGGCACGGCGGACCATCACAAATAAATATAATAATTAATATAACGAAATCCACGAATACTGCGAATTTGTCCGCTCTAATAAACCGAAGGTGAGACGAGGCCCGACGATGGCAGTCGCTCACAACACCCGAAAAAATAAAAGATGGCACGGCGGACCATCACAAATAAATATAATAATTAATATAACGGATACGCGAATACCGCGAATTTGTCCGCTCTAATAAACCGAAGGTGAGACGAGGCCCGGCGATGGCAGTCGCTCACAATACCCGAGAAAAAGAAAAGATGGCACGGCGGACCATCACAAATAAATATAATAATTAATATAACGAAATCAGCGAATACCGCGAATTTGTCCGCTCTAATAAACCGAAGGTGAGACGAGGCCCGGCGATGGCAGTCGCTCACAATACACGAGAAAAAGAAAAGATGGCACGGCGGACCATCACAAATAAATATAATAATTAATATAACGAAATCCGCGAATACCGCGAATTTGTCCGCTCTAATAAACCGAAGGTGAGACGAGGCCCGGCGATGGCAGGCCCTCACAATACCCGAAAAAATAAAAGATGGCACGGCGGACCATCACAAATAAATATAATAATTAATATAACGAAATCCACGAATACTGCGAATTTGTCCGCTCTAATAAACCGAAGGTGAGACGAGGCCCGGCGATGGCAGTCCCTCACAATACCCGAAAAAATAAAAGATGGCACGGCGGACCATCACAAGTAAATATAATAATTAATATAACGAAATCAGCGAATACCGCGAATTTTTCCGCTCTAATAAACCGAAGGTGAGACGAGGCCCGGCGATGGCAGTCGCTCACAATACACGAGAAAAAGAAAAGATGGCACGGCGGACCATCACAAATAAATATAATAATTAATATAACGAAATCCGCGAATACCGCGAATTTGTCCGCTCTAATAAACCGAAGGTGAGACGAGGCCCGGCGATGGCAGTCGCTCACAATACCCGAGAAAAAGAAAGGATGGCACGGCGGACCATCACAAATAAATATAATAATTAATATAACGAAATCCACGAATACTGCGAATTTGTCCGCTCTAATAAACCGAAGGTGAGACGAGGCCCGACGATGGCAGTCGCTCACAATACCCGAAAAAATAAAAGATGGCACGGCGGACCATCACAAATAAATATAATAATTAATATAACGAAATCAGCGAATACCGCGAATTTGTCCGCTCTAATAAACCGAAGGTGAGACAAGGCCCGGCGATGGCAGTCGCTCACAATACCCGAGAAAAAGAAAGGATGGCACGGCGGACCATCACAAATATATATAATAATTAATATAACGAAATCAGCGAATACCGCGAATTTGTCCGCTCTAATAAACCGAAGGTGAGACGAGGCCCGGCGATGGCAGTCGCTCACAATACCCGAAAAAATAAAAGATGGCACGGCGGACCATCACAAATAAATATAATAATTAATATAACGAAATCAGCGAATACCGCGAATTTGTCCGCTCTAATAAACCGAAGGTGAGACGAGGCCCGGCGATGGCAGTCGCTCACAATACACGAGAAAAAGAAAAGATGGCACGGCGGACCATCACAAATAAATATAATAATTAATATAACGAAATCCACGAATACCGCGAATTTGTCCGCTCTAATAAACCGAAGGTGAGACGAGGCCCGGCGATGGCAGTCGCTCACAATACACGAGAAAAAGAAAAGATGGCACGGCGGACCATCACAAATAAATATAATAATTAATATAACGAAATCCACGAATACTGCGAATTTGTCCGCTCTAATAAACCGAAGGTGAGACGAGGCCCGACGATGGCAGTCGCTCACAATACCCGAAAAAATAAAAGATGGCACGGCGGACCATCACAAATAAATATAATAATTAATATAACGAAATCAGCGAATACCGCGAATTTGTCCGCTCTAATAAACCGAAGGTGAGACAAGGCCCGGCGATGGCAGTCGCTCACAATACCCGAGAAAAAGAAAGGATGGCACGGCGGACCATCACAAATATATATAATAATTAATATAACGAAATCAGCGAATACCGCGAATTTGTCCGCTCTAATAAACCGAAGGTGAGACAAGGCCCGGCGATGGCAGTCGCTCACAATACCCGAGAAAAAGAAAGGATGGCACGGCGGACCATCACAAATAAATATAATAATTAATATAACGAAATCCACGAATACTGCGAATTTGTCCGCTCTAATAAACCGAAGGTGAGACGAGGCCCGGCGATGGCAGTCGCTCACAATACCCGAAAAAATAAAAGATGGCACGGCGGACCATCACAAATAAATATAATAATTAATATAACGAAATCAGCGAATACCGCGAATTTGTCCGCTCTAATAAACCGAAGGTGAGACGAGGCCCGGCGATGGCAGTCGCTCACAATACACGAGAAAAAGAAAAGATGGCACGGCGGACCATCACAAATAAATATAATAATTAGTATAACGAAATCCGCGAATACCGCGAATTTGTCCGCTCTAATAAACCGAAGGTGAGACGAGGCCCGGCGATGGCAGTCGCTCACAATACCCGAAAAAATTAAAGATGGCACGGCGGACCATCACAAATAAATATAATAATTAGTATAACGAAATCCGCGAATACCGCGAATTTGTCCGCTATAATAAACCGAAGGTGAGACGAGGCCCGGCGATGGCAGTCGCTCACAATACCCGAGAAAAAGAAAAGATGGCACGGCGGACCATCACAAATAAATATAATAATTAATATAACGAAATCCGCGAATTCCGCGAATTTGTCCGCTCTAATAAACCGAAGGTGAGACGAGGCCCGGCGATGGCAGTCGCTCACAATACCCGAAAAAATAAAAGATGGCACGGCGGACCATCACAAATAAATATAATAATTAATATACCGAAATCCGCGAATACCGCGAATTTGTCCGCTGTAATAAACCGAAGGTGAGACGAGGCCCGGCGATGGCAGTCGCTCACAAATCACGAAAAAATAACAGATGGCACGGCGGACCATTACAAATAAATATAATAATTAATATAACGAAATCCGCGAATTTGTCCGCTCTAATAAACCGAAGGTGAGACGAGGCCCGGCGATGGCAGTCGTTCACAATACCCGAGAAAAAGAAAAGATGGCACGGCGGACCATCACAAATAAATATAATAATTAATATAACGAAATCCACGAATACTGCGAATTTGTCCGCTCTAATAAACCGAAGGTGAGACGAGGCCCGGCGATGGCAGTCCCTCACAATACCCGAAAAAATAAAAGATGGCACGGCGGACAATCACAAATAAATATAATAATTAATATAACGAAATCAGCGAATACCGCGAATTTGTCCGCTCTAATAAACCGAAGGTGAGACGAGGCCCGGCGATGGCAGTCGCTCACAATACACGAGAAAAAGAAAAGATGGCACGGCGGACCATCACAAATAAATATAATAATTAATATAACGAAATCCGCGAATACCGCGAATTTGTCCGCTCTAATAAACCGAAGGTGAGACGAGGCCCGGCGATGGCAGTCGCTCACAATACCCGAGAAAAAGAAAGGATGGCACGGCGGACCATCACAAATAAATATAATAATTAATATAACGAAATCCACGAATACTGCGAATTTGTCCGCTCTAATAAACCGAAGGTGAGAAGAGGCCCGGCGATGGCAGTCGCTCACAATACCCGAAAAAATAAAAGATGGCACGGCGGACCATCACAAATAAATATAATAATTAATATAACGAAATCAGCGAATACCGCGAATTTGTCCGCTCTAATAAACCGAAGGTGAGACGAGGCCCGGCGATGGCAGTCGCTCACAATACCCGAGAAAAAGAAAGGATGGCACGGCGGACCATCACAAATAAATATAATAATTAATATAACGAAATCCACGAATACTGCGAATTTGTCCGCTCTAATAAACCGAAGGTGAGACGAGGCCCGGCGATGGCAGTCGCTCACAATACCCGAAAAAATAAAAGATGGCACGGCGGACCATCACAAATAAATATAATAATTAATATAACGAAATCAGCGAATACCGCGAATTTGTCCGCTCTAATAAACCGAAGGTGAGACAAGGCCCGGCGATGGCAGTCGCTCACAATACCCGAGAAAAAGAAAGGATGGCACGGCGGACCATCACAAATATATATAATAATTAATATAACGAAATCAGCGAATACCGCGAATTTGTCCGCTCTAATAAAGCGAAGGTGAGACAAGGCCCGGCGATGGCAGTCGCTCACAATACCCGAAAAAATAAAAGATGGCACGGCGGACCATCACCCCTAATTATAATAATTAGTATAACGAAATCCGCGAATACAGCGAATTTGTCCGCTATAATAAACCGAAGGTGAGATGAGGCCCGGCGATGGCAGTCGCTCACAAATCCCGAAAAAATAAAAGATGGCACGGCGGACCATCACAAATAAATATAATAATTAATAATGCGCATCCGCGAGTACCATGACAATGGGTAACCTATTTCCCCTTAAATAAGCCGAAAGTGAGACGAGGCCCGGCGATGGCAGTCGTTCACCAATCCCGAAAAAAGAAAAGATGGCACGGCGGACCATCAATAAATAAGATAATAATTAATAACGAAAACTCTACAAGTGTCACGACCATTGACGACATTTTTCCGTGTAAATTGATAATCCCGAAAAAGATGAAACGCTAGCAGTCATCATTCCCACGTATTTTTGATTACTCCTCAACCCCCCCCCCCCCGCAACCATTAATTAATTAAAATAAATAAATTATAAATGTCCTCGACTAACAACTGCATACATTGGGCTTGACCGAATACTAGCACGGCGTTCCGAATCGCAAACGAAAAAGCGATCCCCTCCAAGTTGAGAAAGCGACGAATGTCGGAAACGGAAACGCAATGAAACTACGCGGGGCTACCTTCGTGTTTGCTGAAGTAGTTGGGGGCAAGTTTATGACTAAGATGACCACGCAAAGCCATCGTTCACTCACACGCTTAAAAGTATCCCACTACCCCCCTTGAATTTAATTAAAAAAATTAATTATAAATGTCCCCATCTGACAACTGCGCACACTGGGCTCGACCGAGTACTAACACCGCGTTCCGAGTCGCACACGAGAAGGCAATAAGGCCCGACTGCGGAAACGCAATGAGAATACACAGGGCTCTCTTAGTTTGCTGAAGCATTTGGGGGACAAGTTTATGACTAGGATGACCACGCAAAGCCATCGTTCACTCGCACGCTTAAAAGTATCCCACTACCCCCCTTGAATTTAATTAAAATAAATGAATTATAAATGTCCTCGACTAACAACGGCAGACATTGGGCTTGACCGAATACTAGCACGGCGTTCCGAATCGCAAACGAAAAAGCGATCCCCTCCAAGTTGAGAAAGCGACGAATGTCGGAAACGGAAACGCAATGAAACTACGCGGGGCTACCTTCGTGTTTGCTGAAGTAGGTGGGGGCAAGTTTATGACTAAGATGACCACGCAAAGCCATCGTTCACTCACACGCTTAAAAGTATCCCACTACCCCCCTTGAATTTAATTAAAAAAATTAATTATAAATGTCCCCATCTGACAACTGCGCACACTGGGCTCGACCGAGTACTAACACCGCGTTCCGAGTCGCACACGAGAAGGCAATAAGGCCCGACTGCGGAAACGCAATGAGAATACGCAGGGCTCTCTTAGTTTGCTGAAGCATTTGGGGGACAAGTTTATGACTAGGATGACCACGCAAAGCCATCGTTCACTCGCACGCTTAAAAGTATCCCACTACCCCCCTTGAATTTAATTAAAATAAATGAATTATAAATGTCCTCGACTAACAACGGCAGACATTGGGCTTGACCGAATACTAGCACGGCGTTCCGAATCGCAAACGAAAAAGCGATCCCCTCCAAGTTGAGAAAGCGACGAATGTCGGAAACGGAAACGCAATGAAACTACGCGGGGCTACCTTCGTGTTTGCTGAAGTAGTTGGGGGCAAGTTTATGACTAAGATGACCACGCAAAGCCATCGTTCACTCACACGCTTAAAAGTATCCCACTACCCCCCTTGAATTTAATTAAAAAAATTAATTATAAATGTCCCCATCTGACAACTGCGCACACTGGGCTCGACCGAGTACTAACACCGCGTTCCGAGTCGCACACGAGAAGGCAATAAGGCCCGACTGCGGAAACGCAATGAGAATACACAGGGCTCTCTTAGTTTGCTGAAGCATTTGGGGGACAAGTTTATGACTAGGATGACCACGCAAAGCCATCGTTCACTCGCACGCTTAAAAGTATCCCACTACCCCCCTTGAATTTAATTAAAATAAATGAATTATAAATGTCCTCGACTAACAACGGCAGACATTGGGCTTGACCGAATACTAGCACGGCGTTCCGAATCGCAAACGAAAAAGCGATCCCCTCCAAGTTGAGAAAGCGACGAATGTCGGAAACGGAAACGCAATGAAACTACGCGGGGCTACCTTCGTGTTTGCTGAAGTAGTTGGGGGCAAGTTTATGACTAAGATGACCACGCAAAGCCATCGTTCACTCACACGCTTAAAAGTATCCCACTACCCCCCTTGAATTTAATTAAAAAAATTAATTATAAATGTCCCCATCTGACAACTGCGCACACTGGGCTCGACCGAGTATTAACACCGCGTTCCGAGTCCACACGAGAAGGCAATAAGGCCCGACTGCGGAAACGCAATGAGAATACGCAGGGCTCTCTTAGTTTGCTGAAGCATTTGGGGGACAAGTTTATGACTAGGATGACCACGCAAAGCCATCGTTCACTCGCACGCTTAAAAGTATCCCACTACCCCCCTTGAATTTAATTAAAATAAATGAATTATAAATGTCCTCGACTAACAACGGCAGACATTGGGCTTGACCGAATACTAGCACGGCGTTCCGAATCGCAAACGAAAAAGCGATCCCCTCCAAGTTGAGAAAGCGACGAATGTCGGAAACGGAAACGCAATGAAACTACGCGGGGCTACCTTCGTGTTTGCTGAAGTAGTTGGGGGCAAGTTTATGACTAAGATGACCACGCAAAGCCATCGTTCACTCACACGCTTAAAAGTATCCCACTACCCCCCTTGAATTTAATTAAAAAAATTAATTATAAATGTCCCCATCTGACAACTGCGCACACTGGGCTCGACCGAGTACTAACACCGCGTTCCGAGTCCACACGAGAAGGCAATAAGGCCCGACTGCGGAAACGCAATGAGAATACGCAGGGCTCTCTTAGTTTGCTGAAGCATTTGGGGGACAAGTTTATGACTAGGATGACCACGCAAAGCCATCGTTCACTCGCACGCTTAAAAGTATCCCACTACCCCCCTTGAATTTAATTAAAATAAATGAATTATAAATGTCCTCGACTAACAACGGCAGACATTGGGCTTGACCGAATACTAGCACGGCGTTCCGAATCGCAAACGAAAAAGCGATCCCCTCCAAGTTGAGAAAGCGACGAATGTCGGAAACGGAAACGCAATGAAACTACGCGGGGCTACCTTCGTGTTTGCTGAAGTAGTTGGGGGCAAGTTTATGACTAAGATGACCACGCAAAGCCATCGTTCACTCACACGCTTAAAAGTATCCCACTACCCCCCTTGAATTTAATTAAAAAAATTAATTATAAATGTCCCCATCTGACAACTGCGCACACTGGGCTCGACCGAGTACTAACACCGCGTTCCGAGTCGCACACGAGAAGGCAATAAGGCCCGACTGCGGAAACGCAATGAGAATACACAGGGCTCTCTTAGTTTGCTGAAGCATTTGGGGGACAAGTTTATGACTAGGATGACCACGCAAAGCCATCGTTCACTCGCACGCTTAAAAGTATCCCACTACCCCCCTTGAATTTAATTAAAATAAATAAATTATAAATGACCTCGACTAACAACTGCATACATTGGGCTTGACCGAATACTAGCACGGCGTTCCGAATCGCAAACGAAAAAGCGATCCCCTCCAAGTTGAGAAAGCGACGAATGTCGGAAACGGAAACGCAATGAAACTACGCGGGGCTACCTTCGTGTTTGCTGAAGTAGTTGGGGGCAAGTTTATGACTAAGATGACCACGCAAAGCCATCGTTCACTCACACGCTTAAAAGTATCTCACTACCCCCCTTGAATTTAATTAAAAAAATTAATTATAAATGTCCCCATCTGACAACTGCGCACACTGGGCTCGACCGAGTACTAACACCACGTTCCGAGTCGCACACGAGAAGGCAATAAGGCCCGACTGCGGAAACGCAATGAGAATACGCAGGGCTCTCTTAGTTTGCTGAAGCATTTGGGGGACAAGTTTATGACTAAGATGACCACGCAAAGCCATCCTTGGAACGCACTCTTCCTTAGTCTAAAACCCGTGAGGATGATGACTGTTTATTCCGACAAAACCCGATCGAAAACCCGCGATAATCTAGAATCTGGAATCGAGAATTCGATAGTCCGGAGATAACATACTTAATTTAATTAAACGAAAGGTGAGACGAGATAAAAGATGGCATCCCGAAACACAATTATAAATAAACGCGGAAAATTAATTACAGCCCGACGCGTAACTAAAAATACAATTCTATTCCCTAAAAAGATCGCATCCCGAAAAACAATTATACATGAACGTGAATAATTAATCCGTACCCGACGCGTAATTAAAGTACAATTTGGTTTCCTAAAAAGACTGTGTCCCGAAACATATTTATAAATAAACGCGAATAATTAATTAGAACCCGACGCGTAGTTAGAAGTGGAATTCGATTCCCTAAAAAGATGGTATCCCGAAACACAATTATAAATAAACGCGAATAATTAATCCGAACTCGATGCGTAATTAAAAATACAATTATATTCCCGAAAAGGTGGCATTCCGAACCACAATTTGAATTAAACGCAAATATGTAATTAAGTCCTGTGAATAGAATGCAATTAACAAGAAAGGTAAGGGAGCTTGAAAATTCAAAAAATTCTGATTTGAAAACTTTTTTATTTCAGAGGCGAGTTCACGCTTTTGAACTGTTTTTGGGTACCAACGAAATATAGCTTTGTAATCAGGATGAATTACTTATGTTTGTGCAAATTTTCAGAATTCTTTGAGTTTTCGGTTTCCCTTACTTTGCTGGTAAGCTGAAAACATATAATAATATATAAAACGATTATTAATGACAATAAATGCAATAATAGTGGGCAGAGTGGCAATTAAAAGCAATGACTATCCATTCGTGAAGGGATACTCATTGTTTATTCTCTTCGGCTCTTCAATTCGCCTCTTCGGCACTTCAATTCGCCTCTTCAGCGCTTTAATTCGCCTCTTCTTTCTTCGGACTCAATTTGAGTCCAACACTTTTGCTGCCCAAATTTGGGGTAGCAATCAGTGTCCGGGTCTAAAACCACGGGCACTACTTAAAACTAACAATTGCGATAATCGCAACTTCAGGATCAAGAGACAGACTGTTTGGGCCTACTTTTAAGCAGCTGCTCTTGTCCTGGCCTGTCCTACTTAAAATATAGCAATCACACCACTAAGTATGTTACCTGCCTCCCTTAGCTATATTTAAAAAATTTGCAAAGCCAATCACACCAACACAATTACTCCACGGTTCTCTCACATAACCAGGGTGCAAAAGCCTACTCTAGGGAGAAGGTCCCGGGACCCCTCCGTCACCCTAGTTTATTACTCATATCACACTCTAAAAATGTACGTACCAATTCCTGAAATCGACTGAAGAAGTTGGCGATGTCGCTTTTTAGAAGTAGATAAATGAAAATATAAGCTTTTAAAAGGTATAAATCCCGAAATATAAACTGTTAATTTTAACAGTATGAAATATAGTTACAAACTATATTATAAATGAACAGTGCTATACGTATTATATTTTGACCGTGATAAACGGTGAAAATATTATTATTGAAAATGATTATCATTTTGATTCGATTCTAAAAATATGATAAAAGTGTTTAGTATCCGACGCAAATTCCACGTGCCTAACCACACACACACACAAACGTGGAAAGTACATCGTGCATAATCACCAATGCTTCGTCAGTCGCCAACAAAAATATAAAAAATATAAATATGAACCGCACCCATCCGCCATTTATTCAAAAGACAGCTGCGTCAAGCGAATAAAATGAGCTTAGAAATGAGCACAGTTCCAACCACTTACTTTGCGTATGCATATCTGAAAATCCTGATCTCAAATATTTATTAATTTGAAGTCTAACGGATTGGGGGAATAATATTTCTTGACTTTATATTTAATAAAAAAGTTAACTTTAATTTATATAAGGTTTGATTGTAATATATTATCTCAAGGTAAATCAAGGAGAATAAATGAATGATAGAATCAAATACTGAAGAAAGTAATAACTTTGTATAAATTTCATTAATAATATATCAATTGAAAGTTTAAAGTCTCAATTAGTTACAGTGAGTGAAATTTAATGAATTGCGATTCAATTCAAAATGTATATTTAATGGGAAAGTAACATCTTAGGCGATTCTGTTATCAATGTAAATTCTTTATAAGCAGCATGACTGAAAGATGAGTACACTGATTTCAAAATCGGCCTGCCGCGAATTGTCTTCTTGCTCATTAAATCTACTATATTTAGTAGTCAAATTGAGTATACTAGTTAAATATTTCCATTTAATTATTATTATATTAGAAATTTATAATAAAGATATATTTCATGAAGTCGGAGGGTCATCCGACTTCTTCACTACGTAAATAAGAATTCCTGATATAATTAATGTAAAGACAATAAAATATATTAGGAATTTGTAATAAAAATATAGTGTATTTCGTGAAATCGGAGGGTCATCCGACTTCTACACTATGTGAATAAGAATATTTAATATAATTAATGGAATGACAATAAAAGATATTAGGAATTGATAATAAAAATATAGTGTATTTCGCGAAATCGGAGGGTCATCCGACTTCTACACTATGTGAATAAGAATTTCTAATATAATTAATGGAATGACAATAAAACATATTAGGAATTGATAATAAAAACATAATGTATTTCGTGAAATCGGAGGGTCATCCGACTTCTACATTATGCGTAATTAATGGAATGACAATAAATTACGAAAGACAAGAAGACTCTGTACTGAGCTAAATAAATAAAAAACCATGTGCGAGAGATAAATCTCGCTGCCACAATGCCCGAAAATCAAAATTACAACTAATCTCCGTACCGGTTCGGACCTTTCATCCTACGGTATGAGGAGACCAGAGGGACACAAAAAAAATGACTCACCGCCAGCCGACAGCATATTTCTCAGAAAATCGGTGGAGGAAGATAACGGTTCTGCGTAATGTGTTGCTCCACTTGTAATTCCTCTTGCGGTTTTGTTCGTCGAAGAATCACCTACATAAACCAAAATGTTATTAATACGTTCAAGAAAATAAATACATTGCATAGATAATTAACAATAAGGTTATACGGTTTTACAAAGAATTGGAAGTTATTAATTTTTATTGTAATAACCGGTGCAATCTTTAAAGTGATTTTGCAGATCTTTGTTCATTAAAGTTTCAATGATATTAAATGAAAAATGTCTTAACACTCTTATTAGGATTGATCTACTACCGATTCGAATCATTTAGGGCCGAAATTGATAAAAAAGAATCAAACAAGTTTAGTTCAGAATTTTAATTTAAAATTCTTTAATTTCCAAGTAATTTAAAATAATTTAATTTCAAAGTAATTTGAAATAATTTAATTTCAAAATGAATACTTGGATGATTAAAAATTAATTATTTCATAAACTCAAAATTAATAATTTAATGATATTAAATTTAGTTCAGGGTCTAAAAAATTTCAAAATTGAAAATTAGATGATTGAAACTTGTTATTTATTAAAATTGTTGTTAATTGTTTATGACAATAGTGTCATAAACTCAAAATTATTAGTAATAATCTTAAAATAAATAATTCGATAATCTCAAAGTACATTTTCGCATATAATTTCATGTAAGGATAATATACTAGTAGCTTTTCTAGTTCATTTCATAATAAAGTTTGCAACAATAATTCATATAATTAACTGTATTAAATGAGCCATCTTTGGCACCGAAATATATTTCTACTACTTTCATTTATATTTTAAAATGACTTCATGTAGTACAAGTACCAATAAAGTAAGTGGTTGCAGTATAAGAAAGTAGTACAAGTAGATCTAAGTTCAGACGTTCAAGGCAAGATATCAAAAACTACAAGATTCTATTTTCCTGATATTAATATATTTAATTTTGTTTTAATCCTAAAAAATTTTACTAAAACCATTTCAATCAACCAAGTAGTATTTTCATAAAGCCATTATTATAAAAAGGTAATTAAACAATTAACTTACCAATATCCGCATCGCGGTGTGGTTTCAGCCAATCCGATCACCGCAAATTTGAAGTTTCCAGCGTCAGAATAAACTCGTTATTTCGTGGGCTGCTTTTGTTATTCTATAAAACACAAAGAAATAAGTTATTTCCACTGACAAATGTAAACGAATTTTTTTTATATTCAGACACAAATTAGAATCAAGAATTTTTAACGAACCTGTAAAGTCAGCAGCCCGTTGTCGACTGGTTCGCCTTCAAATGTTGCAGAATCGGATTCGCCGTGCACTATTCACTATTCACTGTTCACTGTAATAAATAAAAACATGAATTATTATAATTGATAAATATAGACGAATATTTGCATATATTGAGAACAAGGTCGAGTTATTTACACACCTGTTTTTCATTCTTCTTTCTGAAATTGAAACCAAACTATTTCTTGCCAAAATTTGTTTGAACAAATTTTTCATTCACCTGAAAAAATTCAAAAAAAAACATTGTAAGTCAATATAAGCATATGAAATATTTAATAGTATGAAGTAAACAAGCAATTCAGGTCGCAAATATTAAATATTTGACAAAGAGAGAATTGTATTAATTGCATATGGAATCTCCAAAGTTGTTATTTAGTGTGGTAAATGAATTTCGATATATGGTATTTAATTAAAATATTTCAATTAAAAGTTTGACATGTGATTGTTTAGATAATTTTAAGTAAGAAACTGTTAAGATTTAATATTGCAATATAAAAAGCATGTGTCGATCTTCTCATGTAGAAATAATTTATTCAAATAATTGTTAATTAATTATTATTGATAAATAATTATTAATTAACAATGGCATATGAAGAGAGATTTAGAATAATTTCATAATCAGTAGTATAATTTCAGCTTTTCGATTTATATAATAAATGGCTGTCTGATTCCGACTTCACCTCAAAAAATTTCTTATGAAAGAATTAAAATTTGCTTTTATTATATATTTTGTAAGTTTCATCCATATTTCAACAATTCGCAAATAAGTTACGTTCGAACTCACTTGCGAAGTCGCTTCGATACATCGCACCATATTTCGAATTTCTTGAACGACATTTGGAATTCGACAAAATATTAATCGCGAAATAAATCGCAAACTGTTCATCAATAAAAACAATTTAACTAACTAGAAGCAACAAACTATTTAAAGGAATTTCGAAATTTAAACAATTGTTGAAGCTATCATTCGATAATAGATTTATTGAAAATAAATGTCTAACGTACTAAATCCGATCGTAATAAATTCAAATCAAATTGAAGATAATATAATATTCCAAAATAGTTAATGAATGAATAAATTAAATGGTTTCAAATTAATAATGAACTCACCCAATTTGTATCGCCTCCAAACTCCAGCAGTTGCACGAAAGCAAGCCGTCCGTCTTTATTCTTTAATTTCTATTTGCGGTATACTGTCTCGGAGGTGTCTTCATGTTTTCTTAATTATTCTGTAATAAATCAGAAAAATAATTAAGTACCTCATCAATGACATGTGTTGAATGCATAATTAAAGTGAATCCAAGTGTTCCACATACCGTCTTTCAAAGCTGTCGATCTTCCAAAGACTTTTCTGCACTTTGCCAAACTGCACCACTTCTTCCCGAAAAAGCCGTTAGAATGACATGGCCTCTCTTCACCGGCAGTTTAAAAAGTCAGGGGTGCCACACTCTTTTTTTGCGAGACAGCGTTGCTACTCTTTCCACAGCACAGCCTCCCCATTGCGCGAGGGAGCAGAGCTTCGTCTTTGTTCGTTCTTTGGTTGGTGCGCATGACTGACACGCACCATTTGCAAGCACCAATCAGAGAGCGCGCAGCATCGTATGAGGCCTGCTAATCAGAATTTCAATTTGACCGTTATATTAATTAAACAATTTCACGCTATTACCATTTATTTGAATAAAACAACTGGGAATGCGGTTAATGGGAGATCTCAAAAACATGAATTTTTACCGATGTACAATAGAAATTGTTTAAATATATAACATATTCGTTGAATTTAAGTATTCACTTTTTGTTCTTGCAACGGTGCTCATTTTCACGGGCAATTGCAACTTCGTCGCGAAATATTTTCTATGAAACCGTGTGACAAAATTTATGTTTTTCGATAGAAACAGTTTCCATACAAATTTCCTAATGTTAGAATATTTTGTTATGTAGTTCGAAATGGATAAGGTGAAGGATAAAATATATAATGTCAAGAAATTTCAAGTCCGAAATGTTTAAATTTTGTTAAAAATTGTAATAATGATTAAATTATTTATTAAATTGGATTTAGGATTGGGATTGGATAAGGATTTATTAAATTATTTCGAATTAATAATGGACTCACCCAATTCTGCATCGCCTCCAAGCTCTAACGGTTGCATGAAAGTCAGCCGTCCTTCTTTGTTCTAGAATTTTCATTTGCGGTATTCTGCTTCAGGGATGCCTCTATGCTTTCTTGTTTATTCTGTAATAAATCAGAAAAATAATTAGGCACCTCATCAATAACATACGCTGAAAGCATAATTAAAGCGTATCAAATTTTGCCACATACATTCTTTAAAAGCTGCCGATCGTCCAACGGTTCCTTCTCACAATGGCGTCTTGCGCCTCTTCTTCTAGAAAAAACCGTTACGACATTCCAATATGGCTGTCTTCATTGGGGTGCCGTATAAAAATGCAAATGGCGGTCTTCGTCGACGACGGTTGAAGAAGGCCAAGATGGCTTCCAGGGGGCCAGCGCTCCTCTTCGTCGACGACGGTTGAAGGAGTCCAAAATGGCTGGCTTCCAGGGGGACCTCGTTCCTTTCCTTTCACTGGAGTGCTCCCCCATTGCGCCAGGGAGCAGAGCTTCTGATGTCTTCCTTCTTCCAGGTACCCCATGATTACGAATGAGCAGAGGAGCTAAAGTCATCTCCAATTACACCTCCAAGTGCATCCACCGCGCATTCGCTCGCGCATCAATCACAAGCACCATTTCTAAACACCAATTAGCGGGGTTGCAGCCGAGAAAAATTCGCGAATCAGGATCATCTTCGGAGCATTATATTAAATTAATAAAATGTATACTATTGCCAATTTGATTTAAAAAAATTGATATTATTATTAATGGGAGACTAAAAAACATGACTTGTTATCAGTTTAGATTAAAAATTGTTGAAATACCTTAAATAATAATATCTTTGTCTCAGCATAACGGCGCGCGCAGCATCGCGACGGAGTCACTGCACATTCCTCCCGTTAGCTATGGCGACGTAATGGCGTACGGAACAAGAAAGCTCAACGTCTAACTATACGAAACGTTTCCCGATTCCTATTCCCGAACTCCATCCGTCTAAAAATTTTACAAGGATAATAAAGCCACGTTATGCTATTGCACGAAACTGGAATCTTAGGAGCAAATGCTTATATATGCTGAATATTCAAAATTAAAAAGTCTGTCGTCTTCTCTTCCCCATCACCGTTCGGTTTTGTTAATAAATAGAGAAATAAATAACAATTGAGATACGATTTCTAGTCGATCAAAGTAATGTCTTTGTCTTACTTTGGTAATCACTCGCAGATTTATCCTGTTTTGGTTTGTATTCCTTCCTCTTCTTTGTCTTACTTTTCTGTATCTAACGAACCGCACGCGAAATATTCACGAGGTAATCGTGTCGAATTAAAGAAGTATGACAGAAATTCGCGAAATTGCAATGACGACGGCGACGGTGTTGCACTATTGCTTTTGAAATTGTGAAAGATGATCAAATTCCGAATCAAAAACCACGAGGTGGTATAATTACTTCTCCCGACCTCCCGTTCGGTCCAGCGACAGAAGACCCGAGAAGACCCCAGAAGACAGAGCTTATTGTTTAGCATGTGCACCCTCTTCCTTCACGGAAAATGTAAGTGGCACCAATCGCACGATAAAAAAGCAAGATTTTTAAATGATTAATAATGATTTAAAATAGATACTAACAAAGTATTATTTAGAAGTTTATTTGTTGTCAATAACACTATCTTGTTATTGTTATACGTAATTTTCTTTATATCCTTTGTTTTACTTGGTAAAGAGGCGCTACAATCTTCTGCCAAAAAATTATAGCTTAAACGGTAGACACTTGATTACCTAAGGAACTGATCAACTTTTTTACCGAAGCAACAAGTGGCGCTGATTTCATGTAGTAAAGATCATGCAAAGATGCTACTGAATGAGAACAGTAGCTGCAAATTGTGCGGTTAGAGATTAAATTAAAAATTACGTTATTCGAAAAAGTTGTATAAGTGGATTAACGAAGATTATCATAATTCAGGTTTGTGCATCAATGTGACAAATTAATCCTTTGCGGTCAGAAGCTGTCTATACGACCGTCGTACCATCGAATTCTGATAGGAGGGGATGCGGCAACTTGCCAGACTGAAAGGGCCTCATAAATTTGTCAATCACCGCTACAGTCCCTGAAAATTACTTTCTTCCCTTCGACTGTCGTAGGTATGGGCCATTTATTTTATTTTCAGTGTCCAAATCCGCCGGTAGTTTTAAGCGGCTCTCACACATAAATACGCGCGTTACACCCGTCAAGGGCTAAGATGAAATCACATTTATTTCTTAATAAATTCACGTTTACTTGCTACATTTCCTATATTTCATCTTGAACATGTATATTCATATGTAAGCATGAGGCAGTGGTCAGCATTTAGAAGCATGCTGTTCAGAGTATGTGATCATCGCAACTTTATTCTTTGTTAAAAGAAGCATTATTCGCAGAGCCTGTCGGTTGTGAAAGTTATTCTTTCAACAATTACACAAACGAGATATAGGAAAATCAACCACTAAATCGGCTTTCTTGATTCCAGGAAAAAAATTATCGCTACCATGAAATTCAATCGCAGACGAGATAGTGCTGCGGAGCAATGATTCTCAACCTTTTTATAACATGACCAACGTATGAACACCGACGAGATAAACGTAGAAAAAACACGCAATGCAATCTGTAATTCCAGAGTTACTGAATCCTAGAGCTCGGTAAGAATTTTTATAACATGAAATTATTTTTTCAAAAACTCTTATATCTGTTAGCATACATATTACTCGACATTTAACACATATATATATATATTGTATATATACGTGTGTTTCATTATGCCACTACTTTATCATCATCGTGAGAATAAAATAAAAATATTACTATTCAATTATTACTTTGAAAAAAGAATAAAGACAAACTGGCTCAAGATGCCGAATGAATTAAATAAATAATAATTTGTTTATAAAATAAATAAAAATTACGGTTAAAGTAGATTGTTGATGTTGATTAATTAACGCTATATTAGTTCTTATTCGCTCCTTATTACTTAATTTTCCATAAGCGTAATAATTAATATTCGTTTGAGTAGCTTAATAAAACGTGAATTAATCTTGTGAAATCTTTTTGTATTTGCTATAAATTTGCTGTTGAATATCCAGTAATATATTGCTTATAAATGTAAGAGAATTTGAAAAATAACACAGCGCAAAACGAAAAAATGTTGTAACAACAAATATGTGATTCTTATAGATTTTGACGCGCTGAAGACTAATCCGCAAACCGTTTCGCTCCATCACGCTCAGTTTTCGAAAGAATCAATTTTGAAAAAATGGGTCACTTTCGTCTCTTGAACAGGATTTCTGATGAACAGTTTAGACTGTTCGTCAGTTAATTAGTTAGACAGTTATACGTTTAGACAGTTTCTATTAATTGCACAACATTCTGTGAACTTTTGCGAATAAAATGATACGTATTACATTTGCAATATGCATCTGCAAATTAGTTTAAACATTAGTTAAAGTTGGCGAGACAAAATCCGCGCGTTCTTGTTTTGAGACTCTCTTCAAGTTTGCATAAAAATTGTGACGTAAGTATAAAAGTTAGACAGTTTCTGTTTATTGCAACAAATTCTGTCGACTTTTGCGAAGAAAATGACATGAATTACATTTGCAATATGCATCTGCAAATATGTTTAAACATTAGCTAAATTTGGCGAGACACAACTCGCGCGTTCATGTTTTGAGACTCTCTTCAAGTTTGCATAAAAATTGTGACGTAAGTATAAAAGTTAGACAGTTCCTATTTATTGCAACAAATTCTGTGGACTTTTGCGAAGGAAATGACATGAATTACATTTGCAATATGCATCTGCAAATATGTTTAAACATTAGTTAAATTTGGCGAGACACAACTCGCGCGTTCATGTTTTGAGACTCTCTTCAAGTTTGCATAAAAATTGTGACGTAAGTATAAAAGTTAGACAGTTTCTGTTTATTGCAACAAATTGTGTGGACTTTTGCGAAGATAATGACATGAATTACATTTGCAATATGCATCTGCAAATATGTTTAAACATTAGTTAAAGTTGGCGAGACAAAATCCGCGCGTTCTTGTTTTGAGACTCTCTTCAAGTTTGCATAAAAATTGTGACTTAAGTATAAAAGTTAGACAGTTCCTATTTATTGCAACAAATTCTGTGGACTTTTGCGAAGAAAATGACATGAATTACATTTGCAATATGCATCTGCAAGTATGTTTAAACATTAGTTAAATTTGGCGAGACACAACTCGCGCGTTCATGTTTTGAGACTCTCTTCAAGTTTGCATAAAAATTGTGACGTAAGTATAAAAGTTAGACAGTTCCTATTTATTGCAACAAATTCTGTGGACTTTTGCGAAGGAAATGACACGAGTTACATTTGCAATATGCATCTGCAAATTAGTTTAAACATTAGTTAAAGTTGGCGAGACAAAATCCGCGCGTTCTTGTTTTGAGACTCTCTTCAAGTTTGCATAAAAATTGTGACGTAAGTATAAAAGTTAGACAGTTTCTGTTTATTGCAACAAATTCTGTCGACTTTTGCGAAGAAAATGACATGAATTACATTTGCAATATGCATCTGCAAATATGTTTAAACATTAGCTAAATTTGGCGAGACACAACTCGCGCGTTCATGTTTTGAGACTCTCTTCAAGTTTGCATAAAAATTGTGACTTAAGTATAAAAGTTAGACAGTTCCTATTTATTGCAACAAATTCTGTGGACTTTTGCGAAGGAAATGACATGAATTACATTTGCAATATGCATCTGCAAGTATGTTTAAACATTAGTTAAATTTGGCGAGACACAACTCGCGCGTTCATGTTTTGAGACTCTCTTCAAGTTCGCATAAAAATTGTGACGTAAGTATAAAAGTTAGACAGTTTCTGTTTGTTGCAACAAATTCTGTGGACTTTTGCGAAGAAAATGACATGAATTACATTTGCAATATGCATCTGCAAATATGTTTAAACATTAGTTAAATTTGGCGAGACACAATTCGCGCGTTCATGTTTCGCGTGAGTATATATTACAAGGAAAATTAATTCCACCTTTACAAATAGCTTCCTAGTTAAATAACAAATGATTTTTGTTTAAACATCTTTTTTGTATCTGCACTAATAATCGAAATATTTAAAGAAATCTATTTGTGCTATAAGAGGTAAATTCATGGACAAAAAAAATGCCGTCCATCTAGCGGTCGAAAGGTGCACTAAAACTCGCCCGGTCACCCCGGTAGAGGCGAACATCATGCAGGTATCGCCATCTAGCGGTCGAAAGGTGGAACTAAAACTCGCCCGGCCACTCCTGGAGAGGCAAGAATCGTGCAGGTGTCGCCATCTAGCGGTCAAGTGGTGGAAATAAAGTCGAACCTTTACGGCCTTTGGGGAGTTTAGTTTCGCATCTGCGCCGCTAGATGGCAACACCTACATATTTTTCGCTACTGCAGCGAAATTTAGTTCCACATCTCCACCGGTAGATGGGGGCACCTACATGATTTTCGCTACAAGTGGGGAGTCCGGCGAGATTTAGTTCCACCTTTCCACCGCTAGATGGACGGCGTTTTTTCTGCCCATGAATTTGGCCCTTACCAGGATGCCTCAGAAATAAAGAATGCAAATTGTTTTCTTTAAATATATCGTCTATTAAGGCACATAGCAAAATAATGTTTAAACAAATACCATTTATTATTTATCTAGCAAGTTATTTATGAAGATGAAATTAATATTTCTTGAAGTATTCACCCAATCAAATTTCAACTAGATTAGACAATAGTAGGACCCTGCTCACAATCCGTTACTTCCGCGACTTTTTGGCTTTTATTTTCGATAGCAAAGGCCGTTTTACATGTTTTAGAAGTGCTTTCCAAAGAAAAATGTCTGTTCTACCGCGTGGACAGATTGGAATTCTCGTCGGAGGTCCAATTTTTATGGAAACTTAAAAAGAAACTCAAAAAATGAGTTTTTGGATTGTGTCTCGCCAAATTTTAGTAATGTTTGAACATATTTTCAGATGCATATTGCAAATGTAATTCATGTAATTTCCTTCGCAAAAGTCCACAGAATTTTTGGCAATAAGCAATGACTGCCTAACTTTTATGTGTACTTCACAAATCTTGTTCAAATGACAAGGACTGTTTTAAGTAAGAGGTCGCGAAGAAGGTCTCGCCAACTTTAATTAATGTTTAAACATATTTGCAAATCGATATTTTAAATGTACTTTATATCATTTTACTCGCAAAAGTCCACAGAATGTTTGGCAATAAGCAATGACTGCCTAACTTTTATGTTTACCTCACAAATCTTGTTCAAATGACAAGGACGGTTTTAAGTAAGAACTCGCGGAGAAAATCTCGCCAAATTTAACTAATGTTTAAACATATTTGCAGATCGATATTGCAAATGTTCTTTATATCATTTTACTCGCAAAAGTCCACAGAATTTTTGGCAATAAGCAATGACTGCCTAACTTTTATGTTTACCTCACAAATCTGGTTCAAATGACAAGGACGGTTTTAAGTAAGAACTCGCGGAGAAAATCTCGCCAAATTTAACTAATGTTTAAACATATTTGCAGATCGATATTGCAAATGTTCTTTATATCATTTTACTCGCAAAAGTCCACAGAATTTTTGGCAATAAGCAATGACTGCCTAACTTTTATGTGTACTTCACAAATCTTGTTCAAATGACAAGGACTGTTTTAAGTAAGAGGTCGCGAAGAAGGTCTCGCCAACTTTAATTAATGTTTAAACATATTTGCAAATCGATATTTTAAATGTACTTTATATCATTTTACTCGCAAAAGTCCACAGAATTTTTGGCAATAAGCAATGACTGCCTAACTTTTATGTTTACCTCACAAATCTTGTTCAAATGACAAGGACGGTTTTAAGTAAGAACTCGCGGAGAAAATCTCGCCAAATTTAACTAATGTTTAAACATATTTGCAGATCGATATTGCAAATGTTCTTTATATCATTTTACTCGCAAAAGTCCACAGAATTTTTGGCAATAAGCAATGACTGCCTAACTTTTATGTTTACTTCACAAATCTTGTTCAAATGACAAGGACGGTTTTAAGTAAGAACTCGCGGAGAAAATCTCGCCAAATTTAACTAATGTTTAAACATATTTGCAGATCGATATTGCAAATGTTCTTAATATCATTTTACTCGCAAAAGTCCACAGAATTTTTGGCAATGAGCAATGACTGCCTAACTTTTATGTGTACTTCACAAATCTTGTTCAAATGACAAGGACTGTTTTAAGTAAGAGGTCGCGAAGAAGGTCTCGCCAACTTTAATTAATGTTTAAACATATTTGCAAATCGGTATTGCAAATGTACTTTATATCATTTTACTCGCAAAAGTCCGCCAAATTTTTGGGAATAAGCAATGACTGCCTAACTTTTATATTTACGACGGAAATCTTGTTCAAATGACAAGAACTGTTTTAAGTAAGAACTCGCGGAGAAAATCTCGCCAAATTTAACTAATGTTTAAACATATTTGCAGATCGATATTGCAAATGTTCTTCATATCATTTTACTCGCAAAAGTCCACAGAATTTTTGGCAATAAGCAATGACTGCCTAACTTTTATGTGTACTTCACAAATCTTGTTCAAATGACAAGGACTGTTTTAAGTAAGAGGTCGCGAAGAAGGTCTCGCCAACTTTAATTAATGTTTAAACATATTTGCAAATCGGTATTGCAAATGTACTTTATATCATTTTACTCGCAAAAGTCCGCCAAATTTTTGGGAATAAGGAATGACTGCCTAACTTTTATATTTACGACGGAAATCTTGTTCAAATGGCAAGAACTGTTTTAAGTAAGAACTCGCGGAGAAAATCTCGCCAAATTTAACTAATGTTTAAACATATTTGCAGATCGATATTGCAAATGTTCTTTATATCATTTTACTCGCAAAAGTCCACAGAATTTTTGGGAATAAGCAATGACTGCCTAACTTTTATGTTTACTTCACAAATCTTGTTCAAATGACAAGGACGGTTTTAAGTAAGAACTCGCGGAGAAAATCTCGCCAAATTTAACTAATGTTTAAACATATTTGCAGATCGATATTGCAAATGTTCTTCATATCATTTTACTCGCAAAAGTCCACAGAATTTTTGGCAATGAGCAATGACTGCCTAACTTTTATGTGTACTTCACAAATCTTGTTCAAATGACAAGGACTGTTTTAAGTAAGAGGTCGCGAAGAAGGTCTCGCCAACTTTAATTAATGTTTAAACATATTTGCAAATCGGTATTGCAAATGTACTTTATATCATTTTACTCGCAAAAGTCCGCCAAATTTTTGGGAATAAGCAATGACTGCCTAACTTTTATATTTACGACGGAAATCTTGTTCAAATGACAAGAACTGTTTTAAGTAAGAACTCGCGGAGAAAATCTCGCCAAATTTAACTAATGTTTAAACATATTTGCAGATCGATATTGCAAATGTTCTTCATATCATTTTACTCGCAAAAGTCCACAGAATTTTTGGCAATAAGCAATGACTGCCTAACTTTTATGTGTACTTCACAAATCTTGTTCAAATGACAAGGACTGTTTTAAGTAAGAGGTCGCGAAGAAGGTCTCGCCAACTTTAATTAATGTTTAAACATATTTGCAAATCGGTATTGCAAATGTACTTTATATCATTTTACTCGCAAAAGTCCGCCAAATTTTTGGGAATAAGGAATGACTGCCTAACTTTTATATTTACGACGGAAATCTTGTTCAAATGGCAAGAACTGTTTTAAGTAAGAACTCGCGGAGAAAATCTCGCCAAATTTAACTAATGTTTAAACATATTTGCAGATCGATATTGCAAATGTTCTTTATATCATTTTACTCGCAAAAGTCCACAGAATTTTTGGGAATAAGCAATGACTGCCTAACTTTTATGTTTACTTCACAAATCTTGTTCTAATAACAAGAGCTGTTTTAAGTACACGAAATGTTCTACGAAAGAGCTCGCGGAGAATATCTCGACCAAAACTAATGTTTAAACATATTTGTAAATTCATATTACAAATCTTATTTATAACTTTTCATTCTTAAAAATGTATATAATTCTTTGCAATTAATGAGACCTGTCTAACTTTTATATTTTCGTCACAAATCTTGTTCAAATACAAAAAGTAATAATAATCATTACGCATTTACAGCTATTCTAATGTAAAGCATGAATTATTTCGTGCAACGCATTTTAATGGAACAATATTTTGAACAATTGAATTTAATCAAATAATATTTTAACTTCCGGATATAGCTAATTTTGTTTGTTAACTAATTTATTATATTATAATTTTATTTGTTAACTAATTTGTGTTTTACAGGGTGGCCTTGTTTTGCCTGGACGTCCGCAATCAAAGAAAATAAAAGAGAGAAGAGCCATCGTCAAGATATTTCATCTACAAGTGTTTATTGATGACATACATTTGATGGCAATTAATCATCAAAATATGTCCGTAGAAAGTAATGAAACTGGTTTAATTAACGCCGTTGCATTTCTTTTTTGCACTTTATAACTTAAATTTTCGTACGATGTAGAAATGATTATTGGGAACAGGATCACAGGAGTATGGGGGAGGTACGCCTAGCGTAGATTCCACGTAGGTAATCGCGGAGGTATAGGGCGTGGCGTAACAGTCTATTGAGTCTCCGACCAATCCGCGGGGACGTGACGTCACGCACTCAGAGAGTTGGAAGCCTAGCAGTGTGATGAGCGTTCGTGGAAAAGAGCACTTTAATTGTGATATATTGCGTATTGTTATTAAAATTTCGCGTGTATCGATAAAAATCGTTTCGTATATTCACTGGAAAAATAGCTGAGGGTTCATTGTAATTTATTATTACATATTTGCTGCACTTACATGCCCAGAAACTTCAATTGCAGCATTGTTATTGTCGCAAAATTCTTATTTAACGTACGAGAATGCAATGAACCACGTCGGTAGTCTGTTCGGATATCAATGGAGAAAACGCTAATATCTTGAAGACAATAGCTCAAATTTTTACTTTTATCATTTTTGAACGTCTGTCGTGTTCTTGTAAACCTTCCCCGTTACGTTTTCTCATAATTTCGCACAAAGTTCCTGTTATATCCACTTGAGATACACCAACTTCGTGAAATTCAAGTACCGTGTCGCATTTTCCAATACTTGCTACAAATTTTCTTTCAAATGTGGGTGATATGTTGCACTTATATGAAACATGTAAATGTTTGTACAAAAATAATTCCATGTTTTATTTTTGCATTTTTAGTACTAAACACATAAAAACAGCTATTTTATGCGTTCGGTAGGTAACATCAACAGTGCTACGAAAATGCTTACCGGGCACTAGAACTCGGAAACTCTGGGATAAAAAATTACATTGCGTAGTACTTCGGCCTATATCCCGTTCGTGCTTGTACTTTTCAGTGGCAGTATTGTATCCAATAGCTGTATTTTAATTATAGTAAGATTTACGCAATGTAATACATCACATTTGAAATAATTATTTAATAGACAAAATATTAGAAATTAAGGAAGAAAGATTAGGGAATTTTATATTTCATTTGACTAGGGAACTTAAATTTTTAAACTGTAGCCAACGTCAGGCAATACCGTAGAGCATCTTCGTAAAAAGGGAAGGGGATATTTCACCAAATTTGTTAAAAAATACTTCCTAATATATGGTATTTAATTACGAATTTACGTATTTTCAGTTAGAGATTTTTTAATGTAAATTTATATATAGTCCACCTAGATGTATATTTTGCCAATTTACAGACTATGTAATTAGTAGATAAATACAAACACAGAATTATTTTTTAAACGCATGCAACAAATGTTCACCTTTCGTTTTCAACGAAAAGGAATTGCGTCATTAATCGTTTGGGCTACTTTGAATATTTAAATACCCTAGTTAGAAACTTTTATAAGCACGCTCCTTTCACCACCGAAGTGTTTTATCTAATGATGGAGCAATAAACATTCATTAATGAACATATGTTTAACCTGATGACATTCGAAAATGATTAATCACGTATATGATTTTGCACAAGATATCATATATTGTGGCTACTTTCAGAGCATTTCGAAGTCGTCTCCTGCTATAATACGTAGTATTGATTATCGAAAATCTTTGATTAGATTACTTTTGTCACGAGGTGATGATAATCTATCTCCAAATCTTCCGATTTCGACTTCGCCAGGAACTATCGGTAGAAATACTGTTTCTCAATGTTCTTTGCCACTGATAAGAGTACTAAGAAGAGCATAATCAAAGTATAGTTTCCACTATCATTACCGTAGGATGATGTAAGGAAGCTTAATTCCCGTTATAATGAAAGGTTTAAAGACGAAATATTTATTAATAATTAGAAAATTAATTTCATTAGATATGTTTTTCGTCGATATCTGAACAGCATATATCGACCAATAATAGTCTTTTTCAGGAATATCAAATTCTAAGAGTGATTATCTGATTGGTCGGTGCATACAGTTTTATAGTGATTACGAACGTTACGCGCCAGGAAAAAGTTTACCGCGTAAGATTCGAAATCGCACGAGCGGCTTTACAGTCGGAAGAGGAACGTTTTATCCTTAAGCGATCGAGAAGATTCTTGGGCCAAACAAAAGGTGTAGTTTCGGCTACCTCCAATAGCAAATCAACGTGGGACGTGGAAAAAGGTCAGCAGCGGGAGGACGATATGGATTTTATCTCGCGGTAAAAAGTGGGTCACAACGAAAACGCTTGTGCGCACGCTTCGATTATCGATTAAAACGTTATGTGCCCGAGTCCATACGCTGGATCCCATTTATTCGAATCGTAGTGGCTGCGGCGGTCCGTGGAGTGTAACTTTCTCGCGGTCGGAGCAGTGCTTGATACTTTTCACTTGTGGTACGTGCGCGAACGCGATTCTTTTATCAAAAAATGCGGTGAAATCCGTTGTATAGCGAGGTTGCCTTCGCGAAATCGGCCATTTTGGTAGTGCATGCTTTCTACGAAAACGGATAAGATCACTTCTGGCAGTTACCCCTCGACGGTTGTGTTGCGGAAGTGGTGGCAGCTCGGTCTTGCCCACAGGACACAGCCGTTAAATTGAAAAGGATCTCCTCCTTTTTTGATCTTTACTATACCAGGAGAACAGTTTTGACAAAATGGCAGGGAACGCGGGTATGGAACAATTGATTCCGATTGTGAATAAGCTCCAGGATGCATTCACACAACTCGGGGTGCACATGCAACTCGATCTACCACAGATCGCAGTCGTAGGTGGACAGAGTGCGGGAAAAAGTTCCGTTCTCGAGAACTTTGTTGGAAAGTAAGTACATGGAATTATGATATCTCAACATTTTCTACCTCTTCTTCTTTACCTTTCCTTATATCATCTTTTTCTTATGTCATGTCTGACAATTCAAAGAAAATTATGCAGTCATCTATGCCTGATTCAAGGCGTGGCGAACTACGCTACATAATAGTATACTTTTAATATCTTTTATCGGTCATTCTTACTAGTCTATCTCGCATCTCTACACCCCTTACTTTGCCTATTT
This sequence comes from Nysson spinosus, assembly GCA_910591585.2. Lineage (NCBI taxonomy): Eukaryota > Metazoa > Arthropoda > Insecta > Hymenoptera > Crabronidae > Nysson > Nysson spinosus. The sequence goes on along the minus strand of OU342843.1, from coordinate 6,431,450 downwards.
CCATCCATCGATCGTGACATCCAAATCAACGACATGTTTGCGATATGAGACCGCCCACGCAACGACCTGTCAAACGCCTATTCTTTCTCCTTTTAATATAACATTTCATCTTTCCTACTCTACTTGCTTATATTATCCAGCTATGAGGTAGATAATTGGTTTAATTATTCCTGGTTTGACGGATCTGACGTGCTCCGTAGACTCGGCCGCGCCGAGTGAGTTTCCTTTGAATTTCAATAAACTTTCGAACGCTTATCTTTCGGCCCACGGATTCTAGATTTCTATTCAAAACGAGTTTATTGAACAATTTTGAATTGTTCGTACATACTTGCGATCATATAACGATTAATATAATAACCAGAAGTATTTCAGTTACACTGAAAAAAAAGCTTGGAATACTGAAAGTTGATAAGTAACAAAATATTGAATTAGCATAAGATATGTTATCTACTGATATGAAATCACTTTCTGCATCATATAATATATTAAAATATGTTGGAAATTTACATCTGTATATCTCTTTCTTTAGCAACTGCCCTTTATTATTAATGATTAACACATGACAGACTTTTCACATAATCTAATCATCAGAAGTTTATAAAAAATATATTTCCTTTATTACAGAGACTTCTTACCTAGAGGCTCTGGAATTGTAACTAGAAGACCACTCATATTACAATTGATTAACAGTGCAACTGGTGAGTCATTAAAGAGAAAATGCATTATTACAACATTTTTTGCAACCAACATAATTATGTTTCCTGGTTGAAATTTCTGTAAAGTGGGAGATATTTTTCAATTACAAGAATTATAATTAGTTGTGTTTATCAATTTTGATTTTTATAATATACTGATCTATGTTATGTTATAAGAGAGGAGAATTTAATTAAAAAAATATTTGAGTATGGTGTGGCTGTAAATGTTGAGTATGCACATGTTTGTAATACTCTTTGCATTTGAATATTTTATGTATTGTAACATGAGTCAGACAGTCCACCTCCTTAGCTGTTATCAAATTAAGTTATCAAATTTCCTGTGACAGTGAACTTATGATAAGCAGGAAATTGGGTACATTGTCTCTCCCATTATAGATATTAATATATGGCTAAATGGTGTGCCTAAATGATCTGATATTAAGAACTATAGTGACCAATTAGGTGTAAATGAAAAATAGTTACATATTTTAATTTTAATGTTTATGTAAATACTATACTAATTCCACATGCTTGAAAAAAACAACTATGCTAATTTCTTATGCTTGAAAAGGCTATGCTAATGCCACATGCTTGAAAAAATTATACTAATTCCACATGCTTGAAAAAAAAACTATGCTGATTTCTCATGCTTGGCAAAACTATGCTGATTCCACATGCCTGAAAAAATGATACTAATTCCACAAGCTTGAAAAAACTATGCTAACTCCATATGCTTGAAAAAACTATGCTAATTTCTCATGCTTGAAAAGGCTATGCTAATGCCACATGCTTGACAAAATTATACTAATTCCACATGCTAGAAAAAAAACTATGCTAACTCCACGTGCTTGACAAAAAAACTAAGCTAATTCCTCATGCTTGACAAAACTGTTCTAATTCCACATGTTTAAAAAAACTATTTATACTTTGCAGAACATGCTGAATTTTTACATTGTAAGGGAAAAAAGTTTGTTGATTTTGATGAGGTAAGGAGGGAAATCGAATCAGAAACAGACAGGGTAACAGGCAGTAATAAGGGTATTTCTAATATACCCATAAATCTGAGAGTATATTCTCCTAATGGTAAATAACAACAGTGTTGTAACAAGTTTAAAAATTTGGAATTGCACTCTAGTGGAACGTGTAACTTAACGTTTCCTTTTTACTTGACAGTCCTTAATTTGACATTGATCGATTTACCTGGCCTTACAAAAGTACCAATTGGAGATCAACCAGCTGATATAGAAGCCCAGATTAAAAGTATGATTTTTCAGTTTATTAAAAGAGAGAATTGCCTTATATTGGCTGTTACACCCGCAAATACTGACTTGGCAAACAGTGATGCTCTTAAGCTTGCTAAGGAAGTGGATCAACAAGGTATAACTATATCAGTGCACCACTAAATTTTTAATTAATTCCCAATTAAAAATAAATATTTACGAATTCTCAATTGTTCCATAAGGTGTACGTACAATTGGTGTGATTACAAAATTGGATCTCATGGATGATGGCACTGATGCAAGAGATATTTTAGAAAATAAATTATTGCCTCTAAGACGAGGGTACATAGGTGTTGTCAATAGAAGTCAAAAAGACATTGAAGGTCGTAAAGATATTAAAAATGCTTTAGCAGCCGAAAGAAAATTCTTCTTAAGGTATATGGTAATCCTATCTTTGAAATTTACATTAACCGTTTGAGTGCTCTCGCGTTCCTTGCCAAAAGTGCGGAAAGCGGCGCTTGGCATAAAGGAGTAGCGCGGTCGCACTCGTCGCATTTTCTTCATAAAAACGCGGCCGCGCAGGTCAGCACTCAGACGGTTAATAAAATGCATAATTCATATATGTGTGCAGATGATAAAAACTACAAATTATTTTTTTTTCACATATTAGCCATCCATCTTATCGGCATCTGGCAGATAGATTAGGTACACCTTACTTGCAAAGAGTTTTGAATCAGCAATTGACAAACCACATCAGGGATACTCTGCCAGCATTAAGAGACAGATTACAGAAGCAGTTGCTTGCACTAGAGAAAGATGTGGACCAGTACAAGCATTTTAGACCTGATGATCCTGCCATTAAAACGAAAGCTATGCTGCAGTAAGTACTTCTCATATGTGTTGTTAAACTTAATCTGCGGGTCGGTTGAACGCGCGCCTTTCGCGTAATGTGGGCCCCTGTTCGCGCTTACGATTATGTAGAAGAATTTTAATGGCATCAGACCTCTCCCCTCGGGGACTTGTGGGCCTACGGACGCCTCAGTAACGCGGCCGTGGTCACAAGGGTAAGCCTTGTATAGACTAAATCTGACAAACTGTTGCTGCTCGCTCTCGAATATATAAATTAGAAACCGAATATTCCGTTACCCCCAGATTATGTATTAATTTCAAATAAAATACTGTGTATAACAAATTAATTGTGCATTGAATGTATAAACTGGAATTTTTAATATTAATATTCTCGTTTATTAACGTCATCAAGGGATGCGGATTTTACCAATGCAAATGGGGTGGAGGGTCCTGATATTTTAGATAGACTTTTGTTTTTGTTTTTCAGAGCAATTCAAATGTATATGTAGGTATCTGATATTTCTTATCCAGATTTTCCTTTTTAACGAAGTGTGTGCTGTTTGCATGGCGAATGTAATATAATATGTATCTTTTACCGAATGTAACTTGAGATAGTTTAATTACTTATGAGTGATAATTAACATGTGTTTCTATTACCAGTAGAAAGTCTAACACTGATGTATACAAATTATTGCAATATAGATTTGCTACTGTCAGAATTTTAGTTGCATCATTAATTATTCTTTAATATCAAGGCTCTCAACCCATGTAACTAATATTAACCCGATACTCGCGTCTATGCGTCCATTGAAAGAAAAATATTTTTAAGGATGATACAACAGCTTCAGTCAGATTTTGAAAGGACTATAGAGGGCTCAGGTTCTGCACAAATCAATACCAATGAACTAAGTGGAGGCGCTAAAATAAACAGATTGTTCCACGAACGTTTCCCATTTGAAATTGTTAAAATGGAATTCGATGAAAAAGAATTAAGGCGAGAAATTGCTTTTGCCATTCGGAATATTCATGGTAAGCTATATCTGTTGTACCAAACTTGTAGAAATATTTAATAGAAAATTACTTTGCTACAAGCCCAAGACTTTTTTTATATTAATCTCGAATATACAATTAAACGAAGGAAACTATTATAGGTATTAGGGTGGGTTTGTTCACTCCTGATATGGCCTTTGAGGCAATAGTCAAGAAACAAATAAATAGGCTGAAGGAGCCTAGTCTGAAGTGTGTGGATTTAGTCGTACAGGAACTTAGTAACGTTGTGCGCATTTGTACAGATAGGGTAAGTTTCGATCTTTCCATTATACGTTTGCTTTTTTTTTTATTAATGCAGCTTTTATACGAGTTTTATGTAATTTTACAGATGGCCCGTTATCCGAGATTAAGAGAGGAAACTGAACGTATCATAACTACTTACGTTCGGCAGCGCGAGCAGATGTGTAAGGAGCAGCTGATACTATTGGTTGATTGCGAACTCGCGTATATGAATACAAATCACGAAGATTTCATTGGCTTCGCTAAGTAAGTTCTTCACAAATCTCTATCTACCTTATTATGTTACTTTAGATTTCACCAAAGGCAAAAGAAGTAAAGAATATAATAGAAAACTGAATTTTCGAAGATCGTACACCTTTAGTGCTATATGTTGTTTTTATTACATTTATGGCTGCAGCTATAGTTTACAATATATTTTTATATCACTTGTTTTTACCACTATTCATACGTTCAAGTATTTTATTATTTAAAGTAATTATATTTTTGAATACGATATTATACAGCAGTAAGACATTTTAAAATCATTATTCCTGATAATCATCTGTATAGTTTTCGAAATCTGACAAAAGAGAGTCATATCATGCTTTTAGCTCGTAAATACATTTTTAAACAATTCTGTTACTTTCAGTAATCAATTATTCATAATGCATGATTAAGATCAATTCAACGATTCAATTCACATAGAATAGTCGGAACAATAAGAAATTCCCTTATAACATCATATAGCCAAACATAAGTAAAGAAAATTCTTTACGTTTTTTTTTTATAAAGCAGGAACATATCTTAATTATGAGCAGAGTCATATCATGTATACATTTAATTCTTAGTTCGCTTGCTACTTTCTTTTGTTTTTATGTAAGATACTGGTTTTATAAGGTACTTTAAAGAGGTCTGTTCGAACTTCTGGCATATATTTTACTAGCTCTAAAAATGGAACATATAATCTTTCTTTCATGAAGAGTTAATAGAAGTCTCCAGTCTTTGATCAGTTGTTCTTTATGTACCTCGGGTAAATTTATATCTATCTGCATATGTAATTGACTATGTATTTATATATTGCAATTATATATCTGAATCGATATGTTTTATATAACCAGTGCATGTCTTGCTAAAGTCAATTCACACAGCAAGCTTAAAACTAGCAAATATTCTTGCCCAATTTTGTTCTCTGAGGCTAAATCGCACATTTCTAGTGTCTCATGAGTAACATTAGTAGACCTTACTGCTATTTTATCTATTTGGTGTATATTTGTATGGCACTCTGCAAGTGTCATACGTAAATATGTTAAATTGTTATCCCACTCACATTTTTCCTCCTTGCAATATATACATTCGTTACTGTATCTGTTCCTTCATTTCTAAGTGACTAACATAATCTCGGCTTTGTTCTCAGTTTCGTTTTCTTCGTTTGACACTTTGAAACATGTGTGAGATTATATTTATCAAATTTTCAGGGGTATTTATAGACATACAATGACCATAAACACGTCCTGAACTTTCAAAATTTATGACGAAGTAACAATATCCTGTAATAATATATAACATTACACGTAAAAATGCCACTGATATAAAACATATTTGATCAAACGAAACTTTCCGAAGAATTGCATTAGCACATGTTACATTTCTTACTTCTATTGATTTTTTATACTGCCTACATTAAGATTCTTAATTTTACTTCCAACTTTTTTAAGTGCCCCTGGAAAATATCATGGCTGCATAATAATGATTTGAATATGTTTTGAACGTTCATTGCGTAATTAAAAATGAATTTAGCTAATAAATAGCATTAAGTCGCTGTAGCAGCAACAACAAAGGATGTTGGTAATAAAGGGCTGCCATGAATTTCCATACCATAATCGATTAATAATTTTTGTATCATTGTAGGCAAGGCATACAAATTATGGAAAACATTATTGTTAAGTATAATCGTAATTACACACAATGTCAGTTCTGTGAAAATGAACACTTCCTCTGTGCTGTAAAATGTTTTCAATGTGTATATCTTGCCTTTTGTCGCATAGCATATACACTTTCCCTGACGTATGTTTCTATTCATCATCAATTCTTTATACTTCACAATTAAAAAAATGATTTAATTATATCGGCAGCGCGGCAGCCAGTAGCCATAATGCAAGGTAAGAATATTAAAGTACATTGAAACAAAGATTTACACTACATTTTTCTTCCTTTTCCATTTTCACGCTCTTTCTTTCTTATGCTTATTCTTCCTTTAATGTTCCCTGGCTCTCAGTTTATATCATGTTTTTAACACAAAATATAAACCACAGCCTTGTAACTTTCACTTTGTTTATTTTCCTCTACAGCAAAGTAATTGAAAGCGAACTGAATCTTTTCTCTAGTTTATATTTGTCGTTTTTATTACAAATTAAATCTAATTCAGATTGAAATTTTTTTTTCTTTTTGCTAATGTCTGTCGAAGATATTAGAAATGCTTGATATAATGTAAAAGTTTCTGTTCACTTTTCCTTACATTTAGCGAAATTAGTTAAAAAGATGAGTACTCTCATAATACAATACGATGGAGATCTTAAGCTTCATGGTCTAGATTTACGTGTGTAGTATATTTTTGTCAAATCAATATATTTTAAAATATGCTAATATTAACTGGGAGATTGCTATTAGAGAATTTCTATACTAAACATTAAGCCCAATTATTGACATTGCATTTGCTTGTACAGCCTTTTCTGTAGTTGTTGTAGCATATTATATCTGCCTTTAAAAATACAGAATAAATACGAAAACAATTTGGATTCTCTATTCGAATTCAAACTATCGAAACATTACACGAGACAAAATTTTATTTTGTATTCGAACTCCGTTCTTTTGCTGCTTATTTTATATTTTTAAATACAATTTTCCTTTATTTGAGATTTTGAATGGTTCTTGATATTGGATACGGTTGCATCGAACGGTTAAATATATTCTGGAAGGAATTATTCATTACTTAACTCGAGTCATTCATGAATGCCCCAGAATGTGTATTTCATACAGCAACATCAAGTCTTAGTTTCACCATCTTCACTTTGTTTCATAATGAGTGTAATATGCGCTTATGCAATCCTTTATGCACTATGACATGAAAAACTACTGCAGTGCTGATTCAATGGTAGTCATGATGTGTACATTTACATTTTTATTGTTGTTTGAATGCCTATTCGAGAATTTGCCTACAAAACTTGACTTTTAAAGCTGTATGAAAGAGTATATGCATGGAATTATTGTGGCTGTATGTGATAGTTTTTATATCTTCTAATGTGAACAATTTTAAAGGTAACTTAATACTGTCATGGATTTTTTGTGAGTCATTATTGAATCCGTATTACGATAAATTATATATGAAGCAAATACGAGTATGCTCTCCATGTCGTTACTTTTCTAGTCGTTTTTTCATTCTTACTGTTTCTATATATACCACATAGCATACACGTTTTCGAGAAACTATATATGATTCATAGCTTATTCATCGCATTAAATCTAATTTTCAAATTAAATTGTTTGGACGTTTGTATAGTTAATCAAGAATTAATGCTAGGTTTTTTACCCTGCTAGTTTTTCGTACATTGAACTAATGAGTTTTTGTGACAAGTCGTTACGATAAATCTTGCACTTGGGTATACGGAATCTTTTTCTTAATTGGCTTTTCATTATACACTCTAATTTGTGTTACAGTGCACAGCAATCCTCTGAAAATGCTGTTAAATCGGGACGGCATACGTTAGGCAATCAAGTGATACGAAAAGGATACATGTATATTCATAATCTTGGTATCATGAAAGGTGGTTCAAAAGATTATTGGTTCGTCCTCACGTCAGAGAGCATCTCTTGGTTCAAAGATGAAGATGTAAATATTTTCATTTTTCTCATGCATTAACCGTAATGTGTCTTTTACTTGCACGTTATTTTATGTAATTATTACATTATTATTATCTTATTTTATAGGAGCGCGAAAAGAAGTACATGCTTCCTTTGGACGGTCTGAAATTGCGAGATTTGGAACAAGGATTTATGTCTCGTCGTCATCTGTTTGCACTATTTAATCCGGAAGGCAGAAACGTTTACAAAGATTACAAACAACTCGAACTCAGTTGTGAATCGCAAGATGATGTTGATTCCTGGAAAGCATCTTTCTTGAGAGCTGGCGTGTACCCAGAAAAGTCGACGGAACAAGCAAATGGCGAAGAAGAGGTAAGATTCCAAAGACTTGATTAAATAAACATGTTATTTATGCGCATATTCTCTAGTATTTAGCGTCTATCGTATCATTTTCACATTTTATAGTTCAATTTTATCAAACTGTTCGATACCGAAAGTAAAAAATTATTTTAATTTATTCTAGGATAAACTACGGGTGAGTTAGGAAGGGTGGTGTAATTAATTTCCTATTTAATAATATTTTAACTGTGTGCTGGTGTGTTATTATAATTAATTAAAAAATAACTTCGTGTATATTATAAAGCTGAGTATTTCGATCTTACTAAAGATTTCTCTGGGTGGGTGTAAATTCGTAGAAGTATGTGTAAATTTAGAAATGTGTTATTTGCCGAAGATTTCTTAATTCATTGTATTATGATCATATTTGTAATCGAATTCTTTTTGCCTCTCTAATTCATATCAACTAAAGGAAGGATATGAGGTTGGTACAGTCGTAGAAACATTCTAAGTTTGTAAAACACGTGACACTCACATGAATATTGGACACCTCCACCCAGCTCAGCTTTGCATTCTAACAAGGAATGTACGAAACACTACACAGTACATCGTATTGTATTAGTGGTAGTGATTTTCTTATTTTACTAATACTGTGTTCCAGCTAGATATAATATTAAAGACACCACAATTACCAGCGCTATTGGTTTTCTACTTTTATATTCGCTAATACAACATATTGATAAATTGATCGACACCTTTACGATTTCTTTACAAACTCGATATTTTTATATCTCAGGGCGGAGCTGAGGCTCAATCATCAATGGATCCACAGTTGGAGCGTCAAGTGGAGACGATTAGGAATTTAGTAGATTCGTACATGAAAATCGTTACGAAGACCACTCGCGACCTTGTTCCAAAGACGATTATGCATTTGATCATTAACAACGCAAAGGATTTCATTAACGGAGAATTGCTGGCGCAGCTTTATGCAAGTGGAGATCAGGTAAATATTCAGATAAATTTATAGTACTCATTATTATTAATTAAGTTATCTCATTCACGTTAATATATCAGGGATTTTCTGTTCTCCACAATTCAATTTTAATACCAGTAGTATGAAGGCTACCATTATTTCTTTAACTCTTAGGTTTTACCTATCCTCAACAACCTGCTTTGAATTTATTATTTTTATGGGACAAAACTTAATTCCCATAATACTACAGTTCTAACGAATTCTGTTAATTGAATATTCAACTATCTTGCAGTCTTCGATGATGGAAGAATCGCCTGAAGAAGCACAAAAACGAGAGGAAATGCTTCGTATGTACCACGCGTGCAAGGAAGCTTTACGCATCATCGGAGACGTTTCTATGGCCACTGTTTCTACACCGGTACCACCGCCCGTGAAGAACGACTGGCTGGCATCCGGTGAAAATCCAAGGTAAATTTATGTTGTTATTTTCACTTTCGCTAACGCATTCAACTAATTTCTTATCTTCCAATCTTGTACTGCTTGCTTTTGCCACATACACTTGAACACGGTTCAAACAGTCTTGGGTAAGAGCCACATCAATACTATTTATCTTTGGTTTTCCAATTAGAAACGCTCACAAACATACTAAAACTACCAAAACTTCGACCCACACCTGTTATGCAAGTAGATTATAATCAGTTACCTTTCGTTATTCACTGTAACCTAGTTTGTTTAATTGGATTGCTAAGACTATTTATAAAAATATTAAATTCTCAGATATCCCTGTTCGAGTTTAGTATTTTAATTTTAAGTTAATTTCTAGCAGTTTTTATCACGTTTGCTAACGAACTTTAGGTAAATTGTTAACATAGTATTCAATATTATGCATATAGAAAATATCCTCTATTCCTGAGCTACTTATAAACTATGCCTTATCAAACCACCAGATTCTATATAATATTTGCATTATAATAAAACTAACTCATAAAAGCATGGTACTTATATTTAAATCTAACAGTCGCATGTTGAATTCTGGTATGAATCGCTTTATATTTTATTTGAATTAGTAATTAAATCAAATGGATCTTGTTAATAATATGTGAAACCGTTTGTTACAGGTTATCACCACCATCTCCTGGTGGACCAAGACGTGGAGTGACACAGCCACCGCCTCTTTCTAGCTCTCGGGCACCACCGCCAGTTCCGGCAAGTGGCCGGCCTGCGCCGGCTATTCCTAACAGGCCTGGACCTGGTGGACCACCACCGGCCCGTGCTACACCAGGCCTACCGCCTCCTCTTATACCATCGTAAGTAAAATCTGCTTTTTTTAACACGACTTTATTGTCCACGTATTCCAGGAATAATCTATGATGCGATAGGGCAGATAAAAATAAAGGGTCTTCCGAAAAAAGTGGCTTGTCTTGAATATGCAGAAAAGATTCTGAAATTATTCTTATATATATCACTTGTACTTTAACTTCACGGATACAGACATTAGAAAAATTTGTAACTTAGCATGAGAAGTATTTTTTTTGTCGGGATTTATTTTTTGATGGTGATGATTATTTCAGTATATCCTGGCAAAGACACGATTTATTTGATAACTTAGAGCCTATTAATGCGGGGTTGAAGAGTTTACTTTCAAAAAATGTTTATTTCTTTTCTGTAGATTTATAGAAGAACGTATTTTTTGAGGTCCCTTTATTTTTTGTTGTATCTTCGTATGGTATGGGATATTCTCCATTTTATTGATATTTGTTTCACTTTCAAAGGTCCTCACTTAACAAATTTAATATCGCATAATATTTTGCTTGTGACGAGTCGTTTGTGTATATAGCGAAAAGGTGAAGGTTCCTTTTCTCACTGAATATTAGTAAAATATATTCTAGGGAAACAGAAATTAACACTTTTTATTTCCGCTGATGTATATTTATCTTCAGCTTTGTGTGATACTGGGGCTTTAGTGCTAATTTCACTTTCTATTGCAGGCGCCGACAATAAGTCTTCGCACTAACTCGCCTAATCGCTACTAATCAATATGTATTGATTGCATCTAGTCAGTGTACATTTTACACGATCTAAAATTACGATTTCCTAATGTTACATTGTCTGTCTGCATATATTAAAGTTTAGGAAATCCATGCTAATTAGGGGTGTGCAAGTCTGAGTTAAAAAAAAAAGAAAGGCGAATAATTGTAACAGTGTTCTACTAATGAAATTAGTGATCTAGAAAGAGCTTCCAGCAATGTTATAAACCATTCCAGGATTTGTTTAAAGAGGTCCAATTATTTCTTAAGAGCGACCAATAAATCATTTATGACATGTTCTTATCATTTTCATATTCCGAAGTATTATGCATATTTCTAAGCAAGCCTATCATGATATATGGATTTCTGCATCTTAATATTTGCACACCCTGGATTAAAGTACTATGTGTCGAATATTTTGCAAGAGTTATGGTCACAATTATTAGAGACTTAATATATTTACTTGTATGAATACTGAACTACCAGGTATAGTTGTATCTGTTCTCCTGTAAATTAGTTCAATGACAATTGTACGATGCCTGTATATATATTACTAAAATCTTTCCAAAATAAATGGTTTTCGGTTCTTATCACAGGTAACTAAGTGTTTAGTCATACTAACAGCATGACATTTTAATTAGGGAAATCCATACATATAACATTGAAAGCATTTTCAAATGTTTGCTTTTGTTAAGCTATGGTGTAAATGTAACAGACTTACATTCTCCATAAGTCAATGTATCATAACACACATACACATTTGTAGTTTATGTAAAGCTATAAAGGATACGAGTTCAATGTGAAATTTGTCAATTACAAACCAAGGGCGAATGTGTCGGTGCCTGCATTAAAGCTTGTTTAAGAAATTCCGCACATGCAATTGCATTACATAAACCACACTTAAATAGTAACCAATGATTACTACTAGTAGTTTCTCCAAATAGTTCAAGTTTTCACATAATTCTTGCATTCGTACCGTTTTCGTGTTCTCCTGACACTACTAACTTCTCGCATACTCGAAGATTACACATACTTCTTAGGACATTCAATGATTCGATACGCATGATTACATTAAAGCAACACATAATGTACTCTTAAGTCATTATGAAAAACTAGGATCTTTAGTAAAACCTGAGTGTCCGTGGTATGTTTAGTCGTGGGGGTGGTCTACAGCAGAGAGTGACACAGGCTGCGACGCAGGCTGCTGCTAACGCCGCTGTGAACGAGCTGATGGATGCATTCAGGATCAAGTAAATAAACTTGCTGACACAGTGTTTTCCATATTATCGAATCTTATCCTAAAAATCACAACGGGTACTCTCTATTTAAGTTGCGCAAGTAGATGGTAGACTGTTCAGGGTTGAGAATGAACTAATTCAGTGTTTCACTGTTTTTCGATAGAATATTTAACAATTTTGCGAGTAACTGCTACTTCTTTTTATCCTTTAATCACTTTCTTTCTCTACTCCTCTCTCTCTCTCTCTTTCTTTATCTTCCTATCATTTTATTTTGCATGAACCGAGAAACTAAATTAACAACGATGCCTTCAAAATCATTATTGATATCAGTACAAGAATGATTAAACGTGTACGTATTAAAACGCACATTCCTAAGTGCGTTCATATTGTGTAGGTTGATCGTAACGGAATATCTATACATTTATAAGGCATTACTTGTGTAATTTAAGTCGCGATATTTCATGAACACTTGTCCTCCATAGAAGCAAGTTAATTATAATGAGGATTATCATATATTTTAATTGGTAATAAATGAAGCAGTCACGTGTTTCGTACAGTCCTCTTCAACACATTTCATTATCGAAATTCCCGAAATGTGAACTGTTTGAGGAATTTCAAATGGAATTATTAATGAATGTCGATACCTCGAATCCTTTCGCTTTCAACCGCTTATTGTGAAAGTGAAAACTTGCAAATGATCGTCTTGCCAATTAGAGATTTCCAAAAACTATATCTATCTGGATTGATATATCTGTATCCAGTTAATCTATCCTGGAAAGTCTACCAGAACCCTATAATGTGATCAGAGGTAGCATCGAATAGACAGCATTCCATTAAAAAAAAAAGGAAAACGAGTAGAAAGACTAGATATTCGCGATGTATTTCGTCGAATTGTAAGTGAACTCGAAACTAGAAAAAGCATTTATCATGTTCGCGTAGTTAGACAAACGAAAATGTCATGCTGTTGGGAGAAAGGAAAAGAAAGAAATTGAATACTTTTCGGATATTAATTTCGTCGCGCCGAATATTCGTTGAACGACATCGTCTACTAGATGACTATATACTACACCAAATATTTGTTAAGTATCATAAGTATTAAAAGCGCGACATGAAGTCTCTCTGTTTCTCTTTACCAGCTAAGACGTTCACCGCACTTAATATTAATTGCCATTATAAATAATATACGTATATATACATATACATATTAGCTAATCCTTACGAAATATTAATGGGAAAAAAACGTGCTCAGACATAGGATGTGATATAGCGTAGAATGCTTCAAGGATGTTGCATGAAGATCCTGAATCGCGAATCTTCTTCTCTAAATAGTCCTAACACTGACACTTAACAGTACCGGTACAGAATCATATAAAGCAGTAATCACATTATCGTTATGATGTACAATGAACGTATATCGTTCGGATGCCGTTAAGGAGCTACGTTATATTACGAGATACCTGTTGTTTCTTACGCTCCTTCACCATGCTTAACGATTCAATTGTATATGTATATAAGAGATAATATGTACCACAGATTCCTTGTAATTAGATACATACATATTTATGTGATGCGGCGTGCTTCAGACTTTGCCGAGACGCTCGTTTACAATGATCAACCAAATATTTGACGGCATTCATCATATTTATATATAAATATATAATATGTATTATGTATAATTGCTTTCAAAGTTATATACAAACATGTATATATATATTTATGAATAGATATTTGTAACAAAGTTGTGCTGCGGAGAATGATGATTAAACGGGTGCATTGAGATCGACGTAGCGATGACAATAGTCGATGAATCTATACTTTCATAGAATGAGTATCTATGCGTTGATATTATGAATTGTCATCGGACATGAATACTGTGCAAAGAGCGATTTTGTCTTCACAAAAATTCGCGCAGTGACGAGGGAAATTATTCGAGTGAGAGAATTGAAGTGCAATTACAAAAGAATAGAAGATCGAATTATTTTTCGTTACAGCACACCATCATATATCTTCCTGGTTCGGTAAATAAATATATAATTCTATTAAAGTCGATGAAGATACACGTAAATTGTTCTTGTCACTGTAGTCCAAATATTTAATCATTATCTCACAGACATACGGATCTCGGAAAGGATCATAACAGACTGTCTTCCTTTTTTCCGCTTTGGAAATTTGTGAGTCATGAATTCGAGAAAAATACACTCAAATGGCCATGTAACTCGTTTGTTTCGATATTTATCAGGCCTAACGATATTCTTTCCCGATAACTTACTTAATCAATTTCTATTCTTGATAAATTCGCGAGCAGCCTCCTCTACGAAAGCTATAGATCTAATTTATGTCTGTAACTTGATATATATACAGAACAAGTAACTCTAAGTGATAGATTATTATATTTTCATGATTAAAAGTGCATACAAATGAAGCTAATCGGCTCCGTCACTGAAGCATGTCGCATGGCAAATGAAATATACGTCATACGGTGTATCGACACTTGGACAAAAACACAATAGCTTGTAATTTAGATGATTTGCAAAACCAGGTTGATAAAACAGAATATAAATCACATATGTTATATTTGGAAGAGCAACCGAAATATCATCAGAACGAAAAAGATTATCGCGTGCAGCCACAAGTGGTATTATTGTAATGTTATTGTACAGTATACACACATATATATATACCTAACCATTGGATGCACCGTAATGCCAGAATTAAAATAGATCGTACGTTGAAATTATAAGAACGATTGCAATGATCATCAATATTATTATTGATATTATAATATATTATATATGTAAGATAAGGGCTAATATTATTTGTTTTAATAGCGTGACGTATTAAAACGTTCGGTAGAGTCGGAACAATTGATTTCTTAAATGAGTCGTAGAATTGTTTTGCTCGGAACAAGAGATTCCGGGTTTAATGAAATGGTAGGAATGAATAGATCTACGAATCTTGTATAAGATATTGTATTTCAATTGGGCATATCAAGTAGTGGACAACCGGTTGAAAATCATTTCTTAAAGTCTCTAATAGTTTTCTCCGTATATACTTCCACGCTGTATTAAGAATTATCGTTGTTTCAATGTATAGTGTATTTAATTTGGTTTAAGTTACCTTCATTTTCGGTGAAAATAATCGTGATATTACAAATTATGACTCTTGCGGGGTAACTTTTGAAAGATATACAATGACATCGGATATTCGAGAATTATTTGTACAAAATTCAATAATCGGGACTCTGTGAAATCTATCGTAATATTGACTTTCATTAAGTGGTATATCTATTGTAAACTCTAACAACGAACAAACGATAAATGAAGAGACTACAAGCGGTGTGAGTCGTGGAAGGTCACGAGATTTTCACGACTCGACTTCGACGTTTCTTTGAATGCGTAACGTCAATTAAAGATTACCTGATTTTTTCGTATTCGTATTTTTCGTTCCTACTTTATATTGTACGATGTGTAACGATACTCGTTGGGTACCGAGACCTGAGGTCGGATCTCAAGATCTCCAGATACACGGTTTCCGTGATTAGATCTAAAATAATTAGCATTTACGATATTTAGGAATATCGCCGTTGATCACTGCTAGAGGCGAACACGAGATGCATATATATAATTAATCGTCACGTAAAATTTAGTAATTAGTAGCTAATAGGATCCTGGCTCTGGATCCTCTATTTGTTGAGTCGAAGATTGCATCTGGATGTATTCGTTCAAAATATTCAACTAAGAGGTTATTAAATTATTCAATTATAAAGACGACAGGTGCATCGTTTCAAATAGGATTTAAACTGAATTAATTAAAATCAATATTCGTCATATAATGATGCGAGTACTGTTTACCATCAGACCTTTTGATTTCAATCTTTCTATTGCTCCAAGTACACCGGTTATATTTTGAGACATCCAGATCAAGTAATTCAAGTACGGACACGGATAATTTGCAAATTAGGGCGATCAATGTTGAAACAGTAAAAAAATAGAGAGAGAGGCAAGAGGTAGAGAAAGAAATCGTGTAGAAACGAGCGTGAATAGAATACGCCGAGATAAAAAGAGATATTGTGGCTACGATGCATCTCTCTGTGAACAAATGATTATACATGCTTCCATCTGAAAGCCTTACAAATAGCGAAGTTCTAGTTACGAATCTTACCTTGCGTAACGCGAAGCATTGACTACGTGTGATTTCATTGTACACCATGCACCGAAATTATGAACATGGGAAACTAACGAAACAAGTGTTACGTCAAATGACGAAAGAAACTGAAGAGAGCGTGTAATAAGGAAACATAACTCGCGCGTGATTAACCACCGACGTCGTTAACTTAATAACCGTATAAACGTCGAGGTGGATCGTAATTAAACTAAGTAATCCTTCGGATCAAGTTAAAAGATTTTCAAACGAATTAGAAGGAGAAATAATGACAAATATATCCGCAGGGTTTACGGATATAATATTCGATGTTATACTTCAGGAGTGAGAGCTTCCCACTAGTTTATAGCGCGCGTC
This sequence comes from Nysson spinosus, assembly GCA_910591585.2. Lineage (NCBI taxonomy): Eukaryota > Metazoa > Arthropoda > Insecta > Hymenoptera > Crabronidae > Nysson > Nysson spinosus. The sequence continues at coordinate 6,414,467 of OU342843.1, read as the reverse complement.
ACTTCGTAATGATTTTGATACCCGTTATACTGGTTTTTATAGAAATTTCTTTTTCTACGTTCGACACGTAAGATTGAAACGATCTAATGATACTCCTCATTGAACACTATCTCATCCTCGATGTTGTTGTTACAAGATAACGAGGAAACGATTCACACGGAAGGATTACTTAGCGAATTTCATTGAATGGTGCACCTCACAGAACATCACGTTGTAACATCGCGCGATTTCGTGCGCACGCGCAACATACCTACACTGTTTTATTGGAATATAAATGTGTATATAGGGAATAACATGTTATAGATTATAAATATATATATATACACACACATATATATATATCTATATAAAAGAATGAGGACATGAGAAGATAAAATTCATAGGGAACGATTGAACACGCATTTCCGCCGGGGATTTTTTCAGTATTATATTTATCGTTAATTAAATTCATAAGCTGCTTTTTTAATCTGTAATATTTTATAGCACTCAATACTCACAGTTTTATGTTATAATATTAATATTATAATTAAGTCACCTTTATATACACATAGAAATACTCATCGATCTGCACATCGTTGTTGTGCAATGTTTTATTAACAAGGGAATACTGGCAACTTATCAATTTCATGCACAACTTATGTGGAATTTGTGAAATGATGTAAGTCCCATATCTCGTTATAAATATGTGCAAGAGGAACTTTCGCAGAATTCTTATAGTTTTTGTTAAATTAATCGGGTCTCTCTATCTTGTTTAGACTGCTGGTGATCCTTTGTAATTTCGAATATTATTATTTAATTCGAGTACGTTCGCAGTAATGCATACTTAATGTTAATTAATACCGAATGCACACACCTGATCTCCCCGCACGCAGGAATGCGTATTCGCGTTCTGGCATCCTTTTTTTTCAATTAAACCCTTGATCTACTAAGCTCTAACTTTACCTTTAAGCGACCAGGACGTTGTTCGTAAAGTAATACTAATAATCTTCATATAATCGCTTCATTCAATTCTCATTCGGAGGACATTCAAGTACATTTTTTTATGTGATTCAAAATGATAATCATCACACGAGTTGCAAAATATAGAATGCATAAAATAAGTAACGAAAGAAATGCAATTGAATGTTCTCCTGCTGCATTAATTCTTGCATGTGTTTTTTTTGCTATGCTTGAGCATGTTTTGTAAGTTTATCAATCTGGTATTGTTTTCTGGGTATCATAGTATTGTTGTTGCTTTGATTATGTTCTTCATCCAGTTATGAACATCATGCCATTTCTGTTAATCACTTATTGTAAAACTGTATGTGCGATGTTGAGGACATTGATTAGATCAATCATATTTTAATCTTCATCTTCCGACGATTGTTCTACTATGATCAATTATCATTTCACAACTTTGTCATCTTCATTGCTACCGTGATTTCATCTTTGATTATTTTATCTCATCATCAAATGATCGTTCATAGAATAGATTCGTCACATTTGCCAGAATCGTCGTATCAGAATTTCTTGATCGTCTCTTTTTAGCAGTACATTAATCATGTGTATTTACAAATGTGTATATTCGGTCATCTATTGATATTCGTTAATAAGCCCTTTGAATATGAAGTGTCTTTTCAAAAATACAGAATAGTTATATCATTGAAATTAAATTAAATTCAGAGATTCTTCAATTCCTGTATTGAATTACTAATCGTATTCCTGTATTAAATTAGTACTCAAAAGGCGACTTTCAGTTTCTAGCGATAATTCAAGTGGCGACTAAGATGCGTCATTAAGATTTAGCCCACTCACTTCTTGCTATTGAATTTAAAATCACCAGCAACTGAGAGAATCGCTTTCGAGTGCAAACGGTTAAACTTATTCCTGTGACTTATACACATAAGGCAAAAGGGCGCATGCATCCCACGTGGTAGAGAACGTTCTAAAATATGGTTCATATTGAAAGGGTGAATATAATGAAACTATAGAGTAATATTAGATCGACCCGTCTGCCTGATGCAAGGATCATAACAGGATACTTAATCTATGTGTATGTTGTAGGCGTCCTGTACCCAATATTCCTCCCCGAATTCCCGACAGACCATATTCCGGCCGATTAAACTGAGCTAGTCTACAAGAAGCACACGACACCTGTGTACGTCCACGGCCGAGAGTACTCGAGAAAGCTCGTTCTGAAGGGAACCGACGTCGGGCCACGTAAGAAGAGCTCAGGGCGAAGTTAAGGAGACCCGTCATTCAAAACAGGGATATAAAAAACCCTTCGACGGAATTGGTATTATTATCATCTCCTCTGACTTCAACGAAGTTCCACTTCGTCAGTACAAGATAAAAAGACTCGAGACGGGGGAGTCGATACATGATGCACACGATGGTGGAGGAACAAGGCTGTGCCACGAAAACGCAAGAGAAAGAGGGACCAAGAAAAGGAACTTGGACAGTATCCAGTACGAGGAAAAAGGTCTAAACCTATTTGCTCGATGCCCGGCAGCCATGGGATTCGACCAGTCACTTTTCTTCTTTCTCTGATACTTCGTCTTCTACGTTTATTTATACGGCTAGATGCGTTTAGAATTAACATGTAGTTTTTAAGTATTGAAGTCAACGCGCTCGATGCGCGCGCAAGGAGACTCACGAGGAATGATTACTAAAAAGTTCGTGATTCGGTGGTTGGGCCATCGTTACAAGAAGATACGCGAATGCTACGTATTACAAGAAATTCTGTTTCATCCGATCCTCGAAGTTTACGGGACAGCTTTCTTTTGTAATTAATGTATTGCAATGTATTATCAACTTGTTTCCTGTATCAGTATTATAGGTAAGGGTAGGAAAGGATACATTTTTTGTGGGGAACGAAGGAATCGTTGTGCTTTGATTAAAAATTTCGTTGGATTTGTGCAAGCTTTAAGGACTGAATATTATTTAATGGAAATCACGAGGTTTATAGTTAGCGAAATTATTCAAACAAACACGACGCGCATCTTCTTGTTCGAGTACCCCGTAGCCAAAGTATTGTAAAAAACCGAGTTACGCGTACGAAGTGATCACGTGCAACACGATTACCTCGATTTTAGAAGAACTTATTAGAAGAGAAGTAAGAAATTATTCGACGATATAATAGGATACCGTGAAAATGGAGAATCTACCGATAACAGCATTCCACAACCGCCTATTATACGATCTACGGTAGAAAAGACTCGAATCGATATCATCTTCCGATAATCACGAGAAGTCAACAATATTTTTTTTTTTCTTACGATTAACTTATTGGATCATGTTAACGTCATCTTGCAGCTCGGCTAATTAAGATTTCTGAACAACGAATTCGCATGGAGATAGAAGTTGTCCACGGTATGTATAAATATATTACGAAAGGGATTTCATTTATTCTGGAAACTTAGATTTGCCATGAACAGGGAACAAAATTATTCCACATTGAATACCTTTCATTTCCGACGCATGTGTAACGTAGATAATTTTGATCTCCATCTTTACTGCTTACTCTTTCGCATCATTAACATTTAGGTATTGCTTTTGGAGGAACGACAAGGGCAAACGTGTCGCTCGGAAATGATAATTATTTTAACGACCGTAAATAATTAATTGAATTGTACATACGAAACGAATAAAAAGTATAGTATTACGCGTCAATGTGCGTGCCAGGAAGGAAGAATTTTTGTAGTACCAAACATCACAGGCATAATTCATGTGGCATAACACGCGACACCGACTGACGTCTAATGTACCTACGAGATACGACGAATCAAATAAATGATATTTAATACGAGCCGAATCACCTTATATTTCACCGATAACATGTGAATCCCGATAATTCATCATTCTTCTTCCTTTCCCGTCTATTATTTGTCCACCAAAATGATCGTTTTTGGTTAAGTCGTTCATTTATTTAATATACATTACATATTTATTAAAAATGTATCAATGTTAATTAGTTAAATATTCTGTGTCCCGATACTTAACTACATTTACAAACAATTACGTTCTTGTTCTCTTTGACTATTATTAGAATTTATTCTTCAAAATAAACTCATGTGAAAAGCATATTAATATTCTGTCTTTGTATTGCGAAAACACTTGAAGTAATTACACCATGATGTCTGGTATACGGATAAAAACAAGTTGTATCTTGAAAGAAACTGTTCTTTGTTCGATAATATTACTATTGATTATCATCCCGGAATCGTTATGCCGATTGAAGTACCTGATTCTAATCAGTGCAAACTGATAGAAATAATCGATCAGATCAAAGTACTAGCTAAGAATGTGGATGAACTAAGAGCAGAAATAAGGTCTTTAAACAACAATGCTGCTTCGAGTAACAAAAGATTATCTGCATCCAAAGAATCCAACGGCACAGGATCAGCAAAACGCGAGATAAAGAAGTTTATGAAAAAAGTCACGGATTCAGTTAAATGGAAAAGGGACAAAGATCCCGTAACGAATCTACACGCAAAATTAAATGGCAGTAAACAAATCGTAGATCGGAATAACCAGACAGACGAAACCGATAGTCAGTTGCGAAAGAAAGAATTAAATGGAAAATATAAAAATGGAAGACTAAGGAAATCGCAAGAAAATCCAAAACAAACGAAAAAGAAGAATATGCAGATAACGAAATTCGATGAAAGTAGTAAAGAATCTGATTCACCAATGGATTTATCGGTAACTTCTGTTTCGAGTAATGAAGTCACTCTTCCGAGAAGAAAACTTCAACAAAACTATCACGACTTGAATGATTTCCCGAAACAAGTATTACTTTCGAATCATCATAAACAGGATTCTCCTAAGTCGATACAAAATCCGCGCAATGATAAGATTAGGAAACGCGACAGATCGGATGATAATGAGATATCAAGACTTCGACGAAAGCAAAATTATCATCATCTTCGAGCTAAGAATCGGAAGTTCTATATTTGCAATATTGACAGTGATAATATCAAAAATCATATCGACCGTCTTCCCGTTTATCCATATTCAAAAAAGAAACAATTCTGTAGAACATATTCTTGTGGCAGTGTAAGAAATAAGATGGATCCATCGAATCTAGATTCCACGAAAGATTCAAAAAAATTGTATAGGAAGAGACATTTTCCAAAAAGAACAAATACTGATCAAATAAAGAATGACGAAGTCAAACGAGATTTTCGAACGGATGGAGAATGTGGAAGTTCTTCCACATCTATGTCTGTCGATATGGAAGTTAATATCTCTGATGTTATGACACCTTATAATATGCAATGCAGAAATGAGTCTCCACGGAAACGGAAACCGAAGTTGTACGTAATAAATAAGAGAAATAAGGAGTATAATCATAACTGGGTTGACCAACTGGAAGAAATCACAGTTTGCGTGACCAAAGCATCTTCCGATTTCAGTCTCACCCCTCCGAACTCGGAAGAAAAGATGGCTGCCTGGAACAACAAAGTTAGCTGACACAAATATTAAATCTAATAGAAACACTTTAAGGTTATCAAATTATATTAGATTATATTAGAGTACTACTTTCTAGAAGTTACCGTTAAGAAATAGGCCGAACAAGGACTCTAAGTCATCTGTTAAAACTTCGACGACGGACCTCAAAAAATTTAGCCGTCTTTGCGAGCGAATAAAAGTATTTAGCGGGAAGAAATGTCCAAAAATAATGATTTTGAGGCCAAAGAAAAATATTAATCGAGCGGAAAGGGTATTTAGCAAATGTTTTCATTATTATCGAGAAAGTTCAAGCGTATCTTCGACTAACACGGAAATTAGTTTGAAGGATGAGGATAGCGAAATAAATTAAAGAAATAACGCAGATCCTTACATAATTCAAATTATTACATCATCGAGAGGATGTCCACCTGTTACTGAAAGAAAGGAATGTGTTTGTACTGCTTTGATCGATAGACAGCCTGGAGAAATTTACGAAGCTTCCAGAATATTCTCCAATATTAATAGACATCGTTCAAAATCTTCTTTTATTGGAAATGAATTTCGTAAAGACGAAGTAACTAAAAAATTGTATGCTTGCTTACGAAAACTTAATAATATTGTGGATTGATGTAATCGCAAACTGTAACTAAAGTCACCGAAATTTTTGATGTACTTATATTCGAACTGTTAGTATTTCTGCAATGGGGAAATTCTAATCATAATATTAAATAATAACAAAATGTCACCGTCATTAATGGATATCTTACTGCGCTATCTTTTATTAGAAATGAATTTCAAACCCGCGAAGTAACTAAAAAAAATAGTAATATCTTCGTCACATGTAACTGTAAACTGTAATTAAGTTTTCATCAAAATTTGCGGTGCAGAGATGAGAATTTTAGTATTCCTGAAACTGGGTTAACAATAAAATAATGAACATCGATGGTTTAGATAACTTAAAATAATGTATTACAACGATAACAATATTTGTATCCGTTTGTACGTACATGTACGTATGATATTTATAAACTATGTATAAATATGTTAACTTACATATATCTCACAGTGAATTCCGAATTCACGAATCCCGACTTTCGCTATAATATCCAAAATAATGCAAGGATGAAATACATAATCAATGGTTTTGGGTTCATTTGTGCTACAATTTCGATATTTCTCTTGGAACCATAAGTCCCTTCGTAACGTGACTCTTATCTATTTAATTATTTCTAAATCTTTCAAAAAACACGTAAATTGTTACTTTCTTAATGAATTACAACTTTGTACAATGTACTTTACAAGATAAATCCGTAGAAAGACATGTTGCAACTGATCCACGAGAATACCTCGTACAACACGCGTGTCCGAACTGAATATGTACCGCACGATATTTTACAAACATACGAATACCTTTATGAACATTCGCAAAGAGGGAAACTTCGCTTGGACATATTTACAATATACTTTATAAATTAACTGAATACTTACTTTAATTAATGCCAGTCGTGATTTGGCCAAGCCTACTGATGTTTACATACAAGATGACGAGGTAAAAAGTGGTTCAAGCTAATGCCTGGATCTGATAATAGTCACTAAACAATGGAATTAATTCAAGTAAAGTGAATTTTTAGTTCAACAGATTTGAGTATGTAATATATACGTGCCACGATATTTAAAGCCGTCTCGTAGATCGGGACAAGTACATATATGTATACATATATAGATGTATATATTAAATCCTAAGTTTAGGACGACGTATCAAAAATGTAGAGCAAAAATTTTCCAAAAGTAAACTTTCTTTTCGTGAGAATATCCAAAAAGGATGGAAGTCTCGTGAGTAAACTTTTCTTAAAACTTGGGGATATAATAGAAATGTAGAAGAAAATATTTGATATTTGTACTACATCCTAGAATGAGGTAAAACGTACCAACTATCGTGGTAAACGTTATTTATCACATTGTGCACGACTATTTTTCAAAATGTACAGGAAGATGAATAGTTTAGTAGCTAGTAGTCGTTTCACGATAGAATCAATTAAATAAATCGTTATTCTAATTCGGCAGAAGTTTGGAGGGAAATGTACAAGGAAAGTGATTGCGCATTATCATGTGTACCCTTTAACCGTGATTACCCTTGGAAAATCAATGTCTGCCCTGTTCCTTTCCAGGTATTGGTCTCTGATAATAATGACACCGGTACGTTGTAACGAATCCCTAAAGATAACCGAAAAATTATTCATCTCCTTTCAACGTTTTTATATGTTCGTTCAAACACTCCTCCGTCGATTCTACGAAAGTTTTGTTCATTGTTTCGTATACTTTATCCATTAACATTGGTAGATCGTCTTTGGTCAGCCCTTCGGTAGAAACAGGTGGCAAAATCGTAATGCAACTTGAACCTGCAATGTGAATTTTTTATTATGAAGTACTAATAAAATCTAGCCGGTAGTGTTTTTAACACTAGGTTTACGGACATTTTTTATGTACCTATCTCTACGGATACGCGTCAATTTAAGAATTTTTGAGAATTACACATAGTGAATTTCGAGATTAGAAGGCTTAGAAGATAGTGAATATGGATATATATTTGCCTGGTTAAATGTATAAAAGTCAGCATAAGTGGTAAGAGAGAAATGAAAACGTCAAAATGACGCGTCACGTAAACCTAGTATTAATATACCGATAATGGAACACGAGTGATAATAAAATGTAGCATGTAAACAAGAAATGAACACGTTGACCGCCGGATCGAGCGATTTGATTCTAAATTTCCAAACAGTACTAACATCTAATGATAAAATTTTGTAATTTTATTTCATATACCATTAGAGATGAAGTATGACAAGAATATGCATTAGATATGTAAAAAAATGAAGCAAATGATCGCTCGGTAGTCAAGGTGTTAATATTGAATATCTAAATAAGTTCCGTGCGTCCAGGAGTTTCTTTTGTATTCAAAACCGGCAGAGTTTTTCGCAATGGGAATTGACGAAGTTGCCCCAAAAATGGCAAGAAGTTATTAATAATAACGGGGAATTTATTAGATTAAAGTCCATTGTAGTTCATTCTATTGACGAGTAAACTTTCTTTTAAAAACCGGAACTTATTTATGACTCAATCCAATAGAAACTACAGTGATACTATACTATTTATAGTTTTTCAGTCGAAACGGCTACATTACGATCTTCATTAATTACAAATATTTGAATTAGGGGAATTTCGCGGATTAATACAGATTAAAAAGTGCCCAAACCCGGGACAGTAATAAAGTCTCAAATTAATTGAAATTTAAAAGATTAAGCATTCAATCAAGATCGTAACATAGTCGTTTCAGCTACAAATTTATAATTAATCTTTAATATAATACAAAGTTGATTAGCAACTGTGTCTCTAGCCCATAGTGTTCATAATACACTGATATCAGCCTATATTAAAATATAAATAATATTTAATGAGAACTTAATTAACCTGAGTTAAATCTCTTCAATTTGCCATTCAAAAAATAATATCTCGAAACTACAACTGGTTGTATGGGCGTTTGCGAGGCAATCGCGAGATGGAAGGCTCCTTTTTTAAACGGAAGTAGGGAAGCGCGCGAATGTCTGTGGCCTTCCGGAAATAGTAGAAGTTTCGCCTGCAACATTAACGATGCAACCCGTTAATCCACTGTCGGTTATCGCTTTTTTTTAGTAATCCATCGTTATCGACATTCGCGTGATCCTAATTGTCACCTTTAAATCTTTAATCGATTGTGCCGTGGAATTTACGGTATCCTGAGCCTGCTCGCCTCTCCGCCTGTTAATAAATATCGTGCCCCACAGCCACGTTGCCAACCCAAAGGGTCCAAAATACATTATCTCTTTCTTAGCGATGACTGTACATCGTTCCAATACTGGCCAAAGTTCGCCTAAAACTGAACACTAATTATGACTTACGTATTCTTAAGTGCAGTCAAAGAACTTAGAACTTAAATATTTATTGAAAATTATCATTCATTGCCGTCATTTTGGGACAATACTCGAATTAGCCTACAATGACAGTACCGAAGGTCCGTTGCGAAAAATCATTCTAATCAATCAGGTGCTATCTCGTAAAATAATAACTGCTTCAGAAACACGATAACATCAATTATAATATGAAATGTTATACACGAAGTTAATTATTAGTTTAATTAAGTAATTCATAAGTATGTTGGGCCACGAATCGTCTTATAATTACCACATAGATCGAGTGCACTCTGGTGATTGATTAACACGATGCACCCCGAATCCTTAACGATATTTTCTTTTCCACGTATACGAAACGTTACGCCTAGAAATTTCCCGCCAAGCCTTATAGAAAGCGCAGGTATCCTAAGCGAAAGAGTATGATTTACCAAGTAATACTGCTTCTATAATGTTAAGTCATCCCATAAGTAACTCATTTCAAAACTCACACGCTAAAAGCACTTACATTTATCAAACAATGAATGCAGTGGAATTAGCAATTATAACAGTTATACACTAGTTAATAATTCATTGGTCACACATTTTTAACGATTATTGTCGCAGAAATTGTAAAAAGTGAATTCTTTAACCCTTCAACTGCGGCGTGTTTTAATAAAACAAGCATTATGCAGTCCGATATTCACACGACAGTAGTTGAGACTGAATTGCGTTGTTAAAAATTAGAATAATCGAGGGATTAAGGAAATTCTATTATTTGATCGGTTGCTATGTGACATGTAACGGTATATTCGATACTTTGAACCAACATATTTGTTTGTTATGGTACCGCGACCAAAATGTTTATACAGTAAACTTCCGTACAACGCGATTTCATACAACGCGTACCGTATTAACCGCGTTATACGGGAGTCTACTGTATTATAAGCCATTCTCGAATACGCCTAAAATGATTTCATTGGTTCTGCGCTTTTGGTACAAGGTAGCAGTTATCACTTCGTGATCCATAGGTTGAGATACTTATATAGTATTCTTCCGTAAAAAAAGTAAATGCATTCTACTGAGAAAAATGTACTGGTTTTATGTATACGCTTTTCGCAGTCAAAGGATTCAAGATTGATAAACGAGTAATGGACTTAACTGTATAATAATGAAAAATATATATAGCGACGATACAATCATCATTTTTACCAATGGTGACACTATTTAAGAAGTATTTAACACTAGAACTACCAAAGGTGTCAAAGTGACTTGTTTACCATTTTTAGGTAAATTATCCGGGTATGTCACGGCTACTTGTTTGAGATTTTCTTATGAGATTTTTAATGCAATTCAATTTGTAATCTACTTGTTTCAATCTAAAATGGTCTTAGAACATCATTAGGTATCATATACCATCGATTTGGATCATCTAGAAGTGATTTTGGCGACTTTTAATTTTTGGCAATTTTTGAAGGTATACCCCTTTACATTTTTTCGACTTCGGTTCGACCCATTTTTGACCAATTCAAATTTTTTAACCGCTCCTTTCGACCCAAAATCGTCCTAGAATATGTTTATACACAATTTACCATCGATTTGGGTCATCTAGAAGTGATTTTGGCGACTTTTAATTTTTGGCAATTTTTGAAGGTATACACCTTTACATTTTTTCGACTTCGGTTCGACCCATTTTTGACCAATACAAATTTTTTAACCGCTTCTTTCGACCCAAAATCGCCCTAGAATATGTTTATACACAATTTACCATCGATTTGGGTCATCTAGAAGTGATTTTGGCGACTTTTAATTTTTGGCAATTTTTGAAGGTATACCCCTTCAGATTTTTGCGATTTCGAATCGACCGATTTTTGACCGGAAAAAATTTTTAAGCCACTTCCTTCGACCCAAAATCGTCCTAGAATATGTTTATACATCATCTACCATCGATTTGGGTCAGTTAGAAGTGATTTTGGCGACTTTTAATTTTTGAGAATTTTTGAAGGTATACCCCTTCACATTTTTTCGATTTGGGTTCGACCCATTTTTGAGCAATAAAAATTTTTTAACCGCTTCTTTCGACCAGATATCTTCCTAGAATATGTTCATACATCATTTACCATCGATTTGGGCCGTCTAGAATTTATTTTGGCGACTTTCAATTTTTGAGAATTTTTGAAGGTGTACCCCTTCACATTTTTTCGACTTGGTTTCGACCTATTTTTGACAAATACAAATTTTTTAACCGCTTCTTTCGACCCAAAATCGTCCTAGAATATGTTTATACACAATTTACCATCGATTTGGGTCATCTAGAAGTGATTTTGGCGACTTTTAATTTTTGGCAATTTTTGAAGGTATACCCCTTTACATTTTTTCGACTTCGGTTCGACCCATTTTTGACCAATACAAATTTTTTAACCGCTTCTTTCGACCCAAAATCGCCCTAGAATATGTTTATACACAATTTACCATCGATTTGGGTCATCTAGAAGTGATTTTGGCGACTTTTAATTTTTGGCAATTTTTGAAGGTATACCCCTTCAGATTTTTGCGATTTCGAATCGACCGATTTTTGACCGGAAAAAATTTTTAAGCCACTTCCTTCGACCCAAAATCGTCCTAGAATATGTTTATACATCATCTACCATCGATTTGGGTCAGTTAGAAGTGATTTTGGCGACTTTTAATTTTTGAGAATTTTTGAAGGTATACCCCTTCACATTTTTTGACTCGGATTCGACCCATTTTTGACCAATACAAATTTTTTAACCACTTCTTCCGACCCAAAATCGTCCTAGAATATGTTTATACATCATATACCATCGATTTGGACCATCTAGAATTTATTTTGGCGACTTTCAATTTTTGAAAATTTTTGAAGGTATACCCCTTTACATTTTTTCGACTTCGGTTCGACCCATTTTCGACCAATACAAATTTTTTAACCGCTTCTTTCGACCCAAAATCGCCCTAGAATATGTTTATACACAATTTACCATCGATTTGGGTCATCTAGAAGTGATTTTGGCGACTTTTAATTTTTGGCAATTTTTGAAGGTATACCCCTTCAGATTTTTGCGATTTCGAATCGACCGATTTTTGACCGGAAAAAATTTTTTAACCGCTTCTTTCGACCAGAAATCTTCCTAGAATATGTTCATACATCAATTACCATCGATTTGGGCCGTCTAGAATTTATTTTGGCGACTTTCAATTTTTGAGAATTTTTGAAGGTGTACCCCTTCACATTTTTTCGACTTGGTTTCGACCTATTTTTGACAAATACAAATTTTTTAACCGCTTCTTTCGACCCAAAATCGTCCTAGAATATGTTTATACACAATTTACCATCGATTTGGGTCATCTAGAAGTGATTTTGGCGACTTTTAATTTTTGGCAATTTTTGAAGGTATACCCCTTTACATTTTTTCGACTTCGGTTCGACCAATTTTTGACCAATACAAATTTTTTAACCGCTTCTTTCGACCCAAAATCGTCCTAGAATATGTTTATACACAATTTACCATCGATTTGGGTCATCTAGAAGTGATTTTGGCGACCTTTAATTTTTGGCAATTTTTGAAGGTATACCCCTTTACATTTTTTCGACTTCGGTTCGACCCATTTTTGACCAATACAAATTTTTTAACCGCTTCTTTCGACCCAAAATCGTCCTAGAATATGTTTATACACAATTTACCGTCGATTTGGGTCATCTAGAAGTGATTTTGGCGACTTTTAATTTTTGGCAATTTTTGAAGGTATACCCCTTTACATTTTTTCGACTTCGGTTCGACCCATTTTTGACCAATACATATAAATAATATATAAATAAATGTGGAAGCATAACTGAGTATATATTCGGTAGTTCTAGTATTAAAAATGATAATATAAAAACTGAATCTAAAATCATTCAAGCAGAACCACGTTACTTATGGAAAGACTGCACGCTTTATTTTCGCGTTCAAACTTACAGTGCATTCCTCCAGTTCCTAATCCGTCGCAGCATCAAAGGTATACACACAGTCGGTACTATAGCACAGATTAGTAAGAAAAAGGTGAATTTTAGACGATATCTTACACTTTCCAATGACGCAGCTGCCGTTAGGAGAGACAGGAAGAGCGTTATCCCGATGCTATAAGTAGCTAAACACAGCATCCTGAAATTATACCAGTAAAGACCACCCCTCAGATTCTTCCTTGATTACAATAAACCAATTACAAATATATGGCTGGCAAACACTAAATTCAAATACAAGTAATTAGGGGTAATTTTCCACTAACTTAATCCGAACAGGCGAATAATATTCAAACAAAGCGTATGCGTTGTTTTTGGATACTGCTAACAATATCTGCGTGGAAGATTATTCGACCATTGCGAAAGTATATTAAAAAATATTATGGAACCCTGGTAACCCTGTTATCAAAGATTGCAGGATTACCGTATGATACGTAATATTATTGTGTGCATAAATATTATCTAGAACGCGGGATATCACGTTTATGTACTGAAAGAACTGATTTTTAGAAAATCATTGTTAAATTTCATTTTAAGTGGCGATGCTTAACACGTGGTTCTTAAGGCGCTATTCCAACCAAGTATCCTTCCGGAAAAAATCAGTAACTTTGCAAGCTCAAAATCTCAAAAACTAATTGAAATCGATTATATATATGAAAAGGCAATGCATTCGTCTTGAAAAGCACTATCAAACGATCGGAAGAAAAATATATAGTTCCATTTAAAAAACCGAACTCAATCTTCATATCTTCTTAAGTAATAACATAAAAAACAATTTGCTTGCGTCAAAAGATTTTTCTCTTTGTACGCAAAGACGAAATGTTAGTGCGGTTTAAGATCGCAGTAGATAATAATTCCAAATTGTTGTCTAGTCTCCCTTAATTTCTTAAAACTTTTCACGATTTTTTTAACAGTTTCAAGAGTGTCCGATACCTGAAGAAAGAATTCCGTTTCAAAAATTAGTTGAAAAAGTAAAACGAGAATTAGAAACGTATGAAGTTCGCAGTTAGCCATTTCTAAAATCAAGGTTCTGATCATTATAATCCAACGAAAGTAATCTGCGCGAAGAGTTTTTAAAGCGTGGATAGTTAATGCGTTAGCACAGTAAATCCTTTTCATGACAGTCAACATTGTCATAATATAAACACAGAAGGTAGTCAGAGTTCCATGGGTTATATCATTTCATCTGATAAAGTATGCACTGATAAGTAATGCAAAGTTCGAAGTACACTCGCTTTCCGCGAAACTCATTGCATTTACTTAATGACCAACTGCCGTGACAAGTGATTATTCTGAAAATGATTGATTTCTTGTTTAAGGTGACCATCTATTTTCACCGTGAAATCAGTACAAAAATAAAAATTGGTTAGAAAACACTTTAATCCAATATTTATGTGTAGCCCTTTAGTGTAGTCGAAAAAAACACGTTAATTTAAACTTGTAACTTCAATATTTTATTGGGAATAACTAAAATTATATATGTACGGCTTCACAGTCAAGGGGTTAAGGAGCTCACGTAGAATCTCCATAATTTTCGATGATGTCACAACGGTATATAAGTAAATCTTTGCATAACGGAAGTCTGTCTTGTTATCTACGCGTTTATGGAGGCCCTAAAGTAAAGTCAACATCCCATTTTTGTGTGTTAGAGCCGGTTTTTTGACAGATCTCGCAAAGAAAGTTTAACACATTGAATGGCAGTCACTGATGACCACCGATGCCAATACTATTAAAACTCGAATCAAATATATCGCTAATATTTGTACAATCTTCAATATTTTTAACGTTACGATAACGATGTAAAGTAACCCATGTATCGTAGAGCGTTTGAACAGTTTTATTTTGAGAGGTTATACAGATCTTACGGACACGTATCGTGAAGTATAGTATAATATAAGTATAGTATGTGGTGCTCAACGTGTTAATCTATTCCGGACGCATTAGAGATAAACTAGTAGTGCAGAATCTTCTTCCTGCATTACAATTATCTTTTCTTCTCCACTTATCCGGTTCTCGATAACTGTATTAAACCTCGCGCGGGGTCAAAGTTTATCGCGTGCGCGTGCACTTTAATGAATTGTTCAACGATCCAATGGAAAAAGACTCTCGTTATGTGCAAATTTATTATCGAGATTATCTGCAATGTGTTTTCTGGCTTGTGAGATACGTTCTTCGATGAACCTGGAATGTGTCACAATACCGCGGCTGCGTAAAGGAGACGTCATAATGCCGGGTGAGCCTTGCTGCTCGTGGCTTTAATTGGTGTATTGTTATGCGATGTTAAATTCAAACGATTAGTTGAGTTTTAAGTGCAACAACCTTGACCATCTGTTGCTGTTGCCGCAATTTTCTTAGGTTATCACAAATCATGCATATACTACCTCTATAATTTTCTAAAATAAATTATGAGTTGAATTATTCTTTAAAAATCGAACACTTATTTCTGGACAGACGGAGTAAATAATAACTCTATAAATAATACACTTCGTTCTTATAGAGGTCAAACTCATTAACTACGTATTTATGGAAGATGGAAGAAAATTATCAATAATGATGGGGATTATATTGTTAATTAAATGTTAAATAAAATAGAATTTTGTATAGATATCAAAAACGACATTACTTATTGCTACCCCTAATATAAACTCGTTTAATTATTGATTTGTAAATCAGCTGTATTCAATGTAAAATAATAATCAGATATTCATGTGTTTATAAATAACTGGTTTGTTTGTAAGTATAATGCATTTATATGCGTATATATATAGGATCTGATTAAAAGCAGAATAATCAAGATCATTCTGGTATAATTCAAGGAGTGTCCACACATATGTCGCTTTTTACTTATCAAGTTGTTTAGATGAGAGTCGTAAGATCGCGATCTCAACTTTAATCAAGAATCGTGCGATAAAATGATTGAACTTTCATCGGATTAAGAATATTAGTTCCAACACGGTTCACTCGAGCCTATTATTTTGATTAACCGAATAACACTACGATAGTATTATGTCGTACAATATGAGACAATCAATGATATCGTTGCAAAGATATTCCTACATTTTATTTCGCAGATTATTTATGCGAATAACTAGGGCGATACATTTCAGGAAACAAACGATTCGTCTAACACTAGAACTATGAAAGGAGCCAAAATGACTTGTCTGCCATTTTTAGTTAAATTATTTGAATATACCACAGCGCATTGTTTGGGGTTTGATATACTTTCATTTTATATACATAACGCAAATAATTGAATCCATTAATTAATTTAAATCCTCGAGCTATATTTTAAATGTAAATAAATATGTAAGTATAATTGAGTACAAATTTGGTAGTTCTAGTGTCAAAGTTGAAGATCTAAATATATTCCAAAATATTTTAACGCGTCATTAATGTCGATATACTTTACATCTACTCGTTTAGTTATTTTTCATAAATCGATTATAAGCAGCGTAGAATAATAAGCAGGAATTGCGTTTAATAGTATCATAAGTGTTCAATAACACATTAAAATAACTATACCAATGTAAATCAATAATTATGTCTAAACAAAGGTATGCGTAATAATTATATGAATTAAATGGTTTTATGTAACAATTATATAATGAAACGTATACAATATAGTATATTATATAATAATTAGTAAATAATTATATAATAACTAACAAGTATACTTACATATATATATCAATGATTTATAAAATATTTGTTTTTATAAATAATTATGTGGCGGTCTTTATGGAGTGGGCGTTCAACTCGCCGAATTGTAGAAACTGAGGTGGTTTTTATCATTATGTAGCTAGCATCATCGAAAGAGTGCATGGAATCTATTATCATTTATAATGACTCTAAGAAACAGTTTAAGGTAAGGCGATCGGCATTTCGATATCTGCCGATACTGAAATAACTCTACTTTATGTCGGGTTCTCGAATGAAGGCACTCCGAAGGCAGAAATATCTATATTCATAATCGAATTCATGGTGAAAAATAAGACGATGCCTTCTTTGTACAACCTAACAGTACGTTGTTCTTACTCCGATCAGTACCCGTTTTTTAATAAGATACAGTCTTATTGTATTATCGGGGAAACGGGGGTGATTGTAAAATAATCTTTTCGAAAATATGACTACGGTCTTATTTTTGGGTGGTCTTATTATTGGAAGAAACTGATAATGCGCCCGATTATTATCACAACCAGGTTCTCTTCTTCTGTCGCACGCAAAATAGAACACACTTTACGCGAGGTCACTGACACACTCGACAACTGACAATATTACTACGACTAACATCAAAGTTGAGAACAAACATGGAGGACCAAAAACAGAATAGCATGCTTCACGTTTATACGAGAATGTACGAACAACACAGATTACGGCAGAAAATATTCCTACCTTGTTTTAACACTAACCATTTCGCACAAAATTTAACGTAGAAATAGAAATGCAAAGTTCATAATAAACTTCATAAATAATCAATAAAAACATCAACTAAGCGATGTACCTTAAACATAAATCTAGTATCATCGAAGGTGAAATATTCTATTCTTGGAATATTTATTGGGCGGAGTTTTATGATTGTAAAATATTAATGATTCTGATGAAACACAATCTGTCGGTATTCTTCAACATCGCTGCATCGTTATTCGTTAAATCCCAGGTTAAATATAAATCTAATATCATCGAAATTAAAATATTCTATTTTGGAATATTTACTGGGTGGGGTTTTACGATTGTAAAATATAAATGATTCGAATTCTGCCATTTTCTGGGTTTTGAAAGACTGGTAATCACACAGAATCTTCTCGACGTTCTTCAATATTACTGTTATTGTTATTGTTATTCGTGAAATCAGTTTTATAATATATGTTAACAACCACTCGACTATTTCTTGTTTGTACTTCATAGAAGAGTGATTTAGCGTTTTAACGAGGTCATACAATGACAAGTCGGAAAATACGCTACTGAATTATATTTCGTTATATTACGTGTATAAGTATCTTCGTTTTCTATACGACGCTGGAGTTATGTAAAATATGAATTCTAAATTCGAAAAAACTTTCCCAGCCAGTTTATACAACCATAATTCAACATCACTCACTATCCTCCACATTACCTACGCAATTTTTTTATTACACGTGAAACAATTACATAACACTAGAACTACCGTTAATGCACTCAGCTGTATTATATATTTATGTATTCTGCTGTTATGAAGATAAAATTCATTAACTAACATTTTCATGCAAGCGAGTTACACAGGTTTTTGTATACTTTTATAATTCAAATTTCAATATCCACGAAAGAAAACATTTAACAATAATGTTTGTTAAATTATTATAACTGAAGAAGAAAATGGCAAAATCGTAGTTAGTGATTTTTACTTATATAACAACAATATGCCCTTAAAAGCAAAGAGGAATGGTGAAAAGAAATTGATCGATTCAGTTACGTTTATTATGCAACACGAGTCGCACAATATCTGAAAAAGTAGAACATTATAAATTTCAATATTTCTATTAAATATCGCAGATACGTCATTTTGAGTGCCGTCGTAGTTCTAGTGTTAGTATTAATTTTAGAACTCCTCGATGTCAAAATACTAATTTTATTAATAACGTTACTCCGTTAAGTATTTGTGGTCTAATATCAAAGTTATTATTGCGCGCCCTCGAAAACATACAAGAATATGCCAGTACTTAGTTTATGGTAAATGCAAGGAAACGTGCCTCGCATTCCGTGGAATAAGAATCGAAAAACGTGAGAGAGAGAGAGAGACAGAGAGAATATAAAAGGGAGTTGTAACAAATATTTTACAAGCGTATGCATTTTTTTCGTGCACCCTTTAAAGAAGAGACTCCCATTTCCTACGTGACATTCATATAGTACGCTCGGCCATTGTTCTAACACAATAACACCCCGTCGCGACAATAAATTGTAAGATTTCCTACTTCGTACATAACAAGAGACTGCTGGGTACTCCCAACAAAGGAAACGTTGCAACGGAATTTTCCCCGAGAGTCAATTTGGTAAAGAAAACGAGGGAAGTGCTTTCATTATTTTACGCGTATCGTTTGAATTATACTTCTCCCTCGTGTAGCGTGTAGCGAAAGAATGAAGTTACTTGTGCAGGATTCCGTGGCTAATAATTAATCAACTTAATTCGTAGAAGCGAAAAAACTACTGAAAAATGGAATATAATAGTTGATGGATATATTGGGTTGGTCTATACGTTCGTGCGGTTTTCTCTTCATATTGAATATAAGTATCTCGTGACGATTGCATATCAGCTATGTATTATACGTTATTCAACAGCTTTTGTTTTATTTGTTTATTTGATTGTTAAATAATGGTGGAGAATACGTTGTAGGTTAATTTCTATTAAATATTTGGAATAAAACAGAATTTTTCATATTCCACAAAACCGCATGAACTTATAGA
This sequence comes from Nysson spinosus, assembly GCA_910591585.2. Taxonomy (NCBI): domain Eukaryota; kingdom Metazoa; phylum Arthropoda; class Insecta; order Hymenoptera; family Crabronidae; genus Nysson; species Nysson spinosus. The sequence continues at coordinate 6,394,652 of OU342843.1, read as the reverse complement.
ACAACCATGTATATTCATTGAATGATAAGTGATATTATAAGTATATATTATAATATAATATAATAGAGATTGGATATAGGCAAGACTATTATAAGAGACTCGAGGCTCTATAATATATTATGATTATATTATAATCTATAATATAATCTTTTCAATCCCCGAAAACCTCAAAATTCGTACTAATTTACATCAATGCTCGTGTTACGAGTTCTACAAACGATTCCTGACCATAGAACCTTGCCAAGAGTAATCTTCAACTCTTTTCAACGCATAGCATCATTTCGAATTCCGAGTGCATTTTGCAACGTATCTTTAATCACAAAGGAATAAGCTACTACAAACATCGCAATACACAAGATAACCAGAGAAGAGTAATCATTATAAGAATGTGACCTGATCTTCGCGCGAACGTTGTGACATCAAACCTTCGATTGCACTTTCAACCTGGACTTAACACTTTACTATTCTCTTAAAAGAAGAACACGGGACTTAGAACTCGTTCCACAACCATATCCTCATTGAGATGCACAATCACAACCGTCTATTTACATTCTCTTCCATGAAATCTTCCAGGATACGTTGAAACCAACCGAACACTATCACACGTCCTATATATTCACATTGCCCTTTTCTATGGAAATAATAAAAAACGTTATTACCCGCCGGTAAAGCCGGTAACCTAACCAACGTATCGTAACGTTTCGAAAAAGAAATCCAAACAGTTGGCCCACGCTTTCATTCCCATGTATCGAATCAACGCACATCCTTCTTACGATTTGAAGTTTCGAACGTGTTGCGGATCACGAGATATTTCCGCGAATACGCGTTACTTGGACCGATGTTTCGATAGATGTCCGTTAAAAAGATATATCTTGGATTCTTGGATTCTTGGATCTCGGGAGCAAGTGATAATGTTAGAGAAGGTTTCAAATATTTCGTTGCTAGATAAAAACCACTGAATAACGACTCCGACGCGCCACTTTGAGGGAAAACGTACGCGACTTGCGCTTTGCTACCCTTAGAATTCCATCCTTGACTTTGTATTTCTTTAATTGCGTTACTCACATCTCGCACATCTCCGATTTGGTCAGTGATAAACGGCAGCACGAATTGAGAAAAAACGAACTGTCAAACACAACAGGCACTCCCTCACTAAAGTAACACTCTCTCTTCGACAAGACACGTGCGCGAGGTATCGAGCGACTGACTGCCAGGCTTCGTGCTTTTTCGACATTTTCCGACCGCTCCCTCTCTATAGGCAAGTTTGGCGGGTAACAGAACCGTTAAGCGGATGCACGGTATTTTTGGTGCTTTTTATTTATCCCCTCATCTTATCTAATAGAATCTTCGATTTTCTTCTATAACCCGTGTTTTTTAGAAAGACGGTGACCTGCAACAGAAAACCAAATGATGTAGTATCTGTTCCATGGCATAGTAATCTATTGTTCGCATAATGTACACTTAAAGGTTTGATAAAACACATCTTATTTTCAATCATTGTAGTTTAAGTTAATATTCATTATTTTGTTCCACGATTTTTGAAATTTACTAATATTGCGGAGAACAGAGATTTAATTTCCCCCATTTCTGAACATATTTAATACGGTTTGATGAAAAATCGAATGCTTTTTCCAGGCAAGCAAAGGTTTAACTTCAATTATAATTTTAACAGATAGTACTGTAACTTCGTATGATTTATGAAGACGGTTTGATAACGAATATGTTAGGCGGACAAAAATTGATGCTCAGGTGAAATAAACGTTGATAAACGTTTGGCCGTGTCATTCGTTTTAACGCGAAATACGTAGCGTAGCGTTCATTTAATTGATTACTTAACTTTAATATTCTAGCATTATTTCTGGCTCCACGAACTTAAATTCGTGAATGACGACGAATCTTTATCGGGAAGTCAGCCGATTTATGTCCTTGAATCGTAGGATGAATCATAACATTTCGTAATTACGGATTATTACAATTCCCACTTTAAAGTATCACCGATTAAAGTCCGTTGAGAATGAATTCCCTGAAATCGATATATCGAAATTCAGAATCACGTTGAAAGTTCAAATCCTCAAGAATCCCACACCCGTATTAAATATCATTTCTCGCGCGTTACATTATCGCACGAGAACATTTCGCACACATGTGCGAAACTCACACATGTACACACACATTACTTTACATAGCGGTGTGTACTGTGTGATTTTAAGTGTGTTGTATTGTGTCCTACGTGATATAAGTTATTATAAGTAAATTATTTTACGAGGTCGTCCCCATGGCATCGCCAGCACCGAAATCCCCCGAACAGTCTGAGAGAAATAGAAAATATGATAGGCAGTTAAGGTATATAATTCGATAATAACGCGTTCGAGGTTAGAATCTGCAACTTTAGATGTCTACGTAGCATTCAAATTCTTTTAAACCAAAATCGTTATTTAATGAATATTTAGAATCGCAATTTTTTAACGAGGCCGTCTTTATTCCCGAGTCTCCAATTTGAAAAGCTTTAAATTTCTAGAATGGTTTTGTGTTGTGTACGTAGGAATCGTAATAATTTGATTAGATAGCATTGTTTGTTTGTATTAAGACTATGGGGTGATCATGGTCAAGCATTCTTGGAAGCTGCACATGTTTGTCTGATAAATGCGACGGGTCTCGGTACAGAAATTTTGAAATCATTAGTGCTTCCAGGTATTGGAGCATTTACTATAGTTGATGGTAAAAAAATTACTAATGAGGATATTGGTGCAAAGTATGTATATAATACTTTATATACATTCAGATGAGTCAATTCTACATGTAATTATGACTTGGTACTTAGCTGTTAAATCAATTTGGTTAGCTTTTTCTTAGAAGCAGAAAGTGTTGGGAAATCTAGGGCACAAGTAGCTACTCAAATGTTATTAGAATTAAATCCTGATGTGAGAGGTGATTATATTGATGAGGAACCTGAACAAATTTTGCACAATAGCCCAGATTTTTTCAATAACTTTACTGTTGTCATTACTACCTCCCTTAATGAAAAGTAAGAGTAAAGAATAGTGTGATATTACACTGACTATTAATACAGTAATTTACTGTATTTAAAAAATTGTTTTGGTATTCCATAAGAATAAAACTTCCAGATCCTTGATTCTTTTATCAAGAAGACTTTGGGACATAGATATACCATTAATAGTATGTAGAAGTATAGGCTTTATTGCGTATATGCGGATTCAAGTGAAAGAGCATACTATTATTGAAACACATCCTGATAATGAGACACCAGATTTGCACTTGGACAAACCATTTGAATCACTGAAAAAACATCTTGATTCTATAAATCTTAATGAAATGAGCTTTAAAGATCATAGCCATGTTCCATACTTGGTCATACTCTATAAAAATTTAGAGAAATGGGTTTTGGAAAAGGGGGATTTACCGAATACTTATAAGGAGAAACAACAATTACGAAGTATGATAAAGGAGGGGATGAGACGGGACGATAACGATACAAAAAATAGTGAGGAAAATTTCGAGGAAGCTATTAAAGCTGTAAATACGTGCATAGGACGCACGCAAGTTTCAGAGAGCGTAATGAATATTTTAAACGATGAGCGATGCGTCAATTTAACAGCTAAGGTATAACGAATATATTAATAAAACCGCACACCGCGTCATTAAGTAGGAACGATATATTTTTAGAGCAGTTCTTTTTGGATTATTGCGAAAGCGGTGCGTGATTTTGTCGAAAACGAGGGGGCGGGTTTATTACCATTGAAGGGCACATTGCCCGACATGATCGCGGACACCGAAAAATATATTACTCTCCAACAAATGTAAGATTGCACATGGTGTCACGATTTTAGCGTAGTGCATATATCTGCAATACGATATTGGCCAAAATAATTATTTTAGTTATCACAAACAAGCAACGGCTGATGCGGAAGCGGTTTGGCGGCGTACACTGCAATTATTACGTCAGTTAGGGAAGTCCTCGGATTCAATCTCCGAAAGAGATATTAAATTATTTTGTAAACACGCTACAGACATACACGTGCAAAGAGGGACGTGTATCGCGGATGAGTACGATCCTAAAGTTACGGATGTCAACAACATAGGTAACTCTTTGTAAACCAATATCAACTCATTATCGTTCTTATTACGTATTTATGTACCCTACAGTGCAAAGTTTGGAAAATCCCGACAGTATGATGGTATATTACGTCCTCCTTCGCGGAGTCGAAAAGTTTCAAGCAGAATATAATTCATATCCGGGAGAGTTCGACGATCAAGTCGAACCCGACATTGTTAAGCTTAAAGTAAATTTCTTGCTTAAACGCAACATTGAAAATGCTCAAAGGTGCATAAATATGCAGTAACAAAGTAATGCAATTGCTTTCTAGGCGTGTATAACAAAGTTACTGAGTGAATGGGGATGTGGGCCGTTGGCGAAGGACGATTATGTCCATGAATTTTGCCGATTCGGTGGATCCGAATTGCATTCAGTTTCGGCGTTTTTGGGCGGCCTGGCAGCTCAGGAGGCTATCAAATTTATAACGAATCAGTATAAACCTGTTCACAATACTTTCATTTACGACGCCGTAACATCGAACTCTGGAACATTCTTTTTCTAGTTCTAAGTATTACTATAAATATACATCTCTGTACTGAGCGAAACAATAAACAATTTTTTTAGTTTACAACTGTTACTGATTTCATTACCTGTGACTACGATTGTATTTCCCCGATTATCGTGGAGTTAAAAAAAAAGCAGTTGATCCATTGAAACTACCTTTGAACGAGTATAATATCAACACTTTAATGTAGCAATTAACTGATACACAAGTGATTCGTTCTTATGTATAATAAACAACTATTAATAACTATCACTTACAGTAAATATGTATAAGGCGCAAAGCAAATTAATATTTCATTATTACCTCACGATCATCATGTACACTGACATTTAATATCTTACCGGTGTTCCACTCTCGATATAATAACTTAAGGGAAAACGAGGGGTTGCGCTTTGATTTCCGCGTTTCATTTTCGTTTTGTACGATATTAGCGTTATTTTGTTTGTTTCTTATCACGTTTAACACCATCACGTTGCTTTTCGAAAACAAATGAATCGTAAGAATCACGAGCGAACGAATTCATCATTGATCACGATTAACAATACTACGATAGAAAAAAACTCTTCCGACACTCAACTTTCGCAGAAACCACCGCCACGATTCATGTTGCACGAAGTTGCATCTTATGAATCTCGTTTCGGTGCATCCTCCGCTTATTAATTCCATTACTTAATTAACACTTAAAGTTTCGTCTCTCGATAGACACGATTGCAACAATGATTTCGATTACGTACGTACAGACTCGTGAAGTTTGTACAACAGGAAGCAGTTAATGCGAAAGTCTTGACAAAAACGATCACGTCGATCAAAAGGACAAACACAATATTCGATAGAAGACACACACTGTACTTTCGTGTACACACTTAGCACCAATAAACACACAGTAGAAAGAAAGAATAAATTACATTATTACGATATAGAAGGTAGAGTTGGTGTAGAGTATCGAGAGGTAAAGAACATTAACGCGTCAGCAACGATTGATAGTCAGAAATTTTCATAAATAGGGTTTTTGTTTCACCCATTAATTAGCAACGATCAATCAGTGGGGACATCAAGAAGCGTTCGAGAAGATAGTAAAGAATTATCGTGGATAGAAGATAGAGCTCGATATGAAAGGAAAAGCAGAATTTTATAATCAGCGAACATGAATATTTGTGGATTTTTATGCCAACGAGGAAGTCACCGGTACAAGATCGAAGTTTAGTCCTCCGTTAAGGACTCTCATTCATAGCTGTCGCGTTTAAAATTCGAGTCGTATAGTTCATTAACCAGTTCATTCCTTTTCGTCTACGAAAACTTTCACGCTCTTTTTATCTCGTGTATATATTTTCGTTTCCTTCGAAATGTGTAAGGGATAATTGTGCTCAGGCGAGTTCAAACTATCTAGGCAATAGTTACTTTAAATGTGTATAAGTATACAGATTCGTCGGATCCCATTTTCATTCGTTGCACTAATGAATTATTTAAGTCGTTTATTAAGTAACTGTCATTTAATCAATTACATACACCTTTGACATCAAATATCACCGAGTTTCACATATTTCGACCTCTTTTAACACTAGAACTACCATAGGAATCAAAATGACTTGAACAGCCATTATTAGTTTAATTATTCGAATATACCACGGTGCATTGTTTGAGATTTTACATTTTTTTATTTTATATACATAACGCGAATAATTGAATCCATTAATCAATTTCAATCCTCCAGCCATTATTTATCTATAAATAAATGTGTACGCATAACTGAGTATATATGTTCCGTAGTTCTAGTGTTAAGAAGTCTACTCAAAACACGAACAGGAAATGAATAAATTATAACAGTTCTGTATCAATGATATCCTATTATTACGAAATAATGACCTTATAAGTCTTCTTTCTTACGAGAATCCGACAGTTACTTATTTCAAGGACGACATTTTCTTCCGGCATTATCAAGAAAAAGATGTCATCTTTATTAAACGTCGTTAAATATCTTTCTCATCCTAGAAATTGACATAGATATTAATTGGCTTGGGAACCGTTAATTCTTAAGCATAGACAAAAGTTGGCAGAAATGAAAAACTAACGGTTTAAATCTGATCTCGAAACTATACGACTCCGCTGGTCGTCGTCGAAGATAATAGACGCTAGAAGATTCTTGGGAAGAATGTGCAGAAAAAGTTTAAAGGCATCGGTTCATCGCAAGGAGAAGAAACGTTGGTTAAAAGTACAGCTAGAGTCTCACATATAAATCCTCGATACAGGAAATATCAATAATTTGCATTATCATTAAATATACTAGAGCGGAGACTCTAATTAGTTAGGAATATTAGGATCTTAGGCGAGAAATCATAATATAATATAGACAGATCTTAATGTTCGATAATAGAAAGACAGGGAGAGAGAGAGAGAAAGAGAGACAGAACAAGGTCTTGCTAAAAAGACTTCTTTAGAAGGTAAGGAAGAAAAGCACGCCCCGTTCGTCTTTATACTAAAAACGTTAATGTTACTTAGCATTATTTGAAACCTCGCCCAGTCAAATTCTTGAATCTTCTCTTTCTCCTTGTTAATTGTAAAGATTCTTAAGTATACTGTTTTTAAGAGAAATCATTAATAGTCCGCCGAAATCCTAAGATTTACGTAATACACTAATTTAGGAAGAAATATCACGACGGAAACACGAGCAGTAAAAAGAGCTATTACTGAGTGGGCGTGTCGCTTTTGCTGGTGCCCTTAGAAATGATTCCTCTTCTAAGCGTTTGTACGACTGCCATTTCTTTCTAACGATATATCGTACTATTTATTTACGGGTTTCAACACCGTGCTGTTATTACGTTCAAGTTAAATTCTTAGATTCACTTTGCAGGACAATTTACAGTGTCTCTTTTTAACAAGTTTGAGTTTTTGTCAGGCACCGGCTATATTTGCATCGTTCATCGTAGTAACAATAATACCGAAAGAAATTCAGGTGCATTATAGTCTCGATAACAATCCTCTTTGAACCCTTCCCTACTGTTTATAGTAAGAATACGTTTACGGGACGAATAAAATTTCAAACGTATAGTCAGAACTAGTTTGACCCATCATCTTTAACACGTAACTAGATTCTCGCTGTATACTACAGTAGAACATAGTGATTTGTAAAACTTTCTATTTTTACAATCAGGAAACTTGCAGATTTCCGAGTGTCACGCAGCAGAGTACGAGTAGACGCACATTATCAAAAGATATCTTTTTCTAATATTGTTATCGTTATCCCTCCTGTTGACGCGATATATTCATCTCTTCGGGAATGTTATATTCTTCGAATTTAATGTTTCATCGATGAAATTACATTGGTGGAATATTAAACTTTAAGTCCTTTCCAGTAAAACATATCGTCTTAAGTTTTAGAACCAAGAATAAAAAACACAGTTTGTAAGCAGAAATTGCAGATGATACAGATAAAATAGCAATTTTATAATGATCTAAACTTGAGTGATTTCATAAAATATTTGAACTTTCGACATCTGTATCACTTAAGATACAGATATTAAAAAGATTGAATTTATTTTTCACCGTCGTCGATTTTCGAGCTAAGTAAGCATAAAACGGTGGCTGCAAAATATAATTTGTATTTCCGTACTATCGATCCACAACAAAAATAGCTTAGACTCATTGACGTTATCAGAGTGCAAATACAGTAAAGGAGTTAACGAAACTAATGAAATGCAGTCCGAACTACCGAATCGGTCCTTTATTAAATGAACCAAACGATAACGACGGGGAGGAAATAAGAGCGTGGGTGGAACTTCGAAGGGAAATGAATATCTATCGAATACATTTATGCAAAATTTCTGCCATCCATTGTCCTAAATTCCATTTCCTTATTTTATGCAATTTTAAATCAGATCGGTAGCTGAATAATACCGCTCGTGTTTTCACGAATTTTGACACGACTTCGACGCTAGACTCGTCTTATATAAAAGTTTCAGAAAATTCGATGTTGATCGGGATATTGTAAAGTTTCCACGATCCATTCCATTGTATACTTGTATACTTTTTTCCTTTCACTCATGTTTTTTTTTGCAATTTTTCTAGTCGTGTTAATTTAGTCGCGATATTTTCTTCTATTTTCTTTGAATTTATTGCCTTTCGGTTTGTTTCAAGGTACAATAATTGCATCTCGTGCCGACTGACGCCGAATTCTATTTGAGATAATCCACTCACTCGTTCTACGCGAGAAATATATAGGATCGTTTCTTAACGTGTTTTTTTTGTTCTCTATTATGTTTCTTTTTCGCTTGATCGCTATTTCTTCGCTATGCCTTTTCTTTACCTTCGAGAATGCAAAGCCGCTATATTAATTCTCCTTGTACGAGCTACCGCGCTTCATCGAATAATTAGAGAGATTCGAGATTTACGTTATTTAGAATCTTAATATATATATTAACTTTAATGAGGTTATTTATTTAGTTTATACAATGACTATACGGATTAGAGATATTACTATGTAGTCTTTATCCTTAATTATTAATGAGCACAAGATGAATAGATGTTGGGACATCCTTGAAAGTTTAATAGAGATATACTACGATAGTTTTCATCTATGAATACAAACGTGTCACGCGTATGTAGGAACACCTCACGTACAAGTACACGTATGTATCTTAGTTAAACGTGTTTTCTCGTAAAACAATACTGCCAGCGTAACGATCGAGTATCATCGTTACGTCGAAAAACGCGAAGAAGACCTGTCGATTGATGTTTATCCAGAGAGGGTGTAGAAATACGAGAATATCCCCAGAAACACACAGGGATCGTGAATCCAGTGGATAATCACGTCTGAGGGAGAAGAGAAGTAAGGAATAAACGAATCAGAAGTGAAGGACGTGAGTTGGAGAATGAAAGTAAAGGAAAATATAATAACTTAGTTAAAAGGCTAAATCCCCTCGGCAACAACGACGAACCTTCTGAATTTCATTCCCATCGTACGTCGAAAAATATATGCATATATCTATTTATATATATGTATATATATATGTATGTTGTCTTGTATATATATACATCTATATAAGCGCGGGTATCGACCCACGAAGATGTACCTAGTTTTATAATTTAAGAATCGATTCTGCCGATCGTACGATAAGCCAATGAACCGCACAACTAAACACGTTTACTCTGCTGCTGCGTGTTACTTTTTTCGAGTAGGCAAAGACTGCGAAGTTTCCGCACTCTCGCCGCTGTAATTATTAATTGTAATTCATAGTTAGTATGTATATCGTGTGCTGTGTATTCGGTGTATGTATGTGTGTGTGTGTGCAATTACCACAATGACCAAAATCTAATGGAACAACGGGCGGCGAGAGAGTACGGGTAATCCGCTGATTCTACCTTTTTCACCTTTTCTCGTATTCCTTCAACTTTGCTACATATTCACGCGCAAACGCACACAGGGGACGCATTTACATTCACTCCTACTATACACTCACGGCACGTACACGCGGAACACGCATTCACAAAAATAAATCTCTAAAAACAGTATGCGTGCGCGTGGATTTCTTTAACGCTCTCACATACTCTTTCTTCTTTTCTCTGCCTTTTTTTGTATCTTTTTTGTTATCGGTTTTGTGACCTCTCGTCGTTTGCACGGAGGGTACCGGTATTGCCGATCAAACTCCAGTCGCGCGGATCGGCAGGGGAGACTTCTTTTGCATTCCTCTCTCGTCTTTCTTTACTTTTCACACTCAGGTGACTGGAAATTGGTGGAATTTATGCCGTACGATTGAACTTATCTTGATGTTACTATGCATTTAATATATGTGAGTTCTCAAACCGGGAATATTCGAGGCGATCGAATGTTCCTGGAATGAAAACCTCCATCGTAGACTTAGACTTTTAAGTTTTTCATACAGATCGTATATTTTATCGGGGAGATAAAAGAGCGTACTACTACGTGGCTTGTTAAACATTCCTAACAATTCACCGGATATTTAGAGAAAAGATTGATTATTAAACTGCACTCGGAAAACATCACGTCCAGATTGATGAAGATAATATTTTGATTCTGTATTTAATGGGGACGTAATGATTTCTTGTTCGCCTGTCGCACCACGTCCATCACATTCCCCGTGACCTTTGAAAGCGATCGTTATTTACTAAGTTTCGATGCTAACGCAGTAAATACGCAGAAAATGAGTCCTTTGTAATAATGAGTCTTTCCTTTTATAATAAAGACGGACCATTCCAGAAAATAAACGGACAATGAAACACTGAAAACACATCATATCTCATCAAAATGGAGTAACATGCGATCAAAAAAGGAAACAAAAAATAATGTACGAGAGACATCACGATGGACACCTCGCGATGGTCACATTAGACTTTTAAAAATTAGATCTTCGAGCTGCGTAAGGCGGAGAGACTTGTGCTAAGACGACAGCTCGAAATTGTGTCGATGTAATGAATTTGTTATTTACAAGTAATAGACGTGTTAAAGAGGTTCGACGTGCCCGGTCGAGAAGTTTGTGCCAAGAAGAAATACGACAGATCAGAACTTAAATACTATTCTTCGATTAAAATTGAACTTTTGTCCCGTTGAACCATCACTTCACACGGGTCTCACATATTACACGTATATATATATATGTATATATGTATATCGTAAGAACACAGAGTATTTTAGAATTTCGCTAATTATCGTAATGTAACCGAACCGTATTTACGATTTGTGGGTACCATCAGGCGTCCAAGTCATCGACAGTATCGAGGTAACGTCATTTGTGCAGAGCCTCGATTCTGACTACGAATCGACACTGCAGCGACGGTTTTCTGCATCGTCTCAGAATACAAATGGCTCTGCGTGTCACTCGTCGTACGCAGCACGCTAGGATCAGTACGACCGAAAAACTTAATAAGCTGTTTTTGTTTCTTTCTCGTTAAAAACCGATCCGTTCGCAAGACGGAGCGACTGGACTAGTCTTGAAGACTAGCTTGCGGTATGCGCAAGTGCCATGGGCCCAGTGACCCTGGGACCTATGTCGAATTCCGGCCCAATGTACAGCTTATTCCTTAACCTTGTTATCTAGATTTCTTAACCAGTGTCTACGTTCATAGAGACTTCCTCCATGAAATCTACCAAAACGAAAAGCTTATATTACATCTTCTCTCCCTCTTCTCTATTAACTTAATTAAATTATCAGTGAATAAAAAAAAGGTTAATCGATGAAAGGAGGTATATGGAATAGTCTAAAGTACACGTGTTAAATGTGATAAATATCTGAAATCGAAGGAATGGAGACAACGAAAACGATGCAACTTGGAATGGTTTCGTTTTGATAGGTTTCTTAGGATTCGATAACGTGTCGTTCTCTATGATCGCAACGAAATAATGTGGGATGTTATTGAGCCGGGTCCCGATTTAGGTATGCTGATGGCATAGCAATATTCTTGTGGTGGCCCAGGGCCTCACTGAGCTTGTGCACTGGGATCGCACTGCAACAGTCGCACGATAGACGGGTCGCTTTTTGCACCCTCTATAAACTCGTCTAGCGAAAGTTTGCCGTCTCTATTCTTGTCCATCTGCCTGAATATCTTATCAGTTCTTTTCTCAGGCGTAGACTCATCTTCAGGCATCTTCATCACGGAACCCACCATCTTGTAGATTGCCTGAAAGCACAGAAAAACCTTGCAGAAACGGCAAAGGTCTTACGAGCGTCCCAAAATGATATTAAATTCGCCATCCCAATTAAACGAGTTCTACTGAACTTAATGAAGAATCTTTTTACGTCAGAGTATCGAGAACGACCTTTTTAATTATAAATACTCTCCGTCTTTAATCTGCAGTAGAAGAAGGTGAGCTAAAGATAGCTTTAACTGTATCACATCTTACAATTTCATTAACGGGAATATAATAAATGTGGATATATCTAGAAATCGATTTCAATACAGAATCAAATGGAATTCTTCTGTAACATACCGTCACGATTTCAAGCATTTCTTGTCGCGAGATGTAGCCATTTCCATCGAGGTCGTACATGCTGAAGGCCCACTTCAATTTCTGTTCTAATTTGCCACGAGACGTCACGCTGAGAGCGCAGAGGAATTCCCGAAAGTCGATCGTACCGTCTCCATTCGCGTCGAATGTCCTAAACACGTGTTCTGCAAACTATCAATAAAACGACTGTCAGGTAAAGTGGCAAAGCACCCGATCAACTAGAAACTTACGCATTGCAATCTAGTATGCAACAAGTAAACAATTTTGTTAGATACCACCGTAGCTCTAAGTGCGAGATACAAAAGTATCGTCAAAAAATTGTTGGCTACCTTCGATGCGTCACCGTAGGGGAAGAAATTTCCATATATTTTCTTGAACTCCTCCACACTAAGATGACCGCTCGGACAGTCCTTCAGGAAACCCTTGTACCATTCTTGAATTTCGGCATCTTGAACATAATGCAAATACAATATTTATTATGCTTCTAATATTAGATTAAGATAATGTTCTGTGCGAAAATCTGGTATTATATAATTACTTAATACTATTGTAATATCAGAAATATGATAGTTATATAGATAATGGTAGTAAGATATTAATGAGATAATAAATAACAGTGCTCGATAATTAATGATGTATTAAAAGTTGAAACGACCTTTTGAAAACCCACCTGAAAACTCAGTGTTTTGTTTGAGGTCCTCGAGTACCTCCGGCTTTAATTTACTGTTCTGTTTCCCCATGGTTGGCTAAAGTTCCTTTCAGAATCCTAATATTTCGGCGATCCAGGAACCCAATTAGCTGATAATTATGCACTAACTAGTCTACTATTCTACTGGTGCCGTTAAGCACAGCACGTTTCGTGGCTGGTATTTTGCACCAGACACGCCTGTAAAAAAAGAGAAGACATGAAAATCTTTATTACTATCAGTAAGAGAGCCGTATCGGTAATGGTATTCAGGAGAATCGGAATGTAGAAGACGTGGCGCGTTTCCCATTTTAGATCGACTTAAAGAGCTATTCTTTGGGATTATCGACTACCTTTTTAGAGTCACTCTACAACGATGGAATAAGACGAATAAATCCACACAAAACCGTGTATCTTAAGGTGTTCACTGAATAACGACTTTCGTAGAATACAAACGAGAAGATTATGGAAGCAATAAATTACCGAAGAGTATCTTTAATGCAACTACAAATTCAATATCATTATAAAAATCTTCTATTTAAATACTGATAATATTCTTGTTAACTTAACGTTATTACATTTATATACTTGTGTAATTAAAAATCAAAATCACCGTAACCTTGTTAAATAAATATAAAGAAAGGTTGCATTATGTTCGCAGCTTTTATGGGATGTAAATAAATAATTTCGGGATTGTTTACTCGCGAAACAGCATTGACGCATTCACAATCACACACATTCACACCTCTGGAACAGAAGAAATATCACAGGGTTAATAAAACGTTGTAATGATAAAAAAAACAGAATGAAATAGACATCTATAACAACGACAATGATAATTACAACAAGAACAATAATAATACATTTAGAGCATACTGTGGTTTATTATAATAATATTAGTAATGATGATAAATGCGGGTTCCTCCGGTTCTCTTGGTGTGCGTAACCCACAAACAAAATATGATCTCATTTTGATTGCTTAAAACCGAATATCAATAAATACCACAACAATGTAATTAATTACGTACTATATTCTTACAAGTCTATGTACGTCCATTACGAGCAATATCCAAGTCGGAATTTCAATCGGCAACAAGAAAAAAGATTATTACATCCAACATTCCTCCATGGAGATTACGTTAGAATAAGTTACTCGAAAACTTCATTAGCTGTTCATTTGAACGCTGCATTTTATAATTTGAATCCTCGTTCAATATTACATTTTAATACTTTAACACCAATTCAGCTTTCCTCGAAGGAAGATTAAGCACTGTGGAGTTCTGGAGAGAAGGCACACTAGGATTTATATATATTATATAAAGATTCTTCCGTAGGTTATATATGGAGTATATAACACATATAACCAATAGGAGAACGTCATTCCAAGTGAGACTTACGTCAGAAGCGCCTTTTATTCAGAGCTCAATAGTACTCTGGTAGCATCATATATTTAAAGGGTGACTATAAAGGGTCAATCGAGATCCCGACATTCGTTAATGCTCGTAATGCGCATTACGCGTATGCATATTATTTCCATATAATTTGATGCTTAGCCTGCAGCGTGACGTTCATTCTTATGTATATTACCGTCCGGGTGTCCGTCGTGTAACAATGTGAAGGAGCGAAAACATGTGGCGTAAATGTACAATGACAGTAGTGCCACGATTCGTATTTCGGGCATCGACATAAATCAATCAGTGGAAATGCACGTCGAGGATGATCGTCCCGTGCGGCACATTACACCCGTAAAATGTCAGCTTTCAACGTTCCTCTCGTAGTTTACCCGTTGTAATGGCAATCCCGTGTTCTCGTTAATTGCTACTTTCGAGATACGCTTCGTCCTTCCTGGCATCCGCGAGATATCAATTTCATTACGTTCCTAATTAATCCTTGGATCCTGGAAAGACCACGGTTTTACCGTTTTGGAAGTAGATCGTATTCTCCATACTTAATAATAGTTCTTCGAAGAAAGAACCCTCGATAATCACAATTTTAACGATATTTTATATTGCTTGATATTTTGTTCATCTTATTTCACGCGATGGCGATCAGTGTAATTGTGCTGTTCTACTTTGAAGCGAATGGAGATAGTTTCCCGTGTAAGTCATCTCATGATCCAAGGTCTAATCGATAATAAATAATAATCAGTAATAAGATATCCACATTGATTAGAGAAGTGTTTTGTTATTTTAACGGAAATATTGTCTCTGGTAAAATGTTAAGATATCATTTAGAATTAATGAAGTCAGTAACGAAGCGGTACCGGGTACATGAAACTTGCCATTACGCTGGTTAAAGAACGCTATTATTGTATTTTCTTATTAAGTCTGCAAGCAATTAACCTCTTATGTTCTTATCAAACAATTAACGAGGTGGTGCGCAGGATTCATTAACCGAGTCACAAATAAAGGAATAAAATCTCATTTGTCCAACTACAAACGTAAGCGCTTTAGCATCCTGTGAAACGATTCAGATAAATTCTAACGAATAACATTAATTTCAACGATTAACATAGAAATTTCATTCTTCCTGGTTCCGTAACGACGATAACAATCACTGCTAAGTATGTCATATAAAATGATACATTTTATAATCACTCGAAATTATACTACGACGAGGGAGAATGAAATCCGGAAATTAACTTCTAACACCGTTTTAGGGAGTCGAAATGTAACGCAGCCCATCGATTATAAGATAACGTGTCACTCCTCGAGTGTTTCTTACGAAAATCAGGCGAATTTCATCAATTATTGTAACACGCAATTCTAAGTTACATTAAAACAGTTAGGTTTTTTTATTACAAATTTTCAACTGGGCTTTACTTCGCCACTTTGTCGCACTGTGTTTCCAAGTATACGTAACTTTTCGATTACGTAGCTTTCAGGCAGATTCGGCATTGGCGATAGAAAGTAGAAAAAGATTGAATTGAAAGGAGAGTTATGCTATTTTATACCTGTAAAGAAGTATTTCAAAGTTTCATCGCTTAATAAATTAAGACTTTTCCGTCCGCGAGTTAACCAGGCCCTGAATTATAGTCTGCTATTTTTTTAACTCCTCCACTTTACGTAGTCCGTTATCTTTGACAAATTACGTGGTAATTAAGAGACTCTCTTAATTGGACATCTTAGAAGTTATCTTAAAAGAAGAAGTAGAGCGAACTGTTTTCTTGCGATTAAATCCAAATCTGGTAAATTATTGCGCTCAGAATTTGTCTTTTTCTATGTACTGATATATTTAGAGTAAAATATTTTAAAAGTTATTGGAACATTTTATTGACGAAATTTACGATATTTATTTATTGAGAAATAATCCTTCGTTTGAAAAATATTAAGAAATTCTACTGGTTTTTAAAAAAATAAGAAATGTTAACATATTCTACTGGTTTTTAAAAAAATAAGAAATGTTAACATATTTTACTGATGAAACATAAGATATTCGTTTACCGAGAAATGAATAATATATATCTTTCATATGAGGTTATTAATTATTGGAATACTCATTAACGTACAATAAATATTAATTACTGAAGAGTTAACAGGAAAAAATCCGGAATTATCGAGATTGGAGTAAATAAAATCCTCCTTCCTTTAAGTCGCATTTCGTTAGATAACCTTCTTACTACAAGGATCTAAAGAGTCGGTTCCATATCGGAGTCGAATTTATTTTTGTGCAACTTGGATTTTGCGGAAAGCTTGTGCATTTTGACAGATTGACAAAGGATATTTTTGACGCCACAACAATAGCTCTCTACGATTGGTCTTCGATTACTTAGAACGTTTCTAATAGAAAGATAAAGTTATCCAAAAATTGCTATTTAGACACGCGATCGCTAAGTAGCTTACAGAAGTAGATTTCGAAAAGCTTGGCGCTTGTGCGATTCGAAAGAGTATTGAAGAAGATCAATTGATCTATTTTCCATCAGTATGGTAATATTAAATTCGGAGCAGAATTACTTTTTCAAAAATGTCTTCGCGTATCGAGAACATTACCGAGGACAACATTCAAAGAACTTCGTGTGCGTAACAACAACAAACGAATAGAATCGATTCAATCGCATATAAATTATTGGATCACGTAATCTGGAAGATTTAAATCCGATCCTGAGCTTTGTATCTTCGTATCAACTGCGCGCAAGAATTCACCTTAGTTTCAGTTACGAAAGCAAGCTCTTAAAGTTGTCGTCGATTTAACGTGAACTTTTAATTTATAATTGAAATCTTAGCAGAGAGACAGAGAGATAGGAAGAGAGCGAGAGAGATATCTGCTTATATTAAAATAGCATTAAGTTATTCATTGGTTTGAATCACACCGACTATGTAAACTCTATTAATAAATCTAAGACTTCTGCAAGTACACACTGTGCCATCCAAGTTATGACGAACAATCTGGTCCTAAGTATCCTATAAACTAAACAGTTCAATGTGTCCGGGATAATAACTCGCGTAAAACACGAATGATTTTGAAAGCGCCTTAGGTCAACGCTAATTAACGGCAGTACATTCTCCACAAGTATTTCTCCTTAGGTATCTCTTTTATATATATATATATACGTATATGTATATCATATATCTTACGTAGTATCGTGCGAGTCCACGTATTAACGGGAACCGCGTTATTTCCTTCATGAAATTCTCGGTGAGGCTCGCTTTTTCGGATTCGCACGGAGTACCGTCATAGAAAAGAAACCTTACTGGGGAAAAAAAGGTGGATTACGCATATGTAGATCTGGCAAATAGTATTTTCACTAATCTCATCCAATTTGGATATCCTCTTCTCTTTTACGTATATAGCTCCATTGTTATAGTGTAGTGCAACCGGAACTTCTTTTGTTCTAGAGAGACAATGGTGATCAAGCGATCGATAGTAACACAAATTTCCGCCGCATCGTGTTATCATTCGAATGATTTCGAAGATCATTCTTGACGTACTTTTAACGTGTCCATCCGACGTGTTGTCATGCATGTCGGAAATGAATCGTCTTACTTTCAATATCTCTGTCTGTACACTCGAACCAGGGAAGCATCGTGGTTCGTCATTCGTTACGATACCGAGATATGCTTAATCACGTTACCGATACGCTGAAATTAATCTATGCACGCGAAAGTGTTTAATTAATGGTACAACGAATGGTTTCGACTGTCCGGCGCAAAGTGATTAATGATTACGCGCAAGATCCCCGGGGTGGATGCCGAGCTAGAAGCGCAAGCGGAAAACGTTCTTTACGTTAGTTCAGCATAAAATCGCGAAAATATAATGAAGTATGATTATTAATCTCGTTCGCTTACTTCCCGCTGTTCTTCGTTAGATTTTGCAAACCAACGCGCGATCCATTACGAGACATTAGTACTGACGCAAGGTAATCATCATTAATCACGTGTGCCGGTAAAAACGAATTTATGGAAAAATGATGAGAATCGTGTACTTAAAGATAAATCTATAAATTAAACTATATATGTATATATATATTAATACGTATAAAATACTTTCGGTCGTACGACACAATGACGATAATCATTTCTCGAACAATTTTAGCCGCCTCTCGGAAATTTACTTCTGTTACGAGAAAAGGGTGAGAGAATTCATGAGTTTAGGGGAATGATACAAATTCCCCTATGAGTCGCAAGAATTCACTGTTATACACGAATTCCACTCGTTTAATAGAATCAAATTAGTAAGGACATAATCTTAATTAGCAATGCCAGTAAAATACAGAGTTCGTGTACTCCTAGGTGAAATCGGTTTCCCTACACGTATCTTACTAGATACTTTATCAGGTTAATATCCTCCTCTACTCAACAACTACAACAATGAGTTTCGAAATAAACGATCCGATTATACGTTCCCCCAATTGGACAAGCTTTCAACGAATCGTCGAACGATCAACCTCATAGAACTCTACGAAGTGTGTAGAAGGTGCAATTAATAGAAAATTCCTTTGGAAGATTAAGTGGTGCGAGTAATTAAGATTAAGCTCAAGAAAAATAAGGAATCATTTTCTCTTTGAATTGTCGAGTAGCCTGTTTTAAAGTCACGAATAAATTCAATGAGATTCGAATAACATCCTGGAGCATTCATAATCGAAATGACTATTCGATTGGTTCTTACAGCCTCCGGATTATTAGTTTTTAAATCTGATTCATGATTTGGAATTCTTTCATAGTCGAAGTTCAGGAATCTGGAAGTAAGTCCATCGAAACTGTCGATAAGTAATAAGAGAGTAAATCTTATGGAGGATTATTTATATGTGATAGAAGAATCATTGAAACACGATCGTGTGTTATGTGAATCGATGATTATATCATGCGAAGGAATTAATGCAGTGTTTTTTGATTTTTGCCGCTTATTTTCTAGGATTGCACATGCGATTTTTGTCGGCTACCAAAAGTGAGATCATGGAAAAGTAGAAGGTGCGAGGCAGTGGGAATAGGAGAAAGAGATCGAGTTCTTTTTCTCGATGAAATAGGGAGAAAGGTAGAATAGAAGGCGTAGAAAAATATAAAATTGCATAGAATGCAAGAGTAGCGCAGGTAGCTCAATTCTTCGCTTGCATCATTGTTCTCTTTGTTTGTCATTACGCTTCTTTCTCTCCACTCGTTAAGTAATTTAGTTTTCAATTGACATTTCGCCTTCGTAATTGTCACAGCGGGTTAAACGTGTTAATATTATGCGTTATTATATTAATGTTTGCTTCATGCGACATCCATCAAATATATAGGAGAAATCTACTAATTCAAATCTTTCCGTTGGATTGGTACTTCAACCTAAACCCTTTACACTCGAATATATCTGTAAGTACCATTACTCTTAAAGCATCGTTCACCGAAGAACTCGTTATCTAACGAATCGATTGTTCGCTCAATCTATGATGCATATCGATTGATAATCATTCCTAGTCAAACTCTTAATTCTCCTCCACAAGCCAATGCTTTTAAATAATAATTAATATCGAAATATTAAAACTCGTATATTATTGATTCAGAGTTACTTCCGTGTCAAAGTAATTACACTTTTACATCGATACTAAAATCAAATATTCATCCTAGTTTTAGTGACTCATTGACAGTGCACACCGCAAAACTTTGACAATGAAATCCAAGGAAGGAGAAACGGATTCTTGGTAGAATTATTTAATGGTTCCGTTCCATTTCTCCCGCATCGTGCGCGTAATTATTTGTCAGTCTATGGATTAAGTTTCTTTTTCAGATGATTTTTCTTGACGTTAGGAAGAAATTCGAGGAAGGTATGTGCTCGGAAAGGAGGGGGCAAGGGAAAGGAGGGGTTGTCGACAACCGAGACGGAATGATGCTCTTTTTTCTTCACTATTATATAATGCACTTTAGGTCCGTTCTTAAGCTTTATAAAATTCTCTCGTCTATGTTCATCGACTCTTTCAATAAAGAAACTTATTATTTCGATTGTCAATGCTGCACTTTCTATTCGAGATGAGTTCCAATGTACCGTTCCACATTATCCTTCAGTCTACCGGAAGTCGTGCGAAGATTGCGAACCGAGTATTGGTTGTAAATAACGTAGAACGTGAAAAGTACCATTTATGTGTGTCCATGTATGCATCCGCGCGTACATGTATGTGCGCGCGCGTGTGTTCTCCCGTGTATACACATATAAATCAATGACAGTGCGAGGATGCTTCTATTTCACAAAGTTTTGTACATCGGCTACCCGAACGCGACCCAGAACCATCGATGAAAGAAAAGAATTGCGATTGAAACGTGTCCTCGATTTTCCGCGACTCAAAACTTTCCCGCTGAGATGATTTCTTTCTAATATAAAAGAAACAATATATATATATATAAATTGTCCCCCTGATTTTCCCCCTCGTTATCTCCGGTTAAACAGCATGGCGCGTATTATTATTATCTCCAACATACAAAACTTTAGCGAACGGGTGGTATAGATTTTCACTACACATAGAATATATTATATATATACTCCTTCATATATAATTAATATTATTTATAACACGCTTTATAATAATATATATATATGTGTGTGTGTGTATATATAATTCGAAATATCATATTCAATGGAATAGAGCTCTTTCTCGTTTAAAATTGACTTAATCGTGATCAATGTGATTGAAGCATGTAGAGAGTAAAATCCGGTAAAGCGAGGAAAATCGCTTTTTTTGGAAGGAGGCTGATGATATGTACCTATCCTAATAGAAATATACATGTACTATAGATGCAAGAGAGTTTCTTTTTACCTCGATCATTACGAAGACGTTCTTTCTACCTCTTCTTTAGACTTTATCACCCATCTATGAGTGTTTTTATTCTGAAAAAATGATGTCCCTTGACTTCAGGAATGCGGATGCATTTAGCGACAATGATTTCTATCCAAGAAGATATAGTTATTCTACGACCCGAGGCGTATATTGCTCTAAAAGTAACACACAATTGGTCGAATTCTATCACTAATAGACTCTGGTCTATTATCTCATTTAATAGCGACATTTAAGACTCGAGTCATATCTCGTAGCTGTAGTTTCCCTTAAAATAACTGCGTTAACTGACGCACCTGCGAATGCGCGTATGCGTGTATCTACACATTTATACCTTAATATTTAATATATCCGACGCATAGATACTACCAGGATTAGTTAAAGCTCCATCGAAGTAAACGGAAAGTTCGTCCAACCTTCCCACGATAAAGTTCAGGCTTCAAACCACTATCCGATAAAAAGAATCAAAATCAACATTTCAAATCAAGTAACTTGTACATCGTACTTGGAAATCATTCCTTTTTTCTCGCGTATCTACTAATGCAGAATTAATCTCTTTTCAATTATCTTAAAACTCTTGGAAGAACGCCGTTCCGAAGTTTTATCGAGAAACTATTAAAACGAAATTTCAGTGAACTCATCGTCCGCGTTTTCCTAAACGAAGGCTTGTGCAAAAGCTAGCCGACGTCTTGGTAACTTTGATTTTCTTTCTTCGTCAGTTTTTGGAGTCTAATACGTTCCGTTAATTTAACCTACGTTGTGCGCAGAGTTTGAAAATCGCAGCACGCCCGAAAGAAACGAACTCGTGTTACAAGTATTGTACAGGATAATAATCTCTAAACACGATCCTACGAGTTAAAGGGTTTAAATTTAGTATCGATAGTTGCATGCGACAAGCAACCTGTAGCGGAAACATCTCAGAGGCCGTCTTCCCGAAAAATTGGTGTCACGCGTAAAATCAGTGGAAACGTCTCGTAG
This sequence comes from Nysson spinosus, assembly GCA_910591585.2. NCBI lineage: Eukaryota > Metazoa > Arthropoda > Insecta > Hymenoptera > Crabronidae > Nysson > Nysson spinosus. The sequence continues at coordinate 6,372,171 of OU342843.1, read as the reverse complement.
ACGTGGAAAACTTCCATTGTAAGGGAGTCCAAAGATCACGAATGTCGAACGAGTCTGCTTTCATTTGCAAATCATTTGCATTGGTATTTACCTGCACCGACATCACGCGATAAAGTGCTCCGAGCAGACGTCGTAGTTAGTTTCCGGTTGAAGTTCCATAGTCACTCGATACCATCGACTTCGAATGCCAAATTCGGAAGCCATCTATTCCCAGAACATCTAACGACGACCAACAAATGCCACGTTCTCGAATTCCTTACTTTTTACAAATATTAAGTCACACAATTGAATGAAGTATTGTGTCCAATTCGTCCATTACGAAAGAAAACCCGTCCCACTTTCGTGCGGGAATAGATTACGAATTACACGACTTTATATTGTTATTCATAATAATCGATAATATTACAAGTAACATACACAGCTGTATATATTACGTGTCATATGTTATAATTATTATCAATTCGTATCGTATAGTGTAAGATATAGTGTCAGTATAGTTGTGAATCATTGCAAGTTAATTTAAAAAAGATTTGGAAACAGAAGTGCGAGGATGTCGTACTCGATGAAATTCCTACGGAACACCACCATCGAACAATCTCTACACATAGACCGACACGTACGCTGTCTAAGTAAGCACTGATACTCAACGACGAAATATGTTTCCTTAAAATCGCGGAAGAGATGTAATCTCTGTGAGACCTTGCGAACCTTCGAATATATCAGTTTTCCCTCATGCTACCGTGATGTATATGGCGATGGTTCGCTCGAGCATCAGAAGCGAGAACTAGCTGCACCGGTATAAAATTAGTTTCCTTAAGCGAGAACCTCTCCTATCTAGTCGACAGTACCTTGTCGCGATTCGTTGTGTTACCCTCCCGTAAGAAATCTCATATCTTTCAATCCCCACCTTTGCGTTCGAGCACATTTCTCATTTTCCCCATTCTCTCTTTAAAAACTTACGTACGCCTCGACTTATCAATGTTATTATCGATCTTAATAATACCAGTCCTTCGATGTACGCCTGAAGCACGTGATCCGACAACTCTGTCCATGTCCAGTTCTTTTTACCAATGAAAAGAAACGCCGAAACTATGGCATTAAGTTAATTGAAATACTCCTGTGGTGGACGTTACAAACGACACTTCACTTGAGCGTTATTCGTCGACGTTATCCTCTTCGGTTCAGGAGGCTTCATTATCCAGGACGATTAATGTTATCTCTTCTGTCTTGCCCGACGTTGTCCTCCATCCACAAGGATAACACACGTACTCCATTCTTCCTTCAAATGTCATAACTCCGGCAAGGATTAAACGTATATTTCAACAGTCCAGGATACGAGAGGTGATCCTTCACGAAGTATTACAATTCCGCTACTTATCTGGATCATATATGTATGAAATACACGAGTAGCAAGTCAACATTCCGGTGTCCAGAATAACGTGCAATTATTCCAGTTTAATAGTCGATCTTATCACGATTTTATCATCGATCATCTTTAATTGGCACGCGGCCCATTCTGATTCTTCGGCTTGTATCCCACTGACAGTTTATGTATATGTATACAAGTATATATATTTATGTATATATAATAGGCAATAGGAATTATTTATTCGTGCATCTCTGTGGTGGTTGTTCGTCGATGTTTCTCCGATTCTTTCCTCCTCCATCTTTATCGTGTATTTTTCCTTGTCTTTTTTTGTTATTATTACAATGGAGAATCAATGGTTAGTTCAGAATCGAGTTATGCGGATTAAGGAGCTAGCATCTTGGAGAGTTCCTCGTCCTGAAGGCAACCCTTTAGGAATTCATCTTGAGTCAGCTGCCCGTCGTTGTTTTCGTCCATCTTCGCGAAGATATTCTTCGCCCTTTCCTCCGCGCTATCCGCTGGCCTGTTGCTCGAGCATGCACCAAGCATATCATATATCGCCTGCGAACAGAAATCGGAATGCGTTCATATTTAATAAATTCCTTCACTGCTTTCTGCGAATGCATCACGTCTTTGAAGATTCTCTTAAAGAATGCGCTCCTGAAAGGATATTGAAATCAAGTGAAGCATCATTTATTAGCAAGTCTGTATTACGATGATTCCGGTGCCTATATTCTGTTCCACATGCTTTTTATCATTCCGATAATATCGGAGATATTTATGACGACCATAATTATTAACCACCCTATGCACTAAAAGAATGCTATATAATAAGCAAATATTAACAATAGAACTACCGAACATATACTGACTTATGCTTACACATTTCTTTATATATAACTTGTGGGTGGAGGATATGAATTAATTATAGATTCAATTATTCACGTTATGTACATAAAACAAAAAAGTATAAAATCTCAAACAATTCGCCGTAGTATATTCGAATATTTAAACTAAAACTAGCAAACAAGTCATTTTGACCCCTTGGTAGTTCTAGTGATAAATCAAATTGAAATCCATTCTTGATATTAAATCAGAAAAACTAGAGATAATTTATAAGAATTAAGTGCCATGTTTCAGTGTTAATATATAGATTACCGCTTTAAAGGAATGTACCAAAAAATCAATTACAAATGTGCAGATAAAAGATAAGCATGATAAGCTTGAATTGTTTGCATTCTTTTGCTTCGGATTCTTTGTGACATGCACTACTTTATGACTCGGTATCTGAGCATTCGGGGTTGAATTGATCTGGCCACGGTAGACAGGGTAATAACGATATATCATGGAAACTGCGACGGTTTCCTCCCCGGCTAGCATCATATTTTTTCTGTCAGAAATGTAACTCGAATCTAGCACTATATAAGCGTTGAATACACATCGAAGCTATGTGTACCGAAGGAAGAAGTAAACCAGATTAATGAACATTCAATGAACCGTATGCCGGGTTCCCCATTTCCCCTCCGAAAAACCATCGGTATCGCCGGTCGATGTTTTCGGAGTTTACTTCGATATATCACAATCCGAATAGAATGTTTTACTTTTATCATTTTTTTTCTATTCCTTGCGAAACTCGTATTCGTACGCCATGCTGGGAGAAACTTCATAAAAATCATACTCGTTATCGGTGAGAAATTATATACTCTTATAACAGTCCCAAATTAATGAATACAAATAAAACATGTGTACGAAGTAATTAACATATGATCGTAAAGAAAATTGTAGACAAATTTTGGCGGTATTAATGAAAAGTATGAAGATTCTTAAAGTCAGTATTTGTGAAATTATTTGAATATCACTAAAATACACTGTTGGCATTATCAGCCATTTTTGTTTCCCGAGGTTTCATTGATACGTGAAATTGTCACTGTTTGTTCGTAATCATTCGTGGGCATGATAAAAAACACCGGTAAACAAGGACGCGTCATTTACAGGTCGCGTCGTTCTTCGAAAGAGGAGAAATCGGGAAGGATTCTTTTCCCTCGATTTTCGCGGTTTTGCTCATCGATGAGAAAAGAGAGAGGGAGAGGGGGGAGCGGTAGTCAGTCGCTTTTGTAACGAAACTAGGAACAGGGAAATATGTCAATGATCCTCGATCTCGCTTCGGTAATTTCACTCTTTTCTCAGGCAGCCCCCCCAATTAGATGGAACCGGCCGCGTATATTTCCCGAGTTAAGAATTATAAATTCCCGTTATGACCTTAAATCCCAACTTCTCCATCGCGGAATTCTAATTACTGTATTGTACGACTTCCAACGCCTTACGAATGGTGGACGCAAAAAAGAAGTGCCACAAACTCAATGATGGACAATCAAGAAAAAAATGGAAATGCGGTGAACAGGCTCGAGCGACGACCGAATGCGGTTTTCTTTTTATTGCTCGTTAACGGGTGAATCAAAGTAATTTAATATAAACTTTGATTAGAATCACTGTATTTCGATCCTGATCATAATTCCAAGGTTAAATGTTTCTCTTTTTTAATGTATATTCGATATTAAATTTTGTTAGTGTTCAATCGAATATTAGAGATCTTATATTGGAATTAATTATGTGGATAATTAGAATAAAAGAAGAATAAAAAAGTAGATGTGGAAATGTTAGGACATTAATATAGGAATTTAATATATCTAGCACGAAAATGATTATACTTATATTCAAGGGATTCAGGTTTTATTATTACTTTAATTTTTACTTTAATTGAAGGGATTATAAATTAATAAGAATTAGACGTTCTGATAGTATATAGTGAATTATATTGGATATTATTTATTCAAAGATACTGATTAGCATAATGGAAGGTTTTAATAGTTAATTGTCGAAAATCCGCGTGGATGTAAATTTAAAAATGTCCTGACCTTTACTTTTTGAAGGTGACACGATTCTCCGAAAGAGCGGAAAGGTTTCTGCGTGTTCGATTCATTATAACTCGGCTTTTACTTTTTAAGCTTCGCAAAGTTTTATACCTCCGCGTCAACCTATTTTAGAATAATAAAACTAGAAATAGAGCGAGTTATATTGAAGAATCAAAATAGTTATTTCATTTTTACACTCTTTTAAAGACCCTAGACTAATAATTAAGTTGTTTTTGCCAATTACACGTTATAACGAAGAAATTAATATATAGTTTTTAAATAAAAATATTCCAACGAGGATTAATGACGTACGAACGTAAAATCAACATTTGAGATGACTGTCATGCATCTTTTTTTCTACACGCGGAAATTTGATCACATTTTCGCCTCAATTTATTTAATTAAAGGATCGCTCAGAATTTTCGAGAGAACTCAGGGAAACGCGTTCCACGGTGAATGTATAATTATGCCTCGATAAATCACCGTTTCGTTATTAACGATAAAAAATGCCGTGCCAACGAATAGCAGTGCATAAATGACTAAAGCGAAAAGAAACAAAAAATGTTTTATGAAAAAGACAAACGTTGAATTGCAATGAATTCATTTCTCTTCAAGAACAAGCTACAAATGCATGCATATTTAATTATTACGCGAACTTAAAATCGATGTTCATCACTGTGTCTGACTACGCACGGACTGAAACTACTGAAACGACGGATGTTTTCCGCGTTCTTCTGCGATTTAAAAAAAATCTAAAATACAAGGAATATACGAAATTAAACTATACACCAAGATAAAACACGGCACAATAATATTGTGCGTTGTCGGATAATTTCGAATATACAAGAAACTATTGCGATATATTTTGTAGCTTCTATTTTTCCAAAATGCAAAATACAGTAGGAGTAAAATGGAGATCGTAAGAAGGCGGCGCACCAATTGGCTAATAACGTGGAGTAGTTAATTACATAATAGAGAGAAGGCATTATCGAGTGGCCCCTGTTGCGCGTAATGAGCCAGAAACCGATTGAAATTGTTCTTGCTTCGATTCTCCGAGGCGTTTGCAATCCTATTAGTGCAACGTACGGAGAAATCTACGTAAGAGGATCGAAGGTCCGTAATGGACGTAGGAAAAGGGTTGATTTATAGTGCTTCCGATGCACTCCTCATTATCATGCCAACCGCTGATTGCACCACGTTCAACCATATTTCAATTTAGCACCGAGCCGTTCGAGCGAATTCAGAATAATTACTCCACATTGCTATCTTATTAGTGCGGTTTACCGGCCACAAAAAATTCAATTACTCTTGACTCTGACTCACCACTTGCCACGACGTATGTTCAATTATCAGGTTCACTGATTGTAACATAACTATCTCAGTACCATAAGAAATTTCATTCCAGAGTTTAATCTTGTTATGGGACGAACGTATGACATATGATACATGCAAACATGTGATATTTGTATGCTTGTCTTTTTAACACTAGAACTACGGAAGCCGTCAAAATAACGGGTCCGCAGAATTTAAGAGAAACGTTCAAATTTGTAAGTTCCCATTTTCTGAGATTTGTTGCGACTTACGTTGCATAGTGGACGTAATTAAATCGATTAATTACTTTTTTCGATTCATTCTTATTTTTAAGGATGTATACGTGAATGTATAAATATAGTTGGATATCTTGTCCGTAGTTCTAGTGTTAAGAATGGTTTAGAATATTGTTGGATTTCACAGGTTTGAATGAAATGATCGAACTAGCCTTAAATCGAGGTAATTTTGGAACGAACCTAATCTTGGAGTATGGATCACATTTTTCATAAACCATTTAAGACAAAGTACTTGAGAAATACGTGGATCCAATTTTTTTTTTATGAAATTCGATTTCCGCGAGACTGTAATGGAATTTTTCTCACTTTTAAGGGGAAAGTGTAAGGTTTACGGTACCTGGACGATCTTGGTCATTTCCTGAATGTCGATGACGCCGTTTCCATCAACGTCGTACATGCGGAAAGCCCATTTCAATTTTTCTTCCGGCGTCCCGCTAGACGTTACGTCGATCGCCAATAGGAATTCCTGCAACAAAAAACCCCAGAATGCCCGAGTTTTAGTAACGCCGATGCCATCCACTCTCGGACAAACTTTTATTTTTCCCCCGCCGACAAAAGAACTTTAGCTTTATCGTTCAACGAACAATGGAAGACCACTGTCTCTGATACTTTTACTTCCAACCACTTGTATTAGCGGTCAACTGCTGCGATCCATCGCCAACACTTCTTCTCATACTTTTCAGAAGACATCAAATATATCAATTCCTTCTAAGTTTGTTAATACTAATTACTATTACTTTAATGATTTCTTAATCCTCACGTTCATCATAGAACGCGTATCACCTTCAATTAAGACTCAAAATTACATAACACCGTAGAATTAACCATGAATTCATTAGATGCATCTGCGGCTAAGTAACACAAATTCGAAACTACCTGATTCGCAAGCTTTCGCAGTTATCCCAGGCATCTTATTGAGAATATATGGAGATACGAGTCGGAGGATTAGGAAAGCACACATTGTCGCCGGTATAAACAGAGTTACGAGTTTTTTACGATCATTAAATCCTGGCGTAGGGTAAGTTGAGGCACCCTTCACGAAGGGTGGATTCGAATGTGAGAGGTGGATCGTTTCACGGTCGTGTAATAAGAAAGGATGGTGGCAGGTGGTGATTTTTCGGGTGGGTCATAGAGATTCTCCTTAGTATAGGTTGATACGGGATTTCGAGCAGGTGTCGTTAGAGGTATAGTAGGCATAGTAGGTATAGTAGGTAAAACTAGGTCACCTGGTGCCTGAGGTAGACAAACGACGAGGACTTATAGAACGAAGCAAAGGGATGGGCCAGCTCTTTGCTCTTCCTGACCTCTGAAGTGTCTCCACTTCTCATATTGACCCTACTGACATGCCGGCCCCTCTAGCCACCTTCTGCCACAGGCGCCTGACCTGGCTTTTTACTTGCTCTGACCGACCTCTCTACGAAACCTCGAAAATTCTACAAAGTACCCCCCATATTGGAAAACCTCCCGACCAACAGATATCCCTCTGATAGTACCGCCTTTCATTTAAATCAGCTATTTTCCTTTGCCTCGCATGACATTTTTCACCCTCGCTGAACCCAACATACAGGGGTTGAACAAAATAATGGAAATATTCCTTATAAGTCATCTATTGTGTAGTTCAGATTAGTAGCCCTAAAGTTGTACACATTGCGATTGTATTGTGTTTTGGATACAATATCCATATATTATAATTCCATTCTTAAGAGAATTCAAGATTTATTAGACACCAATTGTGGTCCTATACAATCTTAACAAAGAATTTTCTTAATGTACGAGGTTTTTCCAGTACTTTGTTCAAACTCTGTACGTAGTAAGGTCCCAAAGTTTACGGCCCGAATGTGCAGTGTTCGACCATTTTAAGAACAGAAAGGCAGATTATTTTTCAGTCGTATAGAAATGTTCATTAGCCATTCTAAAAAATGTATTGACATGAAGGGTGATTATATTGGAAATTAAAAATTAATGTTTGATTCTATTACCTCTTTTTTAATACCCTTAGACCGGATATTTTTGAACCTTATTACGTATTTTTTATGGCAATAAAGATGCCAGAATTTTGTGCCTCTTCGGTTCACGGAACTTTTACTTTCACGGCAGATAGAATTAAAGTGATAGGATTAGAATAAATATCTTATTCGTAAGCTTGAAGTAAGTTTGTTGAAGTAATTAAGCTTATGGAAGGTACGAATGAATTATATACATCTGAAAATTAGGGTGACTTCTTTGAGGGATAAATTAATGTTGAAGGTGTGAGAGACACCAAAGTGACGGAGGTTCAAAACGTAGATTCCGTGAATAGCCCCACTGGATCAGATAATAAATTTGCTGGCTGACAGCGATATTTTTGACATCAAAGACCGAACGCTATAAAAGATCCCGTTGTACTGTTAATAATGTTGAAAGTATCTACGTGCCTCTTAAATAGTACGGTTCGAACAGGCAAAAAAAGAAAAGGCTATCGCAGACGCGAGGAACATGTGAAAATATTTTCTTCGTTTTTTGCAATCAAGAGAGGAAAAATATCGATAGTAGTGAAATGGAAAAAACGAGAGGAATGGAAGGAAGAAAATCGTTTTCGCCATGGCTTTACCTGGCACTCATTCGTGTACGAGAACGAATGTCAAGTACTTTACACAAAATGAGGTTCTTTCTTTAAGGTACAGCTTCAAAGGATGCCCGAACAATGGCCAGTGGAAACAGACTTCCGAGATGGCCATAGAAAACGAATTTTACGGCCACGGAAATACGAGATACGATGACGTCTTTAACTCCAATAATGGACCATTAATTATCAAATAACACGGTGGAATAAGATACTTCCGTTACACGTCGAAGAAGGAAATATGACAACTCAGTTTTTTGTACTTTACAAAATAAATATCTATTCAAAAATACCTTGTTCTCCATCCTTCACATGGTTTCGAAGTGATTAAATGTCAAACTAAATCAAAATCAGAATGACTAGGAAATGAATTAATTTCATATGCATTTTGTCGCTTGGAAACTTAAACCTTGAAGAATTTGAATGAAAATATAAAAATCATCCCACATTATTAAAAACTACGATACTCATATTCATGTGGATATAACTTTGTCGTATTAATATTACAACAATGAAGGTAAACCAATAATTTAGCATAATTTTCGACGAAACGAGCGTTTTAAAACTTTCAAATGTATACGTGACTAACATTTGGCCCATTATGCAAGTTTTACTTGCCGTTTGAATGGCCCTCGCGAAAACCTCTAGAAAAGTTGGAACTCGTTCTAGTGTTATTATGATAGTACAAGTGCCAACCGTTCCCTTTCTTTCTCGTTTGTAAATTCTCTTATAATTTATGCAAACGTCATTACAGCGAGTACATAAATTTATCATTAGTTGTGTTTTCAAAGAAGACTTTTCAAAGAAACATTATTAATAATCAAATACGATTTACTTATATTTAGGTCTATTTTTTATTATTATCTGATCAGAAGAAATAAATAAATTCCAGATCATTTATGAAATCGAAGTATTCGTATCTTCGGTATTATTATATATTATCATAACACTCGATATGTGGCCATGATAAGACACCATCTATTACTTGGAATATTTGCATTCGGCTTTTTAAAGGTAGCACAATATATTCGTTGGAATGTTTATAACATATTTCAGGGATTTTACGGGGATCATTTTGTTTGTATCTCACACAGCAACTATATACATTGCGAGAAGGCAGACTGAAGTACTTACGTTTTAAGAGAACAAAAGAATGCGAAGACAGAACTAGAATCTCTCGAAAACTTTCGTCGGCGAGTTGCAGTACAAGATAAATGACGCACTAAAGTACGTATTATCGGCCATGAAGTTCCTTTGTGGACGTTGAAAGTAAAATAGACTAACAATAGACGACGCCATACTTTTGATTTTCATGAAAGTTGCCAGGTTTGCAAAGGAACTTAATTCAGGTAATAAACAATTTTATTCTTTTTGGCTTTTGTGCCTTTAGAAATGAAATTACCCTTCAAAGGGTGGTAACATTGTTATATTATATCTAACGTGATAAAAATGTTTAAAAGCATGATATAAAAGTGTCATACTTTAAAAGTGAATTTCAAAATAAATTTACAAATATAAAACATTAGATAAAAGGTTAGATAAAGGATCTTAGTCACTAAATCGCATTTCTAAGTCTACTTGTGCAACACCAAAGGAAAGCTTTCAGTATACTTTCAATAAATTTCCTTTGACAAGAGAATATAGAGAATACACCACAAAGTGAAATAAATATTTACGCGATCTATCTAGGGAGAAGTAAGAGGATAGAAAAGTACCTCGGAAAACCCATTACGAAGGATTTGTTTACGTACGATGGGCGACCCGAATGCAAGCCGCTGTTTAGAGCACACAGACATTTTCAAATATCTCCTACTCGAGAAAGAAAATCGCGGATGTTACGTTCAGCAAAAGTGTGAGAAACGTCGTGTCACAAGTAGATTCTAAACAAAAGGGATGGAATACTGAAAGACTAGGAAGTATAAAAGTACCGCCGAAATTCGCGCGGTTCAAAGCTTCACAGATACTAACAAATTGTAAGTCTTCCCTGAAATTCCACCATCGCCATTGTTCGCGGGAGAGCATTAAAATCTCCTGGTATGGCGACGCGGATTTATTCTAATGCTTCCTTCCTCGAGAGACTACGATTTTCCCGTAATTTTTCATTGTTAGATTTTGACACTTTACTCTAGCTAGCATAAAAAAGTTTGATATTTCTCGATCAATTTCTATGTTTATCTTCGCCTTGAGTATATCGAGGAACCTGATATCAAGCTACCATTCCAGGAATTTTTGTTCGATTGTTAGATACGGTGTCCTCGGTAAAGAGTATCTAGGACGCAGAGTGAATATATGTAACATCGAATATAAAATGGAGAAAAAAGAGGATGGTAAACATTAATGCTGACGTGCGTAATAAAGAATAAATGTTTACCGTGCCGTCATCCGGTATCCATTTAGATATGCCGCTTAAGTAAATGCAGAACGTTACTCGCATAGAAACGCCTCTGAATTTATAGATTTTCGATACATTAGATAAGATTCCGTAACGCTCCTGGTTTTCTACAACCTTATCACGTAGTTGTAGAACTTAGGAAAATATCGACAGAAATGGAATCCAATGACTTGTGTGACTTGCGAAAAACCGGGATGATATGTTTGGACGTTATACGAAATGTTCCATAATTTTAATTATTACCGCATCTTTAAAGAATAATATAATTTTTATCAAACATTTTAAATTCAAACCACAAAATATAGTTTTGCGAGAACAATTTCTGATTTATACAAAGAACAGATCATTTGAAATGAGGGTTGATTTGGCGCCGATGGCAAAAGTAAGCGCCAAGTGCAGCAGAACAAAGTAGGAAATATTTTCAGATTCGACAGATTGGCAAATATTGCAGCTGCAGAGGGGAGTGGAGAGGCGGGGGTGCCGAAGAAGAGCACAGAATTCCAGAGTATTGCGGTATTCATAAGCCGGAGGGAAATGTCGCTCAACGTTTGTTTATAGTCCCGGCTGGCGTGACATCGAAATGAAACTTTGGAAATACAATGGCTTTCATATCAGATAACTTGCCAATGAAAACTTTGTCGCACTTTGTTACACCTTCGAGCACCAATCGAGATTTCTTGATCTTCGTGGTACCCGTGTGAACAGAGATAACAAAAACGTATAGATTGGTTGGTTAAATATCCACGGAACCAATCTCGTTCGAACCTCTTTGAGTTTATGGAAATAATCTTTGACTTCGCTCAGCCCGAAGAGGAAAATTAAAGACGATTTTCTCGATAGTTTCACGGCTTTCATTACAAATGCAATGACGTAACAAGAAAGTACTAAAAGCAAGATGTTCGATTTTTAGCTTGAAATTGAATATCGACATTATCGCGACTACTGCACCTCACGAAATTAAAGTTCATAATTTATGCTGAACATTATAATAATCGTAAAGTACATCGTCAAGGAAATAAACGTTTACATAGAATCTTTTAAAGGGTTTTGCCATATAATATAGTATATGACTCTTGAAATGGGTCTTGTAAAACATCACAGGGAGACTTACCCTTCTACCCTTCAAAGTTCATTAACAGAAGTAGTATTTCTACATTCGTTATTTTTCTACAAAAATGGCAGACATTATTTTAAAAGATTCTAAAAGATAGATTCACCCCTTCTCCAGTTCCTCACAATTAATTCATTGATTAATTCTTCAATTAAACATTCGCTCCAATTTATAAACACATAAAGTAGTTTCTGTTTTATGACCGTTTAATTATATCTTATTGTCAGAATCTTTTAGAATGTCTTCCTCTTTGTGTAAAAATAATGAACATAAAAATACTGCTTCTGTTAATGAACTTTGAAGGTTGCAAGGGTAGGTATCCCTTTGAAGTGTTACGTGATCCGTTTCAAGAGTCACACGTTCAATGTTCGAGAATTGTGGGCCGCGTTAAATCGCGATCATAGTTCCCCTTTGATCAGTGATCCGCCATTAATGGGAGTATGGGCAAACCATGACTGGCAGTAAAACCATTATTTCACCGAGCCTACTCTATCTAAATGTTTCAAAGATCCTAACTCGCTATTTTATACCAATAATAAACGTTTAATGAGACATGTTGCATTTTTAGTAATTCTCAATGACGTTAGATGTTAACCCTTTCGCTGCGAACAGCGCCTTTAGGCGCTCAAGTATAGACGCTTCCCCTGAGCGAACAGCGCCTTTAGGCGCTCAACTATAGACGCTTCTCCTGAGCGAACAGCGCCTATAGGCGCCGTGCATTTATTTTGCATTTTTGCTATTAATAACTGCAAAATAATGGCCATTAATTCGTTTGTCTTCGATTATTAAAGATTATTAAAAATTACTAATATTGTTCTTCTTATTATTATTATTGTTTGGCTATTATTATTGTTATTCAAAATTGGCTCCGCACACCGTTTTAGGAACGATGTTATCGCGCGGACAACCTTCTACTATCGCGCCTGCTGCGGAGAGAGCAATTCTTTTCTGAGCACTCCGCAGCGAAAGGGTTAATGAAGCACACTCTCTGCACTGAATTAGAATTTATAGTATTATAATAGTTTGGAACAATAACTGAGGAATATATCGTTGTTATAGATGTAAAATTCATTAACTAACATTTACATGTAAAAATCGCGGCTTTTCAAATACAAAAAAAGAGTTGTTAAACAAAGTTTTACTTCTATAACAACAATATATCGAGGATATTAACATATTCACGTGGGTGCATTTTCAGCTGAACGTTACCCGCGTAACTGTTCAAATTCGTTTGGTTTTGCTAAATAAAGTAACGTTGACACAAAATCCTATAAACACCAACATATAACTTCCTCAAAACATACTCAAACGTTTTGAGATCGAAGTGTAACATGGTGGAAATATGTTAAGAATCAGTTACACTGACATTTTTCTCAATCAGTTCGCTCAGAAAGGAATGACGAATGCTTTAATAGAATCTTCTCCTTTCAAATCGAAATAAGGTGGAACGATGTGTACTTCGATGAAAAGGAAATACCAATTCGAACGTAGTGCACCAAGTATCTAATTTATCTTTCGAGAGGCAACCCTTTTGATCCGATACGACTTGAAGCGATCAAGTTTAATCAGCTGGAATAACCGACATGCCGAAAAGAGCAAAAACCTAGCTATTTCTCGATATATTTCTATAAACGGTACTCGGTCAAAGTATGGCCAATTCGCGACTCCTTTCAAAGGTAATGTTGCCTTACTTACGAAACCATTTACAGGATATAATCTTACCTTAAAATCGATGTAGCCATTCTTGTCCATGTCGAATGTACGGAACACGTGGTCGCAAAATTCTTCCGCGTTTCCGGATGGGAAAAACATTTTGTACATGTCGACGAACTTTGCTGGCGTTAACCTGCCATTTGGACAGTCTTGCTGTAACATGAAAAAAGATACAATATTATTATTGTTCTTACTTTTGGCTACGAATACAAGAGGTGGTGCCAGTTTTATGCCCTAGACGTACTATTGGGTTCCGGAAAAAAAGACACTCGTGACATAAGTGCTTTACAGAAATTTAGTTGTTTATACTTTATCAATAAATATATCACACATCATAAACTTGGCAAATATCATTTTCACTGTCATTATTTTATATGTCAATTCCACTTAGCTTTAACTAGTTTATCAACGATACTACTTATTCCAATAATTTAATAATAATTATGTTAGCTTATTTCATAGAATGATTGAATTTTACCGAATTTCATAGAACGATTTAATTTTGCTGAATTTCAGAGAACGATTTAATTCCATCGAATCCCTTATTGTTCATTTCCAATTTATAGAAGCGGTCACCATGAGTTCACGCAATAAAGTTATAACAATTTCGAATCCATATTCCGTATTCAGTGCAGAATTTAATCGACCTAAAGAGATTTCGTGTTTATGGGTAAAAGTATGAGGCAGTCAACCTTGGACAAATCGAGGGTTTTCAGGGATCGGCACTCCCATTCTCTGTATCAGATTGGCCTTTATCCGAAGCGATTCGTCTTGGACTTTTGAAATGGACAAACGTGGTCGGCATCGAGTCAACCACACCCCGCACCGTTATTTTTCAAGTTCCTTCTCCCCCCTCTAGCGCGGCATCCACACGGAAACCAGTCTCTAACGGAAGTAGCTTGATCACGTTTATTTCAATTTCCAATTGGTAAACTCCGACCGGACTCGATTTGTTTAACCGCTCTACGAAACCAAACCGCGAGATTCCCTCGGAATTGAGAAATGTCGAGAGCTACCACAGTTTTGCTTAGTTTAATTAGTTTCGTCGGCGAAGGTTTCACTCGGTTCGTTCAAATGATCAGTAAAACTTCCTCGCTAGAGAACGCTTTTTCACGCGGATACCAATTCTCCTAGAAATTCTTAAGTTAAAGATCCCTTTTAAGGCCTAATTAACTGCGATCGCGGGGTTCAATTATAAAGTATAATCAAAATGAATTTACCCCGAGAAAAAGTTACCGGTGAACTTATTTACGTTTATTTCATCCGCTGGATAAACTTTAACGAACTGTTTATCGAAGAGGGAATTCATTGGTTGCAAGGGATCTCGAAGAATTTCAACGTATTTGGAAGTACATCTTTTTCTAAGGTTCTTGCATTCAATGTGTATCCATGATTAAGTATAGTTTAAAGTAATTAATAATAATATTGGAATAACGGTAACAATTCACCTAATAATATTAATTACATCGGTAATTCAAACTACGAAAATCGGGAGTGCCACGCGGAATTCTTTTTATAATTGCAAAATTTGAAGAGTCATTTTATTGTAGTTTAGAAGATTAAAAAACGTAATAAAATAGATTGTGCGGATCTTGACTTACTTTAAATCCTTTGTACCACTCCTTTATAGTAGCTTCATCGTATCTGGTGTGAGACTTGAGGAAGTCCATGTCCTCTTTGCTCAACTTGTCTTTGCTCCCAAAACAACCCATTTTGAAATCTGTAAAAAGAATATTATTGGGTTATTAAAGATTGCCGGCGCAAAAATGAGTATTTATACAAATTATATACTAATCCGCGATACGTATTGCATTAAATTAAGCTGAACTAGATTAGGCTAGATTATTTATATATAAATTATGGTTCGAGGATTGCAGTTAAATAACGAATTCAATTATTTGCGTTATCTATATACAATAAAGTCTATAAAATCTCAAATAATGCGCTGTGGTATATTCGTATAATGTAACTAAAAATGGCAGAAAAGTCATTTTGACCCCTTTGGTAGTTCTAGTATTAAACAGTACGTGACAAACAATAATATATTTATTAGGTTAGCAAACACTTCAAGCATATCACCGTAATCACCGAAGTTTCGATCGGAAATCTGCTTCGTTATCAAGCAGTTTATATCGTGCCGTTTCTGATTCAACAGCGGAGTACTCTATTATCAAAATTCACATAAACCACAAAAGGTGGTCATTAGAAGTCTTACGAATACCCGACAAGCGTCCTCGAACTTTCCAACTGATTTACGATGAACATCGAATCGTTTCCTCTTTCGGGAGCTCGTTAAATGTTGTAAAAATCTTACCACAAACAACATGTCCTTTAAAAAGTTTGGTAACTACCGCCTAGTTTACGACTTCCCAGTGCGTTCTTTGGTTCGCACACACGTAATATCAGACGAGTAATAAAGAAAGCTCATTTACGGAACGGCCATAAACATACATAATGCATTGGATGCAGCCAACCAAGATGGTGCTGTGAAACGATATCCTATCGTGGAACATTATTATAAGAATAATTGTATTAATTCCGAAAGCTTATACTCGGCTACGTAATAAACTCGTGTAATAAGAATCTCCATGATCCTCTCCCTTAATATCACAGGATAATGTTTTTCCATGAATACTGGAAGAGTTTGTGAAATTGTTCATTTTAAAAGACGCATTAGCATCATGATATTAAACTCTTAACGAGGGATGACGAGTTAACACGTCATTCGAATCTACACTTATCTCAAAGGATACGAATTAAATTACAATTATCCCTCTCATAATTCTCCGATTTCAATGCGCATAAATTTCAATAATGAATAGTCAAATCCATGTACACGTTGTAATTATAAATATATCGCGCGAATTTATTTTATTACTACATCAAAAGTACCTGTATGATGTCCTTTTTCCAAGAACTGCCCGGTTAGCCTAGTGTTTGTACTGATTTGATTTAACGGTTAAAATGAAAATGCTCTAAAACGTAGCATTTATATTAATTCCATAATATTTACTTTGATAATCTTCATAGTTATACAACACCTTAGTGTTTTTCTTTTTTCAGGAGTTCCCGAAGGTTGGTTTTCCTGACATTTCCTATGTAATTGGCCAATTATTATTTCACGTGATAAATGACTGTTCTTAAGACGACCGAGGGAGTTATGCAAAAGAAGCATAATAATTCGGATAAAGATCAGACGTGCGCGGACGGTTGTTACAAAGTAAAATGATAGTTTATTTTCAAGATATATCGCGAAGTCAGTAGTAAGGCGCGTGTTTAATGCACGCAATGCACGCGGACGTGCATTGGCTTCGCGAGAACTTTAAAGTCGTGTGTTTAATGTGTGCGTGTGTGTTGCAATCGGCAGGAAATCATAAGTGAACGCGTGACCAGCATTACGAGTAGCCGGTGTGTCTAACACGACACTTTCTAGCAGAAACACACGGAATGATATTAACACATCAATTGTTAATCTTAAAATCCCGACATTTTACGCTTTTTTAAATCCTTGAGAAGGAAGAATGATAAAATTCGTAGGTCTTAATTAGCGTTGTTTACATCCTCTACTTGAAATTGTAATAGAAATTAATTATATTAATTCCTTATATGTGCAGGCTATTGTTTTTACCAAATCTTTGTGTAAAATACATCAAAGGAAAGAAACATCGAAATGGTTCAATATACGAGAATGGCAAAAGATTAATATTATCAATATTATCAGGACTTCCATTAAAACTACCAAAACAGTCAAAATGACCTCTAATTTTAAATAAAATCAATTAATCAGTAATCAGTAAAATTTTCGCACAATAAAGGCGTACTTGTTATCCAACAGGATTCACTTGATACTTAACACGGAGATCGGTGAGTTAATTGAAATCAGTTGGACCGATTTTCAGCAAGTACACTCGCATAAAATACCCGGTAATGAATAAGCACGAAGAAGTACAGATTCCAGGCATCGTATCGAGGAAATCAATGCACGAAAACCAACTGGCTTTGGAAAGCCAGCATTAAGGCAAAATAAAAGAACCTCGAGATCCCGGAGTAGTTTCCGTAGGGAAAAGCGGATCGGAGTAAATGAGAAAAGGACAAGGTGAAAGATAGCGTGTAGGAACGATGTGAAAGAGAAGGAGAGAGGATCCATCAAAAGCGCAAGCACGCGCAAAGAGGGAAGCGGAGACGGGTAGACATAAAAATAATGTCGTAACGAGCGGTCGATACGCGTCCGGAATGAAGAAGAGAAAGAGTTTCGAGAAAAGGAGGCGGGCTTCGTTCCTTGAGTTTGCTCCGATGGGTAGAAAGCATCTCATTTTCTACGTCCGAAGGGAGCAAGCCGTTGGTTGCTCGTGACCAGCTTAAAAATTACACCGCCAACACGATCTAATGGTTCGCCAACACCTCGCATTAGGAATCGGAGAGTCCTTCGCGCACGAGCTCAACCGAACTGGGAGGCCTTGTGATACGCGATGTAAATGTAGGACATGATTAACGTAACCTATACACAAGCACACCGACGTGGACCAGAGCACAGATAAAGAAAGATGGAGAACAAGGAGGGCTTTTGTAAAGAAGGCAATCTACGTCGATGGAATTGCGCCGGTTTTCCAGAGCTATTTACGGGATTAAGCCGGTGCCCGAGGGATTGCTGACGCGTCGACTGGGCTTACGCAAGTTTCGTATCAGACCTTTTTTGTCTTTAATAATGGCGAACGAAGGCGCGAAGTAACGACGGTTTGTTTCTAGGCTCGTTTAATCCACTCGCCCCTTAAACGGAGTTCTATTAGGAAATATACTAAACTTACTTTAATTGATCAAGTTATAAATCTTGTTTTACTAACTTCATTTCTAGCAGCGCGAGAGATTTATGGAAATCATTCCACTTCAAATATGCTACGCGTATGAAATGATACCATTAACGAACTATATTCTGCGATGCAAATGCTGCATTACAGCGAATTTAATAAAGCATTTCCCTGGAAGCACAAGAAAAAGTGGAACGCACGGTGGAACTATCAGGAAACATAGTCGAGTCTCGAATGTCCATTTTGTTCTGCCGATGTTACAATTTTTGTACTCGGGATTGTTTATTAATTCAATGCAGTCAGCAGCGTAGAAACATATGCGCTACACATTGCAGGAACAATAAAATTCATTCACTCCTGGAATTAATATCAGCGCATGTTTCATAAATTCCTCGAATATAGAACGTTTATATCGTACTTATAAATTAAACAACAATAATGACAAAATCTCCGACTAGATGCTCGGACACAAAACGCAGCGAGACTCGTTATAATCCGCACCAATTAAACTGGATTCACATTATGTACTCGGATGATAATAGGATATTTAAATCCCCCTTTAATCGTCCAATAATACTTAATGTAAATTCCCGTATCGGAATACATAGGATTTTAATTGGCTCTAGTGTAAAATGGAACGCGAAACTCTCGTGTGAAACTAAATAAAATGATTCATGAATCTGGGATTATTAAGTACTTACTGCAGGCTTCGGGAAAGAAGCCTACATTATATGTATAAAATAATAACAGAGATGCAAAAATAATCCAACTCATTTCAATCTCTTTCAATCTCTTTCTATCCTTCGTGATATATTTGTAACTCCGATTTGCAATCTAATAATGATTTCTCCCTTTGTAACAATCATATATTATATACTAAATATAATATACCACGTAAGGACTTTCATATATCCTTTTCCAGTCGCAAATCAGCGCGCTTTCTTTTTCTCCGAAGCCAACAATCCTCGAAACGGCCATATGTTTCGCGTATCCAGAATTATTGCATAAATGTCCGCGTTCTACCTGGCAGGTTTTAGCGCGGTATTACTTTTCCGCTTTGTTAATTCCAGGTTGACATACCAGGCGCTACAATGGAAATCTGACGCACGAGTTTCACTTATCACGATCAAACGGTGTCAAGCGTCATTTATTCGCGTGGTCGTCACGCGCAGGGTGGTAGGGGTGGGTGGTTGAATATAACGTCGGAGGAATAAAAACAATAAAACTAAATACAATATACTCTGGATATAATAGCCGTGACTCGATAACAGCGTGAGAATTTAATGACATAAATCGCGATTTATCTGACCTGCCGAACGGCGTCGTGCTTTTTATCACCGACGAGATATAAGTAGACCAAGCACGCAATGCAATTTGTAATTTCAAAGTTATTCAGTCCTAGAGACTGTTAATGATTTTAATGTTATGTGTGACGCGGTAATAATCGGTAATAATGGTAGACAATTAGAATTGTATATGGATATGGTTGATATATGTAGAGCTAAGATGTATTAATTAAATTTTTGTCAAAAACTATTTTTATGTATGTATTCCTGTAGCTTTTTGTCATCCATCTGCGAAAGCCGTGATTCGTGTAAATCTATTAGTCCAAAAGAAAACAGTTTTTAAAATTCATTATGTGCAATTTGACTGAAATACCAGACGATAGAATTTTGGTGAATTCCTCGTACTACTCGGCGAAAATTGAAAGATAAAGAAAATTAGAATATACAATGTGATAAATAGGAACAAAAATGATGTGCAAATATAACAGTAATAAGCGGCTATGATTGAAAACTTGATAGTAGTGGGAAAAAAGGGAAACTAAAGTATCATATGTTGGTGGAATTAGAGGTTTGCGAAGGTTCCTATTTTTGAGCTTCGAGGACAAAGAGATCGGTTTCCTTTTGAAGGAAGATGCTCATATTTCGGGCGGCGGAAACGAATATCGAGCAAATATCCGGTATTTATACTCCGGATATTTTCACAGTGCCGGGATAAATATTCCTCCCTGTCGCTAATTACCCTGGTCAGCTCGCTTTTCGCTAGAAAACGACGCGTTATTAGCGGAGGTTCGTTTGCTACGAGTACAAAGGGCAGAAAGAAAGATGGAATTCAATTTTCGCAAAGTGCCTTAAACACAAACCACCTAAATTGAGTTATTTGCATTATCAATTTAAATCAACCTACGACTACAAAGATAATTGATCGGTTATAAATGATTGATGTCAGAAAGGGATTGATATGCTTTCGAATTACTCTTCTGTCTTTGTTATAATTTTATACATATAATATATACGTATTTATATATGTATAAAATGCTGTGTATAAAACAACAGATATTTATATACCATATATAAATATAATAAAATATAATTGATCTATATTATATAAATATTGTTTGAATATAATTAACTCACTCCTAAATACTGATCTCACTTTTTCATTAATTAACAAAGTTTAACGTTGCTTAATAATGATACTTCAAAATTCATCCACCTGGTTACAAAAGCGTTGTAAATCTTTAAGTATTAATTTAATGAATTTAATATAGGTTTGGTTTAATAAATAACTGATTATAACTTAATATATATTAGATTTAACATACAACACCAAGAAATATCCGGATTACTTTAATGGAATATATTTTATATAATAGTTTCACGTCCACGGATTAATTAAATCGAACAAATTAGGCTCGCATTTAATTAATTAATGAAAGGGCAGACCAATATAATTAAAATAGATTGCATTTAACATAATAGTTGCACGTCCACTTCCAAATTAATTAAAGAAAGGAACGATCAATGTAATTGCTATGTACTGCATTTAATATCCGTCAAGAAGAAATATCGGAAGCATTTTATATTGTTATATCAACTTAACGTATTTTATATAGTTGTTGTATACTCAGGGATCAATTAAATCGAACAAACTGAGCTTGCATTGAAATAATTAACGAAAGGCAAGAACAACATAATTAATCCACTACAGAACACACTGATCACAATTTTCCACGATTAAATAATGTACGTAAATCCAACCTAGCCTCGTAATGATGTTTCAAAATGAATCCTCATTGCAAGCCAGCAAACAAACCCGTATAAATCCTTTAGGATGTAGTTTAATTGGTCTTCAATAATTACGGATTATCGAAAATGCAATTGGCGATCCGAATAAACTGAATTCGCTTAAACTAAAGATAACTAAATAGATGGATTGCTCGTCGATAAACCACGATTTCTGATCAATTTATGGCTGTTAAATTTAATGGGTGATCAGGTAAACCGGGATTTAATTGAAATTGTAACAATATCGGGATTGCATAGGGAATGGAGTACCATGTGTATTAGGAAGCGAAATTATCTCGATATAGATCTTGCTAGTATTACAAAGGATTAACATTCCGGACAATAGAAACTCTAGGCAAGTATATCACCGTGAACCTACACATTCCTCTGATTGCACGATTGCATTCATGTCTCCATTCGAGCCCTCATTAAATTCACTGCTGACAAGGTAATATTACCAAATGACTTTGGCCAATCCCATTATGAACGTAACATAATAATATATCGCCGTGGCCAAACAGATTTATCAATCTGCCATTGGAATATTAATGTCTCCATTGACACGCATTTGCAATCCACCTACGTCCCATGGTATTTCTTATTGTGCCAATAATATTATTGATGTCCGTAATTAAACAGTCGCTAGTGTAAAGAGAATTGCATTGTGTTGTCTATTAAAATCTGGCAATTTTGGTTGACCTTCTGATTGTATGATTTAAATAACGGAACACGTAATTTGTTGTGAATAAATAATATCTTTGTCACTCTCAATAGGGAACGGAATTATATTGACTTATGTATTAAAATGTAATCATTAAGTAAACAAATTTAGTTGAAATCTTGATTGCATGCGTAATTATTGCGTAATTAAACGCTGGAGATAGTAACAAGAACTTTAATAAAATATCTACTGAAATACGGTGGTTTTATTTGAACTTTATTGTGTCTGCAGTAAGTGATTAAGTAATAATACAGTTTATTGCCAAGAAACAATGGTGCCTTTTCACGTTTCTTCCAAATAAAATGAAGTCTTTGAGTGGGCTTTAGTGGGATAGGTTAATATCACAATGTAATATTACATTACAGAGAAGATAAAAGGTAGAAGTTACGACCTCCATAAAAGTATAATTCGTACTTTTACTCCAATAGTAAAGTAGTAAAAGGACGACATGCTTCAAGTGTCTGTTTCTTTGACAATTAAACAAGTTAATAGGCCAAAGTGATCATCAAATTACGCATCATCAACCTACCTTCTATATAACATATTCCTCTCCCGTTGTTAATTGAATTAAGAATATAGTCCATTAGAAACGAACAAAAGGAATGCCATTTTCCAAGAAGAACGAACATTTTGTTTTTGAATGTTTATTGTAATGTTTAATTTTAAGATTGTAATTAGCCGTTTTTCTTATCAAATCCTAAAATATTATATTCGACCTTATACGTATTATTTCGCTTAATTCGAACTTATGGGTATTACTTCTTTATATATTTTCGAGTATATTCAATATGATATAATTCCGTTTTCCACGTATTACAACACGATACGCGGAGTGCTCTTAAAAAATGTAAGCGATAACGATTTATCGCATTTGTAAATGACAGAGGCATACAATCGTAGATGGAATACAATGTCTAAAGAATCCGATTGGCGAGACATTTCGTCGATATTTGTCTGGAAAACGAAGAATTAACGCGGCCAACAATAAGCGGTAGGCTGTTAAGCGTACGGCGTACCGCGTATCGGCAATTGCATTGACATCAGCGTCGTATTATGATACTTATAATAGACGTGTCATTGTTTTCATCGTGGAAAATACGAGGACACTGTTCGAGCGACACAGTTTATGCTATTCAAGGCGAAGAAAATAAGGGGAGCCGAGAATGTCGTTAGGAAATCCTTTTGTCTCTTTCATCGTGGTAGCCGAGGTTTCAGTCGTTTTTAGTTCGCATCCTCCACTTTCTTCCTCTACCCTCTCCCCCCACCCCCCGCTCGTCGTTTCGCCGCGAATGAAAACTGTATTATCTCCCGACTGTCTTCACTCGCGAAAATGCTCGCGCCCATCCGAGTGGATTAAGCGGATTCGAAATCAATCGCTCCACGGTTTCCTCTGGTAAGCAATTCCGAGGAAACGACTCGCCGGATTGCTCCCTCGAATTTCATCCGACTCTAATATGGTCAGATAAATTTAAATTTAATAATTCTACCAGAATGAGCGACGCGACTCGTTATCTCTTTCTCTCATTAGCCACCGGTTGCATTAACTTTGAATCCTCTTTTCGCTGGTGGAAACCATTCTCCTACCATCCTTTCGAATCATTTTCAATTCCCCTAATGATTATTCTAATTAACGTGGGGTTCGCTTGAATATCCTCCGCCGCGTGTGCTTTCGGTTTATTTTATATTTACGCGGAAATTTATGAGTCACCGGTAACGATAGATTAATAACACCGATTGAAATTCATCGCGATGGAAACATTTCCTTGCTAACTCTTCACAATCGTATCGAGTTACTTCCGGTTCCGTAGTCACGTATGAAATCGCTCTTCTATTGGTTACCCTTCAATGGTGTTCGTTTGAGTTATTATTAATCGAAGTGCTTCTAAGTTATCGTTGGAAATTATATCCTCTTGATAATGATTATCACTTAATTCCCCTTTCTCATGTAAATTGCATCGCTTTTAATACCATCCCTGCTGCGAGGAAGTTTTAATGATAAATGCAAATATTCTTTTACGACCCTCCCATCGGTTTTGATCAAATTTCTAATGAAGCGGCAAAATTATGCCCGGCTATGAAATGATTTTTCCTTTGGGGCTTCGTTTAAACGCGATTCCAAAGTTATACGAGGCTTGTGGTCGATTTAAATTATCTTATGATGTTTCATTATAGTCATTTCGAGGAGGGTCCAAGTATAAAAGTTAAGTAGTATTTAAAATGATAATTAAGACATATTTCTCTCCGCCGCGTAAATCAAGTCGTCTTAGCAATTATCCTTTTCAGGAGGACTTTTATCGCCAGATGGAAGAAGTAGAACTACCCAGCATATACTCTGTTATGCTTACAGATTTATTTATATATCAATTATGGCTGGAGGATTTAAGTTAATTAATGGATTAATTTATTTGTGTTATGTATATGAAATAAAAGTATATAAAATCTCAAATAATACGACGTGGTATGTTCGAATAATTTAACTAAAAATGGGACACAATGGGACAAAAATGGGACGCCGCTTTTTACCAAGGAATTATATTCGCGAAATTAGACACATTTCTAAGACAACGGTGATTGGATGCGGAGTATCAAAGGATTGATACGAATCGGGATAATTCCTGGCTTGAGAACTAAACGTTCCAGGAACAGTCTGTTTGCAAAGGTATCTAGATTATCTGCACTACGTCTCATTAAACATCGTTCAGCTTATCACACATCCCTTTTCAAAGACCAGTGGGGCTTATGCGTGCTCAGGTAAATGGAACGTGTCCTGAATTAATTATCCTTATTAATTGATTTCACCTTTCGTGCTTTTTACTTCATGTAACGAGGGACACGTTTCAACCGGCTCACTTAGTAGTCATAATATCTGTTGTTATCGATTGTGCCAGGAACAGGCCTCTTATCCCAGATTATCACTCGTATTTCATCCCCAGCTTATTATCATATTTTTTGTATAAACGTGACATCGATATTCACGATAATCAGTGAAACTATTTATGAACTGTACTAATCCGTCTAAATATGCCTGCATAATTAATATCGGCAATTGCACATGTCGTTTCCGGTATCGCTCAGGTAATCACATTTATGAAGCTATATTTCGATTAAATATGAATTGATGAAATTTCGATTGTTATTAAGTAATCATTTCCGAAGTAATGACACGTGCGCTGAACACAATTTTATTTTATATTTAAGTACGACCTAGATTTAATATATATTAATTATAAATATAATATACAAGTGATAAACATAATAAATAAGAACCAAGCAGTGAAGACTTCAATAAAGTTCGTAAAGAATCACGAACAGTAAGAGGATCAACAAAACAGTATACTTCCATTTGTTAAATTAAGCTTCTTCCATGAAATCAAGTTTCCAAAGCACTTAAACATACCAGTATCGAGCGATATATGGCCGTCCAATTTGCAGTCGACGTGAAATAAAATCCGAAGTGGTAGTTACGCTTCTAATTGCTGTCCAAAAATAAAAGTCAATATCGCGAATACATCTGTAAGGCAAACGGCGATTTACGATTGGTTTCTGCAACTATACCGTCGGCCATTAATTCGAAACGGAACTGAAAAGAGGCCGTGTACTCCCGATGTCGTTTTATGTATCGAAACTAAGCACTCCGGTAGGGAAGTGACCCATTAATAATCTATAATGGCAATGTCGTAAACATTAGTGTCCACCGCCGTCGACTATTTACTACTACGACATTAAAGTACCACCTACAACTAACGGAGCCGACGATGCACGAATAATATACGACACTGGTGAACCAGTTGTTACAATAAAATTACTTATCGCGTCAACACTTGCTGTCTTGCATACCTTCGGATACTAATGCGACGATTCGGTAAACAACTACTCAACAAGCTATTATGTCTGTCACAAAGTTCTGGCCGTTTAATGCACAATTAATTGAAACACGTAGGGAAGTGTTTTAATTAAAAGTATATCATTCATTCTTTTCACGGTTATTCTATTATTGGTACTCTTCCACACATATGGAAACAAATGTTTTATCAGCGGCATTTATCAAGGAATATCGAAGGAAAGATGTCTGTCGACAAGGTTCATTTACGACACTGTAAAGAATAAAGGAAAAAATACGGAAGAAACCCTGCGGATGCATGTAAGAAGTTTGTTAAATGTTTTTGGAACAAGCGCTGGGAAATGTAATTCAATGAATAAATAATTCTTCAAATATTACCTTAAGAAAATATAAAACATTAAAACTGCTCTGGTGGAGGGACAAGTATAAACAAATGCAAGGAAGTAAAGTGCCCTTTGTATAATAAATCGGGTGGGCAGATGAGGAACGTTTCGAAGTTCCTCGCCCAGGGAATTATTGAATCGCGAAGAAAGCACAAAGGAAAATAATAATCTTTTTCTCGGGGCAGCCTGATACAAGGATAACTTTAAACAGATAAAACTCGAAGGAGGAATTTGCGCGGACTGTAGATGAGACGGAATAGTTTAGTGGGTGTTTCCATTTAAGAAACTTTATCAGAGAAGTTCCGCATAAAGAAAACTCTCGGGCATCGCCTTGTCCTCGAAACTTCCCTAGGATACCATTAATGCGATTCTGTTCAGCTTCCCTTGAAACCCCGCAAGTAAAATCGTCATTCCAAAGAAAGCAAGTATTTTTATTACAATTTCTAGCAAGGACGTTAAAAAAAAGATCTTTCACCGTTGCCACTCTCGTGGAAACGCGGTTATGATAAACACTAGAAACACTTCTCCTTATAGGGGATTTAAGGATTATGGTGGTTTAAAGGGGATTTTACCAGTGAATCCATGACAAATTCAAAGATCTTATGAACCAGCTCATTAATTTCCCTCATTATGTGATAAAGAGTGACTGCGAGTATTCAGTTCTTTCACAACTAATTTTCAAATCCACTGGAAACCTTCCGCCGGGTAAACCGTTAATTAATAGGACTCCATGAAACAAGAAACAATTCGAAGCTTGATAGTGCATTCAGTATTCATGTTTCTTGAGCATCCATCAATTAATGGACTGAATCGCGCACTACGAGACCCACGGTACACTGGTATTCATTTCCAGCGAAATTCATGTCTAATTCAAAGAGCACATGGAACAACCTATTAATTTATTCAGGTTGACGAGCAGATAACAACACCGAGTCGATAAATCCCATTTGTCGTGGAAACGGAAGGATACGAGGCGGAAATCACGGAGCTTAAAAAGCTGACGTTTATGATGTCGGTCACCCCTTAAGAGAAGAATTATATATTAGGGGAGTGGTGGATCGAATTGTAGAACAAGGGAAGGCGTTAGAAAGAAGAATTTATGGGGATCCTTCTGGGAGGTGGTCCATTGGGAGCATGCTGCTTCAATGAGGATAATGAGGACAGGAATGTAGTACAGGAACTCCTTGGGACACAGTGTTATGCATTTCACCGGAATTGTGGAATCGTGTTTGCTACGTACATATGTACCATGGTAAAGAGAATACAGTTCTCGATGTTGCACCAAGTGTTTAAACGGCGAATGCAAATAACGCAGTCTGTTACCATACGATGTCTCCAAGTTCTGACATTAGAATAGTATACTAATAATACTAGTTAGCTTGGTAGCGATCCTTGCGATGTACGTACACACATGTATCCATCACTCCATATTGCGACTAGCATATTGAAAATTACCGAATTCGTCGAAATAATTTGCGGCTGAATATTACGCAGCAAACAGGACAAATTGGCAAAATTTTGTGAAGTAATATATAAATATACTTGAAGTATAATACGCTGCGGTATATTTATATATCCTTATATTTCTCAAGTTTATGACGCTGTACAAAGATATCGAACGTCAAGACATACTCGGTCGTTCGTTTATCTTTCGTACATGTAATCCAGGCAGTTATTACGTTCACGTACGACAGTGATGGAGTTCATATCAGCAGCAAGGGATCAATTTAATTCAAGGTACCAGAAGGTATACGTACGTAATTGTAGTGTAATATTTCGAGTCGCAACGGAGGGGACGGGTAAAACGAGGGAGATAAATGCAAACTGTTCTGATACGCAGGGTATGTTGACCTAAAAATGGGGCAGATTCCGTATGGAGTCGAATGGAAGGAAGTCATCACTTCATTGGGAAGCCTCGTGACATTACGATTCTCGACAAACGCGAGCTACCAGTTAAATTATTCCATTCGAAATGCAGCCATCTCTCCACGGCGCAACACTAATCAGTTAAGTACATTTCCTCGACGAATTTAATTTTCTACGTCCCAGTCACCTCCCGGAGTCACCCGGTTCTCTCTTTCCTGGTGTTTCGTCTACTTCGTGTTCGCCAAGTGGATTAAACCCAGGCAAATGGATGCAAAAGAGCGCCTCTAAACCCGCAAACCCAGAAAACAAGCTTGAACGCGTCAAAGTAAACTAACCGGTACCCGCTTCTACAGTGTAAATTGTTTCTCTATCCTCGGTAAGAATGTGTGTGTATTTTGGTTAACTACGGTTTACTTGTTATATATTTGAGTTTGGTAAAACCGGGGTTACGAGTCGGAGAACCGAGGAATAATCTGAAGTCTCGCTTGCTGTTGAAAATCGAAGAAACCGAGATATATGGACTTTGAGAGAAACTGAATTTCTTTCGCTTAAAATGAAATTTCTTTGTAAATATAGTGTTTAAGGCATTATATTAATAATATTTAAAATACTATAAAGTAATATATAATAAGCATTGTAAGTCGTATAAGGTACGGCAGTACTTAGAATCGTATATCCGTTGATGTAACATTAAAAATAGTGATCTTAGAAATCCATAGATTGATGGATATGAATTTATATGAAAACCTTGCTCGAAGAAAATCAAGTTTGCCGGCGTGATCCAAGTATCCATTCTGTCTTAAACCACGCTTATCTGAAGGGTTTACGAGAATTTATGGGATGTCTTACTCGGTGGCTGCCTATATAATATACGTTAAGTTTTAATTAAACTGCCACAAGCCCCCCTGCCTGGTTTTTAAAGAGTTTTAATTAAACCGCCAATTAATTTCATCAAATACAAAGAAGTCCCAAATTTCACAATTAATGTTCTTATTAGTGCGAAGTAAGACACCGTGAGTAATCAATTTTCATTTAATTTCATCGTTACGAAAGTGTATTTATTAAAGCGCGAAGACTTATCGAAAGAAGTCCATCGTACTTCCATAACTATATTATTTATAGGAATTTTAGATCCGCAGGAGCAACGTGGAGTCACGGAATAGGAATAATTTAATAACGAGGAATTCTAAGCACCTTATTCCGAAATATTGGAAAACCAAGTACAAGGAATTCCCGAGTTCCATTAATTAGAATTTCCACAAGGTTTTCGCTTCGTTACCGTATCTACTCGGTTCTCGAAGAAAGTATTTGTCAAGCGTGGTATCTTTTCACTAAACGATTTTGTTTAAACGAAGCACGAAGTGATCGCGTATATCTTCGACATATTTGTGGAGAATGTGCCCGATCAAATTATATTCGCGAATTAAAAAGCACAATTGTTCTTGGCTAGAATATCTTAGACCACGAATGTACACAATTCTGAGTAACAAAGCATTAACAGGCCATCTAAATGTGAAAATTACCGGATCTTGGAATTGGAAAAATTGCTGATGAATGAAAGTGCAATTCACGATCAAGCGATAAATTCGCTATCCGACTGTAATCGAGTCAGATTAGGTGGCAACGTTTGGGTTCGTTGACTGGTAAGATCAGAACGATAACCGGGCATAAGGAGTATGTCGTGAAAGCAGTGAGCGCTAATCATTGAAGCGGAAGTCTCAACGGAGCACGTTTTCACTCTTTAAGGTGGTCGTTCAAGTAGGAAGATGGATCGAGCTCGGAATGAAATGACGCTACACGATCTGCATTGCTCGGCGCACGCAGACGCGCCGAGACCTGGAACCGCAATCAATATATATCCCTCTGACTGAGTTCTAATATGGACCACCTAATGGGACTTTCTACTACTTTTCCACCTGTATCTATTACCATAATGCTTCGACAGCCATCTCCAGTTTTACGAGGATACGTGAAAAGTATAAAATATATATTGGATGTAGGATACTTCGAATATTAGTATCTATATTAACATAATACATGGAATGTCTTGTATTCTGTAAAATAAAAGGGGAATAATATATAGAATATAAAGATTTAACTCAACCTCTTCTCAAAAATGGAGAGATTCCACTTCTGTAATAACCGACCCATTTCTATATCATATTTTTACTTCGAAAACATGCAATTTTTTAATGTACACATTTTTCTACTGTTTGCTATATAAATGTGGAATTTAGAATGGAATATTCTGTATTTTATTCTGGGTCGTCACGGGTGGAATAAAATCATTTTTCGGTGGGATCAGGGGTTATTCAAAATTGAAAAACAACAAGTTTTCGAGCTTTTATTATTGTTTCGGATTGGTGAAATTGATGAAGTTGAACTTCCCGATACGATCGTGTTCACTCGATGATGATTGAAAATGTATCGTCACAAAATATAAACTTTTTTGTTCGAAAATAATCAAGAGTAAGGAAATCAGTGTTTTTGCCTAAGGGTCGAAGATAAACGGATCGTCGTAGGGTGGAGGGGGGTTGAATTCAAGGGTAAAATTTGCATCAATTTAATATTGTTACTCCCGAGCTAACTTTAATAATAAACGAAGTGCTCTGCCCGGACAAAAGTTGTTATCGATAAAAACTTTCTGATATTCGATACTGGAGGTTAATATTAAAGTGTAGATCTTCCACCCCTGATCCACAGAAGTTTACTAATTCACGTAGGAAGTTTCACGATCGAACACTTTGTATTTTAACGCCATTCGGTCTTTTCGTTGAACCTAATTCTCGCTTCATGCCACTCTCCTTTTATTACCCAATTGACAAAGAAAAACGTAGTTAATTTCAATGAAGTAGCACGGGATGGACAGGCATAAAAAGCGAGCTTAAAGATTATCATTAGCTCACGCAAAGTGCTCGTAAAAAGAATACATTAACACCCATACATTACGTCAATGGCATTAAAAGAGCAATCTAATGATTAAAGGGGAAAAAAAAACGTTCAATTACAGCGTGCTTCATAAATGATCATACTTTCTGTAGAACCTCGCATGATTTATGTTGCAATTACGAGAGGAGTAGTTTTACACCAGGAAACACCGTCGTTCTGTAATCACATTTAATACGCGCGTAAATATCTTTGGATACGAATCGAGAGGGAAAACAAAAACAATTCAATTGGCAACAACATCCATTAAAACGCTCCGTAATCAAATCCACCGAACATGGAAAAGTGTCGTACACGAAATCCAGGCGAACACGTGAAACCTATCGAAACGATATAACGATGGTTTTTATTCGTAATATCAGTCATTATCGTGTTAACTCGCGTACGTTTTTGTATTTATATGAGAAGATTATATCGTGGAGAGAGTATTTCCGAATTCGAACGATAATTCGTGCTTCCATGGAATCACGCGGCCAATGATCTTTCCGTCAATAACAGGAACCGAATATCGTGGAATCCGGCACGTATGCCGAATTGCACATTATTGCGCATGAAAGCTTATATCGTGATTCCTGTTTTCTGATGGTTCATTTACATACAGATATACGGTGGCTGAACGGCAATCGATGAGCACCTATTTATACGTGAAAAACCATTTTACCAAAAAAACCTGATCCTTTATTTCACAGAAGCCAACCGACCGATATCCATCCCATCGTATTCCACAATTTTACGAATTTCGAACACGTCGAAGCAACAACGAAACTAATAATGCATGAATGAAGACAATCAATCTGCTCGGCATCTTCCATCAAGATGATAAATGCTATTTATTAATAACGGATTATTATTTTAATCTTGAATATATTATATCTTTAGTGTTAGGCATTAACCCTTTGTTATCCTATGTCGAGTGTGACTCGTAATGTCATTTCTGATACCTGTAAAAAATTCTATTTTACTTAACATTTAGTGCAGATTAATTAACGATATAATCCCCGTCGTTATTGATAATTATCTATGTCACTGTGAGACTTTTAATTCCCTAATGTTAATAAATTTAATTAGAATATAGGCTATAGCAACAAATCACGTCTACGAAAATGTTTCTTTAATCTGAAAAAGAAATGACATTACTTATGGGTTCCGCTAATAATTTGAAACGGATAGAGATTAGATAACAGCGGTTGTCGTGCACATAGCGCGAACCGGTTGGAACGAAATTGCGAAAATATCGCGGACTATAAAGGGTTAATGAGTATGGTATCTATAAAAATATTTAATCACTTCTAATATGAATAATATTTGTGCAATTCCAGCGTAGAAGATGTTTACGAATGCTAACAGATAATTATGAAAAAAGAAGAGAATAATATATTTCAGTAGAAACATCACTAAGATCTCGCGGAAACTAATAATCTCGACAAACGAGTTCAGCGGTAGAATCAATACCAATTAATTCCTATACGCGTAAACAAGTTCGAGCATTACTTAATAACGTGACGAGAACCTTGATTTATAAGCGATTGCAAGCGCCGAGTTTCCGGCGAATAATCCTTAATAATCTCGGATCTAATTTCCCTTTCGGAAAGGCTGGAAATCCATCGAAGTTCAGGGTAACAAAGAATATCCGCAAAAAAGGAGAGGGTGAAACTTGTAAGGGATGCTTGCACGCAACCTGCCGTTCATTCAAGGTTACTTTTTCAGGCCTCCATTGTTCCTACATTGTTCCTACTAGTACAGTGGAATTTGAAATTAACCCTGTTTGACGGCTGAAAATCGGATCAAGGCTGAACGATAAAAAACGATCTTTATAACCTACCCTCGTCGATCGAAATTGTTTTGTCCACTATCGATTTCCGCCGGTGTTTTTAAATATGCCGATCATTCTACCGGCAAACGCCTGGTTTCAAATACTTTATAAATAAACTTTGCCTTTTGATATCAAAAGTTCGTGACGTCGATAACAGAAAAGGATCGATAGCACCATCGAGAAATGGGACACGTGTACAAAGTTTTAGGTGTCACGTGGAAAATGATAAGTCATATATCTGAAAACAACTTTTTTCTGACGCCGTCCTCCTCGGTTTTCCATGAATTGACCGCATATCTTTTCATAGACGTACCTTTTTATATTTGCAAAAAAACGACCCAGTTTTTGTGCTACTTTTTTACCACAGTCCCGTATGCTCCAGCGTATATTGACTAATATGTTATGCGTGGAATAAATAATATTTTCTTTAGATATTTCGTCAATGTTGGAATTCAATCAACAGGATTGTTTATTATTATTACATTATTATTATAGAATTACCTCCAATGATAGCAAATATTTCATGCATTCGGTCCTGAAATATGGTAACTAACAAAAAGTAAACTTTCGGGCAATCGATTGTAAAGTTTTGAGTTAATAATACTCAACTGATGACAATAACTCAATTTCTGCCTCATTCGTTATTAAATAAACCGCGATATTAATGAACCATTGTTCTGGTTCCTAAAGAAAGCAACATCGAATCTGAGGAAATGAAGCTTATTAAAGCGAAGAAGTAATGAAATACATTAATTTCTAGGTTATTTACACCCCCGTATTACACCGCGGCTCTTTCACTTACCACTAAATGCCTTACATTTTAGTGGTAAGTAGGATGTTAACTGAGTAGTTACTTGAGAAG
Source organism: Nysson spinosus (assembly GCA_910591585.2). NCBI lineage: Eukaryota > Metazoa > Arthropoda > Insecta > Hymenoptera > Crabronidae > Nysson > Nysson spinosus. Next base: position 6,338,160 of record OU342843.1, on the reverse strand, counting down.
GAACTTTAAGTTCTTCAGATGTAAACCATTAGTTCCTCTCCAAGCGTACTTCAAGTTTCAAGCTGGTCATATATCCTGCATTTAAATAGCAAAACTTCCGAGAAACTTCTGCGCAAACTAATCTGCATAACTAATATAATACTTAAGCAAATTCGCGAGTATCCTGGTAGTCAACAAAAAATGAATAACTTTGGCAACGTGAATATTGCGCTTAAATGTTCTTAACCCTTTCGTTACGGGTGTCGTATATATCCGGCAACCATTCGAGCACCTGTGTGACCGCTCTTTCGAATGCACTTTGTTGCATCAAAAAATATTCACGGACTCCTTAGTTATTAACGTTATTTCGGGACATTCATTCAACTTTGTTCGCGATTATCTAATTTACGTATTATTACGTGTATCGTGCGCTGAATTAAATTCGTGGAACGCCGCAGGAGATATAAATACGTTAAAATCAGGGGTTAACAGGGACATTATATCGAAGTACCGGTTGAATTCGACCCGGTTTCAAAAGCCATTCTCGTTGATCCGAGTATGATCAAAAGTTCTCTAACTACTCGGAGGAAGGGTCTCCACGGACCTCAAAAATCCCCAGATTTTCCACGATAAAGGAAGCACGACTTCCTTTACGGGCACTCGTGAATCACGGGTTTTGAATAGTCGTTTCAACTTTGGAAAATCGTCTTGAAGACATTCGTGATCTTTTACGAGGACCGAGATTCCCTGTAGAATACACAGGTCGTTTTTCGTGTGTACCTGATGAACGTGTCAACGCCTTTACGATACGGCCACCTTTCTTCATCCTCTATTGCTTACTCTTTCCTTCTCTTTCCCTCGCTTTACTTCTATCTCTGCCACTCTCCTCAGAATTTGCATGTACATGAACCACCTCGAGGCATTCTGTGCTTAGAGGTACATTCGACGTTTGCATACGATAAAGGGGAATCTTGCTAACACTCCCGATCCTCCATGGAATTCTATCTGGAGTGGTCGCGAAAATACATAAAACATTTCGTTTGCTACGACGTGGCAAGCAGGATTGCAAAACAAACGCAAACAGATTCGTAGCTGCTTTACATAGGGCACCATCGAATCGTTTATACGTCCGTGTACCAGGAAAACGTTTCTATGCCTTATGAACAGGTATATGCTATCAATCAGACCACCACGAGTCTATACATTTTACAGAAAACCCACTTTGATATGTTGAGAGGAAAATACTACGCCCCGTTGGTCAAATTCAGCGTGTTATTTTCAAAGGGATGTATGGAGTCATAACGACGATATTAATATGAATGATATTATTCCCCGAGGCATCAAGTACGACTTTATAGTTCAATTACACATCTCTAGGCAAATATATATTAAAATCATTTCAAAAGGTCCACCAATTTCGACGTATACTACTTGCGATGATTATATTGAAATTTGTGATTCGAAATATCAGCTCCGCGGTCTTTCTCAGAAATACTTTGATCAGACATTTTGGCTTTCCAAAATTTTGATAAACATTTTAACGTTTATGAGCTGAAATATTTTCCAACATTTTGACATTTCTTAGCTGAGAAATTGTTCGAACTTCATTTTTTAGAAATACACTATGTTGAGTTCAATAAATGTCTTCAGAAATGCATATCTTGCAAGGTATTTTTAAATGGTACGTAGAGAAATCTGAAGTTACTAAAAGGGTTAAAATTCACAGTTCCAATACTGAAATACGTGGCAATCGATACGATTTTAATATATCTACTTCGCAATAGAATTTAATAGTAAAATCATTACTCTCGTCGCGATATGACGTTCTCCGAAAGTTATCCACAAAATAACGCTCGTCAAAATGAACGATAAAGGAAACGTGAAAAGCCAAAATGGCAATAATATATCCAGAGTACTAGTAGAACCACAAAGTAATCAAACAATGAGGTTTGCAAATGGGTTATTAAACCGAGGGAGTTAATAACGGTATTAAGGATATTATTGGCTGGATCGAACATATTTAATGAGACGAGTTAGCGTTATGAGGAAGATTAGACGAATGCGATAAGCCGGTCAGCAACAAACATCGATGCAAAGCGTATTCATCGAGAACCGGAGTGTTCCTGGAATTTGGTTGCCGTGATGCAAACAACAATGCAACGGCAAACGTGGGATCTAACAGCGGGTCGCAACCCTATGAAACTGTCAGTGGTAATCCGATGACAGAAACTGACATTCGTTGATTAGTGACGCTGGATAGCTGGCAGGTACCTTAATGACTTTGTGGTGGTTATGCTATCGTTGACGCTGTATTCTACCTTCTACCTCTATCCCGGAGTAATAATGTCACACAATAGTACAACAAAACATTGATTTTATTCGAAGACAAATTTCCAATGATTAATCGAGAGCAGATAATCATCGTGAACATTTGTCGCATATGTAAATGTTATTATTATTATATTACTATATTATTGATATGCAACGATTATTGTTTTAATTAATTCTTGGATCAACAGTTTTTTATTATGATATAAATTTGATGAATGACAAATAAAATGAATTTTGGTGGTTAAGAAAATTCTTACCACTTAAAAAAGAATCGTTCGAAGGAATTACTAATTAGGAACTTACTAAAATATAAGAGAAAAAGTAATGCAAACCACGACATCCTCGGTTAACGGGTTAAAGTCGTAAGGTAAAAGACTGTAAAGCGAAATCATTGTTTTCGGTGGAATTAGCTACTACCCCTTTTATTCCCGGTCGTTCTTGCCTCGTTAAGGGTACTCGGACGTATTTTATATTGCTATCGAAGAGTTCCATCAAGTTTACCAAACGTTTTTCGGGCCGAGTCTTGACGTGAGCTGCTTTCAAACGCGGTTGGAATCGAATGAAACTGGGTCTCGAAGGAAATCCATTGAACTTTTATCCTTTTTTCCCCCTTCGTCTAAAACCTCCCCTTTACGTATATTCCCTGTAGTCGAAATCAATCACGCAGATTAGTTTATGCCAATGCAACATACTTTCGATGTGTACATAAATACCAGCTTGTTTCGAACTGCTCGAAAGAATGGACGAAATGGGATCCCAAGGAAATTGTATCGAGAACTAGCACTTAAATTACTGTTGGGATACCCCTGCCAGATATATTATTTATAATTGATTGGATAGGAGACCTTCCAAAATTCACGCTCCGTTTTGTCAAGTTTATGGAACCAAACTTCGATCGTAATTATTTATTACGTACCGTGCGATTGCGCGGACATTGTTTTAAAATCGCTCAAGATTTATGACTTTGTGTTTTTTATCAGCAACTAAATACAGTGGCGCGATAATGTTATTTTTATCACACTTCATTCAGAACTTTATTCTCTGCGTATTGTCTTGTCGTCGTTTAATTGCAATTGACACTATTTTATCCATTCAACAACAAGAGATACATAAATTAATCTAAACCCTAAAACCGAGTCTAAATTAATATTCGAATTAAACAAAAACATATCAAAGCAACCGAATCAATAGATTTTCCTTTGATAGCATACTGAATTTGAATACATTTCCTGATTCTTATCACTCTACCAACGTAGATAAAACCAAGGTAGATTCTATAAACCATAAACGTTGGAAGACTTAATGGTAATCATATTTGTATTCGAGCGGCGATACAAAAATCCGATACATTTGTATGTCGCACAAGAAAACGTGGTTCTTCGTGGTGATTGCTCGAAGAAGGTAATGGCTTCCGTATAATTATGTCGAAGTTCGTGAAACTACGATTTGCGTGTCGGAACACAAGGAGCTACTTAGAAAATCGTGCCACCACAGGTTCAGTTAGGAAGTCGGTGCCTTTTAGGGCGGATAGATAATCACACAGTAGAAGAACACCGGACTACTTAAACGTTTGAAGTGAGAGTGCTAAGTTCACACGTGAACGTTTCGAAAGTAATCGCACAACTGGGCTGACATAATTTCGGTTAATCGCGGACCCGCAAAATCTAACTCTCTAAATTTGACATACTCAATTTCAGCCTATTAATAGTGAGAGGAATAAAATCAGGGTTTTAATTACCTGGCGACCTGCAGGTAGTTCTGACTTCGACTTTGCTCCGAGGACGAACTTACTTATTCAAAGCTTGCAAACGTTAGCTTGACTTTTGCGAGAAGCACTGTAAACTTTTTTCGGGATTTATATTAAATGATATTATTTCTGCACCAAGGGAATTTTAAAGATACAGTTGAACGACGACTATCCGACCGGCAATCATCCGGTAGTAAAATATACTACTTATAATAAATGTATTAAATACTTCATGAAAATTCACCTCAACATTTAATATGTATTCTAGTTCTTTTATGCAAGTCCACCATAGTTATCCGATTATTGCAGGGCAAGCGGACAAATACGAAAAGGAAGAGAAAGATCAACTATGACAATCGGATTTGTGACCGGATCGGGATTCAATATTTACATAAAAAAACGCTTGCTTACAAGCGATTCGATGTCGATCGTATACACATCGGCAATCCAGTGAAAAATGTTTGAACCGACGCCAAGTAAAGACGGAAGAAAACACAAATACACGTGTGACCAAATACGACGTATCTTCGGAAATACCAGAAACGCCTTCTCTATTTTATAAACTAAAGCCAAGGGTCGCCGATGTATTTTTTATTTCTCAGAATGTATCCTCGTGACCCAGAATATCTATTAATAATAATCGATCGCAGGGGGTAATTGTTATCGACTACCATCGATAGACAAGTCAAGATAGGAATTTAGTGAGACTACTTTATACGACGATAAATAATTTCGGACGATGATCAATTTGTATTGAAATGTATTAGAACGAAGGTAAAATAGAAATTTTCAAAGCTCACGAGATATATGGAGGACTATGGATATAGACATTCATTACGCCGAAAGGACTTGGATGTCCCTTCGGTGGAAGGGTAATAACGTTTTATGAAGCTGCTCCCTTACAAGCTAAGCTATCATCCCGAAATGTCAAGGAAGGACGATAAGACGTCAAGGATCAGGACATATTGTTAGATCGACACCAATGTACAATCTTCGCTTTATATGAGCCTGATCCCTAATACGTGTGGGTGCCTTATACTCATTTATATCTCGTCTATTTTTACGTTCGACGATTTCTGAGTGACTCTACGATCGGTCTGTCGCTGACTAATTTTAGAGTTACACATTATTTCGTCGAATTATAAAAAGATTTTCCAGAAGCGCAAACGTTTTTCGGTAAGGAAAATACACAATTCCTGACTGTTACCAAGCAGAACGCGAAATACTGGCATTGGGTTTACATCGCATTGACTTGTTTTACGATTTCTTTTTTCTCCGCTCTCCACCAACAGTGCTTTTTCTTTCTAAATATTTACCTGTAACACGAAATCCTATCTATTTATGGAAGTACCGCTCTCGGTATCCACCGACTTAGAAAATTCGTAATCGCGGCAGAATTATTCCCGAGAATAAAGAGATAAATTTGCGAATGATACGAAACACTGAAAACAAATTCCACGCTGAGATCCTCGATTCTTCGCAGATTTCTCGCGAGCAGGAATCTGCTATGTTTCCTAAATATTTATCTCATCGCGATACTTCGATAACGATTTATGCGCGCAATGATTCCGTGATTACACAGGAAAAAAAGCCTTTGCATAAAAGAGTGAACGTTATTCCGTGAAGCGATAGCAACCGGTTTCAGGGAATAGAGGAAAGTTTTATAGTAGAAGTAACAAATTCATGAGCACCTTCGAGCATAGTACAAGTGCCATCATAAATTTCCATGACATTTCCATGGAAGAAACTAACATTTCTCTTCGCGGTGTTTCAGAAAGCCATTCAAAATTCAATCTCGTATAAAATCTTAACCAGACATCGTAGATACGGGAGGATAACGATTCTAAGGTCGACATGTAAGAGAATCATACCAGATAAGGTGAGAAGCGTAATTAAATATCGTTTGCCGGCCGTTCGATTCGCGATTCGACAGATGACACAGATCGATGTTCTTCGAGGTGTTTAATATATACAATGACATGGAAACGTTAAAGGTGATCTGGAACACGAGTGGTAGAAAACGATGCCGGTGACATTTATACATATTCAAGTACGTGTCTCGATCTCTATATGCGATACAACCAATCCCGACAAAGCTAATGTAAAACTGGTCATGCTACTATTGTAAGCATTGCATTACACAATTCGAAACTTTCTTGGCATGCCTGCGCTCCGACAATGTGAATTTCAAATTTCCGCTCGGCAGACTATCGGTACAATGTGCAAAAAGGATCTTTAGCAGGGTTACATAATCGTTCTAGCCAATCATCCTGCGGGGATCGTCGCGACACAATTACCAAGGCATCTAGTTCCAATGGGTTTCGATTCGCTCGTCTTTAGTGAGATAAGGGAAATCTTGGTAGCTCGTTTCTCGAGTAAAGCTCTTGGCTCAACGAATGATTCGATGAAGCTGGAAGAGTGAGTTTGATAGAGTGTATTAAATTCGTCTCGATTTCCAAGCTACTCCGCTACCGATTCGACGAAATTTTCAATGAAACGGTGAATAGGGAATCGCGAAGATGATACTTCAATTTCATGCCTCGACTCTACGATTCTTAAACTTGATGCAATCTCCTTTCCTCTGCTACTTTTCTCACTCGTGCCTTTGTCGAGCGGGGAACCCTCTCGTTTATTAAATATAACCGCGTGCAACGTAAATGCGGTTGTAACCATTGTTGCTTTTCATTCCCTTGCGGTTTATTACGCACGGTTCCTCGACTGTTTTGAGCGACATGAATTATTGAAATGCTACGGGAAAAGCGTGACGTATTGTGCTAAAAAGGAGCTGATGAATTTATTGCTGCCATTAGATGCTCGCGTGAGTTGTTATACGTAACCTCTAATTGAATATACCGACAATGAGCACTGTACTCCATGGTTATTTATTTCGTGCGCATAAAAAAGACAGATACTTCAGGCATTTCTTACTAGTATTAACACTAGAACTACCCGAACATATACTCGGTTAAACCTTTACATTGATTGGTATATAAATTATTGCTGAAAGGTGCGATTTAATTAATGTATTCAATGATGCGCGTCGCGTGGATAAAATAAAGGTATATGAAATCTGAAACTATCCGCCGTTGTATGTTTGAATAATTATATTCAAAATTGGGGAATACTTATTTTGACTACTTCGGTAATTCTAGTATTAATATCTTCGGTTAACCGCCTTAGATTGAATTCTATGCAGATTGTTCAATGTGCCGTTTAAAGTGGGAATACACTGGAATTTCATTCGGAACTTGTTGCTAGATGTACAAATGGGTAATCTTTCTTATCACAGTGAAACAAGAGTATCAAAATCGATTGGTAAGGAAGTAGGATCGCACATGTCGTGAGTATAATTTGAAAGGTAAGATCCATGTACAATAGGGGTCGGATCAGTAGCTCAAGGTTGCACTAGATCCTACTTTCATTCTAGATGTCCTGCTATCGATCCGGTCAAATGTTCTCCACCGTAAAAAGAAGAATATTCTACCTTTTTCCTTAAGTCCGCAGGAAACTTCCATAAAAGGGGGAACCTCGGTTTGCTTTAATTTATCGCGAAACACTTTCAGTAACCCGTGCTGGATGAGGTGTTCTCACCTTCGTTTCAATTCACCGGCGCACTTCGTCTACATCCACGCTCATTATTGTTCCACCGTCGTCTACCGATAGAAAAACTCACTTCTCTCTCTCTTAGAAAACGTGACTTAATTACGTGGGAGGCGATCGCACTCGCGCTATCAATTGTTAATCGAGATATTTCGCATTGCGTTATTTATTATCCGAGACACGTGTCCTGAATAATTCCGAATCTAGAACGTACGAGAGATAATCATAGTAAAGGATCATAGTCCTACGAGGAATAACTGGAGAATGTCAAGGGTGAGCGACACAGTCCGATATGCAAGATCCATCCAAGATACGATGAAGTTCGAGTGGGTAGTCCAAGGCTGGACTAAATTCTAATTTACTTCTCTACTATTGACCTGTCCTATAATGTTACCGTACCCCGTTATATTATTAGCAAGTATCTATGTTGCACCACCTTATCGGTATAACGGGTTTAAAGGATCTCTTATCGTTCCGTGATTATAAATACATGTCGAGTGAGAAAGCGAGTGATTCCCGACGTAACAAACGTTACGATTTTCCTGGCAGGAACATATCGATCCTCCCTGAACATTGGACTTATCAAGAACGTATACACGTATTTTTAGAACATAACTATCCCAGCAATGACAACGTATATCTTAGCATAATTACACGACTATTTGCATATTATTAAGAAGTAATTTAGTTCTGTCAGAGACACATACTTTATGGGAGGAATTATACGAATAAAGTATTCAGATTTAAAGGGCACGTGTCACGTTGGATAAGAAAAGAAATGGTGGAACGATATCATTGTAATGCAAAGATATCAATGTAGGAGTGGAGTATGATTCGGGATCAAGACCCTGGTGCATTTGATGAGTCTATTTCAGATCCTTGGAAAGTATATATCGGTTAGGTAATGTCATGGAAATTATTCAAACAGCTTTCTGCACGGTACGTCTACCATGTTGACTCTACGGGGAGGAATATGTAATACTTTCTCAGTTTTACTAAAACTAACATTTCCATGAAGATTTTGTGATACGTGCCACTTGTTCCCGTTTCATTTCGGCTTCCCTCGGAAGAGCTTTTCTTGGTTCAGATTAAATCGTACAAACGGATATGTGTTTTGATCGATGACTACGCGAGTGGAATAATATACAATTACGAGAATACGGGCTTCTTTTCGGTGACCCGGTCTAAGCTCGGTATCGGGGATAAGATGATAAAGATAAGAACGATAAAGAGATCCCGGATGATGGACGAGAGACGAAGGCAACGGCTCGTCATGAATTATGCAGATACTTGAAGTTTCGTGATACCTCGGCTGAATAGAATGAAATCGAATCGAACACTTCTAAGTAGCTTATTAAAAGGAACACTGAAGCGTTTCAAAATAATGACGACTCTCATCTCCACTCGTTTTATATCATACATTTTGTATGCCATTTCGTCTGCAAGGTCGCTCGATACTCCATCGATTACATTGAATCAAATAAGTACCGAGTACGTTATAAATGCCGTGTACAAAACGTATATAAAAAAAATCCGACCATCATCCTCATCTCGATATACGCCACGAGTTAATTCGAGGAATAATATCCAGCTTACCGGTTCAGGATCTGCCGAGTGTATTCCAGAATGCAGTAATGCCGGGAATGATGCTTAATCGCTGCAGATGTGACGTACGACTCGTCGGTATTAGATAATGAACCGTTCACATTAAATCCACGTCTAAAAAACTCCGTAGAATCACTCACGCGCGAAAGAGTACGTTCGGCACGTCTACACCGTGCCGAGTCCGGATGACTTCTGATTCGTAAACTCGACAGCGCTCGAGGACGACTAGCGCCCTTTCAAAACAAAGTCATCCGTCGATGTTCGAAAGGCACCAAAACGTCTATCACTAAACACCGACAATTCACAAAAGTCGATTTATAATGATTCCAATAATTTTGCAACTCGAGATATATTCACCGCAGTCACCTGTCCGTTATTGCTATCCTCTATATGCACGCATAACTTCTCATTCGAGATACGCTCAACCGATGTACCACTTTCGTATCCTGTGGATGATGAACGCGAGGGATGATTAAAGTTTTACGCACGTACGAGTAATTCCAAGGGGATTAGCTAAGGGAGCACGTGACGATACTGAACGTGGTGAAGACAACGAGAAACAAAGCTTAGGAGAGTACGCGTTCACGTAGAAGCCGCGAGCAATCTAATCCGTCGAACGAGTTTCTCAGGAAAAGCGTCGTTCGCGTGAATCCCACGAGGAAGGGGAAGGATGCTACGGGAACGCAAAAAAGAAAAGAGACTACGGGAAGAAGAAGATCGAGAATGAAAGGATTCTTTCCATCCCTCAATTTTTCGGGTCTACCACCTCAGATACTTCGCTCTTTCCCGTGACTTCCCCCGAAAAACCAAGAGCTCGAGAATCTCACATATATAAAAGTGCACGCGCGTGAAAAGCTCACTCGAGACTTCCTTTATCTCCCTTTTTCAGCCCTTTTTCTGTAGTCCCATCCCGTACACCGAGTTCCCTCTTGGTTCGGTTCACTTTTCTCTCTTAAACCGTAACACGTCTCTCGCCTCCAATTAGTCTTGCACTTCGACGTCCAACACGAGGAACATTTATACTTTGCCGTGCTCTCTAAGATCTTAAACTGTACTAGAACCGAGCAGCTTAGACACTCTACAATTTTCTCCCTCCTTTCTTTCTTTTTCATTCACGACGTCTCTGAGACCGTTGCTAAAGGGACGTTAAACCCGGCGGTTGGTGACGATAGCGTCATCAACGGTGACGATTGTCCCTAGAATGTCCTAACATTCTCCTTTCTCACCACCTTTCTCCGTATGTCCTACACTAACAGCGTGCGCACTCGATCCTCGAGTTCACGATAATGAGAACGCACGCGGCACCCTTTCTCCCTTCCCTTTTCCCTTCAAACCTTTCTTTTATTCCCCCGGTAAAACATACACGAGTCTGGTCTTATCAAAAAGTCACGAGGAACAGAGAAAGGTTGAAGAATGATGGTGAAACTTGAAAAAGTTAGTTCACATAAACGAGGGAAATTTAAATTATTATTAGAAAGCTGACGCAGGATGCAAAGGGAAACGTGACGAGAATGTGTTACAAAGGGAACGTAAAAAGAAAGGGAATATTTCATTAACGAGGAGGTTGAAAAGAGGAAGTAAGAGACAAATAGAAATGCAGGAAACACACGAACGACGTTTCTGAGTAATTATAAGAGCCTCGTGGCACTACCGGTCGCGTGTCTTTAGTATCGCGTACGAATGCGGCGGAGCTACTAGCTTCGTACGAGGTAAAAGCGACGGAGCCGAAGCTCTCCCCGAGGTTGATCCTGCGTGCTAAACGAGCCGCCTCCACTACCACCCGTTTCCCCACCTTTTCTCTTTCGCTCTCTTTCGCTCCCTTTCCCTCTCCTTCCCTTCTTCTATACTGCTTCCACCATCACCTCTGCCACTACTTACTATTCCTATGCCATCCTCCACTGGCTACCACCGCAACCACCACCAAACCACCGTTTTCTACCGGCACTACGTTAAACCTTTCCTCTCACGGTTTCTCTTTCTATTCCAACCCCTGTCGATTTTACTCACGCTGTCTCTCCCCATTTCTCTTCTCCGTACGCACCACCATCTCCATCGTCTAACCAGCTACGCACCCCCGGCATCTTCCCTGACAGCAACCTAACGGCTCGTATCTGACTCCTCTTGGCGGGAAATCCGCATAATATTGTACTCTGAGATTTTACCAAATGGCGATTTCCCTTTTTAATATATGAGGATTGTGCAGTGAATTGGAGCGGTAAACTTTATACTGAGAGACATATTTTCAGGAACGAAGCACTGTGTTTAATGAAAATGTTTTTTCAGAAATCGATCACGAATTTTGGTAATCGTAACGACTATGGCATGGCACAGCATAGAATTTATGTTATTTTGGAAACGTTTCATTTGTAAAATAGTTGATTTATAGACAGAAAATTCAATTAAAATGTCATTCGTATCTTGTAGCATTTAAAACTCGGTTTAATATATTACCGGATTTTGTGTTCTGTTTTCAGTTCTGTCTAAATAAATAATTACAGAATTATACTGAAATTTTATTGATTCAATAAAAGCCATATTATCTGATTTTGTGTTCTGTTCTCAGTTCACCCCTAAAAAATAATTAAAGGACTGTTTGAAAGTTGCAATTGGGGGAAATTAATCATTTTGTTGCATTGAAATCGAAGTGATTATATTTGTTCTATCGTCCTCAAAAATATGTTTCGCAAACAACGAATTACCGTACACATGCTATGCATATCACAGAAGAATAATTTAATAAATACGTGACCCAGTAAACACAGAATTAATACGTTTGATTTTAATGATTGAACATCGAATAAAACAAAAGCTACAGAATTTCAATAATACAACGGCCATGACACATTCAAGGATATGTCCATTCATCAATCGGTTATGTACTTTATTAAGTTATATACGCAGTATTACACGACTACAATCAATCATTCGTCAAGCCAATGTTTTAAAGTATGCAGGAGCACTTGAAACTTAACCGCTCCAGTACTGACGAATCATTGAAAGTTCATTTCGAAAGTGTTTAACCCAGAAAAACGCTACGAATAAATTCAAGTTTGCACAGAATCCTTCCCTTCTTTTTTATGACAAAGACCTTAAAACTTTCATACGAAACGTGCTACGAACGAAATAAAAAATGTTATACTACATTTTCTCGTACATTGGTGTACCGCGAGGGTACCTTCGATGGGATCGCATCGGATCGTCCTATCATCGTTCCAATAGTCGTCGATTAAAAGCAAAAAAGATTTACCCACAATCCATTCGATAGGATTCTATAGGAATCACAGAAAAAAATGAGTGTAATATCGATTATCTGAACGATAGTGGAAATCACGGATAAGGTAGACGCAGAGGGTAAAAACGAGCTAATCGAGCGATGGGGTACCGAGTCCAACCGAGAAACAGAATCGCTATTGTTCCTCTCAATAGTGCACCTTTGTCAGAAAAAAAACTGAAACAAAGCTATGCGTTCCACTGATACGCGTATGTGTAATTGTGGTTTCGGAAAACATACGATGCACATCGTAGGATGGTTGAAAAGCGTGGCAGAAAGAGAGACGAAGAGACAATGACCGTGCTTGTCGCGCTAACATCACCTGCACACACGTGTTTTCCAACATACTCGCGAACGAGCAAAAGCTCTCCCGACAAGTGCATGCTCTTCGTGGCTCTATCCCCTTCTCCCCAACCCCGGTTTCTCTTCGCCATCCATCCAGTTCGTATACGAAGCTTAGAACAACGTGGTGGCCTCCATGGGATTAATTCCATCGCGCAGTTTGTCTCTCGAGTGGAACAAAAGGATAGACAGAGAGTGATAAACATCCCCATGATAAATGTTCCGAGTGAATATAATGCCGATGTCTGTCAAAAATGTCGATAATCTTGCGTTTACAATATGTTTGATTCGCCGGAATTCTTTGACGACGCATGGCACGTACATCCGCGTGGAATTTGAAATTCGATCATTTCAATTTCGAAATTAATATCACTGCTCATGTAAACGTGCTAGGACACATCAAATGAGACGTAGACTCACGAACTGATTAAGTTACCTAATTAGTTAGCGAGGCGTACAGAATTGAAGAAGAATTCCGAGTTATCAGAAATACGATAGGAATGTCACACAGAAAAATTCAGAGATGCCAGACGAGATCAGAATTCTTCAGGGATGCTGCATCGCTTGAAAAACCATCGTAACTCCTCGACATGACTAGAATGTTATATCAATAAACTAGAATCAAGCCCGCGGCAGACTGAGATGGATCTTCGTGAAAGTACTGCTAGATGTTACATTGTAACAAGAAATATTGTAATCCAGATTGGACAACTGGAATATGTCTATGAACAGGCGAGGGAAAGAAAGTGGTAGCAATATATTTGAACACAGACCTGGAAATGGCCAACGCCTGCATCAGCATCTACTTGCATCACAGTCTACGATCTCCCCAACACCAACCTACCGGCGATTCTCATTTCATTCTACTTCTACATATTCTACAAGTAAATATGCTAGCAACGATGTGGAAAGTCTTTCTTATGTCAGCAAATACACTGCCACTCAAAAGTATTCGAACAAGAACAGACTTTAACCTTTTAACTGTGGAGTTCTTCCAAAAAACGACATGACATGGGTACATTAAATTAAGTGATAAAATAAATCCGTACGATAGATTTATAAGTGCAACGCATATATGTGTTTGATTGTTTATTATACACTACTAGTTTTTCGTTATAATACACTACCACACTGTATGTAAGAATATGGAAAATGAGTACAAATATGTTCAAATGTGGAAAAACATCCCCTAACGTCTTATGATTTCTTTCACGTAGACATGTTTAAAAACTGCTGTCTAGCGACTGTACGTGGTGTCTTCGTGTCTTATTACATTTAAGGAAGGTTCTTATTTGTAGAACCGCGACGTGTTGTGGAACATCTTGTGGGAGATTCAAAGAAACAATATTTACCGAAAGGAGATATTAAACGAAAACATTTGTCTGTATTTACCTCCAGAACAATTGCTGACTTTATATTAATTGACTAAAGAATAGTATGAAAACAAGTAGTATGAGTAAGGAAACATTGTAAATCAATTCAGATTATACTTCCTGTTCAAAGGTGTATTAATACTTTAATAAACGAACTATATAAACCCTTAATTGCATTCACGGCAGACAGATCCTTTTCTAAACCATTCAATTTCCTTCTTCATTCGACTAAAAGACAGAAGCGGATAAAAGAAGATCTCGTTTAATAACACAATACGGAACGTCAGGATTCCCAGTAATAAATCAGAATCTAATATCCTGTCGGTTAGCATCCTAGGGAAAGTAGTATTATCTTTCACGAATCACGTCGAACCAAAGAACGCTTTGTAAATAAGATGGATCATATACCAGAGGAAACGAGCATCATTCTTAATCCGTATAAAAGACAAAGTAAAACACGAGCCATGTCGTGCCGCGAAGAGACAGAGGAGAGTTTTTCGGTAGCACAGTTACGAACTGGCAAATGGAAGAACGTCGAGGATAATGCGAAGAAGGAAAAGGGAAAAGCGCATTCTGACGTAAGCATGCAACGATGTACGCCCTGAAACATAAAATCAGAAGCTACTACAAAGATAGAAACCCAAAGAACCAACAACGTTCGCATCAACCCTCTATGCACTGTCGCAACCAGTTTCCTATAGATCTCCTCCTGCATTCGAATCGACAAAAACCATTGGTGAACTCGAGCTTTCACCACTAACAGCACTATACCGTTGACACATTTACCAGTATCTTCGTCTATCGAAAAAAGAAATAACCTCGAGGAGATTTTGAAGGGATACGTGCTAAGCGAGCAATGGGACTTAAAAGAAATGGAAGATCCTAATGCCAAGTATTCGTTGAACTAGCTCCAATATCAAGTATGGATTCACAGCAGAAGTACACAAGTACCTTCATTTATCTCCATATAATGGACCTAAAGAAATTTTTAATCGAATTTAACCATCTTCCACTAACGTGAAAAATACATTCAATCTTCCTAACCGTATTAGCGGATCGTTTTTCCGAGAATACGTTTCTATCAGGGAACCATTCGACTCAACAAAAACGTAGCTTCACTCGATTACTTTCGACGTGGTGAGTGGCAGTGATTCTTGGGGAAAATCTCGCAGGAAACCACAACTATATTCGGTTGAATTCAACCTGAGAATTTGCAACAAAATACGAATAATTCCCGAGTCGTGGATTTTCAGGGAAGATTACGGTTGCAGGCGCAATAACGCGTTCACTGAACGGTCTCCAATATTCGAAATAAAACGATCAAGGGATATGAAAAACACTGTATCTGTCCGGCTAGCAAACCTCTCCGCAATTCCTGAGATTTTCATGTAAATCATTCCGCTGTTTTATCTCTGAAACTGCAAACAATTCCTGTTTCACCGTGTTTTGTCTTTAATCAATTTTCCGCTTTTTTGCTTGTTTCGCGTTTGCTATGGAGTCTGCTATGGCATTGGTCTAAATGAACATACATGTAAATAGATTTAATCGGAGATTGTAACAACAATGGACCAGCTACTACGGACGTAGCCTGCAATAAAGTTATGATGAAATAAACAAATACCAGAGAGTGACTCTTCATTTTCTATGCAAACATCCAAAATTCTACGCGCAACATCACGGCGGTATTAAAACCGTACTACCAACATGACGCGTACATTTTCCTCGGCGTTACTTGCGTGTCAGCACTAGGGCATAAATAAAAAATTACAAACTGCGTAGGTATCCAATAAAACGTTACGGCGTTGTTAAAGGTATCAAACCACAAGCAATACGAATAATAAAAGCGCAACATTAATTTTACTTATGCGAATCAAGAAGTACTGTTGTGCAAAACGATATGCGGGAGATGATACTTGTCGTGTTATACGGGGAGTCACTATATTTAGATGTCATCAAAATGAACTTATAGTCTACGTATCGTCCGTGTTATACGTTTGACTGCACTTAAAGACTATCAAAATGGAATTACATTATAAACTCTGTAGAAGGAAGATAAATAGAAGATATCACCTGGGAAATGTAATTATTCCAGTACCACTTTCAACCATTTGACGTCATCGAAAATCTAAGGTACATAAGCGTGCATGGCATAGTGGAGTTCGATTGTTTCCGTGTTTATCGTCGTGTAATGCAAGTGGCGGCTCGCGTGCATTACGAAATCACGGTCCGCGGATAAAATAAATGTAAGCCGTGGAAGCCTTGACAGCGGGCGTCGTAAGGGGAAATTAAGATCGGCGAGCCGGATAATATCCGCAACGGCCGCGGGTATTTCAGACCGAGGGCAAGAAAGATCCCTTCGCGTGTTGCACGAGCAGCAACGAGACCGCAAAGCGGCTCTTGATGCCTTCACCTCCTACGAGAATTCTTTCCTTGTTTTCTTCTGCGTGTAATAATCTTCTTAAACCTATCATGTTCTACGACTTAAATACAAGGAGATCTGTATCGCACGATAGAATAATGCTTTATCTCTCTCTTCGTCCCCTTCTACGGCTCTTGAAAAATTACTGATTTCCAAGAGATTAGTCTCCAGAAATGCTTCGGCTAATAATATATTATTTGTGTTCTACCCGTTTCGATTAAAATATTTTATTTCTCATATTATGGAAAAAGTACGAGATATATTAATATAAATGTATTTTATAGTGTGGTTAAGTTGCAACGTCTGTGTACTTTTTTGGTAAACTGATTCCTTCCTTTAAACCGATGCCTTTTAATTTATCGATTGATTTTAAAATGAATCCTTTGATCTTTATGTCTATGGCTACAGAATATAAATCTTTGAAAAGAATTCTATTTTTCACAAAATTTTCAAGATTTAAGTCAACTACATATTTGCGTTAGTACATAATACTTTTAATAACTCGGCTTAGTAGTAATCCTTGTAGCATATATTCTTTTGTACATCCTTTATTTAAATTCAGGCTGAATGGAGACATTTCTCATAAAACTTCCCGTTATACGTTATGCAATGATGGCGAAAGTGTCTCCCGGTCGCGATAAAGCTGCTCCACAAAAAGTCGAGTGACTTGTAGTATCTAAATTGTACGACGTACGTGATGTAAGATAGACGTGTCTTGTTTCGCAAAAAATGTAAATAACAAGTCCGTCAATGTCAAACGGAGAAATGGACAAAATAAATAATAATACCGTATAAGTGTCACTTATACATGTAGTTATAATTATGTTTCTAGTAACGAAATAAGTCGAATTACTTTCCCGTTAAAGCGCGAAAATAATCCGCAGGGAATATCATCTGAACAATCTTACACGAACTGCGTTTTAATACAATTATAATGAATAAGCACCCCTAATCTCCCGTAGCATGAATTTCATTTTCCCAGTTTCCAGAAAGTTTCCCAACTCGTTTAATTGCTGATGTAAGTTCCATGACAAGAGAAATTTGCAGTTCTATTCGTCGCCGGGTAAATTCGTGTCAGTTAATTCTGCTTCCTGTTTGAAAGCTGTTCTTAGCTGAAGATTATCAGAGATTTTCATAAATGAAATCATTATATTATGTGTTACTTTATATTTTTATATTTTGACAACAATTTTCTAACACATTGTTCCATGTATATTCATTAGTTTGATTCGTCGTTTGATGATATCAAAACGAGATTGGACAACTCTGATGAAGCTGAAGAAATTCTATTCATTTTCAAGAGAAATTGATGTGTATTTTATTATAATGAAAATTGTCGTAATCCTTTAAAGTCGAGTCGCAATGCGTACTTGAAAGAAGGAAATCCATGGGAAAAATTTCATCGAGTGTTCCTGAAACGTGATGTTGTTGTTAGGATATTAATGCATACCGTTAAAGTACACTTTTATTGTTCTGCCAGAGTGAGTTCGTTCGAAGATGCATATTATTTTTCGACTGTGCACCGAGTCCGAATAAATTGAACTGCAATTTCATTAAGTGACCGATACAATTCGTTAGATCCACCGAACTAGGTGAGTTGACGTTGTACCGCAGTATGCAGCTGAACGATGCAAGCGAACGTGCATATATCTTCCGTTATTATTCCGAAATGGTCTCAAAAGCTGATTGGTTTTTTACTACCGAAACTAAAGTAAGAGTCGCAGAAATGAAATCGTTTAAAACGGGGATAAAATTAATTGCGAGAATACAGGACGAAGCGCATAAATTCCATATCATGAAAAAATCCTCTTCGCGGAAGAGGAGAGTTTTTCATTCGCGGAAGCTGACTTATGAAATTATATAACTCGAGCAAAATATAAGAGAATTCTAGTTAATCATAAACTCGGTAATTTTTCAATTCTCTGAAAAATATATTGAAAGTTTGGTCCCATAACATTCCTGTATAATTACTACAATTATAAGTGTATATAATTATTTCATTTAAACACCGTATTAAATATTATATGTAATATTATGGAGATATAAACAAACGGCGAATCAAACCAATGAATATGCATGAAACATTATCTTAGGAAAGTGAATGAAGGAACTGAAAATCGGGAGATGTACAAATTTGTATTTTCCCAGTCCTGGTAGACGTATCAAACTAAATACGAAAAAAGATTTGATAGCGAATGGCGAAGTTTTTAACTCGATATTGCTTGGGCAGATAACTACAGGAAATGCTTCGAACTTCCGAGAATAATATCAGGGTGAAAATTAAGTTCACCCAGCTTGAGTGGTGCGGGGACTGTCTACACATTCGAAGAAACTTATGCACTTCGGAGAGACACGACGGCTTAGGACTTCGAGAAACACACAAGTGTTTATCGTAACACGGTATTTCTTCGAGAATATATACAGAGCTATATAGAAGACTTCCTTACTCCGAGTAGTATATACTCGAGATCTGCCGAATGGAACGTCTGACCAACCAACTGCTTATACCACTGAATCCTTCGCTTCAACTCTGCAGATAAAACTATTAGTTTCACCGCATATTCCGACGGCTGTAACTTCCCAAAATCGCAGACATTTCAAGTGGATAGAATACCATGGAATACTGTTATCGATGTATCTAATTCTTTATATCGATTATCATAACGTTCACAAATAATATTTGGACTCCCATATGTCAAATACTAAACGTTCAAATACTAGAACTACCGAGCATATACTCACAATCAGTTACACATTTATTTATATGTAAATTATACCCGGAGGATGTAAATTAATTAATGGATTTAATGACGTGTACTACCTACATAAAATATAGATATATAAAATCCCAAAGAATGCGCCATAATATATTCGTATAATTTTAAGAAAAATTCCAGACCAAGGTGGTAGTTCTAGTGTTAAAGTTAACTAATTCGTATTCTTTCAATAGAAATCAATATAAAGTAATGTACCACAAGAAAGAATAAAATGCACGCAATGGATATTTTTGTGAACGTTCATTCCTGGTGGTAATAACTAATTATGCTTTTTAATTATACAAGGGTCCTGTATCTGTGAATATAATCTTCGCGATAAAACTAATATGCTTACGATGACACGCACAAGAAAATCAACGATCTCGAATAGAATAATACGATAATAGTAAATGACGTGTTACTTATAACGAATGATGTTTTCGTCCCTTCCCGATATAATTAAACGTAAGAGTGAATGGAGCTGAAACGAACCGTAATGTGATAAGCAGTGAGTGAATGTTTTTTTAGTCGATGTTCACACGCACATGGGCGTACTAGTGATGTCACGAGGATGAGTTAATTACTATATTTATATTTAAATTGGGTTAATTGGCAAGTCGTATGACTTCTCGATCCTCCATTTTTTTTTATTTTCACTTAACTTTTAAGCCCCTTTTAATAACGCGCGATGCGGTCCTCTTGTATCGAGCGACCCGATGGAATAAATAATTTATAACTCGATTCCTCTCTTACAGGTACTTTGAATTTATGTCCTTCACTGTGGTAGCCGTGTAATAATTCCAAATAGCATTACCAGGTATGCCTTCGGATGAATATCGGTGATGGGATCATAAGAAGCCAAATACTCGCTAGAACACAGGACGAACATCCTTTTAGTGCCCGATTACCATCATGTTATCATTATCATCTTCTTCCAAAATTATTCTAATCAAGTTTATATTCAATAGGGATATACGAGGTTAAAAGAACGTAGAGAGGAGCTATAACGCCTCTGTAAAATTCCCCAGTGAATTTCCACTGGTTGTTTTTTTTTCGTATTCAGTTCCGGACCAGTGACGTGAGTATTTACCATAAACAAAAATTGCACTCTCGAGAGAATCGAGTGTGCAACCTTTATCGTAGTAAACGGCGGAGCGATGCAGGTTTCCAATTTCGACGGTAAATTAGTCACGACCACTGTGTAAACAGTATTTCGAATTTGAATTGCAATGCCCAGGGAGGCACGGGGGGAGCGGGAATGACGGGATGCAGAGTGGATCGGAAGAGATGTAAAAAAGTGGACGATACCTGCAATATGGTGTAACGAGTAAGTCTCACGCGACAACACTGCTCGACACCCGGGATTATCGATTCTTGTGGCTAGGCGTTTACGTCTAGGTACGAGCCATTGTTAAAATCTCTTCGACACGTTCCAGAGAATACTTGTGCATTAAATTTACGGCATTCCATGGAATATGTTAAGTCCCAGAAGAGATTTATATCGGGCGAAATAGTCCTAGGTGAATGGAGATGCTTTATATCGATGAAGAATAACTATTTCGCTGGCGGTGCTCCGTAATAAATCTTTTCCTAACATTCCGTTGCACCGAACAACGATATTCCGGCTAATTGTAAGGGGAGTTATTATGAGATTTTTAATTCTGATTTATTACATGCCATACGACCACGTACTTTTCCATGAGAAATTAGAAATGCCAACGGAAGTCCGTGTTAATTATGAGAATGAAGAACTCTGCTAGAAAAGTGTAACGATTGTTAATTTAGATTGAAATTGCCGACGGTACGTAGAGAGGTTTACGTGCATGTAATTATTAGGGGAATTAATTAAATCTAGGATATATTAATTATACCTTACAAAGTAGGTCTAGCCCACCCTAGTGAATACAAAGGTAGGAGATATCGAGCGAAAGGTTACAGGGTGGTTCACACGAAATAAATGCCGGAATAGTGAAGTCACGATCGTGTGCTCGATCAATTAACAACATTCCCTCGGTGCGTTAATATCCCCGTGTTTCGATGATAACGAATAACATTATTCGGACACGGAAAATATATTCATAACCGAGGGGTTTACACTTTTCCGATAATTCGGCTGTATCGATCATACGCCGATCAAAATTCCTGGCTTGCCCAGGAATACAAATATTGGCACCATCAAACCTTCCACACGTAACGTGGATTCGTAACTGTTCATTTTGCGCCCCTATAATATCCGCAATGTTGTCCAGACGGTATTATCCTTCGGAACCTAATTTCCTTCGCCTTTCCTTGGTATACGATATTATCCTTGCCGCATAACACCCGTGTTTTAAGTAAGCCGTTAAATATTTATAACTTCAATATCGAGAAACTGAGCAATGTTTAAAAGTGCAAACGGTTATGGCCGTGAATATAGCAGTGTTTGAAATAAACGTTTCAAAATACCTGAAATAAAATTTTTATATACCTATCATAAATGGGTATGATAAGCATGCTATCAACTTGAAGGAAATGTAAAAGGCGTAATATTATTCATATGTGATAAGACTTTCGGGTAAGTAATGGTATTTAGCAACAATACCGTAGAGTATTACTTACTTGTAATGTTTTATAAAAGGGACAAAAAAATGTTAATACCTGCCGGTGAATAATATGATGAATAACAACACAGTGTCATAAATTCATTAAACTGTACACTTGATAACTATATATATAACCCTACGGCGCCTCGAAAAACATAACAACCACGACATGCAATGATAAGAATTAATTATATTTCCGTGTCACGTAAGTATGTGCGTGCGCGTCAGGAAAATGAGGAGCAGCTGTTTCCGCGGTAAGTCGGATTAAGTTCAGTCACGGTAAGCCGTTCTGCGGGTTAATAGGAAGTGGCTTAAATATAAAAAAAAGACAAATTTCGACGAGACGTCTATTCTTTTTATGAAAATAGTTGATGCGAATCGGCAAAAATCGAAAGTATACCTTTAGAAATGGTCAGAATTTGGACATCACCAGTTTTCATTATAAAGGGTCCAATCCGATAGCAGATGGTGGTTAAACATATTCTTGGACCATTTTGGGAAGAAACAGGCGGATTACAATAATTTTCTCGACATGGAATTGTCCCTTACTAAACTTAAAATCAACCCTTTCAGGGGGTTTGCACTGAAAACCTTTGTGTAAATCACGTTGGCTTTTTTACCTTAGAACTAATTAAAACGCAAATCACTTTCCCGATAGTTGCGCGCTAAAATGTATTCAATTCCCCTTTGAAAATTCACAAGAAAACCTTAATAGGATTAAAATCAAGAGCTCTTGCCCATTTAAACAAGAACTTTTATAGTCATTCATCAGGCCTTATCAAATTTCTGCATATACAGAATTATAGATTTATTTCGGTTTAAACAATTCACTGACACTGTGCAATTATAACATTAACGGGATACAAACCATGATTACTCTAATAAAAGAATAAAAACCATCATTATTCTAACCAAAGAATAAAACACATAACAATAATAATATCTTAGAACAGCAGAAAGTAATTCATAGATTTTCGTAGTCATGCAAAAATCAGGTTAAATACAATTTGCAATTGGAACTCCTTATCACTCCACGACAGGTAGATTATAAACCGTAAATTATGGTGCTGTTATGTTCAATTTGCGTAAGGGTGTAATTCGGCCACCTAATTTTTTACGCGTTATGGCTAACCCTCGAGCACATTAAGGGCGCGAAACTCTAACACGCGACGTAGATAATTGTTGATATAGAAGTGGTAGTCTGGTGACTGCAATTGCGGAAATTCTACGGAGCCTGGAAAAGACATTAATTCCAGGTTGTGTGCGTGCGCCGGGAAACAAGTAAAAGCATCGCTTCTACGGACTTCGGTGGTAATCCTGGATTATATGGTACATGTTTCAACTGATTACGCTTCCACGATATTAAGCGGATACTGTTTATGTTGGTACGCCATTTTTCTGGCACGGGTTACCGATACAAATCATCCTGAGATCAACTTCCCCCAAAATAATATCCGATGGATTTATAACAATTATATTTACGGATTATATTTACCGTCATGGACACGAGGATTCAAATTTTTTAATTTTGAAATATCAGGTAATCAAGAAAATTCTTGTTTCTAGGTTCGTCCTTAACAAATTGTACATGCGCATGCGTTATTAATTAAAAATATGGTTAAGTATTCTTAAACAAAAAAGAAATTAAAAAATCGACAAGAAATCCAAAAGTAGTTGGAGCACTTTTTTGATAGCAGACAGAAAAGCTTTTACAAAAAAGGAATACGATAGTTGTTAGATCGTTGGAAAACGGTAATAGAAACTGAAGATGACAACTTTCTGAGTAAAGTATTGTTTGATCCAGTCTGTGTATTATTCTCTATTGATTAAAACGGCACAAATTGTCTTGGTTACCTAATATCTGCCTGACACAACTTTCTATAAACATATTTATGTGCACGATTATTGTATTATTCTTAGATCCATTATACGACTATTCCAAGTGGCTTTTCTTGTCTGACACTTTACATTGTACTGTAATAGAAAACATTTTATATGGAGATGTCTGATTCTATTGTTACACCGAATGGAAATGGAAAAGCTATTTTGATGCAAATAACGTATTCCGGATATGAATATGCGGGGTTATATTCCGATAACGTTTCTTGTGAAGAAGTATTTCTCTACAACAAATCACAGAAATATATTTTGTATAGGATGTTGAAGACCCAGTTTGTTATAATGTACTAAAAGTTACCCCCTATGCGAAACAAGTAGTGATTAATTTGAACTACAAAGACGACTATAGCGGTCTTATTGTTGTAAACGGAAGTAGAATTAATTTCATGTAGAACTGTTCTAGTTTGGTAGCATAAACCTGCAGAAACCAACGGAGAGTTCTGGAGTCCGGTTGAATACAATTTGGATAGGGAATATTTAAATGTAGTAAAACTTTGTATACAACTTCATTTTCGACCTTGCAACTTTACTGGATATTTTATATCTTGGCATAACTCGAAAATTGTTGCGGCAATTAGCAACTAATTATAATCCTCTACGTATCCACAAATCCATGATATCGTATAAACTTTCATCGCTATTGTCGACCACTTAAGATTTACGATTTAACATGAAAATTTCGCGAGGTATTTTTCAGAATTGAAGACCTCGAATTTTCATCTTTTATCAAGGGATGGTCGTAAAATATTTTTCAACTACCGAAGCGAGCATTCATTCGTTTCTTACTGTCAAGATGAACGATGTCAGTCTTCGTGCATAAAGTCGCATTCAGTTCCGCTCCGGCTATTCTAGTTTGGTGCTGTGAACTTGTATCCCAGAAACTAACTGCGAATGTCCGAGTTTACTTGGAAACAAACAATATGTGATGCGTAACAGAGTTTCCAAATCGGTGAAATAATTTAAATGCTGGCGGTACCATTACGAATGAATATGTTGATTCACACGGCAGAAAGGTTGAGAATCACTGATATATGATATATGAGATATAAAACCAATAGAAGATCGAAGTTCCTCGTGAAACTTCATCACGAATGCCTTCTTTGCAGAATCTAACAGTAGTCGTTCCCTGAAAACGCATACCGCCAGATACGTCAAATTGGATTTCCGCATCGTGCTGCATCAACCGATCTTTCCTTCTCTGCTCATTCGCCTTTCAACGGAAACGCGAATATTCATTTGGAATTAACGCGTGAATTTCAGGGAATTTTGCGAACAATCCAGTTATGATAGCATTGTTTGGCGAAAGTTGACTGTGTGGTGTTAGATCGATATCATACTATATTATGATTGCAGACTTTCATATTATACCGATATTATATCAAATCTTCCTCAAATATGTTTATACATCATCTACCATCGATTTGGGCCATTTAGGAGCGATTTTGGCGACTTTTAATTTTTGACCATTTTTGAAGGTATACCCCTTTACATTTTTTCGACTTTGGTTCGACCCATTTTTGACGAATAGAAATTTTTTAACCGCTTCTTTCGACCCAAAATCGTCCTAGAATATGTTTATACATCATTTACCATCGATTTGGGCCATTTAGGAGCGATTTTGGCGACTTTTAATTTTTGACCATTTTTGAAGGTATACCCCTTTACATTTTTTCGACTTCGGTTCGACCCATTTTTGACCGATACAAATTTTTTAACCGCTTCTTTCGACCCAAAATCGTCCTAGAATATGTTTATACACCATTTACCTTCGATTTGGGTCATCTAGAAGCGATTTTGGCGACTTTTAATTTTTGACAATTTTTGAAGGTATACCCCTTTACATTTTTTCGACTTCGGTTCGACCCATTTTTGACCAATACAAATTTTTTAACCGCTTCTTTCGACCCAAAATCGTCCTAGAATATGTTTATACACAATTTACCATCGATTTGGGTCATCTAGAAGTGATTTTGGCGACCTTTAATTTTTGGCAATTTTTGAAGGTATACCCCTTTACATTTTTTCGACTTCGGTTCGACCCATTTTTGACCGATACAAATTTTTTAACCGCTTCTTTCGACACAAAATCGTCCTAGAATATGTTTATACACCATTTACCTTCGATTTGGGTCATCTAGAAGCGATTTTGGCGACTTTTAATTTTTGACAATTTTTGAAGGTATACCCCTTTACATTTTTTCGACTTCGGTTCGACCCATTTTTGACCAATACAAATTTTTTAACCGCTTCTTTCGACCCAAAATCGTCCTAGAATATGTTTATACACAATTTACCATCGATTTGGGTCATCTAGAAGTGATTTTGGCGACCTTTAATTTTTGGCAATTTTTGAAGGTATACCCCTTTACATTTTTTCGACTTCGGTTCGACCCATTTTTGACCGATACAAATTTTTTAACCGCTTCTTTCGACCCAAAATCGTCCTAGAATATGTTTATACACCATTTACCTTCGATTTGGGTCATCTAGAAGCGATTTTGGCGACTTTTAATTTTTGACAATTTTTGAAGGTATACCCCTTTACATTTTTTCGACTTCGGTTCGACCCATTTTTGACCAATACAAATTTTTTAACCGCTTCTTTCGACCCAAAATCGTCCTAGAATATGTTTATACACCATTTACCTTCGATTTGGGTCATCTAGAAGTGATTTTGGCGACCTTTAATTTTTGGCAATTTTTGAAGGTATACCCCTTTACATTTTTTCGACTTCGGTTCGACCCATTTTTGACCGATACAAATTTTTTAACCGCTTCTTTCGACACAAAATCGTCCTAGAATATGTTTATACATCATATAGCATCGATTTGGGCCATCTAGAATTTATTTTTACGACTTTCAATTTTTGACAATTTTTGAAGGTATACCCCTTCACATTTTTTCACTTGGATTCGACCCATTGTTGACCAATAAAAATTTTTTAACCGCTTCTTTCGACCCAAAATCGTCCTAGAATATGTTTATACATCACCCACCATCGATTTGGGTCGTTTAGAAGTGATTTTGGCGACTTTTCATTTTTGACAATTTTTGAAGGTATACCCCTTCACATTTTTTCGACTTTGGTTTGACCCATTTTTGACCAAACAAAATTTTTTAACCGCTTCTTTCGACCCAAAATCGTCCTAGAATATGTTTATACACAATTTACCATCGATTTGGGTCATCTAGAAGTGATTTTGGCGACCTTTAATTTTTGGCAATTTTTGAAGGTATACCCCTTTACATTTTTTCGACTTCGGTTCGACCCATTTTTGACCGATACAAATTTTTTAACCGCTTCCTTCGACCCAAAATCGTCCTAGAATATGTTTATACATCATTTACCATCGATTTGGGCCATTTAGGAGCGATTTTGGCGACTTTTAATTTTTGACCATTTTTGAAGGTATACCCCTTCACATTTTTTCGACTTTGGTTCGACCCATTTTTGACCAATAAAAATTTTTTAACCGCTTCTTTCGACCCAAAATCGTCCTAGAATATGTTTATACACCATTTACCATCGATTGGGGTCCTCTAGAAGCGATTTTGGCGACTTTTAATTTTTGGCAATTTTTGAAGGTATACCCCTTTACATGTTTTCACGAAATGTCCGGGATCGAATTTTCCGCGTAATCCGATTTTCGGATTCATCGGAGTTGGAAAAGCGTGGATAACAACAAAGATAAGGATTACATACGTGGCGAAGGACAGTTCGAATAATTACACTAAAGAGATGCAAATTCTGGCTTAACTGTCGATAATGGAACAACCAGGGGAGAAACATTGTTTCATGTTTACTCGCAACTGTTGCTACATCCTTAACACTAGAAATACCAAATATAAATTTAGTTGTGTCTATGCATTTATTTATGTATAAATTATGGTGGACGATGAAAGTTAATTGATGCCTGTAATTATGTGTGTTATGTATAGAAAATAAAGGTAAACAATTTCAAACAATATTCCGTTGTGTATTTGAATTTCATTAAAAATTCCACACCTGTTATTTTGACTGCTTTACTAGCTCCAGTTTAATGTTAAACAAGTAACAACTCAAATTGCAGCGGCTTCGCCTGGTTGATAAACTGAATACGTTGATAAAACAATTGACAAGATTGAACATAAAAATCGATTGCAAATATGAAGGAACAATTTATAAGAAGAAAAATCGAATGATATAGTGATTTATTAAGATTTCCGATTTAGCGAAACTTCTTTGGAAAGTCTGAAAGTAACCATTTTTTATCTGTAACTCTCAGCCTCGATTGGAGGAGAAAATAAAATATTGTTCCTCGGCCCTAGTAAACAACTGTTATTTTATCACGATGCTTTGAAAACTTTAGGCGATAGAAGACAAACAGTCGGAAAAACCTATCAGATATTTTTTCGATAGTATCAACACCTGGGCGAGAGAAATGCCTGGACAAAAAGGGATCCCGGGAGGAATTTCCCAGGGATTTATAGTCCGTAAAAGTAGAGGCGTGCAGATAACAAAAAGTGAAGAATACGGCTCGCGAAAAGCCGACGAGAATATTAATAATACAATAACATCGGCGGAGGAACTTACGTTCAACATAAATGAATAGAAGTATGCACGCGCGAGTTATCGACCAGAACTTACTCCGACTTCTAAATGAATAAAAGATTATTTGTACAAGCTGTATATTATGTATTCGACAAAGCGAAGGATAAATATAAACCATCGAGACCCCACAGTTATGCAGAGCCAACATCAATCACTGTTAAAAACTGTATTAATATTAATACCTCTGACCAATAACAAAAATGAACCATAACAAACGTCCGTCCACCGAAAAACTACAAGATACTTCACCGTAAAAAGTGATCAAACTATGCAATCCCCAACTAATTTCATATCTAAATTACCCTCACTTTTCATCCCAGTCCAAATTAATTTCTTCACTTTCCCTAGCGTAGTCTAACTCTTGTTCCAACAATCATCTCTCATGTAACTTGCTACAAAATCCTACTTTACATAGATCACCCATAACAGCATAAGGGTGACGTACGCGTAATAGAAATGATATTTTAAGCAAGCTTAATAGGCAGAGGAAGGGAAGGAAATCAAAACCCGGATGAATATCGTCGGTAGAAGATGGGAGACGTAAGCGTCGAACAAAGGGTTGTAATATCTCGTTGAATGCTGCGGGTATGACATATACGGTGTAAGAAGCGCTAATTACTTTTCGTAGGATATGCGTGGCTGTGTGTGTATGATTCTACAGATAAAGTGATGAATGTAGAGAGGAGGGTACAGAGATGTATATAGATCGCGGAAACTAGTAGCAGCGGGTTCCCCGGCCTGCTTGGGTAAAGCTGGGTCGCTGTGCTATCGATCTACGCCCACCTGGAGACCTCTCTACCCCTGGTAGTCGTCGATGCTTTGCAGGATGAGCATTGGGCCTAGGAAAAGGATAGAGAAAGGAGAGAGAGAGAGTATAAGGTAAAGTAGAAGTTCACTCTGGAAGACAGAGGTAGCAGGATATAAAGAGAAGATAGAAAAAAAGGGGGATGAATGCGTGGTAGAAAGATTGCGCGTATTATACCTATCCAGGGACGTAGTACATGCTTATGTAGACCGGCTACCCTCCACAAGGGTTACTCCCGAAGAAAAAAAGCACTGACAACACAATGAGCCTTTCCGCGAGAAGTCGGGTAAAGTGACGCGTACACAATGGCAAAAAAAACAGGCCGAAACGAGATGGCGAGCTTCGAGTAAGGGGGGGGGGGGGGGGTGTACTTTTCGTATCTCTCTGGTTAAGGCGACCGTGAATGTCTCCTCGTAACCTTTACGACGTTTATCTGACCCCGGATCGAATTTCTATTAGTACTTTCGTTGCTTCTTTTTTTTTGTAACGGCCAATTCTTTTCAAGATGCTACATCTGTTTTCATCGTTGCTCAGAGATCGTCGAGGTGAACGTAAGGTTTCCACTTTACGGCGGCGTACGGAACATTTGTAGTGATTTCATGATTTTGTTATTATCGAGGGTAAACCAACAGGATACAAGACGTTGTATTGTCGGACAGGGAAGAGAATAGAATTGCAGGAAAATCGGGCTCAGATGCGGCCATTTATATAAAGATTGATGAGGTACAGTGAAGAATGTGAGAAATTTGATATTTTATTCAAGTAAGAAAGTGTGTGAATAAATTAGTACGCAAACCGATAGTGAACGTAGGAGAGTGTCTACAGTCATTCGAGTGTGTAAAGAGAAATTCCCTCTTTTATTGTTCTGTTATTATATACACGTTCCGGCGGAACGGAGTGCAGGAACAAAACGAGTAAAAGAGAGTAAAAAACAGAATAAAACGAGTGAAACGTTACCGAGCACGGTGGTCTTGATCGAAAAATATCTAGAGGAGGAAAGGTGTCGCGAAACAGGATAATAAACACGTGATAGGAGAGTGAAGGTTCCCCTCGTGCATCGTTCCAGTAATTATTTTTCCACCCTCGACTACCCCGGTTAATTGAAGTTTTCGATACACATTTTTATGAAACGATGCCAATATTATTTCTTTTTTTTTATTTCCTAGCACCGCCTGATACGCGAAAATGGTTATTTACAACTTCGTTTTTTCGACTACAGGAATAATACGTCCATTTTTGAAACCATCAGTGTCCGCGAGAAATATTATTTTTTTTGCCATTTCCGGGATGGAACAAATATGTTTACCGTGGAAATAAGAATTCTATGGATGACAGATTGATAATACGATATCAGAGTCAATGACGAAGGAAATTTGATAGTCGGAGTTTTATTACGAGCCGGAAGGATATAAGGCGGCATTCTTGTTATTCAAGAATAGAAAATCCCTTTGGGATATTGCAAAGATATAGTTGAATAAAAAACGAAGGAATTCCTCGAAGAATTATGACCGATGGTAGAATATGTTAATAAAAATGAACGCGAAGATCGATAAGAACGTACGAGTTCAATCAGATCCGCATAAATCAAGAAATGGAAGCATTAAATCGTAGCAATATAAATACGCCTATACTATGAAATATCTCCGATTCTCAATCTTTGATGATCTACGTTGGAATACAAGTAACGGTACACGAAATATATGCGACTCACGAAATATCGAAAATCCCCCTTCAACGAAACGATACAACGATTATTATTCAATATCTCCCCTCGAGATTCGGCATATTTCCATCTCGTACTGACAATATTTAAAAATACAGGCTAAACATAACATGTACGGGAGCGAAATATAAACCTTATCTTTGTCCCAATTTAAATATTCATATCCTGTAGAGCAAACACCTCCATAGATAGCAATCAAATATTCTTGATTAAAGCGTCAAATCTGCATCTCCCAGAACGATGACCATAACCCGAAATATATAACGAAATTCATAATTCACACCGAAATTAAAATCGCAATATCAATTACTCAGAAAGTAATCAAAATAACGACGTCACCGGGCATTGTTTTTATTTGAATGCAACGAAAACAGTGTAATTCGTGTTGTAGCGGAAGTGTACGTTGATCTCTATCCCTAATTTGTCGAAAATCGAATATCCCTAGATAAGAGATGTCTAACTAGAGAAACGCGTTGAGGCGAAGGGCGTGAAGAGGAACGGACAGTTACAAGGGTCAATTTATTATAACGTTTCGACTTGGACACGCCTCAGTCAAGGGAGCCAAGAAATCAATATCCTACGTCTTGACGACATATCATAAGTTATGACGTACTTGCTACCAAGGTAACTAAAGGGTTTACAAATTAGACCTGCTACCAAGGTAACTAAAGGGTTTACAAATTAGAGCAGCAAAAGTGATTAACGGAAGAGTTGCATTTCTCACGCTCGACCGGTCGTTAATGTTACGGGGCTTAAAGGATCAAAGATATGTTCTAGTAGAACAATAGCTAAGGGCTTAGGGCTTAGGGTCGACGTACTTCGACTTCTACTCGAACCCTTGTTCACGGTTCACCGATACTGCACCCTTTGCTATACTACTAATTCCTACCCCAGTTCACCGGGGAAGCTAAAAATAATTCACCAACCAGGAAGGTAAACCATTGAATTAAATAATCGAACGGTCACGAAACCGTTCAATTGAACAGATTACTTAATCCGATCAGTGGCTTCATTACACTGAATCCTC
The DNA here is from genome assembly GCA_910591585.2 of Nysson spinosus. Lineage (NCBI taxonomy): Eukaryota > Metazoa > Arthropoda > Insecta > Hymenoptera > Crabronidae > Nysson > Nysson spinosus. Next base: position 6,306,109 of record OU342843.1, on the reverse strand, counting down.
CACTTGCTACGAGAATAGTCAGTTCATTTCAAAATGGACTCAGATACTCGGTGACCTCGTCATCCGTATATTTATATATTCATTTATATGATTTGTATGATTTATATTTTCTTCGAGATATGGAAATAGTAATTAGTAGCATTTCACGATTAATGTCTTATAATCTGTAATTGCTACAGAATAAATTATGATGTACAAAACAATAACAAAAATATGTGCGAGATTCATATCTTAAGCAATGTCATTTTCATAATCCTAGTAATTTCAACGATATTTAATGAGTTTAATTAATGATTTATATATTATATTTGTAAAATATCGTCGGTAACGAAGACTGATTAAATATTTTCGTGTAATCAGAGATATGTGGCGGACATATCGTGATAATAAACGGACGTCGGTGAAAGCGCAAAGTAGAGTAAAGTGTGTAAAGCATAAATTGAAATATCACGTGAAATGCAGTGGTGTGGTTTCGAGATTTGTATGCGCCGGTTAAATGGAGAAAATACGAGCGATGCGGCCGCGTCATTAGATGGATTTTGTAACAGCTCATTACCCTTTATTTTCACGAGACACGTAGCCGCAGTTTGTGATGAAATTCTCTTTTGAAATGATCGCGGAGCCCTGACCGTAATGCCAGCTTCGAAAAGCCTAGTTGCGTTCGTCTAATTGGCATGTTCTGCCTCACAATTACTAAGCCGGTAATGCCGTGATTATAAATGCTGTCAACGTACATCTCATTTCACGTATGTCATCACCAATATCCGTCATTTAAAGCGTGTATTTGAATCTCACCTTTCGGGACGTTCTGCGGTGACACCGGCCAGCCATCTTCCTGCAACAGACATATGGAAAAATTCATTAGTCATTTTGTACGTGTCGCGATATAATTGTCGTGAAAGATTAATATATATTTCACTCAAATTTTGTACATCACGTTCTACCAACGTATTACAATATCATGAAGGAATATAAATTGCACGTTTTGTGAGCAAAAACAGGAACAAGGGGAATTACTCCAACATAATAAAGTACGCTTATATATAATCAAATATTTTCGAGTAAAAAATCTTCCATGATTTATAAGCCACCGAATAATTGTAGTTTCAACGGAGTATTAACAAACGGGAATTTTTCTCTCGGTGAAGTAGAATATCGCAAGTGGAATTATGTACTCTAACAATATAAGAAGGTATGCGTATATGTAATCAAATATTTTAGAATAAAAAATCCTCCATGATTTATAAGGCAGCAAATAATTGCAGTTTCAACGGAATATGAAGAAAACGAGATTATTTGTCTCGTTCAAGTAGAATATCACGGCAAGTGGAGCTATGTAATCAACTCTACGATCCACAAGTGAATTACATCGATCCGGAGATGATTACGTAGCATTCAACGAAATTAGAAATTATCGCGAGTCTAATCATTGCAACCGTTATTTACCTACTAATCATCGCACCAGATACATAGAGTGCACGAGAATTGCTGCAGAATTACCGCGTTATACGATGCAATAATACCAGAATGCAAAGTTATTTCATAAAATACAACGAGGATATTACGAGAAAAAGTATTTTCTTCGGCGTCATAGATTTATGTCTTGTCGGCCCGTTCTATTTCCGTTCATCCGCCGTTACTTCGTTTCCGTCAATTAGCTACGGTAAACTGACCCGATGATATTTGCAAGGCAAAGTTTATGGTGGAATCCTTCATCGAATTCAACCCAAATACACAATCTCACGTTTCCAACCAATAAACAAACATTTCTCACAATCTACTCGTCAACTGTATACAACTCCTCATCAATTAAAGCCAATAAACAAGACCATAATCAAAGTATAAAATAAATGACTAAATACATATGTTGCAAATGGGCCACGATTGGCACACATGACACGTCCAATTAGAATCACCCAAATCATACCGGACCCAAATCGATTTGTTTGGAACCACCGAGCTCAATCTGAATCCTCTTTGATCATAATCATAAGACCATACTAGCTCCGTTGGCTGTCAGTCCTCATTGGCTGGTTCCACCTGGCCTGATTGGCTCGGTGGCATAAGAAATGAGAATTTGTAAGATAGTCTGAAAGCGACCAGGTTCCTTCCACGTTGATAATTAAACGAAATGAGCGAGGAACAAAGGAAAAAGCAAAGTAGCCCGCGCAGGGGTATCTAACATAGGTAGAATATACATATACAGCTCGTGCTCATCCGAGACCGTACTGGTGCACCAGACATTTTTTCACGACAAAACGAGGGAAAGAAGCCAGTGAAAAAAAAATGAGAACGTCGGATGTGCTTCTTATTTTCGTGGTCTAACTCTTTGCCTTTCTCTTATCTCAAAGTGTCGGGGGTACCCTTCAGGGAGGACACTCGAGAGAATACAGAAGATTCTCCTTTTTTTCAACGGAGATGACTAGTACGTGCTCCAGGAAGGAGATGGCTGTTAGACTGCGCGAACATTAGAACTCCTATTCTTATAAACGCTTATTGTTGTTGCTTCAACTTTTATACGGGCTACCTCGTGTTCCTTGATCGTTGAAGTTTACGGGTAGCAGGTTTTAGGGGACTATATGGTGTAACTACTACATGGATAGGTGTAAACTGTAACGAAGTTTAATTGTAATGTTATAATTTTGGAAGTTATTCGGGTAAGTGTTTTATTTAAGTGATGTAGTAGTATTTAATCCTAGAAAGGTAGACGTCCGTAATAATTACGACCACATGACTTATAGCAAGTCCAACGAGAATAACTATTTATTTTCCGAGAGGTTTTATTTCTAAAGAATTGCATGTACGTTTTGAATTTGCAGTTTGATTATATTGACTGTGACATTAAAGAGTTTGAACATAATCAGTGTATTGGTTTTGACCTATTTTCCCCATAAAACAGTATTTTTATAGTGGTCGTAATTTTTACGAAAGTCTACCCCGTTTCTGCCTTGACATTCGACGTCCACCGTTTTATATTATTTTATACGAACAGGCCCTATTTAGCGTTAAAAAGCTCTTTTCAATAGTGGCAAATACCATTATGCATTGTTCATTATGTTGATTAGCAAAATTTATTTGATTAGGAATTTAAATGTACAAGTTCTATGTAGAGGTTTTTTAAATTGCTTCGTGACCCCATAAAGCTCAATTTGCCAAGACCTGTTTGCCCTAAATATTCATAATTACCTTACGTTATACATTGTTAATAAATCGTTTTTCACCGTGGGAATCCCTTTACGATGAAAAATTATCGCGGACTTTCGATTCTGCACTAATCTTTGCAATCGATATATTCATCCGATATCGCTAAATATTACGCATTGACAGTACATAGATTACACATTAAGCATGTTAACCTAATTTTTTACATCATTAAAAAATAATATTTATTATTCGAACATAAAACAGTAATGGTTTTAGAGTATTAAATTTGATGTAGAACATGCGTCCTCAATGAAACTGTTTTAACAGTTTTTCAGTCACAATCAAAAGACCCATTATCCACCAATTTTCTGTGAAAATAATTACCAAAATGTCCACTGCAAGGGATTAAAAATCAACTTTTCTCGTAAATGAAAGCCAATGAAAAATTATGTCGGTATAACGGGTCATTTAATACACCGTTCAAAAAATCCCTCGGGTCTGAGTGCGGTCGGAATATTCTACTGGCTCGGCCAGCTATGTTTCCGAACGAAGAAAGTTTTTCGTTCACCTGCGTCGAATTTTAAGTATGAACGCAAAAATCTAACGGTGTTTACTCTGAAGAAAACATGGTGAGTTCAGCAATAAATATAAAACTTCTGAGCAACTACGCTCATCGTAAACAAAAACGCGCTTCATGTAGCAAATTGCTGCATCGTGTGTTTTCCGTGAGCATATAAGATTTATGTGTAGAATGACAAGACACTTATCTCCTGGTTTCATTTCTAATTTCGTATCCTTCTTAATGACTTACGTTAAATAAATAGATGGTATCTCGTGCATTCCAAATGTGTTTAGTTTCCGCTACGTTATGGTATGAATAATTAATAGATTTATTGAAAGTATGAAGTTCTTTATAATTTTATTTCTAATTACTGTTTTCCATCATGATTTGTAATTTTCTCCAGTGAGATCTTGCCGGTTCATTTATATATTTTTACTTTGATTACTTATAGGTTGTTGAAGTTGGAAGCTGTTGATTCTTTGAACTTCTCAGTTGATCTCAAAAACTATTCTTATCACAGGCACTCTCACTTTGGCAGTCTCAAACTGTTACTAATTCGTGAAAAGTATTGGGTTTGATTGAAACAAGTTGAAACGACTACATGCGAACTTCATAGACCGCCGATTCTTTTAACTTCTGAATTAATATTGAACAGTATCGAAACCCCAGCTTTTGGCACTCTTAAAATGTTACTAACACCGGAAAAGTATTGAGTTCGATTATTCTCATAAAATGATGAAGTCAATTTCAGTCTGTTTGATGGGTGCACGAGGATGCACTTTGGTAGAGCTGCATTGATATGAAGCCAAAATCCTTGTCCGCCAAAGTCAACAGACCCTCGCGAAGTTCTGCCGCGAAGGAAGTCGAAGAGTCAAGAATCTAGAGCCGACCAACAGGTTTCTCATTTTCTCCGCCTTATCTCGTGGCTAAGGTTCGTCATCGAAGTCTGGAAACTTGGAAGATCCCATAATCCACGGTGTCAGGAGTAGAACTCTCGAGGAGGTACGCAGGGAATGATATCGTTGAATTCTTTCGCTCTTTGCAATCACGGAAAATGACGTTTGCCTCGCTTATTAACCGCGTCGATACGATCATCCTCGTATTCTTGGATTTGTCGCATAAAATCGGAACGAGGAAATCGACGTTGATTTTATCTCGTGCTCGATGAGTATTCTGCGGGATTTTATTGCTATTTCCCAGTGGGACTAATCAACCAGAGAACTCTCTTCAAGTCATATCCAAAAAACTTTCATTTGCACTCAACGTATCTCCGTATAAAGGAGCTCCATAAACGATCTTTACTTTTTTCAGAGCAAAAAAGATTCGTTGGTTTCTCGTTAAATTCTTTCACGTCGTGAAAGTAGATAATAACCTGCTTTACATCACTCTGATATAATCTTAAACAATGGAAGAGTAGAATATTACTGATCTCGAGAATAAATATTACAGCGTTGAGAACACACGCTCCTCGTAGAAGATATTTCATTAAAAATGATTCGATTTCTTGAAAATATCAGGAAAATTTGTTTTGCAGGAGGCACAGTAAATTATAATTCCACTTTTTCCCAAGTGAATAGAACTGTTCGTTCTATGAGCACGCTATTAATTTAATAAATCGTGACAAGAAGAATGGATTTGCTTTTTAATAAAGATTTAACAGTGCTGGGAAGCCAAGCATTTACGTAACCCGAACTAGAAGTGAGTTTGGTCTGACGATGACGTTAATTAAACTCTGAAATCGATTTTGATACCGGAAGCGGGAGCTTGGCGAAACCAGTGACAAATTATCTTTACGTTCTCCGATAATTGGTTAATTAGTAACGACGAGTAATTTATGCCAGAATTCAGTTAGTACCTGGATTTGATTCGGCCAGCGTAAAGCAAGTGATTCGTACCGTGAAATTGTTACTTGACACACGCGATTAATTCACTTCGTATAGTGTCGGTATTGGCACTACGGAGTTACTGTACATCGAGTAAACTTAACTGAAATTGATATCCACGTATACCGGAGGAGGAAGTGACGTGTCATAAGAATTATATAAGGCTATTGTTGCCACATAAACATCTAATGGTGTCTTTAGTATTCACTGTATACCTAGGCAAGTATTAAGAGTGACGGATGACGACCATAATGTTTGACCTTAGTTTCACGTTCATCGTTCTTGGTTCCTGGTTCGTGGTACAACTCAATGGTTGTTCATCCTGAGCCTGTTGGAAACCCTTCAGCAGGGCTGCCAAGCAGGCCCTTATTCTAAAAGCTATTATGTTTGGTGGAGTGCAATGTCATACTCGCATGAATGCTGACGTCAGTGGTAACTTGCAACAGTGTTAGAAGTTATACAATGTGGTAGTGAGAGACAGCTCTGGTGTCGGTATATACGTGTGTGAGTCGCCACAAATGGAACGAGGAATGTCACGGTGTGGAGATAAATATCTAAATAATATTAACTATTCTATAAATACTTTCCGCGGACTTTCGAGTAAAAGTCGCAGTAAACGAATTTATTGTATTTTCAAACCACTACGAAATCGTTGTTTGGGAGTAATATTATATCAAGCGTTAAAAGCGAGTGGAAAAACTGATAGAGTTTTTGATAATATTTATGTGTCACGGATTATAAAAAATAATAGCAATGATATATTGTGTGTTATCCATTCAACCAGTTATATGTGCTCGTTACTTGAATTTTATCAGAACCACCCAGTTACATGAACACGGAACATTGTCAAAGAAGGTAATATCATGTATCTAGGTAAAATCTAATGGGCTCGATGATACCGGTGATAAACATGCTTTCTAGTTGTAATAAAGAACAGGTTATCCAAGCCAACATTTTACATCCCATTTTAGAGCCATCTTTTTCCATGACTCTTACAATTCGTCCACATCCGAGCATTGAAAATTTACCTTTCTCTTATATCACGAGGATTTTCCTATTTTCTCTAGAACGCGAGAAAAAGGAGAAACAGCGTCGTAAAGTATGGCGCACACAAAGATACGAGCGCAAATAAAACCTAATATAAGAAGGGGGTATCGAATTGTTGGTACGTGGTTATCATAAAGCGAAGAAAACTTTGGATCTCATACGAGACAGGAATGTATGTTGAAGACAAATGCAATACGATTTACGGTATAAGAATACATAGGTAGTACTCCATCCATTAAAGCTACCGGTAGTAAGTACTACTTTTCATGGAAAGCGAGGGTAAAATTGCATTCTCGGCGGAGGCGAGGGCTGTTGAAGGGTGCGAAAATGGATTTAAACGTTTCAGCTTTTACGATTATAATCATGTACACCAGGTACGTGGCTCAACGTTTACGAGGTCAAATTTGCTTTCCACGATGATATCTACAATGCAGACCTATCAACACGCTATTTTACGCTTTTTTTTCTGATGCTGGTTCTTCAACGCCGACGTTCACCTACGAGCAATCCCTGTTGAAACACTTTCGAGTAGACTGCAGACACGTAAAAGACTTAAGAATTCCCTTTCTACGGGCACTGTTTATTTATTCTAACTGTTTATTCTGCTCGATGTTGGTCCTTCATGTTTGACGAGTATCCATTGAATTATACGTCAACACATGTCTTTCTTGGATTTCAGGATACGTATCATAAGACTAATTGAATATTAAAATATAATAATTATATTATATTATGAGGAGCAGCTAGGAAAAATCACATTCTTTAGTAAATTCTGAATGCTTGTGTAAGAGTCATATGTGATGTTAACAAAAAATAAGTATTGAGTATTTAACTAAAAACATTATAATCGATTTCCCGAAAGTTTACTTTTCGTTAGTTACCATGTCTTACCACTGAATTGCCTCATATATTATTATATTATATTGTATGTTTGACATAAAAATAATTGACGAAGAACTCTAATATAATAATGAATCATACAAGCAGAATATTCCCTGTACAATTTGTGTAACTTGTATAATTAAATTATGAATAGTGTTAAAAAAAATTGATCATTGAGTAACACATTTTGAATGAAACGAATATCGAAATGTTGAATTCGATTCGATGATCAAATAAAATGATTCCTTGGCTATTCAAAGCTGGAGATAATTAGTCCCTGGTACAGTGAATCCTTAGGCAATTAACATATAAATGAACGGATTTAAATTCAATAAAGTCCTTTGCCGCGAGTACTCCTCGCCCTTCATAAAAATGCTGAACGTGCACCGAGTAACTATACTGTGTGACGACTGTTCATTCTTATCTCCCCGGCTTCGTGTTGGAATACTATCCGCAAGAATTAAGTACTTAATTTCATTTCACTTATTACGGTATTAAAAAGGATCATTACGAAAGGGGATTTCAAGCGCGGAAAGAGCACGCGTCTAAATTGAACCGAGAACAATTTAATCAGAACAATAAAGCCTCATTTATCGAACGCACTTATCGTATTATATAATATTGATTGAAATTAAATTTCATCGAAGAAGGGAGTAAGTGGGATAAATATTACGTGAAGAAACGAATTCTTTCCGACTTGTGGGTACTGTCAATGTTTTATTTAAAAAGATTGAAAACAGATCAATTATCGTAATAATTTCCATTATCGTCGATGACCTATTTTGCTAACAGCTTGCAGAAAAACGGGAGAATATTTCGATTTGAATGGCTGTACTGATTATGTGAATTATTTTTATACCTAATAATTAAGACTTCTACTAACGACTTCATAAAATATGATATTATCGTCGCCATGCATGGTATAAAAACAGAATGAAATCCGCAAAGTACAGTCGAAATATATATTCCTCCCAAGGCTACGTGGATTAATTAATTTTTGCATAAATCCATTCGTCGTGAGGACTTCTCTCGACAATATGGCGTAGCCTGTACAAGGCTAGATTTAACTATTTTTATTCGTGGCAAATGGCGGCGGTTGCACGCGAATATACACTGGGCAAAGTAAAAGGAAAACTCGAGCTGATTTGTAATCGAGTGAAACGTCAAATGGCAAGCCCTAATTTCACGGCGATAACCGGGCTGACGAACGAACGAACCAACGAAAGCACGGGAATAACCTAAATTGCCGTGAAATAAATCGACGCCGGAAGTGCATGGTGTGCTTTGGGATTTATTACGAGATGAGAAGCACTTTCTTACTCAATTTTCTTGCTGATATAAGCGAATTTCTCTTTTCTAAGGCATCGACCTATCAATCTCGTGTTTGTAAAAATATTAAAAATATAATGCTGTTGAGCGTGGAACTTCACAATAGCCGTGAAGTTCCACACATTGCAATAGTATTTTGTTTTGGGGTATAATAATATCACATTAAACAGTATTCATAATTTGTTTGATTCCATTCCCAGGAAAATTCAGGCTGTATTAGATGCCAATGGTGGTCCCACACGATATTAATAAAGAACTTTCTTAACGTACGAGGTGTTTCCATTATTTTGTCTAACCCTTGTCCATATACATATAATTCGAAAATATGCTTTATACGATATTTGTAGATGAATGTATAGTGAAATTTATATGTTTTATTAAACGAATAAACTGCAATCAGCGGATTCACTCAGCTGTATCTGATTTAATTACTGTTGATGTTGACAAACTGTAGATAAAAATCCAATATATGGACCAACGTGAAAATTATTATCAAGTGATATTGATATATCTTAACCATATACATATACAGTTTATATACATGTACATTGTACATGAATTTATATGTTTTTTTTATTTTTACATAGAGCTTATAATATTAACGCTAGAATTGCCATAAAATTATTCGAATACACAAAAGCATGTTGTTCGAGATTTTATGTACGTAAAGCGTATAATTAAATCCCTCGATTAATAATATAAACAAATGTGTAACTATAATCGAGTATATATTCGATAATCCTAGTGTTAATATCTTTTTAATTATATCAATGTTTACAAATCTAATGATACATATTTATCCATAAATGGGACGGAATTTGAAACCAAGTTCTATCATAGAATTTATGTAAAACAAATAGAAATGATCATTAAATTCAAAAAGCGCGGATGTGGCAGATTTCGAGGAGATAAAATAATGAACATCACTTTCTTCTCGCGAATTCCTCAGAAATAAGGAACTTCAAATAATACGTCAGAATTTCAAAGGAAGAAAGGAAAGGAATCGAATAACTCGTTTTCCGCGACGGAAAGGTGGTAAAGAAATGAATTTCCATTAATTTCACGGCGACAAGTAGTTACGCTTCAACTCGGGCTAAGAAATATGTGTGTGTCAAAAGAATCTTTCGGTTTGCAAAACAAAGCGAGGACCTCTGAAAAGAAGCAATTTGTTGCGCACATTCGTTCCTGCCAAAAAGAAACAAATAATCCTTGTAATCTCAAGAACTCTGTATTTCATTAGAACCACCTTAAATGTCCAAATATTTCTACCACACCATTTATTATGATTTCTGTATATCCTTATTTCCCGATTACTTTGCATCTTACTTTTTAATTATTACATAATATCTAACAGATTTATATATCGATTAGAAATCTTTTATTAATACCAATTAAAATTGCTTGTTGATTAGAAAAATATCTGTGAATATCACTTTGACTTTCTATCAAGACTTTTTATTATCAATAAAACAGTAAAATTTGCTTTTTATGACTGACATTTTTGGGGTCAAATATAAGCCTCAAAAAACATATACGACAAGCAATATTATATTGAAATCAATTTTACATTTACTTAAGACAAAAGTGACACATTGCCGATGACACTCGATTTCGTGTTAAAACTTTTTATGCACCGTTCGTGCAGCAGTTTTGTTTGCGTTTCACCAAAAAAAACGAAACGAACGAGTGATTTTAATTGACCTTGTGACTGCAAACACCGAGAGCACCGGGATATTCAGTTTTTCAAAAAATTCGGTTTCCGTTGCTCTCCGATTTTTCCCAGAAACTAAATATCTATATTATTGGAAACTCGGGGAAATTTGTGAAAAGTATTACAAGCTATTACGAAATACATCGTAATTCAAACGTATTGCTTGTTTATTCAGAAAATATTGCGTTACACGCGCAAATAGTATTCCGCCATTTTTTCTCGTAATAGATCAATATTACCTGCCGCTTGAAAATGTATAAAAAAATGAAGTTTCACTTCATTTTCCTGCAGTATGTGCTCGAGATATCCGTGTGATCGAGAATGACCTGGATATTCGGATGAAATTAATTCAAGATAGAAAATAATCTCGTAACGTTTCCAGCACGTTATGTTGCAGTTTGATCCGATAAAAAAAACAAGCTACGATTTGCGTTCCCGTGGAACTTTTAATCGGTATACCAGATTTCTTTGTTTTCTTGTTATTACTCGTACAATTATATTTATTTATAGGAATTAGATGGTAATTATCGAAACGATACCTTCATTTTGTGGAACTGATCCAAAGAAACATTATCGATGACGGTGATAAATGCGAATCACGATAACGAGGGCAACTCGAATAATATTTATGCGATTCACGAGTTTTGCGAAGTTGATACTTCGTGAAATTTCGCGCCGCGCAATGATTGGGTGAACGTAGTTTACGTTTAGTTCGGGCAACTTTGTTGGAGATCGATAAGTTTTCCGCGTAGATCATTATTTATCGGGACAGGGTGGTTACAGAGTGCCGTGAACGTTTAGGAAAATGTGGCTGAATGATTAATGAGTCTACGACGGATAAAACGCCATATGTAATATGTCAACATATATATATACCCTTTCCTTAACCCTTCCATGCTGCAAGGAACCCATTTCGTTCGACTCGATATTTATGCGCATACTTTTATGAGCCCAATCTTTGCTTCCACGTCGAGTGGTTCTTGCGGTGGTTCAAACACGTCGCAAAAAAAATTCAGTTTTCCTCTCGAAATTCTTTTACTTCGAGGAAGATTAGACGAAATATTAGAATCAGCTATAAATTCTGAATAATCACACTCTTATTTTGAATGATTTTTTTCGCTGACTACACGTGCTCTTGAAGTTACATATTAACAGTTTCTTGACAATAAAGCAGAGACTTTCATACTATTTATTTCATTTGACCATTCTTTCTCCTGAATTTATTTATTCAAAATGATTTCTTTATAATTCATTATTTATATCTCTTTTCATAGTTCGAAAAACAACAGACTACAAAAATCTCCGCGAACGTAGCCTGATAGAAACCTGATATTTTCCGATTTAATTACGATCGTGATTAATCCATTTTTAATAAAACCCGAGACACAATGGAAGGAATAAAAGGAACACCGATATTGTATCAGAAATTCTGTTATCCGTATGTTGCCCAGCTTGTGTTCTCATTCTCCAATCATAAAGCACATCGTTTCTTAAAACATTCGATGGAACGAGCAGATTGAAAACACAAACGAGCAATCACGAAGTAGTTGAATACGCAAAGTAGATAATAACTCGAATGCAACGCAAATACGTAATACGAGTCCTCAGAATACTTTCGGCAGGAGATTGGCAAAAGGCCAGAAATAAAGATCTCGCAAAATGGCGTCGTTATAAGAACATCAACGCAAGCATAGGTGCTAACTAGGAGAGTGGCGCAAAGACGAGAACCATTCAACATTGAAAAGTTTTAACGAGCGCGCTGCTCTTACCAACTTTTATTGAACGATTGAGGATCTTCTAAAGTGCCTTCGAACTATTTAAGAACCATAATTTCTTCGATGTGTTATCACGAATCCATATATCAGGGGTACAGGAAAGTCAATTTTATTTACCTCCCGCACTTCCGTCCACAACGTGGACTACAATCTTCTGGAAATTTACGTGATTCCGAGTAATTTTTTATAAGCTCGTGAAAAAAGTTCGGATGAAGATCGATGGAGGCTGGATTGAAATAACTGGAGTTCACCAACTTAATTGGACACCTTTGTTTCATTTCGAAATGGAACTACCACGTGGAGGGGTTCGTGCGAATTTAAAAACTTCCCGGAGCTTTGTGGCGCTTTTCGTTTACCTGAAACAATACTCGTTTTCCTGGAAAAAAAGCACGCTAACAGGTCCATCAACGAGGTGGAAGGTTCAGCGGTTAGGTGGATAGTGAGAATATATGTGTGTTCCGACTACAAAGGACCACGCGAAAGATGTGTCATTAACGGGGTTGGAAAGTTAAAATGATACCGGCTCAGTCCGGTACTTGAATCATAAAAACCTCTCTGCAAGTTACAAATGATGTTTAATTACGTTCTCCGTCTTCGCTCATAACTCTCCGCTGATGTACCGAGAATGTACACGTTAAAGGGATACTGATAACAAATCTCATAATCTCTGCATTCGTATCAAGGTCAAGCCCCCTAGCTAATTGTTATAATAAATTATACCAAATTATTAGGGCTACCGAGATGTAATAAATTATTTTGTAATACTTAACTCCATTAACCTACATAAATAAAACAATTACGTGCGGTGTAACCTCGGGATTTTATGCACTATTTATAACTTACAGTTCTTTCCAAAATTCGATGTTATTTTTCACTCATTCGGATGATTCTATACAAAATTATGACTAGGAGATATAATTTAATTAATCAGTTGAACTATGTGCGTTACATACATAAAATAAAGGAATATAAAATAAAAAAGCAACACACGATTGTGTGCTCGAATAATATTCTTCAAAGTTGCAGACCAGTCATTTCGACAGCTTCGAGTGTTAAAGAAATCTATCAAGACGAAACCCTCTTAAATCCAAACTAATCTCAGCCATCCTCATTCTCCAATCATTCTCCTCGGGAATCTCCCTACAAAAGAAACTTTCCTAATCCTCCCGAACGTCAAACTTTTTTCACGCTTAATACCTCTGAAAGAGACAACGTAAAAATCCTGTTTCGTGAAAGACTCGTCCACTGGGATGCGTAGAGAATTCGATGGAAGAGGGACATTTTCGTCTTCATCTTCGTCTTCGGCGTAGTCGTTGACGACGGTGTCGTAGATTTTGGTAGGAAAGGGTGGAATCTACGATAAAGGCAGTCGAAAGCTACGAGAGGAGGAAGTGGAGAAAGAGGTGGAAGAGGAGGCGGTGGAGAAAGGGAGTTGGGGAATGCAAGGCGCCGGCGTGAGGGCAGTGCGACGCAATGCGGGAGTGAGGACGAGCTTCGAGGACGAAGACCAGGGCCACGACGTGGGTCACGCGTAAAAGACGAAGAGGACAACGTGGAACCCCGAGGGGCCGCCATTCATGGTAATCTCGCGAAATGGAAGAAAAAGCTGGCTTTCTTTCGAGATGGTGGGGTTCCCTAACGTTATTGCTCGAGGACGCTAGAAGGGCTGTTGGTGCTCCTGCAAAATTACCCCCGCAACAAAGGACGACCGTTCGAAGGGTCACACTTGCTGGCATATGTCGAAATAAGGAAACCTTGCCAATATTCTCTATCGAATATCGTATCTCTTCCCGCCGGAGGGTTCGCCGGGAACGACGATGCGCACAAAGAAATCCCTCTGTCTTTATTTTGGGATGACTTCTTCTAGGGATTCCTGCGTGCAGCCATTTATCTAGATACGTTGGAATACATTCTACGAGGGGTATCGTTCTCCATGTTTATCTTCCCTGACATTTACATAACATGGAATTTTATGCCAGAATTTTGTCGTGGAACGAAATTAATTTTTTCTTTCTCTTTCTCTAGATAAGAATGTTATGTACTAATTAAAATATGAATAAAGAACGGTGCATGCAATAAGCGGCGTTTATCTCCTTCCACGAATTGGCCCGCGTATTTTGCCGACACAAATTACCTAGAATTTACACTGCTTATGTAGATAAGTCTGAATAAGTACACATTATCGAAATTTAGGTTCTGGTTATTTAGTTTATTTAAGCAGAATGAAGATTTTTACAGATCTCTAGGAATTGGTATATTGTTGTCGTTATGTTTGAATTGTAAATAAAGTACACGTGGTTTTAATTAAAGTACACCGGATACGGTTGAAGGGAAGTATTTCAGGAAGAATTTTAAATAACTCGCTGAATGCCTGAAATTATGAGGCTTTATGAAATGTATTCATTAAGTCTCTTATTTGGTTATGAAGGGATAAGGCGGGGATGCTTGCTTAATTACTGTAAACTTACATCTCTCATCTATTCTGTTACATTTTTCTAAAGAGGAACTTTATGGCTTAATTACCACGCTTAAAAACTTGAGTCGTTACGCGAGACAGAAATAGGTCTGAAGGATAAGCAACCGAAAAATATCCAGTGCTCCCTTTCTTCTTGAAAAGAAAGCAACAAGAATCAAACGTGAAATTAATTTATGCGAACTTTCACTGTTCGACGAAACATGCTAGAAGAACATTTACAAACTCCAAAGAAAAGAATAGGATTCAGAAAATGTTTTAATGAATAATACAATTGTAAAACGATTATTTAATAAATTTGAAAGAAATTAAAATAAATGAACTTAGCAGGAAATAATAGATAGAAAATATTGTATAAAAGGAGGATAATATAACGCACACTTGGAGGAAAAACTGTTTGATAATATAATAAAAATACGAGCTAGGGGAACATCAAAATATGTTTTGACGTCCCCTGAATAACCAATCTTTTTCAGAATCGATAAGATTATATCTGCAGCGCCCGGGCTTCCCGGTGCCAAGTTTTGGTTTTTTACTTCCTGCCGTTTTCAGGAAATCGCGTACAAATGCACCCAAGAGCTACGTGAAACGTTCGAGAAGTGGAGAGACGGGAAAACTTTTTAAACTAGAATTGTCCTACGACAGCCTTATATAACGATGTGAATTACTTAAAGCACAGACAAAGTAATCTTACTCCTTGCGATTACGATAATTCTGTTGAAAGTTAATCATGGAGTGGAAATATTAATTGATATACGAGAATTACATAAAACTTATAATAAGTAATTTTAGTCCTAAGAATTAAGTTTATTCTTATAAAGATTAATTATTAATTAGAAATGCAATATTATGCCACAGATACTTGTGAGAATTACTTAAAGCACGTAATCAGTAATCTTAGTGCTTGACTACGATTATTTCTATAAAAATTCTAGCACCTAAAAATTATTTGCATTAAAATTAGTTTTGCCTGTATGACGTCTCACCAAAATCTCGTTGGAAAATCTCACACAAATCTGAAAAATCTCCGCGAAAGCTCTTAAGTTTTTACGATTATAAATGAGCTTATCATGATAACTAATCGTTGCAGAAAAAAATCGTTCGCCCCTAACAATAGTCTCCATCTATCCACCTGTCGAGTGGAATTTTGTCAGGTGTCTATAGTCGGTGTAAACCATCAGGAGAATATTTGCAGCAATCTGCATTATCTACCAGCAGCAACGATTCCAAGAAAACCCAACTGCAGTTCTAACCACCACGGCGCTAAAGAAAACCAGCTATCGATTAAACATTACGTCGGTTTCTTCGAAACTCGGCCTAAGGACTACGGAGCCCACATTCTATTCTTTAAAACCCCCCTTACATTCCTGACAATTAGCCAACGAAATGAATCTCTTTATTAAAGCCATATTTTCCGAGGAATTTCATACTGAAACCGAATTAACATAATTCTTTCTAACGATATTCCTTAACTACTTTTTACAAGGCATATTTCGACCTGCAAATCCGCCATGAACTTAAACCTTTCGTGCTAAATACAGATTATGTACAATTATAAATAAAGAAATCATTAAATCATTAATAAACGATTGAAATTGATTAATAACGTCGTTTCTTAGTTAGCTTTATATAAAACAAGATGCACGACTCAGAAAGCGAGGAATATTAAAGTTACTTGTCAAATGGGAGATAATTATGGAAAGTGATGAATTAATATAAGAAAGGAAATATTAATATACATGTCCATTAGGAGTAAGTATTTATAATTATAGCTATCGAATGAGTATTCAAAACTCGAAATAAATTAATAATAATGCAAGAACGATGCGATCCAGTACGATCACATATAAAATATGTGTATAAGGAAAATCATAAAGTTAATCTCGAGATTAGGATCTCGCGGTGGATTGAATCGAAATCGATAAGATTATTGAGGGAGATTAATGTTTATTCGATTTTCATTGGTATTTAATGTAGCACTTTTATGTTCTACGTATAATAAGCGTGTCTGGAAATAATAAGATACGATTAACATCAGCATTCAAGCCCGTTTTCATAGATCTACAATGCAACTATGACGCAGCCGGATACGCTGATATCAACAACAATATCTGGTTCATACGCGCGAGCTTGTATCCGAAAATATTACAGAAATTAAACTGCACCGAGATTATTAGTTATTTACGTTAGCAGTAACGGATCACTGAGCATAAGGATGCAATATGTTTACTGAACTTCACTCGGAGGTTGCATAGCCGAGATAGATACTTTAATACTGAAAATCAGGCCTACATTTTCATGAACCATATACAATGTAGGAACTTTTGTATCGTAGAAACGAGAGAAAAAATGTATTCATTTAAGAACGACACGAATGATATTCAATAAACAGAATCATCTGGCGTCTGCATTGTTTAACGTTGAATACAGCACCGGCTTATATTTCAAACGAATAATACGACATATTAATATGCAGGTTGTCGTTGTTCACTCTCCAAACTACAAATCAGTTTCTGTGCGTCATAACGTCAGCCGGAAATCATGGAGTAATCGCTTAACAACGATCAACTTCGAATCAAATATACCTTCTTCCGAAGACGCTTTATCATTGGCTTGCAGATCAATAGGATTAAAACACTAAACTCCGTTGGCCACGATTATTTTTGCACCAATGAATTACTGCTAAACGAAAATACACGAGCCGTGAGACTAAATGGCACGCGGGTCATATTCTAAGCGGGAAGCGAATTTAATCTGTTTTTCAAAAATGGAACGAATGATCGGCTCGTTATTATAATGCAAAATGTCAAGGGAAAGAGTCTAATTTAAGATCACCACGTGTCGTGCTTTACGATTGGTCAACTGACAGTTTCGTAATTCGTAGCATTATCTGATACTTTACGCCAAACCCAAAAGATGTTCTTACAAGTAACGACGCTTCTTGTTACTGTGTATATAAAAATATTAATTCACTTAATTTTAATAAAACATAGAGACGTTAATTACAGGTCTATCGATTGAGTATGAAAATCTTAACGAGAAAGATATCGCGTTCTTAAGTGAGATTTGCTTTCGACGAATAGCCGGGGGGCACGATAGGCCACCATTTTTCATAATTTACCAAGTGACCTGGAATTCGAAATAACCACAGGTTTGGTCATTTTACGGCAGACTTCGAGCAATGCTACGTAAATCAGAATAGTAGTACGAAAAAGAAACTAGTTTAGTCTACCTCTTAAATTTACACTGGCCATTTATAAGTTTGTTTTGCAAAGACGGTAATAAACACCCCATGATTTCGCGAGAGGAATTATTTCGTTTCGCGTGCCTCGAATGTAATTCTCATTCAAAACTTCTGACGCGCTGCATTTAGAATCGAGCTAAATGCAAGGGGGAGAAAAAAAGAGAAGAAGAAAAGAGGAATCTAGATTTAAAAGAAACGCAAGGTCGCCGGTAAATTATAAATGAATGGAAGAGCTGACAAGGTAACGAGTGCAATAGATGAACTTTGGGATTAAATTCAACCGTTGATACATGGTGATTCCACCGTGGAATGACTCTGAAAAATGGATTCCGCACGGTACGAGGGAGAAAGAAAAACAAACACAAATGTTTCCCAGTGTACCATTTGTATACATTATTGCTCATCGTTTATCAGCGCAATATCTTATTGTTAGCTCTCCCGTTGGGAAGATGCGTTAGTAGATATTCCAATATTAATATCGAGCACCGACCAGCGACGTTTAATCAATCAACCGTGATAAGGTGGAAGGAGGAAAACAAATATATTTTCGCCAAGATTCTACGTTGTCAATACGCTTTCAGGATTCGTGTGAGATACGTTCGCGGGGGAAAACAAACTCATGTCGCACACCTACGTTATTAACGAGTGCGCGGGAAAGTTTCGTTTCAACGGCTTAAGAGGGACGAGGAGGAATATGATCAAAAGACATACTTTTTGTTTTGGTTTCAACATTATCCAGCGTGTAAAAGTTACTTTCCCTATAGCACGTTTCTGTAATGGATCAATAGCGGTGTACACAGAGGCCGGATGAACTGAATATAGATACACGGAAGAAGTACAAGGTGAAGTATAATCATTTGTCGTCCCTACATTTTCCACCAATAGTTAAACAGGTACTTACTTTAACTCCGTCATTTTTATCTAGCAATGCTGCGTTCACTTTTATCTAACGTCGAGCCACTAACGATAAGCTTTCGGTTCTAACCATTAATTCTAACGAGTACAAAAATGAAAATCAACTACGTCAGAATGAAGTGATTTGATATATTTCATTATTCTTGTTGATAAAAAGTAGAATATAACATATAATAATTTTATTTTATATGTGATTTAAATTATCGATAAAACGTCGGCCTCTTTAAGCGATGCGAAATGAAGCGAGAATGATTTAAACAGAATTATTAAAAGTTTCTATTATTTCATGAAAAGCTACGAAAGTAAATATTTAATCAAAGCGTATCTTAAAAAGGATTGTTAATAGAAGAACCTACACTACTGGTTTAATATTTGATAATCATAGTCCATTGTAATAGACGAAAATAGACATTCACCTCTCTAATTAATCTCACGAAATACATCGAGTTAATTATATCATCGTCAACAAGCTACGAGTAAACTGGAATTAATCCTATCCTCCTTCCGTTAAATTACAAGTTCACCGGTGTTTTTAATAACTCATTATCCCCCCGCGAATTCTGAGTAAAAAAAAGCTTCCTGCGCAAGCTTAGACACGCCCGAGCGATATTTATGCCCGTTACGTTAACGCTCATTTTTAGTCACTACGCTAATTTACATTATCTAATTAAAAACTACTCTCTGTGTGAACGTCCTCGAAAGACATGAATATCAAAGTGAGAAACGAGGCATTTTTTCAACCGCTTTTCAGCGTTTAATTCATGGGTTAGAATTATAATCTTAAGAGGTTCGCCGGCGAATATTTAGGGAAATTCAAGATATAAAAAGAACTAGGGATATTCTTGACATATCCGAGTACACCGCAATGGACCTAGTTCAGAATCTTTCGTGAGCTATAAAGAAAGTTACAGATCCAAGTATCTATATTATACTATAGATATAATACAATATTATGTACTGTACTAGCCATAGCATCGATAATATATAATATATACACTGGTTCTTCGTGGTTCACGAAATATTATATACACTTTATATATCATATTATATATTATATACTATAGATACTATAGGAGAAAAAAGAAGTTTATGTACTATAGTATATAATCTAGTATACAATATAGTATATGATAGATTCGATGTGAAAGTTTTTACGACAAAAAAATAAAACAGCTGACAGAAACCGAATAAAATTGCCGGTTCGCTTACCTAATGAGTAAGTATGGCGGCATAGGTGGCAGAACTAAAGTATCTTTCCTTCGCATTAAAGAAAAAGGTCAAGGTGGTAGATTATAAATAATTATAAAAATAATGAATTACCCACTGTTCTTTTTATAACGCAAAAAATCCGAGCAGACGTGAGATAAAGGGGCGTAAAAGCGCGTGGCGATGAGAATGAAATTCAGTGAATTGTCGAGGTACATGGATGTACTATTAGCGACATGAAAAGCAAAATATAATCTTCTTAAGTATTGCGTTAATGCGTTCTTAATTAATTTTCGGTGATATTCATGGTTTTGAAAACGATGAAAGATGTAGGTAATTGGTAACAGGCGTTAATAATATTTGTGATTGCGGGTGGTTTCTTCGACGGACTGATTGCGTCTAAAATTATCCGTTCTTAATTAGAGAGTTTGTTATACCTATTCACCTCGCAATTCTTCAGTTAATGAGAACATATAGGCTTCTCTCTTTTTCCGGCTCGGTGTGGTCTCTGACATTTTCTTTGTATGCTTTATCATCCCTGAATGGGATAGAAAAATCAACCTTGGCTTTCGGCTGCATTCAGTCCACCTCTTACCTCCATATTACCATGGTAACATCTAACTTTATTCCGACGAATTAACTTCTTTTTAAATACCAGACCAATCTCTTTATTCGCGAGTTTAGGCACGTCATTAAAATCACCTGACAATTAAACCTCGACATAAACGATATGCAACTTAAAGCTATACTTTTAAACGATTAATACGAACATCTTCACCTATATGCTTATCATCCCTTAACCTTTTAACCAGGGTTAACCAGGGTTAACCAGTTCACTGGTCATTCGAATCCACATTTATCTCCAAGGATATGAATTAAATTACAATTATCCCTCTCGTAATTCTCGAATTTGTATACGTACATATTTCAATAATAAACAAACAAATCCGTATATACGTCGTAATTATAAACATTGATTTTGTTATTAAATTGAAAGTACCCGCGTGAAATTATTTTTTAAAGAACTCCCTGGTTAACAGGTTAACAACACATCCTGAAGTATGTCTGACAAGTTGATATTAGTACGAATATATTGTTCTTCCGATAGCATATCACGAAGATTTTATAAACAAATAAGAAAGTAGTTAGAATAAGATATTATCGGGGAAGAAAATGGACTTAGATCGTAGTGCAGTGTAAAAGATCGGCGGGATTATTCTTCTAAATTCAATCTGTCGCACTAAAGCTGCAGGAATGCAGGAGGTGAATCAAATCAGTTCGGCGTTTCCGAATTCGTTATTAATACCTAGCAATCTCTGCTGAAATAACAATCAAAACAAGGTCCACGGTAGCGAGGACGCAGCAGTGAAGTAGTGCCAAGATGCCTGATCCATAGATTCGCCGGAAAGAATTGTGTAACTGGCAACCACCTCCCCCCCCCCCCCCCCCTGCGCCAACATATATCCTCACTTGGCTCATTACCATCTCACCGTACCTTCCACCTTTCGAAAGTGCAGAATGCAGAAAATCAATCCAATCTTTAACTGCGCATATTTTTTTAAACGCCCGAGGTAAATAAAGAACGCCGCTCGCACGGAAATAAATTCAGGAATTTTTCACTTTATATTTGCACGGCGATATAATAAAGTCTTGGTGAAGTGAACGAATAAATTTGGAAAGTGTGCTCCAGAAATGTGAGACATGAATAAAATCGTATCGACGGAGTACGTGGAGAGAACGATTCAGTACAATGTTTTAATACGCCTGATCAAAACAAGTTATTCCTCTACTTATGATTTATGATATTTTTTTATTAATCTATGTTTACCAATTATAACCGTAATCTTGTCCATTTACTATTATTTATACACAGTTATAGTTTACTGTAAAATTCTGCACAAATGTCTATGTGTAGATAACTTAATATACGTAGATCTCGATATGATTAGCTACATAATAATTAATAAATACTTTATAGTATTAATATGAGTATAGAGTCGATTTCTCGATGTTGCACGTATAACAATAGATAACTAAATCCATCGCATTTCTAAGATTAATAAGCAAAGATAAGACTCCTTGGTAAGAAGTAGATTTAAGAAGCTTGTAGATATAAACCTACGTCAAATCTACTTTATATTCAAACTTCTTTTGCTGACGACATCTTGCAGAAAGTATCTCTCCATCGTTAGAGTTAGCAATAGATAAATTTAGATATGAAAGAATTGCGTGACGATTTTAATACACCTACGTGGCAATCTTGGGAGTCGAAAAACCCACACGAACGCGACTCGTTGTATCGCGATTCCATGACTTTTATGTTCGAAATACATCCTCCTCATTACTTTAGCTAGTTATCACAGGAATTGCGCAATATTGTTAGAATATTTCCGAAGATTTGCTAGAAAGTTTATCGTAGAAAAATGCGATTCGACGACCGATGAATCACTGGGAATTCGATGCCAAGAAATATGATCAAGATGCCTCACATTTCACATCTTCAACCGTAAACAAGGTAAATACGTCTCGAAGTAGGCAAACGATTCATAATTCCGTAAAGTACTACCGTAAAATAATATCTAATATTTCTGCGTAAAAATTTAATAAGTTCAACTATAATTCCATAAATAAGATATCATAGCGAAAGCTGGACGTTTGTCCTTAATTTCCAAAGTGTTTCTCGGACTAATATTTTACGTACTAGCTTCCTCGAGTATAACTCCATTATTTTCTTTTCCGTTACTCGCTTTTAAGATTACATTTTTTAAACCGTTGTAGTAAAGCGCTGTTATCAGTCCCCTAGGTTTTCAAGGAGGAATATATTAAGATGTGCATGTATGATATGACTTTTTTATGTTCATACTGAGATCTGCTACAATCTCAACATTTTATCAGTAAATACAGCGAAGTTCAATAGTCTCTTTACACGGAGAGCTGATCTCAGCAAGAATATGTGGATATAGCTATACAACAAAATGATAACGATTCAGCAAATAATCATCTTTAGAGGATCCTTCAGCTATGTGCTATATTGATTTGAATCAGTTATTTATAAATCTATGGTTAAACAAGAAAAAGAAGTAACTTAACTTCAATTATATATAGGGTCCATTAATTTGGTAAATTTTATAAAAATATATTCGATAGATTTAATCTGATGAGGTACGTCGTTCAATTTTCAATATACTAAACAAAATTCGTTCTACTTTCACTAAATAAAACACAATTTCCAATGATTTAAATGAACCCGAATTCAGTGAAATGCACTTAGCATTAATATGCATTAAACGTTCGATGAATGGCAAAAGTTGAGGAGATTTTCCTCGAGCGAGTTGAAGGAATAAAAACAGATTTCGGTAACGAGTACAGAGATAAATTAATATTCGTAACGTATGGATGAGGTAAGAGTTTAACGTCGACAGACTATTTAAGGCTTCGAGTGATATGTATCGATGCTTTCTTACGATTTCCATGGAAATACCAGAGACTGTCTACGATGAAAGTTTAAACGGCATTAACACGTTGAGCGCTAGGCCGAAATCCGTGTTATACGATACCTCGCGGTATGCATATGTAATATAAATGTAACATATAAAAACAAAACCGTTTAAGAGCTCTATGATACGTTAGTGACTTTACATCGTTATCATAACGTTAAAAATACTGAAAATTGTACAAATTCTAGCGATATACATATTTAATTCGCGTTTTAAATATTAACAATATATTTAGTTCGAGTTTTGGATATTAATGATAGATTTCATTCGAGTTTAAGATATTAACGATAGATTTCATTAGAGTTTAAGATATTAACGATAGATTTCATTAGAGTTTTAGATATTAATGATATATTTGATTCGAGTTTTAGATATTAACGATATACTTGATTCGAGTTTTAGATATTAACGATATACTTGATTCGAGTATAAGATATTAACGATATATTTGATCCGAGTTTTAGCAACATTCGCATGGCAGTCACCGGTGTTAATAGATATCAGCGATATATTTAATTCAAGTTTTAGTAATATTCGTATAGTCGGTCATCGGTGTCCCCCCACGAAATTAAACGCGTTAATAATGTGTCGCATAGTAATTGTCCGGTGTAATCTCAAGCACGTACTACGGAACCTGGGAGGAACTGGGAGCAGAAAATAGGTGCCAGCGAGGCGAATATAGCGCGCCTTTAGCTCCTAGACAGCAAGTAGAAAAAATGCAGTGTAATTATAGTCACGTAGTTGGTACAGAACAAGGTGACATCGGGATGTAACAATCCGAAGATACTGCCGGCGTTCGACGCTCGGACTAATTATGCAGAGGTTTACACCGTAAACCAAGAGGATCTTAAAACAACAAGAGTACGTGGGCGTACTTGTTCTCAAGGAACAAGAGCTACAATGTCTGACGATAGATCATACTTTTTCCGAGTTTAGTTGTACTAAAGCCCAAGCTAACTCTCTGACGCATGTCAAACGTTCATTCCCATGCATTATTTATCGGGTGTAACACGCAAGGCGTACACACTACTGTGTTTTCGAAGTTATTATCCTGAGTTATACACAAATCAACCACGAAACTTTGTACGCCACTTGATGCTTTTGTCAGAAAGAACACGAGGTTTTAAGTTTACGCAAGGGAATGTTTAATAAGTAACACTATTGTCTGGAATATCCTTGTCATGTTTGACTTATATGCTTAACGTATGAAACTAAGGGAAAAGAAAGAACTATAAAAATATAATTAATGTGTATTACAAACCTGATTAGATTAAATATTACACGGGCGATCTGTATGTAGGAATTACTAGGCCGTTTTTAAAGCTGTTTAATACGAAGTTTATGAAGGTCGTGTATATATTATATTGAATTCATAAAAGATAATATATAATACCGGATTATTTTCAACCCGGCTGGAATTATAGGTTTTCAATAATATCGTGCACTTTATAAACATACTTCGGTCGCGAATATCGCATGGATAGTTCGACGATAACGTGGCGAATGTTATTTTGCAAGTAGGTAGTACGAAAGATCTAACTGCGCATAAATGTTGAGTACCTATTCCCTTCGGGCTGCTTATCATTACTGATATCGCAACGTGCGGATCTAATTACCGAAATAAGCAAACCATAATATGAAAGAAATGTCTGGCATTGCGAAAAGAAATTCGGTTGGTCAACGAAATAGAAACTTCCGATAGGACGCGAACTATGTGCAAGTTAATGAATCACGTCCTTCGCAACGGAAATGTCTTTCAGGAACAAGCGGAAGCGATTACAACTATCTGGTGCACTAAAAACAAATACACGACACTTCCGCAGCTACACATAACCTACTTAACGTCTCAATCTTTCGCACGCTGAAGTGTATTCAAAGCAAATAACGGCGTACACAGATTAACATAATAAGCGAACCGAACATTTCAGCCGGTTCCTGGAACTTAATTGACGTCGAAAAAGCCGGAGTTTTAAGAAACACCTGCTATGAGAGTATACCTCGTGTAAAGCGAAAGAAATAAACGAAAGAAATAAAAAGAGTAGCTGAATAAAAGAAGGAACGGCAAATGCCAATTGACTTACCCAACCTCGACGTTCTCAGGTGTCCCGATGATCGTAGATATATTCGGCGTGTTCCGATCTCCGCATCTCACGGCCCGCATGGCGAGATACGTCAAAGAAGGCCGCACACGACACAACTTGCCAGTCTTCTTTCTTGACGCCCAACACACGCGCGACATATTCACACATTTGCTCGTTTTCCGAAATCAAAAAGATAAGCGACAATCCCAAAACAATTTTCGAACGGACGCACATATACATTCACGCATGCAAACAGCAACCACACACACAACTGACACACGCAGAGAGAGAGAGAGAGCACACGCACATCTTAAAGAAAGGGGAAAAATGTATACACGCACCGAGCATACACAGTCGCAAACATACTACGCACAGCGATCCAAGAAAATAAGGGAAAGCACTGTGATATACATCGTGTAACGCGGTACACGTTCGGTTCTTAAGAGACCGACAAAGTACCGAGGTAACCTATGACTCCGTTAAGGACGATATGCACGACTGAACGTATTATATAGGGAGGAGAACGGTGCGAGAGAAATGATTTTCGCGAAGCCGCGGTTTCCTGACACAAACTACCCGATCAAATGGGAAAAGCGAACCCACGAGCGATACGTAATTTTCCCCTACTAACCTATGCCTCGTACGTCGACCGGTTGCCGCGATTACTTAACGAGTTCAAAACATTTCCGCAACACTGACTTGTGCAGATATCACAACGGCTGCCATATTGGAATCCTATTCCGCGAGGCACCGACGAGGTACTTATAAAAGAGAAACCCTCTTACGGGACTTCGCGGCACACGAGAAGTACGTCAGTTTTAGGGGACCTCTCAGTGAATACTGCAGTCTTTTTTAGCACCACTTCCTCGCATCCTCAAGTGTATTTCTCAACGGTCGACCATTTAAAGTAACAATCGCGATAAATGCGTAGGAGTTTAACGTCTGTTAATAATGTAGGCTTCCGGATTATCATTTTTTACACGCTGTTGATATCACAGGGAGAAATTTATCAAACTTACGTTAAATATATCTTTATTTAATTACTTACAATGATTTATCTGCAGACTTTTGAATATCCAGTAATATATTGTTCACAGATGTAAGAGACTCTGAAAAAACAACACTGTCTAACACAAAAAAGGTTGTAACAACAAGTATGTAATTCTTATAGATTTTGAAGCGCTGAAAACGAATCCGAAAACCGTTTCTCTCCATCACCCTCAGTTTTCGAAAAAACGGCTTATTTTCGTCTCTTGAGCAGGATTTGTGATGAACAGTTTAGACAGTTACACAGTTAGACAGTTATACATTTAGACCGTTTCTATTAATTGCAAAGCATTCTGTAGACTTTTACCAATAAAATGATACAAATTATATTTGCAATATGAATTTGAAAATATGTTTAAACATTAGTTAAATTTGGCGAGACACGCTCAGCATGTTCGTTCTTCGAGACTCTTTCCAAGTTTGCATACAATTTGTGACGTAAGTATAAAAGTTAGAGAGTATTCACTAGTTGCAAAAAGTTCTGTGGACTTTTGCGAATAAAATGATATGAGTTACATTTGGAAAATAAATTTGTAAATATGTTTAAACATTGGTTAAATTTTGCGAGACACGCTCCGCATATTCATTCTTCGAGACTCTTTTCAAGTTTGCATACAAATTGTGATGTAAATATAAAAGGTAGACTGTATTTGTTTATTGCAAAATGTTCTGTGGGCTTTTGCGAATAAAATGATATGAGTTACATTTGCAAAATAAATTTCTAAATATGTTTAAACATTGGTTGAATTTGGCGAGGCACGCTCCGCATATTAATTCTTCGAGACTCTTTTCAAGTTTGCATACAAATTGTGACGTAAATATAAAAGGTAGACTGTATTTGTTTCTTGCAAAATGTTCTGTGGACTTTTGCGAATAAAATGATATGAGTTACATTTGCAAAATAAATTTCTAAATATGTTTAAACATTAGTTAAATTTTGCGAGGCACTCTCCGCATGTTCATTCTTCGAGACTCTTTTCAAGTTTGCATACAAATTGTGACGTAACTATAAAAGGTAGACTGTATTTGTTTATTGCAAAATGTTCTGTGGGCTTTTGCGAATAAAATGATATGAGTTACATTTGCAAAATAAATTTCTAAATATGTTTAAACATTAGTTAAATTTGGCGAGACACGCTCCGCATATTCATTCTTCGAGACTCTTTTCAAGTTTGCATACAAATTGTGACGTAACTATAAAAGGTAGACTGTATTTGTTTATTGCAAAATGTTCTGTGGGCTTTTACGAATAAAATGATATGAGTTACATTTCCAAAATAAGTTTCTAAATATTTTTAAACATTGGTCAAATTTGGCGGGACACGCTCCGCATATTCATTCTTCGAGACTTGTTTCAAGTTTGAATACAAATTGTGACGTAACTATAAAAGGTAGACTGTATTTATTTGTTGCAAAATGTTCTGTGGACTCTTGTGAATAAAATGATGTGAGTTGCGTTTGCAATATAAATTTCTAAATATGTTTAAACATTGGTTAAGTATAACGAGACACGCTCCAGGCGCTCAATTTTCTAGTCTGTTTTGAAATTTCCAAAAAAAGTGGGCCTCCTGCAAGGATTCCAATTATTCTACGCGATAGAGCAGACATTTTTCTTTGGAAAGCACTCCTAAAATATACAAAATGGGCTTTGGTGTCCTAAATAAAAGCCAAAAAGACGCGGAAGTTACGCATTTTTAGCAGGGGTTCCAAAACAGCATCGATTTTTACGGAAATTTCAAAAAGCGTCGAAAAAAAGAGCGCGCCGGCCTTTTCTCGCGAATTTTAATGAATATTTAAACATATTAATTTGAATAACTTAATTTATGGAAATATTACCAACAAAGCCTACTTTACGTACAGTAACAAATAAATTTTGTTAGTGTACGTAAAGTAACATTTTATTGGTATACGAGATATTTAAGAAAATTATTTTGCATTTTTATTTCGTGTGTCACCCGAAATTCATGGACAAAAAAAATGCCGTCCATCTAGCGGTGAACAGGTGGAACTAAACTCGTTACTCCCTTCCAGTGTTGGACCACCGGTAATGTCGAAATTCATGGGCAGAAAAAAAGCCGTCCATCTACCGGTGAGGACGTAGAACTAACGCTACTAGTTCCACCTGTACACCGCTAGATGGAGGGCATTTTTTCTGCCCATGAATTTCGACATTACCGGTGGTAAATCACTGGAAGGGAGTAACGAGTTCAGTTCCAGCTGTTGACCGTTAGATGGACGGCATTTTTTCTGCCCATGAATTTCGACATTAACGGTGGTCCAACACTGGAAGGGAGTAACGAGTTTAGTTCCACCTGTTCACCGCTAGATGGACGGCATTTTTTCTGCCCATGAATTTCGACATTACCGGTGGTCCAACACTGGAAGGGAGTAACGAGTTTAGTTCCAGCTGTTCACCGCTAGATGGACGGCATTTTTTTTGTCCATGAATTTCGGGTGACACACGAAATAAAAATGCAAAATAATTTTCTCAAATATCTCGTATACTAATAAAATGTTACTTTACGTATACTAACAAAAATTGTTTGTTTTTGAACGAAGAAGGCTTTGTTGGTAATATTTCCATAAATTAAGTTATTAACATTAATATGTTTAAATATTCATTGAAATTCGCGAGACAAGGCCGTCGCGCTCTTTTTTCGACGCTTTTTTCAAATTTCCGTAAATATTGATGCTGTTTTGGAACCCCTTCTGACAATCCGTGACCTCCGCGACTTTTTGAATTTTATTTACGACCCCAAAGCCCCTTTTGCATATTTTAGGAGTGCTTTCCAAAGAAAAATGTCTGCTCTATCACATAGAATAATTGGAATCCTTGCCGGAGGCCCACTTTTTTTTGAAATTTCAAAACAGTCTAGAAAATTAAGCGCTTGGAGCGCGTCTCGTTATACTTAAACAATGTTTAGACATATTTAGAAATTTATATTGCAAACGTAACTCAGATCATTTTATTCATAAAAGTCCACAGAACATTTTGCAATAAATAAATATTGTCTAACTTTTATACTTGCGCCACAATTTGTATGCAAACTTGAAAAGAGTCTCGAAGAATGAACTTGCGGACCGTGTCTCGCAAACTTTAACTAATGTTTACACATATTTGCAAATCGATATTGCAAACGTACCTTACATCATTTTATTCGCAAAAGGCCACAGAATTTTTTACAATCAATTAAAACTGTTTCACTTTTATACTGACGTCACAAATCTTGTTCAACTTACAAGGAAGGTTCTAAAAATGTGGACGCGGAACGTGTATCGCCATATTTAACTAAAGGTTAAACATATTTGCAAATCAATATTGCAAATGTAATTCATATCATTTTATTCGCAAAGGTCCACAGAACTTTTTGCAACTAGAAAATACTCTCTAAGTTTTATACTTACGTCACAATTTTTATGCAAACTTGGAAAGAGTCTCGAAGAATGAACATGCTGAGCGTGTCTCGTCAAATTTAACTAATGTTTAAACATATTTTCAAATTCATATTGCAAATATAATTTGTATCATTTTATTGGTAAAAGTCTACAGAATGCTTTGCAATTAATAGAAACGGTCTAAATGTATAACTGTCTAACTGTCTAACTGTCTAAACTGTTCATCACAAATCCTGCTCAAGAGACGAAAATAAGCCGTTTCCTCAAAACTGTTTTTTTTTTCGAAAACTGAGGGTGATTGAGTGAAACGGTTTGTCAATTCGTTATCAGCGCGTCAAAATCTACAAGAATACTTGGTGTTACAACCTTTTTTGTGAACAATATATTACTGGATATTCAAAAGAAAATTTATAGGAAATACAAAAAGATATCACGCGATTAATTCACGTTTTATTAAGTGACTCAAACGAATATTAATTATTACGCCATATGGAAAATTAATTTATAAGGAGCGAATACGGACTAATAAAGGTTGCAGTACAGAATTCTTTCACTCGTTCCTGCAGGGACCACCTTTTGATGCGAGGATTTTTATCGCGCGGGGTAATTTTTTAGTGGAATCCCTCAAGCCCATTTAGTGCTTGGTCTACTTATATCTCGTCTGTGGTTCTGCATCCTCTTTCCCGCGTTGTGAACTTAAAATTTGAAGATGGCACGAGGAAATAATGACAACGAATCTATGGAAGTTGAACCCCTACCATCCACAAGCAAAACTCTTACAAAACCTAAGGAAAGCAGTAATAAAAATGCAAATTTACCCTGGTACGTTCAGACACTGTATGCACAACTATATTTCGGTAATTACATAGCCTTGAATCATGGAGGTTATGCGCGTTTGCGAATGAACTTGCACAAAACGTCGGACACGCATTTGTAAAATACTTTCAATTTAGGATTGAAAAGTTTCGGCCACAAGTATTCTCAGATATAGTCGGAAATGAAGATACCATATCCAGACTTGCTGTCTTTGCCGAACACGGCAATTGCCCGAATATTATTATCGCCGGTCCCCCCGGCGTCGGGAAAACTACAACGATCTTGTGTCTGGCACGCATTCTTCTTGGAACCGCATTCAAAGAAGCAGTACTTGAACTCAATGCCTCGAACGATAGAGGAATAGATGTTGTCAGGAACAAAATCAAAATGTTTGCCCAGAAAAGAGTATGCACTATCTATACCAGGTTAAAGAAAACTCATATTCCAGAAGAATCACCAGTAAACAGAATGTGTTCACTCCTGACTAGGTAAATCTAGCAAAAGGGAAACATAAGATAATAATCCTTGATGAGGCTGATAGTATGACTGATGGAGCTCAACAGGCACTACGTAGAACAATGGAGATCTACAGTAATACAACAAGATTTGCATTAGCTTGTAACACTAGTGAAAAGATCATTGAACCAATACAGTCACGGTGTGCCATGTTGAGATATGGGAAACTAACAGATGCACAAGTTTTGGCAAAAGTTGTAGAAGTGTGTCAGAAAGAGAATGTAAGAAAATGATTTGGTGATTGCTGAATGATTAGTAAGAAGTTCATATCCGGATGTCCTCATATATTATAGGTTTCATATACAGATGATGGTCTAGAGGCCATAGTATTTACTGCTCAAGGTGACATGAGACAAGCATTAAATAATTTGCAGTCAACATTTAATGGGTTTGGTCATGTAAATGGTAAAAATGTTTTCAAAGTTTGTGATGAGCCACATCCTTTGCTTGTGAAGGATATGCTTATGTATTGTGTGAATGGAAATATTTGTAAAGCTTTTGGGGTAAGATATGCCAAAGTCTCTGCAAATAATGTTTTAACACTAATATATTCAGTATAACCATATACCCCTGCTAATTAATAGGTTATGGATCACTTATGGAAAATGGGATACTCTGCAGAAGATCTAATTAGTAATATATTCAGAGTATGTAAAAACCTTTCCATAGAGGAGGAACTAAAGTTAGCTTTT
The DNA here is from genome assembly GCA_910591585.2 of Nysson spinosus. Lineage (NCBI taxonomy): Eukaryota > Metazoa > Arthropoda > Insecta > Hymenoptera > Crabronidae > Nysson > Nysson spinosus. The sequence goes on along the minus strand of OU342843.1, from coordinate 6,273,893 downwards.
ATCAAGGTGAACTCTGTTGTGAGAATCATACAGTTTCATTGGATGCATGTGTTACAGTAGGTTTACATTTTTTTTTAGGAAATTGGAATCACACATTTAGGAATAGTGGATGGTATTAGTAGCCTCTTACAAATGAATAGTCTGCTAGCTAGACTTTGTCAGAGAACTGCAAAAGTTTGAGAATTATCTGTGTTATTACACAGTCTATTACACAGTTTATTAACCTGTCTTTTTCAATAAAAGTATTTATATGTTTGTATATCAATTGTCCTCATTTCTATTCAATGATTTATTTGATTAAAAAAGTACATATTTCCTTCTGGTTTATAACATTAGGAGCTGTATATCATTATGAGTCAACTTCGACTAGTAAGATAAAATATTCGATTTCAGATCATTAAAAATATGAACGATCTAAAATTCTCGGATTGACGTAAAATGTTTCGACCATACGTATATATATTCAATAGCATTATTGAAGTTGATATATTAGGCAGGTTATATCTGCTGTGTTTACATTCCGCGCACTGTGTATGGCTCACCTGTGATTACTTGGTGATTGATAACAGCGCGCGATGCTTCTCAAGGGAACACTGAGACATGCGGTTTGAAGACGGTAGTAATAAGTACTTTAATAGTTAGAGGCAAGCTAAAAGTATTTATATTCTGCTATGGTCGAAGCTTATTACACCTAAAATTTAATATCGCGAAGACAGCAATAAAATAATGATCGAGTGTTCAATATTTTGAGTCCAGAATACTTCAGTCTTTTCCAAACACTCGGTTTATAATATCTTAATATAGTATTATATTTACATACATATTTGTTGCAGGTCATTTAATTAGTTTTCATATTATTTTGTAATAATTAATATCGGCGACAGGGATTTGATATCATTAGTAGACGGTTATTAAACGGTTTCCAAAGGTTTCTATAAATAACCAAGTCTCATCTATTTATAGTCGAAAACAGACTGATTTCTTAGTTTAAACTGACTTCATTGTGAATTATTCGGGTAAACTTCTTCCGATAGACAATATAAATGTTCTCGGATTAAACATCATAGCGTATTAAGCGGTGAGTTTGGTCCACACGTGCAAACAATGTACAAAGAACGTACATTGATTATTATTTCTTAACGTACGGAGATGGTTTTAGTTTTAAACTAAAAATAATTAAAAAAATATATTGCGATCTTCATTGTTTAACACCATTTTTCCATCGGAACTGGTGCCAATTGGGGCCTCGGTTTTGGCGATGGCCAGCGCAATGCGCTTTGACAAGATTCCGCTCTCGAAGGTGTTCTTGGAGGTGGTTGAGGTGCGTTAGAATTAGGTTCATAATTTTGATGATTTATTTCGCCATTTGTGTCTCCTCTGGAATTCTTTTCCAAAGGTGGATCACCTCTGTGATTTCTTTTCACTGGTTTCCTACTGACATCGTGAAGTGAAGTCGGTGGTGCGCTTTCGACGGATTGTAAACTGGCGGCGCGATGCAAAGATAATCGAAGCGGTTTTTTCGGCGGTGTAGGTCTAGTTTTTGTTTCTTGGGAACTGTATACCACGGAAGCGTCGGAATGCTCTGATGCTCTCGATTGAGTGTCCTAAAATATTAAAGAAATTCAAAATTATTAAAGTCACCACTTAAATGCAAGCTAGGCTTGCATTCTAGCGGTGCACTAACAATTGCATGCTTGAACAGGCCTTTAGAGAATAAGAAAATATGTACCTGTAATCGATAGTATGTTGGTTCTGAATCAAACTCCATTGATTGAAGCTGCGAATGTTTGCGATTCTTTTGTAAGTGTTCCATAGCTGATTCCGCGCGCGGAGACCTCCGTCGTTGCAATTGTGATTGCACTGGGGTTTGTTTGCAATCTAAACTAGCTGTTGACCTAGTCAACTGGAATCCTTGATGTTTCTGCCTGCTCTTCGACTTGTGATTTCCATTAGACACAGTATCAGATGAAAAATCAAGGTCCTTCGGACTTCTCGAGTCCATGAATCGTCTTGAATGATCACTATGCCTGCTTCTTACGGTAGGCAAACTTTGCCGCAACTCCATAGGGCTTCTTACATTGAGTCCTGGTAGATTGGCAACTAACGCAGTCACTTGTGGACCCTTTTGGAAAACCTATAAAAGCAAAATAATATCCTACGATAAGATAATGTTTCACTCCATATTTCCGTTTCTAATCATTCGTAGAAGCCTGAAAATTTAGTCAGTTACACTAGTGATTCCATGGAATATAATTAGCAAGCAACGTACGGTAATAAATCATAAAGTTAGTATTCCGTGTAACGTCGTTTTGAGGGCTAGGTAAACATTATTCTTCGATTGCATACCCAAAGAAAGCAATCGGTTATCTTGGTAATGGCAGCGTGTACCTGTACGTGTTCTTGGCGACTCGGTGGAGGATCTACGGGTACCTCGGTTCGGGACGGTGCCAGAAGATCTCTAACCTGTTCCTCGAGATATCCGATCCTGTGAGTCAGCCTGAGGTTATCTGATCGAAGTGTACGGAGTGCTGCCAGAGATTCGCTTTTTCGAAGGACCACGATTTGCGCTGCATCGGGTGCAACGGCCAACAGCCTCGCCAGGTCGCTCCTGCCAGCTCCCACCACGAGCTTTCCATTTACCTCCAAGATCCTGAAGACAATGTTGACTGATAAGCTGGTCTGGGTTAACCCAAGACTCCCCATGAAAAAGGGAAGAGCTTCGAGGAAGGGTTCAGAACCCATTATCATAGTCCTCGATTCACGACCTTGTTTAAAAGATACGTTAGTTCTCTTCGCGAAAATTATTCCAGCAAACCCTGGGTCTTATACATTTTCTACAGTGATGTTTTGAACAAAATATCCTTCGCGTGATAATAACAGTAATTATTAGTTTATACGAGTAACAAAAATATCTGGCACCTTTCGCGCCTCGAATGATCAAAAAGTATTTTTGAAATAACTTATGTTTTCATTCATGAAATACAAGTTAATGATCAGAGCAAAATTAAGTTCTAAAGTTAATTCAAGGAAATTAGCTTCAGAATTCTTTTGGCTGGGTTTTTCTGGAAACAGATTGTAGAAAGAGAGGTCATGTGAAGTCGTGAGTGCAATTAGCGAGGGCATACGGCGGACTTCCGGTGTTGCTTCACGCTACGCCGACCCTTTGGGAACCAAATGCCAAGATTGTGGCATTGTTCCTGGTCGATAGTCGCCTTACGTGTATTCTGTGTCACGTTGTAGTATATCACATCATTATACAATACATATACATCGTATTTCTGCTTCCCTTTTGATCAATCTGTTCCTCGAAATATTCAGATTTTGCCTTAAAATTAGCATCTGTTCCGCAGCGTGAATTATTAGAGTAGAAGGTTAATATTTTAAAAGAAGCACGGTAGCGTGGCTACTATTCAGTTTCTTCAATGAGTAAAGATTACGGTTTTTCCTTATTACTTAAGGTATAATTAAGGAGTGCATAAAACGGAACGGTTGTATGATTCCTATGCTTGCTTTTCGTACCATTTTCAGAGGAACACGCAACAGTAGTACACTCGGGAACCGTTATGAAAAACATGGAGATCGTTGGAATAATTATAATTCTTTCCTCCTAGCTTCTCCTATTAACGCATTCCCTGCCAGTCCAAATGATTTGATTTCATTCGTATTATCACTTCTGTTTTACTGTATTTAAGTAACTTTATCTAAGTGCCGTTATTTTTTGTGAGCATACTGATTGGCAATGAATACGTTAATATCAATAATTGATATGCAGACGAGCAAATGTCTCTAGCATTTCAATATAGAATACAAGAATGGCTTTAAGGCACAGCTGCATTCAGGTTTCATGAAACTACTCTCGAGTCGGCCAGGTATTGAGCCACACTTTTGCTCGTGTTCTCGATGGAAAGGATGATACGAATATAAAAGAAGAAAAGACAAATAGAAGAATCATATCGCAGGACATAGCGCGTGCACCGAATACAGGAATGTCGAATTCGTACGCCCGAAGTCGGAGTCTACGGAGCCCGACGAGTGCAGCTGCACAATGTTTATTTGATGGCCGATGGAATTTCGTAAGGCATAACAATACATTCGAACCTGTCTCCCTTGCAAAGACCGGAATCTTCCACCGCCCAATCGACGTAAAGACCGGCCGTGTCGTCCCTCGGGCCGGCACCAAATCGGGGACTCTTTGGGTCCGCGCTGACTTCTACCGCGTGGATCGTCATTTGTGTCGAACCAGAAATGCAGCTGCAAACAGAAATTCAAACGCATCTAATCTACCAATTCTTATTCTTTCTGGATTCGATCTATCAATTTTGATGTCATTTAATATTAGAAAAGTTAGTATTCTATGACGATCAACTTAACAATTGTACAAAGTAGAAGACGTAGCGTATGAAATTATACCTTTGTCCTTTATTACGTTATTTGCCAAGATGAAATGGAAAGAGACGTTTTTATGAAACTTCAGTTAAAAATAGAGAATATATGCTAATCTGTAATAGCAGTTTAGTGCAAAGTGTACCTGAATATTGTATCGTTCTTTTGTTTCTCTTGGTTCTCTGCCAATTCCAGTGCCGCTTGGAGAGCTCTACTTTCTTCCCGAAGGGTCAGTAGTTCAAGTTCTTCTCGGCCCAATCTATACTCTAGTTCTGCTTGTTGAATTCGAACATCAATATTGCTAAAATCGAAAGAAAAATGGATCAGTTATTTCCGGAGAAAATGATTTAATCTGCAATGGACTTAAATGTTATTACTATTAAACATTCTGTGCAATTATTAAACAGTAATCAATTTATCACTGACAATAATGGAATTATATTTTTAAAGATTATTTGAATATTGAATGAAACGAATCTTCACCAGATTTCCAAAAAAATTTCCCATACCGGGAATCGAACCCGAGCCTCCTGGGTGAAAGCCAGGTATCCTAGCCACTAGACCATATGGGATATATTTTTAAGATGGTGTTCATAATTCTGAACAACGGTTTATTAGAACGATTAATGTATTTTTTAAACATACTTGGTTAATAACAATTCTACTTGTTCAACTATGTCCACGAAGTAAAAAATTTATTTTGCACAAAGAATTCAGTTAAAGGAATTAAAATTTAGCAAAAAATTTCCCATACCGGGAATCGAACCCGAGCCTCCTGGGTGAAAGCCAGGTATCCTAGCCACTAGACCATATGGGATATATATATTCGTAAGAAATATATATCATTCTTCACCCCACTTATTCGAAACTGATATGAATTATATTAAATATCACCATTTTTATAAAGATATTTCCAGAAGTTCTTCTTTTATTCTTTTGCAATGCGTTGAGTGTAAAAGTATGTTAGCAATTTGACTACGAATAATTTAATTGTAAGGTGTGTAAGTGTCGTGTCGTTCCTCACAGTTCTATTATCAGAGGAGCATACAGCCCTCCCCATTCCGTGGCCAGATTCTAAAGTACAACGTAACCTCTGCTTTAAGCAGCGCAACGTTGGCCCGCCTGCTTAATTCTAAATATCGTAAACTTTCTCCTACTCAAGTGGTGCTTAAGTCCTAGTCATAAATTAGTTTAAAGTGAGATAGCAGCGGGCTATCTGCCTTCGACATCTCTAAAATAATCTGTCGCTAACAAGTATTATAATTATTGACATTAGTTTTAATATGTACGACTAAATATGGTGGATAAATGGCCAGATAAAGATAGATAGTTAAACACAATTGCATTTCTCATACGGTTATTATACAGAATTATAATACATTGTCGAAAAAGTATTAACTGTGGCGATTTAATTATTACTGTCGCCGAAACATTTGCGCGGTCGTTTAATTGAAATATGCTTGATTCGTGAGAAGAGGAATGATAATAAATACTTTATCAATCAAGATGTGCAGAGTTTACAAGGTATTTGTCATTCTTGTTCAAAACTTTATTCGTGGATGATACCAATGACTCTAAACTTTATACTTTAATTATTCATCGAGGTTTTTCGAACTTAGTATTTCTTAATATTGGCAGGTGAGTTGCAAACTTTCTTAAAAGCTCGACATAGTAGCTCTAAAGAGAAGAGATTTTTATTGTTATCGTCTGGAAAATTTTCTAAAGCACTTCACTCGTTTTCGTGGGAGAATCTTTCTTTCACACGTATACCGTGTTGGAATATTTTAAGAAACACAAGTAATGCTAGTTTCTTCACTTACTCCGTAATGTCGAGACGCTCGAGAGCCAGCTTTAAGTTTTTAATCGCCAGCCGCTTATTGTCAGCGTCACGTCGTAACCTTTGTAGTCGTTCCTCCGTTGCTTTTTTGTCGGCCTCGGTCAAGGGTGGTGCACCATTTCTCATTGCTAGACGATTACTCAGAGTATTGCACAACTGACCTTTCAACCTGAAACAAAAAGAAAACATCGCGAGATTAAAAAATTAACAATGCCCTTCCGGCTAAAATTCCACATCTTTTAACTACATACCGTTGCTATACAAATGAAAACTATTGGAATATATATAGGGGTGATGGAAATAACTAATACAAGTTATTTAAAGTGAGTATTCTTTTATTGAATGAATGCTAGCTGAAGGTACGTCTAACATCCATAAAAGATTCTAACGAACTAAAACTGAATCAGAGGAGGCATAACGACGCTATCGGTCTCCCGACCGTTAGCATAAACATCTTTATAATATAAAAGAATTGATAAGTTTTGTAACTAAGAACCTTTCTGTAAATAAATCCAACAAAAACATTAACTGGATTTATTCACAAATTATATTTGTTATATTTATTGCTCCAACTTTTTGTTATATATTTATTGGAAAAGCCGCGAGTTTTACATGAAAATGTTAGCTATTGAATTTTACTTCCATAATAACGATTAACCGACAAACACAAACATTTATTTAACTTTAAACTAATACGAGATTAAAATTAATTCAAGACTCAAGTAGTGCACTGAGTGGTTACAGGATGAGAACTGCATTTGTGAGGTTGGTGATTCAGAAGTGAAATCTATTTTTATCTTTGTCCCTCAAATCTTGGAAGGAAGGGCCAGGATGCCATTGGTGGCTATTGCCGGGGTGGTTCTTTAAGACAGGAGATGGAGGACTGTTTTAGGGAAGATGGGGATGGATTTCCTGTTTCAAGGAAGGAAAATCGTCGGAGTTTAGGAAAAATCATTCACGCAACGTGCTAAAATAGCAGCATTACAAAACAAGCAATTGTAACAAATAATAATCAACACCAAACAAATATTACTATTCCCTGTGGCATTTTACTATTTCACTTGATTATAATCGTATTAAGTACCGAGATTTATGTAGATAGAAATATGTGATGAATAATTTCCCACGATTTATACGCGAGTCAGTTGCGCAAGCGTTTAACGAATGGCGCATATAAAATAGGAATATATGTTCATATTTCCACAGAGAATTTATCGGGTTTGTGGTATCTATGCCACAGACAGTGAGCATTTCTCGAATAACCGAGAGAAAGGGAGAGAGACAGTAATGATCATTCCCTCAATTCTCTGTTTACGCATAATCACTGCGACAATCTGTAGACTGTTCCGCTTTATCCAATTAAGTGGAATTATTCTGGTTCTGACAAAGGTTCCTTAATTGCAGTGCAGTCCAATGCTGTCTGCGTGTTCATATCAATAGGAGTGCAAGCATTGCAGTCTTCTATATAAGGATCTATACGTTTATGGAAATCCACTCATTACGTTTTAGTTCTGATCAACCCGAGAAAGATTTATCGTGTTCTCCTTTTCTTATCGCCTATGGTATCGGTACTTTATAATTGTTATAATGCCCGGCATAATACAATTAATTGTCGCGCCTGCGTAAAAGTAATGCTTCATTTCGATAGCAGGTCATACCTGAGAAGTATACTTAATAACGAAGTAATTAACGAATACCGCGTTTTCATTAATTACCGGGAAAGTTGGTTATAATTAAATGCGTATCTGAATATTTGAGATTAGATTTAGAATATTCGGGTTACTATAGTCTTTACGAATACTGAAGTATATCGTGACGAATTAAATTGAAATTATTAATAACATACATTAACTTGGCGGTATAAAAATATAAAAAATGATTTAGTACATACGGCGTATGAATGCTAATTTTATTATCCATGCATTAAGAAGTTCTTACGTTTGAATAATGTTTTCTTTGTCACGCAAGGCGACCCGAAGGGCATCCAGTTCCTTGTAATGATCCCTGTTCCGGTGACCAGCGGGTGACGTAACCCCACCGGAAATGCTGCCACCCTTTTTCCGTCTTGGTGTCGTCGAGAGGGATACCTCTATGCTCGCCATCTGGAACGAAGACAGTAGCAGTTAAAGTAAGTTCCCTTTAAGATTTCCACAATTTAATTGAACCGATTCTTAGCGAGTTCTTCGCTACAAGCTTTACGATTCCTTGCACGTACTTTAATTAGACTTACGGTACCTTTCACGAAATATCAGACAAAGAAATTAATGGCTTGTTCGGAAGGAGATATACGTATTTGATACTTAAATCCGATGAAGTCTTTATTCGTGCGTGATGTGATTCACACATCGTAGCCACACGATTTTCGCGTGCGCCGTCGGCCGAAGTAATTAGTGCGCCGACATGGAGCATAGATCTCCGCAAAGCCAGTTCTAAATTAGTTTGTGGTACTTCGTGCAGGAATATTTATAATAACGTGTTCGGTTTAATTAATTTCTCAACTAACACCCGTACTACGGGACTTGGAACTTATCTTTCAATAGGAATGTACATGCAGAGATACATAATTGTTTATGCAACATTGTTATCAACTATATATATCTGAATAAGATACTTATTTAATGAGACTACAGCAATTTAATTGGCAGGCTATTGACGAATATACATAAGTATTATTATGAAATATAAAAAACGGTAACTGTGTTTTTCTTCAAGTCTCGTCACGAGCAGAAACTCTATTTTCAAACAAAGTGGCACTGGGTTTTTCAAAACCCGAAAATCGGCCTAATCACCATCGCGACGACTACGTTATTTAAACACACGGCGCCGAATTTAATAATCCAAACTGAGCCGTCAAATTTTCTTCTACAATACAAATTTCTGCAAAGACAGAGTACCACTATAAACACACTTTTGCAGTTATTAATCCTGATGAAAATAATGAACTCAGTTTTATAGTCGGCTATCCCATGTTTTAAACGATCTTTTAATCCGAAATTATAATTATGTGTCTTATATCGTAAGCCATAATTCTAGTACAATGACTATGACATAATCATCGCGGTAGTCTACGCATATTTGTTCCAAATATGTCATGAACATTTATTTGTTACCAAACCACGAGGTACTTAGTATATATAAAAAGACTACTGTTATAATAGCATCAGATGAATCATTATGGGTTGAAGTATCAAAGGTGATTACTCGTTCACGTTCTAATCTGTGACAAGCTCGTTAAAGTGATTACACCTCGCTGATAGTCTTGTCTCTAGTCACCGTCTAAACGTCTTTTTCTAAAGAGCCGAGTAGCTTATAGATACGATTTAAAAGCGGTCGAAGGTAGACGCGGAGGAGGAACGGCACGCGGCATGAATACAAATTTATCGTTCCATTAAACCTATGATTTGTGACGATGGCCGAAGCGGGATGTCTTGAGCTTAATAGGCTTCCACATCGGTACTGCACACGATGCTCGATGGTCCTTGAGAAGACAGTACTTGGTCCCTCCCGCTGGCATGTACCAAGGAGAAGGTCAATGACGGCCTTGGCTTTGCAAGTACGAAAGGGACGCGGATCCGATACGAGAATGTTCCGCACTCTCCCCATGTCGCGTACAGCAGACCACCAACTAGATCTCTCAGAAAATTCACTATGAGCCGGAACCGGATATCCGCCTTATCCACTGCCAAACGTCTTCCCTATTTCCCGCTTATTTCAACTGAAACTCTTCCCTCTGCCAATTTACTTTACGCTCATATTTCACGTAATATTGACACTGTTAATCAGTTCCCTTGGTTGGGCTTGCTTCGTGAAGTGTACCTAGTAATATTGACCTTGTGATCATGCATATTGTATAACTTCGTGATTCTTCGGAGACGATGAAAACTATTTTATTACAATTACTGATGTTTGCAAGTGCAAGTTGCAATTGTAGTTTATTAAGTCATATATATCATTTCTGGGATGAATGTGATCCTCATCCTCACGAGATGAAGCTGGAATTATTAACCTTTGAGCTCAAAAGAAGTGTGTATATAAGTAACGCGGTGATTGTTAGAAGAAGAATATCCGGTTCATTGTCGTTTCTGCCTGGTTGGTGGTCCGTTGTCTCATCTTGAGACATACTATACCCACAATACTCTTGTATCGCATCTTTCCTCATCATGGCAAAGGGTCGAGGGAGCGAAACATCGACCTTCTCCGTTGCATTGCCAGAAGGGACAGCATATCTTCCCAAGGACCATGCATCAAGGACCACGGGCCATGACTTCGAACCTTTCAAGGGTCGAAGGTCGAAAGTCTTTCTCTCGTTGGTTCTCCTTTCTGCGATATATGCGACTTATTTATGGAAATCAATGTGGTATGCCATTCCACCGATGATATCTATATCAAGGCATTTACATATACACCATAATTTACTTCTTGAAATTGTCCGTCCAAATGAAACACTTCGTTCCTTGATTTCAATCAGTGTATTCTCAACCATTTTACTGCGTGAACAAACATACAATTTTACTTTAGCAAATTATATACTTTTTATTATTATTTTTATCTACTATATTGCGAAATCTGATTAACGCGAAGCTGTTTGGTTTCCCGTAGCGGCATAGATCTTATAATGTAGATTTAGAATGTTGCGAGACGACGTTCGTTTATTTTTAAACGCGCAAGAGATACGCGTTCTTTCGGCGACATTTCTCGTACGTTCTTCGTGTTTCTAAAGTCTTTTCGCAACGGCCGCCCATCGTCTACCCATGGGATTATCTCGAACTAAGATTTACGGCAGAAAGATTCACAGTTATGGAGCAACTGACTCGACTCTTAATAATGCTACTATTCGATTATCAGCGTACCCGGAGGAATGCGGTAATACTGGTCTTTCGAATCGTGAACGATTAAAAACAAATTCGATACAATTTGAAGATATCTATAAGTATAATTATTGGTTAAGTAATTGCATAATTACCGTAAGCAATTATAATAATTGTTTAATTACTTGTTTTTAGAAGTACACTTTCTTAGAAACTTATGATCTTCTAAGATCCGATAACGGACGGAAAGGCACTTTTTATTTTCGCAGTTCAAAGATTTTCTTGAAGTATTTTAACCGAATTTTATTGTATTATTATCATTATCGTGCGCATCTGTGGATATAAGGTTCCAGTATTCTTCCTAATTTAATAAGGTTTTCCACAAAACTTGAGACCATGAGATTTACTACGGGGTTTAATGGAATAGTTACCGAGAACAATTCAGGGGTTCACGGCGTCTTTGTTCTTGTTCTCCCGCGTTTTTAATTCCACGTATATAACTACCTGGATTTCCGGGATATTCCGGAGTTGGCTGTCGAGGATGAGAAATTCTATGCTTTCCCGGAAAAGGAAACACTCGCGGATGATAATGCGCATGATTTGAGCTTGGGATACAGGAACTTTCTATCTTGTGAAATATAAAGATTAGAGTCTACCTTTTGTATATAATTATCCTGATCTCTTGAAGGATCTTATAGTAACGGAACAATTCTGTGTTAAAAGAAACGAAAATGATGATGTTTTACAACGTGTTCCAAGTTTGTGTTTCATTACAGAATACATATAAATCTTTGAGAAAATATTTTGTTTAGAATGCTCGTTAAGAAATAGCATTATCTTGGTAGTTATCAAATTTATCGGACGGATTATCATGTACTTTTGCAATATCTGCATTTTGCAACTTCAAAGTCAAATGCGTTTCACCTTGATATCTTCAAGTAAAGGTTAGCAGGATCGTGCGAACGTATTCACGCATGTTTCGCCACGTGTAGTGGAAAACAAAAGGATCTTCGGGTTCAAGGCTTTCGACGCAAGTTGCAAAGTGGCTGCTTTCCATAAACATGACTTTCTATCATTGGCACGATGTCAAAGATAGTTGGTGTCGATAACACCAAATAGTTTGACCGCGTTTTTTTTCTTCCTTTTCAAGAAAGTAGATGAGTATTTGAATCTTATCGTTGAATCTGAACAAGACTCATCAAATTCAGACTCACTTTCGAATTTCAAACTACTTTTTCCATCATTAATTGAATGAAATTCACATTGCAATAATAACGACTCGCTCGCAAAGTGGTGCCCCTTTAATCAAACACAGAGAGGGTAAAATATTCGAATGGATATTCCACTGTTATTTTGCCGACAAGCAGCATGCAGAATACATATTCGAATGAGATAAATTCTCAAGGGTACCCTTGGTGTGAACGACCCCAGAAGTCGCGTTTCACAAAAAATGTATACCGTGTCTTGATAGAATCTGCGAGTCAGGGGAAATTTCACGAAATAATCAGCGACATTCTACATCTTAGAAACTTTAATATCTTTCAGAGAGACAAAATAAGATTTGAAGAATACTTCGCGAGTGATTAATAAATTCTTCATGGACCTTGGAGCAATTCAGTTCCAAAGTATCACATCCATGCTCCCTATTCCAACAATAAGACGAAGCATAAAAAATGCAGTGAAATACCGTTTTTAAATCCGAGGCAATTAAATAAATAAATTCAAACATTGTAACGTTGTCAAGTCCAGTAACTTGAGATCTATATGTAGAAACCATAGGGGTATCTTATCATGGGTGGTACATCGCTCGACATGGAATGAGGCGGAAGGAAAAAAAGGCGAGCCACGTAATGAACATTAAATAACAAGATAATAGAGACACACTGTGAACTCGAGAAGCTAGATCCCATCTAACACTTTCTTTTGATACGGCAAGCAGAAGTAGAAACGGATGGCCAGAAGTCTGGCCACAGGCATTCCGCGAATTTCTCTCCGCGTGTAACCGAGGTGCGGATGCCGCACTGCAAAGAACCTGAGACTTTTGGTGTGCACGCAGGAAGCGGAAATTTATTGTGGAATTTGCATCGAGAGGACCCGCATTTCCGAGATAATCCCCACTTCCCCTGCATCCTTGCATCCCTGGATCACCATTACCACACCGACAGGATCCAGTTTCATCCTCCCAACTCACGCACCCTATAAAATTATATCATTGAATTGGTTACACCAACTCTCTGAAGATACTTGTTTACCGCGTAGAAATCTCATGGTATCTCGAAGCCGGATTAAGTTTCAACTACTTTCAACTTCTTTTTTTATCCGCGCAGGATTTCGACCTTTAAACAGTTTAAGTGATCGAAATTTCGGGAGGGGGAGGGGCACCGCTTTCGGCACGTTTGGGGGGAAGAAATATTGCCTTAGGTACCACGGTTCAGACAGCAAAGGGCACTGACTCCTGTATCTGCAATCTTGCCGGTCTGATCTGTCTGAGCCCTTGGAACCAAGGGCGTACTACGACACAACTTTTCTCGAAGAATCACAGAATAGTTTGCAATCAAATTTCTCTACCAAATCCATAATCATAGAGACTTCAGTACGTGCACTACGTACGGGGAAAATACGGAAAATCTTCTCTTGCTGATGCATAATTATCTTCAACCAAAAGCGTTATAACTTTGCTTGCAGAATATAATGTTACACGTGGTGATTATCGTAGACATTTTTTTATGGAAGAGTTTCTAGAATTTTGTTATGATTCGGGTGATGTCTGTACAGAAATGTCGATGTAGTCGTGTTGCAACAAATGATACAGCGATATGACTGAAAGGGCCGCTTCAGTCATGAAAGATCATCCACCTTGAGTCTATCCTTGCCTCCTGGCGAGGAGATATCCAATCGACGTTGATGCAACCTCTTTCAGTCGGCGTCCCTCTTCATTATTCATATCGAGCCCCCTGTGCACAGCACGCTTCTTGTGTCTTCTCCTTCTTTTACTTCTTCTTCTTCTTCTGCTGGTACCTTCGCGAAAGAAAAACACGTCTTCGGAGGAGGCCCATTCTGGCGTAAACATCACGCTAGATTTTCTAACGTACTTCAAGAAGTCAAAATCACTACTACACTCCTGACAACGTGCATTAATCGTGCAACGAAAGTGACTCGAGAATGGAATCACTAATTTTTAGCAGTGTGATAAGGGACGACGAAAAATATGGTTCCAGTAGAGCTAGTTTTATGAATATGAAATTATAACTTCTTCATTAAAAATTCTCTATGTTGGAAGATTTTTAATATTTTTATAAGCAAGAGCTTTTTAAATTGATATACATCAAACATGAATTTAAAACCTAAATCTCAATTATTCTAATCACTTTCATTTCTACGAATAAGAACGCTACACTTTGATCAAACATATTACATCGACATTTTCCATCAGATAATTCCGATAAGATATGATAATCGAATTGCTAGACGTCACACGAGATTGCTGTCATCAAGCTATGATGATATCATAGGTGTGTTAATACAGAAAGATAATACATCCTGCATTATATTAAATCAACATCGTACTCTACACATTCCTGATAACAATAATATTCAAGATTCCAATATAATTATTGTTCACGTGTAGCCCGGATTAATTGAAAGGAATTGAAGAGTCGATAACAGAGTCATTTATCGAGGCTCGGAAACGGTGAACATGTTTCTGTTGGAATTCCTTTCTAAATGGTTCACACATTTCGACTGTGAAGAGTTTTTGCGGGTCCTGCGCCACTGTGGGTCCGTGTATAGACGCGGGGCAGTTTTAATGGTACCCGTGTGCAGGAACCCTGGGCCCGAAACTCGAAACAGAGTTTGGTTCACGCATCTGCATATAAATCACTGGTTGGACAGCCTTAAGAACCCGGGGGCTATTGCGGACCCGCCAATAACCGCGAAACATCGGCTTCGGTTTCTTCCGAGAGTATGCCTAAAAACGGACCTCATATACCTGCTCTTTCGCGAGTATTTTAAGAAGAAAAACACGACAGTCGCTCTGAAAGAGAAAAACAGAGGGCCGCGGATGTGGGAAGAACATCCTACCAAAGAAAATGAAACCTTCATCGAAGCCTTGTAACTCTTGGTGAAACGATATTCAATGATATCATTTTTCAAACAATTGTTTCACCGTTCTGGATGTAGAGATTGTGAAAATTATAATTTCATTAGAGACGTTTTATCGCACTTTGATGAATACAGTAGATATTTTATTGATCCACTTTAACGCGAGATATAACGAAAATGACATTTCACTTTACAAGTAGCTTGCATGAAAGAAGGGTTTATTGCAAAAGCAAAAATATATGCTCTATCGTAAAGGAGACTAAAGCTATGAAAAGTTAGTTTCGGTTTCGTGCCGAAGGGTTTATGGATTCTTTTTATTACCTTTGCCTCCAAGGTCTCCAGTTGCGCCATTCTAGGTTCGAGAAGTTGTTGTTGGGTACCGGCACCGCTATGTAGAGCAGTCTGAAACGCGAAGAAAAATCATTTACGTTATTCCATCGAATTATTTATACTTTTATACAAAGTCAATTTATTCTGATTTTATTATTACATATATATTTATATATATAAATACGAGTAATATATGCATACGAGTAAATTGAAAGCAACTCTCTCTAAGTTCATACTCCTTATAAAATTTCGTATTTTATGATTCATTCCGGTACACGAGATATTGAAATATTGGCCGTGGAGTATTGCAATAGAACGCTCGGAGCAATTATGGATAGTGGATATCCGTTTCTGCATCTAAAGTTATACCAGTAACTTCACGCAACTTTAAATGTCCGTGTATTCTCGACTGCGCGTTAGAGTTACTGATATTGCAACCTCTACTTTTCTTCGGCTCTCTTCTTCGTGATAGATCGCGTTGTTATATTCACTCGGCTTGATCTTCCAAGATCTTCGACCTTCGAGGAACCAAAGAGAATCTCGGATTGTTTCGCTTTTTCGTGTCCCCTTCCACTATGCCAACGGCGTAGGAATACGAAATACAGTTTCCACGTACTAATATTATTTAGCATATTCTTAAAATGATATTATTAATAATGCATCATAATCTACGTAAATTAGGGACTATAACGCCATATAACTTTCAAGCCACGTACTCATCTATCCAGGTCTCTTATTTCGTTTCATTTTTTTTTGTAATAATAATTATAAAATTGTTAAAGTAATAATTTCGTTATTATTTTCATGTATGGTAGCTTCGTTAGATTCGTTTAACTAATAGTTTTGCGTTATTTGATCTTCTTTTGGACATGAACAAAATTGAGTTATGAAGGTGAACACTTTGGTTAGAGGTATTTCATAATGACAAATTATGATATAAGGAATATAAGGAAATTGTAAAATAAGGGCTGTCAATTTCGACACGTACGTCCTCTTTGTGATCAGATAGTCCAAGTGTTATATGGGGATTGCGACATTCTTATAGCCGGTCTACAGTCTTCTGGAAGTCTTCGTGGCTGCGTAAGCTAATACCCGTGGCGCTCGTAAGATATTCTAAGGGTGATGGGATTTCAACGGTGAGAATACTGGTACCCGCGCGTACGGTAATAAGTACCGTAGTGATCGTGTTCCCAGATCAAAGATACTCCCTTAAAGGAGACAGATCTTTGATCTTATACGGCGAAAAAAGATCTCCACGGATCGATTTAAACGAGTTTTCGACATAAATTCGATACCGGGTATCAGTGGAAGAAGCATGTGTGCTAGATAACCATAAGTTCCCTTGTGAAACCATTTGAGGGTGAAATATAGTATCATCAACGATTCCAAAAGATAACCGCTCTACAGTTTTTATTGTTGGATTCTCCAGAAAGTCCATGTCGATTTTCAAGGAAAATTCAAAGGCAACATTTTTATATGTCTATATATATTTATTCAATTATGTATCCACCGTTTTGTTCCGTGACCTTTCTCCTTTCTCCATTTTTCATTTTTTTTAAATATAGTTTTCCACAAAAACTATTACAATCTGCGTTACCACGGAACTTAATATTTTATATTTATGTTACCCGGTATTGAAAGATGTCGTGTCCCCTGGCAATCTTGAATAACAATAATTCTGATTTATGTTCCTCCGGGTGATTCATTATTTTTTATTCCCAAGCAATGCCAAATATGGAAACATCAAGTTTTATTTCTTCCCGTTGATATTCATCGTCTTCTTTCGAAGTTCCACGGACTATTTCTCAAAGTTTTACGTTTGTGGCTACGTTTGGCTTTATTAACTTCCCGGTTCTACGTCTTCAGTCATGTTCGAAGTTTACGAGTGTCGCCTCTTCTTATGACACCTAGTATGCTGACCCATTCGAACCGTGCTATATGAGGAACTGTCATTTCTCCTTATACGATGACGATACTTGTACGATCATTTCGTTCGAACTTCGTTACACCAACCAACCGGCTATTAACCGTCGACATCGATGATTCAACTTGACCAGCTCCCTCACTTGATTTCACGTTGAGCGGACAGTTTCAACGAATACAAAAACTGGCCAGTTATTAACTTTTTATTAGGTAACTTAATCACTGTCATTTGTAAAGTTTCAGTTTCTTGCGACGTAAAAAGAAGGTCAGGAAGAATAGTTTTAAATTGGTACGTCTGAACTGTCTTCGGATCACACTTAAATATATCGTGTTCACTACATCATCATATATCGTTGTACAGTGGTAAAATTCGTTAAACAAATTTGTTTCAGAAACTCTTCTTTGTATTTATTACTGCATTTTTTTGTTATCCATCTGTTGGAAAGGCCGTGATTTTTGCATGAGAATGTTAGTTAATGAATTTATCTTTACAACAATGATATGCTCAAAGAGAATTCTACTGCACGATGCTATGATACGTGTTGTTAAAGATGGGATTATTCGAGGGTTTAGGAAGAAGTAGTTCGAAGGAAAGGCACAATTATCCGTGGTTGGTCAGTTTTTGCGAGGATGACAAGGTATTTGTCGTAGACTTTGCAGAATATCTCGTTTCTTCTCGTTTCTTGGCTTGATACGAATTTACGAGAGACTTTGGTATCCCTCGGTAGTCGGGACATCGCATTCTGTGAAGCCAATGGAAGGCAGTTTTGCGGTCGTTTGCCGACGCCTCCGAGGGCGTTCATTGCGGGCCGAGAATAAATAAAAAGAAGAAAAGGGTTATAACCATTGGTATACTACACCAACGGAGAAAAGGGGTCTAGTAACGATAACAACAACCTTGATTACATTTCACACCATGTTCGAATAAACCTATTTTAGAGCGTCCAATTTACAGTTTCTCTCAGAATTTAATGTCTGGAACAAATATATCGCCGAGTATATCGGCCCAGAAACTGGCCAAATAATTATATCTTTTTCACGCAACACTTGTTAAATTGTTAACCGCGGATAACGAGTTAACTTGCCACTCGAATCTACACTTATCTCGAAGGTTGCGAATTACATTGCAATTATCCCTTTCATAATTCTCAAATTTTTATGCATATAAATGTCAGTAGTTAACAGTTAAACACATACGTTGTAATTATAAATATAATTCTCTACCACAGAGAACTTCCGGGCGGTATTCTCCAGAAGTTCACTCCCCGCTTGGTTTTTTGTGAATTTTTGTCGAGAACTTTCTTAATTGCCTTCAAGAGAAGCGAAGGTGAGTTCACCTTCCCTTTTTAGTTCACGACGAAGTACCAACCTCTATCACGGATCACCACTTTCAGCTAGGCATTAACTAAAAACCGGTTCCAAAAAAGTAGCTTTTAGCTAAAGTGACTTTAATTATCCCTTTAGGTGGTACACCTAACGATATAACTGCAAATGGTTTTAATTTGCGTGCGCGTTTTACGTATCGAAGGCGTAACTTTTGGGATCCCATCGTGTTTAAGAAGCTTCTTATCCTTAATGAGTAGTTAGGCGGCCATTACTTGTAAGGTGTACCTTGGTTTTATCATTAATTTATTACATTAGCACGTGGATTGTACTCAAATATAATACAGAATTTTTTTAGCGAGTGTACATCGAAAATGGAGTACAAAATACTGTAACACGGCTGATTATAGTATCGAAGTAACTTAAAATGAACATCGAAAACAAATATAAGGATCACTGACGTAGCTGCGCGGGGGGAATGCAATTAGTTACCGGATAGCTAAGCGTAATTGAAAAAGTATTGTTGGGATTACCGATAACGGTATCGAATATAAACGAAACCAATTAAGCTGCATTTATAAATAGTGCTCGTTACATGCTCGCGATCACAGCCGGTGCTGTTACATTCACCTATAAACGGTTTCCGTTTTACAAAAAACTACAATCATTTTTCACCAAATATGTAATATCTGGCACGTAAGACTTTCGCAATTATCAGTAGATTTAATTTTCCACCGTTTTCCTTTCCAATCTTCGTTCATATTCCTCGCGCACTTAAAGTCTTAGTTTTTCTTCCTCTTCTTATTTACTGCTCGTCAACATTATTCGGAAGTCAAGGAAGATGATTGCAGATTTTTGCATACGAAATTGCAATCACGTAGCATTGCTTTTAAAGAACCGGGATTATTTAATAATCTGTGCTCGCGCATAGCGAGCATCGTCTTCCAAGTTCTGCAGAATTTCGTGATAAAAATAATGAACCGCGTCTTTGAGTATTCACCTGAATAACCTACCTCAAAAAGGAGCGTATCGAATCGCGTGTGCGTGAAGATGAGATATATGCACTGAAATTGGCCTGTGGCACGTGATGTACATCTCTGGCAGCACAACAACACGAATGTACCTTCGTCTCGAATTACTTTTACCTCGCTGATCTAACGGCACCTACATTGCATGTCGTTATTTCTGTGACAGTAATTAACACGTTGAACCCCATGAGGGTGATCAATCACCGCCGATGCCAAATTATAATGCCAATATTACTAAAACTCGAATTAAATATAATGCTAATGTTCGTAAATTATCAATATTTAACGTTCGGATAACTACATAAAGTAACTAATGTATCATAGAATACTTGTACACTTGAATTCAGTTGAGCATATTTTTTCTATTATTAGTTTCGTGTGAAATATATTTAATTATAAGACTAAATACGCTAGGAGTTTGAAAGTAGATTGAAAATAACACGCAAGCCTGATACTGTCGAGTCATTTGATCCTTCCGGAAATATAATTTTTCATATTCATGAATTTAGGTTAAGGATTCGCGTGAATGTATTTATGAAGAAGGATAAATTGGCCATTAGCCGATCTTAGTATCTCGAACGGCGAGCGTTATGGCTTTCAATGATTTATAACTCGAGTTGTAACAATATACTTCCAGCGAGACCGTTCATTAAGCTTTACAACAATATAATTGACGTTCAATTTCGAAATGTTCCTTATGATCATTAACGTTAATAGGATCTTCGCGTTTAATATCAAGTATCTAGGCAATTATTTTATAGCTCTATAGAACGAAATTAAAGACACAAGGAAATAGAGTAAATGAGGGTAGCTGTTTAAAATGGTATGATTATTATCACAGGATAACGATAAAAGCTTGAAGTTAATGCCTCACAAAATCAGGTACGGTGTTATGCTAGCTGGAAGATGATGTGTCCAATTTTGAAATTGCTCAAGGCAGGTAGCGTGTTGCTACCAAACGACCAAGAACCGCGAAATTACACGAAAGCCTCGATTCCGGCGTCCGTGAGAATTATGATTTCTTGGCGTGCCTTAGAAATTCTCACGACCGTACGAGTATCCACGTGCAATGGATACCTGACTACGGTAGACGATCGTATAATACAAGTACGAATACGAGTACGAATACGAAAACGAAATTCGCTTGACCCATCGACCTCCATCAATTTGGTGTCCACTGTTGAAACGAGGGAGATCCGTGGAATTAATGGGATACGCTAGAAACCGAGAACTAACTGATTCGATTTTCGAAATTAGGTCGCTTCGAGTAGAGGGAAGGAGCAAGGATGGGGGAGAACTCGAAGTGCTCAGTTGGTGTGTCACATTTCCTGTTGGTACCAGGAAATCGGAAACTAACGGGCAATTCTCGGTGCCGTTCACGAAATAACAAATGACAGTTTAATTAGAAACATTTAACGATAGACTCGCGTTTACTGGAAGAGTTAGTTTCTTGCCGAGCAAGTTTATATTAGTACTTGTTTGACTTCCATGGAGGACAGTTTAGGAAAAAAAAGAGGAAACGTAATTATGTGCATTAAGGATCGTTTTGACTGAATAATCTACTTCCTTTGGAATAGTACGGAGGCACAGAGATGGCAATGTACTATAATGAAGAGGTTTGAATGTAATGTCCGAACAGGTTACGGGAATTATGACTAATGCATAATAGTGGCGGTTTGGTGATGTCTCAAACCGAATATAGCAAAGCTCAATAAACGCGAATTATTCAGTAGAGAGCTATCACGCTAATGAGTCTGATTGTTCCGAATACCACGAACTCTCGTCTATGCGGAGCGTTTGTGGCACGCAACCATCAAATTTTGACTTACACGTGAATACTCGCATGGAATTTTACCTCTTCCACATATTGCTGGCTTCTCTGGATTTAAATCGTACAAGTCATAAAACAGTATAAAATAACTTGCGAATAAAGTAAATAAAGCTGCAGTGATTAAATTACATTTATCCCTCTCGTAATTCTCGAATTTTTATACGTACACAGAACATCCGCGGTAACACTGGACAGCCATTTATTATCCTGTATATCCGGTAGATCTAGGGTTAAATATTAATTGAATTCAAGTGAACCACCTATTCTTCGGAAAAATGAATTACACAGTTTAAACGCATCATGGTCGAGATTTTGGTACGCAGAAATGATCGTTAGTTAAGCATAGATCCGGATCAACTCCAATTATGGGGATCCTCGGTAGTACATAATTGAAGTATCATCCAAGGCAACATAGTCGTAGTTAATTCCATGGTTATACACGACCGGCATGCTTCCGCCCTTGTTCGCCAATAATTACCTTCGAAACAACGACAGCTAATAAATCTCGAAGTTAATTCGAATCTACTTAATCTTCCGAAACAACGTTGATTATGCAATCAACTTAATGATTCGATTAAACACGTCCGTAGGAAAGCAAGATAAGTGACACCAGTTCCTTAGGCGTATTAGCATAAACGAAATCAATTACAAATTCGCGTACGAACCAGTTGAAATTAGAGTCCCGATAACGAGGATTATTAGTTACAATCTTTTCGTGTCGAAATCTAATTAATCTGTTATCCAAGGTAATTTCCAAGCTAATGTATCATCAACTTGGTACTTGGATGATACAAATGAGGATATTAAGTAGAACTCACGTAAAGTACACTTAGAAAAGACACCACTCGAAACAGTATTTGTGTCCACAACATGGAAAAGAAGCCCGGAGGAAAAAAACGGAATATTTTGTCACTGGTCGGCGATGAAACCTTCTGACGGTTGGACGAGTCGTGCTGGCTCGACGCAGTTAATTGCAACGATTAAAAGTAGTCTTGGTTCGCCACGGGTCGTCTTCGTGTTCGTTAATCATCCGAGATCGTGGGTGTGCTCGCGATGCTGAGGTAAGGGAGATCGTGAGCCGAGGAACGTACAATCATTGTCGAGGATACACGTTCAAGACCCAACCCTGAAGACCCGGAAGACGATACCGTACAGATACTGGATATGCCACTTCATAACCAGCGATTAGTTAGGAACGTATGCGAATAACGACTGGTCCTTTGAGATGCTTATCAGAACACCCTGATAGTCGAACGCCTCTTTACTTGCCCGTCTATTATGACTGGATAGGCATAAAATACTAAGGGAATCTATATAAGCATCACTTTCGATACGCCTTGATAGAAGTAGGACCTTCGAGTCACCCTATCTTGGGTCTACCAGTATTCCAGGTCCACATATTCATAAATTGAGCACTGGAACACCCAGGTGATAAAACCGATGTGGCAGGTGCTCGAAATTTTACGAAGAACAATCGCATTCTTGGAAGAACTAGTAGATTCACATCGATATCTGAACGATGCAGTCAGAAGATAAATATTTAAAATTGACCTACATTTTTGTCCTTAATATCATCGATCAGAAGAATTACTGTTTCGTAAATTGTAAGTATTCTTTTATACGATGTTATTGTACTTAAGTAAACTATATAGAATTAATAAAATATCGTGGCGTCTATTTATTCACGTCAATCATTAAATTGCGGAGTCTAAATTTAAAAGAACGACATGGCGCGGACACTTACAAATTAAGAATAAAATAATTCCATGCGTTATAGTCATAATTACTGCAAATGTATTTTTGACACTTCATTATACATTCTTATTTGTATAAGAATTTCAGAATTATCGGAGAGATAATTCTAATTTCGAAAATAAAATAGCGCGTATAAAAATACTACCGAACTCACCAAGGAGACAGATCGCTGTTGTAGGTTCAGTCCAAGGTCTTCAGTTTCGTCACCGCAATCGGTTGTATAAAACAGCACGCTCTTTTTAGATCCCCTAAAATGAACCCTAGTTACTGCCTCCGAAAGTATACAATAGTCGTGCTTACATCCCCTAACAGCAAAGCTTTGTTATTTGCTTTTAAGCCGAAACTAATCTATTCAATCGAATCTGCGGGTTTGCTGATCCCGTGATATTTGTCCGATAATCTCTCCAGCTATTATAACGTTACCGCAATCATAATAGCTTTATTATAAGATCAAATTCGTACTAATGCTATCACAATGTTATCTAATCCATAATCACACCATCATAGAATCGAATATAATATTACACAATACGAAGTAGACCAATGGACACCTGAATAGAATTTTAACCGTACGTTTCTCCAGGTGCAATCTAAACTTTCATTTAAATTTTCGAACCCCAAATTCGTTGAAGTCAATTGATCGATAAGAGATAATATTGGTCGTTCATTAAAAAAAGGAAGTGGCGCGCATGAAAGCGTTAGGTCGTGAAAACAGTTGAAGAACGGCGAGTTGAAAATTCATCCTTCGGATGGCTCGGATATTTTCGAATATTACTCCACAATTATGTGCGATAAATCAAACTACGGTGGAGCACCCCACACCACGCCTCCCTTGTCGCAAGCAATTAAACCCGAAGCGCTCGTATAATACGGCAGTGCGGGGTCTGCGTTTATGATAATCACACCTGAGTGCCTTCCCATTCCGGTTGAATGGTTGATGTTCGGTGAGCACAGGCGAATCCGCGTAACATCGGCTCTCGGTCATAGCGACGAAACCAACATCGCAACTCGTTTTAATCGGTCCAACACGTTGACGTCTGCAACAGAAAACAGTCCCATCTTCTCAGCTCACTTATCTCGAATACTGACGTGCTTTTAGCCTCCGGAACATATTTTGCAACTTTCAGATACCTTCCAGAAACTTTACTTCTCTTACCAGCAGCTATTTAAATATTGATACTGTCGCATTATCGTATCTTATCCTCGAAATTCTTCCTATTGGATTTCATAAATATTTTATAAATCCAATAAAATTTTTTAATGTCAGCTAACTTCATTGTTTCAAATGATAAAACATATTCGCTTGTGGAAATCAATTTGAACGCTGCCACTATGTTGCTTATTATTTCTGCTCAAAGTACACTATGGTTTAAGAGATGTTTCGTTGGGAAGAATCAATGCTTGCAGATAAATATATAGATAAAAAGTTATTCGATTTTTGGAAATATGCAGTTTATTGTATTTTGTTGCCGATGGATCTTGTGAATAGTAGTATAGTAATAATAAATACGTATTAAGGAAGGGAAAAAAATGGTTCCGGCCGGGATCGAACTGGCGACCTTCTGCGTGTAAAGCAGACGTGATAACCGCTACACCACGGAACCGCTATGAGTACCACTTCTCCAATATATCAGCCATTCGATTTAATGGCAATTAATTAAAAAAATATATTTATTTGTTTAACCAAGTACTTATACTCATACTAATAACAAACGATTTCACTTTTCTTTTTGGTATCTTCCTTTCTGACATAATTCTCTATGAGTACTATCCAACATCGCAACAAATCCCTGATATTCTCCAGGTTTTAATAAAGTGATGGGTAAACATATTCAATTAATAAATATTTGAAACTGTTACAAATCTTCAGTTCCACTTTCACCGGATAAATTTAGTCGAAAATATACTTATGGCAGATAAGAATGGAATAAAATCTCCGGAAGAAGGTCAAGAACAGTTCAATCTATTTAATCAAGACCAAAGGTCATGGAATAGTTCTAAGATTCGGGAAGGTGAAAACGTATCTTTTCGAGAATTTTTCTTTCCCGCCCTTGATAACGATAACTTCTACATGGTAGTTACGAAATGAGTCGTGAAACATTAT
Source organism: Nysson spinosus (assembly GCA_910591585.2). NCBI lineage: Eukaryota > Metazoa > Arthropoda > Insecta > Hymenoptera > Crabronidae > Nysson > Nysson spinosus. The sequence continues at coordinate 6,248,470 of OU342843.1, read as the reverse complement.
CCGTTCTCCTCGAACGTGACTTCACACTTGAAGTCGATTATGAGTTCACGTAGAAGTACGAGTTTAGCTGGGAGTTTTCCTGGAGAGGCGCCAGGGCGGTGTTAACATCTAACCCACGCGGCACGTTCGGCCGAACAGTATTACAAGTAATATTCGTAAACGTATTAAGCAACCGTACACAATGGCCGGCTAATTTGCATAAGTTATGCACGAGAAAGTTCATTCCTCCGCCCACGGCTAGATCTATGGACGTCAGTTTGTACGCGTCCGCAGAAGAACTTACGTTGGTATACGTAAATTGCGGGATTTCATAGTCATCGCATAATTGGATGCACTGCGCGGCATGCGTAAGTGTTTAGCGCAGAGATAGGAAAATTTATGATCGCAGGAAACGCATAGATAAAACGGAATTTCTTCTACCCCGTGACCATTGACCATATACCATATTATGTTGTATCGCACGGGAATTTAGTTCAGAATTCTTCCTACCGAAATTACTCGTCTATTTTGTTATGGATTATTCATTTTAATCATATCCTCGATCAGTGCCTTCTTTAATTATCTGAACTTTATGATGCCATTAAAATAATTACCGACAAATTCTTCCTGATGTTCAAGCGCTATTTATTTCCGCTTCGTATAAATGGATCATTCCTGAAGTTATTAATGCTAAATTTCATTAGCCGTTAGTTGAAACATATCGATTGACCGGCTACTAATTACAAGTATCCGGTAAGTCCTTCACCCGCGGTTAACGGCTGGAGAAGGAGTTAATATACTCGAGAGACACGTGTTCGGAAACGTGCTAATAATTCGACATACATGTTACACACATGTGTAACTGGACTATGGAAAGATACTTTGACAGGTTTAATCAACCATATGTAATTTCTACTCTCTTTGAATTCATTTTAGAAACTTGCTACTTAACAACATTTCAGTATTGTAGAGGATGCTTCATCTAATTTGGTTCGAATATCTGATCAATAACGGAACAATTTAAGTAACTTTTAAATGGAATTATGTTTGCGTCGTTTAACGCGCAATCTAATTATATGCATCGTACTTCCAAAACAATTTATATATTTTTACTGAAACCACTGATTGTTACGAAACGATGGGTAACTTTTGATATAGGCAAAATAAATTACGGGGGCACTCAAGTTTAGGTACGAGGTAGAATCCTATATGTTAGAAAAGGGTGGATTATACGTAACCAAGAACCATGACGAAGCCGTGACGAGAACAGCTGTCCGTCAGGTGTGCAGTGGGCCCAGTGTGCTGGAACTTCGTCAAACGATGCGTATCTCTCTTTTGTGATTTCGAGTACCTCCGGTCCTTATTTCGGCAACTGTTTCTCAGTTATTATTACGATGTAGGGGCAGAGTGCTGTTGGAAAATTGTGGATTTACGATGCACAATTTCCCGGCGGAAATCGAGGGGATATTTAACAATACTCAAATACGTAAAGCCACAGAATCAAAGTTAAGAGAAGCGTTAAATATGTACAGTAATTTCAAAGAGATTTGTATTACGGAAATTAATGTACGACCAATAAAAATTCATTGCATGGAAAAGATTTTGGAGAACTTAAAAATTCGATATTCGCACAATGAAGAACGCGAATGAATGGAGTGTGAAAAATGTCAAACACCCGGTGTATTCAACGACGGGAATAGTCTTCTTGAATGCCGGTTATGAGTAATCAAAGCGATGTGTTTAGTTAGAGGCTGACGTTGCAGATTGCTTTCTTGTGAGCCATTCACACGGCAGAAGCGTGTAGAAACGATTGAACCCTGCCATTCGAGGTGACCATGCAATGGCATGCCAGTTTATCTCGTCATATTTCGAAATGATGTCACGAGGTTACACGATTTTTCATATCATCCTCGGATCCTGAAAGAAACCGTGTAAATTCGGTAAACTCGGAATGAAGGGCGCAAAAGTCAGGCAGAAGTCTCCCTGCTTTAGGAACTTTTTCTTACTGCAAACGCATTTAATCGAAGAGCAAGTCACTTGGAACTTGACATTGATGGAGCGTATATTTCGATATTCATGGCGTGCGAGATATTCGTCCTAGTTATACAGACTGTCATGTAACTGGTAGGACAAGCGAGAAAACGGTGATTCTACATGAAATATTGAATCAAAAATATGGAATAAAACGTTTTCATAGGAAGCTTTGTTTCTGAGAAAATTGGCTTTGAAAGTTTATATAGCCGAAATTATTGGAAGATGTTCCTCTCAAAATTCGAAAAACTTTGAAATTCCAGCCATTTTTCTTGGAAACAAAGCCTCGTATGACAAAATTGTATTCTATATTTTAGATTCAGAATTTCATGTAGAATTACCACTTTCCCGCTTGTACCACCAGTTACATGACACCCTGTATATTGAACACATAAAATTCGTAGTAAATTATTCCCTTTATACCCGAAGGATAAACACACTTATGCTAGGAGACGTAACTAAATTTTTCATATTCAAGCATTTACATTTTCCAGACTATTTCATATTCCGAAAGCTTCACTTCATTTACCTTCGAATATACATCCAATCGAGATACAGTTATTTACTTAAAAAATTACTGTTTCTAATAAATCCAAGCTGTCCCAGACTCGCTTACTAAGAAGGTAGAGATCCATGTATAATATACGGAATATAAATATGCAATTACATTCGTTATTTCCATGAATTTATGGGTATCATTTGTTCGCGTAGAAGAAAAAAACACGAACGATAAATAATCCGAACGTCCGCCATTGTTAACGATACATGGCAAAACGATAAACATACACGGTATTTACATATTTCTCTGACAATCCTCATTATAATCATGCATTTACATGCACCGTTGTATAAGCGAATTTAATTATTAAAAGCCATAAGTACAATGCTGGTACCAGGAAATGATACGAGCTTCCGGAATAATACAAGTTCACAATATCGTAATCCGATCCGCTGTAATGCGGAGAAATAAACGGTGGAACTACACTGCAACTTGTAGTAGCCGGTATACTGGAGGTTCGGTACAATGGTACATAATGGAACTATAATATTACGATGAGTATTGTCGGTCGCCATATTATTTCTTATAATGCTACATGATAAACAACGAGATGTAAACTCGCGTTTGGTCAGCTTCGATTGCCGCAAGCATTACGGAGACCACAATTATGTGGATTTTTATTATTCCTGTGTTTACAATCTTTAATTAAAAAAAGGACGTCTTTGCTTCGAAATACTTTATCACAGATTTTAACACTGGAACGAGGGACAATATATTCAGTTATATTTATACATTCACGTATAGGTTTTTAAAAATATGGATGGATGGAAACTAAAATTTAATCGATTTAATTGTGTCCCTTATGCAGCGTGAGCCGTAAACATCGCGGAAAATTGAGCGTCATAAATTTGAAGGTCTTTATTAAATTCCGCGGACCCGTCATTTTGATGGCTTTGGGAGTTCTAGTGTTAAAAAATACCGTAACATCGTAATATCGGGAAAGCTGAAGTAAAAAGTAAAAGAAAGTAACAACGAGGGCGTTTAAGAAGAAATAATTCTCTTCGTTCTCAAACGATAATTCAATTTCTTGCTTCGACAGTTCTTCGCATCGGGTTCATTCAGAGGTAGGGAAAGAAAAAGCGTTCGTCTTTCTTTCTGGAATTCAATTATTTCATTCGGAGAAAGTACAAAAAAAGATTCCAACTACATACGTCACACTAAAGTGTTTAATTCTCTGGCTTCGTTAAGTGGAATATTAAGTTGCACAGACTCAAACATAGCCAGTCTTCATATTATTTATTATTGGCCAAAAAGTTTGTGCGGTTTGTAACATATGAGTAAAAAAATCATTTTTATTAAATTTTATATATTTTTTCATTTTCTTTATTCGATACTGTATCGTCCATTTTTTCTTATAATATTTTCCTGTCTATTGGTTAGTTTCGTAATTCCGTGTTCATAAAAATCTATCCGTTAACCGCGAGAAACTGATGCAAACTGCACGAATTTTTTGGTCATCCCAATATTTAATAGATGTCTTGCTAGAAAATATTATAAATTGCATAATGAATAATATTATTCATATCGATATTTATTTCCCAAGTATCTTCACACAATGTCTTCTTGTAATCACGCGGAAGGCTAGCGAGTGATTGGAAGAAAATCGATGCTAGAGCTAATTACAAGTGAAGAAATAATTAGTTTCTGTGCTCGATGATCCACAATAAAGGACTTCGGGTCGGACTTCTTTTATCGTTTCAAGAAATGAAAGCGTTCATTGATGCGAATCCCGCGAAGTCGTACTTGTTAACTTACTTCAAGCATGACTGCTCGTGTACACCTCGAAACCCATAATATTAATGGAAACCCCTCGGTATCTATGTTCAACGTGATCATCATAACACTGCAATCTGAGTACCGATGTAATGGAGAGATGTGCTTTATGTCCTTTCATTCCTCGTTCCTAAGGATTTATGTTTAATTATTTCTCTAAATTTATGTACTTCCGTGGTAGCATAATTCTCGTACAATACGTTATTTCCACGTGGTTAATACTTCCACCAATAACTTTTCCCGCCGCTTTGTACGCGGAATGAATTATCTAAATTTCACAAATTCATAAATTCGAACTAACGCGATCGTATCGTGTGCCGCGTATTATATTGCACGGAGTAATACATTTCACGGGGTGTTGAGTGATTGTCATGAATTTTCCGAATATGATTTCGAATGACTGTTCTATACGCGACCTACGCATTTCCGGTTAACGAGACTCGTAATGCTATTGAAAGGTTCATTTCGTGCTGACACGTACCAGTATTAATATACAATTGCGTAATGACCTTTCATAATCGAATTTAACGGAATATATTATAACGAACATATTCAATTACATAATTTCTAATTATATTTACGTAAATATTCATTATTCCAGTGTCCGATCATTATGACGTGCACGATTGTCACTTTAATTTATATCCATTTATATCGGAGCAATGTAATACGTTCCGGTGAGCGGAGACATAATAATGTCTGAAGCACGTTTAACAATAGATAGAGGCGTTCAAAGGTTTTTGTTGATTGTTCACTGTCAAGGTAAATATGCGGAGCAGCATATTGTCTGCCCCACTCAGTTGTCAACTCGTGCAAACGTACATCTCTAAGGCATTCCCGGCCAAGGATTTATATCGTTGAACATCACGACTTTAAGAAACCAACGCTACGTCTTCTTGCTTGGCAAGCTTATCCGATTAAGTTCTCCGGTACATGGCACCGTGCAAAACGTGTTGCTTAGACGCCCCTGTAAAAGACTTTTTGTTTCTCCCTCGTGTACGCACACTTTTCTAAGTGTCGCTGCACAGAAAAATCTTCGTAAGATTGAAATCAACAGGGACGATCTTCTGCGAAGGAGACTTCTCTGTCCTTTTCTATTACCATCTACCTATTTTTCTTTCCATATGTTTTAATCTACTCTGTCTCTAAGGCCATGAATCTTGCCAACTGAAATATACTGAAGTACCCATGTCTGATAGAATTCATTTTTATTCCATACTTTTAATAACATGCTTGAACGTCGTACTTTTACAGCCTTCCCTTTCCAATAATTGCTCGATATAATAAAAGTGGGTTTTTATTATATCCTTCGTGTAGGGCACTCGTAAATCAGGATAATATTTGGACATTGTGAGAATGTATTAACCATTTTTCATAGTTCTTTTTGCTCGTGTGGTTCAAAAGGAGATCCAATAAACTGCGGTTTGTGAAAGACTTATCGTTAGTCGGACTTTTTTCATCGGGACTTAAGTAATCTTGTCTTTGAAGTAAACAGACAAAAATACTTGTGTGTTGAAAGCATTGTAGTGCTCCGATTACGCACATTAAATACTAAAATCAACGAGTACTACATTCCACATTCATAATTGAAAAATGATCAGATTGTCGCGGAACAAATGATTGACGATGAGTTACGCAGTGCGTTATCCTTCAATTTCGGTATATTTGCATCTCATCGTTTGAGCCATCACTGTCAAACCGAATGCCGTAAATGACAACTGCGCATGAAATCTGATTGATAAATCATGTCTGCCAAATTACGAGCTATTCCAGACCGAGTCGAGTATAGCCATGAAATACGAGCGAGGCTCATAGTTTAGTATTAAAATGTATACGTACCGAATTCGATTCAGTTTTTATTTATTACAAGTTTTATTCATCGTGACGCATAATATTTATTTTTACAGCATATTCGTTGAATTTAACTATAGTCTGATAATAATACTTTCATTTATACAATCTCCTGTATACTCATTCTCGTTTGAAATATTTTAATTATGCTAACAATTTGTTTATGAATCGGCTTGCTAGTTGGAATTTCAAACAGTCTGAAATACCATGCCACCGTTGGTTTATCGAATAAAGGCGGACATTTAATAAACTTCCTCCCGCGAGAGCGTTCCGTGAAGTGTTCTGCATTATTTAGAGATCTGCGACTCTCGGAGATGTACAACTGAAATCAGAGTCTACAAATCGGAACACTGTGTCAAGGATGAACCTTTTATTTCACGTAATCGGGAACGAAAGGGCGTACGAGAGGCACAACAATTTCATCCATCAACGCACTATTCAATATGGACCCTTCTCGTTCATAAATTAGGAGCTCACTCCCCGTGGTTTACCCTGGCAGTGATATATCGCGCTTTAATGTCGTGTCTGTTCCGCAACGATTTCACCACCGGTTCTTTACTTATAACCGTTTTACCGATTTGACACTGCATGCGTGAAAAGTGGTGCTCCCGGTCTTTGATTCAACCTGGACCCTTCTCGGGAATTATTAATTATCGAGATTATAATATGAAAAGCGTTCAATCTTCCGGCGACTTTGGGCCATATGTGCAAGTATCTTCTCTTATCAAACATTTATTTGTTGATTACAGTAGAACGTTGAATAACAGAGCTAATTGGGACCAAGGTGGTTCGGTTGATCAAATAGTTCGGGTAATTAAACATGCATAAACGTACTCGGTTTATAAATGCAATTAAGCCTAAAATTAGTAATTGAATGCGACAGTATTACTGCTATACTACGAAATGTGCTACTTTATACAAAATAATTGATTTTTGAAACAGTTCTATGTCCACAGCTTTTGAGTATAATTAGAAGTAAAGTACAATTAGTTGATGTATTATATTCTTATCCTTAATGAAATCCTCGGAAGTTCCAGGTACTTAGGTTTTCATTTGTAGCACGTGTCTTTTGATTTTCGAAGTAGTTTTATTTTACAGCTGCGTGGGTAAATAGTTGGCACGGTTACGAATGGCAATTAGTATCTTGGGATGCAAGAAGCGTTCTCGTTTCTGTACCGTAACCCTTTTGCTCGGAGCAACAGTTACGTAAAAAAAAGAAAGGAAGATCCTCTGACCACCAACTTCTTTCTTTCCTTCCGTTCTCCTTCTCTCTCTTAACTCATTAACATCAGCCAAAGAAATGTAACATCGCGAGTTCATTTGGGAAGAGATAATAACTCGCCATGTAAATTAACACGTTGAACGTCAAAGGTCACCGCATATACGAATATTACTAAAACTCGAATCAAATACATCGCTAATATTTGTAAAATTTGCAATATTTTTAACGTTACTATAACGATGAAAAGTAGCCAATATATCGTAGAGTGCTTTATTAACAGTGTTATTTTTAGACGTTATATAGACATTACGGACGTATATTGTGAGGTATCGTATAACACGGATTTCGGAGCGACGCTGAGCGTGTTAATACAGGAAGTTATGATTTCTCCACGTTTGACCTCGGTAACATATTTATCCACCTTTAACGTATTCCAGGCTTATTTTAGCAGTGTATCATTTTCCATTTACGTTGCGCCATTCTTGGCGCCAGCATTGATATTACGATTCCATAGAAAAATATGGACGCGATGGAACATCTATGTATATTACACGTTTCCATCAACAACCTGGTATTTATGAACCAGTCATACCGCTATCACTGTACATGGGAATCGATGCAATAATTCAACAACACATAGCGTGATATTTAATGATTTTTCTCTTTGGCTCGATTTATGGGTTTATTATATATATATAACTTTGTGTTCTTGCAACGATTATATTACATTTTGACGCGTAAAAGTTACGACAAGCCACCGTTGATCCGCGTCTCTTCACCATTCGGAAATGAAATCCCTCTCACCAAACTATTTTGATCCCGAAGCTAAGCATGAACATCTGCAATTCAGCCGATCAACGTTCCATTATTCATGTTCTATGAATAATCGCGCGAGTGCATAATGCTCGACAAGAACCACGGCGAACACCGGAGCTAGAAAACTGATAGAAGATGTATTAAACTTTGTAGATTGTAGTAGAAACAATTGGCGAATACCACGGAACCAAGATTAACATAACAGCTAAAGCTATCGCAAATATGACCTTCTTATGTTTGCAAGTTTATCTCGAACTAAATAATTAAGTTTACGGAATTTAAAGTTTTAAGAAACTAAAACACAACGTTTGTAAATGATCTATGTATAAGTATTCATTTGGGAGGTGAATTATCAGAGATCATAATTTTTAATAATTTTGAAGTTTCAATTCAACCGTACTTGTTTATGTACTGGTAGCCGCACGTAATACAGAAGAATAAAAGAGTTCAGGATCATTTCGCATTCTCCTTCTCGAGAGTGCCATGTAATTTTGAGAGATGGAAACGTGAAATTGCAACATACGGTATTACGGTTCCGTGGATGAGAGATATCTAGGGAAAAGAGAAAATCAACGCATCATCATTCTCTGAAAATTTGTTACGCATTTTTTCCACGATATATATCATTATAATGTCTGAAGAGGATTTCATCCAATTTACCATTTATACTTCTTCCTTCTGTTTTATTCCTTCAAGTTATGTATGTAAAATATATACAACAACCTAGCAATAACCAATTGTTTCTCAAACAAACAATTGCAGACTCCACGTCGTAATCGTCAAATCGAATTGGCACCAAACAAATATTAAACTAAATATACTTTTTTTAAATATGAGCATGTACATTATGGTAACAGAGAATGCGACGCCGTTGAAGTTATGTAAGGGGTTAATGAAATGCACGAACTTCTCCGTATTCTACGTAAATTATCATGTACTTTGCGGCGAATATTTCTTCGCTTATGTCTCACTTTATTTCTTCAATTATTTTTCCGAAGAATAAACACTGTTTAAGGCAAGTACTCGCGAGAGAATTGCGGGTAATGCTCTGGTTACAGTCCCCAGTACCGTACACATACTTAAGTGATATGGAGTAAACGGTTACTTTTCTCTGTTGCGATTCATGCTACGCTTATGCGCCAACTTTTATAATACAGAATATGTATTTTATCAATACATATCATTGTATCCTACAATTATCTTTTTTGAATACCAAATTAAAAGTAACTTTATGAAAATGTTCGCAGAATACAATTCGGTCGAAGACATATATATTTATATGTCAGACGTTAAATGATAACGATTTGTATTATTAGTACTGCTTATTATATGATAGAAGTAAATGATATAATAATATGTGTACAGCAGTTATGCTCATATCTATTCCGACTGTCTTCTACCGAAGTAAAAGAACATTTACTGCCTGCGAACTTACGTAATACGAGGCGACGATGAAATGAAATGCAAGTAAAAAATATCCTCCGTTTCTTTTAACGATCGAGAAACCTGATTCTTCTACCACGCAGCGGGAGGAAAAAATAAGCGAAAAAATAACTGCGTGAGTACGCAACGCGTAATAAATTCAGTTAACGGTGTACCCTTGCGGGCAACCACCGAATAATTGTCCCTCGAATTATCACCCTGAAGATTTGTAAATCCACCGCAAGATAATACCAACTTTTCGTGTACGAAAAGGTCAATTGAAAGGATATTCGTATACCGTGAACACCGGCATTAAATACGAATTTATAAGGGACGAATAAAAATCGGTTTTTACCGAGGTTTGGAAATATAACGTGTTCGTCAGAAAAATTCATTAACGCTAAAACTAATAAAAATCTGTTTGTTACATCAGATTCATGTTGCACAGTTAAAAACCTATGACTGTTGTACGGCACTGTATATATCCGAGGTTGGAAACTATTAATATATTTAATATATTTGCATAGGTTTCGACGGTCAGAGGAGTACAACGGATTTAACGGGTTGTTAAAGAGTGAAATATTGAAGTGTTAAAGTTACCAGGTAGTCGGCTGGGTTCGTAAGGATTTGACTCTGAATCCTTTTGTAAATACGAATAGTCACCCCTCGTGTTATCCTTAAAGTCCATTCGCAAGATCTACGACTTTTACCTCGAGGGTTTTTTAAATATTATTGCGACATAACTTACACAAGTCGTCAATGACTTTGGCACATCGCTTTATATTCAAACTTTGTGAATATCGTATTACCTGTTGCATATTCATGAATCCCCATTTAATTCAATTTGTTCCTGTCTGTATTATGATAGTGATAACTTTGATTGTAATTAATCAATTTATAATCAGTTATTTAAATAATTACAATAAAGTCGTCCAAACGGATACATTTAAATTTCTGAATAGATTTGAACTATCTTATTCAAATTAATCAAATTTATTTTGCATTTGAATTCATTAAAGTCGTATAATTTCGTTTGCATTCGTACTTTAATTGAAGTGAGGATTAAAATCAGAGCCAGTACTTACTGTAAATCGAGACTTATAAAAAATTGAAATCAATTTATAAAAAAATCAAGAATTTCAAATCTCGAAAATGGAAACGTATTCACGAGTTTAATTGAAGTGAAAATTGAAACTCAAAGCAGTACGATGTCGTAACATGTACAATGGAATTATTATTAAAAATTTCTTGTAGTAATTTATAGAGGAATCAAGGACATTGTTTGAGCGATTCGAGGTGAACCACGAAAAGGGAAACGTATGTATAGGTTTTTAAGAGAATTGTAGGAATTTCTTTGACACCCGAAGAGATAGATCGTTTGCACGGAAATAATCCACGTACATTACGCGGTAATCTATCGTCGCCGGAGAAAGATAATCGCCACGGAGAATTTCTATAAAAACGCCGATTTTACGCCTGACTCGGAATTAAATTAGCGGAATAATCTGAATGGCCATTAAATAGCGTGGAAAATAATCTGCTGGTTGAGAAATCCTCTCCTATTACTGCCAGGGAATCATTTTCTTACCAATGAATTTTTCCCTTTCGACTAAGTGCGACTCAGTATCCAATTATGCAAATATCCAAATAAAGATGTCTCCTGCCGTCTTCTGATTTGTAATTTAAGTGGCGGTAACTCAGAATTCTGAGTTTTTTCATTCCGAGAATATGTACATATCTTCAAGTGCTTAACACTTATTCAAGTTACTTTCTTATACCATAAACAATGTTCATTGTTGATATTCGAACAAGTTATTCTTAAGAAGATTTTTAAATAACCTACATGAAGAATGTTACATTGCGGTTCCATAAAGCACGATTTATAAGGTGACAGAGTGAGAAGGATGACTCTCATTAAATCTTAAACTGGGTCGATGAAGCGAAATGTCGCGTTATAGAGATGTATCGCTCAAAGTATTACGTAATCTACGTGATCAGTAGATTTTGAGATTTAATCCGATGACGAGATAATTACTTAACAAGCCACTTTAAATCTGAAATTTGATCGAAGATGTATCGAGCCACTCCGCAGGCCGACCAACAGAGTTATTACACTTATTTAGTCTAACCTGTTCTCAGCGGTTGCACTTATCGTTAGTTACAGCAGTGTTTACGATTTATCGGGCGAATTAATCAAGGAATGCTCCACCGTAATACTCTTCTTTTCATCTGCTCCCGTTCCTGCACTTTGCTTAGCAAACCAAAGACACGAAACACTTTCATCAATTCTACCGAAATGTGCCATTAAACTTAGTTTATTTCTCTCGTTATTTAGCGACAAGTAGCAACAACTTCAAAATGACGTGACAAATGAGAGATGAAAGATCTGTGTATAAAATTAAAGTTAACAAGTACAACTTACTGATATATTTCATAATAAACAGCATCATAAATTAGAAATTTTAGTAAACTATCTATATTTGTAAAATTTACGAATGTTAAATAAATAGTATATTTATTAATACTCTTACGTAGCGGAAAAGTCTGAACGATTATTAAGGACTGACATCATATTTTGGTGTTCAGCAAGCTAGAATTTCGTTGTTGATAATTTGGAACATTTTCAAATATTATTTGAGTGATGCTTGGAAATACCACAGATTTTATATTATTACTTATTACTTGTATGTAGCCGAGGAAATCTGAACTTCAATTAAAGACTGGCTCATTATATTTTTTGTATTCCTAAGTTACATTATTACTGTTGAATAATGAAGAAAATTTTCGTTACTGATACGGTGCTTGGCGAACCACGAATTTGGAAGTAATTCAAGTTCAGTTAATCCGCGCTGTTCTGATAGATGAGTCCATTATAAACCACGACGTCTTCGAGACGCACTTTAATGATAGCACTTCGTTATAAGTGTCAAGAATACAAACTAAAACGCAGTTTGATCTGAAACCGGCTTTAATTAATGCGTAGCACCGGCAAATACCATGGCGCACTTCGACGAGACGCGTCACGCGAATTCAGTGGATCGTGTATTTTAAAGTCTCGTGATCCACGACCTTCTACCTAGGTTCACGTTCCGTTATTTTCTGCGAAACGTACCCGAGGCCTTCTTTTAACGGTTATATTAGAAGCGAACTCGCAGCTGATAGGAAAAAGTGTAATGATGAACGTGACAGTAGTGCAAAGTGCAAAGTCTATAAAATGATATAAATGGTACACGTTGCAGTGATCTTGATAAAAGATCTGCATTAATAATTCAGCCATTAATCTGGATACATTTTTAGCTTCATGAAATGTAGATCGAATCAAAATGTAAATGAAGCATTTGAAAGAAAAATGATTATTGACGTTGTGATTTAGTTGGAGGTCATTATATGATACTTCAATATTTATAATTCCATGTTACAATTAAAACTTATCCTAGATTGTAACGATTAGTGAATCGAGAAGTTCCTAAGTATTTCTAATGTGAACAATCATTTTACAGTATTTTTAATTGTATTAAGATGTATTAAAGAAATTCAGCAAAATCTTATTACATTTTGCAAGAAATATATAACCACCGTTTAACCACTCCTCGGTTAACAGTTTAATGGACGGTGTTAAACAGATTAATAAAAAATATATAATACACGGTATTGAATTGTCTTAGACTCACCAATGAAAAGTGCATTTACTCCTTTCGGATTTATTTTCAATATTCTTAAATGAAGAATACTATACTTGGAATTAATTCGACCTTTGGAAATTCTAAGATGTATGAGTCTACGTGTAACGTGTGGAGTTTCCAAAGCGTGTAAAACGAATGAATTTCTCGGGGAATGGAGATGCGTGCGTAGTCTCGCATGGGAAATCTTTGAACGTTTTAACAGTAAGTAACACCTGTCTATAGGCGTCGAAGGTCTAACTTTCTTCTACCCGATCCGAACTACCCGAAAACTGTGTAACTCAGCTTTCTTGTTCGCATCTGTGTTCTCACGAGGGTTTAAGGGTAGATGTAATTCGCGACTGGCATCGAGAAGCATAGAATTGTAATTTTATCGGTCGTCGTTGAAAATGTATGTGCTATCAGTAAAACGAATGCGTGTCCGAAGGGCACGTAGGAATACAATATTTTATGCCGGCTGTATCAAAGAGCGTTGCGAACTTACTTCACGGTGGTTTCGCAAAATTAAATGTTATAAATCAACAAAATTGAGAGGGTTTAAGGTATACAATGGTGAGGTACAATATACTCGTCAGTGAAGACCTTACTTTTATTATATATTGCTCAGTAAAAATCTGATTTTTATTACGTCTCGTATATTAAACTATATCAAAACGGTATGCGTGTACTCGTTAGGCATTTTGTTTTATAACCAGTTTGGAAGTTCGTGGATTTTGTACTATTTACATTGCTCATTTATCATAATGCAAACCTATAATTAAAGGTACTGGAGATACGCAGGTGTATTGAATTACTCCTAGGAGGTTTTTCTAATATTTCATTTTTACGCACTTCGTGTCTGTCCAGCCGTGTAATTTTCCTTTAGTTACTGCCTCGATATCCGAGGCTGATTAATGCTCGTACCGTGGATACAAATTTACAGTATTATTGGCAATTTGCGTGTCACTCACTTTATTGCGTGCTGTGAAATGATTTCTGTCAATAACTTTAAACGATGGATAAATGAACGATGTCATTCTAAGTAAAATCATAACTTGCCACTCGGGCCTCTTTATTAAATATGTTCCTACTACGCGATTAAAATATTTCTTGTTCATTGCTTGCATTGATTCATCCTGGTCGTTAAACGTTTAAACTGGGGTTACGTTAAATGGACATATTTAATGCTCTTCAAATTTCCGGCACCATGGAAATTAATCATTAATTCATATCAATTACACTCTGCATTATAATTCCACGACGAAAGTTGATTTTACATGATTAATTAATTCCAACAATCAGCGTATAATTATCGATAAATCATCATAGAAACTTCCAAACAGTCGTAACTCGCATACCTCGGTTGATCTATTAATAATCATTGCTATAAATATTCATCCTAAGTGACACATTTTTTTGAAAATAACGAGTTTACTAGTTCCAGTGAAATTGCACTTAGTTGATTAAATGGCGGTTTTCAATCATGTGTTTTATCCGGAGTTTCCGCCAAGTGTTTCTTCTTTAATGACTCAACAATAATAGCTTGTTCTTCGGGAGTGAGGGCACCCTTATTAACGAAATCGGCGATATTCAACGCGTGCTGGTCGAGTAATCGTTTCCGTTCCTCTCTGATGCGATCTCTCCTCATTCTTTCCCGACTTCTTTCTTCCTTGACAGCTTCTTCCACCCTGGCAATCTCCTCCTCTCGAATCCTGCGGCGTTCCTCGATTAACCTGCTCAGGTCTTCGCGATACTGGCACTGTACTCTTCGTCGAGCCTCCGCGGTCAGTCTCGCAGTCTTCTCGTCCTCCATAATCTTCCTCATGATTTCTTCAGCGAACGCCCTATCCTGCTCTACGAAACGCAGCTTGCACCGTTCACTAAAGACCATCTGCTCCACCAAACCAACGGCCAATTCTTCCTTCATCTTCTTCCTTCGCAAGCTTTCTTCCTTTTCCCTGATCAGGAGTTCACACTTTACATCCTCGGCAACGATTTCACTGATCACCTCACGCCTTCTACATTTTTCGGTCTCCACGCCTACTATCATATCAGCTATCTTGTTTACAACCCTTTCGTGTCTCTCTATCTGCTCTTTACGAAGTTTTTTCATCTCGTTCATCCTCTGATCGATTTCATTCAAATATTCAAGGTCCTCCTGAAGCTTCCTCGCCTCCAACTCTTCCTCCTCTTGCCGGCGGATCACCCTCATTTCCTGAAGAATCAAACGTTCTTGCCTCATTCGATCTGCCATCTCGTTCTTTCTCTCCAATATTTTCGATCTCTCGCACTCCTCCCTCATCTTATCGACTTCCTCCAAGATTTCCCTCTCTTTACGAGCTTCCTCCATCCTAATCTTCTTCTCCTCTTCCTTCCGTATCATTTGCTCCTCGAGGTGTTTTCTGTAATCCTCCGACCTCTTCAGATCGACGGATCTTCGCAGAAGATCTTCCTCAAGGTCCACCTGCTGTTCGAGTCGCATAAATTCCGTAGCTTCTCGCTTTCGCACGTTTTCAATATACCGTTCTACTTCTCTTTCCTCGATTTGCGCTTGCAATTCTTTCGCGATATAAGCTCTTCGTAATTCTGCCTCGAGTTCCGCGATTTCGTCGTGCGATTCTCGATTACGACTACTTCTTCGCAGTTTTCTTATAAATTCCGACGAAACTCCGCTACCTTCAGCCGAAGCGCTCAACGAATCTTCCTCCATTATACTTCGTAATTATTCTTGAAAATAATGTTTGAAAATTTTATAAACGTACGTACACTTTCCCGCAGAATAATATCGTGTCTTCCAATACTTTGACGAACGTAAGAAATGATTTTGGTACTTTTTATGCGGAAATGTAATTTAAATAAGTCTATGGTCTCACGTTTCTAATGTCAAGTTTATGCATCACATAATCGGTTATTCGAATACAGTTTCAATTGAATAATTCATACTTCGCGCAACGCGCTAATTAATTAATGCACTGATTTATTGGACAATGTGTAACTTTATTAGATTAACGTGGTGCAGTGCGTGAGAGGCTGTCGACTCTGTAACAAAAAATGGTTCACACTGTGCTTCACGAGCTAGCAACCACTGAATTTACATTTTTTACAGGGTTCACGTGTAATATGGATACTTGGTGTAAAATTAAAGTCTGATTAACGGTACGTCTAACGTGCTTTTCCGTACGGGACTTAATTACACTTTGGAAATGTTCTCACGAATTGGACGAATTGGGTTAATGAAAAATGTATCCATCCATGAAATAGTGTACTACTCATTTGAATACATTCTTCTGGATATTATTCGTTCATTAAAATATTAATTATTCTCCTCGGTTATGCTTACACATTTATTTATATGTAAATTATGGCTGGAGGATTTTAGTTAATTAATTCAATTATTTTGCGTTATATATGTAAAATAAAAGTATATAATATCTCAAACAATGAGCCGTGGTATGTTCGAATGATTTAACTAAAAATGGCAGACAGGTCATTTCGACTTATTTGGAAGTTCTAGTGTTAAAGATTTCAATTTTTGGGGAAAAAGATCCAAGTTCAGAAAAAATATGGGAAGTAATTCATCTTCCTATTATATTGCAGGAAGGTGTGAGATTTAACTCACGCAAGTTCCGAGTGACTTTGATATATGTGTTCTACAATTATGGCTTGCTTGTTCCCGGAAAGCAGCTGTAAGCTGCATTTTATCCATTCGCTAAACACCCTAATTTATGTAACATCGAAATGTACGAAACAATCGTTAATATTCATTATATTTTTCTATATAAATCTATTTCACAGATCTCAGCACGATTTTTAGCCGGTAAATAAAAATCTTATAAAGTATAATAATATAATCACTTCACCGTGCACTCTTCGCGAAGCCAAGCTTCGTATTACACTGTGTGTTGCTTCTTGATATAATGCCCGGTGTTATTGATTTAACATCGCGATTTTGCTCCTCATTAGTCAAAGGATTAATTAACCGTAATAGCTCAAAATCAAATTAATTAGCAGCACTTTAATCCGCAACTATTATGGTTACTAACAATTGTCACTCATTAACGAGATTGGTCCGTATTTATAGATCACAAACAAAAACATAATAATAATCCTGCCATATATATACAAATATAATTCTTAATATTTCCTTTTTCACGCATGGACAAATTTCTGAATAATTAGAAGAATGCCGATAATGAACTTAATCATTATTCTTAATTTTGTAATATCTATTTTGCTATTAAAGCAATAAATGCATAAAATTCAAGTATAACTTATATGTATATGGAAATCAGTGCGAATTATTCATCCATGGATCGAGCTAAAAATGTATAAATAAAAAATAATGAAATATATTGTACTCGGTAATAACTGCAATATCTTGCAATATACTCGGGAGATATTTTGCTCGCAAAACATATCATGATTATATGTTATATCGAGCATTAAACATTATATTAAATATCACATTAGAATCTAAGAAAAGGAAGATCGACTTTCCACCGAGTTATTAAGAAATATAGCACATCTACCTGGGTTATCTAAACGAAAGAAGTTCTCGAGAAAATTAAGTAAGGTAATCCAGTCGATTAGGATCGAAGGAAAATGAACATACCTTTCTCGACGCAGACTCAGGTAGACCTAAAGTTACAAATTCCAGCCACGTGCACAAGACACTACTCCAATTACAGAAAATTCACCGAACCAAGTAATTCGTTCATCTGCTCACGACTCGCATTTCTAAAGCCTTATCACGCACCATTTACGCGGTGTCCGATTAAAGGGAATCTCGCGGTCTTAATAGAAAATCTTTGTTTTTTATGAAAAACAACAAAAAATTCAACTTTCACAGTAAAAAAAACGCATTAAAAATACGGCACGAATGCAGGTTTCCAAAGGTGACCTGTGCGTTCCGGTAAATACGAACGGCACGGCGGATTGGGACCGACTAACCGGCTTTCCGCGTCGGGGACCACGCGAGCCGAAGCTTTACCGCGTCCTCTTTAAACCCATCCCTCTGATAGGTCGGTGTCGGTGCAGAAACCGACCAGGTAACTTCCATAGAGGCTGCCACAAAGGTGGAGGCGTATGATTGCTTCTGAAATACTATCACTCACTAAGAAAGTGTTCTAAGAATATGATCCTCCGCTATCTCCGCGGGAATCGCCACTTTTATTACTCTCCGGTGCGCCTGATTGATGGCCGGCAAAACCCACTATTATATTATTATGTTAAAATGGGAATACACTAAGAAATTTCATTTTTTATCCGTGAATAATAAGGTGCGTATAAGTGAACTAGAAATGGCGATACTCTTGAGAACAGTCACACAAATTTATTGCTAACTTATTTATTGCTAACTTTACGCTAATTTATTGCTAGTAGTAACATACTAATAGTGAAGATAGTTGAAGACCTCGTCAGTTTTTTAATTAAACTGTGCTTATGATTTGCGGTTTTTTTAAACAGGATTATAAATACTGTTTTCTTATCGTACGATGCAGTAGAAGTACACCAAATATATATACTATATATTTTATATATATTTTATATATGATATTGAATTCTGTTGTGTGGAACTTGCGACTGAAAAGAATCCGTGCGTTACAGGATTGTTAATATTGATAATAATACAGATTGTTATTGCCGCAATAATTTTTAGCGTGTAAGATTACGGTGCGAAATTCGCCAATAATAAAACCTAGCTATAATAAAGAATTAAAATTTACATGAACATATTATTTGTCGTTTTATCGATAAATTTCCGCATCGGCGGATCAAATGGCTCGCCTAATATCCGCAATAAATAATTGCCGATAAAAATGTATAATCGATGAAAAATACTTTACGATTTCCTAGAAACCAGTTTGAAAATCTTTACCCGATGCGGTAGCATTTGTTAGATCGCGACAAGAAAGTTCTTCCGTCGTCTCCTGAGATCCGCAATTATTCGAATTATCACTGATTTTCATCACAGATCGTTTAACTAAGAAATAAAATAAATATCATATACATGATACTTCGGTGGAATTATTAAAACAAATTGAACTGCGGCAAGATCATTCACTAGGAAACCGGTCGCTTTAATAGAGTCATAAAGGAATTTTTTCATAAAAATACAGTGACAGTAATCACCATAATATGCAGCCATTATTATTGTACTGTTCCGCCATTTGAGTCAGCGCCCTTTTATGCAACCATCAAACCATGCATATTTACAAGTCATCCTTGCCACGGTAATACTTCCTACATGGAAATTAGAATTTTTCCGTCATATTGCAAAAATTGCAGAGTATACAAATCCTTCGAAATAAATTAAACCGTAATCAAAGGGAAAACATTACTACGTAAATCAATATTGAATAACTTTTTCAAATTCCACTGACTGAAAAATATTAAAGTCAAATTGATAGATGAAATGCCATTTTACTGAAATTAAAATATGAAATATGATACTGAAAAAAAAAGAGAAGCATTCAAATCCTTGCAAATAAATTAAACCGCAGTCAAAGGGAAAGTATAAATACGTTATTCAATATTTAACGGGTTGTGGATGTCAATATGTTTAAATTACGTTTGACATCGAATTTTTGAATATTTCCACATTCCATTGGTTGAAAAATATTGGAAACAAATTGAGAGATAAACGACAGTTTCACTTTACTTTTCATGGGAACACCGACACTTTGATATCATTTATTAATTTCGATTTAATTTAAGATCGCTGCCGATATCTTCCAACTAGTTTGAAAAGCAACATAGTATGAACTTGATTTATAATTTCATCGTTATCACTTTAATGTCAGATGCCATTATTGCCACGTTTAATAACCGATTCTAAACCGCCAACGGTAAAATAATAAACAACATCTGTCAATTTACAAGATTTTAAACGTCGAATATCAAGTTCAAGTAAATCGTTAAATCTCACTTAAAAGTGAGTCGCGATTACGCGAAAGATGATACGCGAGTGCCCTTAAGAAGAAATTACTCGTTGCTCCTTATTCGCGCACTTCATTTTCATCTTATTCGAAGCGGTTATTCAACAAAGTTATAGAAGCAGAAATAGAGAATTATGATAAGGAGTACGACAAATTACGAACGTGTCGAGAAATATTTAAATTAATGTAAAGGTGGAGTATAGCACTTTCAAGATTAAACTCGCTCATCTAGCACGATGACCGAGATGCATCTCCCAGTTATGCGAAATAGAGCTCGATAAGATGTCTGGTACTCATCTTTGATTACTCTCATCCGTAAAATATGTTCACGTACCAGCTATTTTTTGAAATTCTCGGAGTTTAAATTGGAGCAATTTCTCTATTTCACTACTCCTCTTATATCTATGTGTATGTACAATGTATATGTATAATGTATACATATGTATGTAGATTTATGGTCTATGAAAATGTACGGATTTCCTGACTACCACATTTGAATATCAGTAAAGTAGCCCAAGAATCTGATGACGCTAATTATACTTTGTCACTGAGAGAATATTTATTTAATTGCAAATATTTTATTTATGAAACTTGAATGAAAGTTTTTCAAGTTTTGATGAAATGTATTAGAGGTACCGGAAAGTAATCAATCATTTTGTGCATATTTTACGAAACCCGATTTACTTTTTCATAATATATAATAATAAAGATAATATAGAATGTTTTAAAAACTGTAAATTATAAATAGAGCATAAAATTTCGAGGTCACACCACATCGCATTAAATCGTTAGGGAGGGTAACATGTATTTATATGCTTAGGAAAGTTGTAATAGGATTAAATTACTTTCCTCTGTACAACCACATTACACCCTCTGTCACGTGCTGATATTGTTAGTGTAACGAAATACTTTCAGAATTCTAGGTAGAAAGTTTGGAACACCTGGAACATCCTTCCCAAAGGTATCTAAAGATTCCTCAAAGAAACAGGTGTTCCAAAGAATTCGGTGCAACAGAAAACGCATCGACCACCATTGTGGATCTATCTGCTGCACAATGACTTACTTATTCGAGCAGATGATACATCAGTTGCAAAAATTGAATGGCGCATATGTTTGCGATCTACCTATATATTCACTGTGGGTAGAGTTGTGAAAGTACTTTCTCCAATAATGCACGAATAATTATATTGATAATATGTATTAGAGCTGTTACCCGTAATGGATCTAATATTATATTTTCTAGCTTAATATAAATGCTGTTTATATTATGATATAAATGTTAAAAATTATATAACAAGATATTGCAGGCGATTATTATTATTATTAATAATTATTCAAATACTTAGGATATTAGAAAATTATTGTTGTTAAAATGGGCATAATATACTAAATAATAAATATATATATTTCATTTTAATTGTAAATATTCTTACGATCAAAATTGGTTTTTGAACATTACTCCTAAATTTACGTCAATTTGGACTCCAATTAGGAAGAAGATAATAACAAAATAAACAAATTAATAATCGTTGACATTATCATATCAAATTAAATTATGTACGCCGATAAAAAAATTCCTCAGAGAATTAAATCTTCTTTGTATTAATATCAACGTACTGCAATGAATAAAGTTTTCTACATCTTAATGTAATTACTTATTGTATTGCAAATTAGAGTTCATATTGCAAAAAATTGAGTCATTGCAATTAGTAATGAAGGTAATGAGAGGTATTTAAAGGGTTATATAGATAATGTATACGGTAAAATCGAATGTTCTTTTCCAATCGTGTCGTATATTTCATATTCGATATAGTTACATGAATTTTATAATATTATTTCAGATAGTTGTAGTAGAGAACTTCTAAAGCGTATTATTTGTAAAGAGTACATGCGTCGAAATCTATTATTAGTTCTGGAGCAGCACGAAAATGTAAACACTATCGGAAAAGCTAATCCTTACAACTCTGTTCGGAGTCTCGATCCCCACCACAGCACGGAAACCGTAGCATTCCAAGCGCCGCGAGTCAGTCAACCCGTAATCACGGCACTGATAACGCCATGTGACAACGCGCGCTAGGTATTACTCCGATATAGTGCGTTTTGTCATATTTAACACGTCGACTGCCGGATTGAAAACCGTGTTATACGACACCTCGGCGCACGCACTTGCAACATGCATATAACATCCAAAAACAAAACTGTTCAAGCGCTCTATGATACTTTGGTTACTTTACATCGTTATTCTAACATTAAGATTAGAGTTTTATTAATATTCACATCGTTGGTCACTGATGACCCCCGCGGTAGTGAACGTGTTACTTATATATTACTATAGTATAATATCTCTTTGTAGTTCTATTTATATCTTTCTAATGTCGAAGTTTTATTTCGACGTATAATCATTATTTATAGTTTCCTTTATTTTGTTTACTACGTGCGTTCGCGTGTCAACATGACCGTGAAAGTTCTTCGTCGTGAAGAAGTTCAACGTATCCTGCAAATGACTGACTTCGGTGAGTCTTGTATAGCTTGGTTCATCTTTATGTTTTTGCATTCATATTTCCTTAATATGAAATACTAGGTAAAAATAGTTGGTTCCATACCAGGTTCCATTTCGATAGTACAAATATGCTTTCGTTTTCTTACCAGAAAGTTAATTACCTGTACCTATAAATACGTATATATAATATCATATATGGAAAGGAAACGAAGGAAGATATTACTTAAAAATTATATTAATAGTACAAGGTCCTTTTAAAACGCAAGTTTAATATTAGTTACGCGTTTCCCCAGTTTTCTTGAACACGGTTGTCTATAAACGACCTTTGTTAATTATTTCCGCTAGAGTAACATTGTAATACGAAGTCTGTAGAGCTCAAACATGACTTCGCTCGTTAAAGCTGTCTTTCGTGTAAGTACTTTAGATCGACAAGTTTCTGGACATGTTTGATATCACGGTTGGCTGATCGTAGTTCAGTCGAAAAAGATAGACTTGTACCAAGTTAAATATCCACGACCCTTAGTTTTCTTGGTAACCTTTTCAAGAGTTTGGCCTCCCAGAATACAAACTCAGGAAGGAAACGCTTTATCAATGTCGTGTCTCGCTTGCTCTTCCTCAATTTCTTAACCCCGATTACACGAACACAAACCAGACGCCCAGATAAAACATATTTGCATAAAGACCACCCACGGATTTTCCCGAGTACAAAGATTGATAATGTGATTACCAAAATTGCTACTCAAAAAGACACCATCTCCCGAAATATAGCAAGATTAAAGGAAGAAATAGATTTACATACCAATGGCCGATGTCTTTTGGGATAAGTAAAAAGCCTTCTCGAGAATCTTTTGATTTATTCCTTTTTTAAAACTGAGAATTATTACTGTCTTAATTGCAAATCAGAGAATGAATTATTACATACTTAGTTACTTAAGTCGTTAAGTGTACAGCGTAATAATTCGGTGCTGCTAATTAAGGTACATGTCATTATGTTACGCATAGAATTGAATTGGAATGTTCAACATTTATTATATATATTGGCATGCTGTTACACGTAGTTTAATTGTTAATTTAATGAATGGATAATTAATTTTGATTATTTGTATGCCAATTTTAACCGAAAATGATTAGATTTATATTAATATTAATCTTAATATTAATATTTATATTAATCATTACATTTGCAGAATTGAAAACGGATAAAAGAATATTCATTATGTAGCAAAAATGTTTGTATCGATCTAAATCTTTACACGTAATTTAATTGTTACTTAAAGTGAATAAATAAAATGACAGAATACATAATTAATAGAATTTTCATTCTGTTTATGGTAATTTTAATCGAAAATAATTAAACTTACATGACTAATTACATTAAGTACCTTAGAAAACGGGTTAAATAAAATGCATTGCGTGCATCCATCTCTCTATTTAGCAAAAGATCAATAATTATTTACACGCGAAATGAATAAAACGGTACGCGAATATTTCCACGTTTCATATTTCGAGAGGAATAATTTTCCCGTCAAATAAAACAAAACAAAACAAAACAATATTCATCCCTTGCGGGGA
This sequence comes from Nysson spinosus, assembly GCA_910591585.2. Classification (NCBI taxonomy): domain Eukaryota; kingdom Metazoa; phylum Arthropoda; class Insecta; order Hymenoptera; family Crabronidae; genus Nysson; species Nysson spinosus. The sequence continues at coordinate 6,224,148 of OU342843.1, read as the reverse complement.
TCGAACCCGCGACCTTTGGATTAGAAGTCCAACGCGCTATCCTCTGCGCCAAAGGGACGTCCTCTTCGGCTACGAATTAGACGAGAAGTAGTCGATATAGTTGTACTATAACTACATTTTGCACATTCCACACATTTACAACCAACCCTTTCACTTTAATGTTAACCTTTTTAATATCCAAGAGCCGAAATATTGGTTCCGCTGTTTTTCTCAGAAATACCTTCAGCCGACATTTCGGCTTTTCCAAATTCTCACATTTCTGAGCTGAAAAACAGTGTCATTTCTAAACTGAAACATTGTTATATTCAGAGTTAAAGAACTTTATTTTCCGAAAAAATATGTTGATGTAAGTGTTAATAAATACTTTCAAAAATGCATATTTGCAAGATATTTCTGGATGGTCCATAGAAAAATTGTAAGGTACTAAAAGAACTAAAACACACACGATCAAATGACGTAGAAGTACTTTAATAATGAAAATGATATCCCTGAGATTAAATCATATCAAAATAGCAATTATTCCTTGCTCATCATAACGCTGTTAAAAGAATCTGCGAGGAAAAATTCGTTCGCGGAAAAGTTTGAAATTCATAGGAACAGGGAACACTTGTCTGAAATTCGTAAGAAAGAAGCGGATGAATAAAGTATTCATTTTTAAATGGTCACTATTTCTGGCTCGCCGTAGCAGTGTGAAAAGAATTTGCAAGGAGGCATTAGTTTGCGGAAGAATGTTGAAATTCACGGGAACACTTGTCCGAAATTCGTAAGGACACTTTAGCACACGTGTAGAAAAGACGATAAGAGTGACGCCAAGCGTGGCCCGTCGTTGACCCGCAGAAGAGTGCAAACAAAAAACGAGTGTATTTGCGTTGATACTCTTGAGTGTCGAGGGGGCTCGTGTTAAATACCGAAAATAGTGAAGAAACATTGTCCACTACACAGGAAAGCACAAACGTTCGTTTACACAGATCCATTCCCCCGGCAATTTTGTTCCTACGACTTCCTGTTATTTTTTTGTGTTCACGGAAAGGACGGAATTTTACTTTACTTGTTTCCTTTACGACGTTAGTATCGCAGAAATAAAATGATACCGTGGATCGGAATAAAGACAAGGGTTTTGTTTATCGTAGTATAAAGCCGTGGTTGGTTCATTTCTTGTTTATATTGGTTTGTTATAAAGGTAGATTAAAAAGAAGATTGCAATCGTTACTTTTTACACGTAGAAGAAAAGCCGAATGAAACTTAAGTAAAGAAGCTTAAGCTTCAGTTTAAATACATCGATTCAATCTGAGGGAAAGTTTGCGTTGAATGTTTTTCTTCTATAGTTCTTTCCCAATCTCTATTGATTCTACTATGGTATTAGTGCTTCGCCTAAAAACAATGATGAAGTTAATTTAACTAAATTGAAACAAAGGATTCCTGTAATCTGCCGTTTATATTTTATGTGTAAATTTTACTCGATAAATGTGATTGAGTTTATGTAAATGTTATCTTTATTAATTTCATTAATAACTGCCAAGATGCGAATTTGAAAACGCGGTTGGGAATTAAAGACATTTGAGAATTAAACAAATATTTACGTTGAAGAGTTTGCGATACAATTGAAAAGTGAAAAAATGAATAAAATGCCAGAATTAAGTAAATGGATAACATGTGGTATTCGAGAATGAGAAAATGAAGTATAATATATTCGACGGGTGAAAAAATAAATAAAATGTCAGAATTAACTGAACGGAAAATACGGGACATTTGAGAATGGCAGTTTCCTTTTACCATTTTCAAGTGACTTTTCTCTTCCCTCATTTTTTGTTATTCTCTGGTGGAAAATGAGAAACGCAAAGAACACCGTCTTACACGATATTCCTCTTCTTCTGCCACTCACCTTTTCCTCGTTTTACACTTCGGTTTCACGATGATAACCCTTCGTAAAAGTCTGGTTAACTCGGGATTCTCCTTCTCTCTCCGCAACTTTACAATGGATTTTCCAAAAGTTTCCCCGAGAATGCTCATTTCTCGTAGAAATTCACGAGAGGCCATTTGTCGAAGACTCGCTCGATATAATTATTAATTAAGGTCGACGAGTTCACAGTGCGCGCTCTGATTAACGTGGTTGAAACATTTGCGTGCAGAATATTGTTGTTTTCCTAAACTTCCGCGATTTCATGCTTTTCTCCTCGTTTTTAACATTTCTGGAACTAGTGTTCAAATTAACTCGATATTATTCGAACTTAATGTCACATGGAGGTAGATATGAACTTCGTAATTTTATTCACTCGCATTTGATAATCTGTTTTATGAAATTTACAAAAGTTACTTCGATAATAAAATTTCATCGTATTGTATTCTTATTCAAGATTAAAAACATTGTAATAAAATCCATGTACGAAAGTCATTGGAATTCATGTTGTCTGAAACATTCAATATTATACTAGTTTCATTCGATTCGGAAAATTTCAATTAACCGTGGTACCACAAGTAACGATGCCGAAGTAAGATGAAACGAATTATCTCTTATGTAACGTTATTTCCTATCAACGCGTTACATCGAAATCGTGTTATACGAGATCCTATCTAACCAACTGTTGCCGGCAAATTATTCGACTTAATAATCAAGCTATAATTTGGTGCAGAAAGTGAGGCATTCGGTTGGATATTTGAATATGAGTTAAACACTGCAGGTTACTGATGATTGATAATAAAAGAACAAAGATTATCGAGGTTTGAATATCGAGGTTTTAATCTCACTGCCTGGTGAGTATGAATTACACTTGGCTGCTAGTTACACAATTATCGGTAGTTTTTTATTAGTGAAAGTTTCGAAAAAGTTGCGGGTCGACAGGTGGCTCCGTATAGTGTGGTTTGCTGACACTTTTGCTGCTATCCACCACCTCGACAAGCAGCAGCCCTGGTTAGCCTGCGGTTAGCAGCCCCTGCCTGGTGAAACCGCCTACTGTGCGCCTGCCGCGCGGCAACCCCTACTTTCAGTGCTACCGCTTCTTTCGTCGAAAGCGTTACGTCCGCGTCTCCCAACATCTCTTCCCTCGCGTATCTTTTTATCAGCATCGTCACCGAACAGTGATAGTTGGCTTCGCTTATCAAGGTGTTACAACAAACCTCACTTTTGAACTATTTTACAATACCACATACTTCTGTGAGGTACTCTGCTTTGGTTCCGATTAACGCGTTGGTTTTGTGTACCGTTCTATTTCTTTGTTGTCAGCTACGAAACTGCAATCGAAGTTGCCGGGTTTTAAGGGTGTGTTATGTAAATATTTTTACGCCGTGCAAGTATTGCTCTTTGACGTGTGATGTATCGAGGCATATTTATAATATCGGGGTGAATGTGGTGCGTTGTTTTCATCGATATTGTTTCATCGATATTGAAGTGCTGTGGTTGATTGTGGATCATTTTGATGTCGGGATTGGAATTCTTTCTGGTTAGGAGGTTTGTTGGGTTCTTTTTGGTTATGTTTTTAGTATGTTTATTATGTTTTGGGTGAATATGATTCCGCGGGAAGTAAATAATAGTGCTTGATACACGAAGCCGATTAAGTTTTTCGAATGCGTGTTTAAGATTTAAATTGATTGCACTGTTTCTCATAAAGGGAGTTCTCATTTTTAAATATTGTAGGAAAATATAAGACAGAGAAATCGAGTTGTACTTGGTGCTTAATACGCGAGTTTTTCTACGTTTCTTGAATGTGTGCTTGACATTTAAATTTGTTACACTGATCGCCAGAAAAGTAGCTCCAATTTTTAAAGTCGTTTAAGTTTGATTGTTGACACGACACCGATTAAAATTTGCAGAATAATTCGTAGAGTTAATTCACAAGTATTTCAGTTTCTGGCAAATATCACATAGTATGGAAACTTTTCTTTGGAGTTATAACAAGTTTCGTGTTATGATGATTAAGATCTTGTTCACATGATTGCGCGAGTGCAATTCCGGCTCCTTCTTTTACCACCCCAGATCTTATCAGTAGTGGTTGATTAAAATTTTCATGAAAACCCGTTCACCCGCCGTTTTCTCTCGGCGAATTGCACGTCTAAATTTAAAGATTGCATTGCAACTGACTCACGGAAAGAAGTCGAACATAAGTTTCGTTTTACATTCCTGGACAAGATTTACGGCTACGTCAGAGATACCAGAAAGAATATAAATTCCGATCAATCTTCTTATCGATGAAAATGTTCTTCCATATTAATAATCCATATTAAAATAGAAAGACACATCTTATACATATTTTATGTTCGAAATACTCTTTTAAAATGATTTATTTTATCAAATCAATATTCCATTTCTACGGTTAACTTGTTTTAATATAATTCGGTAGAAGCCTTAAATCTCTACCGCTGTTTCTTGTTCATTTCATAATAACAAAATATAATTAATTTATATATATTAGTAATAAAAACGTAATTAGAAATTGAAATTATATATAACATATAATCATTTATTATATATTTTCTCAGTGATAGTTTAATTTAATGAGACTTTGTTGGTGACACCTTGAATGACGCAAAATAATTCGAAAATGTGAACCAATAGAAAACGTGTGTGAATAATTGCATATATTATTTCACCGTTCTAGTTGGACGATGAATTAAAATGCAAAACATTTGATATTCGAAAAGTGCGGAGAACACGAAACACCGAATCCGAGTAGAATAACGTAGAATAGTTTTTAGTGAGTAGAGGAACAATTGACATTGAATTCGTTTATTCGATAAAGCCAGTGTTTGTGTGCACTACCGAGAAAGACCGATATAGATCCGAGAAGAACGTAAATCGGTTTTCTTCTCGAACTTCGTCCCGAATTGCAATCTCAGACGAATCGTTATATCAATCGGAATATCAGCGGAAGAGTTCGCCTAGAAAATTCTGTTTCATCCTCGGTAAGTGACGTTCCCGAAATACAATATTCCGCCATAAATTAAATAATTGCGAAATACGCATTGAATTTGCACGAACCATTACCCAAACAGATTAGTGTTAACCTTTACAAGGTATTTCTATATGGTACGTAGGCAAATTCTAAGGTACAAATATATATTAAAAATCGTTCATATATTCTTGGTAATAAAATATCGCTTAAAACTGAACGTGAAATGAAACCGATTATTAGATACACCGTGAAATTTGAAGCATATTATTGGTTCGCAAATGATTTACACAAACTTGTCTCAGGATGTTATCGATTATGGAGGTAGAGTGAGGTTTATAGCCTGGTAATTCTCCTAAGTATAGAACTGAATTTTGGTTCTCTTGGGGAAAGAGAATTCATTTTCGATAGAGTGCCTCGAAATAAATGATTCGTTCTCGTTTATCAAAATCACTTACCTCTATATATATCGAAAAGTACGTAGATACGTAAGCGCGTAAGAATCGTTGAATTAGTTCACCGAATATTGGACGGAAGTTTGGTTCTTGCGTTTGTTCTGAATCGTTTATGATTGATGACGAAACACCTACGATAACACGAAACACTATTATTAATAGCATACTATATTTATATGCAATTATAAGTTATATATATGTATATCAGAAAAGTACCCGACCGCCATAAATATCAAGTGAATTATTCGCAAAATAAAAGTTTGGAAATATAAACCAAAATCAGTTTCTATTTGTAATAAACACGGATTACTTTATTTTACCATAACGTATACAATTTTTAAATAGCAAATTTTTATTTGCGAACCTTTAATTCTAAACGAAATTGATTTAATACCTAAAGCAACGAACTGCATTCAAATTGAATATTATCTCGATTCGTTGTAACTTTATTTATTTAAGTAATGCGGTGTATATTAAAAATGTTTCACGACTAATATTTTAATCCGTTTCGATTTTGTAAACTTTTTTCCTTCACGTTTATCAACACGAAAGATAATTTCAATTTATTTTATTACTGGAAACGTGGACAAATGGAAACACTATTTCCTAGAACACAAAATCAGAAACGTTGTCGCAGATTAATTACAAACACTTATTTCGCATAGGTTTTACACGGGTGTTCAATAAATATTTATGAGAAAGGTGTGAAAAATCACTCGTAAGCAGTAGCAAGTACATTATTTAGCGTAAAGAACATTGTATCAGATAAGCAACGACATTATCTTGGCAATACACTTGCTGAGTTTTTACGCATTCACAATAGGAACTTTCACCTTGGACGTGATTAATATCCTGCATGCCCCAAAGTTTCGCAATTATTTTATAATTGTCGAACTTTTCATTGTAACGCGAATACACCGCTACTTCCAGTGTCATTTGTTCATTATTATTTATCAGAAATTAAATTTGTTTTCTATTCTACATTGTTCCGCGTAGCAGAATTAAATCTCTCAAATTCAATTTCTCAACATGAAGAATAAATTGACTTTTGAAATACTGGATTAATAAACCATTGATTTGCTGTCGAGCTATTATTGAATTTTATTTTATTTTATTAAACATAATATATTTCAATCTAGTATGTTTTGCGTTATTACAGTTAAGAGACATTCTCCACGCCACATGTCATACATAATTGAATAAATATATATCGACACATAAAAATGTTGTCTTTGAAATTTCCTTAAAAATCGGCATGAATTCTTTCAGCAACCGAATACATTTAATATAGGAAAGAAAAACAGGTCGATTTTCGAATTATAATAGATGGTTTTAAATACGAGTATCATATTAATTATTCGAAGTAGAGTACGTGGTGGAAACTCGAGAACAAAAGGAGCGTAGGAGTCTTATTTTAATCGATAAATCTAAATGCAACGGGGTTGTTAACGCGATAGAAAAGGGTTCACATGGGCAACGTACGACAAATGAAAGCTAATTTATTCAGTACATCAGCATAAAGTCACTGCAGGAATAGCAAATTAATATGTATGCATGCAACGTCTCGAGGCTTGTTCCGCGGACCAGCGATATTTTTGCTTTAAGTATTTTTCTAAGAATAAATTGATATTTAAATTCGCTTGATATATGTGCGTGATATACTTGCGCATTAATGCGTACCTCAAGATAGTGCACCGATAAGAGTCCACCGCCGTGGAATCTCTAGTTCTCAATGGTTAATATACAGTCATTAATTATATTAAAAATAGCTTGCATAATTCAGGGCTGCGATATAACTTCCCGATGTAACGTTTTATTGGAATTGTTTAATTTAAGCTCGCAGTTGTAAGCTCCAACTTGCCGTTCGTTTCGAAAAAGTTATACTATTATGAACTAAAGATAGAAGAACTGGGAAAATATATATATTGATTATCAGTAGAACTACCAACAATACACTCAACTATGTTTTTATACTTATATATATGTATGTCCATAAAAATAAGGGTGGACGGCAAAAAATAAGTTAATCGATTTAATTAAGTTTATTATGCAACATAGGCTGCAGAAAACTTCAGAAAATGGAGCGTTATAAATACGAATATTTTTATTAAAATACTGCGGCCCCGCCATTTTTATTTCTTTCGTAGTTCTAGTGTTAATGAATACAGAAACATTTCCAGCACTTGTATCAACACATGTTGTTTTTATAGAGGTAAAACTCATTAACTACATGGTTTCAAAAACTCTTTTTTACATTTATTGCTTTTTATTATTACTCTTTGTTATCCGTTTCTTGGAGAAACCATGATTTTTACATGAAAATGTAAGTTAATGAATTTTTATAACCTTGATAACAATGATAATAATTTTTCTTTGATAATCTATTCGTGCTTTGCTCGATTGTGCACACTCAGGATATTGTGATTGTCATTGTCATTGTGCATTGTAAAATTTCGTTAGCATGTGCCATTATCCACCTAGGACGATGTAGGAAGTCCTACATGCTCTTATCGTCTGGAACCAGTTCATTGACGATTAAATTTGGTTGATTGTGTACTGTATAGGGTAGTACCTCTGCTTCTCTTGCATAAAGGGCCGAAATGATGGCTAATGATAGCAATTAAGCTTATCTGGAAGCAAATATGTCGAATCAAATTGCAATCTTATTAGAAGTACAATTTCCACTCTCTCAAATATATTATTACTTCTAGTAATTAACATTACAGAATGCTAATGTTTCATATAAATCGTTTCAATACGAAATTCAATTAATATACTGTCGTTATAATCGTAAAATTCACTAACTACAATTTCGCCATTCTCTTCTTCAAATATAATGACTTATAATAACAAACACGGTTTTACTAGTCAGTACAGGCAGAATCTATTGTAATATCTGTTAACGACTTGCCATGTTCAAATATTTGATTTCGTGAACATTGGAATTTTAATTATAAATAAATACGAAAACTAAAATTAATGAATTTGATCTCTATAACAACGATTTGTATTGCCAAATTAATACTTTCCGAAAGCAATCCTTTGATGTGCAAATTAACACTAGAACTACCAAGTGGGTCAAAATGACTTGTCTGCTATTTCTAGTTCAATTATTCCAATATACCACCGCGAATTGTTCGAGATTTGATATACTGTTATTTGAAATACATAACACGAATACTTGTATCCATTAATTAACTTCAATTCTCCAGCCATAATTTATATATAAATAAATGTGTAAGCATAATCGAGTGTATATTCGATAGTTCTAGTGTTAATATACCGCGATGCAGAAGAAATAGAGAAAGCTGTTTGCGCTGTGTATATTCTGACGATGGAAATGATATCAGTATAAGATTCATAAAAAGTATATAAAGAGTGCATTATTTCCGTGGAACGGAGATAATGTTGAAGTCCGTATATGGGTCGGCGGGAAATATTGAAAGTTACAAGAACCCGTGACCCTCTTGTCGATTTTTCTTCTGGAAGTATTTCCCGTGTTCTCGATCTGGTAGAGATCCGTGGTATGAATACGTGGTGCAACGGGTTGCAGGCATCGAAGCATATTTCTTGTAATATAGGATGTCTGTTGGTCGGACTGTCGGATATTCAGATTTCAAAGTGTAGCTTGGAGGCACGAGAGATGAAAAACGTTTTGAAATGAAAGTCATTCGACTCTCTATATGCCGAACTTAAAAGATTTGTGCTTACTAAGCTTCCGCGGTCGATATTTTTTCCCGGAATAGTTCCAGCAACAGTTTTTATTGCCCGGCAAGTTAAAGCTTTTAATGCGATCCAGTACTTCCAGATATTCGTGTTGTCTCTTTCACCTTTCACAAACATTATTTCTCTTTAATTGATTCCCCATATCATCCACGGCTGTTTAGCGAAATTTATTTTGCTTTGCGAGCTGCAAAACGGATTTTAATTTACCCTTGTTTTATTTGGGAAATGTTTCGGGTATCGGAGTACAAAGGGAACCCTAGCTAGTAATTGATTTTAAAGACGGCACTGTTTTTGTTTGTTTTATGTTGCACTCTTTAATTTGCATTTCAATGAGCTGATTTTGCTATGGGGGGAAATAATTTCCACGCGAGTTGTACGGTTTCCAATTTTCAGACGAGTCTGTTGAAATAAAAACGTTTACTCTTCTGAATCGTGCAGATTTAAAACAATAGAGAAGTATGAAGATAAATAAATGGATTTAAGTAATTTTACTTTTATACAATTTTATAATATCTGCTATTATAGTAAACTATTCTGGGCAGAAATATATTAACGAACACACAGGCTGAAGCTCGAAGCATATTTTCACAGGAAGATCATTATAAAATGATCAGCACGTATTGAGTACCTTTATGAAATTTTACTTTCCTAGAATATTCTAATATTTGGTATTATATTAAAAAATGCAGGTCTACTGCGATGAATATGTCAGGTATCTCTGAAGTACCTAATTGAAACGAATAAAGTATTGTTCCCTATAATATTGGATATTCGGTTAAATCGATTGAATGTCTTTAACCTCGATGAATTCATTAGAATATTTGTAAAATATTGGCCAAGCTTCGAATAAATAGGAATATTTGTTCAGTTCACGAGAATGGCTGCGCTTCGTGGAGAGCTTTACGGATCAGTTACTTAATTAAATACGTTTTTCTTGATAAAACGATCCGATGTCAGTAGCAGAGGCACCACTGAAACATTAAGAGTTGCTCCTGATTTTCAAAGGAAGTGCAAGAGAACGGAAGAAAGAATAACAAGGGAAAACGTAATTTAGACTCTGCTTCTTAAGAATATTTGCGGATGTAACAAGACTGTGAATCTTATAGAATTAAATCCTTGAAACTTGCGAATATAAAACTAAAAATTACAGTCCAATAATTAATCGATTAAATTCATCAATTAATCCTCTTAATACCCGAAAGCTGAAATACTGGCTCTGTCTTTCTTACGAATACCTTGAACCGACATTTGGGCTGTTTAAAACTTTGACATTTTTCAGCCGAACAATTTTCCAATCTTCATTTTAACAACATATCGATTTTAATAGACATCTTCAAAAATGCATATTTGAAACTCTGTTAGTTTCTTCTGCTAATTTCCGTGAAAATTTTCATCACGTTTTATTTGCTACGTATATGGTAGAATTTTAAATTACAGTGTGCCAGATAAGAATGCCTCTCATTTCAGCCGTGCAAGATATATTCAATCGAAATTGATTAACATCATTATTAGACATTTAGACAGGAACTTATTAATTTCTGATAGCAATTATTGCAAGTTTCGTAAATATAATATTCCTTTATCTCGAAAGTTGCATGTACCGCAGGGATCACCGTACTTCATATATTCACGAAAGAAACTATTTCGATTATGACAGGAATTGGATTATATTAGGATACGGGGATAAATCCCTAGATCGGTTTAAGCTTCGAGGCGGGGTAACCGTACTTATGGGAGACGAGCTAAGTGAGATCTATAAAGTAACTATAGATCTAACGGATATCAGTGTGGTCTTTTCCCAAGAAATACTACCGAACTCCATTGTATCCGTAAAGTGTTCCAATGTTTGACGATGCATTAGCACCATAAATGCCACGAAAGTTCTATATACACCATAAGTTTTCGAATCTCCGTAGAGTCGAAGCATCTTCCATTCTCAATAAGCAGGATCCATTACTAACGAGTATTTAATCGATAGTACTTAATTCCCTTATCATATTACCTTGCAGTGAATAAACGTTTCACTTACTTAGATTCATTTGGATTTATGTGGCATCATATTTCGAAAAGAGTCTTATTTTAACAGAATTTATTGAAGATTAGAAAATGTCTTTAGAGTCCATAGAATTTCTATTCACTATTTAATTAGTATCAGTGGTACTTCATTCCCTTATCATATCAGCTCGTAGTGAAAGAAATTTGATATATTTCGATTCATTTCGCTTTATTTATTTCCGTACTTCTCTAAGATTTTGAATCCTTAGGATTCAAAAGAGAAAAGAGTCTTCTTTCAGCAGTCCGTGCTAAAAATTGAAGACTACTCTTCGCGTATAAATTGTAAGGTCACAAAGATCAGAAAATAATATTGTACTTTCATGGCGAGATTATACCATACTCTGCTAGCCACGTTGATGTCGAAGCTGTGCTTAGGGATTTCGAGTGAGTAGCTCTTAAAATTCGCTGCAATAAATTCCGAAGTACTAACGCGTGGTTGGTGGACGTGTTTAAAAAAGCTTGGAAGTGAGGAATGCGAATGTGGAACGAACATCATGGCCGTCACGGGGTTTCGAACGTAAATGTTCTGTACAAGGACAGAACTTCAGAGAACGAGAGTGTCATAGATCCCTCGGGAGAACCTCGGGCACATATGTCACGGGGCCACGCCTAGATTTAACACTAGCTTTAGTTTCTACTAATACGAGCTGAATAAAAAAGCTGAAATAAAAGATACCCAACCTTGATACTCCACAAGGTTGGATGGAAATTCTTAAAACGAGGGAACTACCACAGCAGTTAAAATTAGGGCTCCGCAGAATTTCATAAAAAAATCATATTCATAATGTTCCGTTTTCTGAAATTGTCTGTGCCTCACGTTGCATAAGTATTTTTTGTATAATTCATAATTTGGCAGCATTTCTGTATTGAATTTGTTGTACGAAAGTGACGAGGTTTCAGAACAGCCTAGTTTACGGAACTATTAAATTATTGTTTAATTTGTTATTTAAGTATTTTCTCTTGTACAACTTACATAACTGTTAAGTTGAGATATATTAAATCATATTTTTTAACACATCGAGTTTCTTTGTGTGTATTGAAACAGGGAGATGAAACCCAACGTTTTATCATTGTAATCTAGATAAATGTTAACCACGTAACGTAAGGTTTTGCGTGTGAAAATCATTGTGCTTTCAAAAAACGGCTCGTTTGAGGAATATCTACTTTTTTCTGAAAAAAAGACTTGGAATGTTCAATATTTGCTATTTCTGTTCGTGAAGATTAGGACAATGTAATGTTTTAATAGTGTCGGTTTCTGAAAGAAGTGTTTAAATCCGCAAGAAATATGTGGCATGACATAATTGTTCAAATAACATATATTGTTTAAAAACAATATTAAATCGTATATATTTGTTACACTAGTGTTAATCTATTCTTATGCTATTATTATACTATAGGTATACTATTAGTATAATATTATTATACTATTGTTATAATATTCCACTAGATTTATTATACTATTGTCGACGTTCTGAATTGGAATGTCTTATAAATTTCGGAAAATTCAATTTTCGAAGAAAACGGGGGATAATGCTAAAGTAGTTGGAAATATGTTGAAGTGCGAACCAGAAATGCGAAGTATCGATTATCGAAATATTGGATATAGCAAAGCTGTCGTAAAGAACAAACACCGGAACCAACGCTTGGTTTATAAAATAGCAGACAATAGAGAGATCCGAAATTGGACTGTCTTGTGGTTTCCAAGTTGTTGACAAGTTCTAACATTCTCGAGAGGTTTGTGAAAATACTACCAGAAATTCTCGTAATGTGCAGTATTTTATGTTTCTTGGATCATCGCAGAAAGTGCTAGAAAAGGAAGAATTGATATAATCTTTAATTTATATAATTTTTAATTTATAATCTTTAAACATTATTGAAGTGCGCCATGCTTCTTCTTATATTATATCATTTGATTATCGTAGTTAATACATGAATCAGTAAAAAGGTACGATCTACCATCGATTTGGGTTGTTCAGAAGCGATTTTGGCGACTTTTAATTTTTGACAATTTTTGAAGGTATACCCCTTTACATTTTGTCGACTTTGGTTCGACCCATTTTTGACTAAAAAAAATTTTTGAACCACTTCTTTCGACCAGAAATCATCCTAGAATATATTTATACATCATTTACCATCGATTTGGGTCATCTAGAAGCGATTTTGGCGACTTTTAATTTTTGACAATTTTTGAAGGTATACCCCTTTACATTTTGTCGACTTGGGTTCGACCAATTTTTGACCAATAAAAATTTTTTAACCGCTTCTTTCGACCAGAAATCGTCCTAGAATATATTTATACATCATATGCCATCGATTTGGGTGGTTTAGAAGTGATTTTGGCGACTTTTAATTTTTGACAATTTTTGAAGGTATACCCCTTCACATTTTTTCGACTTGGTTTCGACCCATTTTTGACCAATAAAAATTTTTTAACCACTTCTTTCGACCAGAAATCGTCATAGAATATGTTTATACATCATATACCATCGATTTGGGTTGTTCAGAAGCGATTTTGGCGACTTTCAATTTTTGAGAATTTTTGAAGGTATACCCCTTCACATTTTTTCACTTGGATTCGACCCATTTTTGACCAATAAAAATTTTTTAACCGCTTCTTTCGACCCAAAATCGTCCTAGAATATGTTTATACATCACCCACCATCGATTTGGGTCGTTTAGAAGTGATTTTGGCGACTTTTCATTTTTGACAATTTTTGAAGGTATACCCCTTCACATTTTTTCGACTTGGGTTCGACCCATTTTTGACCAATCAAAATTTTTTAACCGCTTCTTTCGACCAGAAATCGTCATAGAATATGTTTATACATCATATACCATCGATTTGGGTTGTTCAGAAGCGATTTTGGCGACTTTCAATTTTTGAGAATTTTTGAAGGTATACCCCTTCACATTTTTTCGACTTGGGTTCGACCCATTTTTGACCAATCAAAATTTTTTAACCGCTTCTTTCGACCAGAAATCGTCCTAGAATATGTTTATACATCATTTACCATCGATTTGGGTCGTTTAGAAGTGATTTTGGAGACTTTTAATTTTTGAGAATTTTTGAAGGTATACCCCTTCACATTTTTTCGATTTGGGTTCGACCCATTTTGACCAATACAAATTTTTTAACCGCTTCTTTCGACCAGAAATCGTCCTAGAATATGTTTATACATCATATGCCATCGATTTGGGTGGTTTAGAAGTGATTTTGGCGACTTTTAATTTTTGACAATTTTTGAAGGTATACCCCTTCACATTTTTTCGACTTGGTTTCGACCCATTTTTGACCAATAAAAATTTTTTAACCACTTCTTTCGACCAGAAATCATCATAGAATATGTTTATACATCATATACCATCGATTTGGGTTGTTCAGAAGCGATTTTGGCGACTTTCAATTTTTGAGAATTTTTGAAGGTATACCCCTTCACATTTTTTCGACTTGGGTTCGACCCATTTTTGACCAATCAAAATTTTTTAACCACTTCTTTCGACCAGAAATCGTCATAGAATATGTTTATACATCATATACCATCGATTTGGGTTGTTCAGAAGCGATTTTGGCGACTTTCAATTTTTGAGAATTTTTGAAGGTATACCCCTTCACATTTTTTCGACTTGGGTTCGACCCATTTTTGACCAATCAAAATTTTTTAACCGCTTCTTTCGACCAGAAATCGTCCTAGAATATGTTTATACATCATTTACCATCGATTTGGGTCGTTTAGAAGTGATTTTGGAGACTTTTAATTTTTGAGAATTTTTGAAGGTATACCCCTTCACATTTTTTCGATTTGGGTTCGACCCATTTTGACCAATACAAATTTTTTAACCGCTTCTTTCGACCCAAAATCCTCCTAGAATATGTTTATACATCATTTACCATCGATTTGGGTCATCTAGAAGCGATTTTGGCGACTTTTAATTTTTGACAATTTTTGAAGGTATACCCCTTTACATTTTTTCGACTTTGGTTCTACCCATTTTTGACCAATGAAAATTTTTTAACCGCTTCTTTCGACCCAAAATCGTCCTAGAATATGTTTATACATCATTTACCATCGATTTAGGTAATTTAGAAGCGATTTTGGCGGCTTTGAATTTTTGACAATTTTTGAAAATATTGAACCCTACCCTATAATATGCAATATAGGATCTATATAATATTGAATATGAAACCCATATAATATCTAATATATATCGTATATAACTAATGAGAGGTTGAAATTCCCCGTGACACTTGCGTTGCTGTGTCATCTTCCTAACACCCAACAGTAGTGATCCTCGATGTCGATCGTAACATATATAGAAAAGAAGGAAGAAGGTAAAGGAAGGTATAGAGGAGGCAAAGTAACTTTTAATGAACAGCTTAAGGCGTATTCCGGAATCAGCCGCAATTCTAAAACCCAAATGAGGGTGGCATTAATGTTATCAGTGCGGTGAAAAAGTATTTGGTTATTTCCTCCGATATAAAGGGGAACATTCATAGAGCATTTCTTACGGGGCTGACACGTAGTAAAGATCATATCTCGGACATAAAACAGTGACGAGGGTGAGAGAGAAAATCCACGAATTGAAGGGAGCCATTAATCCAGTGCTTACTAGCAATGATAAGGGAGGAATCATTCTTTTATTCGAATTAATAATACTTTCTATCTCTTGTTTCCTACTTCTTCCACAAGCCTCGATTTGTATCTATATAAAGGCTTAAAGGATATCACGGCAGGGATCTCCAATATTGATTTTGGGAAATCGCTCGGAAACCGAATATTTTGTACGCGATCCGGAAACTCCAAATATAATAAAACCATCTTTTTCCGTTTCCCTCTGCTGCACGTTTTTTATTCGCATCGAAGTGTGCGTATGTTTTTATCTACATAGGATTTTATGTGTTAAAGGGAAGTTGTCACTCGAATATGAAGACTCCCAAAACATATTTTTCTCGAGAAAGAATAGGGTGAGAAATGTGTAAACAAAACATCAACATGCGCAACCTTTTTAATATAGAACTAGTGACAATACTAATTATGTACATATTGTAAAATAGTAATTATTACATATCTGTTAAATGCTTTATATCTCATGTCACAATTCTACAATAGGTATAATAATTAATATACAGATATATAAAGAACATATAATATAAATCTAAGTCGGTTTTATTAAATATCCGAAGAGATATGTCTCCGAAAAAAATGATATTACATCGTAGTCAGCAAAAGGCGTTATATTCGCCACGATGTTTTTCTCCCTGACCCTCCACGGGGAATAATTAATCCCCGTCGATTTAATCCGATTATCATTCGCCAAGGTAACTACCGAGTTATATTAAAACGTTCGAAGGTCTTTTCACGCCGCGAATTTCTCGATTCGCTCCCCTTTACAAAGGGGGTTCCTCTACGAATTGGGAGAAAGAACCGTAAGTCACCGTATGATAAGAACCCACCCTTTAGGGTTGCCACTTTTCTACGAGGGTGGGTTCTGTCTTAATTCTGCCTTCAAAATCTTGTTTACGAAGACCACGATTTCCGTTTATTCTTCCTACTTTAAATGTCTCGATCGCTTTCTAACTTGGAAACGCGTGAAAACAGATATCCTAGAAATGAAAATATTATATTATTAGGTCTGTTGGAAAATTCTGTCCGTTCTTTTAGTAAAGAAAAATAGTCGAATTTTATGCTGTTTATTAATATTTAATTAACAATGTGAATTGCATTAATGATGATAACTTCATCGTAAAAATGGATCTTCTTCCAAGATGTTGTAGAGAATATCATCATCTATCACTGGAAAGTCTTTCAAAGCGTGGTTAGTCTTCGAGGTTAAAGTTTCCGACAGTTTTACGTGTTTTCGCAGCACTTTTTCCTTGTTGATATTCGTAAAGTTTACACTGCCGCAGATGAATCCTATCGATAGACATCTTTCCTTCGATATTCCTTCGTACATACTGATGATGAAACATTTCTTTCATTAATTATTAATTCATAGAATTCAATTTTGATTATTAAATTTTCAGGTTGAGGCTACCGGGGAAACACTTCATCGAAACATCCCCATCTTTTTCTCCGCAGTGCATCATTTTCACCGAGAAATATATCGAGGTCGAATCAAAGCAAAAGGTAGGAATCCACCAATAATGATTTGTTTAAGGCACACGCAAAAATATCAAAGATGAATAAGCATATTCCCTAAGTATAGCTTCCGGTTGCCGTGCTATTAAATATAGATTATATATATAAATTATTCCCTCGATCGCCAATATAATGACTTCCAGGAAATGTCAATATTGAATATTCATGTATGTATTTCGGCCATGCACCCGATACGGGAGAGCTTATTAATTTATTATTAGGGTACATGATCGAAAGTGTTGAGAAATTAATTGTATGTTGATTCGCGTAAGTAGCGACCTAAGAAAGTAATCAAGCGATATCGAAGAAAGTTTTCGTGCCATTTACACTTACCAAAATTCTCGCTAATTATACCGGCCACTTTGGACACACACACGAAAACATCACATATTTGTCCAAATGAAAACTAAATTCCCTAGTACACGATACCAATAACAATAAATACCGTGTGAGAAATATGTCACTTTGTATCTGGACTCGTAAAAGACAATAATATGGTAAACGTTTGTAAAGTAGGTCCCGACTGATATATCACTGACAGCGCGCGTCTTTCGTGACATCGAACTTTGACATTAAACATTTACCATCTATAGTCTTTCTTCATCGTAGAACGACTTATCGAAATTTGTTTACATAATGAACTTCCGATAAGAGGTCGTGTTTTAGGAAATTCGAGGTATCGCGTAATTATGACATCTCCGTTGGAAATATGAAGTCACGATATCGGATACTAAGTAATTGTTCAATATTCATGAGACTATCAATTTTAATTATACCAACTACGTTGAAGTGAACTCAAATAATTGCTATGTCATTCTTGCTGGCCAATTTTAACGTGAGTATATTAGTTTTCCACGAAAATAAGGGTGGGCCTGTTTGATTTTGGGATGAAACTCGATACCTTTAAAGGGCAGTAAAGGACACTGTTATTCGTTCCTTTAGTAGGGTTTGTATATTCAGGGAGTTTCATTGGAATGAATGATTATGGGTTCGCAGTATTCCCCCGTGAATAATAGGGTGGTTAAATTCCGAAAAAAAGCGCAACTGAGTAATCGAGACTGAAAATAAGAGTACATTCGGTGTGGGATAAAAAGAAGACGTTTCAATCTCATCTTTCTTTCAAACCGAGTTGGGAAGGGCGGATTAAGTGGGGACGAAATTGAAAAAAATTATCCAGCCAGATTTAATCGTAGGATCCAATACACGTTGAAAGCTCTTTAGACAGCCTGTCCACTAATGAACTTAATGCATCGCTGATTTATTTCTTCATAGAAATGAACCCTGCGAGTAGATATATATTGCCACGCGCGATTTTATCGTCGACAATTTCTAAGTGAAACAACGCATTCGTCAGACACAACAGGCGGACATATTAACGTGTTACCTTCCAACGAGTTCAATTTCATACTTTATCGATTTAATATGTAAAAGCATCAAATGGCCCGTAAATGTTAAAGCTGTTGTAAAATAATCAATAATAATACACGTGAAAACAAATGTTAGAGATCATTTGCAAAAATTACTGTATACACGATAATAAGCCTCATCTACTAAACATGTTAATTAGTTGAGTTCATAAAGTAATACGATTTTATCTTTAACGAAACGAGAACGTTCTATATAGCGAAGAGAAGTAATCAGTACGCAGAATCGCGTACGGCATTATAATAAAATATTTTCATTGTTGTAACAATGGTTTTCGTCCTCGTTACATATTGACCTTCGGCATATCTTAGATGACACAGATACGGTTGGCTTGTACCGCAATAATAACAGAACGAGGAACACCGTCGAAAAAGTAATGTCAACATTTCACTTAGGCAAAAAAAGGGTTAATGGTAGACTCGAATGGAAGCCACCAGTGAAAGCTATCAAGCGATATCGAAGGACACGCGTATATAGAAAGGATAATTTGTGGAAGAAGGCGGAATAGTGAAACAGTCGTACCCTCGTTTTCCAGGTTACTGGAGACATTTTAATGGCAATCTGACGTAGCACCGGCCTAGTTGTCCCACGACATACGTTACCTAATACACGTACGCTCGAGGACATGTACTTACGAACCTTTCTATGATACAGTTTTTATTTGCTGTGAGGTCATAAAAAGTAGACGCATTCGCTGTTGCAAATAATTTCGAAAAATTTCAATCGTACATTGTGAACGTGCGCGGCATGGTTTCATTTTATTTGAACCTATTAGGGGGGGATGACGAGTTAACTCGTCATTCGAATATACACTTATCTCTATTTCAATTATATCAAATTTATGTTCTCTATGAATACAAGATGTTATCAATTATATACGTCTTTCATGATTTTAAACTGACTTCAGAATGAACGTCAGTTTTGTATTTTATTTGCCTTTGCCGAATTAAATATCAAGATATAATTGTGCGGAAAAACTTAAATTATATTAAGAAGTCATTTTTAATTATCTTCACAAATATATACGTGGAATATGTGACGCACAGGACCAATCAAATGCTAATAATTTAGTTGCCCTTGACATTGAGATGGAATGAAAATAACATACACTCCTGCTGCTCAATACAGTTATTAAAAAAAATCGAGTTCACACGTTTTGCATATGACGTCAAGAACAATGGAATTTAGTTATAATTGCGTTCGTAGGTACGTGTCCGGCAATATACGTATGTATGTATATCATATCGGTCTCGTAGGGGTAGATATGTATGAGTACGTCACAGAAACGGCAACGATGTTTGCGCTCGTTTTCCAACCCCTTTGAATCGATACGCTATCGACCCCCCGAAAGTGCGCTAATCCGTGTCATGGAAATGTGTCCGCAAACTGATTTCTTCTTCCTTTGCGTCCTAATAGTCGTTTATGGAAATCACGCGGAAACAGCTTTATGGGACTTTCATGATGCTCATAAATTTTCCTTATGGTGTATCGATCTTTATATGACTCGAAGGGAAACGTTAAGGCTTCCTAGTGAATTCATTTAATTCTGATATTTTACGCGCGAAGTAAAACACCGATAATATATGGATTTACAATAACCAAATATTGAATTTGATTAATATAGATATGAACGTAGAGTATCCATTGATTTCCGTAGAATCTCCCTCGGCAATTAGTACGAATCACTGTTACAGATTGTTTGGAGAGAGATTATTAATTTCCCAGTAGAATTCCAGATTTCGAGTGATTGGTTTGAATTCGGCCGTAATATTTCTCGTAACAAAGCGTCACAATACGTTCAGAAATTCACAGAACATTATTTCAGTTCGTTGCTTTTATTCGTACCATCTCTTACTTATCGAATCATTGATGAATTATTTTATTATTTCGCATCAACTTGTATCAGTTTCGGTCGTTTTTAAATCTAAATTATGCAATCTGTTATGCTACTTGCATCGTTGCTTAATTTACATAGCTTGGTTATTATTTTACCAAACAGCTGATGTAGTTGCCGTATTTAATTGCCTGCTGTGTAACGCTGGTTTGACGAACCAACCAGAAATAGTCATCTTAATGTAGGTACATTTGCCTGAGAATATCCGTTTGACATTCAGATAATTACTACTGTCCAGTATCGACAATTTGATGTTTCAGCAAAGGCACATATTGCCAGTAGAAGTCTGACAATAGCACAGTATATCTACTGAAAGCTAGTAATCATCATAGATCTTGGTAGAATCTCGTTTCAAGTTTATTAACACGTTCAATGCTGCGTCGAAAGCCGTGTTATACGATACCTCTCGATACGCGTTCGTAACGACTATATAACGTCCAAAAAAAACTATTTATGTGCTCTACAATACATTGATTATATTACATCATTATCGTAACGTTATTAATATTGAACATTCTACAAGTATTAGCAATATATTTGATTCGAGTTTTAGTAATATTCGCATCGTCGGTCATCGGTTACCGCCACGGCGTCCAACGTGTTAAATAATTGAAACAAATAATTATTAAATAATTTAAACACCTCCACGAATACTTGTTTCAACTACAGCGCAGAATTATTCTAACGGCTTGGTTTTTGAACTTCGCTCTTAAATTTTGGCTGTATTAATTACCAGAGACACGCTAATTAGCAAGAAAATCTTAACAAAATAAACAAATTAGTAGTCATTGATATTAGTATCTATTGACATTTTATCATCGTAAACAGCAAATGCAAATATAAATATTGTATTCTTTTATATCGAAGTCTGCAAACATCTTAAAATCTCTCGTCGTTCGAATACTCTTGAGCACTAGTGTATATGTCGTTAACACGGCTTCTTATTTCCCCCTTTAATCAGAATTAAGAGGAGCCGGGTTATTAAAGAGTGGAAAAGTCTAATCCGCTCGTAAAAAGAAAGTGAAGATCTTTCAACGAGATTTTTGTCCGGTAGTCTTAGCTTGAAAAGTTTATGGTTGGCACTCGGCCTCAAAGAGACGTAAAAAGACTCGCAGGAGCTCCTTCCGACGTATACAAATGGAGCAACCTAACAATCTCAATGTATCAGGATTTATTCCCGAGCTTATCTTGGCCCTGAGAAACGGCCGACGACGCGCAAAGTCAAATTTCCCGAGCATGATATAATATAACACAGAGAAAAAGATTTTACTAGTAACTCTCTCGAGGGACTCGACAAAAAATCCAACATCTATCCGTTGCTCCTTCTTTTTTTTAGTCCCTACATCTTGTAAAGGGTACTACAAAATTTATCAACCTACACTATTCCCGTACTAGTAGTAAAGAATATTTTTCCATGAGTATATTCTACTGAATATTAAATTATCCTATGCTTTCATATGTGTTTGTTAATAATCATTTCCAGTCGTAATATTGTGCACTGTTTTTTGTCGTATTTATGTTTATCAAATTATTCGATATCATATTTATCATTAATACCCTTTATGTTAAATAATAAAGCGTGTTATGACATGACGTATTGTGACATTAATTAGTACTAATATTAGCGATGAATTAATATCGCATTGTCGAGATATTAAAATTCATATTGCATTCTCAATTAGGGGCTGCGACAATTAATTAAGACCTGCCTAGGGCAAGCTCAAGTTTCGAGATATTTATGCGGGGAAGGTTAGGGTCTATTATGCTAATTTTATTACGTTTATTAGCATTACTCACGCGCACATCTGTTTATGGTTGAACAGAATTAGTAAGTTTGAGTCTACCTCTAGTCATTATTTTGGAAGACTTAACCATTGAGAATAGCTTTAATACTCTTCCTAAGCACATTCATTGGGTTAATTAATCACCTTTAATTTCTTCTTCAATAAGTTGAAACCGCATTTGTTGGAAAGTGAAATAACAAATAAATCCAATTTTACAGTTAATAAGTAATTTGAAGAGAAGCTTTCAGTCGTCTCTTGAAAAAGTATAGAATCTTATCAAAGTTTATCAATCAGAGACTAGTTAAGTGATCTTTTTTATTGCTCAAATATTATCTATATACATAAAATGATGTTTTTACATTACTTTTACTATTGTAACTATTCCGCTGTCTAGGAAAAATATTAATAAAACATTCGAACATTTCTTATTTCAAAAGTGCGGGAAGTAAAATCATCAGGAGTTATTACTCACCAAGACACTCGAAATATTTTTTGAACAAAAACATTAGAGAACTATAGCTGTACTAATAAATTAGTTTATTAGTTTGCAATCATTTTTTGCAAACTTGATACATTGTGTAATAATCATATTGCTAGTACATTGTGTTTGTTTAATACAAAAAGAAACTGCACGATCTCCAAATAATGACAAGCCGACCTGATTTTATAACCCAGTCACAAAGACAGAATGTAACGTAGTTTGAAGAAGGTAATCCTTTATCGTTGAAATCTGGGAGGAAGAGATTTTAGGGTGACGTTGGAAAGTAGGTCTTCCTCTGTGAAAAAACAAACTGCAGTTCTGAAAAGAGCTCATATTCCTCTATGAGACGTATCATTGGCCGCGATATCCTCCCGCCAGACAATTTGTGTGTCCTTCCTGGAACCCACTCGACACGTTAGACGAATCTAACTTCTTCTAGCCTTCGAGCCCTCAGGGAAATAAGGATAACGCGGCGTAGCACGCTGCGGAAATGTGTGATCGATAATAATGTACAGGGTGAACTCAATGCATTCTATTTTCCTGAAATATGTTGATCATTTTATATCGATATTACTCTTAAAGTGCCAATTCAATTTATTCACTACGTGTTGCTAATCATTCTAAGTTCTCGCCGTTTTTAGATGACACAGTTTATGCACCTTCTTTGAAAGGACATAAAAGCAGTGCAGAAAGTTCAAATGCAGTTAAAAGCTTGCAGATCGATGGAATAAGGTTATAAAAAATAATGGAGAATATTTGTTGGAATGTGAACTATTTTTCTTTAAAAATAATGATCAAGTTGATATCATAAAATGGTGAGAATTTATGTACATACCTAATAATATCGCTGATTCTAATGTTTCGAAAGAAAACGCTTCAAATATCCATGCCACTGATACACTCTTACGAAACCCACACAGTTGAAAATAGTATACACTGATATGTGGTTTAGTAGTTTTATATGAATCACGTTTGCTCGTCCGGAAGTTCACCAAAGAGACACAGAGAAAATAGAAGAACAATCGCCAGTTAAATTTATGCGACTTAGGAAACTCCCTGCACGCGCGGTCAACTTTGCGCAACATATGGCAGCTTATGTTTCATCTGATATCATACATAAATATTTGCTCAAACATTTTCTTCCCACAGTTTACTAACGGCCCACGGGAAAGTGCACGGAACTCGTTGAAAAAATGCATATCATAACATCATATTTCTTCTACACTATTAGAATCGACCACAACACAATCTTTGTCTAATACAATTATTAAATTAGATCATAATAATGTATACAAATATTCTCATCTTTTATACTCAATTCTAAATCCTTCAAAGGTCTTTTCTTATAATTATCCTCTCTGAGATCATAAAGAACGAACTCTGTTATAAAAGATGTTACGAAACTTTTCTTTAAATATATTTTCCCGGACATTTTTAAGAAGGATTCGTATCTCTTTCAATCTCGAAGTAGATTTTGCAAAACAACCTTACGACGAGAATACGAAGAAGGGTATTACGTCGTTACCGTGGATTTTCATGCTAAAAATAAATATATTTGCATGCACGATATGTCTTACGATTTTCTCGAGGAAAAAGAACAAGAGTATCGGGTACTGTAAAGAGAGATGAAGGTATTAGAAAGCGCAATAACCAGGTGAGATAATAGCATCTTGGGGCGGTGGTCTTATAGAGCAGATACTCCTGGGGTAACACAATAAAGTGAACGTTTGGACGTCCTCTTGCATAAAGGGTCGAGAATGCCACGAAGAAGGTCCATGCAATTTTTCCAAAGGAAAAATTCTTCCCAAGCCATTCCACTGGATACCAATCTCAAGAGATTTCCCAGGTACTCACTTACGAGACACCTTGTTCGAACCCTCATTCTTTTCCCTTCTCTTTCCTTCCATCCAAAGAATAGTCTCATTAAAAGCTGCGAATGTTTCATCAGTTTTGTAGAAACTCCGAAAGCACGCTTGAAAGCTCATTTCGAGAAATGACAAACATTAAGGGTACTTCACGGAATTACTCGAAACCGGTTCTATTATCTCGCACCTACTCTTTCTCTTATCTCTCTTTGTTTCGCATATCTCGTACTTTGACATTAAAGATTTCCTTTAATTGCTCTGCAATTTCAACCTCTTACAGAGGGTTATTTTAAGGCGAGCATTATTCCTTGTAAATTATCCTTTTCATTATAAGCCGGATTAAGGTCTCTGATAAATGAAGTTTATGGTATATGAAGCCCACATAAAAGTCTCTCGCTAAAATACAAAGCCTTTTGTTGTCGAAAGATTATTTTCTGTGTTGCACAGCGTAACACTTTGATTGGTCAAATTCTAAATGAAATTAGAATACCTTCAAATAAATACCATATTCCCTAATGTACCTGGAGAATATTAATATTTATTCTGTTATCATTCAATGATACAATAAAGAGAAATGAAAAATATGGGAAAGGACTATAGAAGCGAGTGGGATGTATTTTGAATAAGTAAATATTATATTGTCAAAAATACATAACTTCAACCTTTCACCCTCACAGTGCGCCACTTCATATGAAAAGACGTAATAAAAATATTAACAGAAAATACTTTCACGCAAGTCAAATTAAAAAGTATTCGTTAAAACTACATTTCCAATATTTTTAATTAAATTAAACTTATGATATATAAGTATATAAGGTAATAATATGTAAACGTATTCCGAGAAGTAACAGAAGTTTATACAATCTAGATAATTTAGATAATTAATAACGTTGGATTAATACGTTACTCGATTCACGTAAAAGTATTTAATATTCTTCTCACTCGTTCGATCTCCCTAACAGCTCTTTTAATTTCAACTTAATTCTCACATTTAACACCGCCTCTTCTTTTATATCTTTTTTATGCTAATTAGAGGAATTTCAATAGAGGATTAAAGTGCATTAAGATTTTTTTAATTCACTTAACTTTGTACTTAGCCGTTCGTCTCTTATTCGGCTAATTGTCTCGTTGGTTTAACCACTTCTATTACGATCGAAGAAAGTTTAATTGCAATTTCGCAGATTAAGGGTGACAGGGGAGAACGGATATCCAAATTACTCGCATTTCCATTCGCATTTCGTTGAGCGCAAAATCGATCACGGATTTCACAGAAATGCTGCTCAACCTGGAAATTCCTTGTAACGACGTCGATGAAAAGTGTATCTAATTTGTTCACGTTAAACGATCACCGTTATTTTTCAAAATGAAATTCAGCTTCGAGCACGAAAATTGAGGTTTAACGCTCGTTTTGAAACATTACTTTCCCTTCAGATCAATATATCAAACTGATAACAAACGGAGAATTAATCGAGGTGCAGACCGGAATTTTACTTTCAGCGGTGAATTTAAATAACTAGAGTTAATTAGAAATGATAAACGTAAAGAATTATTTTGAAATAATGTGTAAATTACCAATGCCAGTTAAATGCGTGTAATTATTTATACGTTTAAAACTAGAACTAACAAAGGAGTCAAAATGTCTTTTCTGTCATTTTTAGATCACTTTTATTTTGTATACATAATGCAAATATTTGGATCCATTAATTAATTTAAATATTTTGATAATTTATATATAAATATATTCGATAGTTCTAGTGTTAATAAAGTATCCCAAGCTAAGTTAGAAGAAATCATAACTTTCATAATATGGTATTAATATTATTTGAGAATAAGTTTAACAATGTGTTACGGATTAACGATTCTATATCTTCGTAAATATTTGATAAAATGATCGTTCCATCATCATTCAATGAAAATATTAATATTTATTCTATTATGATTCGGTGATAATAAAAACAGAAATAGAAAATACAAATAGTAAATAGAAAATATTCTCAAGCAAATCGAATTGAGAAATTTTCGTTAAAACTACATTTCCATTATTTTTAATCAAATGACATGACTAGTAATAATCAAATCTATCGTAGACGCGATTGATAACGATAACGGTATAACTGATATTAATAAATCTATCGTAAACATTTCCGAAGAATGAATAGAAACATAGATAATTTTGATAATTAATAAACATCGTAGTAAATATATGTTCCTTAAGAGAAATGACTCTTATTGTCGAATGCAAATTTGTTGGAAATTCTTCAGTGAACTCAATATTTTGAATTTTTTATGTCACATAGCAAAGCACTTATCATAATGAATCCAGGGGGGAGAATCATAAGGATAACTTGATGAGAAGTTAATTTACTAAATAGTCGCCTCCCCCCTCGAAGAGCAGTGACGCAACCCTCTTTGTAATTAATATAAAGGCCGATGATAAAAGGGAAATACGTCGCGTGCCTCGCATTATTTATATGCAATATTTTTGACGGTGATCTCCACCGTCTGAATAACTTCTGAATCATTTCTGAATAATTTCTATCCCGGATCTCGTTCGCATGGAATACAGAGACAAAGTTCACCTCGATCGCATACAACTATCGAGCGAATTTCCACGCAGATAATTCTCATATATGTTTTTATCGTTCCTGATACTACCTACGTCACAAGAGTCCTTATCAGGCAAATTACATTTCCTGGGAATAGAGTTTTAAGCTGTATCATAATTATCGATAAAAGCTTTTCGATGCTTGCTAATCCACGGTTATTAAGTAATAACGATAAAGCTCGATCGTAATACTTATTATCTAAACTTACATTATTATTCGTATTCGAAAATCTACAATATTTTGACTGAAGGTTATAAATGATGTTTTTGGACTCAAAGTTACATAATTATTTACTTGGTGCAGTAGTAGTCCGGATGATTGACGTTCGGATAATCGACGTCCTGCTGTACTTAGGAAATTCATAAAGCACTCGTATGGTCTGCTCAAATATTAAGTTCAATTAATATCATAGAAACTTATATTATACAATAATGTTATACATAATGACAGAATAAATAACTCAGTGGAAAGTAAACGCCGATTTACTTTTTTACTAACGGAACTGTTGAGTGTCTCCCATATTAATAATTTATAGAGGATAGAATTTTCTTACCTTAACGAGGCCAAAGAATATATTGGACGGTGCACTCTTTCGACACAATATTGTATAACATCGAATATTACGGGTCACGGTTTGGTAACGATCGATCAGTAGATGCATGCAAATGCCACTGACACAATTAAACGTAATTTGGGTACTTAAGATGGCATTATAATTGCACTTCTTTTATCTGGAGTAATTAGTAGTTAATAATTCCGTGGTAAGAATATACACAGTGTTATGTAAACAATTTAATCTTACACGAAACGTATGTCATAAAGTGAATGAGGAGAGAAGTTGTTCTTAAATCATCCGAAGAAAGCTGAGTTAATTTTACAAAGTGTTCCGCAGACAATAACGAAAGATTTTTATCTGAATTTATAGCTTCGGTGTACGAACTTTATTTCCATTCTCGGAGATTCGAGCAGAAAAGCTCAAGATTTCTGTCGTACTTGTGGTCAATGAACTTTCCTAAGCTTTCGACTACTATTGTTTCCCGTATTCTCCAATCGAGTGGTTTCCTGCGGTATACAAATTGTGCTGACATCGAATGCACGTAGCACATAAAAGAATTCTGAATCTTGGAAACCAATCGATGCTTAACATTCAATACATCCCATGAATCGTTTAATAGTTCTTTTCACCGAAGTTTGCGGTTCGCTTTCCGACATTATTCAAGGTTTATTTCACCCACTGCTACTTATTTCCCGGAAAAACCTTTTCTGAAATGTACGGTAGAAAATACATTTTGCAATATCTTAAAAGCAAGTCTTACTTTCTTTCAGTGACAATACTTCGTCGTTAGAGAGATAACATTCATTAACTACTTTTCCGCCACTTTCTTCTTCAAACATAATAATTGAAGAAACACAATTTTACGACTTCCTACATGACTTCCTACATGACTTCCTACATTCAAATATTTTATTTCGTGAATATTGAAGTTTTATTTATAAAATTAATACAAAAACTACTGTAATTCGTTTAAAATTAAATTACAATGATCACTCTCGTAATTCTCGAATGTTTATACGTATACAGTATCCACGGTAACACTGGACAGCCGTTTATTTCCTAAAGAATTGCAGATAAACCAAATTTATTATATGAACATGGTAAAAGGGTACAAATCTTTTTATGAAATCAAATTGTGTTTTATTTTATTATTTAATAAGATATGAAGATCAAGTCACGGTTTTAAAGGGAAATATATGTTTCTCTTCCGATCATTTGATAAACATTCTCAAGACGAATTCATTAACCTATCATGTATATCACCGATTTCAATCAGTTTTTGAGATATTTTACAAATTCACAAATTTTTCCGGAAGAATACTTGGTTGGAATAAGAAGTACGAATGGCGGTCTTGTTCGCGTCTGAAGAGCCGGAACAATATCTGTTTCAAGCAACAATGTTTAACACGTGGCTATGTTTGATGCAATCAATCTTCCATTTCGATTCAATTTTAATGCAATTCTCGTCGTTCGAATATTTGTTTGATCAATATTATGCAATGCGATGGAGAAGGAATATTTATTGGTGTTGTGGAAAGGTCCTTCGGAAATGCGGGCCTTTGAAACGAGTAATAGCAGCGTGTATTGGGTACAGGTGCAAAGAGGAAGTAAATCAACTGAACGGCTTATACAAACATGTCAGCCATTGAAATTCACGTGCATAGGAAAGTCCTGTCACGTAACCACTTCACTTGAAACCCGAACAATTGTGATTTCTCGCTTACACCAGAACTTCAAGGGCACCGGTAATTATAGACAGCAGTTGCCCAATCATCGCTCGTATCCCACTACGTAATCGGAACAAAATCCGCTTTCATTTTAAAACAATGAAGTACATTATCGCACTCGATAACCGAACATTCTCTCATCATACAAATACGTGGTTTTATTTGAAAAGCTATTAATCAGCATGTCAAAATCCGTGGTACCTGTAATTGACTAGTGATATTCACTTGTCGAGTTTAATAACAAAATATACGAACCATTTATAGTACGCTTTGTAGAAAGTCATGTAAAAGAAGTAGAAGGGTACGCCGACCGAACAAGAATTTATATTCCATCAACCATTTCATGGATAACGTATCAAATTTAAGGATTAATCCGGGACCCTCACACTTTTATCGAAGCACGTTGAAGCAAAAAATACAGCGGGTATTAAATTCGTCTCGATACCTGCTATAATTTGAACAGATATGAAATATGAGATGCCGTTAGGAGAACTAAGGATGAACTCAGAGGGTGTTTTATAGAGATAAAAAGTAGTAGGAATTTCTTTGTGGCATATTGAACGTTTGCCCGTTAACGTTCAGGTGAGACGGCGAAATTCAAAGGAAACGAAAAAGAAGGTAGATGCGATGCAAGTGTTAGCGCGTGGCATCACCTTGACAACCGAATTCCAGGCCGAAGTTTGCTGCAACTCGTAATGCAGCAGACTGGAGAAATTGCGACTGGAGCTTTTCTAAGAATAATATACTTTACTCGTCGCTTACGTGCTTCGGAGAAAACGAAAGTCAGCCATTTACGGCCGTCTGAATGTTCCATTGGCACGAGATCCATCTTAAAAGAAACCAGGGGATGAAGGGAACGGAAGGGAACTAGCGTTCCATGCACTTCCTGTGGAAAGTGAATGGCGAAGGATATTCGAGATCTTCAAGCAAGTCAATAATACTAGAAACTTCATGGAGCACCCATATATTTCCGACTTAACTGGAACTCATATTCCTTACAGTATTTATTACATAGCTCTTTCAGTGTCTGTCATTACAAAGTTTAACCCTTTGCACTCGAGAGGCGACTATCGAGAAGTGACATTAAGATCTATTCCAGTTAGTTTTTGTTATTCGATTTTCAATTATTCCAATGATTTAGTAAATCAATGCCGCATCTCATTTGCCACTTGAATTACTGCGATAAGTATAAATAATAAGAAATAATATTGAGTGCAAAGGGTTCGTTTGCAGTTCCATTGGAAAGTTCATTTAATTAAGTTGTGCATTGTTGTTAGAGGGAATATTTTTAAGACGAAGGTGGATGATCGTAATAATGAAGTTTCGAAGTGGGAAGTAATTAGAATGCTGGAGAATAATTAGCAGAGATTCCCGCGGAATACGATCCTGAAGATTCATTAGTCTATCGACGAGAAATATCGAAATTGACGCGTTTAAGGTTTCATCCTTGAACTTTGTTCATGGGAACCGGCGAGCCGTGAATACCTCCGTTGGGTATAAAATCTAAATGGCAAGATCACTGGGTTGGATCGTCAGGAAACACGGTCGTGAACCTTTATACGAGCCATAAGCTCAAAAGCTGGATATAACTTCGCCAGAAATGACTATACAATGCAGCGTTTTGCCGTCTCGGATAATATCATTCTCCTCTGAAATTATCGAGTTAACTTAGCGTCTTCACCGAAGCGAAACTTATGTAAATATGATATTAAAATATAAACTAAATAGTGAATTATGTCTCGCAGTATATTCCCCCGCGAAATACCACTGCAAGGATAATCCACAAATTGAAAATAATTACTAACCTGAATGGAATTACAAGTATATTATTAGCGACAGAAATCGAGTGCCTTTAAATACATGAATTAGGTTATTTTACATGAAATTATATATTTCGAGGGTGAAAGACAAATTGAATCTACCAAAAATATCCCTCTTTTAAATTACCCGATTTATCAACAGCAAATTGCTCGAACCATCGAAAAGTTCTATGTGATACTGAAAGATCTTATTACGCATAAATAATTACAAAAGTTTACGAGGATGATAATCGATCAAGGAAATGTGGCATAGTCGCACAGCCTAATAGATCCAGAAGCCAGTAGTATAATCAATACTTAGTCAGACCTTCGTGCTCTCAGGTGTGAAGTCGAGGTAAATTCCGACAAAAAGCGATTTCCTTGCAACTGAAATGATCTACCAGTTGATCGTGGAATAAAAAGTTCATTGTAGACGAGTCGTAAAAAAAATCATGACGGAAGGTAGTCTGATCTATAACAGGCCCGACCTACTCTCTTGGAAGGCAAGCAATAAACTCAAGACTTGGTTGGAGAATCGTATATTCTGGTAAAGTAATGCCGAAGAATGTTCAGACAGTAAATTGCTTCATTGCAGCAAAAATGTTCTGCCAGTTGAGAATGAAAGATCCGACATGTCGTAAGCAGTCGTAAAGTACACCCTGATGGAAACCGAGCTCCTTTACTTGCAGCAACCACCCGTAAAAAGAACCGATAAACCGCAATAAACACATTGAAAGTCTTCTGGTTCGCGCATCGGAATTCGTTGGAAACGGCGGAGAGTTTTAGTGAAAATCAATCGGTGTACAAAGCTTGATACAATTGGCAATCTCCAGTCTGATAATAGAATCCGAAATCATCGGCGAATTTTATGGAAGAGACCACTTTCACGCGATACATACAGAGAGTGATTATACAATTGTTAGGCTAATAACTCTTATTGACCCGTAATATTCTGCGAGGAGAAATTGTGACTTTAAATCTAATTTCGAAGTAAAAAACCATGGTGCTTTAAATAAAGACGTCTATGATATTAAACTAAAAATATGTTTAACGCGAGATTTAATTAAAAGATTATTTTCGTACTAAAATACTAATATAAAATTTTCATATTAAAAGGTTCAGGTTAGGAACTTTTCGGAAAATATAGATTATAGATGTTTCATCTTATCAAATTTCTTAGAATTCTTCATAGTACAAAATTCAAATTATGGAGTTTTTATCTTGTAAATTTGTCGATTTCGAATCGGAACAAACGTTTGATTGGCAATGAAGAGTCAATAAACCAAAACAAATATAGTGATCAGAGATAAAGTCAGAGGAATTATTTGGGAAACGTGCCACCCAGAGTCGTTCTATTTGTGTCTGAATTCCTGTTGACTTCCACAACCTGCTCTTCCACAAACGTTTGTCGGTTGTCTCTCAAGAGACGTAAAATTCAGTTTTATAGAATTGAGTTTGTAGAATCATTTAAAATGTAGAACATTTGTATCTCGTTGAGTAACATTTGCTTCCTCTACGATTTTCTTTGTACAATCAAAAGTGAGTTACACTAACCATTCGTCGAAAAGTTCATACTCAAACACGATTTACAAGAACGAATTATAATATGTATATTTATCGATATTAAAGTGATTTTCTGTGCAAACATCGCACTGTAACTTTAAGAAACAAACTTGGCTTAAACAGGGATAAAATCGTCAATAAAATAAATTTGACTGTTCAACAGAAAATCATTTTGGAGGAGAAGCTTACAGCTAGACTCTGCCTCGTAAAATATTTAATTTCACATGTAGCTTGTAAATTCCCTAAGATATTCCTACCAAAAAATCCAGTCTACTTTACTCGAGATTTATGTTCCAATTTAAGACCTGATATACTTTTATTACCTCTGCGTATTAAGTCCTTACTTTCTATTTTATTTTGAGATCGTAAAACCCTGTACCTTAATACTTATTATACTATCACTTTGATATTAAAATACACTTTGTTAATGTATCACTGCATTTTCAACTAGAACAATTTTCATATCTTATGTGAAATCAATGTTCACCTCGAGCGTAATAATTTACCATGACCTTCTCAAAGAATCTTCCCTGAAGACAGGAAGAGGGTGGCAACACTGTAATCACGGCACGCAGTGGATAACTATAGAAATAAACTACGTTTAGCCATCGAATCCTCGTGACATTTGCTCGCGGTATAAGTTCCACTTTTCGGGGGAATTTTTATTCGAGAATCTGGGAACGAAATGAGGATATACATATATTTACCTGGATCGTAAAGGGGTGCATACATTAAGGGTGGAAAATTGAAAATCCCGTCCCGTATTGGGCCTCGGATATACAAATATGATACGATGGTAGTTGAAAAGTATTCGGATTTACGAGTAACGAGTCTATATAAGAATATAAAAGGAGATCGTTTCGAAAAATGCAACCGTTAAAGGGTAGTCAAATATTCCAAATACGCTTTTAAATCCATTGAAATGCGCAAATTCATGAATAATTATAGTTTCGAATCGGCGGACATTAAGTTCGTCAAACATTGATATCCATGAAATGAAATGTTAACATGAAAAACATGAATAATACTAAAAGCAACGGGCGATAAAATACGCAACAAAATTACGCAAAAATACGAACGTATCAGTTGTAACGCAATCAACGAATAAATCACCCGTTAACGGATATCCTGTGGCGCGATAAATTTCGTGGATTTTTAAGGTTTAATAACGAGGTATCAGAAGCAGGCTATTCGTGGCGATGTTCAATAAAATCTACTATTTACGATTCATAACACGCGAAAGGAAAGCCAGGTGTTTTCTTAACCACCACGCGGTGCACGTTTCCGAAGTGTAGATCGCCCCAAGTGAGTCCGGTTTTTATCGATGAGAAAGTAGAACAGTCTGTTTTTCTTTCGAGGGGAAAAAAGGCTGTTATGTATTTCGATGTGTTTATGAGGGTTTCGTACTTTTTTCACTTAGGCAATGCTTCGGAAAAGTGTGCTTTATGGAGGATTGATCGTTACACGTGTTTCATTGATTTAAAGTGGAAATATAATAACTCGAGGAAAATAATCATCCGGATAAATCGTTTATTCTGTCCTTTTTTATAGGGGAACTTCGCATTTCTTTAATGTCAAAGAAGTCTAATGAATAGGTTTCAATAGGTTTTTTTTATCAGTCTTGTTCGATCGATATAACATGGTATGACGTTAAGGGGCTACATATGACGTATTTATATATACACGTCGAGTATTTTTATTCTGTTAATGAAAAATTCCGCAAAGAAGAAAGGCGATGCTAATGAATTAATCAGTAGTCTTCATTTAAGCCGAAAGAAGAAATTTGATAATGCTTCTAATCAGTTACAGTGAACTTTCATATGAATATAGGAATATGAAAGATAATGATAATCATATATAAAAATTAATAATACGATAATATCAAAAGTAATACTTCCATACAAGATTAAATGAAAGGACGCATATTAAATAGCTCTTGCAGAGGTAAAATTAATAACTACATTTGTTTCAAAAACTCTTTATTCACATTTATTCCTTCAACTTTCTGCCATCCATTTATCGGAGAAGCCGTAATTCGTCCCCTCAAATTCGCCATTTCCTTCATGAAATATAATAATTTAATAAACACAATTTTACTAGACAGTACCGGTAGAATATATAAATGACTTGCTATATTTAATTATTTAAAAATTATATTTTGTGAATATTGAAATTTGAATTATAAAAAAATACTAAATCCTCGTTAACTCGCTTACATGAAACTGTATTTAACCTCTTTAATAATGATATGTACATATGCATGAACTTGGAAGGAATCTAGGAACAGTAGGAAGTCTTTTAACACTGATGCTAATTGTTAGTAATTTACGTGCACACGATAAGCAAGCCAAGCTTCCGTAAGAGACGATCGATGTTCTTCCGGTTGAATTTTATCGAGCTCCTTATTTCCCTTTCGCCTTTTAACCACACTTCCATTAATACCGGCTGCTAAAGCTCCGCTCGGAAACCGAATTAGAGAAAAGCTGACAAGCACAGTTGCTCAGAACTAGGGCTAACTATAATTGGAAACCGACAAAAGGAAAACCAGACTACCATCAGCGATGTGAGCGAAGATCGTCTCTTCTCAAGTCAGCCTGAAACCAAGTTTTAAGTCACTGCACTCGTTAAAAATAGATATTTGTTTGTTATCGCATTGAATTAGAGCGACTCGCTGTTTTGCATTTATTCTGATCATCCCAAATACACGCTTTTCCATTCCAGTCGTTAAAAAAAATACAGATAATTTTGAAATTATTTATCTCATTAAATTGGAATAATTTGCTACTTCATATCTGTTTCAATTATTAAAAGCAGGCAATTTGTAAATTGTTATCACGTTAAAGTAGAATCATTTGCTATTTTATATTTATTTGGCTTGAAACAAATTTCAAACTTTTGTTCCAAGTGTAGGAATTGTGACACCATTGTTCAAATTTATGATGATACAAAATTCAATTTTATAGGTGAGTTTGTAGAATCATTTATAATGATAGAACACTTGTATCTCGTTGAGAGATTGCTTTGTGCAATCAAAATTGAGTTACATTAATAAGGATGATTTATGAGAAGTGCACATTTTTCTGTATCAAAACATTGTTATAAGTTTTAATGGGGTTCCAATTACGCGATTCTTTAGCCAAGAATAAATGTCTGAAACTCTCCTATAGTTCGTATTGCGAATGATACGAACGCCATCATAATTGGCACGTGTCAACCGAGCGTGTAGTTCATTTTTTATTAACAAAACCCCGGATCGATGTAAACCAATTTAGTTAGAAATTCCCATGTAACTTCCCTCCGTGCGGGTCTTCAACAGCAATTCTACCGATTACGCGACATTTGTGTCAACGATTTTTCCACGGAGATAAGAAAGCAATTAGTTTAAATTGCGTTAAAATTACGCTTCCGACAATTCCCATAAATAAGACAATGTAATTCACATGTGCATTTGCAACAGCTAGAGAAATTGACAAGAAACAATTTCTGTAGTGTTCTGGAAAAAAGGCACGCGACGACTTTAAACGGGGAAAGGAGAGATTTCCCACTTATAAATATTATTTATACATATTAGTTAAAAATATTATTTATTATTTAACTTATATCTTATATGAGGACTATCCATTTCTCGTTCAAAATCACCGAGTGCCTTCTTTCCAGAACACTGCAGCAATTATTTCTTGAGAAATTTTCTATGCATAAATTTCTCTTTGCATATGCAGATATGCAATCCTTTACCTGACACCAGCATACTCAAAGAACGTATATTAAAAAATGCAGCGCAACTATTTTATAACGCATAAACATAAGAGGCATGCGAATATATGGGCATAACAAAATTCCTGGAAAAATATTTCATTAGACAACATGTAGTGAAGTTGTCTCGCTGGTCCTCTGAAAATAATATTCCTAGTCGTGGTGTATAACTACATATGCGGGTGGTTATGACTCTAGATTTATTCCGGTACTTAATTCGAAAGTAGAGTGACAGAAAAAACAGGTTCCTGACAGGTTCAACCTGGCGGAATAAGGGAGAAAAGCCAGGAGAACCTTGTCGCGTATGCTGTATGTCCGGAAAGCTTGGCTCTCTCTTTCAAAAGTGGCAAGAGGCCCGCAAGATAAATGGTCGCAACGTGATCGCTTAAAAGATTACAAGAACCATAAATTTGAGTGTTCCTAGGATTCTCATGTACGAGAAGAAACGTCTTTTGATATAATGAGAATCGCAGGAAAATTGGCTCTCTTGCGACCCGGCTGAAGTCCATCTAATTCCACCGGTCAGATGCCACCCCCATTTTGCCCCTTACGAGTGATTTATCGTTACGTCACAGTTTTCGCTTATTATTACCATTTACTTTTACCGAAATGATCGGCGATTCTTCGTCCTCCGTATATGATTATTATATGTATAAGGATATACAAGAAGATTGACGGTGTATTGGAATAGAAATGATTATATTATGTAATAATTAGCGTGTAATTAGAGTTATGGTAATCTGCCTGATTAAAAATTATAACTAATTCCGTCGATTAAATAACCTGG
Source organism: Nysson spinosus (assembly GCA_910591585.2). Classification (NCBI taxonomy): domain Eukaryota; kingdom Metazoa; phylum Arthropoda; class Insecta; order Hymenoptera; family Crabronidae; genus Nysson; species Nysson spinosus. The sequence goes on along the minus strand of OU342843.1, from coordinate 6,186,652 downwards.
CACAGATATATGAAAAAGAGAATGATCAAGTTAACGACACTCTAATATCTGTTAAATTGAAATAGAAATATGACTTTTACTTAATTAATCACGAAAGGTCAGAATTTCTCGAAAGCCTCCATAAAGTTAGGAAAAGTGGAATGTTTACTGTGAAATTGCTTTTACTTCGTAGACAATGTCGCCTAGATAATTGATATCCATTAAAGCCTCATAAGCACTGCAAAAGTTTCCCATCTAAAATTAATCGTTCCAAGTCTGCACCGTGATTTATGGGGAGAATAATGTCCCCACTGTGGAAGTCAATAAAACCGCAACAATCGTATCTCTCGAGAAATTATTTATGGCTCATAAAAATTCATTAATAATTCGAGCTCATTAATCAAGGCTCTCAAGCTTAATTCTTCTGACTTGATTTCATTTCCTACAATTTTAGATCGTGAAAATAAATAAACATAGAATAATATATACAGACTTTCGAGCGTTAAAGTGTTTTCAGAAATATTATTTTTCTCTGTTCCCGGACGTTAATGTTTGGCAAGATTTAAAATATTTTGCACGGTTATTTTTATTATAAAAAAAATACAGAAACCTCTGGAAGTCGCTTACATGGAAATATTAGTTGATGAATCTTACTTCTATAACAATGATATTATCTAAGGAAAATGTAAACCATTTAAATTGCAAAGTCTAAGAAAAATTGTGTATTATTAAAAAAATTGTCTTTTATGATTTTAAATATAATAAAAAGTGAAAGAAAAATTCCTTGTAAGTTTTTACCAGTAAATAATCTGGCAAGGTAGAATTAGTTGGCTCTTGATATACTTTCCATGATCTTCGTAAAACCCTAAGAACTCGTCAATATTATATTTATAAAGTAGTATCCTAATATTACAAAGAATTTAACGATTTTATGAGTTTATATATCGTCATATAAAGTGAAATAAGAATTTCCTGTAGGTTTATCAGTGGCGAATCTTGAAAGACAGAATTATTTGAGGCTTAATCACCGCATCCAGCATAGACCCTTATCATTTTTCAATTTCTCTGTAATTGAAAGGGAAACAAGTGGCGCTTCCGAAAAAGCAAGATATTGGCCATTAGGGTAAATGATAACGATCGGTTGCTCGAAGATAGATCGGTGGCAATTTGGCCATGGGATAGAAATCGTTACTAGCTGGGGGTGTGAGTTGCTGGTGACCTTTTTGGTCTGCGCGGTACGCGTGTTTCACGAATGGTACCACTTTGTGCCATCGGAACTTTCAACCACGAACTCATCGCACTTCTCTTTCCCTGTTCCTTTCTCATACCATCAATCAAATATACAAACTATTTGTTTAAAGTAAATTCTACAATGATATTTATATTTAGTACGCGTTTAATTCATCTAAACAATTCCTGTATGTCCTGATTTTCATTTGTTTAACTTTTTTCGCTGAGTCTTCTTTTCCTTCTGGCGAATATTATCAACCATAAAACCGATTTATTCCTTTTTACGCCATAAGTCAAGTATTAATAATTCTGTTATTTAATCTGAAGAATTCTGATCTAATTTTTTATATAAATTCGCGCTAAATATAATGAATTGAAATTTGTTTCATAATTAATTTTCTTTGTGTTTGTTAAATTATTATATTTGAAGAAGAAAATGGCGAAATCGTGGTTAGTGATTTTTACCTCTTTAACAACGATATATTATTTTTTATTTTTTATATGAAAGACTGTTTTCTGGCTTTTCATTGCTGGTTGCACCAACATGTCCATTGTCTTTTTCTTTAAAGTTAACTGCAATTCGAGAGACGGAACAAATTATTTCTTCCATAAATTGTCAGTAACAACCGTATTTGTCATTCTTCCTTAGAGTTACGTGAAATACTTTTTTATAGCCTAAAGTTTATGACCTGTTTATGATCCGTTCCATACCGAATTCGGTATTTACGTCATAGACAGTAAAGGTTTACAGCAGGTGAACAAGTATTTACATTGCCAAGAAAAACACTGTAAAGCCTCTTTGCGACTTTCATGATCCCGTAAATACCTGGCGCGTTTAATAAAGCAAAGACTTCAATACCGCGGCTTGTCCCTTTACTTTTTATTACGTAACAATGACATCGAAACCGTATTTCTAAGTAAAAAGGTTGAATTTAATAAATGAAATAAGAAGCTAGTTAGACCGTAAATATTGTAATACAAATTTTCATCTTAACCCGCTCCCAATTTTGTTTGTGTCAAGAAGGAAATCGTATAACGTACATCTAGTTAAACAATTCTAACGAAGGTACATTACGTGAAAATAGTAACGAAATTGTTACTTAAACGCACCGAAAAATGTAACAATCGTTGCGCGTACTTTTATAATTATTATTACAATGAAAAACTCAAAGAAAATAAACGACACGGATAGACGAGTATGTGACCTCAAAGTTACATAGAACTATATTGGATTAATGAAACTTATTTAATATTCATACATTAGAGGAAATATTAGCATAAAGATTCAAGGTTACATCTCGCGTAATTCTTTTGTAAAGGATAATCGAGTTAAGTATTACAAAACAATTGATTATTTTCCGCTACCCCCAACATAATACATATATTGCAACAATAAAATAAAAAGCAGCGTATTTGTTCTGCAAATAAAGATCGATGAAGACAACTATGATTTATAAAGATTTCAGTGAAGAACACAGAAATAAATGGAAGCGTGTCTGCATTTAATGAAACCAAAATCGGATGATTCAATCGAATGCAGGTACATATTTTAGGGATATTCGGGAAGTGAACACCCCAAAAAACAAATAGCTGTCGATATACGACGGGCTTCCAGCTATCGGCAAGCAAACTGTAATTCATGTCACTGAGTTCTCGTAACTTCCACGAAATTACGCTTCAACTATCCAGAAATCGTGTGTATCCGCGGGAAACCCAGATTTACGAGAATAATTCCTCGATTTTACGTGACGCTGAACCTTCGTACAGAAACGGATCTCGTATATCACATTCGCATATGTAGCGGATTATTTGTCAAGTATACTTAAGTATTAAATATTCGGAAATACAGTAGAAATTATTAACACTAGAACTACCAAAGGTTTCAAAATGACTTGTCTGCCATTTTTAATTAAATTATTCGAATATACCACGGTGCAGTGTTTGAGATTTTATACATTTTTATTGTACCTACATAGCGCAAAGAATTGAATCCATTAATGAATTTTAATCCTCCAGGCATAATTTATAAATAAATAAATGTGTAATCATAACTGAGTATATGTTCGGTAGTTCTAGTGTTAAACACGCTATTTAATACAATTTGTATCGATGGCAATAAATTAATATATTATACGAAGTCAAATTATACCATATCCATAACCAACGAGTTTTTCACTCGTAAATATTAAAAATAATATTAATAACATCAACGTATTCTTGTAGAAAGCATTTCTTTACCACCGAAATTCTTCAAATGTTCATCCCGCAAATAATTTGCACAAAGAGCACGCTCGTGTATATAAATTTGTCACACATTAATAAAAGTATCATTTTAAAATTCATTCCCGTTAATGCTATTTCCCTCTGCCAGGATAACGAATGCGCAATACTGAGGGCCTTCGTCTTTTTATATTTTCACGTTATTAAGGAAAGTGAATTTTCATTAAAAACGACTTCAAAGCACTTTTGTCTATCGTGAATTTGTTCCTCCAATTAAGTATAACGCAAAGCTCACCACTGTTCTACTGCAGTGAATGCCATTAAAAAACTGGCAAAGCGTTGTAGAATCTCAATTATTCATTGTGACAATTTTTCTGGGTGTCATTTAATTAATGAATTTAATTATGTGCGTTGTGTACATAAAATAAGGGTATATAAAATCTCCAACAGTGTGCCTTTGTATATTTGGATAATTTTATTAAACAGTGCAAACAAATTATTTTGACTGGTTTTGTAGTTCTGATGTTAAACAACAGTACAAAAGTGACATTACAAAGTTACCGTTCACACAATTTCCTTACCGGGAGTTTTGCGAAATATTTGTAAAACCAATGACTTGTTACGAAACCAAATCCGTCCTCGCAGGACCACGAATTTCGCGCAACCACAAAATCAGTTGACACCTGCGAGGCAACTCGAAAATGACGAAACTTTGTTACAGCATTCTCTTGGGCTCAATTCGCTTCGCATCACCAGGACGTCGGGATGCATTTGTACGGCTAAATAATGGCTCCGACGTAGATCCTGCAGGATCATCCTGGTGCAACGGTGCGTAAATTTTCAGATATTTTTTGGCTATGCATCGAAATCACTGAATATTTGAAACTTTTACGATTATGTTTATTACGAGAATTCTGTTTTGCTTGCATTATTTATGAAATTTATTATGCGCTTTTACCATTATTTTACCTCCACTATTTTCCAAACCTTCCACAAACGATCATCAAAAAATCATCTTTTCAGTTAGTTTTGATAAGAAAGGTGTTTCTTTATTAATTACACTTTGGTAGAAGACTGCTGAAGCAAACGGGATGTAAAATTTATTTAATCTGTAAATTAGACAATTATATAATTAGACTTTAAAATTATTAGTTTTACGTCAATTCTTCATTAGAATATTGCTGTTTTTTGTTAATTTCTCACTGAGAATGTCGTGGATTGTTCAGTGTTCATGCAGTAATGTGTGGAGACGAGTGCATGACGGGAGAGGAGGCTAAAGAAGCCGGAATCTTGGAAGAGGTATATGTGCAGCTTATTGGGAAGGCGTTCTTGGAAAGCAAGAACACACGATAAGACGAAGACGTGGAAGCGGAAACGTGTGCGGAAGGATACGCGGCCCATACCTGGCCCGCCTTCCTGGCGGCATGGTCCTTTGGGCCACTATATTATTCCTGCAAGGAGCTGGTTTCGTAGGTAAGCTTAATCTTAACCCGTTTTACCTAAAATTTCACTAATACACCGTGCGATAATCTTCGAATAAAAGAAATTTTACCATAAACTTGTGATGAGTCATTCTTCTCATTTCACAATTATTGTAAGTGGTATTTAAAAATTGTGTCTCATTATCACCTTCTTTCTTAATCTTGGTTCAATAATCAATTCTTAAAATATTTTATACTGATCTATTAAAACAGTTTAAGAATTCAGGAATAATAATTATTCTAACAATTGGAGAATGATATTTTTAGCAAGAACATTAGAAAAACAAACTTAAAATTTCCTGCATATCAAAAGTAACTTTTGGTTACATGCTATTATATTTTTATATTCTATTATGTTTCTATACTTTATTTATAATATATTCTAGTCTGAATAAATATCTATATTAAGAACCTATGTTTATAACTTGTTTCACAAATTCGAACTGATTTATTTACCTGAACTTGTAATACTTAAATAGTTATTAAGCCGCTTGATGATACTCAGGTCGATAAACATTGACGTAGCCTCTGATATTTAGAAGTTGGTTAAACTTATTTATATTATGTTTGTACTATAATGTAAATGAAATAGGAAACTTAATTACTTTTTCTTGAGTTTTATATTATCGGGACAATTTTCAAATGGGGATACTAAATGTTTATTCCAAAAGATCTATTACGCGAGACAATTTCTGTTGGAAAGGGCGTGCAATATTCCCCCATACGTTGAGAAACTTTTAATAAAATTTCCTGAAGTTCTGTGGGGAGAGAAGAGACTCTGCTCTCGTTTCTTGCAAAGTACAATAAAGTGGTATTAAATAACTCCATAAATAATATCTGCCTCCAGAACTCGAGATTGGACGAAGAATTTTAAATACGCTAACATTTGCTCATCGAACCTTTCTTTCTCGAAATTGGCACACCTGACAATATTATAAAATCATAATATCAATATTATATTATCAATAATATAAAATATAAAAATGGATGCTTGAAAAATTGTAACTTGATAGAGTATCGTTGGAATGTTATATATAAACGTACTTAAAACTTAATTCAATTCGATTAAAGTGGTCCGCGAATTTCTTTGTAAACAAAATTGAAAAATTAATTGTTTCCTTCAATTTTATGAAATGTTAGATACTTTAAAGGGTGCAGTATTTTTACTACAATATATGAAATATAATATAAAAATGTATTGCACCAATTAGTTTATTATATTATATCATAATGTACTTTTATATTTAAAACGAAATGTATAATGTAATTTACGTAATATAACAATTTATGGATCTATAAGTTTCATGTATTATATTCATCAGCATAGTAAAAATATTGTATCGTTCGAAATATTAAAAATGTTAAGATACGCAATCGAGAAAAAGGTGAAATGCTCACGGTAGGAATCTTAACGTGCCATGCAAATAAACTCGAACATAAAAACAGATATTTCCGTGTGCAAGTTCAACGAAGTATGAAAACAAATGATTCCCTTATCATCAAATATTCCATCTACGCGGAATTCACGGATATTCTCCGGTATTTACTGTTCACAGGCTCGATGACAGGTTTGCCCGGCGTCCCGGAAAATATAACGGTGATGTTCCTGAATCCGACGTCTGTCCGAGTCTCTTGGAGTACTAGTCAAGTCGAGCAAGTGGAAAAATATGATGTCACTTACAAGCCCACCGATGCCAGGTGCGTTCCTACGATTTCGATATTGTATACTGTTTCTCATTCACTTAAGTTAGCCAGTTAAAGAGGTAAAGAGTTAACTTAAAATAGCCGGGTCTTATGCACTATATTATTAAGATTTTGATCTTTGAGCAAATTTAATAGAATTTAATAATTTATCAGAATTGAATCTTGCGAAATTCTTTGCAATATTAAATACGCTAGCTTGCAAAATAATTTATTTCACAGATTCATTAATAATTCTTGGAATTGCATGTATATGTATAACTAGTTCCACAAGTAAAATAAAGGGATTATATCCCATTATTCATTATACACAGATCTTCCTTAATTAAAAGCTATTCGTAATAATTTCGAGATTTTCTGCACATCCCTTATAATGAGATACTGGACACATACCTGAAAGATATCCCGATTAATTAATCCTCTGCTAAAATAACGATATGACGCAAAGATACATAAATTGCGAATCTCATTTGTTTCACCGAGTAATCAATTAAATAATATATTTTACGAGAAATCCGATGTAAAAAGATAATATTGAATCTTGTTCAAGTAACATATTTCAAATATTTTCATCCGGTATGATTTTTCTGAAAAGAAATCATTAAGTACAACGATATAAAAAGCTTTTATTTTTTTCTTGCCAGTTGTAAATTTAAGGGATGAAACAACCCTTCGAATTACCAAAATTAAAGCTCTAAAATGAATGAGTTTTTCCTACAATTAGCTAAACCTCAATATTTACACAGTAGTCTACGTAAGCATGTTTTAAGTCCATTTCATTGGACTGTGAATTGGATACAAGCGAAATAAAAAATGTTTCTTGTCGATTCCCAAGTTCCAAACATTCGAAACGTGCTGCTTGTGAATTATTGCCTCTGCAATGCAGGTACAACGTATAAAATTCCACACGTAATGTGAAATATAATAAGGTCCTGGAAAAGTAATTCCTAGTTATGTTAATAATTGATATTCCGGGCATTGATGCTGTTATCTCACGCTTTAAATAACATGTAAAACGCGAACATGTGACACACATTCGTCTGATAGAGCGATCTTGTAAAAAAATAATGATGAAGCTACGTTTTAAAGCCTATACTCTTTTAATAACTTTATTTACATTAGAATTAATGACTTCGTCTACTAATCCACTGTTGAAAAAATTCCATATGCATTTCAGTGTCTATAAAAAATCTCGTTACAATAAATGACATATTTGAATTATACACGTACGTCTTAAAATATTGAAAATATTTATATGTATAAATTAATAATTAAAGGAAACCAATCGAACAATAATATTATTAGGTTCTAATGTTACAAAACAGATATTATTTTAATCTCAATTCGAGCTAAACTCATTGAATACGCCTTTATTCTTATTAAGATTAAAGAATTATGTTGGAGAACATAATCTCATTAAGATTCGAGAATTTGTATTAAAGAATATCATCTTATTAATATTTGGAAATTTATATTGGAGATATTAGAGAAATTAATTCCTTATCAATCTATAATTCCTAAATTCATTTCTCCTTCTTTCAAACTATTCAAACATGTTTCATTTTAATCTCAATTCGAGTAAAACCTATTAAATATGCCTTTATTCTTATTAAGGTGAAAGAATTTATATGAGAGAACATAATCTTATTAAAGTTGGAGATTCCTATTCAACGTTCGTTTTCAAAAATACTATCACGAAAGATGTTTCTACTAAAATGAATAACACGCGAAAGTTCCGCGAAGTTCGCAACGTTGACACGTAGAACGTAAAAGTTCCACTTATCGTTGGTACGTGATCAAGAATGAAATCTATATTGAAGGTTCGCCCGAAATATACTTACTCCACCTTGTGCGGTTGTCGAAGACGTAAGTAAAGAATTTCTATCGTGAAAAAGAGAGGTTCTAGGAAGAAAATTTATCGTACCACTAGAAGACGAGATTTCGTCCTATTTATCAATTGACGCCAGTTTATCAACGTCAGGCTCAAAGAGTACTTCGATATTAATTGAGACTTTCACTCTCTTTTGCGGCACAGGAAGTATAACGACAGGTATATCATTTTTCCTAAGACACTGTTTTGATATCACGCAATATGTGTTGTCTGATAGAGAAATTAACGAACCAAGTAGAATGGAATTAGAATGATTAGGTAGAAATGTTGAATGTAGAGTTCTAGGGTCTAATGATATTTAGTGCTTCTGCTGATTTTATTGATGCAGCGCGTCGCGTGATTATATATTTTAGACTATCGTGAAAAGTTCTCAGTAGCATCCTGAGAGTAATTAGCACTCAGATTCTTAATTAGCCAGGAGAACCTACTTGCTAGTGAATGTGCGCACACTTCGTCATCTCTCACACTTATCTGGCTTTGAAATAGTCGTTTCCACATCACTTAGTTGAACGAAAAATGATTTCACTTTTATATAACGAGGATGGATGGAGGCCGTTAAAAAGTGAACATTTCCATCGATTCAAGTATGGATGATATCGTCGTGGATGAAATCAAATAAGGCAGTTTCCACTGTCGAAAAATGACGAGTAGATGAGATTATAAGATTTCCAGGAAATTGTGTGTCGATAATGCTAGGCTGGGAAATGTAATTTCAGTACTGCGACGGAAATCATGTCGACCGATCGGTCGACGGAAAACGTCAAATTCGTGACAGAACGTTATTGCTTTGCCGTTATCGAGAATATACAATAAATATGAGTATCGATTCGCTACTGAAATATTTCTCACAATTAAATAATTCGAGGGCATATAAGAATAATATCGTTACTAAATCATAGTATAAGGACAACAACAAAATAATCAGGTTACCATACAATGAATATTACATTCGAAAAAATAGTCAGAACGCTTATAGTAAACATTTTTTTCTAATGGAAAGAACATATTAAGTCTTCGCGAATTTTAATTGACATCGAATATTGATGTTTACGCATTAAATTGGAATACAGTAAACATATTTTCATTATTTGTACGACCATTTTTTCAATGATATAATTAACAGGACAAATTTCCGCTTATTGATCTTTCATTTTTTCACCAAATTATAATCAACACTGTAAATTAATAATATAAAAATATTATATAATGATCATATATGCGTATTTATCAAAGATGTACACAACCAAATTTCTAAATTGCACACCAAGTGAGTTATGGATAAAATTATTACATAAAACACATTAATCCTATACGAAAACTGAAATCAATTTGTCAATGAAACCATGAATTGCTAGCCATTTGGTAGCCGCGCCCCCCAATCAAAGAAAAAATAGAACAAGTAAAAAAATCGAGTCACAATGGCACGGTGGTTAGTTACAGGGTGGTGGCGGTGGTCGCAGGAAACAGTGAGGCAGTCACACTCAGCGGTCTAAGGGCTGATACTCAATATCAGCTGGTTGTCACAGCCGTCAGAGCTGGCAAGAAATTCCGAAGTCGACCAATCGTCTTCCGTACTCTCGGTGAGTCTAACAAACATTTTTCTTTCCTTCCCGTCATACTTTACGATTTCTTCTCGAGCTCTTTTTTCATTCTTAAAACGACTTCTCCCCTTGTATCACGCTATTCACCAGGTTTCCTTTCACGCCTACCTCGACTACTTCTTTCCAGTTTATTTCTTACCTTCAATCGGTCTTCTTCTTATATCTGCCTTGTTGAGACCTTGTTCCGCCGTATTTTGTGTAACTTACTATGGATTCCCTTTTTTCTTTGATTTCTTTTGTTATCTCCGACACAGTTTCTTTGCGCATGTCATTATTGTTATGTAACACCAGTGTAACAGCGTGTAACTTAATATGTTGGCTGCTGGACGAAAATCCGTGTTATACGATACCTCGCGAGAAGCATTTGTAACATGTATATACCATCTAAGAACAACACTGTTTAAGTACTCTATGATATATTAGTTACTTTACATCGTTATCGTAACATTAAAGATGTTGAAAATTATGCAAATATTAGAGATATTTTTGATTCGAGTTTTCTGATAATAATATTCACATCGGTCGTCAATATGTTAATACTGTACTTTTTCGTGATTATAACACTGTGAGTTAGATCAAAGACTAAGTATATGATTTTATAATGTTGTTATTCTCGCGTATACTTGAATAACAAAATAAGTCGCGGGTAAAATATTCAGAATGTTAAATGTTTAAATCATGTGACACTGACACGGCGAGACTACCGAAAACGTTAAAGGATTGATTGGTCGAGGAGTTTCGTCAAACGGCCCTCTAACTTTTAATGGTGCGACGTCAAAAAGTTTCACGTTTCACGTCGATCATAAAACGATCATTATGGCGGGCAATTTTCACAGCGTTTCACGTTTATTGTAACTCAAGGTTGGACTATAAAGTACATCATAGCAGTATTGTTACCTAAAGCCGTTTGACATCGCTGAATTCTAAGCTTCGAATTGCTTTTTAATATTTTACGAGTGTTATTAAATTGTAGTTAATGTATTATACTCATTAATGTACATAAAGATATTTGAATACGTTATACACAAAGATGATTCGATAGAATGACATTCAAGGAACACATTAGTTAAGAACACTAATAAATACTTATAAATAAAGTCTAAAACTTTTTCGCGCTATGAAATTATTAATTTCGTAAAAACATCATATATGGATTCATAAACACAATCGATGGTGCTATAAAAATAGGAAATGATGAAGTAGCTGTGTTACGGTCTAGTCTTTCGTAAGGAAGTTAATAAGTTTAAGAAATAGGAAATTGATAAGGGAAAATAAAGGGGGCTAAGTTAGTAATAAAGAAAGCTAATGAATTTAAAATAGATATATCTGTAAAAGCAGTATTATAAGTTTAGGAAAGAACAAAATTAAATTGTTTCAGAACCACCACGAACATCCCCACAACAGGATTCTGCTGTAACCGGTGGTCCTCTTCCGCCACCACCACCCTCTTCACAGCAACCCCAATCGTACATCCAAGTGAGTAGAATCATCACATTCCTTGGACTTTGGTTCTCCTATTTTTAGACTGAAATTAATATTTCAATGATTATTTGCCAATGGGCTTTTCACGTTGGAAAGCGATTATTGAAATTCTGACCCAGATTGAGTTATTATTTTCATTCGGTCGGCTCACATGAAATAGCGCATTTTCCTGAAAATGTGCTTTCTGGCTATCTTTTGTATATTTTACAATTCATCGGATCCTTTTTCTTATAACGTAATAACTGTGAATGTAAAAGGAAATTGGTCTCGAAATTCTTCGGTTGTGGAGGCCTGCCAGCAAATTATTATTAATAACTCCCATAATTTTTATAAAACAGACATATTTCTACTAGCTACAAGTTGGGAAAAGTCTACTGATGGAATTGGGATGTATTCTCATTAAACAAATATTATATTGTAGAAAATACGGCACTTTAAATTTCACCCTCAAAATGCGTCCTTTCATGTGAGACGACTTAATATTCTACACGAATCTTTTCCGAGATTGCATAAACTCAATTATTTTAATTAATTTATTTTCTTATCTTCCTTATGATGAGGAAACGTTAAAGAATCTCAAACGGTACAATAAACAAATGAGATGCGGTCGATCGCAAAATTGTAGAAAATAAAAGCGTAGCTGGTAGCAAAGGTGGAAGAAAAAGCGGGCTCTATTTCCGACGCGGTAGGAAAAAGCGCTCTCTCGCAGTTTGCACGCGAATAAATATCCGGGGGTTTGCGGTGCAATCGAATTTTTCCTCCGGCATAGTTTGCGTTTGTTTTTCGCCCAGGAAAAGAACCGAACGAGGATAACTTTAATGGTTTCGTAGATCAAAAACATACCCGAACTTCCGGTGTAAAACAAACATATACACGGAAGCTAGAATATTATCGTTCCAGGTTTATACCTCACCAAGCTCAATTTTCTTTATCAACGAGTTGTATACAAAAAGAATCGAGGGAGAATAGTTCACTTTTGTTCATTGGTACATTGTGAATAATCTTTTTTAAAGTTTTTCCAACAAAAGTACTGAGTATATTAAAGTACTATATAAATAAACTAATAAACTAAAATACTCGGAATGTGTATATTATATGTACACGGATAACCTACATCTTCATCTAGTAATATTAATAATTCTCATTCTTTCAAAATGAGATATATTCGAAACAGTAATGGACATAATCATTAATTACGATTGGACGACAATTTATATATTTATTATTAACTAACACTCATAGTATGGATTGAGGACAGTCTTTATTAAAATTTCTTTATTAAAAATATAAAAGGAAATGTAACTAAAATTCATTTCAAAATTCATTTTAAAGTATGTGATACCGTATATTGCTTCTTGAACTGTAATTCTGTTAATTATAATTATCCTCTGTGAGGAGTCGATAATTAAAATGAAGAGTCATATAATTGGTCATAGTAATGCAATCTAATTTACGGCGTGACTCAAAGAAGATTTGCTTACTGCAATAATGCAAATGTGCGAAGCGTATATTTCTGTAAATCCTAGTTAAACCAGAGGAGTAATCAAGATTGTAATATACGAGGTTTGATACGCGCATGTTCTTCCAATATAATCAAAGCTCCCTTTGTGGATATCCTTTAAATCTCTTGTAAATCCAAGCGTGGAATATACATGTATAAACCCTTGTCAGACAGGAAGAGTCAACGTGCTACAATGTATTCGTGAGAGGATAAAAGAAATTTTAACAATTTTTTATCTTTCCATTTTTGCCTCTTTGGCCAACATATTTTAATATTAGGAATTATTACGAATTGCATAATGTAGTAGTAAAGATTGCAGATATTTTTAAATTCATTTCATATTTTTATATTCAAGTTCTACAATTACACTGGTTTCCGCGTTTCTTATATTTCAACTTTTACGGATATATATCGGAGTTTCGATATGTTTTACGCGTTTCTCTCCTGAGGGAAGTTTTTCTCGAATATCTGTCCAGGCGAACGGATGCTGGAGAATTTATCGTGCTAAGAATATATCGAGAGCAAAGGAGAAGATTCCCAGAAAAACGAACGGAAGTCGACAAAAAACTGAGAAATATGTGAGATACTTTTCAAACTCCAATCTAATCAGAAAAGCTGCCTTCTTTTACCTTAGACTTTTATTTAACTTTTTCAAGAACAAGTATAAACACTTCGGATAAAACCAAAGCATCATAAAATATACACAAATCACCCTCACGGAATATTTCAATAAGGGAATACTAACTTCACAGCAAACTCGGTCTCGTTAATTAAAAATTTAAAATTAACTCTTTTCTCCCGTTATCTTCCAGAAGTTCAGTCACGTCGATCGACTTAAAATCAAAGCCAGTATTCAAATATAATTATAGATCACATAGCTTTATCTGAAATGAAATCAATCTATGAACATAATTACTTCCTAACAATTTCAATTTTAACCCCAGCCATATCGTAAAATATAATTTCAAATTAGATAAGATATTTAATTTTGACGTGAGTCTACTAATCGTATAAAAATATAAGATACATAATCCAGAAAATAGATTTCTGTATCAATTAAATTATTAATTGACAAATGCCAGCCAGTGCTATCGTGCTCGTCCTCCTTCCTGTAATTCTACTTCATTTACTTCATCTTTACTCATAGACGTCGAGTACGTTTACTTCTCCTCCCCTTTAATGTGAACGATCGCACTTCAAATAGTGCAGTTTTTACCAACAGAACCAAGTTAGAAATTCCCAAAAGCATTTTAAACCGAAGTCCAACGAGAATTGTTTACGTGATGCTCGAACGTAATAGGCCAAGGATAAATCAGTTTGGCATAGCAAAGTGTAATTTCAAGTCTAAATTGCAAAGAGTTTTATTCTGAGTGAATCGGAGTAGTAGTTATCTCGACCTGGCTAAAAAAGTTGGGAACTTCCGGTTGCAAGGAACGGAGACATCACTGAGACCGACACGAGCAATGCTATCGTGAGAACAATAGTAATATGTACTTAGTTCGGTGCACGGAATAAATTATAGCTCGCTCCTCAGTTTTCTTACGATTTGATATATTCCGTAATTTAAATATTCTCCGAATGAAAACTGGTCTCTTAGGATGCCCCGGATCGTTGCATTTGCTTCAGGACTATAGACTTTATCTTAACCCCTTGGCTACTTATACGGAAGTATTTTCACGGAGGATTAACTCTGTTTAATTACTTTGAAAAATGTTAACCCTTCGGATAATAAACTCGCCTTTTTGTGGCTCTTTGATATCCAGCTTCATATTGCTGTGTTAGGATAACATTCATATTGGAGAAGTAATTGGAACAATTTTAATGTAAAATATAAAATGGTTAATTAATATTCTAAGAAATTAGGTGGGTGTTATATTATGTATTTTGTGGAAAGTAATAGGTTCAGGAATAAAGGATTAAATCGGAATTTATTTTTATTTAACACTTATTAGATTATTTTACTATAATGTATAAAATCTTTTAAATAAGACAGTGTTTTATTTGCAAATCTATAATTTTACACATAAGAGCTTGAAACCTGAGGTGGCCGAATATTCTCGTGACCAATTTAGTATTAGTAAAATTTATATTATAATAATTCAAATATTAATTCTAAGATCGGTATTACTCTCAATAAAAGGAAGAGTAAAAGTGCCCTTAAAAAAGTTCACAAGCTCGGCTTCAGACTTAAATAAAACATATAAAAGTCACAGTGTTTCTGACAGAAATGTGTGGAAATATCGTAGGACTATGAAGAAAATTATTAAACGATTATTGGCAGAGGCAAAATTCCAGAAATATAGTTTTATTCTTGCTTACAACCCTTTACATAAAAAGTGCCCTACTCTCAGAAGATATTATCTACGATTTCTTGAAGCTGATAAAAACAGCTGGCGTGATGCGGAGATGTTCTTGGAACGTGTTGAGAATTTTTCTTTCGCGAAAGCTGTTTCTGTCAACGGAAAATGTGTTTTCCAACGACACCAAGCGAGAGGAAATGTTCTGCTTCTATCGTTTCTCGATGCTATCCGATATTTCAATCGAAATACTTCATTTCCGTGGACACCACGCTGGAATTTTTCAATGTACATTTCACAAAATAAATGTCCTCGAACTTAAAAATATTAAAACTACTGGAAAGTAATTAATTGTTCTGTAATACTTAATTCACACACGGTGTAAACTCGAAATTTCATGCTCTATTTATAACTTAAAGTTTTGAAAAATTCTGAATAATCTTTAACTTATTCAGGTGATTATATAGAAATAGGGCCTTTAGAGATGTTAAGAAGGTCAATTCGAGATTGATTGGATTTTTTCCCATCTCTCTAAAATACTACAAAAATAGTACTACTATAATTTCTCAAATTTCGTTTAGATAATTTAAGTGGGAATTAATCTCTTATATTTTGTATGATGATATATAATTCCATAACTTTGTATTATTTGCGTATGTCGTTCAAACGAATTCAATGAAAGGTATATGAAAGTATAGGTCAAATAAATTTGGAAATCGAATAAGTCCGATATTTCCATATAAGAATTTCGTCATCATTTCTCACCAGATATCCGTTATTATAATAGAGTTGGGTGACTACGGGACAGCTTTTGTATATAAATATTTCACGATGCAATCTAAACCATCCCCATGAGTACCTTTTAGGATCAATAACGACTTCAGGGGAAAACACGAAAGATTCGTACGACAGATTCCAATTTCGGTTCGAATCGTTACCGCCGAAAAATCCTTTTATCACCTTCTTCGGTTAAATCTACTCTCGTTTCTAGAAAATCAGCAGTCCCGAACTACACTATTGAACATTTCGTAGATCTATATTTTTCACGCACCATAAAATGCACAATATATATCGGAAATCTTTCTATTCTGTTAACTTTCAATATCAAAGATATTTCACGCCAATACTTATCTCTTAATCTCGTAGAACTTTAAAGGATTCGCGGGCCGTAATCTCGTTCAGCTTTAAGGGATATACGATAATTCTATGTACAGATAGATACATCTATTTAATACAATATATAACTACAATATACATTATAGAGATTTCAAATTTTCTGGAATATCGAGAAATATTTTAAGAATTAGGATCCGGAGATATATACTTTTCAATATCTATATCTCTTACATATATGTTTATTAAATTAAACAGATCTATTTCTAAGATTAGAATATATAGACATTGACAACCCTCGATAGTCTAACTTTGTTGTATCTCAAAGAAAATTGCATAAACGAAACAAAATATACGGATAGATGAGTGACTTCAAAGTTATACCGCGTTATATTGGGTTAAAACCATCGACGATCGAGCGTGGATGATTCGAACTCTGACACCGGCGCTCTTCCTTACAAAGGAGATAAAGTTTCCTAAAAATTGATATTATTTTGCAGATCCGTGGCGTGGAAGTTGGAATAGTGGTACTAGTGCTGATCGTCTGGGCGGGTGCGATAGCGCTGTTCTTCAATCGTTGGGGAAAGATTCGCATGCTACTACCGTATCAGCCTGATTACAAGGAACAGCTGAAGGTTCCAGGGACCGGGGTTTGCACGGCTGCGAACGCGGCATACACGCATAACTCGACACAGCACGCATGTTCTCAGGTAATGCATTTCTACACTGCACTCGCGGCTACATTTACCTCCCACAACCCTACGATGCATTATAAATCTCGCGATTCCCTAGTTTATCGCAGCGGAACTCACCTCGACAAACCGAGGCTATTCCTTTGTTAACAAGAGCTATGCTCTACTGAATCCCTAAGTACCGTGTCGGCTGAATCTCTAGGCCCCTGGAATGATTAACTAACAATATTAACTTGACAAAGTGGAACTATCAATTTACAAGTGATATGTAGTTTGACTGTTATGGTTGCTGTAAAATCTTTTACTTCTACCGAGACCACCATCATTGATTTCTTACATGCTTTCGAGGCTAATCTCGACTTTGATAGACTGGTAATCTCGGATTAAATTCTGAATTAATTCTGTAACAGAATTGTTACCTCGGGTTTAATTTGTCTTAGTTTCTCTTTGTAATTGTAATTGTTTTAAGAACATCCAAAACCAGGGATCAGAATTCTCTTTCAAAATTAATTCCGAAGTTAAACAGAAGTTAGCAGAGTGTCAAGGTCGCAATTAACAGTTTCAACTTCGGGATCCAATTTTGAATTCAAGCGATCGTTTCTATGAAAATTAAGTGAATTTTAATCATTGACTGGAGATAATATACAATTTAATTGTGAAACTTTATTGTAGTACTGGATCAAACTTCTTTTTAACGATACTCAAATTAATAGAAAGTATGTCCAATTTAATTTATCATGCGGGAAACTAATTTTGTATTCATAATACTAATTTATTCGTACTAACAGTAGTACTCCATATATATAGACAGCTTGTTTTCAGAGTATTTTAATGCATCATAATTGACAGTATGTGCAACGGTTAATTAGCTTCGCCCAAAATATACCCTAATGACACTATTATTATTGTCGCAAAAATTTAATCCTGTCGTTGCTAAATTTGTATTCAGAAAATACGTAGAAAATAGTTAGAGACATAATTGAATCACTAATAGTCGGCAGGAAATAGCCGATGAAATTAATAACATTATAGAACGACGAGCTATATATAAATTTTACGAAGCATTTTACGAAGCGATTCCACGTAAAACGAAATATTTTGTTTTCGAGTTTATTCTCAATATTAGTCAAATATTTATATCACTTCTGTCTCGTGAAGTATTACAAAACTTAGACTATCTACACGTAGTATAAATAGCAGAATAACCAACAAATTATTCAAGCCATTGTCGCGATTTTCTGAGCAAATATGGAGGAAAAAGACCCCTGTAAATCCGCGATCATGCAATCGATATAATCCTAATAGGATTCGAAATGTTGGAACCTTTGGAAGTAATACGATTTAGAAATCGAATTTTTATATCTAGATTGAAGCAGTATAAAATAATCTGCGGGAGTTTTTTTAGCACGATCCCACCTTGGCATAATTTCCACGCGAATATCCATAATATTATTAAAGTACAGATAAAACGTCGCGCGGAGAATAATCAAAGTGTTGCCCCAAACATGGAAAGTTACTCAAGAAAATTCAGATACATTTATAAAATTGGACACTGTTTCTGAACGATAACATCAAAAACGAACCTTTTGATTGATGGATTAACTTCTAGAGTAGATTTGAAATTTATTGACCTTTCAAGGATAAGCTCTCTTCTTCCTCGATATGGTGCAGGACCCTAAAAAACAGTGAAAGACCAGATATAAATCCCGATAGAAAATCGATTTCTTATGTCGCTTGGGAAATAGTTTCAGAAAACGGCCGGCGGAAGGTCAAATTCTGCCAAGCAATCAAGCTCGGCTACCTTTGATTACATTCTATGATGTCTCATATTACGCGAAGTATATTCTCGTCGATATATTTCTTTTACTTTCTATTAAAGTATTTTTTATATGTTTTCCAATCTCTATTAAAACTCATTTCCATAACTAGTATATGATACAACGGAATTCAAGCAGTCTTTTAGTGTTTATTGAAAATCAAACTTAATTCAATTTCCTACAATTAAATTAATTCGAATTAAAGTTTCTTTTAAAAGAAAAGGAAATTTCGAAAATTAATTCAGCAAGATGGGAAATGTTTGTTAACAAAACTCCACGAAACGTGTCAAAAACAAACGAACTGTTACTCGATTTTAATGACTAGCTACCATTTGTCGTCCGGAGCTTTCCATTTGACTTTTCACTTTTCACTCATCGTCACGAATGTTGAAATAGTTTTTTTAATTTCAAACGTCATATCTGAGCATACCGCACGTCACAAGATCGCCGATATCGTTCGCGATACGACAGCGTCACTTGTTATCATATTTAGACAGGCAGAAGTCCGAGGTAAATTTATGAAATCGAAAAGTTGGAAATTTATTCAAACTATCTTTCTATTAAAAGATTATTGTACATGGGTATCGATTCAATATAATTACCATAGAAACAGGTTGACGTTCCATTTTTCACGAACAATACAAAACTTTATTGGTTGCCTGGATGCCACTTATAGAAGTGAACATATGATATACATAATTATAACTTTTTAGAAACCCGGAGTTCCTTTTCACCTGACATTTTAGTTTAATAATATCGTGCATATTAACTTTCTTCTATTTGGATCAATACTAAAAATGAGCCAATCAGATGGAACCATTTTAAACGAACCCAGTAATGAGAGCACTAAACATAATATTCCGTGAACCAGTTGAGTCGAAGTGAAAATAACCCTTGAGAATAATTCCATAATTAGACGGCTCTAGAACTCCCAATTTATTAACTGAAAATAGTCCATTTCGTTTAACATTAGCACTACCGAACATATACAGTAGGACGTCGATTATCCGAACGTCAATCATCCGAACCACTACTGCATCAAACAAACTAGACAGTTTCGAATCCGAAAAATAATTTACATATACTTTAATTTAAACATAGTTTAAAATATGTTGGTCCCAATTAGTTCGGTTAATACACATTTATTTAAGTATAAATTATGCCTGGACGATTGAAGTTAATTAATGAATTCAATTATTTGCGTTACGTTTATAAAATAAAGTATATAAAATCTCAAACAATGAGCCGTAATATGTTCGAATAATTTAACTAAAAATGGCGGACAAGTCTTTTTGACTCTTTTGGTAGTTCTAGTGTTCAAACATTTCGATCTTGTTGTTGGTATCCCGGCTTTATCTGACAAGAATTCACTCAAAACGACACATATGCATATCATATGATACGAACAGTAGAGGAAACGTTGAAGTGTCATCCGTATTGATTTCATCACGTACAGAGAGAATTTAATTGGACCATGCACGTAATCACAGCAGCTGGAAACGATCGTTCCCGTTTTAGCCATTCGTCAAAACGATTTATCGCGCTTCCACCACTTTTCATCGAAATTCCGTATCTATATTACTCAGAAGTATCAATATTTCTATGTTCTTCATATTTCCATTTATTTACTTTAATCGTAGCCTTATTAAATTTATGATCATTAAATGGTTGAATTGAATGACAACGTCAGAACTTTGTTGACAAAATTATGAAAAATTCATATCTTTATCATTTTTACATATTTCATGAATTAAAATTTCAATATTCACGAAATAAAATCTTTTAAAGTAACAAGTCATTTGCATATCCTGTCTGTACTGTCTGATAAAATAGTATTTGTTAAATTATTGTATTTGAAGGAGAAAATAACGAAATTGTAGTCAATCGATTTTATCTGTATAACAACGATTTATTATTTAATATCTAACGGAAAATAATATCAAAATCTTTCCTGTATTGTTGTTTCACTTAAGAAATGGTAATCGATGAAGCATACTAATTGGAGATTATTATAAAAATATCGGATACTCTCATATCAAATTAAAATCATGTTCCTGTCATGAAACTTATATTTTGCTGATAATTTGTTTCACAGGTTCGCACGTATTAAACTCGTTTGGTTTGAATTGCATTCGATAGAAACATTGACTAGGTGTATGAAAGTAATATAAATCACAGGTATTCGTACTTTAGGCATTCATTACGTTTGACATCTATGATATCGTGCACGCGAGAGAATTGCTTATTCGGCCGATTAATCCTAATTCAATTAGTCTTCCCTGCTGCAGTGCCGTTCCCCGTGCTGATCGAACCGTGAATTTCATAAAACGATCGGGATCTTAGCTAACACCCCATTCGTTCCTCCCTCGTTTCTTTTAATAATATTATAAAGATTACTATTATCAAAGTACACGAAGCAACGAACCATAAAGTCAAAGGTAAAGTGATTTTACCTCCTCCTTTATATTCAGTCACCAAATTTTGTATGATCCATCCGAAACATACCCTAATTAGACAATTATCATTGACCCAAAATTGAATGCCCTCGTTGTTAAATTTGTGCTTAGAAAATATGGCGAATATTGTTGGAGACATAATACTATGAAAATATGGAATATAGTTAGAGACATAATAGTATAATAGCTATAAAAATATACATATATATAAATAGTACGGAGATTACTGTTATGAAAGTACATGGAGCAATGAACGATAAAATCCTAGGTGAAGCGGTTTTATTTTCTCCTTTATATTCAATCACCGAATCTTTTACAATACTCGTCGATTACTTACAATTAAACACCAAACGTTTGAGGTATATTGATCTCTCCGCGCTATATTATTTTATTGAGATATCCGACTGTTTTTTACAATTCAATTTGTCTCCTTACGAAGAACGTAGGAAAGGAATTTTAATTGCTCCTCGATCATTGCTTCACGTACTCTAACTACGATTTATCCGATTCCACGAACATCCCCGATAAATCAGGCATCGCAGAGATGAGTCAAACATTCCATGGACCAATGAAAAGCTAATCACATCAACCTCCCCGGTCTTCCTACTATCAAACCAAACTATCGCAATACTGCGTGATGGCCCTCTCAGAGTTAGAACAAAGCAAGGAATCCTAGTACTACCAAATGCCATTACAGTTCAAGTATTGCAAACATCGTAACTTCCAATGCATATTATAACGTTTCAAATTGTTTAGACCACCAACATTGCAAGAAAACAATAATCCCACATTCAAACCCACAGTATTCCGACAAATAATTATCCTGCGTTATAACAGCTAATCAATAGTCGCTTTATCACATCGATATATCGTCCTTGAGCAATCAAACCATAATGAAATCCCTCTTAATATCCGCGCGGATCCATGTGTGGATCTTATCTTAAGTGACAGTAGATATACAATATGCGGCCTGATGAGAGTTTTCAAAGACAAAAAACCCAGGCAAAAAATATCTCGAAGGTAATGTCTACATTGTCGGATATGGTGATGCAGTGCGGGGGCGGGGGCTGTTGCGTGTTGGAGCAGTGCTTTCAGTACCCGAGGAGAGCCCGTGAGCCCCGGGACTGCGGCTGCCAATTCGCTCTACTCCACAGGGCGGACATCGCGTGACCATCGGTACTTGTCAAGATCTCAATTTTCATCTTCTTGTTCTTACAAACCACTTCTTCGTTCTCGTCTTCGTCCTCGTCCGTTCGTTAAACAAAGATGAAGCTCTCTGTCTGCCGAGCTCTCGCTTTGTCTCTTTCTCTGTCTATTACTTACTGTGCGAACTACTATCACGTTGTGTCTCTGTTCTCTTTCTGTATATCACGCGTCTCTTAATCTATTTCTCTTCTTCTCTGTTTGATATGTCTCTCTCGCTCTTTCTCTCTCTATATATACTGTATATTTTGTTTTACCTATCACTCTGTATCAGCCCTCAACTGAGGGCCGATGATCACTTTTGGGTGTCACTTGGAATAGATTTCCCGCCGAATAACGTCGACCGAGTCTATTATGCGGGTAATGACGGATAATTCCGGCGAAATCGACCGTGGCCAGAAACCTAGACGGTTTTTACCCATTTTTATCTATTTACCTATTATACGAATTATTTTGATAGTACAGTATTGTATATTTGTAAATAGAGAGATATAATTAATGCTTTTTCCAAACACTCGTAACAGAGGTCCAAGTTATGAGACAGATATAATGCTTACGATTTCGAACCAAAGAAATACTTTTCCTCTAACGGAATTATTAATGTCTCTAATTAAATCAGACACACGGATTATGCTGTATTAGTAGCCCAATTATCCTGAATCTAGTAATAAATCGATAGACGCAGAATAGACTCTGAAATTAGCAGAGCGCAAAGCAAGAATCGAGCAACCCTTTCGTGAGTCGATGGCATTTACGAAATCCTGTTAGTTTTTCTTCAGGAGGCAAACGGGCTTGCCAACTTTTTTCTGCTCCTTCTATCTCTAACAAGATAGAGGCTTATTTGCTACACCGAGAAAAGGTGTGAAAGGATTAGTTTCACGAATGAAAGCAATTCTAATAAAACGATCAAAGATCTACTGTTTTATACGTCGGTCTGTTTTATGTACCTAATTGATATGTGCAGGTAAGATGAAACGGCGAAACTTACGTTTAACCCATCGTTCATTTAAACTATTTTAAACGATAGGAGAAAATGTGTACATAATATAAGATAGACACCCGATGTCCTCGATCTGCGTGTTTGTAAAAAGTAATCTCCCGATATCGGTCAAGTTTGTAGCTTCGATCAGCTTTCAAAGTGCAAAGGCTTCCTTTTTAGTTGAAACACACCGCTCCGTCAAAGAAACGCTTTCCTTGAACGCTTTTGCATCGTCGCATGTAGATATCAAATGCTGCTCGACGCTACTTTGATCGCAAACCAAGGCCCTTTTTTAACATACATTCGCAAGTACACAAGACCCGCACGCTTACAAGTTGGCAAGCCTAAACGATCTTTCAAACTCCTCTCACGAAACAGTCTTTTATACACTCGTATTTGCGATAATAAATTCAGCACCTGATTCATTATTTATATACGTAGTTGATACTCGAAGTTGATAATGGTTTGAACAATTCTGACATTACACGTCGTAAATTTAAAGATCCAACAACAGTAACGAGTATACGAGGTAGTAAAACTGATCCTACGTAAATAGGGGTTTAAAGGGAACTTGTTTACATCCAAGTTTCCATGTAACGAGACGAGTGCTTTGTTATCGTTGGTGTATAAAGTCACATGAACGGTTACATGGTAGATACAACTACGTTTGCATACTTTTGACACACGGTAAAACCCGTTCGTGAATTATCTTGGATAGCCATTCCTCTCACGTTTGCTGCTCTGATCATGGTTTGCGCTAGGCGAGGTTCGACGAAAGGATCGGCGTTTACACGGCAACGTTTCCACCTCCTCGAATCAGTCGAACTAATGAAGCCCCCGATAATCAACACTGGCTGAAACTACCCTATCGGATACGTGCTTCTTTTAAATTTGTTGTACAAAGCGCAAAAAACATTAGGATTAAAGCAAGACATAAATACCGTAGTAAAATAACGAAGTAAAATACAAGTAAATAGTGTCTTAATTAAATATTCGAGAAAGAACGAATAACTTGTTTCTAAAACTACTTTATTGTAATTTGACAATTTATTTATGGTAGGAGTAATTAATTGTAAATATTTGTTGTTAGTGATATTCATGTATCTTGATCGTCAAATTAGTCTTTAAATGAAATAGTCTATTCATTAAATGAACAGCTATGTTACGGTGTTCTATGATTAATAATTTCGAGGTATTGTTGCTATTCATTATTCCTTGTCAT
Organism: Nysson spinosus; assembly: GCA_910591585.2. Lineage (NCBI taxonomy): Eukaryota > Metazoa > Arthropoda > Insecta > Hymenoptera > Crabronidae > Nysson > Nysson spinosus. The sequence continues at coordinate 6,161,787 of OU342843.1, read as the reverse complement.
CGATAATAGTTCCGTGAATTACCACGCGGGTTTAATTGGAAACGTTACGATCTCTTTAACAGATATGAAAATCCAGTTGGGTTCAATTATAGCTTATCAACTACCATTCTTACGCTTTGTTCGACGCGAAATTGATTCGATACTCTGTTTCACCCGAGAAATTTCAAATGGAATATTCGAAGACCAATTCGATAGTATTTTAATTGCACTTCCCGGGAAGGTATTGATTACAGGGCTGCGTTGAATTCAGCTAATTCGTTTTAGTTTGTCAATTGATATTCATCGAACAGGAGTTAATTTGATATTCGCAGTGAATATAATCGAGTCATTTACAAGCTTAGTTATTTATGATACTTCCGAGATATTTTTGCATCGATTGTAAATACAATCTGTTATGTTTAACAAGGGATGAATAAACAGAGTTGAAATCACATTGAAAATCGTATTCTTCCTGGAAGTGGAAACGGATGCGTGTTAAAACATCCACTTGCACACCAATGCCTGGATATCGCTTGAAACATTACGCAATATTTGCATCATCCAGTGGGATGCACTTGATTATTGCAAATGGCACCTTTTACTACACGCGTATAACCACTATGTTTTATTACGTAACTTTGTTTCCAAGGAATCTTTGCATTACAAATAACGAGGAGGTAATATCTCACGATTAGTAGGGAATACAAAATTTAATCACTATCCTCGATCGTAACGATAATTCGAGGGTTACGGTGATTGAGAAGGGATCGCGTAAATAAGTGATCCTAATAAAATATTGATCTGAAGTGCGAAGGGTTTTAAGAGAAAGAATAGGGTTCGGGAAGTCCCTAAGTTGCAAGTTAGTGCCGGTAAACTGACATTTATGAGAACAATATTACTTTAGGATGAAAGATGCCAATGATAAATATTTCTTGTCTGGAAGCCAGTCAAGTTAACGTCGTAATAGCCACCTGACCCAAATCTCGACGAGATCACGAATCTGTTAGAGACAGGAAACCCGTACGTTAGTACCAGGATATAGACCTACTAAATTCGATTGAGTCTCCTCCCTTCGTCAGTAACGGCTAATTAAATTCCATGACGCAAAGTCTCTTGCGAGAAAGTAATCGAGTGATCGCAAGAAAACAGAAATACGATTGGATCTGCCGTAGATCCACTTACACGATTCTTACAAAACGTGGAGTAACATCTTTCTTTAATAAATTACAATGACAGTTAAAAAGACGATCGTGTAGGAAATTTACAAAACCTACCTTTTATTTAACCTTACAATTTGACGACTTTAATAAGATCTACCGTCAACTTCTTCTTTACTTCTAAAATGAGTGTTTTCCATTCATAATTCATAGTTTTCTAATTGCGACTGATGAAGGCTCAAATACGAACATCGCAATGTCTCACATTTTGTAAATCAAAAGGAAGTCGACAATAAGTTGTATTAAAGCCGGTTCTTAAGAATAGAACTACCGAGTATATTTAGTTACAGTTATACATTTATTGATATATAAATTATGACTGAAGGATATAAGTTAATTAATGCATGTAATTATGCGTGCCATGTACATAAAGTCAGGGTACATAAAACATCGAACAACAAGCCGTTATACATTCGAATAATTTTATTAAAAATCGCAGAACAGACATTTTTACCTCTTTCGTAGTTCTAGTGTTAAACTATACACCTATGAAATGATAAAGCTCGTTAAAAATCGTAACTCATTTAAAAAATCTTTATTTTTCCTACACCAATAAGATCGTTTACTACAAGAAAATAAAATTAGTTCGAAGGATACACTTCAATTTAAGGATTGCCGCTATTCAATGCTTCAATTGTTAATTTGCTTCACGATGAAACTGCTGATTAATTACGAGGCTGGTAAGGGAACTGTGTACACAATCAATTCCACGAAGCACGCTGATTTTTATGTTATAAAATGTGGTAACAATGAGGTTTATTAGTTCTTGTCTTTAATACTTTTATACCAGAAGATGTGAAACAAGATTAAAGAGTCTTCTTTGGTGGAGGGTACTCTTTTATTCGCTTGACAAACACTTTCAGTTGTTTTGCTTGGGGACGTACCTTTCGATTCTGTTTGCTTCGAAGAGCTTGAACGGGATTTCAGTTTGAGTGAGTTTTTCGAAAACCATAATTCTCGCACGATTTTAAGCCGAGAAGAATGTGCACTGAACTTCTATGACGCAGCTGCATTCACAAAGTGAACACGAAGTGACGTTAGGAAAATGCACTGCCACACACCAAAGCTTTTTATCACAAAGATGCTTACAGCTCACTCGATCCGCTTTGACACGCGTTTCCAAGTCTGAAAAATCTGTCGTATATTTGCGTTTCAATGAAAACGTGGAATTATAATCGTAATGTATAATTCTTCTTTTTGAATATTTTCGAAGAATTCAATATTCATGACCGATGCAATCATTTATTGATTTATTGATTAGCGTATTGCACAGTTATAAATTGTTTGTTAAGTAAGGAGAAAATTTCGAAGTAAAGATTAATTAAACTACTTTCATATTGGGGTAACATTTTTAAAGATATGTTGAAGGGATTTTAAAAAATGTATGAGTAAAGAAGCTCATTGGATGTTAATAATGTTTTTAAAGGAAGTAAGATACGACAGGTTTTCATCCCCATATTGCAGTAGGTTATAATTGATTAGGAAGAATAATTAACGTAATCAGAAAGTAGCGAATGATTTGATTCGCAAGTAATTGATATCGTTAGGAATTCTTTAGTAATATTTACACTGAGGATATCAAAGAACACCTACCACGATTCCAAATGAAATCAAATCTAATTTAGTCTTACTCTTTGTAAGATAACATTAATAATTATTAATATAGATATCAGCAGATTCTGCAAAAGCTGGATTATTTGTCCGAGTCAAAATGTTTCTCTAATGCAAATGTATTTTGTAATCCAACAAAACTGTTCATAAAATTATGTTGCGTTACGAAAGTAATTGGAACTCATAATTTTGAATATGTTATGAAATATTTTTTTAAACTAACTGTATATAATCTTTAATATAATATAAACACTAAATATCATGTTTTAATGTACAGATTGATAACAATCTTCCTTGTTTATAAAGTAACTTAGAAACAAGTGTTTCTATGATCCATCATGTTCTTTTCCAATTAAATCGAAAGTTTCAATTTCTCTCGCCATAGCAAAGTTCTGTCCAATCCAAAAATGTAAATTTCACCGGACAAAGTATCGTCTTTAGTGGGCACAAAAGTCTCCTTGTCGTGGGCAATAAAATCACGCTTGAAAACTAATCACATTCCGAAGCAATAGCAATTGTTTTCGATCAGATCTCGGTGAGGTAATCTGATCAAAGACACCTAATTTTCAGCATCTGCACTGGTCGAGCCATCACGTGGACTCAGTGGACAGCGGGGGTGGTTTAGGATGGGCAAGGACCTCGAGGCCACGTGTCAACAGCGCTATCGACGTAGCCGGTTTTCTATCGCAGGTGCGTAATCGAATAATCTACTTTCTCCAATAAACGAGAAACCAACAATTTTATCAATTTTGTGGAACATTCAAGATAAACCTCGATTCTTATTTGCGTCCTCGAAACATTCGATCGTCAAACATTTTCGTGCTGACCTCACCATCGAAACCATGCACCCTTTATATAGAATTAATTGAATTGCAATCATTTTATCACGTAATTAATTATGACAATCATATCATGTAGCAAAGCTTATCACGTTTATCAAATTTTCTTCCTGGTATTGCTGTAGATGGTAATTGATTAGCAAGTGTAATTTAAGTACTCAGAAAATGGCGAATGACTTAATTCGGAAGTAATTAATATTGTAACGAAATGTTTAATAATATTTATACCGACGATATCGTTTAAATATTAATGGTGGAAATCCCATAGAAAACGCATATTAAGAGATTTAAGACACCCAGAACTTTATATTAATATCTTTTATTTATTGTATATGTAAGCGTCAATTACTATGTGGAAGAATTCAAAGTGTCTTCTTATTTTTTCTATTATCTTCATAGATTATATATTCATTTCAATGGTAAGATTCAATGATTATTTTATATTTGAACGACTATAAGTTTAATGTTTCTGTTGCAATGATGTTTGTATATTATCGAAGGTGACCGTAATTGAAGTGTTATATAAAACACAACTTTGCGGTCTGTCTTCCACTTCATACGTTAAAAGAATATAAACAATACATACGAAGTAGAACAAAGTGTAATGGAGAACCTTGGGTTACAAAGTTGTTGTACAACGTAAATGCAAATTACAGACCCAAGTACAAAAGTGTTACGGTACCCCGACATACGATTCTTAAAGACTTAAACGCGAGAGTGCGAAGTTATTTTCAAAGTGTAATTCTGCGGTTTACAAAGTTACGAATTCTTACACGAAGAAAAACTACTGCTAAATTATTAAGTTAGTTATGACATATTCATTTAATATATTCAATTATCACCGTGCAATTTTACCTAAATATTATATGTGCATACTCAATTGATATCTCACGATTTAGAATGCAACTCACCCAAATTGCAACCTTCTGACAACTTTCGAGCGGCATCAAATTATTTGTACATTTTATAATACAATTACATAGTTGATTGATTTGAATGTTAAATATTCATCACATTTATTCGGGATTCCTAGCATCGAGCTACGTGACACGGTTAGACTCGGTGTATTTCCTGAAACCGATCGAAAATCATTGATACGTGTCTCATGGGGATTTTAAAGAACCATTCTTTGGCGCGACAGATATTTAAATAAATAATGAGGACGAAAGAGACTCTGCGCAACGGAGATACGTCACGCGTCAAAGTTCAAGGTAGTTAGAGGTGAAGTCTAGTTCACTCGGGTGATCGATAAGTTTGTAGTTCACTTTCGAGGAAGTGGTTAAATTCATTTTCTAGTTGCATGGACCGGCAATCGTGGTTTACTGCATTTTTTATCAGTGATATTCTTAAGAGTACTTTGATCAAATTAGCTTTAAGTATATTGCGCAATTGCTTCCTTTTCCTTTTCCACAGAAAATGCGCAACACCCTTATCGTTCCCCTTGTGTCGTACATGGTTCTCACATTGTTTTCGCGAATACATCGAAAACATTTCAAGAACTTTCCAGATTTTAGTTCTATCTATTGATCGTCATATAAAAATGACGTGATGCATGTATTTCATTTATTAACATCGAAAATGTAATTCAGTGTTACACTTATTATTCAATACTTCGCGATTAAATCTACCGAGTAATTTCGAGTAAATCAAGAGAGATATATAATGTATTAATAATTGCCTGTTCCCGCGCGGTATTAAAAATCCTTTTAACGAAGGAGGTTACTAATATCGTTGCATTAAAATCGACGTACTAAAGGTCTGTTAAAATTTGATTTCCAGGAATTTTTACGGCGGCACGGTTCAACGTCGAAATTGTGTCGAAAGGTTCGCAGTGCAGATAACTTGCCACTTGCATCGACGAGTCGCCAGCACGATCATCGAGGGAACTCGAAGGAAGACGGAATAGACGGCGTTCGAGAATCGTTTTTAAAGCCGCATCACGATGAAAGATGCGAGGACTCCGAATCAAGGAGGCAAAGCAGTCTCGAGAGTGCCTCGAAGGATATCACGGAGATCTCCTTGCTCGAACCAAATCATCAACCATCCTCGAGGTAAGTTTATTCCAGAAAATTATCCTTTTACCCCTTCGAGCACGATTTACCGTCTTATCGGATTAAAGGAAGAATATTACGTAAACATAACTAGGAACAAAATCTAACATAAATTCCACTAAGCGTAAACACCGTACTCGTAGGATTAAAACAATAATATCAGACCGAAATGGTAGAGAACTTACAAGATAATGTAATAAAGTAATTATTAATTGAAGCAGTTACTTCGAAGATTTGATTAAAACATTGGCAAAGTGAAGGTAAATGTGTCGGCTAATTTCCTGGCGGACATCAATGTAATTCGAAACTGTTAGTTTTGTAAAGAATTAGTTCTCAGCGTTTAACGCACATTAATTATGATAACTCTTGTCCCGAAGGATTCGCACGGAGTACAGGATTACGTCCTGAATAAGCTCGATTAATTTTTTGTATTCCCTCAGCCAGTGCAATCCGGTATTCCGAGTAATTCCGAGACATAAATCTGAACGGTCTGCTCTCAAGGGATGAAGAAAGATATTTATTTCAACCCGCCCACGTTCATTCACTATTACCTTCTCCCTCATTTCTTTTTAAACAGAGATCAAAGTCCGCCTTCATGACGAATGTCAATTTTGTGTATTAATAGAGTCTTACAAACATTTCTGGCTCTAACATAGAATTGATATCGGCGTTTTGATTTCTGCCATTTTTCGGATCATTCTAAATTCTAGCACCATTTTCAGTCGAAACCAGTAGTTGAAAATTGTTTTCCTTCCAAAAACAACTCAGCCTAAAATGGTAAAAATCGAAAGAGGTATATCTTCAAAAATGTTATAAATTTTGTCCTCGCTTATTTTAGTCCTAAAAGGCCCAATTCGATTCTCAAATAGTCCCATCGCTTTAGGCGACTAGTTTCCAGAAAATATCAAATCGTCATGTCGCGCATAACATCATTCTTGAGTTAACACGATAATGATGGTAGTACAAAAATGATAGTAGGAAAGATCATGAAAGAAGAGTTATGATATGTCCGATAAAGGGAAACAGACCGTGCATTGTTGGGTAGCGGACATAAACAAGAGGATAGTTTGTTCAGTTGCATTGTGATCTTTTTGTTAGAGAAACACGGTACGTATTTCCATCGTTCCCCTTTTTACGGGCACCCCCGGGAGCTCTTTGCCAGGAAATCACCCGATATGGTTTTACAACTTACATAACGGGAGTTACAAGAAATGAACTTCCACAATATACGATATACGATATGAACTACTGGTTCGATGTCTTCACTGAATGCACTGCAGCTTGTTTCCGATTCTACCTTGTTATTTTCCCGAGAAAGAGTGCAATAAACTCAAAAATATCAACGGCAATTATTACGAAATAGACGGCTTGCGATGAACAGTACCAGTATAAACTTACATTCAAATCTTCGAGTATTTCTAAGAATGTTGAGGACTCTAATAAGACTAATTAATATCATCTTTGTTTTACAATCTACATCCGTAATAATTTTGAAATAACATTTAATTTTGTTTTCTTGTAAAAAGACATAAAACTACTGGTAACTATGAACAAATTTAATATGTCGTATTAAGAACATGTTAATTGTATTTGATGAATCAGTGTGAGAAAATGTTTACACGTAGAATTATAAATAAAACCAGATCAATTATCTTTGCCGACGATGTCCAGACACATGGCGTTGTTTACGATCCATTATGCATTCAAGGATAAATAATCGGCCTCGTAAGGCAAAACAACAAGTGCATAGTTGGAATACCAGGGCAATGCATTACGGAAATGGTGCTGGAAACGATCTGCATTGTTAATCAGGATGTAGATTACCACATGTCTCTTCGTAGATAATAACAAGCTCATCGTAATACTATTTCGTGGTAATGACAGGTATTTGTATTTACACGAGAAGCTGGGTTGTTGAAACAGACACCCGGTAATAACCCTTTACCGCGATACAATCGATCCCCGTAATTCATGGATGAAATCTTCGCAGTATAACGCCATTCTCGCTTGTCAGCTGTATCCATGAATCACTTCTATACCTCCAAAATTTACGCCAAGAATTTCCTCGTATTTCTTCGTATTAAAAGAAAACGTAGAATTAACAGGGTAAACTCAGATTGAATTACAAACTAAGAAAAAGTCCGAGCAAACGCACCTAAATTTTCGAACACATAACACGAACCCCTTTTAATCCAAGCAATGCCAAGAAGTGCTCAAAGTTGCAGGATATAATAATCATATTTATTATAAATTCTATACTTTCTGGTTAAGTTCACATGGCGCAGATTAAAGTTGATATTTCCGATATTTATAAGTTTCTTTTGCGCATGAATTTGATCAGTTTGCGAGTACTCGAGATATTAGAAAAATGATTAAGAACATTGATTTCTCATGGGGTTTCGTGGAAAGTTTAATACCTGCTCGACTTATGTAGGAACGAATAAGAGGTATAATCGAAAATAGGGTCAGGAGAGACGAACGACTCGATAAAGGGGATTATCGGGAGAAATTCCTGTCGTTGTTCCAGGGATTCTCCTGTGGCATCGTCGTCATTCGTTGGTCGACGATTTGGTGGCTGGCGAACCAGCGGAAGTCATGACTACGTTCGATGCCCCGTACGACAGCTTGCTTCCATGGATGAGAGGTAAGGAATTTCTCTCGTACCCTATTCCAAATTCACGAGATATCTGACACTGGTGGATTCCAATCATATCACATTCGATAATGTCGTCGGATCATGGGAGAAAAAAATTAATGAGCCGGAAAACGTGACTTCGTTTATATTCAGAAAATTCATCGAGCGTTACTGAAATTCTCCTTTTCATATTTTCTTATTTCTCAAAGTACTGTGTACTTATTTTACGGGCTATATTTAAGTCTCGTCGAGATTCTCAATTTAATGTAAGAGAACCTTTTTTTATAGCTCTATTCACTTTTTTTGGAACATCAATATTGTTATTATATTACAATATGACGTTATAGTTGGAACTAATACTTGAAATTATTTATTACATAATATTAACAGCTGTTCTATGGTGACAAAGAATCTTATCGTATCCTGATTGCGTTGTGTATGAAATTTTGATAGAAATAATTAAAAGAAATTTACTGGAAGATAATAGTAATCGATTCAATCGCTTGTCCCTTCGAAGCGTCCGTGACTTTGATATATTCACATCTGCAAAATGCATTCATCTATGAATTCACAATAAACCCTGTGATATATTTATTCTCGTACACTTTGTACCTACCAGCCTACGGTATTGAATATATTATCACGGCTGACTGCAAATATCTTTCCCCTTAGAGACTACCCTCGAGAGTTGGTCACGCGCCAAACTACCCCCAATGCCAACCATACAAAAATATATCTGATACCATGCAAATACTCTGTCCGCCAACTGCGAACCATTTACCAGCGATTTCGATGATAGTACCTTCCCTACGTTTCACATAATCCTTCCTATGTACGTACATATGTACATAAAGAAGAATAAAAGAGTCCGTGTCATTCAAACCTCCAATTCCATGTTTCATATGAATCTCCCATTTCCGACACACAAAGGACACGATAAATGTTAGATTTTATAACGCACTCAAACCGTGTCGTTTGATGACATCAAACATTTTATAATGTTTTGCAAAGTTCATAGAAAATTCGATAAAACGGTAGACGTAAGAGTACTGCAATGGGATTTAGTTGTGAAATAAATGTATAAATATACGATAATGTCCTAGGTGTTATCGACGACCATGCGACACCGAGACAGTCCGTTTACCTCGCTGCCATTGTTGTCGTCGTCGTGTGGATGGTGAACGCCACTCAAAAAGTTGCGATTACGCAAAACACACGCCAGAATCGAGCATCGAAATACAGCACTTTGGTCTGCCCATACTAAGTGTCAGTAAGCCTAGTCCACCAGATGAAAATGATCGCGTGGACGAATATTTGTAGGATTTGCTTGCCGAGGACTTCCTGAAGGAGCTCCTCGTATGATTTCACACGTCTTTCTCCAGCCACGTGTGATCACAGAGCGTCGAGTTGTACGGCAATGCAAGGTAAAATCGAAACAAAATTTCCAGCTGTGCGATTTCAACGAAATAGAAATATTCTACGTCGCGTAATACTTTCCAAAAGGAATATTGCGCTTGAAAAAAAATACTAACTCGTCCAATGTACCGTACATGAGATCGACAAATAAAACAGTATTTCGGATGCAGTATTAAAACAATACTTTCGGCGGAACTAAACGTGTGCGCTGACAATGAATTTGTAAAGATACAAGATAATTGCATAACGATACCAGTCGAGATACCGAAAGGTAATATAAAATAACTGATCGAACTTAGGGATTTATCTGGTGATATTATTTGCGAAGAATCTGCAATACTATATCATAGGATCCCTCTGAAAATGTTCCGAAATCATAACCGATTCTTCTTCGTATTGTACGATGCCGTACGACGAGTGTAATTATGTGGACATTAACGAATCTAGTCAAACAAAGTCAATTTCGCGGAATGTGATCTGTACGACTAGGATAACTAGGACTTCTAAGAAGCGATCCTAATTGACACGTTGAATGCCGGTCCGAAATCCGTGTTATACGATACCTCTCAATACACGTCCGCAACGTCTATAAACCGTCTAAAAATAAAACTCTTTAATCGCTTTACGATACATGAGTTACTTTACATCGTTATGTAACGTTCGCACATTCACGTCGGGGTATTTTCGGCCGGATGTTAGACGCAAAATCAAAATATGTTGGCAAAAAATATTATAAACACCAACATATAACTTAGTCAAAAAGTACACAAACGTTTTGAGACTGAAGTGTAGTGTATCAGCAAACTCACATGTGCGTCACCCGGTGTGAATGTGTTAAAAATATTGAGAAAACTTCGAGTTTTAGCAATATTGACATCGGCGGTCACCGATTACCTCCACGGCATTCAACGTGTTAAACGTGACGTCGTTACACGTAATCATAACAGTCTGTTCGTACGGCACCGTAATCAAGGTAATTCTGATTGTAAGTATTCAGTCGTACGACATTAGGACGTTATGGATGTTTCGTGTGATACGTAAAAATCGTATGTGTCCTACAATACAGTATTTTGTGTCTTCATATGTTTCGTTCACATACGATCGTTTAAGCAGAAAACAACCGATGTAACTATATCCTGTTTAAAGTTACAATGTATAGATATACTATACGAGTATAATAGCGATCAAATACGGTAATGGATATTTCTGGATTACGTGTTATATTCATTCTGGATATTCGCCTAATAATATCGCATACACGCCATCATTATGACGCCTGTTCGACGACGCTCTGACCTACATATTTATGTAGATCATGTACATTACACTCTTGCGCGGATATATTTTTATCAGAGTCGCGATAAAAGCAGCACGCTACTCGCCCAAGGAATAACCATACATGGTGGAATGGTTTATTGCTTATCAATTTAAAGATTGCTTTCTACCATAAAATAATTAGAGGAATTTATACGTGACATTCGCGACATCGGTTTAATCATATTTCGTTAAATACGTGCAGTATACGTTGATCTGTTCCATAGTTATTTTTCACGTATTATCATTTTTATCTTTAAACCATGTTAATGAGCGCCATTCTACATTTTTGAATACGAATCGTAGATGTGATCCGAGTGGAATCCCTGCGATGATCCTAAGATTACACATAGAAATTCCTGTAAACGAGCAACGCTGCTTTCATCGAAGCTCAAATATAGAGATAGGATCGATCAGAGTCAATATTGTACATTCTATCGTACATCCTAATAACATTCTAAAGCGATAACTGAAGGTTTTACACGCTGGTCCTTGAACTACCTTGTTTCCCTGGAATATTTACAAAAATTTATTCTGTATCAATCACTAACTTAACCTTGTAAATCTCCGCATAATATCATACACTTCAACCAGATATTTTACTATGTGTACAAAATAAGATATTAATTTTTTATTATACTTTAGTCTCACAAATAATCAATAACTCTTTTGAGTATATTTATCTGAGTTACGTGTAATCGAGTTTTTATTATACTTTGTATCTCCAGTAATAAGTTCTTGCAAAGATTGATAGATAATTTTGACATCGAAGGAAAAATCTACTTTACGAGGCTCTAAAGAGAGTTCATTGGTTCTTGCCAGAGCGGTTTATCGCTCATCAGCACTCATTTTTATGTGGGAACAATAGGTTGTGAAATATGTGCGACAGATTCGAATTCTTATTGGGTTATCTAGGTCATCGGAAGACAAAGGCTGATCAACAATTAGAAAATATTGTCGGAGGTTCGACCCTTATATTCATGAAATATCCTATTATTCCGAAAATAGTTACGTCGTTACTGTTAATCATACACGCGGTGCAATTCTGGACCAATTATTGCGGTGAACAGGGGCCATTATTTTTTTCACCGTGCAACTTTTAATTCTCATGGAGTGTTATACTCTGGAATAACGCGCAAACTGTAGATATAACTTTATTATTTAAAGAGAATGGTGTTGTGCTTACTGAACGTCATGTCATAATATATAATACTTTTAAATATTTACTTAAATAAGATCATTGTTTTCTACGTATACTTAAATAGAGTTACAGCTATTTGCGTATGTTTCATTTTGATTTACTTCGTTATTGATAACAAATCGTAACAGCACATTTCGGGGACCAATCAAGTGATGCTATGAAGCTTGCACAAGCGATAGGGGATTTAGAATAACTTTGAACCTTATGATGTCATAAGTTTAGCAATGAAAATATTCAAGGTTTCTTTGACTATCAACATAATTAGTGATATAGTACGATGTATCAGTATTTCATGTCTTCGTAAACAATCCTCGTTATTAGTGTCTTAATAGAAGCACCAATAATCCGGAGTAATAACAACACTTACGATACTCTTTTCGGTAGAATACTAGTTTTCTTAAAAAAATTAAACGTGTAAGTGTAGTGCAAAATTCTAGGCACTTGTACAGTGAAATATATTCATATCATAGATTATTATATACAACACGCATTATATGCAACACTATAGTACGATAGTAGATTAACAGTAACGTGAAAATGTTTCGATTAAAAAACATCATGAATGGCATATTAATTTCTGTCTATCAGGGTGAACCAAACAATTAAAGGAGTCCGTATTGCAGTATCAAAATATTAATGGTACCGGAAAGTAATCAATTCGGGAGTGAAGAGTTTTTATCGCATCGAAACTTGGGAATTTGATTTTTGCAGAAAGGGAATTACGGCATTGATGAATCGTCGGTCAACGATCATAAATAACAATGGGATTATCTAATAGAATAACGTTTAATATAAAGAAATAAGTGAAGTTTCCTAAAGTATATGAAAAATGATTGATTACTTGCCGGTATCCTTAATACTTTGAATTTCAATAATGCTGTAATTATTTAACTGTCTATTATGTTCCTCCGATTAAGTATTATTGAATAAGTAAATCAAATTATATTCTTCGAATATATTTTGCGAGGAAAATTTGTAGGAACGATGATAGTTCTACGATTTACTTTATGTTCTTTACGCAAAATTCTGCGGAATACTGTCGCACGTGTTAACCGCATAAACCAAATCTAATCACATGACTATTACATTTCGTATGTACGTATCTATATGTGACACATTATGCTACCTACAAAAGCAAATCGATAATACAACCTTAACTCTTACAATCGCTACGATTCTCGTACATTCACATTGTTTCGCTCATTGATTCGTGCCATGTTTAAAATCTAATAGTTTTTATCTACCCTCCGTGTTCCCCTTGCAATGTATATGTAAATACCGAATGATCATCGTAACCTATAAAAATTAATACGAGCGAAAAGGAACACGTGAGATTTACTCCGCTAATTTGCTTTCCTCTGAATCAGTAATGATAAAAAGAATGGATATCATGTGTGGGTGGAGTACCGCTTAATATTTTATTCGATAGAGGACCAACAAGCTTTGCGAAAAAGATTTGAATAGGATTTCATTTCGTAGATAAATCTCAATGGATTTATTATAAAACTAATGACTTACGAACTTTATTGGAAGCTGTATAAGGGTGTAAAAGATATCATTATGGTGTCATTTCAATGTTATCAGATATGAAACTGTTTAATGATACTAAAACCTTTTCACTGTCAATCGGTTCAGAAAGATTGGCCATGGAGACAAGAAATCTCTTAAAATTCGCGTAAAAAGTATATTGCTCAAGGACAAAGCTACCGAATAAACGATTAAGTAAATGGAGTACTACCATCTGGAACCAGCGGCTAATTGATGGTGAAGACTTATATACATATACATGTATCTATGTATCCATAAATATCTCGTAGATTATTGTACATCGTAGTGAAAGGTTTAAACAGCAACTAATAAGCGACACTATTGTTTTTAATCTTAGGAAAGTATCTGTACTTGAGATGTATCTAACAACACGGGGCTCATGCTGTAATCCATTTATCGATCACTTCGGGAAAGTTATTCAATTAATCATTTTCGTTCGATGCGTAAATGAAACAGTGAAAAAGAATGTACCATAAGTCGACCTTGCTTTACTATTCATACGTAAAAAGCTGTTGACATAAATCGAATCGACAGGCACAGTTGCGCGTAACCCACGAATTCCTTTCTTTAATATCGTATCGATTATAATAATAGTTTCTTTTTACGCATTAATATATCGATTTTTATGTAAGTACAAAGTGTCCAAGATCAGCACAACGAAGTATAGTATTTATTATTACGAGAATTAGACGATTTAAGGATTTAACGTGAACATTTGACGATTCGCGAATTTCGGATCGATTAGCCAATGTACATATATATGTATGTATATATACACGTAATCGGTGATTCTTGAATTCCGAGATTCTGGATTAATGGCATGAGGTCCGTGTAAAAACAGAAGATGGTGAGAGAAATTCGATTACCTCCAAACTTTCATAAACATAGCTTTAAACGACGAGACCAAAGAAGCAGAGCCCATATTCTATTACGGAAGGTCAGTGTTAAGGAAACCCGAATTAAATAATTTTACAAGGAAAGAATGGCAGAAACGTGTTTTGAAGTGAATGTAGTTTCTCTGTATATACATTTTTCATTATTCTATAGTTATTAAATAAATACACCACTACCTTATCATGATCGTGAGAATAACATTCAATTATTACTATTAAATTATTGCTTCGAAAAAGGAATAAAGACAAAGTGATTGGAATTAAGTAAATAATAGTATGTTTCAGCATCTGAAATGAATATTAATTGGTAATTAGCAATTGGCAATACATCATCCGAGTTTATGTACCACTTGGCACGTATCTCATAAAATTCAATAAAATTACGATTAAAGTAAATTGTTGAAGTTGTTTAATTAACGCTATATTAGTTGTTATTTGTTATATTTAGACAGTTTTTATTAGTTGCAAAAAATTCTATGGATTTTTGCGAATAAAATAATACAAATTACATTTGCAATATCAATTTGCAAATATGTTTAAACATTAGTTAAAATTGGCGAGACATGCGCCGCCCGTTAATTTCTCAAGACCCTTTCCAAGTTTGCATCAAAATTGTGACGTAGGTATAAGAGTTAGACAGTTTTTATTTATTGCAACAAATTCTGTGGACTTTTGCAAATAAAATCGTGTGTATTACATTTCCAATATTTA
Source organism: Nysson spinosus (assembly GCA_910591585.2). Classification (NCBI taxonomy): domain Eukaryota; kingdom Metazoa; phylum Arthropoda; class Insecta; order Hymenoptera; family Crabronidae; genus Nysson; species Nysson spinosus. The sequence goes on along the minus strand of OU342843.1, from coordinate 6,146,372 downwards.
TTTGCAAATATGTTTAAACATTAGTTAAAGTTGGCAAAGCACGCGCTGAGCGCTCATTTTTAGAGACTCTCTTTAAATTTGCATACAAATTCTGACGTAATTATAAAAGTTCGACAATATTAATTTATTGCAAAAAATTCTGTGGACTTTTGCGGATAAAATGATTTAAACTACTTTTGCAATATCAATTTGCAAATATGTGTAACACTTAGCTGAAGTTAACGAGACGCTTCGTTCGCTCACTTTAAACAATATTTAAACATATTAATTTTAATTACGTAATTTACGGTAATATTGGCAACAAAGGCTTCCCCGTTTAAAAGGAAGCAATTTTTGTTTCAACAGTTTCCTTCTATGTGCTCTAATAACTGAGATATTTTGGGAAAACGTTTTGCGTTTTCATTTCTGGGACACCCTAAATAAGGGTGAAATTCATGGGCAAAAAAAATGTCGTCCATCTAGCGGTAGAAAGGTGGAACTAAACTCTCTTCACCCCTCGGTCGGTACCCTGCTGTATCAACGAAATTCATGGACAAAAAAATGTCGTCCATCTAGCGGTGGGAAGGTGGAACTAAACTCTCTTCACCGCTCCGTCAGTACCCTGCTGTATCAACAGAATTCATGGTAAAAAAAATGTCGTCCATTTAGCGGTGGAAAGGTGGAACTAAACTCGCTACGTGCCCCCCCCCCCCAAAAAAAAACCCACCAGGACCAACCACAATGACGAAATTCATAGGCCGAAAACTAGGAAGCTATTTTACAAAGGAGAAATTAATTTTCCTTGGAATATTCACTCATCATAGGAGCCGGGTATCGAGTTTAGTTCATCTGTTCACCGCTAGATGGACGGCATTTTTTTTATCCATGAATTTCGTTGATACAGCAGGGTACTGACGGAGCGGTGAAGAGAGTTTAGTCCTATGAATATCCTAGAATTTTGCGAAATTCCAAGAATCGGCTTGCGGTTCCAAGAATTTCGCGAATTCCAAGAATCGGCACGCGGTTCTGAGAATTTCATGGATTCCAAGAAATGACGTCAAATTCCAAGAATTGTGCCAATCGAATACCTCCTCGCACATCATGTTCTCCGGATACATGTTCTCGATTTTACGGCAAAATTTCAGAATTTCGGAAGAACTTTCCGGTTCCAAGAAATGACGTCAAATTCCAAGAATTGTGCGAATCGAATACCTCCTCGCACATCATGTTCTCCGGATACATGTTCTCGATTTTACGGCAAAATTTCAGAATTTCGGAAGATCTTTCCGGTTCCAAGAAATGACGTCAAATTCCAAGAATTGTGCGAATCGAATACCTCCTCGCACATCATGTTCTCCGGATACATGTTCTCGATTTTACGGCAAAATTTCAGAATTTCGGAAGATCTTTCCGGTTCCAAGAAATGACGTCAAATTCCAAGAATTGTGCGAATCGAATACCTCCTCGCACATCATGTTCTCCTGATACATTTCCTCGATTTTTCGGCAAAATTTCAGAATTTCGGAAGAACTTTTCGGTTCCAAGAAATGACGTCAAATTCCAAGAATTGTGCGAATCGAATACCTCCACGCACATCATGTTCTCCTGATACATTTTCTCGATTTTACGGCAAAATTTCAGAATTTCGGAAACACTTTCCGGTTCCAAGAAATGACGTCAAATTCCAAGAATTGTGCCAATCGAATACCTCCTCGCACATCATGTTCTCCTGATACATTTCCTCGATTTTTCGGCAAAATTTCAGAATTTCAGAAGAACTTTTCGGTTCCAAGAAATGACGTCAAATTCCAAGAATTGTGCGAATCGAATACCTCCTCGCACATCATGTTCTCCTGATACATTTTTTCGATTTTACGGCAAAATTTCAGAATTTCGGAAACACTTTCCGGTTCCAAGAAATGACGTCAAATTCCAAGAATTGTGCCAATCGAATACCTCCTCGCACATCATGTTCTCCTGATACATTTCCTCGATTTTTCGGCAAAATTTCAGAATTTCAGAAGAACTTTTCGGTTCCAAGAAATGACGTCAAATTCCAAGAATTGTGCGAATCGAATACCTCCTCGCACATCATGTTCTCCTGATACATTTTTTCGATTTTACGGCAAAATTTCAGAATTTCGGAAACACTTTCCGGTTCCAAGAAATGACGTCAAATTCCAAGAATTGTGCGAATCGAACACCTTCTCGCACATCATGTTCTCCTGACACAATTTCTCGATTTTACAGCAAAATTTCGGAAGTTGCACGAAAACCCGAAAATGTAGGAATTCACTTTTCATTTGAATGGCGCCGGCGAGTCGCCACGACCGTTTTCGCGGTTAATTCGTAACGACTCTTGGTCGCCAACCGTCTTTTGACTTTTAACGGTATGGCGACTCTCGGTCGCCATTTAAAAGAAAACTGAATAACGACAATTGCTTGGAACTCAAAATTTGGCCCAAAAACGCCCAAAAATAAGTGGATTTCACTTTTCATTTGAATGGCGCCGGCCAGTCGCCACGACCGTTTTCGCGGTTAATTCGTAACGACTCTTGGTCGCCAACCGTCTTTTGACTTTTAACGGTATGGCGACTCTCGGTCGCCATTTAAAAAAAACTGAATAACGACAATTGCTTGGAACTCAAAATTTGGCCCAAAAACGCCCAAAAATAAGTGGATTTCACTTTTCATTTGAATGGCGCCGGCCAGTCGCCACGACCGTTAATCGCAACGGTTCTCGGCCGCCAACGGTTTTTTGCTGTTTAACGGTATGGCGACTCTCGGTCGCCATTTAAATGAAAACTGAATAACGACAATTCCCGGAATTCAGCGAAATTCGAGGAAGTTTTTAGGACATATGGGATTCTGTATATTCGGTAGGATGAGGAAATATAATGTATAACACAAAACATTCGTAATAAAATCATTTATTGTAAATGAAAATTTTACGAGGTACAACCATTCTCATACAACATTATACTCTAATAATTAATATAACATTACAGGCATAAACCCATAAATACATGCAACAAATTAACACTTGTAAATAAAATATTTCGACGATGGCCCTTCGTTCTTTTATCTTCTTTGATTGCGGAAGTCTGGGCGAAACAAGCAGTGGCCATCCTGTAATCATTAATAAAAAGCAGATTAGTTAACAAATCTCATAAATTAGTTAATAAACAAAATTAGCTTCGTCCGAAAGATAAACTATTCTTTAATTCTATGAAATTCTTCAAAATATTCTGCCATTAAAATAAACTGCATGAAATAATTAATATAAAATCGATCGAATACTTGTGTGAAATAAATTCCATTGCCAGCTTATTTGGGTACATTATAAGGATGGAGAATATAAGGGCTGATGAATATTATTTTATTGAATTACTTAATAAGAATATGCAGCAGTGTATTTAAATAATAATAAATTAATAAAATCTCATGCGGAGCTGAAGGAGCTTGGGTAGGGAAGGTGTTGATGCATTGCAGTTTTCCTATTATAATACTGTTAATCTTTATTAAAAGTACAAGAGCAAATAGCCATATGAATATATCAATAGATGGGGATCAGTAATGTTGTAAACTAAATAGTCAAGTGATATCCCACTCGATATTCCTAACTTATTCGCCAAGCTAGATGTCTAATTTCTAATTAAAGTAACATATAAAGCAGCTATTAGCTCGGCAGTAATTGTAGAAGAACTGTAATTCTAATTCTCTACAATTATTACCGATTACCAGGTCTCACCACGTGGAGGTCGCCGCTAGTAGAGACCCGGGTGGGTGGTTGGGTGGCGGATCGCGTTCTGCGACCGAACCACCCACTGTTTTATTCCAAGCCAATCAAATAATTATATAATTAATAAACAGCCAAATAATCAATCAAATAATCATTAAAACAAATTGAAAATAAACTCCTAGAACAGATCAGGAACGAAAATTGAACTAACTGCAAGATGGTCAGTATTGGTCATCCTCGAAAGTGGAGGATGGTCGGTTTGGAATAGGGGTAGTTTGGAAAGAAAGAATTAGGAAAGACGTCTTTCCTTCCCGAGTGCACCGGGTGGAATGAAGAATCGTTGTGCAGTGGGTGACCACGTCACCTCGGTTCCTCAGGATCCAGGAAGGGGTAAAAATTGGTCGGGTCGACCCCCTGGCTAACCGCGATCGCCTCTTCCTCGAACAATTAACCGTCGAATATTGTTTATTTTCTTTGATCGTTATCGATCATATTCGTATCATTATTAACTGTTTAGCTTTATGGAAAATATTTTTTCATGCATTTTCGAAGATTTTTGCAAATGATGTTATAATTGGTGCATTAGATACCAATACACTGAAACGATTCCCCTTCAGCGGCGGACGAGCAATCGTTTAATAAAAAAACTCCTTTGGATTCACCTGAGATTTTATTAATTTGTTATTATTTCATCATATCCGTTGTTAATAATTAATTAATATAAGTAATATTGTAATAACTAGGTCGTAATTTAACTAATTTATTAAATTAGCTATGCGGAATAAAGTTTACCGCGAACTTGCACTTCTTGAAGCGATGGAATATTACGATTTAGAGATTTGATTCATTTAGTTTCTTAAAGTCAAACCCCCTAATAGTACATTCACTCTTCAAAATAATGTTCGGTCAGTGAGTTAACAATAAGTTTAGTTTAAGAATAGTTAAGGGACAAGATTGTATTCTCGATGCTATTCTAAGGCCGATTGTTCTATCTTTCTTGGAGTTAAACTAGAAGTAAAATATGCCTTGAGGACTTAATCAAACGGTGGGTGGCTGATAAAGTGGCCGATCTATTGATGTGTGAAGTGACAATTAATTGTGTGAAGGTAAATACACAAATAGCCGGTACGTGTAACGCAATTTCTAATTGAAAATACTGTAAAGTAAAAAAAGTGCTGGAACACTTTTAATAATAGTTCTGGAAGAGATGCGCATCAAAGAAATATATACCAAATATTGATTACTTCGAAAAGCCGATCTATTATTCAATTACACAATCGTACACTAGTTTCTATATCGGGTTTGCCTTTGAAGTCACAAGGTTATAGATCCTAAGACTATTCGATTGGATCGGTATCAGGTTATTTCAATTGTCTCCATGATTTTTCGTCGTAAAAATCACGTTAAGTATCTTTATGGAGTATCACAACTTATATTTGTACGCCAACATGAAAAATAGGATTTTAGAAACGCACGAAAACTTCGTGTTGAATGAAGTGGAAGTAAATAAGATGCACATGATTGAACAATTATAGTCAATATTAGATTGCTTATATTTACATACAATTTTTTTCTTGTACACTTTCCGCATACATATGAATTTTTAGACATTAATTACATGCTTCAAAGAGAGAGTCATGTAAGATCGTAATTTCGAAAGTAAATGAACGTGAATTTCTTAAATTATATAAATTTTTTGTACCAGATCGTTATTTGTACATTAAGTTAGCATGTCAATCGAACATGTAGGACACTTTTGTTAGTTTCTACAATCGGTCGCTTACTAATCCATGCTACAAAACATGTCTAAAGGCTGTAAATAAACGATCCTCGTTAGATTATACCTAGATTGTGAATAATATAAATCTCGTGTAGGTTAGCTAATCTGGTGCGATTCACGTGGTTTCATACATAATTATAACTGTGTTATATAGATCAAAACTGTATAAAGAAATCCGATAAATTAATACATGAAATACATTTCGCATAAAAGTACATTCGATTAGTGCTTAAAGTAGACATATATTTCTATGTAAAAATAGGTATTGCTATCAACATGATTAAGTCAGATTTGAAGTTAAAGTCACGTATATTTGCACTTTAATACCTATTTAATTCTAAGGTCATTGACGTCATACTGTATTTGTTGACGAACGAACGCGGCATAATTCCAATACGTATTCGTCTTCTATTTTTTAATATTTCTCTAACATGTGATATTGGACAATAAATATAGACAAGTAGATTGAGGGATTGGGAGCCATGATTAATGTGTCCTTGACTCTTGGAGGTGAAAAATTTATGTTACAGCATTTCGGTAAACATAAACTGAACAACTCCAAGGAGGAATAATGACTTTTATGTTTATTTTGATATCCTGACTATCATTTACGAATTTCCATTTGACTTATTCTACTGGTGAGAAATTGGTGTTTACTGTTCCCTCAAATCCTGACATGTGTACTTTACTAAGTACATACTAAACAATTGCACATATACATTTTTTTTCCCTGCAAACTACATTTTTTTCACAGCCATGTTGTGAAAATATAATCTCAATATTAATTTTAATACATTGCATATCGCACACATATCCGATATGCAGTTGCGATAGAGCTACTCCCAAGAAAGGAAAATTTCAATTCTAAATCATGTAAATTCACCTAAATCTATATTACATTGTTACTTCAAAAATCTGAAATTAATAATTTGTGAGCTTTGCAATACCTATGTACAAGTCATTTTTTATATGTACAATTTATGATGTAGGGCAACACATTGAAGTGCACAAAAAAAAATTATTTGGATAGTGCAGAATATTTTCTGTCACTGTTATATAGACGTCTGATTCATTTTTTCAGACTCATGCAAAGTGGTAGTAACACCATCTTTCAAAATATCTTCACAAGCAATGGTATTAACACTGCCATTACCACTGCATAAGCTTTCAGTTTTTGATTCTTGATTGAGATTAACATCATCAAGGTTTATCTCTATTGAGCTGTCTGCTTCTGATACCTCATTAATATTGGTATCATTCAACCCTAATGATAAACTTACAGATGAATCATTTATAGATCCAAAACTATATTGTGAACTTTCCACATCTGTTGTAGACACACTCTCTGACAGGTCTTGTTTATGTCTATAATTAGACTGTGATGAGAGGGAACATTCAACTTTGAGTGATTCCCCATCATTTGTTTGTTTTGAATCATTCAATTTTTCTGTCAACTCTGCCCAAGGATCTTCCAAAAATGATTTCATATCTATATATCGTGATATGTCGATCTGTTTACGTCCATCTCTTTGAAAACCCTGAATGTCGAAAATTCATGCTCGAAATCGCGATATCCATACCAAATAAACATATTATTTTGCTCAATCTCCTAAGGTATTGAGTCTAATGAATCACCTTACCGAAATTACCTTTTTTTGACCATGAAATGGTTTGCCCGAATGCTTGTAAGGACAGTACGAATTATTGAAATTTGGTTTTGGGGAAGCATGATAATTGTTCCTGTAATGGTTAAACCCACCACTACCTGTATTACGGTGGTTACGGTGGTTATTACCTCCAGAATTGTACCAATTATTACTCTTCCTGTTACTTTCTGGAGTACTAATGTTCAAAGGAACAAAATCACCCCCGTAAACTACTTTTTCACCGTTTAGCGAGGTACACTGATAACTATCACTTTTAATATAACCATAACCTGTCCTATGTTTCAAGTCTTGTGACTTCCAACTATAACTCTTTTTATCTCTGCTGCCACTTGGCATACTTAACGGAGACTTTTTCATTTTGAAATTTGCCTGTACCCTAATTCTTTTTAATACAATCTACAGATATTTACAATTATTTTTGCCTAAAAAACGATACACTAAAAAAACGCCATGTTTTTATGTAATGACGCTAACCTGAAATCGATATCTCGATGTGCTGGCGTCCCTCGAATAACGATATATCGACGCTTCGAGAATCGATTAATTATCGAAACGAGCTTTAAATCTAGCAGTTCGCGCGTACTGCGAAAAGAAATTTTGTATGAATTTTATACATTTTTATGATACTTTCTAAAGGTAATTATCTAAGGGACATATAAGTCTATTAAATGCCAAATCATTGCACGCTTCATTTTGTAAATTATCAGGTTTAAAATCAGAATTCGTAACTAATAGTACCGATTTTCTTAGAATCGTGAAGAATATAAAAAATGTTGTTAACCAGCTAGCCTTCTATGACTCGCAAACAAAAACTATTCTCAAAGTAGCGTACAAAATTAAGAAATACTCTATTTGGTATGCAAAGTCTTTTTGGAAAGACAATTCCAATATTCTTTCAAAATATTCTGTTGAGCTAAAGCAGATTTCATACATATTATGTAAAAAACTAGGAATATCTGTGTGATATTTTTGGAGATTATTTATCAAACATTGTGAAGAAGGACACACCAAATCGTACTGCATAAGAAACTGTTCGCGCCCTTACAGATGGCAGTGAAATTGAATGAGTGCGCATGCGCGGTGGCGCTGGCGTGACAAAAATAGCAAGCACGTCTATTAAAAGATCGCGCAGATGCTCGAATTCCTTGTGCGGTGTAGGTTGTGTTGTGTACGTCGTGGTTCGGTCGCGCACGTTCGTGAGAGAGAGTTTGTGTCCGCGATGGACGGCTTGGTACCTGTTGCACGACCCGGCGCGGACCGGTTCGATTCGTTCAGCCGTCGGCATTCGTCGTAATAGTGTGTTCGTTCGTTGATATCCAGCCAGAATGAACTTACGCGGCGATCGTTGTTGTTGACGTTTCTCGTGGTGTGACAGTGTTCGCTGGCACCGAGGTGCAGCACGATTCTCGCGAGTGAACAACGCGACAGGGATATATACAGTGCCGATTGAAACAATGGGGATCGTACAAAGTCGTGCCGGCGAGAGTGATGGCGGTGTACGTGAGGTTTTCGTCGGTAGTGTCAAGGGCGGCGCGCCTCATCACTCTTGTCAACCTAGTCTCGGTATGGGAAGTTTGGGTGGACCGCACGCACGAAGCGGCAGCGTCCGTGGCGCGCCAAGGCAACCGATGCCCGACGCCGTAGAACTCGAAAGGCGCTTCACTAAAGTCCTCGTGAGTAACATTATTTTCCTCCGACCCTTCCGACAAATTCTGCCGGAGTCCCCAAAACGTGTATCCGGCACTGCCTCCTGCATATACATATACCCCACACTGCTTCCGAGCAGAGATTCTCCGATGCAACAACGAAACCCAAGATCGAAGGGTTGTCAGGCATTGCTACGATTCAAACTGATTTCTTAGAATAATAGACTCGCCAAATGATTTCCACTGTATTCGTTTACATTCATGAATTGGTGCATCCTTCGTTATTTAAAGCAGAAAGAATGATGCCGTTGTATAAATCATGCCCTGCAGGCGATGTTCACGAAGAGATTTTATTAGCACAGATATTATATTTCGCTCGACATGACATACGTCTTTGATTTTGCAATAAGATTTTATTACGCTTGTTAAAATACGTTACGAGGAAGGATTTAAAGAAATGTCGTGTAACATCGTTTAGTTAGCAAATCCTTGGAGATGATAGACATAATTTATTTATAACGAAACGCCTGAACACCGAGGGTAATAGGATATTAATCGAATCGATTTGATACACTCTAAATCATCGTGCATAACGACAGATGATACAGTTTGTATTAATAGGATATTGAAATCCGTCTCCCGTATGCATCAGTGCATAGCCAGGCCGATAATACCATCGAGATATAAGCAGAAACAACCGAGGACTAACATTACGCGATGTTTGCTTCGTACCCTGATTCGGAATATAGGGGAACGTATAAATGTGTCTGGATTTTCGTATGCGTAACACTCGCACAAGGGCCCCAGTATTTATCTTTATTACCTCGAGGTGTAATGTAAGTAACTGGCTGATCGGTATCAACACGTGTGGCCCGTAACTTATAGCAGCTAATACCTGAACTCGAGTGAACTCTCATCACTGGTTCTACAGATTATTACTGCCGAGATTCAACTTTGCAATTATACTGCAATATAAATAACCTGAGATATTTTTGCTCCGACTTACATCTGTAATCGAACTTTGCAAATGGATGCATTTCTGCGTTTCATTTGCAAAGGAACCGAACGATAAAACGTTACCCCTTCGCACTCGAGGAATATTTTTTTTCTACGTTTCCTTCTATCAGTTTGATAATTATGAATATAATCTATCATAAAAAATGTACAAAGTGTTAAAGATACCTCTTATTTCGGTAGGCTTTTAAAAGTCGTGTTCACATGGCAAGAATATTTAGCGAAAACAATTGGCAATCACCTTCGCGGTTAAGTGGAATTCCTGCCGTAAGCGTGTCCTATCTAATTCCTTTTTTCGGGATTGATTTCGGCATCCCGAAACTAAGAATTGGTGAGGCGAGAAATGAAAGGGGCATCCGAGCGTGAAGAAAATAAAAAACAGGAAAGATGTGATACGCCTACGATAGTAGACCTTCCCCAAATAAGATTCGATTGTGCATCGGAACTGCCGACGCGGCATCCACAAGCATATCGTAAACAAAGAGACCCCTTTACGCTTCTTATTAACTTGCAGTCATTCGAATCTTCTTCACGTTCTCCGTTCTTTTGCATCCCCCTTCGGTCTCCTCAACCTTTGACCACTCTGATCTTCCTTCTTAAGCGCCGATAATCCCTACGATTTCGGCGGCATGAATGTCACTCATTGTGTCCATCCAGCTACCGTTCATTGTGTGAACCCCGGGCATTAACATATTCATGATTTTATCGAAAACCCTTAGTTTTAGAATCGGATTAAAATTAGAGTCAAAATGCCGAATAATTTGTCTGCCGAAGGAAGTGGACGCTTGATAAATAGATTTATGTACATGATAATTGTCACATTTGGAATACATTGTTCCCGACGGTTCAAATCGTGTCGGAAGAGACATTTTAAGCTTGTTTTTTATAATATGAATGTGTGGTGATAGCGACTGGTATTTTAGTATATGCAGAGCCTGAAGGTGCGGTTAACTGTTGTTCCCATCATATCTAACGATCGGTTGTAAAGCTCTGCGCATCACGGTAAATGGCTTCCCGTGCATAATGCTCTACTCCATGTTTGTAATAAACATTCTAGTACACGGAAAATATGTTGATAAATTAACAGCTTCGCATACGCACAGAAATATTAGGCGTAGAAATCAATTCTTTCCTACTTTTGGGTACAACCAAAGTTTTATTTAAAAAGAATGGAAATAGATCAAGCATCGAAATAATTTCTATTATTGTTGATGACCTTTTGCCAGTTTTCCGGCAGCCTGAAAAGTGCAGGAGAATATTTCGATTTGAATAGCTATATTGGTTACGTGAATCCTGTTGGAAAGAATTAATTTCTACATTTAATACAATAGGAGTATATTTGCTCGAAATTGATCAAGCAATATAACATCTTCTAGTTTTCCATATCGACCAAAAAGTCGTATTACCGTACAAATATGAAGTCAGCATTTACAGATAATAATTATATCAATGAAGTAATGTCAGCTCTATAAATAATTGTACGATTTGCAGCGAAGTAGCGATTAAGTCGTAAGGTGTCAATAAAAACGATATAATCGAATCATTTCTACACTTGAGAAAATATTGTAGACCGATGGACACGTGATCGCCATTATATCAACGAATCGACCAGCTGGAAAAGTGTTGACCGTCTTGCGGAACATGCTGACCGATACTAAACTTGCTAATTAACGTTAACTGCTTATTGTTCCGGCTTTCCTGCGAGACGAAACGGTCCACGGCTTCCATGTCATTTGCTATCGCGTTTTTAGTACCCCAATATTATACGGATTCGTTCCGGTAACAGCTCAAACCTTCCATCGAAGTGTGAACCATGAAATTTCATATTATCCACGGTATTCGTACGAAATATATGAAAATGCGTTTAACCAATGGACGAGGTTGAATTTCTTTGCGTTTCTTATCTGCAAATAGTTCAAAGTACCAATTTGTGGTTAAAAGCGGAATGAAGGTTTACCGCAAACAAATATATGTGTTTATTTCGTGGCGACTTATAATGGCGTCCATTTATAAATGCCATATCAATCAGTTGCGATGTAGGTCACACTTGAAATTGCAGAAAGACCTAGATAACAGTGCATGGAGGCATCAGTTTTTAATGCATGGAAAGCTTAAAGCAATTTGTCAAGTACGATGTGTATCCAAGGTTTTATGAATAAGGAAACCATTCTGGTTTTTCAAGTACAGTCCGTCACAGATTGTATTTATAGTACTCGCGCCGATAATGACAGTGACTCAAACTTCGTATCATGAAGTAAAATGCGCTTGTTGGAATTATTCTTCGTAATATGTTTGATCTACTTTACGAGATACGTCCACGAGATACCGATGTGTATTCGTTAAACTTTGGAATGCTTTACCTTGTATGGAGATTAATTCCAGTTTGGCGATAATATTTCGTTTAACATCTTGTTATTTCATTTCCTTTGGCTTATCAAACACGGTGAACCAATTAAACCGATTGTTAAAACAAAATTATAATCAGATACACGACTCCCATAAAATACTACTTTAATTACTAATAATTAATTAACAGTATATTCTACGTAATAAACTTCAAAATCGGCTTCATGAGATATGATATTCATAGTAAATAATTAATTAACGATTAAATTAACAGAACAGACATTTCGATCTTCTATGCTGCGCCGCAATTAATAAGGAAGTTTAGTGCAAAGTACTTCAAAAATGTCTTATCCGTCGAATAGCCGGGAAAAGACTAAACCCAGATCCTACGATTAATCTGATTGATAGCGACGAGTGAAAGATTTGGCGAGTATCGATACGCGAGGAATGCATATTCATGGTGATGCATCTCGGAGTTGCATCCACGTGGCTACGTGGCGAAAGTCACTAGAAGGTTGCGTCTTGGAAACTAAAACCGTGCGAAACGTTAACGATCTTCTGGTAGTTCCGTCGTATGCAGCTAGAAATTATCGTGGGATTTCGTTTCATTATAGATGCTCGTCGATGAGTCAGCCGGCAGTTAGTCGTGCACCGTGTAGAAACCGGCGTTTGACTCACGAGAGCCAATCCAGGGCCACGCGAAAGTTTTTCTCGACCTATCCGTGTCTCCCGTTTTATACTACGAAACCTAGTGAACCTTATATCCCTGTATTCTCCGATTACTTACGAGGCGATTAAACCTTTCATTGAATCACGGTGTTTACCTTCAATTTGTGGATTTAGTACAACCGATTGTGAGAAGGATCTTATTTCTTTCTACGCGCAGGTGTTCTATGGTGTATCTTACTGTAAGGTTCTGGAAAAAAAGCAAAATGGTGACATCAACGAGAAGGGAAGAGTCCCACATATAACCTATTAGAGGGTCCCTATATTATATATAATTTAAATAATACATAACATGCAAACTCTTTTGCAATATTAATTATCTTATAAGAATACATAATGTACAACTATTTAATATATAATGTGTAGCTTATAGAACCAACAGAAAATTGAAATTCCACGTAGCACAGCGTGCCTTCTTTCTAGAATCCAACAGTACTTTGATCGAACTTTTACATAGAGAGATTTTGCTGACTAATCACTTTTATATGATTTTCATATAGAATACTTTAACTTATATGTTATCATTGATTTTTGATTAAAATTCTAATATTGATTATACTATTCTTTGCTTATCTATTAATGCTGGCAGTTACTATATGATATTTATAGTACGCAAAGTAAGCATTGCTAAAAATGAGACACGGCTTGCGTCCGTTATTACGCTGCAGGGTACATTGACGTGTTTCGGCAATGCGATTTGCTGTTCAGGCAACTACGAGCCGGCAAAGTGAAAGGAAAATTAAGTATCACGACGTACAAATTGCGGCGCGCAATTTTTATCGTCGTTTTTCATCGTGATTCCAATCGAGTCCGCGATAGGAGTTTCTTAACTCTGCCGAGTGATACGCTCAGCCAACTACGGTTATACAATAATAATACGATACATTATACCAAGTAGATCGAGTTGTCTGATACATGGAAATACATGGAAATCAGCGCCTTTGAAATTAACCGTGAATGAAACTTCATTTTCAATCATTAAAATTCCTGCATTATAAAATACAAGGAATCGCGGTTTCGCTGATTAATGACTGAATGAATGTATATTATATTAGCTCGTATGAATGGGTAACTCGATTTTTGATGAACAATTTAAATATGTCATAAATGTAACTATGATTTTGTTCCGTCATTTATTATTATTTGATTATGTTCTAATGTTAAAGATGCGCATGAACTTACGACCTGACTTATTACAAATTGATCTTTCAATTACTGCATTATTTTAACCTTTTGCACTCCGTAGGCGAGCCAATGGCGACACGCGTTCGAACGATTAATTCAAAATTCAGTTCTTACGTCACACAAACTGAATTAACAAAATAAACATATTAGATTGATGTGGAAGATTCATACAAGATTCATTCAGCAGTTGCTATAGAAAAAGAATGTTTGTGAATAATTTGCTAATCCGCATCAAAACAAGTCCTCGTTTATACTGAAAATATTCTCTCGAGTGAATCATGTACATTTGTTCCATGAGTAAAAAAGATCGAAGGATCTCGAAAAATGTAATTTGCGGTAAACCGTACGGTATTTTTCTCGGAGATATCCTGTCGAAGTCTCGGACTTAAGATCCCGAGCTCCAGGCAATCCTGCCGCATTCTTGAGGAAGGACTCCGAGCGCGAGCACAGGCTTGCCAGCTTATAGAAGAGATACCGTACCTGGGTTGGTTGATAGCGAAGGCACGATCCTCCTCGAGGGTCCCCGTATAACGCGAGAATCCTCGACATTCTCACAATCGAGGCGAAACCTCACTGACCGACGCCCACTCCTTTTCTATCTTCCTCCCTCCCTCCCTCTAACCCTGCTTCTTCCTCACAATACTTCCTTTCTCCTTTTCTACTTTTCTCTTTCTAACCTCTCTGTGACAATGTTCCTGGAGGGCTGCCAACTGGAATGGTCAGCTATTCGAGCTGAGAATTTCTTCCTTTACAGGTATTTCACCATTCAGAACTACTCCTGGAAACTCTCCTCGATTATTACCCTTGAATTTGGAACTTTCATTTAATCCCAGTCCTCGATGCGTCATCAGGTTCGTAAAGTATAGAAAGTCTTTCGTTCGAATACGGAATGGGTGCAATATTTTCAGTTCAGTTTTCGGAATTACTTTCGACACTCGAATACGCCATGAAATACATTGTCGCAATGGTAGCATTTTATTAAGAAAGTTTGAATGCGTTGAGAAGAAATAAGCGTGAAGAGTGTAGAGAAATTAGTTTGTTATTCTTCCTGCAATAACAGGGAAGTGGATGAAAGTCTCTGTTTAGCCAGGAAATATTAAAAGTTCGGCGTTTCGTTGGCTTTATTGCATTTCATTCTCCTCGCACTACCTTCTTGCGGACTGAAATATCCTTTCTCTGGTAGTGAGAATAAAGTTTAGTTTTCTTAGTGTTCGTCCTGGTAGCTGTGCATCGTGTAAAGTGAAGGAAAGATAATATTTATCGAGGCTAATCGAAACTGGACCCCTTTAATACGCCTTGATCAGAACGGATCCGGGTGAATCAGGGTAGATTTAAAAGTGTCGGAAAGATTGAAAAGACTGAAAGGATGCAAGAAATCAAAGAAGAAATAAGTCTACTTGAGCTTAAGAGTCATTTAGCAGGAGTAAAGTAAATGTTCATTAACGTTGTTCATTCGGTTTAAATCCATTGATGTTTATACACTCTTAAAAGTTGTAACACTTAACGTAGTATGATTACAATTATATTTTAGTATTGATTTTATTCAACCCTTCCATAAACTGACTGTTTTATTTCAAAGTTAATTCTTTAGATATTCATCAAAATTAAAAGCAACAACCACTACCAAAGCGGTCAAAATGTCTTGTCCGCCATTTTTAATACTGGAACTACCAACGGGGTTAAAATGACTTGTCTGCCATTTTTAATTACATTATTAGAATATACCACGGCGAATTGTAACGCGAGTAATTAAACCCATTAATTAACGTACATCCTCCAGCCATAATTTATACTTAAATCAACATGTAAACGTAACCGAGTTATATTTCGGGTTCTAGTGTCAAAGCTAAAAAGCTTTGAGAGCCACTGTCAATTGTCGCATGTTCGGATTAAGTAATTCAATAGTAAGAATTCGATGTATTCATAAGATTCCACCGATCTCGTCTTTCGAATACGAACGGCTGATAAATCTTTCGTCGTTCTACTCGCGCCGCTCGTTCTTTATCAGTCTAATCGAAGAGGGACGAAATCACGGGCGTGCACGCTGAGCCAAACTAACGGAATTGCCGTCGGTAGACGAACAGTTGGTAGCTTGCCAAATTGGAAATTCGAAGGAAAAAAATCAATTCGATAATTTTCCATTTCGAAAGCTAAACAATACTCTCCAAGGACCATCGGTTGGCTGAAAATATCCACAGGAAAAGATCAAACCGGCGTTTCTATATATAGAAGGGACTTTAGCCAGTGTTTCTCATTCCGACCTCCTGCCGTCGATAAATCAGAGGAGTGCGTGGTTAATATTAACGATGGTCCTGCTGAATACAGAATTAAAATTGCAACGCTTTAGTATGAAAAAAAGACCTGATAGAATTCGAAGATTTATTGGATATTCAGGATGCAAGCATTTCGTGTTCTTTATGCAGCGTACACTTAGTGACACTGTTTAGTACATTCAGGTTTTACAAGCGTCATTATACGCAGCGTTGATATCTGTGAGCAGATTAACTTTTCTAGCAGCTGACAATGTAATATTGTTAGTAAACTTTAAAGGTAAACCACAATTAATAGCATGCACACTTTTCAGACTTTCATATACACGATAAAACACAAATTATGTATGAAGTTCTTTATACACAATGTTTCAATTACAGCGATTACTTGTAATATATTTGTTGCCTTTGATATGCAAAGAAATCTAATGACAATGTAACCTTAAACAAACTTTTCGATCCATCGAAATAATTACATTAACACTAGAACTACCGAACATATACTTAGTTATGCTTACACATTTATTTACATGTAAATTATGGCTGGAGGATTGAAGTTAATACATGGATTCAATTATTTGCATTATGTATATAAAACTGCGCCGTGTTATATTCGAAATAATTCAACTGAAAATGGCAGGCAAGACATTTTGACTCCACTGATAGTACTATTGTTAAAATGAATAGTTTCTATCTTAACAAATTTCTCTGTATTATTAAAAGTGAAACGCCGTGCATAGGATATCAATGTTCTTTGAAGAAGATGTTTATTCGTAGAATTATTTGATTATCTACACCCAAGTTTACTCGGCAAAGTATTTCAACCTTTTCTAGAGGCCATAGAAGCGAACTTTTCATAGTCCTCGGAGCGATAAAGTCGACGAATGATCAATGTGCTCTATAAAAGTTCTGGCGGAAGAAGATAAAAGGGTTTATCAGCGTATTACTAAGAAATTACGAGATATATGTAGATTGCTTGTACCCAATTCACCGGTCATTGAAGTCTTATCGTTTCCAGAATGTTTTTATTCAAAGTAAATCAACACGTACAATTACGTGCGTTGCAATCTAATTCGTTACACGCAGCCGCTATCTCTTGCTAAGCGATAACTCGCGAAGTGCAACTCGGAGAAATTCAATACTGAATATTTAATGATTTTATCGTCACAAATACGATTTCTCAATGGACTCGAGTTGCGTAATCATTATTCTCACGATGATGATCTAACAATCATTTCAAATGTATACCATTAATGTGTAACCGTGTTACTTCCTGTATTTATTGAATTATTCATTTCCGCAAAAATATACGAACAATATTATTCGAGGATTGAATCCGTTGCAAAACTACTCACTTTCAAAACAGATACTCGTATATGTCTCAATGTGCATAAAATCCCTGAGGCAGGTGCAGATTCGCGACAGTGCGTTTTTCGATTACGTAAGCGCCCGACAGAAAATGTAAACCAAATGCAGAAATGCTTTTACTATCAGACGAATACAAAACGTGCCGACAAACGCATTACTGAAACGTGGCCTACCAACCTCTCGACGTTTATCAATTCCTAAACGTTTCGACTGAATTACTACATTATCTTTATCGTCCCCGTATACGTCACAAAGTCATGCGCTAATAACAACTAAAGTCGATTCGATGTTATCACTTACTCTAACTACGGAGAATTCGATTTCAAGCTACATTAATTGTGTCAATAATAATTACAATCGAATATTTTTATTTAACACCAGAATTACCGAATATGTACTCGATTATAATTGTACATTTATTTATATCTATTTATTTATATATAAATGATGTCTGAAGGATGTAATTTACTTAATGGTTTTAATTATGCGCGTTGTATATTTAAATAATTGCTTTAAAAGTTTGGAGACCAGTCATTTTGACTGGTTTAGTAGTTCTACTGTTAATACTTAATTTCCAATAAAAATCGATCATAAAGTTATGAGAAAATTGATTGAATGCGTGTGCATTAAAGAAATCAATGAAATAAAAGTTGCGAATTGCATAATCACGCGATGGAAGATGAGAATGGAGCGCAGAAATGCTTTCACTATCGGCAGACTGGAAAACGTGTCAGTCACCATGTATTTTTAACGTGGACAGCCAGCAGCCAGCTTCGTGCGATTTTTATGGTGCTGTTAAGCAGGTTGATAGCAAGTTGGAAACAAAATATGTTCGTTTTTCTGTTGGCAGACCACTCGACATGACAATAGAAATGTTTGCATTACCAACTTAACTATCCGTGTCGCACGTTGCTCACGAAATGTTCTTCCGATTATGACTTCAACTACGTAAACAGGATGTCTATGCGATACCGCGAACGCTGCAATTTTGTTGCAACCTTGGCAAAACTCGCGGCACGAAGTCAAAGTTTTATCGCGATTTTAGAAATGATTTTTTTCTGTAAACACACGTTTAATATTCGCATAAAGTCAATGTGCATCAACATGTTACTAAATAACATTATTTCCTGTACTTACACTTCACGTTATTAATAAAGTGCATAACATATATCATACTTTACATCTACGGAATTATCTTAGTGCCAAGAAATGATAAATATTATGGTAGCTTCGAATTCTTTCACTACTATTTTTGATGAACATGCTCGTTGTGTAGATTACAAACTTAATAAAAAACACAGATATCTATGCATAATAGATGCGAGACAGAACTCGTCTGACCGGGATACTAAGTTTTATCGCGTAATTACCTCCCCACGGACTACTGATAATATTTATTACCGTGGGATTTCAGTTTCTATCGTGAAGCCGCATTATGGCACAATTTTCAGAATACATAACTCCTCCGTTATAAATACATTCCCGAGAGCACTCCCGGTTTATGTTTCCTGAAAGACATTTTATAATCATAAGAGTTATCGGAAGACTGTTTCATTCAAAGAGATGTATGAATATTAATTTCGAAGCATCTATTTGCGAGTGCTTTTCTCACAGTACTCTTTGTACTGCAGGATATTGAAAAGAAGGCAATATTATATAATATTATATTTAACTTATAGAAGAGTCTCTATATAAAATATTGGAATGGCCAAAAGTTTTTCCCGGAAAATCGACGGGTTTTTAATGAACACGGCTTTGTGAAACCGTCGAAAATACAAGAAAAGATCATAAGTGAAAACGAACGATGCATTATTCAATCAAAAAAATTGATGGAATATACACAATTGAAGATAGACCTTTTTGGCCAACATATGTAACCAATTGGAAATCGTAATTCCATGTACGACATACGTTACGAGTGCCTTCTTTCCGTAATCCAACACCATTCAACTAGTGAATAGTGAATTCTAGCGGGAAAGGTGCTACGGTCGAATTTCCTGAAATTGTACAAGTTACTTCGAAGTACACTTGCATCGTCACGTGCACGAATCTCGCAGGTAAAACCGGCACCGTTAACACTGGCTTCGTGAAAGAGGACACAAAGAGGGTACCGGAGTGCAGGCCATGAAATGGCCCATGGCCAAATGGCGTGCACGTGCGAATAGAGCTATTTCTGCACCGTAAATAAAGGCCCCTATACGTGTATGGCACACGTTACACCCGGTGGCGCCTAAACGCTCCCTGACTGGCCGTGAACTATCAGCCACCGGACTTGCCAAATCTGGAAAAGGGTCACGTTTATGCTTCTTCATCGAATCTACTTTGTTTCATCATTCGCGCGCGTTTTGAATGTATTATCAAATTCATCACAAAATATTAGGTGATTTAGTACACACGGTGTATTAAATCTAATTCGTATCGTAGTATTCACTTGAAAACAGAGAATTCTGCTGGAGAATAAATCCATTGTTCTTCAAATATTTATTAATCCAAGTTTACTAAAATATCTATAATTATTATTATATAAATCTATTATTATAAAACCTGTAATTAAGTTAAACATATTTTTGTTTCTTCCCGTTATTGCATATTAGTATTCTCATCTGAAGTATGCAACGAGATTCCGCCACGTAATCTGACAACAATTAATATCGATAACAGTATCTACATTACATAATATCTACAATTATGCGTGGCTGGATTATTTGCAGATAAAACTAATCGTGCATCGACCATTTAATCCATCCATTGTATAATACACCGATAACGGAAGTTGTAGAATATAATGGTGTATTGGATTGCAATTACTTTGTTATCGGACGTATACAGCAAGAGGTTGAACCTTTCGCAGAGTGACTCGGCAAGTGTCGTGATATTTACCTTGAAAAAAATTCTATTGAAAACGGATGGACTGGTCCACATATGTAGGTGTTATTGCATGTGCATACGAGGCGTCATAAAGAACGCGGTAGGACGGCAGATGTGCATCGTAATCGCAGGAAGACGATCGTTGTTAGGAGGGTCCCAGTGCATTTGCAATCTTCACGATGAACAATTGCTCTCTGAACTTCTTGCGAAGATTGAACGATTCGCGTAGGTGCACTGCTGTCTTTTAACATGCAGTTCCGTGACACCGTGTTAACGACCGCACAACTTTCTTCCATCTGCTTTCTAACGATCAGAATGATCTCATCTTAAAGAAGAATTGGACGATTTACTATTGCGATTACTATGAATGATACAATATTGAGGAGCATACTATAAGCTTTATATAAAACGAGCAAAATAATTGCTTAATAGATGAAGGTAAATGAAGGAGGGAGATATGTGAGCTCGGATGAACTTAGATATGAAGATATCAAACCGAAAGTAAGAAACATGCGGATCCACTTGCCCGGTGGCCTATGGCTTTTTTACATCCGACACTCAATTGTTTCGACACTAAATCTTATGAATCATCGTATCCGACGATGACGATGACGATGACGATGATGCCATTTGTTTCTTGAATAATTTCGCAAACCGGTGATCGGTCAGAGGATGCGGCGAGCGATATCAGAGAAATAAAAAGGAAGGAAAGAGATAAGAAATTGGATAAACCGACCAGTGTTTCTGAATGACATCATATTCACACTTACTAAGGGTACATCGTAAAATCTTCTAGTAATCGCCATATATGTACTTGGAAGCGTAGGAAAATGATTCGAATACTATTTCCAATGATAATATATGGAGTCAAGATTTCAACTAATTTTTTTTTTAGTGAATTTAACTAAAAATATCGCAATGCTTCTGCTGAAAGTCGATTTCTGAGATAAGATCTGTACCGCAACTAGTCTCCCGGCTCGCTGCATGAAACGGTTAATCGTGGAACCGTGAGAGAAGTGCATAGAGATAGGAACGAATTGAACGTTTACGAATGACATTTACAAGGGATGACGTAACAACGCGCCTCTCGAATAACAATTCCGCGAGTTGGGCTCGCGACGAAGCGCACCGAGGGAATTGAATCGTAATATACATGACGAAGGGAAAGAGGGAACGGAGGGCAAGATTGTACGTGTGTATAAGGGGAACCAAAAGGGTGCTCGTGAAAGAGAAAGTCGGCAAGCCGGAGTTAAATTTTCATGGGATTGGCCGCCATGGAAACTGGACTGAGGGGTTACTCTTTCCCTCAACGTTTCGTGTATACTTGCGTGCGAGTGTACGTATATAAAAACGAATGCGTAAATGCATATACATATATACCGGTATATAAATGTATATATATGCATTTAACGTATCATGTATACCTATATACACACTATGTGTACTTCGCCCTCGGAGTTTATTCGACCCTTCCCGGCGCGTTCTTTTGCCCTCTTGCTTTCGGTCCCTCCTTCAGTTATATCCCTCTCATTTCCCATCCTCTACACTGCTTTTTTCCTTCTCTTTCTTGTCACGCTTAATCTCCTCCCTCATTTTTCTAATCCCTTGATTTTTTCCTTTTTCCTGTGTCACCGTCTTGGACGTATCCCACTCCTTCAGCCTTTTTCTTATCATACTTGTTTCCTTTCCGTTTTTTATTCCAGTTTCATGTTGCTCGGTTTTTTCCTCTCTACTTTACTTCGCTCTTCGAGGCCCTTTTTTCAACTCCTTCACCCTCTTTCTTGTCTATGTACTATATCCCCTTGTCAACCACGGAAAGTATATTTTTCATAGCCATATACTTTGAAGAATTTCGTGTATATATCGTTTGCTTCCCTTTCTGTCCTCCCGCTCGATTCTTCCCCTTTCCCTTTCTCCACTCTTTCACTCCTCACATACACACGTACATTCGGAGACCCTGTCTGTTGTCAGTCTCTCTTTCTCTCTCATACTCTCTTCGATTTTCTCTGGTGGTCTCGTTCTGGTTTCAGCATCGGTTATATACGTGGGTTTATTCAACCGTAACGTGGGTGAGGGCGAGGGTGTCGGCCCGGTAGTTCGACGACTGCCACAACAGAGAATCCTAGGTGTGTCACTAACCGATGTGTTGTGTTCACCGCAACACAATCCAGCTACCATGACTATTCCTTCTCTTTTGTCGTCCATAGACTCTGTTGTAATCTCCCGTTATAAAGGAACACGATGTAGCACGCGACGATCTCAGTCACGCCTCGTCGAATAATCGTGGAAGTCTGACTCCTTTACGAGCCCAGCTCGCAATTAAACCGATACGGACCATGAATAGTTCACAACTATTTACCGATCTATCTTTTACGATTGTCGAGATGCTCTGGTTTCTTGAAAGTGGTTTCTAGCCTTTAGATATGTGTACAGAGGTACATAGTTCACGTACTGCATCGTTCTATCCGTATATCAATCGTTGTACTCTACCATCGCCATTGATAACGAGTCCAATGAATTACGCGACTGTGCGGATTCATTGAGCAAGAAAATTGTCCGTTCCGGATGAATTCATTCCTTCTTTTACTACTTACTTTCATTGCTAAATTTCGTGAAATCGTGTCTACATTATTACTTAGTTTTAAACTTGATTATTTAACTTAATACTTAGAAGTATATCTAAAACTTAATTCTTCCCTGAGGCTTAGAATCGGAAATCTGTTACGATGATAAATGATGGTTTAACCGGACGGTAGAACGGTAGAACGCATTATGTCTCATTATAGGACGAAGTTTGATAATTGTGTATACATGAACGTGGATTATGGAATACCATGAAGCTAACCAATGTTATATACCGGTAGTTGCATCCCTGGTAACGAGCTGGCTCCACGCTGTCTGCCGGAGCTCGTTGCACCCTTGCTTTACCCTCGTTTCACCCTCGTCTGACTCTGTTCGACCATGTATATGCGTTTCCACGTACCATCCTATCCACCCCCGTAGGTCGATCGCCCTCTATGTCGGGGCCATAACCTCCCCTAACCTTCGCCTCTTCCTCAAGTGGAAACCCATAGAATCTCCACTGAAACCATCCATCTTCTGCTCCACGCAATCAGTCACAAAGGATTCTCCTCAATTTATAACACGGTAAAGTGCCAGTTTTTTTTAGGTGTATCTTATCTTACTAATTACAATAACAACATCCGAATACCCGCCTCAATTTGTACACAACCGAAATGTGTCGTTAAAGAAGTCATTAATTTCGAATTTTTGTAGCTTTTATATCGATGAAGTTATTATATATTTTAGTAACTGTACGAAATGAGATCTTTAATGATACTACGGATTGTGTTTACCGGTTGTTTAATCGTAAAAGTATCCTGTATGCGACGTTCCAAGGGAAATCGTGGAACATCAACTTTCACCATTTTCGTAATATCTGCAAGCGGCCCGTATCTTGTATCACAACGACCTCGTTAACTTTACTCTCTCATCGATCCTTGTACTCAGACCCAATATCCATCTTCTATCTCGTATGACCTCCTCACTTCAACAGAGGGTTCACCAATCCTATGCAGAAACCTGTAGATGAGATTACATGCAAGACCTACGGGTCTCCTGATGGCTGGTCTTTTATAATGCAGTGCAATGACTCGACTGAGTGATTCTCCGGTGGTCTGTTAGCGCGCTTAAAGTCTCTAATTATCACATCTGCTCGGATCGTTAGTCTTCTGAAACTCCCTCACATTATGTCCCTCTTTAAAGATCTGAAAGAATATCATTTGCACGCGGCACCGTTTAGAATTAGAAGCAATGAACAAAGCCAATAATTCGATATATATATTTCGATACCAGGGGCACGGAGTGGAATGATTTTCACCAAGAATACTGTCGGCAACTCCTCACCTTCTTTGCGAGGAACAAAATCTTATTATACTATAATCTTTTGTGCAGCATTTTCTTTTATCATTGATTTAACTCATCATTGTGTCGCAAAGAAATTCAGCACCGCAGGCGGCAGAGAAATGCGAAACGCATCAGAAGGCGCTTGCAGGTTCGTTATATTCGTACTTCACGCCGAGTAAGAGTGAGTTACTGACGCGCGTGTTTTGCACGCATTTGCGCGGTGGAAGGAACACGAACGAACAAGATTAAATGGAAAACAGGAAAGGAACAACGGCGACAAGGGAAGGATGAAAAAGAAGGCGAAGTAAAAAGAAAACGGGAAGGAGTAAATAAGAGGGACTTGAACGGACGAGAGAAAGAGAAGGGCATCGGTGTGTACAAGTTTGTACAATGACGTCAGTAGGGCCGGTCGAGTGCACGTGACGTTATCACTTAATTTTAGACGATGCTCTCGTTCAACTTTATGAGGTTTCATCGGTACTTTACTCGAAAACGGTCCCAAAAAACGATCGTATAATAATGCAAGATTATCACTTTATCAAATTTCTATGTTTAATTCTTGTGTTCCATTTCCAGTTCGTGCACTGAATATCAACTTCTTGTTAACCCAATATAGCCCAATTTTTGTTTGTGTATAAATGAACATCGTGTTACGTGAATCTAGTTAAACGTGATTCTAACGAAGGTACATTACGTCAAAATAGTAACGAAATTATTACCTAAACGCAACGAAAAAATTCAATGAAATGAACGATACGGATAGACGAGTATGTGACTTCAAAGTTACGTGGAACTATAGAGAGTTCCGTGGAACCCTAACTCGTGTATTTTCAGGGTTGCATTCGAATGTTTTTTTTAAATCCAATATTATTTATATTCGAACTCTTTCGGATCGAAAATTTCGGGTTATTAGCAGCGCAGGAGCACACATTTCATCGACCTTTATTTCGGTCTTCCGATAATCTTCTTTTACGATACTCTAGTACCACACGTCGGATCGGTTACGATACCATATTAATCGGATTATTAATGCATCGATAGAGTTGCCTTTTATAAAGGCGGCAAAGAAGATTAGAAATTTTCGTGAAACCTTGTAGGGAGCATGTAACCTGTTACTAGATTACAAAGTGACGCCGATTAGCGAGCCCGGCTTGATCATATTTCACAACCATTTATTTTTACCTCACTTTATTCCCCGAATTTACAAAGGAACCACATCCTTAACCCTCGAGTATCATAATAGAATTTTAACCCACTGGTTAAATATAGTTTCACAGATTAATTTTAACGATTTTGTTAACCCCCTATAACTCAATTTGTTGGCGTCTAAAAGAAGATGATATAACATGAAACTAAGTAAACGCGATTCTAACGAAGCCGTATTCAGTGAAAATAGTAACAAAATTATTTATAGGAAGTATTTAAAAGCAAAGGAATATTGTGTATTGTTATTATATAAGTACTAGACAGAGACAGTTCCTTCCCCTATTCATTGTGTTCAAGAATTCCGAATTTGATACACGCAGCAAGCGTAAGCTCAGTCAGAATTCTAATTGACAAAAATTGGATAACTGTTTCTACGGCGGTGAATAATTCTCCTTAAGTGAGTCATAATTTTGATATCAATTACCAGTGGACTTCGTTTAACGCATATAAACGTAGAGGCGCGTGTACGTGCGTCGAGAGAATCACATGTTTGTAATGGCTTTAACAACTGCTGCATCAGTTCTCAGACTCTCCTCGACGACGATTCGTCGAAGCTTAAGTACTTGACGACAGTTAATTCTTTCGAGTTTCAAGGATGTCGAAGGTTTTTAGCGCAAGCAAATACATTTTGCATTCTGACATCCTTCAACCATTTATGTTTCACTTTTACACGATCTTTTTCCATCATTAAGATCCAAGTAGATTTTCAACCATCGAATAAACCTTAAGTTTAACTGCTAATGTCAATAATATTAAATTAACCCTTAGTGACTATCATCGGTGAAAATTCATCCCATTCTAATTTTGTTTTAATTATTTTAAACAATGTAGCGACTAGTAACATTCATTTTTGGAGTATTCCTTCGGACTATCAGTAGTGGCGTACTTATGTACATTAACTTAGAGTCAATGTTAAAGTAAAAACAAGATTATGCAACCTGTCTTATTGAAATTAATTTCACCCCGATGAATGGAAATTGATGTACTCCGTTGAGGGATGGTGTTACTAAAATGTTACTTGATAACATCGTTACCCTATTCTCCCTTCTGCCTAAATTACCGTCCAAAGTTAGGCAATTAAGATTGTGCTCAACCAACATTGTCGCAATTATTTCGTGTCGAGGGATGTTCGAAGGCAGACATGTTTCATTGTCGTATTTATTTTCCCTGGTTGTCAGACCGATATCTATCTTTTAATAACCCTGCAGTGAATTTCCTGCTATCTTTCCGGCTTTTATGTATTTTATCTTGATCTTCGTTTTAGACATTCGTTTACACCCCATACGTGTTCTATATATACTATAATATCGAATTATGATAGATAGACAAGCTGATGGAACGATAATAATTTGAAAAATAATTTATAAAAAAGATGTCTTGGGAGTTCACTTAAATGTGAAGCGGTTGTTATTCGTTTAATTAATTTGTTGATGTAAAAGTTTTGATATTATTACAAAGCCTAGTAATTCACGCTTTTACTGCGTCGCTTTAAGTTCGGGCCATTAATTTCCTGAAAAGGTAAACAGTATTACGTAGCGTTTCCTTTTTTTGCACGATCCGTCGATTCTATGAAACTTTCTCGGCAGCGTGCCAAAGTCCACGTAGAGGAGGAAAAACATGGCCGAATACGATGTAGTTTAAAACTTAAACCAGTATAGACATGTCTTTCCTCCTGGAAATTAAACCACATCGTTCACTTATGTTCAAGGTTTACGTGATAAGAGACAGCATTAATATCAATAAGTTTAAAGTATCCTTCGTGACTTAGGAATTCTGCAAATATTCTGTTTTATTGTCGTTCGTAATTTCATTTATTCCTACAACATATGCAGAGCACTTTTAATGCAAAACCACAGCGAGGCAGATCTTGGATGGTTGGACATTTTCTATGTGCATATTTCCATGTGCTTATCGTTTACTTATATTCAAGGTTTCCTTGATAAGTAATAACATTAATATCAGTCAGTTTAAAGTATTATGTTACGTATGGATTCTTGAAATATTCTATTTTAACCTCTGAATATCCGCCTCCATAATAGTACGTTTGTCACGTAGCAACAGAGTAACTGAAAATTCAATTAAAATTCCATCTCCGTAATATTAGGCAGCATAACCGAAAACCGTGTTATACGATACCTCGTGATACGCACTTACTACATGTATATACGGTTTTAAACAAAACTGTTTAAGTGCTCTACGATACGTTAGTTATTCTACATCGTCATCGTAACATTAAAAATGCTGAATATTTTACAAATAAATTAATGCAAAGTTATTGAAGCGGATCTTTTATGATCG
Organism: Nysson spinosus; assembly: GCA_910591585.2. NCBI lineage: Eukaryota > Metazoa > Arthropoda > Insecta > Hymenoptera > Crabronidae > Nysson > Nysson spinosus. The sequence goes on along the minus strand of OU342843.1, from coordinate 6,118,371 downwards.
ATGTTAAATCTCGATCCATTACGTTCTCGACAAAACATACGGTATCAGTGTTCCTCTTCATGAACAACCTGCCGATGCGGCAAAGATTCTTCGGCTTCATGCCAGAGAACGAGCCAGATAGGGGTTGAAGAAGAGGATAAAGAAAAGGAAAGAAAAATTCGCATTGCAGAGGAGAATTTCCTTTACAAAAACGTCCCTTTATTCACCGACAAATACTCAAGTACAACTCGACCCTGTATTCCTACAATGGCCGACAAAAAACTATAAGAAGCGCGTAATGCTGAAAGACAGATAAAACACGCACCAGAGTACATTGAAGTCACCATGAATTTTATAGATTTTATGATGTACAACAATCGCATCTGTTTGTACAAAGATTGGAATATGCAATAACGTAAATATTCAATCAAACGAACTTGATCTTTCTTTTTAAGAAAAGTAGTTTTTATTTTTTTTTAAATATTCTTCATTATTTTCTATAACCTTATTCCATGGGTCTACATGCTTTTTAATTGTACTTGAACTTTCTGTACTGCATTTGTGTTTCCTTTTAAAGAAGGTACATAAACTGTGTCGTTTAAAAACGTGGAGAACTTATGATTTTGTACATATTATATTTGTTTACATATTGAGTAGAGTGAAATTGAAAATAGGATATAGATAAATTAATTGATATTATGTTTCATAATTGGATACAATGTTGTTGGTGTAAGGGAAATGTTGATAAATATCCTTTGCTTTTATTGGATGATAGGGGAGAAGCGAAAGAAGAGGGTGGTAAGGAACGATGATTTTAATGTAATTTGAGGTTCGTTCTCCCTTGTTAACTCGTTTGAAGGTCAGTGTCCGTATAACGAGCGGTAGAATATATCCTCAACGAACTCACTACGGATTAATTTTGTTCCCTAGAATGTTAGAATATCATTTGATTGTTCTCCTTAGAGAAATGATGTCCCAGTAATTTGATACGCCACGGGAATTGTGTAATTTGATTGGTTTGCTGCGAAATTGCTTGGTAAACGTGCCTGTTCTTCAATTAAGAGTTTAAACCTAACAGGAAAATCGAACACAATCGTTTTTCCTATAAACATTAATCAGCAAACTTTCCTAGTTTGTGTTCATTAATTTGTAGAGTATTCAACTGCGATTGCGTAACATTCTTCTTCTGATCAAAAGGGGTAAATTTCAAGTGGCATAATTCCAGTTTTAATAAATATTATGTTTTTACCACTTTTAAACTCATTTTAATCAATTTCAAATATGGAATAAATCGAGTATCATTTATCTGATATTTTTAAAAGGACCACCGGCAGAGTAAAGCAGCGAAGGAATACTTCGTCCACACTGAAAACGTGCATCCGGAGTACAAGGAAGTGACGTTTCCTTAGAACCTCGTACCTTCTAAGAATAATTTGTCGGCGAACTGTTTCCAGCACAGTTTTTCTTCGCGTTATTAGAATACAGCTCACGTCACACCCAGTAATGAATTCCGCCCGTGCCATTTCATTATGCCAAATATGAATCATAGCTCGCGACGAAGTATCGATATACGCATCATTTCCATTCGAAGTAAGAACCATTTAAAATATCCAACCGTAATGAATATTAAAATCTTCCTACTGTCAGTATATCATCTTTACAAGCGCACAAAACCGACGTAACTTTTATAGCCATGAATGAACACCCTTGAAAAAATTAATCAATGAACGATATTGTAACCGCGGAAAAAAAGTGTATCGAACAAAGTGTTCCAGGATCACGAAACAAACAATTCATTAACGCGATATTATCTTAAGGGCATCCGCAGAGCAAACACAGCCTCCGTCGAAAAAAAAAGTCTATATTTATCGGTGTTCCGTGCTATTTTAGTCCCACTCCCTGCAGAATATTTATAGAAGGGAATAACGTGGAGGGGGATGCTACTGTGCAGGCATACACCCGATTCAATTAGGTTTGTTGAACTTGCTTTTTACTGCGTAATTGTGCTCAGCCAAAGAGATATCGGATTGCCGCAAATGGGATACAAACTTTGCCGGCGGGCACATCGCGACCGGTGAACCCTTACAAACACGTAAACCCGACTTTCAATGGCCATTCATTCATCCTTCTTTCCGTGACTGCCGTAACAAGATTACGAAACACTACTTTTTATTTCCTTGTACACCGAGGTGTCGTCAGATCCTATTGGATTGTTTAACACTCAAATGGACACCAAGAATGCGTGGACTTAGCATCTTCCAATATTCCTATACAGTAGACTCCCGTATAACGCGGTTAATACGTTACTGTATTTTATTACGTAACGCGTTGTACGAGAATCGCGTTATATAAAGAAAGTCGTCGCAATATCTTTAGTGCGTTGTAGGGACTGGTGTTATACTGGAGTTTATTGTATAATAAATCATTCTCATCTTAGACAACCCTAGGTGAATATTATTTATTGAAACCCGTGTTTCACGTTAATCCTCTGCAATACAATTGTTTTGAGTTCAAAAGAAGATCGTATTACGTGAAACCAGCTAAATGCTAATCTAAGGAAGCTACATTAATGTGAAAATAGCAACAAAATTATTATTACAACGAAAAGAAAGTGGTAACCTGTTAACTGGGGATCTTATCTTGTTAATTACGAATTAAATGACAATTATCCCTCTCATAATTCTCAGATTTTTATACGCATGAGTTTCAGTAACGACTTTCAAACCCATATTATATGCCTCAATTATAAATATATCGAACTGATTTATTTTATTAATAAATTGAAAGAACCCGTGTGATGTTTTATGGAAGAACTCCTCGGTTAATGAGTGTAGATGATTTATCAGAGGAATATAACTAATTAGAATTGTAATTACAAGTAATTACTTTCCTGCGTATTGAAGCTGATTTTAATACGTTGCTGATGGTGGACGCAAAATATCCTTGACGAGAGGAAGGGAAGTTTAATATCGGCTGAATACGTGTTATGATAGAGAGAGCCAAGTGAAAGTGATGAAGATCCACGCGCAATTAATCCACTTAGAGAACCTCCAATTCTTTTTGGAATATCTATTCCATTGCACGGTTTTCAGCAATGAAGAAATATTCTTTAAAATATTGATGATTATAATAATGATAAATAATCGAAGAAGGACGATTTTATATAAATATAAATTAAAAACTGCACGTTATTTGATTCGAGTTTTAGTAATATTGTATTTTGAGTAATATTGCCATCGCGGCATTCAACGTGTTAAATGATATTGAATTTTAAACTTGATAGTGTGAGGACGTTTGACGCGCATAGTGGAGTGACTCGTGTGGATAGCCTTTTTATTGCATGGTGGCCTTTTTACGTGATCCCGGCGGCAACTAGGAAACCCGATGCGAGTGCGAAAGTGCATTATGATCGTGCATATAATTATCTGCAGACGCGCGGTTGCAGCGCCGTCGACGTAATACCGATTTGAATAAAATATTCTCCGCCTACCGTGTGCACCGCAATTAAAACACGAATAAATAGGCTGACTTCTTTTTTAAGTAAACATAACCCCCGATTTTCATTTCGAAATCATAGAAACCGTATGCTTTCCGATGTTCGCGCACGATACTCTCGTAATTGCTTTCTGATCTGCAGATAAAAGTGGTGTAACTATTTGATGCTTTTCACAGTGGCTTGTTTATGCATCGAAAAGTGTTAGAGATGTTATATACACGTGTTACGTAATAGTTTTACCCATTTTGGTTGCAATTAACGCGTTTATTTGTTGGAGTTGTTTGGGCTTGAATTATGGCTATCGTTCGCCGTTTTATTTTCCATCTTTTCACTTTTTATAGTCTACTTGGAGGCTTATTTTACGATCTACTTCTTCGCTTAATAATATTCTTCTTTTACTTTCCACTTTGATGGGATAAGATATTCACTTTTCTATTGTGATTCTAGATACAGGATATTCATTATTCAAACGTTCAATGTTATTCTATTATTAATTATTCTCTTATATAGAAAGTAAGAAGATCGTAATTTCTGCACATCGGTAGTCCAATTAATCATAGTATTATAAAATACGGCTTTCCATATCGAAGTTTAATCAACTGGCATGGCGGTGGAAGGAGATAAGGAAAGATAGATTCAGGAAGCTGGGTGGTATGGAATTAATCATCGCGACATTGCGGAGGAAACAGGACAGGCATAATCCCTTTATGAAATCCTCCCTTGATCCGGCTCATTCGCGCGTAATCTCCGATAAAGTACGAGACATCGAGACGTCTCGATTTCGTAATTTAATTGGTGCGAGACGAGGAGCAATCGTTCCATGACGATGCGCGATGGCCGAAGAAATAATCGTCGGCTATCGATTCTGTCGGTCGAGTAGCACGAATCACTTCGTTGCCGGTAAAGATTTTGAAAATAAAAGGAGAAGTCGGATGAAGGGAAATTGTACGGCCCTGCTTTCAAGGAATTTCCGTAATTGGAGTTTACTGCGTGGAGATACAGCTCCAGCCAAGTTGGCTCAAAGAGAATTCGCGTCAGTTTATGTCTCCTATTGTCTTCCTACTTCGACGATAGTATACAGAGAATGTCGAGACCTTTATTCGATTATAATCAACTGCTTGGTTAACTGTATTTCATTAAGCTCATGCCATTATTCTTTGAGGCTTTGGGAATTGTATAGTGTGTCCGGCGTAAATCAGCTGACCAAATAATCACCATTTGCAATAATACAAAAACGTTTTTATTAATTTCCAATGTATTTATCGATGGTACAATATAGTCGCCTTACGGATGGTGCCCCTTTATCAAATAATTATATGGAAAATGATGTTATATACGAAACATTTCAGATATTTTTAAAATATTTTAATAACTAGCTCGTTTTATTAAAACGATTTAATTACATTTCCGGGAACGTGTTCCACTAATTTATTCTGATTATATTATCACATGACTCTGCGAAAATAAACGAGAAATTTGTATCGCGCCGTAACGAATTATTGAACTCATTTCTTCTTATTTGTATATACAATTTTTATACGAAGTTTCGTAAATATTTTATTACTCGTTTAAGTATACTTCAGCGTATATCATTGTTATTGATTCATTATCATTTATAATTGTCCGATTATAAGGTACCATGTGTAATCCGACTATACAGTACCATCGATAAATACATGGGAAATTAATTAAACGTTAAATAATGACCACAGGCTATTTCATCGATATTTATTACTTCTCGCACGGCCATAATGTTCGTTAATCAAAGGTAGTGGGCGGAAATCGTAAAAAGAATTTCCTACAGTTACTGTTGGGTTCTATAAAGAAGACACACGGTGACTTCAAACGGGAAGAGGGAATGTAATCATTATATCGTTGTTATATAGGTAAAATTTATTAACTACATATTTCTTCAGAAATTCTTTTTTTATATTTATTGCTTTGACTTACTCTCATCCGTCTATTGAAAAAGCCGTGATTTTTACATGAAATTATTAATTAACGCATTTTATCTCTATAACAACGATATGATAATTGATTGATATACATTATGAATGTTTGTCCTATGTTATCGTAGGTAGATCTAACCAGAGATCAAAATTCCACGTGAAACCTGCGTCACGAGTGTCTTCTTTCCAAAACCCAGCAGTATTTTGATACTCGGAAAACATTCACGATAAAATTCGCTTTGTTGGTTTCTCTTCGATATCTTTTTATTTTCGAACCGCTTATAAAGACATTCGGGAATAATTCCAAACGATTAAAATATCCCGGGAAGATTTATAATGTGTCACGCTCCCGTAATTTCCATTAATTAAAGGGTGATACCTCGGGGCAGTGGACGCGGAATTGTAAACTCCTATTATTTCTTCGATTGCACCAATTGATCGTGCACGAAGTTCATTGCCGTATTTCTTTCTCTTGTTTTTTTCTTTCCTCGTCCTTGACGTTCGACCAATCGCTTTCGCGTCATAAATCCAATATACTCGACGTGTATAAGCGAACATCGAATTAGAATTGCTCGTTAAAATTCATCCGCTCATTACTCGTTCGAGAATAATAATAAATGTCGAATATTTTAAATGCTAAATGATCCGCGAAGTCAAAAACATTTCCGTAAGAATATCATTATAAATCGTATATAAATAATTGTATAATTATAACGTGATTATATTAATATACATAATATTAATATTATCATATCATAACACAATTGTTATGGATTTGCAAATAAATGGATAAATCAAGAAGGGTTCCTCGAAAGGGGTGTTATACTAATTATTATCGAAATCTATCATTAACGTTCTTGAATTCTGTAGTTGGCCGTAGTATTAGTAATATGTAAAGTATAGTTTTTAGCGGCTATTCATAAGGCCAAAGGTGTAGATTAAAACTTCTTTATTTCAATTTTTTCGACGAAACGTTTCGATAAGTTGGTTCTTATCCTCTTCAGTCGTATTTAATTGTTCCAAGAAATCTATCATTACGTAATAATATAATATAAATATGAATGTTATATTGCAACAATAGAAATACACGATTATGATATTATGCAAACATAACTACTATTATAACAAATTTGCACGTGGAATATCAATATTCCAACTAATATTTCACCAAAATCTGAACGAATTTGTCGGGGATTCCAATATCCTTCATAAAATCTAGATTTACTTGTAATTCCCTCATCCAATACAAATAAAATGTACTCTTGTCCATTTTCCCTGGCAATAAAATACGTAATTGAGTACAGTGGCCATCTTCATGGTCCAGGAAATATATTTATGGCATGTCAGCCACCCATAATATTCATTAATCCTAGAAAACGTAGGGGATAGGACTCAAGTGGGCGTAAACTATGAAGCAGAGGGTTTCTATCATTGATTCAAGTGGTTCAACTGATTCTCGATTGTGTTGACGATGGTGGGTTCCTCGGTGTGATGGTCCATCCATGCGATTCTTTGTCACGGTGTATACGAGATGTACACACGAGTGTGTTCCCACCACACAAAAGAGAGACGAGGCCCTTTCGTAGCACTGGCATCGATTGTTGGGTAGAAAACAAATGGCCAGAGAAACATGGAACCGGCTAACCGTATGACCGCTTCGAAGGGGACTTTCCGCGATTGATCGCCTTGCGAATCCTTTCCCTTGCACCACCGCCCTAACGCCCTCGACGCCATATTTCACCCCGTATTCGTCATATTTTTCATGGGTATTAATAACTTGAATTGGACATTTTTCATTCGTCCCTGGAAAAACAAAAATCCATGTCCGAAGGAAAAGACATACGTAACTCCAGAAATATTTTAGTAACCTCCAATTCCAAACGCAGCTCTATTGCGAATCTTGTTTTAATTATATTAAAAAACATAGCGACTGGTAACGCTAATTTTTTGGTAATTATCAAGAAGCTAAGTAGTGACGACGTTATTATAAAACAGATAAACACATAAATTAAGATTTCCTATGAACGTACGTTTATTTATAATAACGTAGTTTCTTTCCACGATAGCTTTAAATGTTTAATTGTTTTAGGTTTTATTTTCATTATTACGGTTATTATGATGGTCAGATTTGTTTGCAGCGTAAAAAATATACGGTAATTGACTGTTGCCTTTAATCTATTTGAAATTGTGTATTGCAGAATTTTATTGTGTTTATTGCAACAGTTATTTTGCGTGCTAAAAGTATGAATAAATCAGTACTTCGACATATGTACATGATAAATGATTATATTTGGCCTCCGTACATGGATCAAGATTTCCTTGCACAAATACGAGTTTCTACGTATCGCCATTCATCTTAGAAAGCATTGATAACATCATTCCTCGAGGATGATTGCTATCTGCATATAACTCGTATCAAGACTACCTATTATAGGAAGTCCGTGGATATAAAGGACGGACTTTTCGACGAAATACAACTTCCTGACTATAACTCGCACTTAGAATAGTGTGTTCTATAGCAATTGCTCGTACGTTCTCTCACCTCTACACTGACACTTCGATGATTTATTACCATCCTGAAAACTAGCCGTCTTTCCCATTCTGATCGGTCGCTCTACCATTAATATAAACGCGCACGCCGTTACACTCTCGGTAAATCGTCAAAGATTTTTGGTTCCTCGAGCAACATCCTCCGTTCGGTGTCCATTCTAATCTCCATTTCCGGCGACGCCGAAACACACAGCCTTCATTATTCCGGCGCAGCGTTCCATGCAATTCCCGGGAATTCTGTCTGGCCATCTATTTCGCTTTCGATTATTTCACAAAATCGCAGTGTTCGTCGGTGAAATTTACTCTGCATCAGAAACGACAATATTTTTTTGATTCTACAATTTGAATCAAAACATGATTAGCAGTTTTAATTAATACTTTAACGTCCACACCTGTTATACAAAGACTTTTATCCGTCGCCGGCACTTTTCGCGGAATCGTTTATACTGTAATTACAATATATTCCAGTAAAACATGAAAATCGCAATAACTCTTTTAACTAATTTTGTAAGCGACACCAAGGTGCCTCCAGACAACAAAGTGATAAAAGATAACAAACTAATAGATTAGAAAATGTATATATTAATTACCGAGTCGAATAACAAATTAAGTATAGTATTTTTATATACCCCGATGAAATTATAAATCAATTTTGTTGAACATCACCGAGTGATGAAATATTTACAACGACGATCACCGTCTTTTACATACTTTCTTTGCGAATAGAGTCGACAAGAGATTCATTTATCGGAAATAAGTATCTCGTATTAATCGAGTGACGCGTCAAATATTAAAGTTCCTGACAAATCGAAGATCGGTTACGGAGATGTGCTCGGTGGACATTGTGACCGGTGCGAAATCTTACGTTTCAATCACGCCGCAAGATCGTCCTGGGTTCGTGCATCGCCTCGGGCGGAGCAATGAACCATGACAAACGGATGGTTTCGCAATCGAGGTGTCCAACCAGTCTGGTAACTTAGACCATAATGTTATCTGGGGCAAATGTAATCCAAGGATTCTCCGTTTCTTATGTCAGGTATCCCAGTTGCGACTTTACATTGCTTCTTACGAGATGGACATGCAGTTTCTTGTACTACCATAAGCAAGATAACACGTAATTAAGATAAAAAGATAACCAAACATGAAAGCATACCTTTATTCCACTTAATTGATCTTCCCTTATTTCAATCTCTTCTCAAATCACGGAAATGATACATTCTATCTGGAACCAATGTTTTTTAGTGCATGCCAAGCTTGGCATGCCAACTTTGTAGGACATACATTTTATAATCCCTTATTTAATAATAAAAATTGTAGGTTATCGAATTTCAAAATAACATCGATTTTAAGTTATGATACTTGAAGATCTCGAAACGTTCATCTTTAGTGTCAACAAAAATTTGAGTTTTATTCAAATCAATTTTTTAAGGATTCCATGAGATGAACGTCCATCTCTTCAGATAATCTCAAGTTTAAAGCGATTTATTGTAAAAAATATTTTGATAGATCGTTGTTAAACGTATCCTTTGGCAGTGAGGAATTATGATGCGAGATTTTTTCGCCATGTCATTTGGGGTTATTGATTGCTTGATTTCGGAGAAATGTTAGGGGGTTTTCCTCCGATACTTGTTTGCTTCCTTAAGTGCACTTAGGGGATGTCTAAAAGAAATGTCAATCGTGAAATACTTGTAGGTCGATCGATGTGGAACGTCAACATTCAACCAGATCTGTTAGTTTGCCATGTTCTCCCTCTCCCTTCATCCTAAAATTACTTAGACACGTTTTAAAATTCAATGCACTTTATAACGGACTAACTTTTATCGATAGTTTAGTCTGCAAAACTGGACGTGTCGGGAAGCAAAGTTTAAATGAACTTGCTCGTGGAATAACAATTATGCAAATACCGAATCGTCGTTGAAAGAGTGCTTCAAAATTACATAGATTAGTGTCAATAACATTTGAATTTATTACCGTCGAAAGATTGTCGTTTGTGGTTTTCTACCACGGCGTACATTCGGAGAACATTATCGTAGCACAACTCGGCCCAAATAATCAGCGACCATGACTGTGCAAATATCGCCCTGCCTCCGGAAAATTACGGCTTTTCCTTATTCATCGGTGGCAAAGTGGCGGTTGCAAAACAGAAAGCATTTTCACGGAAATTATATTACGTTGTTAGAAATTGTAACCATCCTAAGCATCGAAGAAGAACAGTTGTATCAACTTTCTCTTCTAGGAAAGCATTTACATGAAAATGGTACCCTAAGTGACTTTTATAAGTCCATATTCTATTCTTCATAAATTAATATTCTCGTTGTCGATACATTCGCTAGAACCTTACGTGTTGCATATCGAGATTGATTTATTAACGTATGTTTCTATATGAGTGCCGTGAAACGCTCGGATTTATATTTAGGACATATATTGTATCTGCAAATGGCATGACTTGTCGACATTTGGAGGCAAGCAATCTTGCGGTCCAATCAACGCGCGCCCCTTTTTTTGGATATAAATTCTGACCTATAATAGTAGATTCTTGGTTGCCTGACATTCCAGTGGTGAGAGATAACGAATGAGATTTCGTGTAAAAGCATCGAATTAAATCAAGGATTTAATTAAAGTGCATAGTTTTCGAGATCAATCTTTCATCGCAGTTTTATTTCCATATGAAATATTCGTGATACAAGGTATTTAATATGGTATTGCATTTGATATTCACTTAAATCGCAAAAATCAATTCATAAATAGCCTTGCTATCCAATTACGAAATAGGAAAATGGATGGAGGGAATTTATTTTATTAGATATTATAGGTTCGTGGCTAGATAACGTTCGAACATATATCAGCCGCACTGTAATCGATTATAATAGATGTGCATGCTTAATCCAACGGTAATAATAATATATTTTGCGAAGCACCGGTAAGCAGGTTGCTTTTCAAACTGGTCCAGTAACTCAGGATTTATATAATTTGTATCCTGAATGTATTCATCGCAGTATCTCGCGCGATCCAGTGATTTAGCTAGGCTACCATAGATCTCTACGTATATGTACTACAAGTAGTGATGTCATGCACTTGTGGCTTCCGCATCCGCTCTTTGATAATTATTCGTTGACTATGCTACGTCGTTCCTCGCTGACATCGTACTTTCATATTTTCTTACCATTAACTTTCTTTGTAATCTTCGTGTCACTGGACTATCCACCCTTCCTGTTGACATGTTTATTCAGCACTCAGGAAAGACAAGTGAAAATAGGACAGCAACATTTGTCTCTTTATCATATTGAAAATATTATACAAATATTACATCGTAACGTGAGTAATTCTTACTCGAAGAATTTCGATCGACATTTATAAATTCCTGGAATATTACTTCCATTTCTATCGGTGGGAAATCGACTTCAAATAGCTTTTGCTGCCTAAACTAAAGATTTAATTCAGTAAACATTTTAATTGAATAGAATCGAAATTTGTACTGTCGAAGTTTGGATGTCTTTGGTATTCAACTTTGTTTTGATTGTCAGGCTGTCAATTTCTGTTAACTGGAAACTAATCCATGATGGCAGAGATGTCTATGGATTATATAAAGCGTATTGTTAATAGTGATAATGTTATGCGATATTCATCATGCGTTTATTCAGTGTTTACGCGTATTATCAATGCTGTTCAATATTAATGTATTCACAGTGAATCACCCGGTGCGCACAAATATCCAGAAGCTATGGCTGGTGCAGCCACTCAATAAAATCAACCCTTTAGGTACTTGTTCCTCGGCTGCTTTTCTCCCGACCCTTTTGCTGATGACTTCATTACCCTAACGAGAGTAACTCAAACGAAAAGGGATACTATGGGATTTTGTGGTTTACGCATTTAATTAATTATCCCTAGTTCCTACCAGGAACGCAAATCGGAGTTACCTGTTCGAGCTTCTTAAATTTCAAAGGGTTTATTAATGGCTTCATTATGAGTTGGCATATTTGAGCATTCTAACGAGTACGAAGTCAACACCCGATATACATCAATTAATTAATGTCTACCATTAACAATTTATTCTAATCATTTTACTTAAGAGGAAATGGAACTTGCTTATTTGCAAATAAATTATGCCTGAGGGATTTAAATTAATTAATGGATTCAATTATTTGCGTTATCTATATAAAATAATAGTATATGAAATCTCCAAAAATTCACCGTGGTATATTCGAATAATTTAACTAAAAACGGTGGACAAGTCATTTGTACTCATTTAGTAGTTCTAGTGCTAAAGTTCTTATAATTCTTTCGGCAAAATTTATCATTTAAAATCATCTTCTTTGTTTTGGAATACTTAAAGTCTTGGAACGAGACATAGGAAGCTTCCAGTTCCATTCGACGTAAACTCGTGGCTTATTGATCGGTAGAAGTTCATTTTTTCTATTATTCCTGGTCGCGATTTGATCTCGCGACACGTGCACGTATTTTCGAAAGAAAGAAAGTGAAATGGCAGTACTGCGACCAGCCAGACGACCAGCAACTAATGTAGAACCTCGTTTTTTTTTCTGTTCCAGGCTTCAATGGACTTGCCGCCAGACAAGGCAAAACTTTTGAAGCAGTACGACAACGAGAAGAAATGGGACATCATATGCGACCAAGTATGTACACACTGGTATATAGCCAATGGCTACTAGCCAAACACTATGAAATTGAAATCCTTTTTTTCATTAACAATGACGTCCGCGGAATTTAATAACAACGTTCATATTTATAAGGCTTCCATTTCTATGATTTTCTTGTGGGTTACGTTGCATAATGAATGTAATTAAATCGATTAATTTTTTCCCATCCAAACACTATGAAATTGAAATCTTTTTTTTCTTTAACAATGACTTCCGCGGAATTTAATAACAACGTTCATATTTATAAGGCTTCCATTTCTATGATTTTCTTGTGGGTTACGATGCATAATGAATGTAATTAAATCGATTAATTTTTTCCCATCCATCCTCATTTTTAAGGACGTGAATTTTTAATACGTGAATATATAAATATAGCTGAATATATTGTCTGTAGTACTAGTGTTGACAGAATGCCGAACAATCTTTATATAATGTTAATTTAACTCAAAATTTTACAATCGATTTCCCGAAAGTTTACTTTTGTTTTGCGATCGAATGCCTCGTATAAGAAAAGTAAACATCGTTGTTTATAGGTAAAATTCATTAACTAATCACCAACAAATTCTTTAACCTAGAATGATGCATAAGGTTCGCCACTTATTTTATTTCCTAAATAATGATATTATACATCATGATAAGTTATTCCAGAAGTGTTAAAATATTTAACATTTCATATTTTCAATGGCGATTTATTAAGGCCTTCATATTCAACAGCAGCGTGGGACGGTTTTCGCGGAATCTTCGCGATATCGCCATTATAACTTGTTGAAAGAATGACGTAATAGTCTTCTAACATCGCGAGCATATTGTTAATCAACGTGTTTCAGAATCTTTGCTTGTCTCATTCATATTTTCACGGTACTCTGAACAAGAAACGAGAGAAATATATTCATTCAGAGAACACATATATTCAGGAAATTGCGTGTAATATAAAATATATAAAAAGATCAAATATAAAGCAAGTTTGATTTTCTTCGTTGGACTCTCGTGTCGAATGATTTATTGCAAGAGTGCCGTTGAGGGTTATTTATTCGTTCGGGCATTGCATACGTGTCAGTGGACACAGTTAAGTGAGTTTAATCTGGAGTTTAATCGAGCGAGCGAAAGTGTCGTTGAACGAGACACCTCTTCTCTAATGGTCGAAGGGCGTGGATTATGGAAGTTGCATTAAGCGATTGCAGGAAGTGGGCTGATACGATAACCAGCTCCTTAGGCTTGCAAGAGATACTCGATGAATCAAGGATTCAGATACCATCTGCCAATATATAAGAAAATACGCCTCCGAATGCAACCATATTTCGTGTGGGTTTAAACAGAATTAATTGCAACCTTTCCTTGACGTGAAATTGATTGAAATCTCTTATTAACTCGTAATGTTAATTCACTGTAGAATATTGCAAGGATTCAAATGTCAGCAGAAAATATACGTTTTGTGAGGGTTATTAAAAAACGTTAGATAACAATTTGGTATTATAAATTCCTAATATATTGTTGCTAAAATATTATACACCTCGAATGAAAATCGGAGTGTATTACAAGTTTAAGTATCAACGACATATTGAGAGTTCTAATGCTCCGACATGGATCACTTTCCATTAAAAAGCGTGTATTGTTCAGTCTCATGTTTTTGAGTATTATCAAAGAAAAGCACAAAGAACCCCAGAAAAGAGTTTTGAGAAGGTTTCGCAGTTTAGGTGGACCATTTGCCTCGTTAAACTGAGAAGAGAGGTTGGTTGGTAGGGTGAAACTCGTCTCGAGTGGAAATTACCCTCTTTTTCTCTTCGGAAGCCGTAGTAGCACAGTAGAAAGTACAAAATGGATTTTACGAGCCAAATTCACCGTCTGCTCCGGAAGAAAGGGATGCGAGGATATTAAAGAGCTTTGCGATTAAAATTATCCCGGGTATCGAGGAATTCGGATAGTCTTGCGTTTACCGGAATCTTTGGCTTCGAAGAGTTCATGATGGAATAATTAATTCCACTAGGATCATGGATCGAGGAAATTGGAAACTTCAGGGAGGATGCAGTGGATGATGAATTCTTATCGGCACGATGAGTAAAAAGCATTTATTGTTTATATATAGTTTTATAATGAATTTGATAAGTAAACATAAGATAGGGCGGGGCTATTTAAGTGAGTTAAGTGTAATTATAGTCAGAGAACATGTTCATGGACCATTTAGGATAAAAATCAGCGAAGTCGAAGTGCTAATCATTTTTTAAGGAATTCTTCAAACAAATCAGTCTTACTCTAATTTGAGGAAAATAACTCATAATATAATACATGTTTCCTATACTTCTTTATTTAATTGTCGTTTAACGAATCACATCCTTGATCGCGCATAATACCACATCAGCATAAAACAGAATGAAGTAAGGCAAAAAAGAAAGTCGATACCATGATAAAAGAAATACCAAACAAATTCGTAAACATATTTTCCGCACAATTAAGTTGCGCTTAACATACAAGCGAAGAGATATCAGGTGAATTAAGCGGCATTAGAGGAGATGCGAAAATGCAGAAGACTGACAGCAAAGTAGTAGAGTTTCTCATACACGGGCAGAAAAA
Source organism: Nysson spinosus (assembly GCA_910591585.2). Lineage (NCBI taxonomy): Eukaryota > Metazoa > Arthropoda > Insecta > Hymenoptera > Crabronidae > Nysson > Nysson spinosus. Next base: position 6,103,174 of record OU342843.1, on the reverse strand, counting down.
TCGCGCGTAATAAATGTAGTCTTGCTTGACGTTGGAAGCCGCGCATTTACTTGCCTTCCCGTGAAACGCCTCGGCTCCGTATGCAGATTAACATCGCACGAACGAATCCTCTTTATCGTTCTCATTTATTCGGCCCCTTCCCTCCCGTCGCCGCCCCCGTGCCCTCTTTCCATCCACATCTCCATGTCCTCTTTCACTCGGTGCAACACTTTCCCCGTGGATGATTCTGCTGTTGAATTCTGGAGAGAAGACACACGCTGACTTTATGAAAGATACATTTAACTTATGTGATAGGTGTGCATTTTTTAATGTCAGTTATACTACAAACCATATATGAAGTATAACTTATATGATGCGTAACAGAGTTTCCAAATCGGTGAAATCATTTAAATGGTGGCGGTACCATTACGAACGAATATGTTGATTCACACGACAAAAAGGTTGAGAATCACTGATATATGATATATGAGATATGAAACCAATAGAAGATCGAAGTTCCTCGTGAAACTTCAACACGAATGCCTTCTTTGCAGAATCTAACAGTAGTCGTTCCCTGAAAACGCATACCGCCAGATACGTCAAATTGGATTTCCGCGTCGTGCTGCATCCACCGATCTTTCCTTCTCTGCTCATTCGTCTTTCAACGGAAACGCGAATATTCATTTGGAATTAACGCGTAAATTTCAGGGAATTTCGCGAACAATCGAGTTATGATAGCATTGTTTGGCGAAAGTTGACTGTGTGGTGTTAGATCGATATCATACTATATTATGATTGCAGACTTTCATATTATACCGATATTTTATCAAATCTTCCTCAAATATGTTTATACATCATCTACCATCGATTTGGGCCATTTAGGAGCGATTTTGGCGACTTTTCATTTTTGACAATTTTTGAAGGTATACCCCTTTACATTTTTTCGACTTTGGTTCTACCCATTTTTGACCAATGAAAATTTTTTAACCGTTTCTTTCGACCAGAAATCGTCCTAGAATATGTTTATACATCATTTACCATCGATTTGGGCCATTTAGGAGCGATTTTGGCGACTTTTAATTTTTGGCAATTTTTGAAGGTATACCCCTTTACATTTTTTCGACTTGGGTTCGACCCATTTTTGACCAATACAAATTTTCTAACCGCTTCTTTCGACCCAAAATCGTCCTAGAATATGTTTATACACCATTTACCTTCGATTTGGGTCATCTAGAAGCGATTTTGGCGACTTTTAATATTTGGCAATTTTTGAAGGTATACCCCTTTACATTTTTTCGACTTTGGTTCGACCCATTTTTGACCAATACAAATTTTTTAACCGCTTTCTTCGACCCAAAATCGTCCTAGAATATGTTTATATATCATTTACCATCGATTTGGGTCATCTAGAAGCGATTTTGGCGACTTTTAATTTTTGGCAATTTTTGAAGGTATACCCCTTTACATTTTTGCCATTTTGGACCGACCCATTTTTGACCAAAAAAAATTTTCTAACCGCTTCTTTCGACCCAAAATCATCTTAGAATATGTTTATACATCATATACCATCGATTTGGGTCATTTAGGAGCAAAATTGGCGACTTTCATTTTTTGACAATTTTTGAAGGTATACCCCTTCACATTTTTGCGATTTTGGATCGACCCATTTTTCGCCCGGAAAAATTTTTAAACCACTTCTTTCGACCAAAAATCGTTCTAGAATATGTTCATACATCATATACCATCGATTTAGGCCATTTAGGGGCAAAATTGGCGACTTTCATTTTTTGACAATTTTTGAAGGTATACCCCTTTACATTTTTGCCATTTTGGACCGACCCATTTTTGACCAAAAAAATTTTTTAACCGCTTCTTTCGACCAGAAATCGTCCTAGAATATGTTTATACATCATATACCATCGATTTGGGTCATGCAGAAGCGATTTTGGCGACTTTTAATTTTTGACAATTTTTGAAGGTATACCCCTTTACATTTTTTCGACTTTGGTTCGACCCATTTTTGACGAATACAAATTTTTTAACCGCTTCTTTCGACCAGAAATCGTCCTAGAATATGTTTATACACCATTTACCATCGATTTGGGCCATTTAGGAGCGATTTTGGCGACTTTTAATTTTTGACCATTTTTGAAGGTATACCCCTTTACATTTTTTCGACTTTGGTTCGACCCATTTTTGACGAATACAAATTTTTTAACCGCTTCTTTCGACCCAAAATCGTCCTAGAATATGTTTATACATCATTTACCATCGATTTGGGCCATTTAGGAGCGATTTTGGCGACTTTTAATTTTTGGCAATTTTTGAAGGTATACCCCTTTACATTTTTTCGACTTTGGTTCGACCCATTTTTGACCAATACAAATTTTTTAACCGCTTTCTTCGACCCAAAATCGTCCTAGAATATGTTTATACATCATTTACCATCGATTTGGGTCATCTAGAAGCGATTTTGGCGACTTTTAATTTTTGGCAATTTTTGAAGGTATACCCCTTTACATTTTTTCGACTTTGGTTCGACCCATTTTTGACCAATACAAATTTTTTAACCGCTTCCTTCGACCCAAAATCGTCCTAGAATATGTTTATTCATCATTTACCATCGATTTGGGTCATCTAGAAGCGATTTTGGCGACTTTTAATTTTTGACAATTTTTGAAGGTATACCCCTTTACATTTTTTCGACTTGGGTTCGACCCATTTTTGACCAATACAAATTTTTTAACCGCTTCTTTCGACCCAAAATCGTCCTAGAATATGTTTATACATCATTTACCATCGATTTGGGTCATTTAGGAGCAAAATTGGCGACTTTCATTTTTTGACAATTTTTGAAGGTATACCCCTTCACATTTTTGCGATTTTGGATCGACCCATTTTTCGCCCGGAAAAATTTTTAAACCACTTCTTTCGACCAAAAATCGTTCTAGAATATGTTCATACATCATATACCATCGATTTAGGCCATTTAGGGGCAAAATTGGCGACTTTCATTTTTTGAGAATTTTTGAAGGTATACCCCTTCACATTTTTGCGATTTTTGGTCGACCCATTTTTTGCCCAACAAAATTTTTAAACCGCTTCTTCCGACCCAAAATCGTCTTAGAATATGTTTATACATCATATACCATCGATTTGGGCCATTTAGGAGCGATTTTGGCGACTTTTAATTTTTGACAATTTTTGAAGGTATACCCCTTTACATTTTTGCCATTTTGGACCGACCCATTTTTGACCAAAAAAATTTTTTAACCGCTTCTTTCGACCAGAAATCGTCCTAGAATATGTTTATACATCATATACCATCGATTTGGGTCATGCAGAAGCGATTTTGGCGACTTTTAATTTTTGACAATTTTTGAAGGTATACCCCTTTACATTTTTTCGACTTTGGTTCGACCCATTTTTGACGAATACAAATTTTTTAACCGCTTCTTTCGACCAGAAATCGTCCTAGAATATGTTTATACACCATTTACCATCGATTTGGGCCATTTAGGAGCGATTTTGGCGACTTTTAATTTTTGACCATTTTTGAAGGTATACCCCTTTACATTTTTTCGACTTTGGTTCGACCCATTTTTGACGAATACAAATTTTTTAACCGCTTCTTTCGACCCAAAATCGTCCTAGAATATGTTTATACATCATTTACCATCGATTTGGGCCATTTAGGAGCGATTTTGGCGACTTTTAATTTTTGGCAATTTTTGAAGGTATACCCCTTTACATTTTTTCGACTTTGGTTCGACCCATTTTTGACCAATACAAATTTTTTAACCGCTTTCTTCGACCCAAAATCGTCCTAGAATATGTTTATACATCATTTACCATCGATTTGGGTCATCTAGAAGCGATTTTGGCGACTTTTAATTTTTGGCAATTTTTGAAGGTATACCCCTTTACATTTTTTCGACTTTCGTTCGACCCATTTTTGACGAATACAAATTTTTTAACCGCTTCTTTCGACCCAAAATCGTCCTAGAATATGTTTATACATCATTTACCATCGATTTGGGCCATTTAGGAGCGATTTTGGCGACTTTTAATTTTTGGCAATTTTTGAAGGTATACCCCTTTACATTTTTTCGACTTGGGTTCGACCCATTTTTGACCAATACAAATTTTTTAACCGCTTCTTTCGACCCAAAATCGTCCTAGAATATGTTTATACATCATTTACTATCTAGTATTTAATTTACTTCAGAAAATTATTAGATTATACATGGAAAGAAATACGGTAGTTACAGTATATTCATACAATATTTTTAATAACTTCTGTCGTAGTCTATTTAGTGTAATATTCTGCGTAAAAACCTGATTAAAACTTCGAATTGGGTCTTTACATTTAAAGTGGCATAAAAATGCCTATAAAGTCTCGTTACACAAGCTATCTGTTATTATACTTCCATCCGTGTCAGAATAATTATGCGGATATTTCCTCGAAAGATATAATTCCATAAATGCAAAATCCGCTGTCGTAGCTGGTTAAAAATTGAATAAACGGTGAAATAACCGAATTATTCAAAACTTAGGATAACCGTGTAAATCCAGTTTCCATAGTCAAGCTAACTTACGTTAGTCGTTCTACGACGTTGCAAGGCTCCTCATTAATATTCAGTTAAGAGATATGATATTTCCAGAGGGAAAGGGTTAGTTTTGGGTCATCAATGGCCCGTCTCGATTTTTGAACGGGCCTGTAGGCCATGTGGGTAACACGACACGGATGTAATGCAAGCCGTGCTATTATACGATACAAGAAAACGGGCCGCAAAAAAATCTGCAGCATCCCTCTCTTGCTGGCTTAAATCAACGTACACGTTCTTGTCCTCCGTGTAGACTCATACTATTTCACAGTCGCTACCTTCCACGAATGAAGCCCTTAAATTTCGAATGGGCCCTTTCTTTAGGCTTTCTTTGAAATCCACGAAATATAATGTCGCAAACCGTGCGGTGTATGTGTGTTAACACACAGGACAAGCATAAGAGAGCTTGAAAGTGAATTCGATGTAAATATTTGAACAACGATAAAGATTTTATTTTAAGACCTTTTTGTACCTCATGCAAGAATGTAACGTACTTTTATCCATTTAGAGTACAGATATGTTTATTTTTTATTTAATTGCTCGGCGGTGTAATAATTAGGAGGCTGTCTAATAACGATATTTATTGTACCAATTTTAATAACCAGATTTGTAATGGCAGATTCCGAGTAAAGATTAACCTGTTAATCGGGGATAAATATATTGCAAAGATTTTATTTATTATTTAATTGAAAGTACTTGCATGAAGGTCGTATTTTGGAAGAACTCCGCGGTTAACCGGTTAATATACTAAAAGTATGAGGAGTATAGACACGCAGCTCTCTGAGTTCATTAATAAATGGATACATTAAGCGACATAAAAATCCACGATATGAAATTGCCAGAATTATTTCAATAGATTCCAAGTCCCTTAGTATTTTAAATATACGACAATTGGAACTCGGAGAATATTTCCAAGACATCGACATCGTTTAAGATGTAACAAAAGCGAATCCTTTGTAAATGAACAAGTATATGAATGCGGGATGGAAGCTGTACGTCGAGTGGCAACCCACATGTGTGGAATTACCCAAATTAATGACAGAGCCAGGAACTCACGCACGCAACTACGCAGCCATGCAGCCACGCATTTAGGGTGCCGTGGGATATTGTTCTATACCCGTATATACAAAATTACACGAGCCTCGCCCATTAAAGCCATCCACTGCGGAATTACACGCACGTTGATTATGAAGGCATTCACTAAACTCCGCTAAAACTCGGACGCCCGCCTTTTGCAGCCGCTTTTTATGCCTCTTTCTCATTCCGACATCCTTTCATTAAAGGCTACATTACTTAAAAGTGTAATTTCACGAATTTGTTAGAGATTCCAATTTCCCAAAGAGTATGATTAAAGGTCGATTATGAGGAATCAGGTTTATACACTCCGTCTTGCGAAATGCGTATTCTTCTTTCCTTTATATCTACATTACTGTTATGCTTGTTATTATGTTATTATTACGATGATGTATGTATTAGATTGACCCAAAAAGTTCGTGCGGTTTGCAACACTTCTTTTTCTGGGGAAATAGGCAGGTTTTTATGAACGCGGGATTATAAAGCTTCTGAAGGATATTATTGAACGAACAAGAAATAGAAAAAAATTACACAGATTTGAATAAAAATCGCTTTTTATTTACCAAACGAATATATGTTATTTTATCAAGAATAAATGGTGCGTATAAGGGGATAGAATTACTTACGCGTAATTCGAATTGATCACAGTAATAATCACGAATTATATCAATGTTTTAACGAGGTTGGTTAATTATGATTATTAATTACAGGAAAGAGTACAAGCGAAGGATCCTCCGTCCCATTATTTAGCAAAGCTACGCACCTACCTGGATCCGAAAGCATCTCGAAGTCATCGAGTACGTTTCTCATTCATTTTAATTCTCTTATTGGCTTACATTTTTTCATTGATTTACACACATCTTTATCGAGATCAGTTTAAAGATACATATATAGCTTTGGAATATTTCTATGCGTTCTATATATATTCTGATGGATATAAACATAATAGATCATATTAAATAAAAAGAATCTGCTTATTCTTACTTTCGTTTCTCGCCTACAAACTGTTTTATCAGACGGATACTAATGATTACACAGTCGTATCGTTTCCTCACGTTCTTCCAGAAAAGGAAAATGGTCGGGGAATCTACGTCGACCCAAGTTCTTCGGGATTTGGAGATCTCTTTGCGCACAAATCACATAGAGTAAGTTACATCAAGATTATACTTAAGTACACAGTAAAATATATTTCAGTTGAACCGGATGATTCGTTTGCTATCAAAAACATACCCTTCTAAAACCTATTTTAATAATCCTATTCTGAGTGAAATCGTGTTTTCAGATGGGTAAGAGAGTTCTTGGATGAAGAGAATCAAGGCTTGGATGCCCTGATAGACTACCTCAGCTTCAGGTTACACATGATGAGGCACGAGCAACGTCTCCTGGAATCTCACACTAGTTCCGAGGAAAAATTGCAAACCGGTAGGAGTCCACCTCATCTAACAACATTTATCTCTATTACCCGATGTTTTGAGCAGATTTTATTGGCCAATGTTAACCATGCATTACATGATTATTTATCAGCTGGTTCCGGGGACACCTCACCTTTAAATAACGGATGTCTCAGGCCACCTTTGCACGAGCTCAAGGATAGTCCTGGTGTTAAAAGGAGATCTAGGCACGTGGCGCGGCTGAATATGGGTGAAGCAAAAGATGACATTCACGTTTGCATACTCTGTATGCGTGCCATCATGAATAATAAGGTATGAGAGTTCATGTGTGTTGAAACTGGTACAAGGACTTCGTCTTCGAAAGCGAAAAATCAGTTCGCTTTTAATTTGCTTTATTCTACCTCAAGATGGTATTCTCTTAATAACATTGAAACTTAGCAGAAATAAACGTCAAATATTTCTGTGATTTTTTATGAAGTATTTAATAGAACTAGACTTCCAATCTGATATGATATGTAACGTGAGTATAAACTTGTTCACAGTACGGATTTAATATGGTGATTCAGCATCGGGAGGCAATAAATTGCATCGCGCTTAGCTTAATGCACAAAAGTCTGAGGTAATGAACTCTTTGTTGACTACTAGATAAATGGAGATGGTAATAAGGTATGCAATGATATTGTTCTTTGTTGCAGAACGAAAGCACTAGTGTTAGAACTACTTGCTGCGATATGTTTAGTAAAGGGTGGCCATGAAATCATTCTGTCCGCGTTTGACAATTTCAAAGAAGTTTGTTCGGAAAGGCGAAGATTTACGACTCTCATGGCGTATTTCACTCAATACGATAGTTTCCACATAGAGTTCATGGTCGCGTGTATGCAATTCGTGAATATTGTGGTCCACTCGGTAGAAGATATGAACTTTCGGGTACACCTGCAATACGAATTCACAAAGCTCGGATTAGATGAGTATCTCGAGAAACTTAGGCATACGGAGAGTGAAGATTTGCAGGTTCGTCGTTGGGAAGTTATTTTCATCCAAAATGTCACGAACTTATCTCTAACAAGGAATTTTGTTTAGGTTCAAATCTCTGCTTATCTAGATAATGTATTCGACGTAGCTGCCTTAATGGAAGACAGTGAAACTAAGACTGCCGCGTTAGAAAAAGTAGCTGAATTAGAAGACGAACTTGGTCATGTGAGTCGAGTGGATTGTAGAAGAGTTATTAATTGTAAATCATTGAAACAAATACAATCTACATTGTTACGGTTTTAAAATACAGGCGCACGATAGAATGACAGAATTGGAGAGGGAATCGCTTGCGAAATTAGCGGAGCTGGAGACTGAATTAGGCGCGTTAAAAGTAGAGTATGCAGATGCCTTAGAATCGCGTAGACTAATCGAAGAGGAACTTACCGCCCTTAAGAGGCAGAGACAAGATTCCGCTCGAAGGCAGAGCGTTTTAGAAAATAAAATTATTGAATTGGAGACCCTCACCGGAACTCTCACGAAAGGCTCAACCGGTATGTTATTACATTCCTCCTCTTTGGTTACACTGATGAACAATTAAGTACGAGTGACTATGCCATTTAAACAGCCAATCTTCGAAATGGTTCTGCAACGAGTCCATTGAGTAGTTCGGATAATGTAACATCCTCTACGTTTACTTCAACCCCATCTCCGACATCGGAGCAAGCACCGCCACCGGCACCTGCACCACCTCCACCACCACCACCGCCGTGTCCACCACCGCCACCGATGGCACCTCTTTCTCCTGGTGACCATAAAATACCACCACCAGTACCTATACCACCACCCCCTGCTGGTATGATGCAAGCACCTGACGGAGCAATGACTATTAAACGAAAGGTAAATATCTAAATGAAATTATTTTGTAGACTTGCAGTTTGTCCCGTGCTGATATTATGTTATGGAACAAAATGTCTCTTTTTATCACAGGTCCAAACGAAGTATAAACTTCCCACTCTTAATTGGATCGCACTGAAACCCAATCAAGTTCGAGGTACTATCTTCAACGAACTGGACGATGATAGACTCCACAACTACATAGACTTCACCGATTTCGAAGAAAGATTTAAGATTGGAATGGGTGGACATGTGGCCAATGGAACGAGTGATATCGATGGCCTTCATAGTTTCCCCAGTAAAAGATTCAAGAAACCGGAAAATGTGTCACTTCTAGAGCATACGAGATTAAGAAACATTGGTATATGTCGTCGAACTACATATCAGCTTTTTACTTTTAATCATGGAATGCGTGTTCCGTCGTTTACGAAACTTACAGAAGTCGTGTAATTATATATTACAGCAATATCGCGAAGGAAGATGGAAATGCCAGTGGAGAAAGTAATAATGGCGGTAAATGCTCTCGACTTAAAAATACTATCGTTAGAGAACGTGGAGTTACTGCAACGTATGGTGCCTACGGATCAAGAAGTATGCTTGATTTTTGTTTAAATATGACTCGAGAAAGATTAAAAAACGTGTGCATTCGTAAACCTGTGTTTAAAACAATATTACAGATTAAAGCTTACCGGGAATATATAATCGAAAAGAAGAACGTTAGTCTTCTGACGGAGGAAGACAAGTTTTTAATGCAACTCGGCAAGGTTGAAAGAATATCGACGAAATTATCTATTATGAATTATATTGGAAACTTCTTTGATAATTTACATCTTATTACTCCGCAAATACACGCTGTGATATCCGCGTCGAGTTCGGTTAAGAGTTCAAAGAAGTTAAGAGCAGTATTAGAAATAATCCTTGCCTTTGGAAACTACTTGAATAGTAGCAAACGTGGTCCTGCATACGGTTTCAAATTACAAAGTTTAGATACTTTACTCGATACAAAGTCGACTGATAAAAGGATGTGCCTTTTACATTACATCGTAGCTACGATACGAGTCAAGTTCCCAGAACTTATTAATTTCGAGTCGGAACTTATGTACATCGATAAAGCAGCAACTGGTATTTAAACTTATGTCACTATTCTTCAAACTTAAGAAATAACATTTGAATCATCCTACGTTACTATTCCGATTATAAATTCACAGTTTCATTGGAGAATATTACTACGGACGTTCACGAATTGGAGAAGGGTATGGACCTCGTGAGAAAAGAATTTGAGCTGCGAGGTAAAGAGAAACATAACACGGTCCTTAGGGACTTCCTAAATAATTCGGAGGAAAAACTGCGTCGTATGAAATCGGACGCACGAACCGCAGGGGAGGCATTCCGAGAATGCGTCGAATTCTTCGGAGAAAGTCCAAGACAAGCAGATGCAAACACATTCTTCTCCCTTCTCGTCAGATTCGCAAGAGCATTCAAGGTTAATAATAATAAGAAGAAGAAACATACATACAATATTAGTTATTACTGTTAATATTATTATTCAGTTTCTTGCTACACATACAATAAGTTCATATACAGTTAGGGATATCATCGACCGAAAGGAAAATGGATTGCTAGGAAACAAAGTATATTTCTTACAGGCTGCGGATCAAGAAAATGAACAGCGTCGTAGGTTGGAGGCTGCTGCTGCGGAAGCTTTAAATACGTCGGAGGAAGTTATCAAACGTAATAAATTAAATCAAAAGAAACAACAGGTATGGCTTGATAATCTTCAAGTATATTTTGATTTCATAGAAAGGGATTTAATGAAAGATTCTCATGAAATTGGTCATGCCTTGCATGTTGCGCTTTTATATATGCATCAACAATTTCATTTTTATATTAATGCATTTGATTACACTTTTGTTTATATCATTTCTATTTCTTTCATAAGTGCATCCGATTATCCATGGTTTGTTCTTTTCTTGAGTAATTTTAAACCAATTTGGCTTACTCATGTTTCGTTAGTGCACTTCGATCTCAGTAATATCGGTATATGTAATACCTAACATATTGCACTTATTAAAACTAATCTAACATAATGATGATGCTATCTATCCGATTACTAGTATAATGATATGAACATCCGGTTGTTATTGGCAGTAATTATCACCCAATTTGAATGTATGAATATTGTTCCGTATTCTCATGGCAATGTATGCACAAGTTCCTGCACCTAATTCCAAATTTTCACCTGTTTTGATGATCTTTCGAAGTTCTGCGTGCAACGAGAAATCTGTGAAATAACGAGCCTTTATTTTGAGTACTAATCCTGCGGCTGCATTTCAATGTTTGATATACTCATCCATTGAATATTTTCTCTCGGATTCTTTCTCTCTCGATATCAATGCACTACAGGGTTCTTAGTTGTTTCTCTCGTAAAATTGTAACAGTATTATTGGCAAAAACTTTGTTACACGATATTGATCGGATTCAAAGGTATTCAAAATTCTTTGAATGAATTACACTTTTGAAAATATCCAAACAGTATTACACATAACAATACTACAAGAATCATATTCGATACGATGAATTATATGTTTTGATATTTCTGTTTTCGAACATGTGTCCTTGACATCATACTAATTTTGTATCAAGCTTCTTCAATATAATTATCATTTGCGTCATTCTCTACAGCAATGCATGTTTATCTTTTTGTTTCTATACGTGAAAGAGCTTTTATAACTCGGACATTTGCCCGTGATAATATTGGAGTGAGATTCAAGTGAATATGAGATGATTTACTACGAGTAAATGTATCGACGTGAAATGATGTAATCATACCAGTTAATAATTAATCGTTACACTAACAAATTATTCTAACACAGTTCACAATGTTAAACTTAAGCGGATTCCTGTATTGCGGAATTTCTTCATTAGTTTCGTCGAAGATTTGGAAAGTTAGTATTAATCTTTGATATCGAAAATACCGACGTTACAATGCTCCCGCGGGAATTAATTTTTTTCAAAGCATTTCTTTTTTCGCTGCATGTTGTGAGATAGCATGTTATTTTCCAGGGATTATCTAAGAGATATAATAAATATGATGATCTGAAGAGTGTTCTTTTAGTGTTTTCTCTCTCTCTCTCTTCCGTTCTCTCGAGGAGATCACTTGTCTCACGAAAGACTATTTTCTTATTTGTTACATATTTATTTGGATTTAAAGTCACCGAAATTTTGCTGTAACTCGAACAAGAGTTTGTTACACCGGCATCTTAATGAACTGGAGCTCAGAACGTAACAATATAGAAACAATTCACAACATGTAAGTCTGTCCTCACTCAATTCCTCCTTAAAACATTATTATTTTATAACGAAAGCACTCGCACATACACCGCACATTGACGACACATAGGTACAGCTTTTATTATCATCTACCAAATGCATTTTTCCGTAGTAACTGCCACGTTCGAAAACAGTTCTATCATCTGCTTTATAAATATGTACATATAATATATGTACCGTGTACAAACAAAAATACTAATCAAAAAGGAATTGAATAAGAGAAGCTGTCCTTAAGTAATGTACATAATCTTAATGAAATTCTGTTATAATGCCCTTGGTCCTCGAATTAAAGATGTAATATATTTATCATAAAGGACTGTCTTCTTGTGGTTGTGGCAGGAAAGCGTACTTTATTAAACAAATACTATTAACACAGAACTCAGAAATGCATTGGCATGTTGCAGCTTGCATTGATGTTGCCTGAGAAAAAGCCTCTATTATCACTTTCCTGTGCTACTGCCAGAAATCTCATACATCAAGCGCATCATGAATTAAAGCTAGATTCAAATCATTTCATAATGAATTAGATCAAAGTATTTAGTGCAAAGTAGGAGATAATCAATTTTATTTTTTAGTCTTCCGACTCTTCGTTTGCAAATTCTGTGAAGTTCCATAATTATAATATAATATTATTGAACTTAAAGCTATGTTTCTAGTGAAAATCGTCCTTGTCGCAACGAAGTCTTATCTGAAATATTAAACAGATAATCACAGGGAAGGTACGTTTAATGAAAGACCGTTTTATGTTATTTATCAGGATGCCGTCATAAATGAACTGAAGAATAAAACGAGATTAGTTCAAGAGAAAAAGCTCTTGCAACAAGATGAAGTCTATAACGGTGCTTTGGAGGATATTCTTCTTGGACTTAGATCAGAACCGTATCGTCGTGCGGATGCTGTAAGACGTAGTCAACGCAGACGCATCGATAATCATAGACTTTCTCGCACTGCCGAGGAACTAGAATTATAAGTGTCCTAAATTCGATGTCTTTTCAATCCTGAGACAGAGGGATGCATTTATTGGACTGCGATCATACTCCATACAGTAATCTAATGTTGAAACAAGCTAAAAGCGACTACAATGATTCAATGTTTTGTTTTCTTTCCAGTATCATCAATACTGCTGCTGAAAATTACATCGATGTTTCATTTAACTTCCTCCCGCTTCAACGGAGTGTCGGGAAGAGAAAAAATCCACTGCAGGTACTTTGTACTTTGTGCTGTTTATAATCAGGTTGACATTAGAAGTGGCATTTCCTTTTCTTTCGTAATGAAACTCAAGGGCGTGGGTAACTCTTAATAATCGAGTATTTCTTGTAGTCGCTGTTCGTAGTTCTCGTAGTTTCAAATAAGCACAGTCAAAGTATGGTAGTCCATGATTTAAGACAGCTTTACGCGTGAGTCATGTAAGTGGTGCTATAGATTCGAGTTCCAATATATCGGATCTATTTCGAATTTAGAATGTAAATCTGTTTTCGAGAACACTTTTGGATAGTCGGTACATCGTACCGAGGTTTCGTCCAATTCTTCAACACTTTCTACATTTGTTACGGGAATCTCATAAGTCGCGAATTATGCGACGCTCCTTAATCAAAGTAGCAGAATTCTAGTGAAGTCGTAATTTAGAAAAGTCTCTATACGGGAATTCTGTATGCCAATGTTTTAAATGACTACTTCTGTATTTGTTTTTCCGTACCAGTCGTTTAAACTAATTAGACGCAGAAGAAATTGTTTACATTTACTTATTGTTGATTGTTATATGTGCTTGAGATATTTATGATTTTCATATGAAACTGATATCTGTTGTTCTAATCGATTATTTGTTCGCGAATTTTGTGATGTGTTAGGAAACAAAAGGTTTCACTGTATTGGTCATCGTCATATAGTATACGAGTGACATTTATTTTCTAATGGAATTCATCGAGAGTTTCGTCATCAGGTATATCAATTTCCAACGAGCTACAGGTTTTGAATTAAATCGTAACATTCCACGAGCTTAGTTAATGCGGAAGAGCATTCTCTTGAAATTCTTACATCCATCGTACGTTTAAACGCATTTATTACAACTCAATAAAAATATAACATGTACAATGTGTGCTTCATCATCAAAGATATTACAAACTCGCACGCGATTATAAAGTAAAATAGCATAGTCGTATTTGATGAAACACACAATATATTCTATGTGAAGTATGAATGTCAATTTTTCAGCTCTGGTGAAACACGCACAAAAGCTATTTATATTTGCCACAAAGTTTTATTTTACAAAGAAAATAATGATAGAATTAGCAGGGCTCATTACATTCCGTCAACACCTCACGATACGCCCACAGATTAATAGCAAATACCATAATAGAATGTAGTACAGTCGTTTTTACTATAACAGGATAAATACGTCCTTGATAAACTTATATAAAGATTGGCCTAGGAAAACCATTCTGCCGCCATACTTTAATCCAATTTCCATTTTTGCAAGGATAAGGAATACTAAAGTACTCAGATACAAATATAGATATCAAAAAAAGAGTATCAATGCTCCAAACCATTTCTTAATTCAAATAATGTCTCACATTTCCTTCACGATATACATGTTTAAATAAGAAACTAAAGGGCCTTAATATATCCTCCAATAAAATCAGTCCGATCTAATATTTCATTGATTCATTAATAGGAAGATTAAAGAAATCATCCTTCTGTTATGTCTAGAGTTATTTATTATTCAAAATTATCAGTACAAAGCCAAGTGTTATAGCAGATTCGGCTGTAAAAATCTGATTAGAAATTGTCCATTACCATTTACCGAGTAAAATAGAAACTGTACAAAAGATTAGTTTTTGCGAGACTAAACAATTTCAAGAAAATTTGTTGACTTATTATCAGACAAACATACGAAAAGGAAAAGACTTACTATACATAAACTTGTAATAGAAACGTTTATTCCGGTTGGCCACATATCTCGACTCTTTTGGAGAATAAAATTATATTTTTACTTTTGTACGTTTTTGATATTATATATTATCGAGGAGTAAACGATGTAAATATTTATTGTAATATACGAATTACGCAGATAGTTATGAAACAGAGGGCGTGTAATTACTACTAATTATAGACGAATTACCAATGTGATGTTTAGATAAAGGTAACTTCTATGTATTATAAATATTACGTAGTAATATTTTTCTCTCGTTGCGAAGAAACGTAACTTGCAATGATACGCCAAGAAATATTTCGACCGATTTAAGGCATAACGGAAATCAACATTAACGTGTCTTACAATATTTTTTGCAAAAATGTAAATACTGTGCATTTCATTAAATAAGTTATGCAGAACAGGCATGCGCTTTACTTTGTATAAATATCGGTATAAATAAACATTATAACAATGTATCATATACATAAATTCAAGTAAAGCTTTTCTTCTCATCCCCAATAAATATAAATGAATTCATTCTTAATATTATTATTTGATTATTGACCTTATTTATTTATAAAGAACATTATATCTTTATCATATCACGAAAGGAGAGTTTTTTTTTATGCGACGAACATTTCCCAGGGAATATCCTGTCGAATGAAGCAACGTTTTCCTAAAGTTTTATTTATTGTTCATGTGAATAGACGACATTATTACAATAATTCATGTAAAATATTTCTATATACAAATATACAAAGTACAAAAGGCACAATATATCTACATTCCTTAGATCATATACAATAAAGTGCAGATAATATAACAAAATTCCGATATAAACGAAACAACCTATAACAGGCAGAACAGCTGTATTATTTTTCAAGATGAGATCGGCTGTGTAAAACTATTGTTACAAAATTAGTAAAAGTTGTGCTTTCATCGAAACTGTTTGGACTGCTGTATTTGCATCAATACTCTGAAAGGGTATCATTTTCGATGACCTCTTTCATACATAGTAGAAATCATGTGACACTTGTGAGTCACAAAACTGCTTGTCATTATTGCAAACCGTTACAAAATCCATAATATATATATATTCAGTTCCATAAGGTATAGTCGCATTATTTATTGCTGTAAATCTGAGAAATCTGATGATAGAAAAAAGTGAGCTTCCGTATATCACTTATATGGACGAACATTTGATCTGCTCTGTCAACGGCCTGCGGAATTATCGAGTACAAAATCGAAGTAGCATCGAACACAGTTTGAATAATAATCATTAAATACTGGAGCTGCATAACTTTAATCATTTACAGAAAACTGCGCGAAATGCTACCAGTAATTGTTCATTTCCATTAAGATCACTACATTATTCTCCGAAGTTTTTCAATGAGAGTATAAACGAATATAATTCTTTCCATTTTGGTTTGAGAATGTAGGTATGCGTATAAAAGTACCTAATGTAAATATATAGTACAAATTATAATAAAAATTCGTTTTAAACGTACATATATATATATATATATATTTATATATATAACACTTGTTGTATCATCGTCAACGACATCGTACGTAGATCATTTCTAAATTCCGTATTTCGTAGAATGAAATGTATAAAATCGATCCGATTGAACAGATTAAAACAACTATGCATCTCTAAAAATATAAAATCATTTTTTCTCTTTACTTTTCGACTCGCTATCACAAAGTTCACTACACCTTTTTCTCACAGTCCGCGTTATAATAAAACTCGAAACGTCGTTAGATATACGAATTACGGTACTTTATACTTTTCTCCAATTACTATACAATAATTCAACAGAAAACTTGCATGATACTCGGTATACCATTATTGGTAAATTTGAAGAGAAAACAAAAATGAGAAATTAGGCCGTTGAGTATGTGTCTGTTGTTGCGTAAATATTGTATCAAAGTACAGTCAAGATAACGAGATAAAAGTAATGTTTCTTTGCATGGCAGTAAAGAAAGTTCGATATAATATTTGGAGGATTAAGTATCATGAAAATTTTCTATATAGTTGGAAGCTTCGTATATACAATACTATAACTATTCGGACTCACAGGTAGGTTCTTAATCGATGGATTATCAAGAGTACATTCGCGTTTAAAATATCTATATAAAAATTACAGACGTTACTCAAGAGGAGTATCGGCAGATAGGGTTTCTGTATAAAGTAGGACATACAAATTTTCTAAGATTATGCGTGCTTTGCCTCTTGAAATAAGACTCCATTGGAGGCCATAATAATTATTTATACTTTATGAAAATGTTATACAATTTGAAAGCATTCTAAAAGTATCAATTAAATTGGATCTGATTAGCTTCGTAGGAATGTAAAAAATGTCAGTTAAGAAAATATACCAATTATCAAAAATTTCTCTTATTGCCGTTGCATGGACATGCAAGGAATCTCAATGTTCTAATGTTCTACACCGTTTCACTTATTATATCTACACATTTTATATACAAACATAACTTAACGGATTATCGTCACTATTTCCATTAGTCTCAAAAAAACGAATGCCGTTTTTAAACTGAGGATTTACAAAATCTCTCCGCGTTGTTTCCCCGTATTTTCTTATTCGCGATGATGACAAAGATTTTATGTAATAAAATTATCAGAATACAGAATGCTGAAATAACTGTACTCATGATTATGATCGTACTTGTAATATTAGACGGTTATATAGTTACTCTTTCAGGTGTATTAATAAAACTAATGCAAAATAAGTTATGTAGAAATTCATTAAGTTTTACTTAGAACTCTTTGGCGTTGATCAGTATTATTACATAAAATCCTTGATTATGAATGTGCTTCGTACTACTATTCGAAACGTTGTTAATAATTTTATAAAACATTGAATGATGATATTTATTTTGTAGTACAAACATGTTGGTACTAGTAACTCTTAGATATTCTCGTTGTAGAGCTCTTATTCTGTAAAGTGCATCTATGTACAAATAAAAGGAAACAAAAATTCTTGCAAAAGAATGCATGCAGTGTTTAATAAACATTGTAGACTAATCAAATATTTAATCGTACGTAAATCGGACAAACTGCTGTTTTGGGAGAGAATTGAACTCATACTAAAAGATGTCGACATATTTGAAACAATGCATTGCAAGAAATAATAATACTGATTATCATAAATAGATTTCTTTCCTTCAAGGTATAATTACGGAATCCAAGGTCAGTTATGAAAACTGGAAATTGCAAACAATAATAAGAGTGGATGTAAGCTGGAAAAATAATTCTTTCGCAATTTACTACCAAAAATACTGAAATTTCATAATCATTAATCGAAAATATATATCAGAAAAAAAATCGTAATTTCTTCATTATAAGAACCACATTCATTGGAAAGAAAGAATAGAGTATTTTAAATACAGCTACCTATACAACATTGAAATTAATTGTTAGTTAACCGGAAAACGTGGAAACGTATCACTGACGAACTGATGTAATTTCACTCTGTAAGAAGAAACTGTAAACAATAACGGTTTCATAATATAAACAAACTTGATTGTTCAAGAAGTTATGTTGTTACACGGAAACGCTGTACATTCGTACACGATCATTTTGAAATCAAATTAAAAAACAGAGAAAGAGAACATAAACGAATTTTGCGCACAGCAATTTGAACACAAACTGGTTAGTTTCATTTGGTTTATATGGCATGGATCTAGTATTTGGTTTTCTTGTTACTTAATATATTCAATGTTAATAAAGATAATTAATCTTACGAAAAATAATAAGTTACTTTTACATATGTGAGAGACTGGTTAGGTGACCAGCATTTTCATTACTCGACTCGTAATGTAAAAACAAAAGCATTGGATTAAATATCTGTACAAAATAATAGAACCTTAGCTGAGCTATTAGCAACTGATCCTTTTTTATACAAATATATAAAACCGTCATTACTGAGATTATTGACATCATATAGAATCCAAGTCGCTATATACAATAGATCGCGTATAAACTTCTTACAACCATATAATATTCATCAAAAAGTTTGAAATATATCATATCAATATGTATAGCGCACACAAGGTCAAAGTTCCCAATATGTGTGTACGTTCGGCAGTTTTTATCTCCGTTGTAAAAAAAAACATAAATACGTTTAATTCGGCGTTGCCGCCAGAGTTAAACATACAATTCACATTGATAGATATATGCGTACGTATGCGTATATTGTCTTATCAGAATGTTTTTTTTGCTATTTGGTACCATTATACTTTTCAAAACTACAAAATTTGTTTTATGTATGGGGTATTAGTATATAAATTATATCATCAACTCGGAATTTATTGGGCTCTTTGCACGCTTACCATTATTGAAGCATGAGAGATTCCAAATTACGATGCAAGATTGTATCTTTGACGGCATTAAATACGACTTTTATGTTCTCCGTATCTACGGCCGTTGTGAAGTGATGGAACAGTGGCTTTCTTGGGTCCCTCTTAACGGATATAAACATTTCCAATATAAAATTCTGCACGTCCTTCATGGAATGTGAATCGCCCGTAAATTGCGGAAAGTACCAACGAACGTTTGTATCCGGTGATCTCACTTTCCTGTCTAATAAGTCAGTTTTGTTTAAGAACAAAATGATAGACACTCCACCGAATATCATGTTGTTTACTATTGTATCAAAAATGTTTCTTGATTCCTCCAATCTGTTAGTCCTCCTGTACAATGTTGATAAACAAAATACATCAGAGTGAGAGAATACAAATTTCAAGTCATATCTCATATTTTTTGTTAGACATTGAAAAAGTGAGTCAGAGCAATTATTTGAATATTTACTAAATACTAAGTTTTTGTATGTATGCTTAATATGCTTATCCATACCTATCTTCCAACAAGACTTGATCAAATTCTGATGATGATACAAGAAAAAGTATGGAGGTCACACAATCAAAACATTGATACCATTTCTGCCTTTGAGATCTTTGACCTCCAACATCAACAAATAGGAATGGAATATTATTAATTGGTATGACAAATTCAGATATGCCTTTTGTGGCTTTTCTGCAGTGTAAAATATCTTGATGAGTAGGTGTATACTCCTGAAAGAATATGATATATCATATAAGCATAAAGTACCATGTACTTAATGTCAAAGTTATAAAGCTACATGAAGTCATAAATATAGAACAAGTCTTATTACTTAATTTAAAAGAGCTATAACTGCAAGTAAAAAATCTTATTACCACTCTAGCAATCCTGTCAAGGTTGTCCAAGAAGTACTGAACTGAATCACTCTGTAAAGAAGAGACAATTTGTAAAGCGTTAAGACCAAATGAGACAGCATACTTTCAATATTTATCAGTTGATTTTACTTGTATGTGTTATCTATATGTGCACATAGTAACCTAGATAGAGGGTGCTCACTCTATATGGAGTAAAAGTATTTTACAGATAAACAAAAAAATAAAAGCCCTTACTAATTGAAATTCTCTTCTTCTATCAAATGCCTTTCTGATTGAAGCATCTTTCCATAAACTTTGCAAAGCTGGCACATAATGGAGAAACAACCTAGCATCCAACACCATAGTATTTTCAAATTTTAGTAACTGGTAACCAATATCATAGTTTTTAGGGTTTTCCCATGGAATATTTAATTTATCACGTGCATCTACCAGTACTTTCATTCCCTTAATTATATTCTGATAAATTACATGTTGGTACTCCTTAATTAATTCAGGCTGAAAGAAACAGATATAATAGTTATATGTATGTGTAAGATATAATCAATCACCTAAAAAAGAATATAAACTAACAATTAGATATAATAATCAACAAATTTCGATATATCCTAGGTTTCTTTGTAGGTGATTTTACCATTATGATCTATAAAATACATGGTTTGTGAGTAAGATTGTGATAAATGGCAAGTCAAACAAGATAATAACACATGTGTAAAAATAACAGCTTATGCCAGGCCTTACATATCTTACATATCTTACAATTCGAATATTTCTTAAATTCAATGAAAAATGCGCGGTAATTGTGACGTCATATTCAACTATATTTGAAAACAAATGAATTTAAATGAATAGTTACAAATGGCAAAATTAAATATATGTTCCGAAAATAGATATAGTAATTAAACTATAAAATTATTTTTTGTCTCGGATCTATAATCAGTCATTTATGTAATTGATTTCATGAAATCGGGATATCCTGCAGTAAGTAAAACAAGTATTTAAATATAGATAACAACAAACACTAATGTAAAATGCAGACCAAACAATAGTCTTCTGCAAGTTAATTACTGACAAACAATGAATGTTGAGTGTCACGCAGAAAGAATGAGAACGACAGCCGGGCGAAGACACATCCGCAGAAGTGGGGTAATGATATGACTATCAAAGACATTCGATGTAACGTATAAAAAGTCGGATGTCCTACCTCGAATTTAATCCCATGAATAATCCGCATCTGTTTGAGGAATGTCGACTTTCCGCTCTCGCCTGCCCCGAGGAGTAGCAGCTTGACCTGCCGTCGGAAGGCTTGACGATCCTTTTCCAGCATCCGATCAATTTCCTGACTTTTGTAACGCTGCTCAATCTCCTCGGGGCTGAACTTGAACCGTAGGCAACAAGTACACGACCACGTTAAGGACCCCGCCATCTTGCAACCCTGCAACCCTCCTCTTCCTTCCTTCCTTCCTTCCGGCGTTCCTTCCGTGTCAGCCGTCCTTCCCAGGAATAATATCCTCGATTATCCAAATACCATGCACTCACACTGACAAGTCACGGCGACACACTCTTCACCGAGCGAACACCACTTTACGTATATATTCGGAAGGTCCACCCGTGAACAACCTGTTCGTGATCGCAGGGGATCGGCTGACCGTTCGCGAGATTCAGGACCGCATTTCTTACCTAGGCGTAGCCGGGGAACGCGTTACCGACCACCGACCCGTCAAACCTCGTCCGATGCGCGCCGCAATACTTTTTAATCACGGCTGCCAAGATACTTGAGAATATTCGCACAGCTCTACCGTTAATCGTTCCAGCGAGACTCACACCGCTGACTTATACCCACGGCCCTCTCCTGGTTCCTCGCGAATTGGACATGATTAAATAATCGTTCTAATTACCGTCGAGCCAGCTCGCGCATCCTCGCGCGTTCTCATCGCGTACGCGCTTTATCTCTTCACGAGACGGCGACTGCCACGGTTTCTTCTCCGACGTCGCGACTCGCAGCAGACTCGAGTTCCACTCAGTACATGTATTTACGCATATACACACATACACACACCTTATCCGCTACTTTTGGGGTACGTGCCGCGAGAGTAGCCAATGTTCGCCAATGCGGCTTCAACAAACTATATGATAATAATGCGGGGGAAGAAATATGCGAAACGGCGAACGGGAAAACGTACTCCCCACCACATATTTGTTGTGAGATACTACCGTAACGCACACACATCCGGGGGGGCCGCTGACACTGACCGAAAGCGCACCTCCTGGTTCGGCCCCGTGATCGACTTTGCGCTCTGTCATTCGTCGAAAGATTTTTCTTACCTACTTTTTTCATTTACACTTCAATGCAACTATGCACCGGGTTCTAATTCCATTGTCATATCTCAATAATCATACGATTTTAGTTTTTAAATGCGCAGGCATTTCTCGGTTGTTTCCCGCATTGATTGGCAAATTCGGCAAAGTACGGGATTTTCTATAAATTACATAAAACGTAATTGCAGCTGATGGGCAATGGAGTTGATAGATTGGCGATCGTGATCAAAATCGATATTGACCAATCTGGAGGCTCTGTTTTTTAGAACACTTAGGAATAATTCTGAATATTCAAACATTTTGCTGGTGGCATCACTGTACCCCTAGTTACTACTATACCTTTGAAGTTGCCCCAAGCATATAGCCACAGACGAGGTATAAGAAGACCAAGCACGCAATGCAACCGGTAATTTCAGTTCCCGCGTCCTAGAGCCCGGGAACAATTTTTGTGACACGGATGACGTTACCCATCAAACACAGTTGTGAATATACAAAAGTAAAACATGGAATTATTTTGTCAAAAACCCTTACATCTGTTAGCATACATATTAATAGACATTTAACAGATATATATATACTAAATAAATACGCAACTAGTTTATCATCACCGTGAGAATAAAACGGGCCATTTTCGTCCCTTGAACAGGATTTGTGATGAATAGTTTAAACAGTTAGTCAGTTAGAGAGTTCGACAGACATACATTTAGAGTGTTTCCATTGTTTCTCATTCTTTGACACTCTTTTCAAGTTTGCATAAAAGTTGTGACGTCGGTATAAAAGTTGGAGAGTATTTCTTCATTGCAAAATATTCTCCAGACTTTTGCGAATAAAATGATATATATTAGATTTGCAATATTAATTTTCATATATGTTTAAACATTGGTTAAATTTGGCGAGACACGCTCCGCATGTTCATTCTTCGAGACTCTTTTCAAGTTTGCATAAAAATTGCGACGTAAATATAAAAGCTAGACTGTATTTGTTTATTGCAAAATGTTCTGTGGACTTTTGCGAATAAAATGATATGAGTTACATTTGCAAAATAAATTTCGAAATATGTTTAAACATTAGTTAAATTTGGCGAGACACGCTCCGCATGTTCATTCTTCGAGACTCTTTTCAAGTTTGCATAAAAATTGCGACGTAAATATAAAAGCTAGACTGTATTTGTTTATTGCAAAATGTTCTGTGGACTTTTGCGAATAAAATGATATGAGTTACATTTGCAAAATAAATTTCGAAATATGTTTAAACATTGGTTAAATTTGGCGAGGCACTCTCCGCATGTTCATTCTTCGAAACTCTTTTCAAGTTTGCATAAAAATTGCGACGTAAATATAAAAGCTAGACTGTATTTGTTTGTTGCAAAATGTTCTGTGGACTTTTGCGAATAAAATGATATGAGTTACATTTGCAAAATAAATTTCGAAATATGTTTAAACATTAGTTAAATTTTGCGAGGCACTCTCCGCATGTTCATTCTTCGAAACTCTTTTCAAGTTTGCATCAAAATTGCGACGTAAATATAAAAGCTAGACTGTATTTGTTTGTTGCAAAATGTTCTGTGGACTTTTGCGAATAAAATGATATGAGTTACATTTGCAAAATAAATTTCGAAATATGTTTAAACATTGGTTAAATTTGGCGAGGCACTCTCCGCATGTTCATTCTTCGAAACTCTTTTCAAGTTTGCATAAAAATTGCGACGTAAATATAAAAGCTAGACTGTATTTGTTTGTTGCAAAATGTTCTATGGACTTTTGCGAATAAAATGATATGAGTTACATTTGCAAAATAAATTTCGAAATATGTTTAAACATTGGTTAAATTTGGCGAGACACGATCCGCATGTTCATTCTTCGAGACTCTTTTCAAGTTTGCATAAAAATTGCGACGTAAATATAAAAGCTAGACTGTATTTGTTTATTGCAAAAAGTTTTGTGGACTTTTGCGAATAAAATGATATGAGTTACATTTGCAAAATAAATTTCGAAATATGTTTAAACATTGGTTAAATTTGGCGAGGCACTCTCCGCATGTTCATTCTTCGAAACTCTTTTCAAGTTTGCATAAAAATTGCGACGTAAATATAAAAGCTAGACTGTATTTGTTTGTTGCAAAATGTTCTGTGGACTTTTGCGAATAAAATGATATGAGTTACATTTGCAAAATAAATTTCGACATATGTTTAAACATTGGTTAAATTTGGCGAGACACGCTCCGCATGTTCATTCTTCGAAACTCTTTTCAAGTTTGCATCAAAATTGCGACGTAAATATAAAAGCTAGACTGTATTTGTTTGTTGCAAAATGTTCTGTGGACTTTTGCGAATAAAATGATATGAGTTACATTTGCAAAATAAATTTCTAAATACGTTTAAACATTGGTTAAACTTGGCGCGACGCATTCCGCATGTTCATTCTTCGAGACTCTTTTCAAGTTTGCATACAAATTGTGACATAAATATAAAAGGTAGACAGTATTTGTTTGTTGCAAAATGTTCTGTGGACTTTTGCGAATAAAATGATATGAGTTACATTTGCAATATCTGTTTGCAAATATATTTAAACATTAGTTAAATTTGACGAAACGCGTTCCACGTTCACGTTTGTCGAGAATTTTCTCCAATTTCCAACAAAATTGGGCCTCCAGCGAGGATTCCGATTACTCTACGCTATAGAGCAGTCATTTATCTTTGGAAAGCACTCCTAAAACTCGTAAAACAGTCCTTGGTGTCGAAAATAAAAGCCAAAAAGTCGCGGAAGTCACGAATTGTCAGCAGTGTCCTATTACCATCTAATTTAGATTTTGATTGGGTGAATACTTCATGAAAAATGAATTTCATCTTTATAAGTGGCTTCCTAGTTAAATAACAAATGATTTTTGTTCGAACATTCTCTTTCTATGTGCCATAACAAAGGAGATATTAGAAGAATATTATTTTGCATTTTTATTTCTGTGTCGCCCCAGATTCATGGACAAAAAATGCCGTCCATCTAGCGGTGAGAATGTGAAACGAACCCCGCTACTTCCCTTCTGCGAAAGCCCTACTACCCCGGTAAAGACGAAATTCATGGGAAGAAAATATGCCGTCCATCTAGCGGTGAACAGATGGAACTTAATTCGTTACCCCTCCTATGAGTGCCCTTCTGTAAAGGGCATTCAAATTCATGGGCAGAAAAAATGCCTTCCATCTAGCGTGAAAATGTGGAACTACATCCGTTATTCCTCCCCTCTAAAAACCCTGGTACATTGGTGAAATTCGTGGCAGAAAAAATATCATAGGAGAGGAATAGCAGGTTTAGTTCCACGGTTTCACCGCTAGATGGACGACATTTTTTCTGCCCATGAATTTCGACATTACCGGTAGTCATTCACTGGAGGGGAATTGCATGTTTAGTTCCGTCTGTTCTCCGCTAGATGGACGGCACTTTTTCTGCCCATGAATTTCGACATTACCGGTAGTCTTTCACTGGAGGGGAATTGCATGTTTAGTTCCATCTGTTCTCCGCTAGATGGACGGCATTTTTTTTGTCCATGAATTTTGGGTGACACGGAAATAAAAATGCAAAATAATTTTCTTTAATATCTCGTTTATTAGGGCTCAAAGAAAAAAAATGTTTGAACAAAAATCATTTGTTATTTAACTAGGAAGCTATTTATAAAGATGAAATTCATTCTTCATGAAGTATTCACCCAATCAAATTTCATCTAAATTAAATGATAGTAAGACCCTGCTGACAATCCGTGACTTCCGCGACATTTTGGCTTTTATTTTCGACACCCAAGACCGTTTTACGTGTTTTAGGAGTGCTTTCCAAAGATAAATGACTGCTCTATAGCGTAGAGTAATCGGAATCCTCGCCGGAGACCCAATTTTGTTGGAAATTTGAGAAAAGTCTCGAAAAACGAGCGCGTTGAGCGCGTCTCGTTAAATTGAAATAATGTTTAAACAGATTTGCAAATTTATTTTGCAAATGTAATTCATGTCATTTTATTCGCAAAATTCCACAGAACTTTTTGCAACAAACAAAAACAGTGTACCTTTTATACTTACGTCACAATTTGTATGCAAACTTGAAAAGAGTGCCAAAGAATGAGCACGCGGAGCGTGTCTCAATAACTTTATCTAATGTTTAATCATATTTGCAAATTAATATTGCAAATGTAATTTGTATCATTTTATTCGCAGAAGTCCACAGAATGTTTTGCATTTAATAGAAACTCTCTAAATGTATATCTGTCTAACTCTCTAATTGACTAACTGTTTAAACTATCTATCACAAATCCTGTTCAAGAGACAAGAATGACTATGTTATTCCATGTTTTATTGTTAAATTTCAGGACCAAAAATGTGAAAAAACAGCTATTTAAGTGTTTGATTGGTAACGTCACCCGTGATACAAAAATCGTTACCGGGCCCTAGGACTCGGTAAGTCTTCAAGTACAGATTGCATTAGGTGCTTGGTCTACTTATATCTTGTCGGTGATATAACTCAAAGTAGCAGAGTAGAGATAATATCGTTTGCAATCGGAGGTATTGTTGGTTTATATGGAATAACATTTTATATACAAGAAAATCATGTCGTTAGCTGATGAGCTTCTGGCAGATTTAGAGGAAAATGATGATGCCGATGAAATTATGGAAGAGCCGGAGCCGGATTTTATTCCGGCTTCGGTTTCTAAAACTATAGAAGAAGGTTAACTATTTCTTGCAATTGCATTTTATTTTAATTCATATTCATGGATACTTATTATCAATGGACCCCTATTAATATTAAATATCATCTTATAACACATAGAGATAAAAGTTGCATCTGTAAGAGAGTTAGCAAAACTCCGTGACTCTGATCAGCTGAGGAAAGTAATGTCTGAAATAGAAAAGTACAGTAAGGTACCTCGAAAATCAGCAGATATTATAGGACCTGTTGAATCTGATCCAGAATACCAATTAATTGTTGAAGCCAATAACATGGCTGTAGACATTGATGATGAAGTAGGTCAGTGATCTCTTTTATCACAATCAAACATGGTCAAATAATGTTGTATTATAATTCTATTAAATACCTATTTTTATTATAGCCACAATACACAGATTTACCAGAGACAAATATTCAAAAAGATTTCCTGAGTTAGAGTCCTTAGTAGTAGGTCCATTAGAATACGTTATGACTGTTCGGGAATTAGGAAATGACTTAGACAGAGCAAAAAATAATGAAACACTGCAGCAATTTTTAACTCAAGCAACAATCATGGTTGTATCAGTCACTGCTTCAACTACTCAGGGGTAATTATTAATTTATCACATGTGCATGGGTTTATGATTTTGTATAGTGGTCTCCAATGGTAATGTTTTATTTGTAGCCAGCTACTAACTGAAGAAGAAAAAGAAGCTATTTGTGAGGCCTGTGATATGGCTGTAGAATTAAATAACTGTAAACTAAAAATATTTGAATACGTAGAAAGCAGAATGGCATTTATTGCTCCTAATCTCTCTATTATAGTGGGAGCATCAACTGCAGCAAAGATTATGGGTACTTGATATATCATTATATTTTATATATAGAAATATATTTTTATATATGAATATATTTCGTAAAATCGTTAAACTATTTATTTCGGAAATATCATATATTTAATCTTCCAATTCTAGGTGTTGCAGGTGGTTTGACAAAACTTTCAAAAATGCCTGCTTGCAATGTCTTAGTATTAGGATCTCAAAAAGCTACTCTATCTGGATTTTCACAGGCAGCCACTTTGCCTCATACAGGATTCATATATTATTCTGACATTGTACAAGATACACCACCTGTAAGCTAACTCATTTATAGGAATTATATAATTGTTAAATATTTGGGCCGGATATTACATTATTCGATCATTTTTTCAGGATTTACGACGAAAAGCGGCAAGGCTAGTAGCGGCCAAAAGTATGTTGGCGGCTCGCGTTGATGCCTGCCATGAAAGCACGGACGGTCATATCGGCCAAATGTTTCGCGATGAAATTGAAAAAAAGCTAGATAAGCTTCAAGAACCACCACCAGTGAAATTTGTAAAACCCTTGCCAAAACCAATCGATCCAGGCCGGAAGAAGCGCGGTGGAAAACGCGTGCGGAAGATGAAAGAACGCTACGCCATTACCGAATTTAGGAAACATGCGAACAGAATGAATTTTGCCGACGTAAGTTTCGATGATCGGGAAAGTTTAAAATAATCTGTGTTTTTTTAGACACGATGCTTTTTACGATATGCTTTTTTCTTTCATTTTTTAGATCGAGAACGACGCCTACCAAGAAGATCTTGGTTATTCTCGGGGCACAATTGGAAAAGCGGGCACGGGTCGTATTAGATTGCCGCAGATTGATGAAAAAACGAAAGTACGAATATCCAAGACACTTCAGAAGAACTTGCAAAAGCAACAACAATGGGGTGGTAGTACAACAGTCAAGAAACAAGTGTCTGGCACAGCATCAAGTGTTGCATTTACACCTCTACAGGTACGCACATTTTACTTCAATATCTTTATTAAGCATTTAACATAATGTTTACTTACAGGGCTTAGAAATTGTGAATCCACAAGCCGCGGAAAAAAAAGTAAACGAAGCAAATGCAAAATATTTCTCGAATACTGCTGGATTCTTAAAAGTTAAAAAACCATAAATGATTGTAAATAGTTCTCACAAATTACGATTTATTATGTACGGATAATCGCTAATTGTCATATCTAATAAAAATGTAAAACTGGGCAAAAATATAATTAATAAACAACTTTATCATGAACGTAATATAATTTCCGTTGATTGACTGGGATGTTACTTCACCTCTATTCTCAATTTAAATTTAATATTATTCAAGTTTTCATGTTTTAGACGAAAATATGTAAATGCACCAGGAACAGGTAATCAATACAACATTTAAAAATGCAATCATTTTTCATCAGGTTCTCTATTTGTAATTCTGTAGCAAATTTCTCACAGTAGACATTTCAAAAATTTACAATTCGCGCTTATTAATTTCAATCGAACGTTGGCGTGAATTAAATAAATTAAATAAAAATGTAAGTTACAATTCTGACTGAAAGTGTAACGGGCAGGTTGTCGCATGCGCAGAACCCTCTGTATCACTTTCGGAAATTCAAATACTCGCGAGCTAGTTCTCCCGCGCGTAACTTCGCAATGAAAACAAAGCGCGCGCACATTAATCTTGGAGATTTGATACAAAGCGTGATGGTAAATGTGCTTAACATTCAGTCTCGCGACAAGTGTTATCAAGTATACATCAACGAAACATCGAAATGGGGGTGCAGAAAGTATCGAAATAAAGAAAAACTCATAGAATACTAAACGTGACCTCCGCGGAGGTGTAAGACAGTGTACGTGTATAACACATGTAAGATCAAGTAGACGACAGACGACCTCGCGGTGAACCGCTTTTAAAAATAAACAGTGCGAACAAGACGGTGGTTGGAGCGAGATGAAGGGATGCATGGTGGCGTCTAATGAAATTGGAGAAACGAGGATGGACATACGTGAGACCGTGAAAGACAGAGAAGTATCCTCGCGGCGATAAAAAGCGCGAGAAAGAAGGAGAGAACACCGGGTGGAACGAACGGCCAACCAGAACCGGGTGTCGTAAGGTAATCGTGACTCCTTGGGATACTCGTGTGCTTCGACTTCGTTTCTCATCTTTTCTGGCTCACACGTCGATCGTTCAGCGTGTCTGCTCTGCATGGTGCACGAAATACATCCTCGACGATCGAAGATACTTAATCGACATTTGGCGGGAAGTGATTGTGTTTCATGTGTTATATGAAAACGCTGGAAAACATTGCCGTGGCAAAGTTTGGAACCCTTGTTTCTTCGCTGGGAGCACGCCGGTGGAACCGGCGGCGAAGGAACAGGACCTGAAGACTATGGCGACTTTTAAAGACTTGAAGAACGATTGGTCCATGTTATGTCAAGATTGTACAGAGTGCTGGACGCATTCCGGTAAGTCTGCATTTTTCTAGTCGAACGAATTCGAACCGTCACAAGTGTAATCCCAACAGAAAGCTTATTGTTTTGGGCATTCAAACGCGCTCAAGTTTTTTTTTACGTTCGGTACATCTGCCAGGGTTATCAATCCTTATATGTTTCGTCGCAAAAGGCTCTAATCGGAAACTATATACATATTCAAAGATATTATGTTCACGAAGAAAGATCCTGCTTTTTAAGAAATATACGATTCTTAAAGATGAGTTATACTTTGATCGCGCGATGTAGATAGAAAATTAAAATACTCGCCTTTCCACAGTTTAATAACTGTTACTATGCAACAAAATAGTCAATTCATACACTTGTGTAGCGGTATACGCGTATTAACAGATGTTTGACTGTTGCATACAGATCGAATTACATTTATATGTAATACGTGTACGCGTTAGCCAATATCATTGTCTCGATCTGATGTTACCAGATGCTTGTATTTACATGTACGATATCTCCGTACGGTAGTTGCACGGTAGCCGTTGGTATCTACATACCAAAGGTGAAGTTATTAAGTACGTGTCTATAAATAGCGGCTACATATTTCTTGTTTTGGTTGCAATAGTCTATAAGCAACCCAGGAGTTACTTGTTCATTGCATGTCTTTATATCGTATTTCTATCACCAATCAAATCCGAGATGAAACGCAAGAGCGATAAAAAGGGGAGAATCATTGACACACTTTGCAGTATTTATATCATGTTCAGAATATTGGTATTTAACGGAAAGACTCATAATGATTTACTTGATCTAAAACGGGGTCGCTAAAAATGATTAGCGTACTACATGATATCAAATAGAAATTCTGTGTTTGCTAATTTGCTTAATGTCCCAATAAAAAAGCTTAAGGTTCGTTTGCACGTTGCGGTAGACAGTGTAGACACTTATCGCAAACCAAACGTAAGATATAGAGTATGCTAATATTGATCCACAAACATGAAGATCCTCTCTTTAACGGTCTATTATTTGCGCTCGCATTTGCATGCGGGCAGGAAGGTTTTGCCGTAGTAAAAAAATGCATATTCTTCCATCCGCGTGCTGCATCGCAATCTATGCGTGACACGAAAAACACTAATGTGCTGGTATTCGCCAGTTATTCGCCGGTATTCGCGAAAGGTTACCAACACCACCGTTAGTGCCTGCGGGCATAAGTCCCTGGTATTTAAATAAATCAGGCCGTTACTTTCTTTTCGATTAAAAGGGGCTCGTGTTACTCCTATTTCCACAATGCGATAGGATGAAAGGAATAGTACGCGAATGCGATGTTCCCACAAAAAAGCTACCTCTTTTATCTTTGTTATAAAACATAAAACGGGGTATCAACCGTAACTGGTTTCTTGCGCGATTTCAAGTTTCTTAATTACAGATAATATAAACGATTCGATGTTCATGTGTGCATTGCCCCTGCAATTATCCAAGTGAATTTTTGGGATTATCAGTATAAATTCTCCGGAACCTTTCACGGATTAAATCGCTGCAAGTAAAGCGCTCTTTTTTCGAAGTAATAACTACAAGTAGGATCTTTATAGTCGTAATAACTCTATAATTATCTACGTGTACTTAATACGACTCTCCGTATAAGACATTTAGGAACGATTACGCTTTTATAAGTACGTTTCTTAATTAACAATTATACGTATGTGGGTACAAGGAACAGGTTGGTTTCGTTGAAAATAAAGATACTTGCGATAACATTTCACATCGGATCGGGATTTTGTGAACAACCAAGTTCTAAGCACAGTGATGCAACGGTCAGTTTATTAACTATGCGAAAGACTTTCACGAGTTGTCAATCCACATTTCTGCGAGCATAAGACGTGAAAGCTGCCGGGGGAGGACGAATTTTGACGGTGACAGACGGTGAACTTTTTTTTCCCTCCATCAACTTTTCAATCAACAAAATCATAGTACGTCGGACTAGGAAATTTTCACGCGGGTGAAAGTCTAGCGGAGTTACCCGTTTAACGTGTTTCGCTAACGGCATCTACCTGCATTATAAAAATCCGATTTTTCTAATCGTACGATGCCTTCTTGCGCGCTGACAATCCTGAAATAAGTGTCCCATAAATCACTGCGAGATATATCCACGTAATGCATTTCACATTTCCTTCGGATATTATGTGAGTTTATTTATTATCTCGCACGTCAAGAACACACCGAGTGATTGATTCGAATGAACCCGTAACTCGTCACACATTTCTATATCGATCTTTTTGCAGACTCAGGAACAGGATTGATCTTTGCTTAAAATTCAGCTCCGTCTAATATCCGTTTCACATAAGGAGACTTTCTATCATTGATATACCATCAATGTTAGTATCCTTCCTACGTTAAAAAACCTAATTACCATGAAGAAATTTAGTTTCACTAGCTTCACGGAATGTTATTCCGCAACCAGTGCATTCTATAGATAACTCGTTCAAAAGTACATTTATTAGGCAGCCATCCATGAAATACATATCTCTGTAATACAAAAGCGGTAGTGAAGAGTTAGAAAAGGTGTGATCCTCATCGCCTTGTAACCGCTCACCACGTTCTACTAACATTATTGTCTATCGTAGAATAGTTTCGTAGATAGAATCTAATAGATCCATCGTCGATGAATGAAATCGTATCAGCCTAGATGTCAATATCTATTCATGTACATTGAGTGCGTACGATCTTGATCTTCTCCGAGGAGAGTCTTATTGGTCAGGTTTTCTAACTCGATGATATATCGGAATTGAAATTGTTCGATTTCGTGCCAAAAAAGGTACTTACACCTGTTTCGCGATTCGTTTTACGTGTTATGATGGATCCACTGCTACGTGGTACGCGTAAACTCGTTACACCAATGCTCCGTGATAAATGTACTCTTATACACGGTGATATCTTAATTCCATAAATATTAATGTCATGGAAGCGTAAGGATGTGTGTTTATCAGACCAAAGTAAACGACGACTTTCCCGGTTATTAATGTTTGTCACGCTTCCACAGACTTTCAGTATTTCGCGTGATTTTCGTGAGTACTGAATGTAAGTGGATCTTAAGTCCATGATTCATTATCTTTCTTTTTATGAAATGTTTTAATCCCAGTTAATGCAGTTGAGTGGTTATTGCAATTTTACGTTTAATTCTGATTAATGTGGTTGGGACTAATTGATACTTATATCGGATTCAAGAGGATTGTTTCTTACCGTTGAATTTGATTAAGCGTAAAAGTGACCTCTCTCTTCTTAAGGTCCGGTCGAGAGCATTGAACAAAAATTAATTTCTCTTGTTGATTCTTTAGCCTGGTATCGAACGTTGTTCCCACCGGTATTAATAAGGTCGACATGGTTCGCATCCGCAGAGCTAAAATATCCGAGGACGAAAATCGCGTACTTTCTACTCACGATGAAGCAGTCCTTTTTTTTACGGCTCGATTGTCGATCATCATCCCCGATGATCGTTATCCCGATCGCACAATTTTAGGTCTTCGTAGGTGGCTTCGGTGAAAGATGTCGGGAAGGTAATTAGCCAGGGATTGTATCACAATTGTTCACTCGTAAGAGGATGTCAATATACCGAGCGAGATAGGTTGATGCGATTAATATCGTGAAATCCGTCCGATCGGTGACTAACGACAATAAAAGAAACAGAAATCTACATTCTACACGCGTGAAAGTCAATGTGTTCGATTTGAATCTTAGTATGCAAGGTGTTAAACATTCTTCAATTATCGTACATGACATACCTCGGATCAATGTATCTTACATCTTCAGCATATCAAACGATCTTTCGTTCGGTGTTTTGAGACCGAATAGCATATACGACGACGTTTTCATTATGATATCGATGACTGGAAAGTAATCGTGGCACGAGACATTTTCATGTAATCGAGTCCCGTAAAACAGGCGGATCTCTGTAATCGTAATATTATCAGGTACGGTAATCCCTTAATGAACCGGGTGCATAATTGCTTATTAAACGGCAGTGAATATAGTTGAGCAGGTTGCGTATCTAAATAGCATATGCATTTCCAAGGAAGAACAAATATGGTAAAGCATTAATGTAATAGTATATTACGATAAGTTATCGTGCATTGCGAAGATATCAACGTAAAACTCAAATTGATTAGTTGTTACGTTACATATCTCTATTTATTTTCTATATTACACTCTACCCGTATGAGGTAACTTGTTATCTTTATGTTTTCTTACGTGGCATCGTATGCTTCTTCCGTATTGGAGCTTGATTAATGTATGTCAAAGAAGACGGAAGTATAAAAATTGCATTAACATCATTTTTTAACTGGGTTCGTAGATATATGAATTATGAATTATCCATCGGTCGTGGATGTATCCAGATTTTCATGAAATATCCAGCTACGTCGTAAGTTATGTAAATCGGAATATTGCACGCGAGGCATACTTCGCTAATTATTTATAGAACGCACAGTTAATCATCCGGTAACTCGTAATACCTGGATTATCTCGAACATACTCCGGTAAATACCGTTAGCGCTTAAACCTTCATGCCACCATTGGAATTCCTTATCATCTTTCGGGAAGCTGTTTCTTAAGAACAGTAAATTATGGACAATCTTTACGCATAGTTGGACCTACTATCAATCCCTTATTTATGACTCGGTGTACCAGAAAACGTTATATCGAATTATGAACTACATCCAGAAAGATCGTGTTAATACAACCACTTTAAACATTATCGTTTGTACGTCGTAACTTATAATCTCTATTAATTACACGAACACGATTCAAGTTAATTAAGAAGCATCCAAGTGAATCGAAAGTTGGTTTGTTGATTTACAATATCTAATGAACGCATCAATAAATACATAGATATCTGATTATTCTAGAAGTGCAGAAAAACATTGTAACTTTTTGAAACGATAGATTCCTATCCTGTGATATTATATTTATATAATCCAAGCGAGTTTTGAAGTTGATTTAAAGACTATGCAAAGCGTTGCACTTAATACCGTTTAAGTTCATAGGAGTAGCAATAAATTACGTGATTTCCATGTTCGGTGTGCAGTAATTTCATAACAGTAATCGAGGTTAACGCACGGGGCGAGAGATTCATAGTTACGCCGATGACTATAGAGACATTCATTTAGATTCTAACACTATCTTCGAGACTTAAGCCGCGCATTCATGCAAATATGGAGTTCCAAGCGAACGTATCCGCTTAGCCGGGCGAAGATAATGTTTCAAGAAATGCACCTGTGCCGTTATATTAAATACCTCGGAGCATGTAACTCGACACGCCTAATTCTTCGAAGTACATGTACCTATCTTGTCGACTTTATTACATATTTCAAAGAGCTTTACATGGCTATCGAGGAAAAGTGTAACGTCACCGGCGGTCGTTATAAGTGAAAAATGCGTCGTGCGCAATGTTGCGGATTATGCTTGCGATACGTAGTGCCGTATGTTCGAACTAGGAAATCACAGGAAAAAGAAAGATACAACGGCTTTCTCTGCTTTTCATTTTGTAACTTCGGGTGTAGTGGTAGGCGTTGCATAGCGCTGTAATTAAATCAGAGTGCGAATGTGGTTGTGAATAACTTGTAATGTTACGTGTCTAACGTGTCAGATCTGATGCCGTGTATATAATCCTGATTGATGATACGATGTAATCGTGACCCAAAAGTGTGTAACATATATTTCCACTGATATAACATGTAGCATAATACGTGTATATCAATGGTGATGTGCGATAACTTTGTAATGTATGGATTTATAATGCACAGATCATGCATGACTTCTTACGTACTACAATACACACGAAATGACTTTCTCCGAGAATTTATTATCCAGGAATGCAAGATTGTTGCGCTTTATTTTAAATATATTTATTTTCTTCCAAGTACACGATTACTTTCGAACGACCAGGATCACCGTCGACGAGACAATGTTTCTCTGATTAGTAAAACAGATCGTAAATGGTGATCCTCGTTGATTAGAAAGTACGAATCGTAGGCGCATTTTGATCGTAACTGTGAGGCAAAACTCTCACGTTACTATTCCCGCGATATCGGCAATCCGCCGGCGGTGCATTGAAACTCGATCGCGCTCCTGCCTTTCAACCGGTCGCATGCTGCCAATTACAA
Source organism: Nysson spinosus (assembly GCA_910591585.2). Lineage (NCBI taxonomy): Eukaryota > Metazoa > Arthropoda > Insecta > Hymenoptera > Crabronidae > Nysson > Nysson spinosus. The sequence goes on along the minus strand of OU342843.1, from coordinate 6,066,343 downwards.
ATTGTAAAACCTGCCAATTATCCACACAATGTATCTTTGAAATATTTATATATACACCACGATGCTATACTCTATCTCCGTGGTTCTATCTTTCCGACGAAATATATAGTAAAAGTAAAGCGGTCCCTAGTGAAATAAAAGATCGATATAGATCTTATACCAGAAACAAAGATGGTAGGATACTTCCACAGTTTTAAACCATACTTTATTTTCCGACAGTCTATTATTCTTTCTACACACCTTTCACTATAAAATTAAGGAAACACTATCTTGTTAGATACATTTTAATTCTGAAGAAAAGGATGAAATTGTTGGAGTTTGCAGGGATTTACGAGTTGGTTTATGACTAATAAAAGAAAAGAAGTTGTGGTTTAACTGAAAACTGCAATGGCTGACCTACAATTAACATACCTTGAAAAATCTAAACCTAGGGTCTCTGAAAAATGAGTTTGCAATACCAGCCAACTTTTAATTCCAGTATAAGAAAAATAAATTAGACCTGGACATACATCATTTATTTATGTCTATGAATTTGACATTCCGCGTGTCGGTGATTGCCTCTGGGCTCACACACGTGACTTATGGTAGTACGTTGGTGTGCAGTCAATACTTGTGACGAGATCGATACGGCATTCGCTATTTATTCAATTATGCAGTCGATACTGCTAGTTGCTCTCTCCTCTGTATCGGTACTGATTGATCAGGCCGATCGATCCACGCGTATCAATGACCAATGCGTATTTTATTAGCCTCTCGTGATCTCCCCCGGGGATCCGTTAATTGGAAAAGAAATTTACGTTCGCGAGCTTCTCCTTATTTTACTTCCTAAACCAGTGGCGTGAAAAATCGACCACAACGACGATATAAATATTAAGATATAGCTTATCACAGAAATGGGAATCCCTCCATACTTCTTTTATTTTACTGTGACGATACAAAAGGCTTAATGTCGCTTAAATATGGAACAGGACGTTTAACTGGTATTAGTGAATTAGATAGGAAGTATTAGAACTATTAGAATTTGATGAATTAGAACAACTAAACTATTTCCTTGAACAGGGAATTATACAGATACTATTTGGAAATATAATAATTATTCTTAACTGAGGAATTATTTGGTGTATCTAAAATATACAATTATAAAGTCGTATAATTACTGAGAATAATTATAGAAATCTGTAAAAATATAATTACGGAATTACTTGGTATCTTAACGAGATCATGAAGCATAGTAAATTCTATGGTATTGATAGACAACATGAGAAACAATTCCCACGCCAATGGTATGTCAGGATTGTAGAATGCATCTACGTGCATTCATCTGAGATTACTGTGATACACCAAGGATCTTCCTTGGAGAGCTCATCCTCGATTTAAACACGAAACTAGGCTCAATTTACTCTCGTAACGGATGTGTTCTATGTACCCAGAACCAATTCAATTTCCATTGAAATATATGAATAACAAGCTAATTGTTTCGTGATATTTATCATGTGACTAAAGAGTAACTGTTGACTATTGTTACTAGTAAATGTCAAGTAGTTAATCCAGGTGGTACAATACAATCGTTTATTGATCATTCCAGTGTATGTCGAGTAATAAGGCTTAGTCATTGCTCATCACTGTTATAGGCTAACCGTTTATTATGATCCTGAATCGTAAACCAAGTAATAAATCATAAGTAGTGACTAATTATACTACAACCAGTATATTCAATGCTCATTTCATAGCCAGAGAAACTTAATTCGCCACACATCATTTTGTCATTCCTCGTTATCCCTTTAGAACCTATAATGTTGTTACTATTATCATGTAACGTAGTTTCGTCAGATTCAGGTTTAACTAATTTCGCGTTATACGATTTTCTTTTAGACACGAAAAAAATTGGGTTACAGAGGATTAAGCAATGATTTTTTCATAGAATTTATAATATTTCATTTTTGTTATTATAGTATACTTATTTGTTAGTATAATATTACTTATTATCGGGTGCATCGAACGTTAAAGGATCATTAGGAATTCTTATTGATCTCCCGAGGTATCCGAGCAAATTAGCGGATATCTTTGATGTAAGGTTCCTCCTGCATCAGCAAAGGAGAAAGGCGAATTCTTCTAATTATGCTTTGGTTTCGGTAGGATGATCTATGGTAGGCATGGCCACCCACCCGTCACCGTACATTGACTTCTATCTTTGAAAGTCCAAATTATCACTGTACCCTGATTCCAACACATGCGAAACCTTACGACGTTCTAACTTCCTTTCGATTAACAAAAAACGCACGGCAAACTTTATATCAAATCATCGCACGAAGTCCTGTTATATCCATCGATGAACTATGGAATATGAAATATTTCTATAATGATACCGGATTAAGTAGAAGTTAAAGCTTTCTTATTGTTAGACATTTATCTGATAACATATCGTTATGCTGATGTATAATAAATACATCTTATATAACTGCATTCACAGGGCTTTTTAGGTCACTCTAAGAATTTTTTATTTTACGGATTTGTTATGCACATTTGCGTGCTTGAAAGCATAGCGGTAGATTGTTTAACTGTTACTTAAGTTGCAGCTATTGAAGTGAGAAGTGTTCGTTGCGTTCTTTTCATGGAATTGTGATTTATGTATAACAAGGTATAAACAAAACAAAGTGACCCAAATAGTTTCCACCGTTTTAATAAATCACAAACTTGTCGTATCCACGTATAACAATATTCAAAATAAAAACTGTTAGTACTGGTTGTATGCCTAACAGCAGATGTTTAAACAAGTATATTGAAGAGTATATGAAAACTGCTGCCAAGGTTTTTAGATGTCTTGAAAATTTATTATCCGACTTTTTTTCCTTAACCGACACAAATAGCCCCGTCGTACTTTGTAATATGCATTACATTCAGTATATCTGGTGTACAGATAAAGTTGCAACAATATGTTGAATGTTGGATTAGTACATTAATTTATAGCGATGTTATTATTTCAATCTTAATATTAAATATAACATTATTCGGAAGAGTGTAGGTCATTAGGTCAACGAATTCAAATGAAGCACAGTATCAAATTCTTCCACTTTACTTAATATAATTTTCTTGTATACATTTTGCGCATAATAATATATAATTAGCAATGTCTTGCGAGCGAAAGGTACTTATTGCTCTTAGATTAAGAATACTCCGGTTCTAGGATGCCGCTTCTCTTTTCTCGCGGAGAGCTTTCAGTATCTTCTGTCGTTTACTATCTAGAGATTGAGCAAACGTGACTCTTCTTCGAGAAGATACGAACCCGAAGTTTCCTGTTATTAGAACAAATTACGATTCTGGCCTAATACCTTCGTAGATGGAGTCATCGAGCTCACTCCACTTTCCCATTTCCACGTTCCCGAAGTGTAGTTGGAATATCAACCCCGAGAAGGTAGGATGAGATCGGAGGTTTAATATCCATCGATTACTTTCTACCGAGAATAACTTACCTTCTCTTCGATTCACGAGAAACAATGTTGTTACCATCTTCCATCATAATCATACAAAAAATGAAGAGAACGGTACCGAATGAATAAGGTCTCTGTAAAATAATATTCCTGACTTGGTGCATTCCTGTTCTCTGGATTTATGTGTCGGATGTTAACATGGCGAAATCCGAGAAATCCCTACTTAAATGCTGATATCAATCGTAATGGTATATGTATTATACATTACGATGTCTCGTTGAACGCTAACTTTCAAGGTAATCTGTGTTCTCAGAATTTAATAAGGTTACTGCGCGACAGGAATAGTGAATTAATTTTTTATTTATATTACTTTAATGGGATCAATTCCAACACCAAGAAATGGAGGATGTATCAGAGCATTTATTGTTTCGGGATCACTTCGTCTAACTGTGTACTGTACAAGGTGAAAATTTCCGTCACGTTTTAACCTACCGTATCTACAACACTTAATGATAAATGTCGACACCTTAATTAGAAAAATTCGTACACGGACGTTAACGAGTGGCTATTAATAATTTGGAGTCAGTGAAGTGCGCTTGAATTTCTCTTTTGTGCCGGAGGAAAATTAATAATTATTATTACTGGTACCAAGTACTCAACTCGTGACTTAGTTTCTAATTGCCTCACGGAATAATATATTACTCCATCTAAATACTGCAAATATAATAACCACGAATAATATTAGGAGTCATCGAGTATCATATTCACTAAATTCATCATCTTAGCCTTAATTTTATATGTATAAAATAATTCGAACACTATATTCTATCAGGATTTTTCTAAATTAGGAAACATATTCAATGAATTGGTTCATATTTCAAGTTTATTGGTAATAGCATAACATCATTTTATTTGATGCCCTGATTTTATGCACTCGTTAATTTGATCATTTAATAGTAAGTGGCAAACTTTTACCTACACTATCATAGTTCACCTATCACCAAACCTTTCGTGACTAGACAGTCAATGATTTTTTCGTTCATCAGCGACCCCTTGATACCGTTGCAAAATTATGTGACCGTTCTGGAAAGTAGCAATTTAACCAGAGAAAATCAACTTGCCTCCGTGAATCCCTTGGCCAAGTGATGTCGGTCGCGTGCTTAACTGTATTTCAGCACCGAAGTTTAATCATACGCTGATAAAAAATGAGTTTCACAAGCTCACCTCGATCGAATCCAGGAAAACCTCGAAGTTTCTAATCTCTTACTCAGGACGTTCGACTGGAAGTGAGGTTATATTTTCACGCGTTACTTTTACGAGCCGGTCTCGCGAAGTTTAATTCTCGACGAAGATGAAAAATCTTGCGAAACTCGTTGGAACTTAACACCGAACGCGAGATGATGTTGAGTCGTTACACTGAATCCCCGATTCCCTCGTTTGTCTGATTTATCCGAACGGTAAGCATCTCTCCGGCAATCGCCATATCAATCACCGGTAGGAGGAAAAACGTTGTTTCGAGTTGGGAGGAAATGGAGAACATCGACTGAATTCCTGCGGCCAGAAAGTATAGCCTTGTACTTCCAATCGAACAGTTCTGCTCGAGACATTACATTCAATTCTATCCAGGGATGGAGCTAACAGTAGAAGGAAGTGTACTTCGCGAATTGTGATTAGAATCAGATTTTCCTACTTGAATTATAAGAATCCGCGTCATCATAAATCCGCTTATATTAAATGAAGTCACGCAAAGATTAAAATGTAAAGCTTTAAATAACTTGAAGGAAGATGAATTGAACTTGTATCACGTTTGTTCAGAACAACCCGCAAATGATTCCTTTTATATCATCTTTGTTGTATTTACATTACATAGTCTATATCTTATCTCAACGTCATATTATCTAATCACCAATAGGCACCACAATATTTGTATATTGCTGCAACTCTTCGTTTACCGTATTTCTTCTAATCTCGGTTAATCGGCGCACAATTTTACAATTCTATTTTCATCTCGACAGTTCTCCCTGTATTCTCTTCTCAGCATCGGTTACCCAGTTCTCCATATTTACACTTAACGCGCGAGCAATATAATTTCCCGAGACATTTCCAGTTGTAAGTAGTTTCGCGTGAAAGGTGTAGAACCGATTCTGGTTTATAGAATCTCTAGTTACATACCTGATAACGTCGAGCGTGCATCGTCGTATGCACGGTGCAACGATCTCTGAATACTGACCACTCATTATGGAAGAGAGAATATACCAGGATCCCATCGAATTTATAGTCGAGTACTTTTCATGCTGATCCTTGACGATAAGTCCATGTTTCCGATTCCCGGTGACAGCTGGGCGTTGGATTAACCGTTATCCCTGCGTAACCATTGCGCCAAAGGTGTAATCCGCGATAGCGAAGTGAGATGATGAATGGCGAAACGATCATTACCTTCCTTGTTTGCTTTACCTTTCACCCTCAGGCTACAAGGTATAAATCAGGCTCTGACGAGAATTCAAAGAATGTGTCCAATTTTCCGGGACAGAGAAACGAGTAAAGTATATTTATCTTGTGCAAACTGTTCATTTATTTAGTAGCATAATCTGCGGTAACGAGAATGCACTGATAACAGTGGGTCACTTCAATCACAAATGAACTGATAACGTAACAAGATCCTTCTGTTTGAATAGAAGGAAGGTTGCCAAATTTGGACCACCGAAACATTTTTTAATCTACACTTGTTCAGGAATGTTTTTAAAAAAATTGAAGCGGGCAAAAAGAATGCAATTACTTACATTTTCAAAATAATATAATTTCCTTTTCTAAAAATACAATTAAGACCGGTAAAAAGGTAATCAATTAAAATTGCCCCATCAGTAAAATCAAAGCAACTGGTTTCCTAGGTTCTTTTTAAATTTATTGCATAATTTACAAATCTTGGTACAGAGGTAAATTGTATTATTTTGTAGAAGAATTCAAGGTGTTAATGAATCGTCTAGTAGCACTGTGCAGAGTCTGTTGCATATAACTTTTGAGTGGCATATAGTAGACTCGTTTTTCATGCGTGACAATATAGGATTTTTATGGGACACCTACATAGCACCAAATACAGTATGATCATTAAACTGCCGGAATAAGTCGTGTAAGTCATCCAGCTGTATAAATAGCGCTGTTCGTTTAGCGTGACCGCTTTCTCAGGGAGTACAAACGATTGCCGGGAGCGGTATCCCATCGACAATGGATACAAAATCTTGGGTTCGATGTCCCTCGCGGGTTTTCTATCGAAGGAAAAGACATGTCGCAAGATAGGTTTAATTATCGTGAAGTTCAACGTACACGATCACGCCGATTGCAAATCGGTCTCGGTGCGTTCAAACGATCACCCACTCGTGACAAACACAGGTGCGAAAGTAGCCCAAAGAGATTAATTTTCCATCGTTAATGACCCGATTCTACGACTTATAACCCAGTTTCCTAGTAGCCCTCGCTGTTTGTAAACAAGTATTTTGCCTTAATGAGACAAGATACAATTTGCAGTAGCGCTCTAACAAGATAGATTTTTCCTCCTACAAAGCGATAAATGCAGAAAAACAACTGTGATTGGTCGGTCTTCCTTGACTAATTAATACTTTTGTTGAGTTTTCTTGACGGCAATGATAGTGCGTCGATGTTTTATCCATGCTACGAGTAACAGTAATGATGACATCCGCCAAAGAGTGGATTTTCCAAATGATTTAAATATGATTTCCTAGTGCATCGAGGTTGAAGTAGAAAACGGCGTTTGCGCAGTGATGTTCTTACATGGATTAATACTTGTACCCAGAGGCTTTTAACTCGACGTCAACTTGTAAATGACAGTTGCATTAACGCCGTTTTTATCGATGAAATTCATTTCATTTATTGAATCTAGAAATGTGTTTTGAATTGACAATTAGTCAGGACAAAGTGATCGTAAGTACGACAGCACGGTGGTCAAGATGAAGGAACTTCTATGCCGCAATTACAAGCTGGCGTCGAGTACTGTTCGTGGAAGATTTGTTGGATGATCACGCAGAATTTATAGAATCTTCTTAAGTAGGTTATAGACGGAATGAAAACCTCGCGGCTACTCGGCGAAGTATGCGGCTTGATGGACAAATTATAGGTGATACAAGACAAAATATGTAATATCGCATACTTTCGCTCCATTTAGAACTCGATAGTGTAACACCGGCGCGTGCGGAATGTGATAAACCAGACGCAACGAGCAAGACAATCGTGCATTATATGTTGTATGATCTCAGAAGCCACCTACTTTTGCGCTTGCTATTAGATTTCCTGATTATCTCCGCGTTTTATTAGATCGTTTATGTAAATTAGATCAAACTCTTGCTTCATGAACGATTTCTACGAAACTAACCTCCTATTGTGGGACTAAGAATACTTAGTTTTATCAGATTCTCTATTGCAAGTGAAATAGTTGGCGGGTTGTTAATTCAAGGAAAAGTGTAGTAGCATTTAATACGGAAGATATTAAATTGTCTTTGGCTACTCGCGCATTTACAAAACCTCGGCTAAATACCGAATCTACACGTAAACTAGTAAACATAATACCATACATGCAAACGGACATTTAGTATTTGCGCAACACAATCTTATCTTTCGAGACAAGCTCGTTATTTAATAGCAGACACTTAACGCCGTAAATGATACCTTGGTCGGCTTCCAGTTTAGTAAAGTAGAAATGAATGTGGTGATAGAAAGTGTCTTCGTGTACTATTTTCTATGGTACACGAGAAACCAAAAGGAGCCATTAATCCAATATGGCGCACTGTGCTCGAAATCGCGGAGCACGTAATCGATTACCATACAAAAATAGATTTTTTATATTCGGGGCAGATGCCAATCCTCGATATGAATAAAAGGTCGGGTCATCGTTACGACATCATTGACAAAATCCTTAACACACGTCTACCAACTGGACTTATGCAACCCTTGCTTGACCAGTTTTTTGATCGGTTGTCCAGTAACTTAAAACTAATCTCAAAATTTCTGACCACTATATTTTTAGAACACACGAATGTTGTTCGAAGGCGAATTCATTTTTACTTTCATCTACCAACCTGAAATAGAATTGTGTTCAATTTGTATACGTATTTTCTGTGTTATAACGGTATTATTTTATCTTGATTACTAAAGAGGTTTATTGATGTAGTTATCTTCTTACAAAGTGGAAATATATAATTCATTTTAGAGAAGACATTCTTCTATTGTAAATCTGTTCTAACGTCCCGACATATGCTGTATAATTGTAGTACACGTACGCCAGTGAACGTGCTAAAACCAGTAGCCTTATTTTTTTACTCTTGGTACTCGATAACCTTCAAGCTTTGTACCGCGCACCTTTTGCGATATATAGCAATATACTGATTCAATTGCAAACGATTACCATGAGTGTTACGACATTCGGACGCATTCCGTTACAATGTGGCATATCGGTGCTTAAAGGTATTGCAAGTCGGTTGAACAGGTGGTTACAGAATCATATCAATGACTCTCAACTCATCAACGAAAACTAACTACTCTATTTGTACATATAATTAATATTGAAAGATTACATTATCAGGAATTTAAAAAAAAGACTGAATAAACGAAAGTGCAAATAATTGACAACATAAATTTGATAGCAACCAGAAATATTTCTAAGTGAGGTCAAGAAATGATTCGAGAAGCTCGATTAAATTCAGTATGGTGAAAGGTTGTATTAATTAAAGGAACTCGCTTAGGCGCGCAGACTTTAATATTTTCTGTAAAATACATAATAATGGTGTATACCTTATGTTGAATAAGAAGCCTCCGAGTCTACTGCAGTTAAACGCATTGCGTGCTACAAGTAACAATATAACATGGGAACCTGTTGGCACGTGAATTTCTTCCCTTTATTGATCCAAGTGTTATGGCTAGCTACGTTGTCGAGAAACCTAACTAATCGCGAATAGAACCATTGCATCGCATGTAGAAAAATAGTTCATGTTGAACAGAGTACATTAGGGGTATTGAAAAGTATCGATACATTTTGTATAGACAATCACACCCATACATTAACATTCCTCCTATCTCTCTCTCCTCTCTCTGCTCCCTACAATGGAATCGCATTGTAGCAAGGCGGCGCAGACGCCGTGGCAGCGCTTATTGATCGTGGCTTCGTCATACTCGCCGAGCCCCGGGCGCCTCATGCGTCGTCGTCTTTCACGACATAACGACGGTGTTGGTCAGGGCTTTGCTCTATCGTATCATCCAAGTATAGTGAAAATATCAGCCGACAAGTGATCTTTTAAAACAAATAACAAACTCTCAGTGCACAAAATTTGACAGAGTTTCGCGGTGAATACGGGTTGATTGGCCTTCGAATAGGACAAAGTGTGATCTCGTGGCCGCCTGGTCCCCTCAGTATAAATCACGAAAGGTAGTCGCAAAGCTGTCGAAAGATTTCAGACTTTATCCGCCACAGCAGGTGGTTCCTGAACAATATAGTTCGTGATAGTCCTTCTATGAGTGAAAGTGACTGCCGGTAAAACACTCAAGAATCGCCCGCATGGGCGACAGGTGCGTTCGTAGAGACTTGCTCGACACAGTGTCGGGCTGCCGATACTTTACAACGATTGGTCCATTCTAAAAGGTGCAACGGGTAATCGACCAATCCTGTCTATTTACGGACCAGGCGGCCTTACCTCGGTTTCTTTCGACGATCGACTACGGTGGTCGTGATCGGCAAATAAAACCGTCTTACCTCGCCAACGACGAAGATTATCACCGACAAAGATGAGTCTGCTGTCTTCCTCTATCGAAAACATCCGCTCCCTCGCGGATGAGGAGTCCGATCACAATATGCTTCAGGGTAAATCTCGATTTTCGATTTATTCTTATTACAGGTTTTTACGTAGGTTCGTTGTATATTTAAGTTTAAACTCGCGCGTGGTGCAGAGACAACTATTCCGCGTCTATTGAAAATTACCCGGACTCATTTTGAAGGGTGACCTCCAGACGGGTACAGTATCGATCACGTTTTCTATACCTGCATGTATAGAAGATGCACGCGTATATCTATCTCTAACGTCTGCACTGCAATTTCGAAACACCTCTCGTTAGAATTTCTGAACAAATGCAAATAGTATCTGGCTCTTGTTTACATTTACAATCGTTCCCACCTGCTTCTTTTCATACCTGACGTACCCAGACTTCTTAAATTCGAGATTATGACTCATCCAGGTAACTTGCGACTCGAGTACTTACTGCATCTGCACCGAAGCGTTGAGTGCATTTCACAGTATGCGTTTTCTTATTCATCGTGAAAACCATTATATTATGCACGTGGAAGCTTCCACGTTTAATTACGATAATTTTCAAGCCATAAAATTAACTTAGAATATGTAGTTTTTTCTGCAACTTGGCCTTGATAATCTATTATCAGTTCATGATTGACTCTTGAACCTCCGATTAGTTGAGTGATATAACTTTAGCGAACCTTAGTGATAAGCTTCGGTTTATATATGATTAATGTTATCAGAATAACTCAGAATACGCTACTCTTCTAGTACCATGTTCTTTTCTTTAGAAATTATTTCTCTACAGATATCGTGAAAGGTATTTTTTATATTAAAACACGCATTTCCCTTTTGGAATAAGTCTTTTTCAGAATAAGGTACGGATTCGAATATTATTATATCTGATTTATCGAAGTTGATCTGGCGTCGAGTACGAGTTTGCGCGTTCAAATAAAAGGTGAATGGTGGAGAGGAAGATTCGTGAATATTCGCCGTTCGTAGTAATAATATTTAGATAAACATTTTAGCTATTTTCAAAATCATACATAAAAGATTCCCTTATGATATTACACTGATAAAATCTTAAACACTCTGTTACGACACGCGTAATTTTCTTAAGATATCTCTTATCACAGGGAAGTTCCACTGATAAAGAGTATCATAGAGACCGAAATCTCCAACATTTGCATACACATGTTTCAGTCTTTAGTAAAGTTGATCTCTCAAAGTATTACACGTCTTTACACTGTACGTTCACTTAATGTATGCAATCTTTTAATACTTTATAATACATTTGTTACTTTGATTTTTCCGCGAAGTACTTAAGGTTTCCAACAATATAATCCTAGCTTAAGAATACTTAAAGTCTTACATTGCACGAAAGTTATCGTTAGTAGACTATTACCAAGGAGATTACACGGACTGTGTAGAAGTTATTCTTAATGACTTCTTCAATTAGAACGAGGAAGCTTTGGCCATTACGTTGTTATGTAGATAATACGGTAGATTGTATTACTTTGATATCTCAAACGTTGTAGTTACTCTCGTATATTTAATAGATATTTCAATTTGACATCGAAATTACCGGTGCAATTAATTATTTCGAGAAATCACCGGGTAATTGTAAAGTCTCCTATCGCTCGATGCTATTTTATTTAATGTCCTGTTTTAAGGCAATTACTTTCTAGTGCTCTCTTCCCTTCTTTCGAATCCGTTCTACGTTCCGGATGATTCGTATCCGTAGAGACGACCCGTGGCTGGTCACCGACCCAGCATCCGAAGTTAATCGATAATACGTTTGATTACATCTCTCTTCTAAACCCATCTCTATTATTTTTCCTTTCCCCCAATTATAGAACAAGATTTCATAAAGAATTTCGCACGATATAGAATTTCCAAGAAGTGATTTCACTAATTTAATACTTATTTCACATCAAGATTCAACATTCTACTATTTTAATCTCATCGCAATTAAATTCTGTACAAATAGCCTTAATTCTATAAAAGTCGAAAGACAGAAACGTTCACGGAATGTACACACTTGCTATTTATCAACAAAATTTTCCAGAGGCACGTACGATTAGTTGATGTTTACCTTCGAATTCCGCGTTCGTGGTTTTCCATTGCCATTATTATTTTCAAACTGGTCATACGAGCTAAATAAAGCACGCTATGCGCATATAAAATAAATCAAATGACAAGTGACTTATGCATACGATCCGCGCCATTACAGGACACGTCCTGCTGCACCTTCCTTTTAAAAGCCGGCATACCTAATATCACATTGCATTGGACGGAAGTGTGCACACTGTGCACGCATATTTATAATCTTTAGTTGAGTCTCCCAGCATACCTTCGAGCAGTGTTCGCAATAAAAATCGCAGTATGTAGGGCAGAAATAATACGTGAATAGTTCCCTCAGTGCCTACGGCTAAAACACGTTGGAATTCGTTATTCTCGAACTATCCACGCGTAATGAAAAATGAAGAAAGTATCGACAAGTACCGGCCAATGTAGTAGTACTTTGTATCCAGATATAAATTAATCTCTGAAACAGTCAGGATTTTCCTATCGATAATAAAAATTCTTGATTATTTATGAAATCGTATCGGTATCGTTCATCGATCTCTGGATATAAATAGATACATGATGCGTAATTTAAATGACTACCGTATAACAAAGATTGTAAAGGCGGAGTATACGGTAAAGCAGAAAGAATTTCTTGTGACTCACGCGTATGTTGGTTGAGTTTCGAAGGTTCCTGTTGGGGGAAAGTTATGATCCGAAGGGTGAAGCCCCTTTCTAGCGTGTTGCCATGAGACACCCTCTTTCCCATTTCCCTCAAAATGTTGCATGCCGAGAAGATCAATAATTGCAGCACACGTGTACAAGAAGCCAAGCTTCTTATTTAATATTAACATCTGTACTGCTTTAAAATTGTTCTTCGATGGAGACAGAAATAGCACGTTCTCTGGAGAAGGCAATAAGAGACTAGTAAATTTATGGAAAGAAGAGAATATATTATCTCCAGCGAAGCTAGTCGCTCGAGAACAATTCCGCTATGCATCGAATGTTACAGGAAATTGATTCTTGAGGAAGTGAAACCCTTCCTGGTAGGTTGCCACCAGACAACCTGTATTTCTTCCCGCAAACAATAGTGTACTCTATGCTTCCCCCTTAGTTTTGTAGTTTAAAACTATCGTTAAAAGTAATTCACAAACCGTTCGCCATTTACATGAAATAGCAGCTTATTTGATACCTCGTATATAAGCGTTATATGTATAATTCGTCTGTTTCTTAAATTCACGAAAATAATTCACTATTTTACAAGATCTTTTGCTCTATCTCGATGCAGGCACATCATTGTTTCAGTTCCAACGTTCGCGGATATACCTTATCTACTTAACCCGCCTTAATAAAACACTCTACTCACCTGCGGAATTACCACATTACATTACAATGAAAACGTGGTAAACCAAGCGATTTACTTACAAAGAAGGAGTGTATACAATTCTAAATCTAGAATAGTAAAATAAGTTCCTTAAGAGTCCTCGTACGAGAGAAAGGAAATTAAACTTTCTCGAGGGCAGACAACGTATAATCAAAATATTATACATGCTTATTTCCGACCGCAACGTAACACAATCTCCCGTTGATTTTTCTCGCACATGTCATGTGTCCCACACGTTAACTAATTGCTTTATTTACTGTATTAATATAGTTGAGTCTTAAAACGTTGTATCTTCGTTCTAGATACATGAATGTATACTGTCAGTAGAGACAAACTCAAAAGCATTTTTTAATGCTTGAGTCGTATTACACGACAGCCTTTTGTAACGCGATACCAACGAAGGTGTAGCTTCTCGTCGCATTGTGTCCACTTGAACAAAAGTAGTCAAACAGAAGTTGCGTGTATCGCGTAGCATGTTACATGCGTGGAACATGAGCTTCATTAAGAGAGATGTGTAGAAAGATGCATTATACATTTGTTCCGTATTCTGTGACGTAAAAGAATCTAATTCGCTTCGTATTTATTTCTACCAACATCTCACTTGAGGAAGTCGCGTGCCACTCCGTACTTACAGTGATGACGGTAATGATCTAGTTATGCGAAATAACTTCATTTACTTCAATTACTTAGTTTAATATTCCATTCGAAATTAAATTTATATTCATTTATATTAATTTACATGTAGTACGCTTCGGAAAAACGTGCAAATAACGTCACTGCGACAAAAACGTATGACTCGTGCGGAGTGCAACGCACTTTTAATTTCATTTCGCTTTTACTGATGTAATACATTGTCGGATCACCGTGAAGCGCCTAATTACTTCACGGCTCGTTAATCCAGGCTTCCAGTGAGTTTAGTAATAATGCGGCTGTCAACCGATATGGTAAACAAAATCATTGGCCATACGCGTGGCGAGTTATGAAGTCTTCTTTTTTCTCTTGGCATGAGAAGATGTAATCCTATGGTACAATGGCATCGTACGCTTACCTTTTCTTGGCTTCGTCTGTTACATAATCCCATAGAAGCTTGTAATTTAACTGCTGCTCCGCGGATGCCATCGCACGAATGTGAGAATCCTCGAAGATTCTTTTTTAATTAGTATTCCGATTGTTGAAACGAGTATCACAGTACTCCATCGTCCCTACTCCATTATTAATAAAATTATAATTGGCGTTACTTTTACAAAATTTTTCTTTTCCTTCTCTTATATAAGCAGTGTTTTACGAGGAAAAATTAGAGCCGTGTAACAGAGATACTATCTTACTCTACGTTCAACCGGAATTGATACTTTAAAAATACGTATCTCTGAACGGTATTTATTAATGGTTGATAGGAACAAAATTCTCTTATTAATGGGTTGCCCGTGTACAGGACTAATTAAATGATCATTGCTTTCTACGCCCCTTGAAAATTTTGATCACGGTCAGCCCGATCTCGATACCGATATATGCCGCCGACATAAAGTACATTTAATCCTATAATTGCGATAATGATACCCCGACGCTCGCTCGAAATACAGACGTAGAAAGTTTCGTCCTATTTCAAGGGTCTTTTTCCGTGCTGCCAAGGATAAGATTCTCCGCGGGTGGTGTCAAACTCGTGATAATTTTGAGCACACATTTAGTCCCCTGGGATCGCGGGTTATCAGTAGATAAGCTTACAGAGAAAGTACTTATCGTTGGGTTTGTTAATAACTTTATAATAGAAAGTGAACCCGATACACTTTTTTAGATCGTCTAGTAATATCGACAGAAGCCTTAAAATAATGCAACCTCATATTTTACTCTTTTGATACGACTTTGCTGTCTTCCGATGAAAGCACCACTTGGCAAACCTATCGTGTTACTTATTAATTTTCGTTCAAGTATTCGAAGACATAGATTCCGGAAGTCATTATTATGTACAGAGAAATTGTATATTATGATCGAATTTATTTCATACAAAAATATTGATATATTCGTGTGCGATATATAAGATTTTGTGTCTTATATTTTATGAACTCATTTACCATGGGAATTAATCAGAGAAATTGTGGATTGCTTCGAAGATAACACCAAGATCACAACTCAATGGAGTAATTAAAAATATTGGTATTCTTTTTAATAAACATGAACGTTGATCACACTTTCCACGGTGAAAGGAATAAATGGAAGAAGTGCTCCAGTTTAAGGAAGCAAGGTGTGTAACGGCGGGCCAAATCATTTTTAAAGGGGGCACATAATTTGGGTTATACCTCGAAAAGACTAATTTCCCTTATCGTGAAAGTCGGATGTTTCACAGCACAGGTGATGGTACAAGATATAAAACAAAGTTGAAATGATTAAAGTCCGAGCCAGGTATCTTCCATATCAATGAATGATGAAAGAGGTGTCTTATGTTCGTTTATAACGTTCCATAAAGTACAAGTCCGATTCAATGTAAAAGGCACTGACAAAATGAACGCATGCATAAAAATGAGCGATATAAAATATTACACGTAAAAAACATGATCGTTTCTCTACTTGCTATGCGTCGTTGCGAAACTCGCTAAACCGGAATTCCGGTGGAGTCGGCTGAATTCGGCGTTGACGATATTAAGGACCGAGGAAGGGATTTCGATTTGGAAGAATAGTCGGTTTGTATCCGCTAAATGCCCCTCGCATAACACCTTCAGGCAAATGATCCACTAACTTTCCAACCTCGCGACTTTCGGAACATTCTAAACTCCAATAATAATTAGAATAAACTAGTATGCTTTCAAGTAAGATTCATCGGGTTTTTGTATTCCACATAACTCTCTCTGAGGGTGCAAATTCATCAATCTGTGTAACAGTACCATCGATTAAACATCGATCACCCGTCAATTAAACTTACCAAGCGACGCGTACTTTCCATTGAGCAATTTGTGCCCGCGCGTATTTTCCATACTACTTATCTAATTAGAAGGAAAGTTCTGCTGTATGCATTTAACGAGGATTTGATTTGATTATAATTAGCATCACGTTTATTTGCAATCGTTAAGGAAGGACATCGTGACTGGTTGCATATAAAATATGTACCTTTCATTCCTTATTATATCTGTTTAATGAACCTTTTCCTATGGAGGAGGTTAAAGATCCTCAGCTCTATAGATTTGTCTTTTCGAATGACCACACCTGTTTCAGTCTTCTGGGACAACGGAGGGAAAGGATCATAAATAACAAATAGATCGCGATAAATTATCTACACGTTTGGTCATACTACTAATACCACGGAACCAACAACGGATCGTATATCATTTCACTGATCTACATAGCATTTGTTGTTAGTTTTGCCACGAAGCGTCACTGAATTGAGTTTAGAATAAAATCTCTGAGCCATTCTTGGGATGACTTACGACTGTTTGTTTCCCCGTGGAATTATATTGTACAAGGCACAAGTAAAGTTTAACCATGATTTATGAACGAGAAGTGATATGA
Organism: Nysson spinosus; assembly: GCA_910591585.2. Classification (NCBI taxonomy): domain Eukaryota; kingdom Metazoa; phylum Arthropoda; class Insecta; order Hymenoptera; family Crabronidae; genus Nysson; species Nysson spinosus. The sequence continues at coordinate 6,049,178 of OU342843.1, read as the reverse complement.
TTTACACACGTATGTACTGCGCCACCAAAATCTGAAACCGGTTATAATCGCGTCTGATACTTAACAAAGAAATTTCATGTATTTCATTCAAGATTGCATTAACGCTGACATTAGTATCTTAACCATTCAATTATCCATATTTTTAGAGTATATATCAGAATATCAAGTGACAGGATAATTATTCCGAGTTGATTTGCAGTGGTGGAAAATTAGTATGTAGAGAAACAAGGCGATCGTTCTCGACATAATTTACGGCACTTAAAAAAGATACACCTAATTCTATTCGCACTCTATACTGCAATTTATAGCCAATTACGTTGTTGGGTAATATTATTGGAGTTCGTTTCCCCGCATTGATCGCTAGAGCATTTACTTCCCTATTGCCAAAGGCAGTTTAGAGGACATACCTGTTTCAAACTAGAAAAACACACCGATCGTGGATGAACTCCGTACGGAAGAAGCGTTTTCACTTTCTCGTGATTAACGTCCTACTACGAGAAAATAGTTACCATGGTGATAGGAGATACGTGAAATTCGTCATTTAGACCTATCCTCATCAACCGCAATTGCAGTACCACATTCGTCTAGGATTTCTCTAAATTGATTAAAGAAAATTATGGTGACACGCTTGTAATTTTATATTTTTTATTCGTTAACATTTTGTCATGGTTAATATCCATGTTATTTATGTTACTTTACATAAATAAGGCATTATTCCTCGGTTTTATATTATTCAAAAGAGGACCTGATATTTGGCGATGTTTTATGAATAATACGCAGAAAGGAGAAGGTTCATTTATAAGTCAGATTCTTTTTATAAACCATAGTTGTAATTCCATATTTATTCAGGATTTCAACAAACGACTTATACTTGCTTATTTAGACTTATGCTTCAGTCTACGCGTATCTCCTTATTGCTTTACAAAGTTGTTCCTTCGATGTTTTATTGTATCATACGATTTTGGACACCGCCTTTGTGTTCCGCAACATTCTAAAGTCACATATAGTAAGGAGAACACTCATGATATTAGAAAAAAACCGAAATGAATGAAGAAGCGTTTCACTTTCCCGCGGGACAAGCAGGTACTTCTGATTTACGTACGAACGGAATAACATTCCGCAATGATGGCGCACGTTATTCGCCAGTTTCTATTTCACCGTCGCCGGCGCAGGTTTCCGGCGGATGTACAAGGCCATTGTTTTTTTACCGCGGTGGCGTGCAGGCGTCGTGGAGTAACGAGCTGCGTAAAGGCATATTTTATTTCACTCATGCGGCATTCGCATCGAATGCCGACAAGCGAGCTTTTTTTTCGGGGTACCGTTTTTTCCGCGACGTCTCTGATTTACGTGTCCTCACGTACACCCACGTGACATTCTTCGAACGCACGCATAAGAATTCCATCTTCAAGGTCCTCCTTCTGGTTAAATGTTTTCTTCTCTTATTCCGTGTATTTCGTAACGTCGTAGCATTCCTTCAAACACGCGAACCTTATTCGTCGTTTATCCTAACGATAAGCTATAATGTCTTATAATAATACCAGTTTATTGTCGATATATATGATTATGATAGCTCTTTCTCACATTCTAACGGACCCCGCGCATATCGTGATCCTTTAATTTCTTCGCACGATTATTTCATACCGTGTATTATTATCTCCAATAATACTGTTATTTAAACTCTATGTAATTCCACGCTCGACATATATGATTTGATTATCTGATTAATACCGGATGAGCATTTCTTATCCATTTAAATATCTCTCTTCTAATCTGAGCTCCGTAATCCTTGACAAACGGGATTAGACGAAAACTTGTTACATGTTTACGTGCAAACATCCACGTACTGACAAATGGGAAAACCCGGAATAAATTTGGGGCATAAGGTGAAAATATGTTTTAAACGCCCCTCAGGAAAATCCAGGTAAACTCATAAACGGAGGAACACATATTTATCGGGATCCCTTTGTTCGAGGTACAGTATACAAGTCCAAGTAAAACAATAGATATTTTCGTTTGGAGATTTGCATACTCAGAAACCCGTTGTAAACAAAAATTATTAGTAATCTCGTTCCGAGCAACGTAGAGGATATTTAGATTCAGAATTTTCATGTTCTCCTTGACCTCCGGGAAGCTTTAATTCCTCCGCCATTATGTTCTTGACCTCTCGAGTCAAGTAAATGAAAAACAACCCCTGCAACCACTTAGCGTAATATTGCGGTAATCGCATCAATTACTTTGAACTAAATGCCTACATTTACATCCCGATCTCTTCATCCGGTTATGTGATTTTACAACATACTTAACACTATTGAACGCGAGGCGTTTATACGACTACGTTAGTTGCCAACGATCTTCAGCTATAATCTGCTACCAATAAAATGCATCTATATAATGCACTCTTAACAAACTCATTTAGAACATGATAAGCATAATGCAATATTTGAATGAGTCATAAATAAGTTCCGTTCGTCCAGGAGCAAAAAGTTTTTAATAATGACGGCGAATATATATTAAATTAATGTACACTGTAGTTCATTTTATTAACGATTAAACTTTATTAAAAATCGGAACTTATTTAAGACTCAACTCAATAGTTCCAATATATTGTTTTCTTAAGCTTCAAAGATCAAAAAATTCTTTAGTAGACCACAGCTCATAAGCCAATCATTACTATCTTATATTAATTACTAGTTTGTGTCAGCTTCTCAAACCAAGGTGCAATCATTGCTAGCTCCAATTGCAGAGTGTACTGCCATTATTACTTTATGCTCTCGATTCTACCTCAGATGATTATTTTGAATCGACGAAACCATAGTGTCCCGCGTATCTACGTACCGTTAATACCCGGGTTATCCAGGGTGAATTCGATCGGACGTCAATCGTCGTAGACGCTTGCAGCGAACGATTATACACCCGGTAACGGTACAAACTGCAGCGCATGGTGCATTTACGATAACCAAGCGAAACCAAGCCGCAACGTCTTCGTAGATACCTATCCAGGTAGAGATATAGCTGGTATTTTGTGACCTGGAACGGAACGACGATCCTGTGTACGTGCACGTACACAATTTTATGCAGGGTGTGGCGAAAATTCCGGAAATAGGTCGATATATCGAAGTAATCTTATATAGCATATAAATCGAAGTACAGTAGTCTTTTATAGAAACTCTTGTTTGTGCGAAACCCAATTTGAGACTTTCATTTAATCTTAATACAAAACATTTCTTTTATTGGTATTATATCTGCAATTATAGTTGATCGTTAACCGATCTTGTTATCGTATGCTAGAATCATATGTTGAACGAGTATGTTGAGATAGGACGCCATTCGCAATCTTTCCATCGACGGGATGAACGTCTAATTATTCGATTAACGTGTTACGAAAACAAATTATGTTATAAAGTTTACTTATCTAATAATATCAAATTGGTTTTATCGCAGTTATTGGGTTATGTCTTATTTACTTTCTTCCATTTGGTTACGTTATTATTTTTTTAGAATAACTGTATGGTATCGTTCTTCGCTGTACTCTGAATATGAACATGAGGAACTTTATACATATACAATATAGTATATATATATACAACATCTGCATTCATGTCATAAGTGCATAGCTATGCATCTGATGCACACTGCGGAGGCAGTTGAAATTACTAAGAACGAAATACTTCCCAAGGAAGATGCCTTTATTAGACGTACACCTCTTAGAGTACTCTCGAGTAATGAGAAAGGTACAGGATTAAGGGTAAAGCGCATGCGCAACATGCTTTGAACATTGAATCTACTATCCGTATAATATTAGTAATAATAGTGTTCCTGTAGAGTCATAATATTTCCTAAACCAATTACTCTCGTAATATACGAATGTTGTTATTGATATCGAAGCATAATAAACTTACATAATTTTCTAATAATATTTTTAGTTATCCTACGCAAATAACATTTCCGTATCGAAAGCCCACTTCGTCGCGTACCAATGTATAATGAGCATGGTATGCGTCTGAGGTGGAGAACTAAGAATATTATTTTAGTGTGATTTAATAATATTCAATGCGTTTCAGTGTATTCCATTTAACCTGAATAATATAAATTATGTAATAATACGCACGCATTCCAAAGGATACGAGAACAGATTGTGAGATCTATAACTTTGTTATTTAATGAAATCAAGACGGCAATTCATATTTCCATTTTTCATATCTGTTAAACATAAAATTTGTTAACCATTTGGTAGTTTTCTCGAGATAGTAACTTATCATTGTAATAAAGTAGTTTTATATCGAGCTGCAATATTAAAGGTAGACATTAACAGCGAAGATGCACCACTCACGTTTGGTTCATCATGCACTTCCGGCGTCACGGTCGTCCGCATATTCTTCGCGAAATTCTCTGGAAAGGTCGTACGAGCTGTAAATTACGCGTTGATGCACATCCTTGGCTCTTTCCTTGTCTTTTTACGACGCACAAACGTAAAACACACCGAAAGAAATATAAACCCCCATTCACTCGCTGGCATGAAAATATCTTTTAACGCTCATCCGCTATTCATTCCTGAACACTCCTTTATACGAATGCAAATACCACCTTCCAGTTCGGTTAATTTGCATTTACGGCACGTCGAAACGCGCTGAGGTTACTTTAGTCTTCGTCTTCCTTTAGTTTTTTTTGCTAGGGACTTTTAGCCAGCGAATTACGTAAATCACGCGTATACGTAAACGTGGACATTCACGAATTTATTTGTACATTTCATATTAACGGGTTTATCAATGTGATTACAGCTGTACTGGAAACAGTACTCCTCCGTAAATTAGCTTAACTTCGCGTGCAAAGTTTCGCGTGCAATTTAAGGAGTAACTTAATACGCGATTTCGAGAGGAGGAAGGTAAATTAAATGGGAAAGCACCTGCTCGGAATCGGAAGATCCGGTGTTCGAATCCCGGTCCAGCAACTCGTGTGCCGTTCTCTTTCACCAATAACTACGTTAATAGTACTCTATGCTGTTCACGCTGCGCAATTATAATTAATTATTTCCTCTTCTTATCGTGTTATAAATTAATCAACATAGTACCTGGATTTCGATGTCAATACCTTTACTATGCCGAGATATTATATAATTAGTAGATGTTTACTCGCTGTCCAACGTAGGAGAATATATTTTTTATATCCACGAACCATACTCAGTTAAATCTAACACGCGACGTAACTTTTCAGTACTCACTGCCTTACATAATGTTCATGTCTAATAATTCTGATTACTTAATACGCAAAATATCCTTATACAGAAGTGATATACATAAATGGATGGAGTCCTGGAATAGACGAGAAAGGTTGTTTTCAATTGGCTGTTGTAATCTGGCGAGCAATTAGTGCATATCTGTCGTTGGCTGCCGAGTGCGCGGGTATAGATTTTTTCGCACGATCCTTCTTTAATGGATGCAAGTGTACAGTAGGTGACTGCACATAACTGCATAACTCTCATTCGCTCACTGGCTGTATATTGGTTCGCACATATCTCTAGTTTCTGGGCGTGCATCGGTACGATGTGTACGTGCCTAGTTGTCCTTTATTAGAGAACTAGTGTTAGAGTGCATATTCGCGACATATTTCTCGTTCACACTTTGCCGGAGAGAGTTCCATGTCACGATTCTCTCACGCCTGCTGCGCCCCTATTTCGAGTACCTTCACAACACACGTGAACAGTATTTCAATGATTTAAATGCATTGCATTATTTAAGATAGTAAACAAAATCAATTCTTATTGATTACGTTAGAAATTATACGTATTAATTTCTAGTACAGATCCTACACTCTATATGCTAATCTATCACTCCATATATTAATGTAAAGTATTTTACACAGTTTCGCTACTAAATTACAACAAGGTTCAACGAAGTAAGATAAATAGTTGGTTCATTCGTGATTGAAAAAATCGTATTTTATTGGTTGGAAATCTCAGACTGATTTCGAGCGAGTCTTAATGCAGATATTTATTAGAAATCACCATAACGTCTCCGAATATTTAAATATAATTATGTTCAAGTAACGATTGGATTAATTAAGTAGTTATCTTATTTTACCAGTGGTTGACACGAATTAATTCTGTATCAATTTATACTAACGAGCGAATGATATTCTAGCAAATCATATCGTTACTCGATTTCAATCGAAATAATATTTCATTTAATGTCTTAACGATATCTATGGAAAGATTTTATAAATAAATTCTAATAAGCTTATTGAAACCCGGCTTCCGACAGTCAACGTAGAAAAACAGTTTATCCGGAATAATCTACTTTCATCTTTGCGAGTTCAAGAATTTGTTATCTGCAATTTTACTGTTACCCCTGCCACGTGACTCTGATCCTAATCAAAGAAATATGTTGCAGTAACGAGTTTGAAGAAAATTGAATTTAATTGAACTCAGGTGTCTCGTGTCACCGATGTAACGAGTATTCTTTCTCGGCGATTTAATTGGAATATTATATATGCATAGATTCATAGTCAGATGTCATAGGATTTCGAGATATTTCCGAGTTAATGGGGAAGTATGTTTGACCGGTTTACTTTTCCGTTGGTAATGGAAGTGTAGGTACCGGTTTGGAAATTTATTCGATTGCATTCAGCGCGTGCACATCGATTTCTTCTAAATGATCCTCTTTAGGGTGACTTTCCACGTCCTCGTGATGCCTCCTGAAAAGTGTAAAGAGCATAACTCGGTCGAATAAGTCGAGCGTCCCCGTTTCTAGTTTCCCGGGAGAATGTTTCGTAGGAATTACCACCGAATAACATTATCCACGCTACTATAAATCAATATACCTGGACGCGAACATTCTGTATATATGTATGTACATATATATATAAAGAAAAAAAAGGAGCTCGATAGTTGTTCTAACGATGGGAATCCTCGAGTAGAAAACGGTACGTTTACCGATACATTGAACGTGTATACGTTCGTGAATCCGAAGAAAGAGAAAATCGAAGATTTATAAGGAAGTATGATATCGATGTAATTGGATGTGACTTTAATGAGATTAGAAATGCGGGATTCAATTCGGTACTAGAAAATATAGGTAACCAGCGGCACGCGCGTGCACAACAAGCATTTCTATAGTATCCTAAGTCACGACAATGCGCAGCTGCGCCAAGATTATCTTTGTCTTCGTTAAAAACATTGTATTTCTACGAGTGCATGTCGTCGACCTCCATGTAACGTAATCATATTGTCACGGATTAACTCTTTATCCATTATTTATTCCACTTACCTCTATCCCCTATGTTTTTTATCCCGTTTCCACCATCCGCAATTCTTTGCTATGTTTACGGATCAACACCCGGAAATAGAGTATTAAAGTGTGTGGATAGGAAGGTCAATTAGTAAAAGAAGTAATTATGCATATAATATGTAACAGTAACTATTGATTGTGCTTAATTGCATCTTTTATAGTAGTATAGTATATTGAGACTTGTGCATATCGGTAATTAACATCTTGTTAATGTTGAACTTTTACTGGCACGGAGTTCGAAAGTTATCTTCGTGTGACAATGGTGCAAATGAAAATGAAGTTGCAACTCTTTCCCTCGCAAATATTGTAGTTGTATGAATAGGTAACCCAAATACGTCGTTTAACACTCGTTTAGCGCATTCATCGTTGCCAATTATCATGATACGCAACTCTGAGTTGGAGATTCTCTAACGACTGAAAATCATTTTCCAGCACATCATAATTTCATGCTACTACTATTTTTATTAATTGCAATAAAACATCGAGATGTGATATTCATCGATCAAATAATAGGTTGGGATCAGCCGGGTATATGTACTGAGCATTAGTACAATACAAGCATAATACAGGATAACGAAGTCAAAATTAAGATGATTATAATAAACGATATCGAAAGTGCATCAATAATGTTCTCGAAAGGACCCCTTAATTTCTTACACCGAGATCTTCGAATTCGTGGCAAACTACACGTCTATTACGTTAAATTACAAACTCCGATTTGGAAAGTAACGGTATTAAAGGGTCAGCCGATCGACCTCGTCGATGCATAATTTCAATTTGCTTCGTGCCGATTCCAGGTGATGATTTTCACCGGAACACCGATCAGTAATCAGGTTTTACATTTCCTCGGGTGTTTATCGACGGCTCGTTTGGGAATTGAGTTCGATCCGCTACGATCGAGTTCCCAATCGGTGGTTTCGTTTTTTACGATAATTAAGCGTTTCCTGTTTCGTGGATCTTTCTTTTTTTTTAGCTCGCGATGAATCGATCACACCGTTAGCGACGACAATCGCGCAGTTGCATTGCCTGCGAAAATGCAGTTGACACACTGGCTCAGTTTTACAGGCGCACGTGCGTATCGTATATTCACGATTCGTATCGAATGGCATATTTCGAGGTATCAAAATTCGAATCTTCATATCGGTCGGTTCTTCTGTTTATTAATTTTCAATCGACGTCGTAGAGTAATGGGAAGTGTTTCGCAGTAACAATTTACGTCATCGTAAATACACCTATTACTTTATCATCGTATCGAGAATGGAAAGTCAATGGTAGTATCAGTAACTTTCGGTCATAAAACGTTAATGTAAATTCACGTATTTTTCTGAAAGTAACGACGCCGGAGTTCATCGTAACGACGTACAAGAAACGTGCGCTTAGAAAATGCGTTTGGCACACTGACTTGGATTTACGCGCCATCGCACGTGGCCAACTGCCTGGAAATATCTTTCGCCGTTATTTCGGAAGCATTTCGCACGAAATAATGTACAATCATCTTATATTGAATGATAAGATTAGCATTGGTAAACAATGGCTCGTTGAGGCACTACAAAATATCAGTGTCGATTGGTATCTTTGAAAATATATACACGTAAGTCTACGAACCACGGAAATGGGTGGAAATTTTATATAAATATTCAATTCTATGATCCGATATATGATTGAATATATTCAATAATAATTTATATTAAAGACTTTAGGCCTTCGCGATCGATATTGGTAATAATTTATATTATTTATAATGCAATTTTTGTAATGTTCTTAATGAGAACAATTTCGCCACAATTTTTAACGTAGAATGTACATTGTACTACCGCTCAGAATTATTCGAATGGCATGGCTTTTGCAGTTTTCTCTTCAATTGTTGCTGCCTGAATTACCAGAAGAACGCTAATTAAAAAGAAAATAATGATATTATAGTGGATATGAATGCAAATCCATTTTTTATAACCGAAACCTACAAAGTTCTTAAACTCTGTCGTCGTACGACTAATTTTGAGCGGTAATGTATATCATATTTATGATATCTAAAAGAAAGCAGCACATTGGTAGAAATCAAAATAATATGATTTATTTGATGTCGTGCATATATGCACAATCATATAATGTTCTTTTTTTCGTAAATACCCGTTTACTTCCGGTTGCAGTAAACTGTTGATGTATGTAAAATATCGAGTCAACAGATCGGGAAGAATTTGCCGCAAGTTCTTTCCGCGTAAGTATACAAGGTGAGTCGAAAGCAACCGATACGAAAGTCTTTTTTCCTTCCCGCTGTTTCGCCGTTAAGTTTCACAGTAATGTGAAATTTTCCACCGCAATGTGCTCAGCAGTAAACTATTTTATTGCAAGATTATCAGTTTTGGAAATGAAAAATCTCGGTGTTATATCGAAGCAACTTATCGAAGAGTATAGATAGCTTGTAGAAATTATATGATCAGAAAGCGAGGGAATGCACGTCTGAAGATTGATCTTGGTAAAATTCGTGTTATCGTTTCATGTAAATTATATTCATCTCATATTTACGTCTTTAGTTATTAAGGTTCCTGGCGTATCCTAGCTGTTTATCAGTTTGGATTCTTGACCATATCTTTATTGCTTTCAACTTGCCGCGCCAGTATTAAAACTTTTGCAATATCAAAAATAGGTTTTCGCGAAAAATAGTTTTTGATGCAGTTTCGTAAAGATTTATATGACAAAATAATGAAATAAAACAAGCTCCTTTTTACAGATTTTATTAAAAATATATTGGTAACATAAAAATGTATACATTATGGATATACATATTTGATTCGAGTTTTAGTAATATTCGCATTGTCGGTCACAAAATCGTTAGACATGATTTATTCCACTTTCAAAATACGCCAGTCATATACATCATAAACATACACAAATGTACGTGAATGTTGTATAACAAATGAACGTAGACAGTAATCAGACGATGAATAATGGAAGATTCTAATCAACAATGGTGTCATGGTATAAATTGGACCACAGAAGCATCGTGTCATCTCGTGTAAACATACGTGTGAAAGATAGAAATTCTTTCTCGTTTCGTAGGCGTCCTAGTCGTGGTAACTGATTTATTCATGAATTCATCTAGAATGAAATCCGTCGTTCTCACGGAGTGGTAATTATACCGGTGTATCAGACTCCTTTTATTCTGCATGATGCGCAGGATACAACTTCCGGAGAAGTTATAATTCCCAATGGAACGACATGGTATCCTGAAAAAGCGAGCGGTAAAACTCTCGAAAAATTCGTGTAAAAAGTTTGAAAGTACCAGGCACAGAAAGGGAGGAGTTTCGTTCCCGAGTTCGTATGCCGTCGTATTAGTAACAACTACGAGACAACTTTTCCTTAATTAAAATACAAGAAAGTATGTAATAGTCTATTGAATCTCGCGAAGACAATTGTCCCTAATTAAAATGTGGGAAAGTTGATCTTGTATCTTAACATTTTTCTTCAAAAAAACAAAAATCATTTGAATATTGACTTTGATCTTACTCACCGCGATACGTAGATAGGACGAGAATAAGATCGCCGGTGAAATTCAACTAACAAGACATTCGTTCGATTAAAGCGTACATCGATTGTTTGATAGAGAGTGAAATTCGATCAGATTTAATAAATCTCTTACGAAACATCGAACAATTTCACGTATATGGAACGTAGAATAATTAATCGAGCATTCCTCCAGGTAGGATAACATACTGGAATCAAGCATGCGAATATTAGGATTTTTCAAGAAGGCCACGATAAATCAGCCGAGAACTATAATATTGATAATCTACATCCGCCTTTGAAATGATCTGATAACTAATCACACGATCCTTACGACTTTCGAAATCTATATCACGGGTCATTCTCAAAACGATCGAACGAAATGATTTATGTTCGATTAGCAAGCGAATTTCACCTTACGGCAGGAAGTCAGTCGTGCTCTCTAAACGTGCGCGGCATGCTTTTTTCCGCGTTATCCACCGATATGGAGAATTCGCATTTACCGCGACAGTTTTCTATGCCAGCAGTAAAACGATTTTCTTCATCGGCCTTGTATCATTTCGTCATGGCTTGCCGATCATTTTCACGCAGGCGTATTGCACGCACGATATGTTTCGCGCTCGGGAAAAAAACGATTATCTCCTATGCGAGAGAATATCGTGCACTACCTACTCGAGGAAAAACAATGACGATCAGGTATTTATATCGCGCGGCTGATAATCATTCAGGTCAAAGCCGAAGTAACGTGAATAACAACTATGTACTTTGCAACGAGGATATATCATTTCTCGACAAACACTCGAGTTCCATCCTTCCCGTAGAATATACGAAAACAAATGAGGATCATTTTATAGGACATACATTTCGATAACACAAGACGCACGATAATTTCCTTTACTACTTTAATCAGAAATTACATTGTAAATTGTACACGGTGGGTGGTATGGCTATAAGGAAATTACTCGTAATACCGAGAGATATATTTCTGTGGTGGCAGAAGGAAATGTATAAAAAAGGGTGATTGTTACGTATCATTTGTTATCCGTGTTAAGAGGTGACGTCAAGTGAGTGGTGTCAATTTATCCGCGAACTATAGATACATTTTATTATATTATCGATGGCCATCATGCGATATAAATACATAAATTGATTCCATGGTATGTGTGAGCTTACTGACAGCTGAGTTTTTCACGAGATATGACACCTGACCCTTAACAGTACAGGTAATACAACAGTTAATGCCCAGAGACTTTTGCAAGACGAAATCCTTCTCGCGGTTTATTGATGGGATGCTGTACTCGTACCGTGATTGATCGTACATTGATCACCGCATCGATAAAATGCGGGTATTATGTATACAAAGAAAGCGTGGGAAAAATCCATAGAAAGTCAACGCTGGTCCATGGTTAACATTTGATAACTGTATTTTGAAATATTTGGAAAAATCATATTCCAGCTTGTCCGAGTTTCTTAATAACAGCTCTGTCTTCCGCGATACTTTCATGGTTCCAAGTGGCGAAGTAAAATTCCTGATTTTCACAGGTGTTTTATATTCAGAGTATTAATGACGAAGAAGCCAACGGAAGGACAATCTCAATATTATTACAGGAGAGGAAGTGAAAGTAAATTCGAACGATGTAATTATCGAGGGCAGGCTCGGACTTGAATTATTTGCGTGTAATTGTTCGATTCTATTAGAATCCGGGGTATTAAAATCGCTATTTTATCGCGGGACAATTACTTGACTTTCACGAGAATATAATTATGAATCTGGGTTAGAAAATTGTATTCTCTTAATTGGAAAACGATTTCATAATTATCGAGGATATGTCCATTATCATTATACTATTCGTTCGCGTTCAAAGACACCTTTGTATTTCTTTCTTTTCGAACGTTTTATTCTAACAGATTGAGTCGTTTGTTGGTAAGAACGATCGAGAGGTGCCACTGATAAAAAGGCAATGTTATGTCGATCGTGCTCGCACTATTTCGTGGTTGACTATTGATTCCTTGTGTCTGAAATACAAGTAGTAGTGGAGGGCTGGAAAGCGTTGTGGTTAAAAAGTAACCAATGGATAAACTCTCGCCGATTGAGTTTCCTTCGCTTGCAATGGCTACAGGGTACTCCACCACTCTCGTAACTTCCGTTTTGTGCAACGGAATTGCGTGCACGTTTCGTGCCATTCGAACTCACCTTCGTGTCCTGAAATGACTGGAATCATGTTTGGGATAATATCATTGGATATTATTTCTACTTGCTACATCGACTCGATGAGTTAAGGAACCACTGTGACTGCTAATGGATAAAACACTTGATATACTTTGTCATTTAAAATTGATTATCATGGAAATACGAAACTTGCACGATTCAAGGATTATTGCTTGTAAAACATGATACAGGAAGTGTTCTTTTTTCTTCTACTGATTTACTGGATGGTGATAGCAATATGTTGCCAATAGGGAACAAATCGATTTGAATGATTTCACGTAAGAAAGTTCAAAGTCCTTTCACAGTATTTCTGCGGTTCGACGAAACGTTAAGTGTTCACGATGTGGCTGGTTTAATACCCACTGGATCGTTAAAATAGATCCAGTGCCAGGGCTTGTGTCATGATTAACTGATTTATCCTGTCCAAACACCGAGTAGGAGTCTCGTCCAGGTACTTCGAAAGAATTTTCTATCAAATAACAGAGGTGATGTAATAAATTGCAGTGACGGAAGTGAATGCGGGACTTGGTTGACTTCTGGACAAGACACGAAGTGACTCATGCCACCTTCCCCATGTGGGTAGCGTTGTCATGCGACTAAATCCAATATCGACCCAAAAAGAACGATCCTTAGATCCTTAGACTTTATTACCTGGATCAATAATTTCGTAGAATTTCGAAAGACGATCCAAACACTCGCGTCTCACGTTGATTCGAATCGCAGTTTCTCACCGAGTACTTCGGGAAGTGAAATACGAGAGAATAGATGCGGACAAGTCGTGCCAACCCACGTAATGAAAGACAAAGGGCAGTAATCGAGGTTAAACCTCCATTGAATGAGTACAGAAAGGTCGAGTTATGGTAGACCTGTATCCAACTTTAATAATACCACTCACGCTATAAGAGGAGTGGGCGTCCAGTGAATTGATTGTGCGTTCAATATAACACGTTATTGATTCGTCTTAATTACTACGTGCATACCTCCATTGAAATCGAAAGGCTGGTTACCTGCGCAGCCAATAGAAAAGCTCAATGGTGTGATTCTAATATCTATTATGACTAACACTTTCGTTTACAAAGGTTAGTCGTACATATTGTCCCGTTTCATAATATCTTGGAATATTATGGAGTACTTGTTTTTTTTCGGAATGGTCAGTTACCTCTAGTTTACTGCAATGGTGTTTACCTAAACGAGTTATTTGTGCGATTATGACTCAAAGGTATAAGCTGAATCAATCGAGTCAGTTTATTTAATGTTTCATCTCGGGGAGCAGTGATTTATGATTGCACCTGGATGATTACTTAATAACATGATCGTTATTGAATAGCATCCTTGTTGTCTCTTGAAGATACTGTGAACTGAGATCATAAGTCTGCAAAATACATGACTCATATATGTATAAATTTGCATAGTTTGGATTAAAGCAAATTTAATTCAACATTCATTTCTAACGTACTACGTAAATTAATTATTCCAATGCTGACTGAAAACCAAATTGATATCACTACTCATTAATTCATAGAACTTACATATTAGTGAAAATGTTTTAACAGAAAGTATTTCACCGCTAAACAATGTGTTTAGTGTCTGTAATTAAACTGCGAAAGCCATCAACAAAGCGAAAGTAATTTGCTGGTTGCTCTACCAAATTAACATCCCCGGAAGATTTAGGTGCGAAAATAGGAAACAATGAGGAGTAATAAAGAATGATGTACGACACCGTAGAAGAACATTTTGGTAGATCTAAATGATTAAAAACGAAAAAAGATCGATGGCGTCTCTTAAGTACCACCTTGGTCGCAACCAGGAAAACCGGAAGTAAAGTATTCTAGTCGCTTATCCCAAATGAAGTCCACTATTATTGAATTAGTGCACTTAATAAAGAAGCAGTGAAGTAATTGCTTATTAAAAATATTAGTGAGCGGATTAAAACTATCTGCAGTTCGATTTGCGACTAATCCATACGAATTTTGCTTTAAATACTATATATTATAATAAATACTAAGTCAGCATGACAATTAATTATTGAACACATCTTAATCTTCGACTTTATTAAGATCGTTTTATTCGTTGGAAATGCGATGTAACTTATATCCGACTGATGGATGACACGTTACATAGCCGGAGGATTTAGATGCGAAGAACGAAACAATGAAGAACAATCAGGAAGGAGGAAGAACAATGTCGACTTTCCAGAGGTTAGCCTCCAGCTGAATCGTGATAGATCGAGACAAAGGGTGGTCCGTAATGTCCATTAGTTCGTGTTCCTTCTACCTACTAATTAATGTACTAATCCTGCGCGAAACGGTGCTTCTTTTTTTATTCGCGGTAATGCAAGTAAAACGAATGGCCCCAAGGGACGGATATGAATTCCTGCAGCATGTCGTTTTCCTCGGTTTTAGATCGTTATCGTCACGGCAGTCTAATATTTTAGAAATAACTTTAACGAGTTAACAATCTCGGGTGTACCTATTTTTGCAACATCCATGTCACGCACGTATTGAGAAATATCTGCGAGGCATGTAAACCTCTTTAACCAGGGTCACTTTCCAACAAGGCACTCGACTCTGTATTTTGCAATATATGATGTTCCTACACTTGCTTCGAGACTTTACTTAGTGATTGTTTTAACAGATTGCTTTTATATTTGGGAAGTCGTTCATGTTTGTGTGTTCACGTTAATTCTTAACGGAATGCATTTCATGCTGCACTTTTCATGATAACTGCCGCGTAGTATATTTTATATGAATATCTTTTTCACGTTCGTATTATACTCATCCGTAAAAATGATAGCGTCAATTGACAATGAACATCAATATGAAACTACATAGAAGAGTTAATAAAAATTATCACGAGTTTCACAACCTCCATCTAACATCTTAGATAGTTCTTATGACCAGCCTAAAATATTCAAGTTTTCATGCATATATTCCATTGTTATTTATATTCTAATTTATGAGGTACCAACAACGGATGCCAGATGTGATCACATAAATATAATATACAAATGAAATAAGTTGTTCAGTTTGTGTTACTCGTATCTTCAACCGTTTTATTGTATTAATATATAATATTACAAGGTATTTTCAAGTACACGGTGAAACAAAAGAAATAAGAATAAACTTGGAAAATGTTAATAAGCTCCAAAGGGGGTAGGTTCGCTATTGTTCTTCATTGTCGCCAGCCCAAATTTGGTCTGGTCAAATCCGCATGGAAAAAAATAGAGGCGATCGTGCGAAACGTCACGTCAATTGTGTAAGAAATTTGCATTCCACAGCGGAGTCAGGGAGTAATCACGGCAATAAGGTCGTAAATAACGGTAAACCTCGGGGCCCTGTATTGTAACCGAGCATCTGGTGGTCCGAGGAAAGACAAGAGGGCTCGATCGGCATACCTTCGTCGTCACCTCTCGCTGGTCCTAGCAAAGACACGTCGTGCAATTATCGTTGGGATTTTCTTGCCTTCGGCACCGGATTAGCCTGGCCCGGTACAATTAGGATTTAAGCTTACCGCGCGTAAAACCTTAGGGCGTTACGGAAGTTTCCTCGGAGGTTGACCCCCTTCGGGCTCCTGTCCTTCCGCCCCCATTTTTACTTTCAAATCTATGTTTATGCCAGGTTTCTGGCACCGAGGTGACTCTCCATTTTTCCGGTGTTAGTGCGCGTGACGGTGTTTAGACGCCGTCTGATTACCCGCCAATAAAAATGTCTACAGTACGATCGTCACTGGCTACGAGTGATATACGAAGTCTGCTTGAAGTCTGCTTGAGGTCTGCTTAAAGTCGAGTGCAGGTGTATCTGTTTCCCTTTTTCTATATGCCTGTACCCTTGATGGAAGCCCACGAATTTTATGGCCCTTCCAGCTTCGTGGAATATGTTCGAAGTCAGCCTTAAGCTCGCCATTGTAATATTGGATTTTCTTCCTCGGCTCATTTTAAGGTACATTTCTCCATAATCTCTTGATTGGTGCAGGATTTCTTCTATAATAAATTGATTTTAAGTTGGACTTAATACATTAGTGAATGGCTGGATACAGGGTTTAAATCCATTCATCGATCTATGTGATTGATACGTACAATGATATATTTATTGTCTACGTGCGAATATTCTCTAATATTATTAAATGCGTACAAATGTAACGTTACTTACCCAGATTTAGGTTGGTGTTATAAAGCGCTGTTCCTTCCCCAAAAGCAAAGTATTTAAGATCTATTGTCTGCCGCAGATAATTCGAGATTGTAATGTTCTCCGGAGTGTCCTTATACGTGGAACAAAGGTACGCAGCAAAGATATTTGTGTCCTCGGACCAAGCTGTGGACAGATGATAACGAAAATTCATTTTCTTCGAAAGGCTCTCTTTATCCTTCTCAAGATTCTTTGTCTTATGGCGCAGCCCCTTCTCTTTCGTGAAAGGAATGTAAATAGTTGAAAGCAAAAAGAAACAGATATAATCAAAGTAGAAAATCTGCATACGCAGCAACACTTCACGTATATAGCCTTCCATTACACATTAAGTTTAATTACATAAGGACTGGTATTTACTTTAATTGAGGGAAACATGCAATTTTTAGTAGCACGTTCATCCTCTCTGCTTTCCTACATGGCTGAATAATGAGTTAAGTCAAGCCCATTGTCTCATAACTTAATTCTCATGGAATTCAACTAGCATAATATTCGTATCTGCCCTGTTCCGTGAAAAAAAAAGAATAATCTTCCCCGGGAGTTTTAAGGATGTGAAACTAGCCATGCAGTATTTATCGGCAGGACGGTAATTTTCACGTAACAAGCTACGCTTCGTGCATAGACGGGCGCCAGCAGAAGTTATTATCCACACACGAACGATCGAGAGAACGAGCGTGGAAGGACGCGAAGAATAGTCCTGAAGTTGTAATTATATCGGCGGTGTCTCCTTATAAAATAGTCCAAGTCCATTCTTCGACGTTGTGTCCCCGATACTATCATTGTGCAGTATAACTGCATCGTGAAATGCACGTATGTCTTTGCCCAGAGTAACGATAAGCCGTGGACGTTTCAATAGAATTACGCACGCGTGACGTGTTCCGTTTCTAAGCCACTGTCTCTCTCCCCCTCTGTACGGTTGGTTACATCAATCAAAAAACCGCATGCCAGCTCATTGCCTCGTTCATTACGCTTAAGGTAGATCCCCGTATAGCAAGGGATCTTGCCTTCTCTTTATTACCGTAATGCACCCTGCTAATTGAATTCGCGATGTGCTGTATTACATCTCTATCTACTCCCCTTCAGCTTCCGGAAATTAATCGACTTCCATCGAGATGAATATCGTGCAAGGCTCTGTGTGTAGTTTGATTGATCACTGAATACCTACGTATTGATAGATTGCATCATCTTATCGGAATCGCATTAAGTTTGATTATTTTCAACTTGTTCTCTGCACTTTCGCTTGCACTGTTCTATAGCTGTCGAACATATTCAACCGGGAAATATACAGATTGGTTAAATCAGGTAGATGACTGTAATCTCGAAATAATAGTCCTTTGCTTTCTTATTTAATACAGCGATGTTATATTAGATCATAATTGACGAAGCTCATTTAGAAACCGGTTTAATAGGATCCCAGTAGTATTGTGGGAAATCGACCGGCTACTGGATGTAATAAAAAGAACGGGGCGCTTCAATTAAATCGTGAGAGTCGCACTCGTATTTCGCCATACACAATCGTGGACTGTTTTGATGAGGGATTCTTGTAACTTGAAGAGATTTTCTCCGTGTTCGCGAAGGTCGAGTTTACGTGGAAAGAATTCCGAGAGTATCCGCGTACCGAGGCTTTTCCTGCTCCGTTGAACTATGCTCGAATAGTACACGATTTGAGGTGTGTGTGTGAAAATAAACAATAATAACCAGGGCACTGAGAGCCCGCGGGATTTACGGTGTGAGCATATCCAAGAGAAACGTACCTGGAATCCAGATGTATGGATATGGATCTATATATGTATACATATACATCCCCCGAATACTTTATGCATCGTCCGGCACAATGATGGGAACGAAGCTTACTTAGCTCTCGGTGTACTGAAGAAGCCAGTTCACTTGCGCCACTGGCAATTCCTCACAGTTTCAATTTAACTGAAGAATGAAAAGATTTCGACCGGATTGCCGTGTTGCAGTATATCAAAGCATTCTTCTCCTAAAGTATGTCTGAATAGTAATTTCTTTCTAAACGTGACTACTATTTTCTCCGATTCAAGGAAGAATCTCGATTAAACTTAAACTTAACAGAACGTGCAAATACGATGTTGGTTTCTTGCTAGCGCTGAAAGCTGATCGAACCCTGCATTTCTCAGTGAATTGGTAAAGGTGAAACTCTTGCTTCCTCGTGTTACACGTACACATTATTGCTGATTGAATTCAGTGAAAATAGGTGGAAGATCAGGGTCGTTTTCGAAAGAAAAATAACTGGAACATTGAACACCTGTTTTCGAGATACATACATATATGAATGGTATTGTGCTACTACCATTCAATGGCTAACGATATTCAAGTTTCATATAAAGTGCTACCTGCTCTGTTCCCCTATGGCTTCTCTTTATATATGCATGGACCGAATGCAGTGATAAGGAATGTAATTTTGCTCCTTTTATCCGCTTGCTATGCAAATTGATTTCACCATACGCCAATCTGTTACTGGACCACCGTTGATAATGAACTCTACGAGTGTTGTTCGATTAAATCGAGATCATGTTAAATTTCGATTAGTGCACTCGTGGCAAGTTTAAGTAGCGATACATCAAATACATAATGAATCTCGGACACGACTGAATGTACCTTATCAATATGCATGCAATCCACTTTTTAAAAATTAAGAACTAATTAAATGCAAATGGATGCGTAAGTGCATTGTAAGTAAATTTAACTGCGTAGTCGAATATTCCACGATAATTATCATCGTGATAAGGTCATTTAGTCTCGACACCCAGTCCTTATTGCGAGAAAGACAAACGGCAGGTAGAAAAAACTTGTACGCAGAATATTGTCATTTAATTGCGATCGGATTTTCACTCGAAGAACCTGTTATTCCTATGTTAATAAAAAGTGTCTAAGTGCAAAGCCTGATAAGTATAGTTTTATAAGTGTGTAACATCGATCATCGAGATAAAAATAAATTAAATAGCGGGCACATAAAACAGGTGCTAAGATATTATACTAAGTGACTATAATTAGACGCTTATCATTATGCATTTAGAAAGCACCTCGTCCGGTATTACCTTTCAACTCTATCCGGGACAATTTCCCACACTTACGGTAATTCGGTGTAAAAGTAAAAAGAAGAAAATTATATTTCACAGCAGACCAAGTGGTTTATTGTTACTATGCTGAATGTCGATACGGAGTTTGTAAAGGCGTGGTAAGTGCGATAATGGTCCAGTTAGTCAGCATACATACTCTAGTTGATATCACCAATATCATGAAATCCGTTTCACACCGGCGCGTATGCCTCTCGGTCAGACTCTTCGAAAGGTCAGCCACGATGTATTATAAGTGCACCTGTGCAACACTGAATCCATGGTAACAATAGACCCCTGTATTTTTGATTTCAACCGATGAAGAGATTAATAACGTTTCACGAGGCATTCCCAGGAGAAAGTATTCATCGAGAGATTCGATTCTGGTACCCGAGCGGAGGTCGCGGGAGGTTATTTAAATCGAAATACCACGAGGAAGTCATTTCCACGGTGAACCATCTCGAAGGAGACGATTTCGTGTTTTGTGGTAAATGAGGCCCCAGGGTTTAACGTCTCTTTACGCTTGCTTACATAATGTCCGCATCGGGATATTAGAAAACGTAACGTGCATGCGTTTACGCGTCTCCTCTCTTCCTTGATAATTGAAGGATTCACGTAATTCGACGTATCCCGCTATGGAAATAAGTTCAAGGATTGTTTTCTTCAACAATACTGTATCATGCACGGATTCTACGTAAAATAATCAGTTTCATTGTTCGTTTTTCGAAGAATCACGGGAGATTCAGCTTCGTGATGTGTAACTATTAATTGTATACTATTTACTGACAAACGTAGATGCGTACGGTAGATTCATAACGTATCTTATGATTATAGCATGTTCGTGCTCGAGTGTATCGGTAGAATCGTTCACGTCATAAAACAATACAATTAGTTCACGTATCGTAAGAATTTCTAATTTCATTTCATTACATGCGTGCCATTTACAGTTGTAGCAACCAGATTACAAGTATTGTTAGACCAATCAGTTGCAAGTCTGATACGTGATTACGAATCATGTAGAATTCATTGTGAACATTGTAAATTCCCGCGGAATGGAGCCATTTTATATCCTTCTTACTATTGCATTTGTAATAAACATCATAATATTGCCTTTGCATCCGTGAAGGCAGTAAAAAAGCTTATTTTTATAAGTGAATAGTTCGTTGAAGGCGAACCTTCGAACAATACATTCGTTATAATGGTGTTACATAAACCAAGACACACAAATAAGTACTTTGCATGCTTTGAGTTCGCGGGGTCATGGCATCGACATGGAATCACCGAGTGTTCATCGTCGTCATTACGATCACGAGTCCTAATTATGCAGCATGACTTTGAAAGTAGTATCGACAAATTGATATATACGACAAAGAGAATATAGGCAACATCAAGGGGTTTTATGGTCAGGACAATTAATCTGACAAGTGAAATCACAGGGTAATTGATTGTTAATCATGTAAAATGATTACTCTGGTACTCGGTAGGACTTTATAATACAGGCACCCTCGTCATGCTAAACATAGCTGTAACATATTTTACAGGTAATGGTGGTTGTTGTGCGGGTATTCAACGTTTCATTCGCATTTCTGTCTTTGAACCGCGAAGTAACCCGTTCCGCGCGCCTGATTTATGCGAAAATAACCACTTCCCAAACGACAGATACGAAAACCAACTTGTTCCGTTCACTGTCGGGGATTGAACTTTAACACTCGTGCTTAAGCCTTTTTAACGCCGAATGAATATTTCAATAGATTATCATACGCCGAAGCGATATATCGTGCCGATATGGTTTCTTATTTTTACATATTCTAACAGTGTTTTACGATTATACCTAATGCCATGAAACTCAAGGTGGAAGTAGAACAATATTGAAGTCGCATATATCGAGTCCTATGGGAATCACATATCTACGATTTCATTTATGCTATTACCTATAAGAATATCGTTATAAAAATCACAAGGAACAGCGTACGTATTGGTTGCAAAATATTTTCGGATACACCTTCAATGGGGTTTCTTCGTGTTGGAAGGGGGATTTGGAGAAGGTTTGAAAGAAGAGGTGGAGAAGTGGGACACCTTTGGCCTGGGTGCCCCATCGACGTAAAGAGACAGATACGGGGCTATGGAAAGGGAGAAGGGAAAGGAAGAGGTTCACGGAGTGAGAGTACCTGAGGGAGGTAACAGAGAGATGCTTCACCACCATCGGAAGGGAAAAGTACACCAGTTGAAAAGAGGGAAAAAGATAAGGGGAGAGAGAAGGAGAATTGTCGAGCGAAGAAAGGTATGAGTAGGGGAAAGGAACTTGAAAAGAGAGGGAATCGAGTTACCTCTCGATGGGTATACAACGTTTGGGCTGCACACGTTCCACGGCTACCTAGCGATTCACAGAAGACCGGCTACCTTCGTAGTAACCGGTTGTGGTCGATAACCCGCGTATAAGTCTCACAGTTCACGTGAAGTGTCTCATCTGATTGAATGTTTCTGACAGAAGCGTATGAAATCTGGTTCAAGTGCATTTCTCATTCATAGTACGAGTCCGAAGAATCATTGAGTTACTTCACTTTGAAAATTGGCCGCGTTTGTACTCGCGATTCAAGTTCGTCGAGAGGGAAACTCGAAGGAGTCGAGAGTCGTAGTCTTACGACGAAGTTTCACCGGGAAGGTTCGAAACGATCTTACGATTCTGGATCAAATTTTGGTGGAAAATGAACGGTCCTAGCGTAGACGTCGTCTGGGATCCTCAAACACAAATGAGCTCGTTGGATTGTTGGGATTACTCCATCGAACTGGCATGTCTTCAAGGACCAGAAGGTATAACCAGAGGGTTATGTTATACTTTGGCGATGGTTAAAGTTTGTGATAAGATTCATCCTCGTTGACCAATAATGTCGTGAATCTTGTGATTGTGAGCTTAACGTTCAAAATCTCAGTGATAATGTAATAACACGTGCACTTAGTCTGGTGCAGTCAGACGTTTGCGCGCAGATCGTGGTAGATCGATTAATTTTTGATTCCGATCCAGTATCGGTAATGTATTTGTATTATGATAATATTTCATTGTCTCTGCATTGTCAACGTTATTGTTTTTTTGAGAATATATTGTCGAGGTTGCAAGATTAATGATACCGGTCGTATTCTGAACAAAATAAATGGACGCCCGTGTTTTATATTACATTTGTAATATTGTCAGGTAAAACCTTACACATTTACGTGCTGCGAAACCTCGTCCAATACATCGCTAGTAAAGCATGAATTTTGATAGATTTATTATCTAAGAAATGATCTAATTTGACTTGATAATGATTCATAATTACTTTTTCACATAATTTCTATCAATCGTTATCTTCTTCATTAATATGATATACGAAATATTCGTTGGAAATAATCATCGTTAAAACCGATATTTCGTAAGCACTTAGAAAAGAAATTGTACGTTAAATATCAAGTAACGAGCAAACGACTTGGTAGAGAGTCAACCACCTTTTGTGGTGCTTGAAAACGATACTTTGAGTGAGAATGAGGTATTTTTTTGTTGCGGAAAATAAAGGAAGAGAGAAGTTCTTGAACTTGTTGAAATACTTAAGAGAATCGGGGAGGGTAGGAAGAAAACGGTAGCTCGGTCGTTTGCTCACCACAAAGGTCCTTGGCCCTAGCTTCGAGCTCGCTCGTTCCTTTACTTCTGGTTCTCTGGAGGTCGTCAGTTTCAGAATGAGGGAGTGCTGCGAACCAGAGCACTCACAATCAAGTGCAACTACTCGGAACTCTCGTGCTCCTTCTTCCGATTCGCGAATCGCGATCGCCCCTTCGTCACTTCTCAAACACTCGCGTGCTGTCGCATGTTCTTGTCACGAGATCCTTTCTTTCCTTCAAATTGCTTGCCACGCATCTCGTGCACACAGATTATACTCGTTCTCGTAATATGATCATTTCTATCTTCACTATATGGTTTACTCGAACTTTTTTTGTTTACAAGAACCATATTTGTAGATGATTTTTATTGATCGGTAAAATCATTCGAGAGGTCTCATTTTTGTGATCATTTTGATACATATAATTATTAGTCGATATAATTAAGTTCTTTTAATTAAAATTTATAATGAAGGTCGCGAACTCAGTTGCCAACCAAGTATATTGCCCATTTTAATATCGTGCCATGATTAATTGTAATTTGTTATGCCCCCGAAACTTTCGAGGATTACTTTCGCGTAAAATAAGCCGATTGACGTAATTTTCAAATGATGATAGTAAATTGGTGGAAAGAGAAAGAACTGATGGCGATACAAATTGTTTGTAATGAAAGTGAAATGAAACTGAGTTATTACCTGCATGATTCTCAGTACGAAAGGAATTCCACAGATTCTTTGTTATTATTCTGTTTGAATTGATGTGATCATTAATAAAAGATATTTATTATGATAGTTAAAATATTTCTTTCTTTGCGTATGTATCAATTATTGAATTATTTTGACAAAGCATTTCCTTGATAACTCTCAGTTTGATATTATTTGATGTAACGAGTTTGAATTTAATGAGAGTAATCTTCAGTAATTAAAGAATATGTTTGTACGTCGTACTTTCAAGATATTTATCTAGGAATATATTTCTGTGTTTTAGATCTACAATTAGCTGCAGAACTTGGCAAGACTTTGTTGGAGCGAAATAAAGAATTGGAGAACATAATTAAAGTGCAACAGTCCAACATCGAGGAGCAAGCCCAGGAAATAGAGGTATGTCATTAAAATCTTCAATGTCAGAACTATTTAAAATCATGATATAAGAATACTTGCTTAATACTTAAAACTTAATGACATTTTTTAGTATATGAAAAAGCAAACCGCCGCACTGAGAGAAGTGAATGATTCGCGACTGAAAATCTATGAACAGTTAGAAGTCAGCATCCAGGACTTGGAACGCGCGAATCACTGTCTGGCAATTGAGAACAGCAGTGACAAGAAACTTATCAAAAGGTATACAAACTAATACTCGAGATCTACTTCTAATTTTAACCTCATTTAGGAATTCTTAAATTTATTCATTTAGTATTCATCATTTATCAAAATATTGAAAAAAGGCTTCAGATGAGAATGTTTTCTATAATTTTTTAATTATTCAAACTTACTTGACTCGATTGTTCCTTTCTCCCTAATTTTAAGGAGAAAAGGTCATTCTTTCGAAATGTTCTTGACACGATCCAAAATTTGTTTACCTTAGAAAAATACATTGCGCTAACTTGATCCATGGATTGCATGGAAAAATATTGAAGGAATTATTATAACACTTGTCACTGTTTTGATTCTGCCTGCAGCCAATGCGCGACAATAGAAAATTTAGATGCTCGATGCGAGGATCTTCAGAAGAAAATCGACGATTTGAACACCCAACATGAAAGTTTACTTCGGCACCAAGCTACGAACCAATCAGCGAATACCGTACAAGCACCGACCGCTACGTGGAAAGGAACGGTCACGCAGGGTGGCAGCATACAACAGGTATTAATATTCATTAAACTGATTTTTACACAATCTTAGATAAACCATCGATTTCTACATTTCAATATTACGAACTTCTAATGTATTGACTCGTGTTATCAGAGTCAAGATAATCTTGAAAGGAATACGCTTACGCGTTCATACTTAGAATAGCACTATCCTAGGTACATATTTTGCACGTATAAATTCTTGATTCTTTAATGTACGTTTTGAGTACTTTTATTAATAAGTTAATTAAATTATACTTTTAATTAAATTATTACTTAAATTAATAAGTGGAATTTTTCATTTCTTCGCGACAAACGGAATACATATGAATCACGGAGGTGGACCTTTAGGGATTAATTGAGATTATTTAGAAATTACTTTTGGCTTTTAACCTTTGGTTTGCGAACAGTTTAATGCATTAGGTTTTGAAAATCTCTGATATTTTGATTTTTATAATAAAAGATAAGGATCTTATTAACTGGATAAATTGTAATCATCCTTTCAGAGCGCTGCCCCGTGTACACCGAAACCTTTCCAGGAAACGGCAATCGAATCAAACGTACGGCAAATCACAACAGTAGTAGATAACGATGAGGAAGTCACGGAATTGCTTAGGCAATTACAGGAGGCCCGAAGTCAAAGAGCAAGGGAACAGAAGAAAGTAGAAGAACTTAGTCAACAATTGGCAACTTTATTGCAAGAAAACAGCACGTTAGAGGAGCAGTTAAGTGTTTGGCGTAGTAAGGCTCAAGATGTGAAGAATCTGCAAGAAGAAATAAGTACTCTTGAAGAAGTAAGGTATGTGTTATCCCCTCCCATAACGTGTACTTCATTTAACCATCGATAAGAATATGTTCCAATTCTTTCGTCAAACTTATAATGCTTCTGATTAAACGAATAGAATACTTTCTATTATCGTCGATACGCTATTCCCGCATTTGCTACGTATTTAAAGTCTTTTTTTTGGAACAACGAACTTTTCTGGATTCTACGACATTCACAGCAAATAACGAGGGTGTTAACACAGCATATGCGGGGAACGTACTAATACGTTTTTAATACATCGTCAGTTGAAATGCGAATGCATATCTTTTTTATCAACAAATTAAAGCTATATGTACTGAGTCTGAACCACATCGTATCTTATTCAGAGTATATTAATAATTAGAGCGATTTTTTGAATCCTTTTCTAAGGCAGTCAAATCGTGAAAAATAGTCCGCACACAATGCGTTAAATCGTTAATATTTCAATATAAACGTTAAGAATTAGGAATTTATTAATATCAGGTCCTTTGCGATAAGCGACGTATGAAACACAATTGTATGATATCAATAGGCAAGGTCACTTGTGCGGACGATGTTTGCGCGGGATGGGAAGCAGGCCGCACGATGAAATCTCCGCAATGTTAGATCAAGAAGAGTACGATGACATCAGTATAGCGGAATCGTTCACTAATGATAATCAACATGATTCTGAATCTCACGTGCAGGTAAATATGTTTATGTTTGGTATACATTGGGCCTTTTTCGCTGAAGTTTATTTGCATGATCCATTTTTCTTGTCCGCTTCATTTAACTGTGCTTCTTATCATGTTAATTACTTGCTCTTCAGAAGTGTTATTGGTATGCCTCAAATCAAAGGGCCAATTAGAGTTTCACTGTTTGCAAATTAAAGAAATATCACGACGCGGCTACATAAAAGCTTCAAAAGACACGTAGTTATTCTTCGAAAGTAACTTAATTTTATTTCCTTTAGGAAACAGTCACGACAAAGTTTAAGAAATCCAAGGCAAAAAATGTGAATAAAGAATATAGTTCGCTGTTCTGGCCGACTTTCACTTATGTATGGAACGCACCATCATTGATATTTATTATTTTCGATACTATAGGGTATATAAAAAACCAGTGCATTATCCCACTCTTATTTAAACCGTTTCGAATTCCGATTTTCATTCTAAGAAAGGTCTTGCCCTTGAAAAAGCAAAGGAAAGCACATTAAAAGATAATGAGTGTAGGCGATATTAGTCGTTCGTATTTAAGGGTTCGATAGCAACTAACCAAGAGAATATTATTTTACTTGGTGCATGATTCAGTGTACCATAAGATTGCAATACACCTTTAGCAGTTCCTAGGTGAATAGTAGTGTCTTTCTTTACGTAAAATAACAAGACGTAGGTGTTTCTGAACGTTGTCTTTAGTTGCAAAACATATGTGATGCATTTAATTTCTAGCTTGATTGATTTGAACTATTCTCAAACTTTCTTAGATCTCTTGTCCAAAGTTGCAAAATTCGTCAGTTCTCATTGTGCTTCAAATACGTCCATCTTTGTTGAACAAAGATAAAATAATGTATTATATTATCCTCATATCGATTGACGGTCTTGGGATTGTACATAGACATTTAATATCAATCCGAAGACTCTGATAATTCTCTTTTATGTTGCATAACGTTTAATAGACTGCTTTTAATACTTTTTATGGGGGGAGGGGGGTTAATCAAAAGTGGGTAGTGTTAGATTAATTGTGAATTTCCTAGTAGTATTAATTTAATATAGGATGTAAGTAAGAATATAAATTATAACTGAGCACTTACATTTAAGAAATGATAACTATTTAAGATGGTAGGTTAATTAACTAATAGTTTTAAAATGTTTCCCATACATAGTTGCAAATAGAACTTCTCGTTCCATAGTTTTATACCAAAAAGCGAATGTTAAACATAATTGACGAATTCATGACTTTGCATGACATTCACAAACTAATGAATTATTAAAAGGAAAGAAATGACAGTATTTTTGCATATTGTAGATACGTAAATATCGACTAAAAAAAAGAATTAATTTCCAAAGAGTAAGAAGACTGCGATAAATTAACAAATTAGCGAATAAGCTTTTTATTGCTTTTTTTAATTCTCGATAGGATCTGTATGCAATTTTTGAATAGGACTATTTTGGTGATGCTGCTTCGCTTCCTATAGATAAGTTTTGCCTTATCTTTTTCTTTGTAATGTCGTTCAGTCGACGTTAAGCATGACCGATTATTTTGTAGGATATCTAGTCGAAATATTTGTTAAAATTGTGTTGTACAATGTAAGTGCCAGATTTATATGATTTTAAATAAAACATATTTTTCCAACAGATATTGTTGCGTTTTTTATTTAATATCCTATAAATCTGGCGTCTCCACTATACCCTATCCATGCATCCTATTTTTTTCTTAAAACGTCAGATAGGAAATTTGTATAAATCATTATTCCATAAGCGAGTTAATTTTCAGTATAATATAACGACACTTCAATGACATCAATATTTCTATTTCGCATAGCTGCATCACCTACTTGGTTTATATTCAAAATTACTGCAGAATCTATGTCTGTATTTACATACCCACTTTTCCATGAGAAATAGATCAGAATTAGCTGTTTTAATAACTGTATTTGTATTTATAACATATACTTGATTGAATTGAGAAATGATTTGAAACCAGCACGATAAGAATACTTATTATTCACTTTGTTTACATTTGAACGTTCTCGTAAATGAAACATACAATCATATACTTCCAACAAACATGTACCAAAACACGAATGCATTATTGCAGGACACAAACAGCAAATCGAGAGTAGTCACCGAAGATGTCAATCCGTACAGAGTCTTAGTGGAAAAGTATCAAGCCTTGTTAGAAGTCCAAAGACATTCCGCCACACGTCGTAGAAACAGTATACCCACCGTCTGTAAGTCTCTACAAGAGGAGCTCGAAATGTCTGGCGAATTTAACAGTTTTCATAATCCTACGCCGGATACGGAGTTACATCAGGATTCTACAAAATCTACGAACGGAAACAGTGGTCATACGAAGGCCGACATCTGCAAGAAACCATTTTCCGCTACACCTACGGACTTCTCTGAAGCGGAAACATCATCGTCCGGATTCTCAGACGAGACAAGTAACAAGGCAACTCAGACTGAGGAACGACC
The DNA here is from genome assembly GCA_910591585.2 of Nysson spinosus. NCBI lineage: Eukaryota > Metazoa > Arthropoda > Insecta > Hymenoptera > Crabronidae > Nysson > Nysson spinosus. Next base: position 6,019,470 of record OU342843.1, on the reverse strand, counting down.
AGGCTCTTTTCTTTGCTCTATTGCCGATGGCGAAGATTGTAAGTTTAGTATATATGACGATAATAGCCCATTCGAGAGTAGATTCCGGAAGACCCCAGAGTACAGGCAACTCTTCAGTGAAATATTCAGTGTTCTTAAACGAGCGGCGGAAGCGAAAGACGAGGGTGAGACATTGCCATTACTGGACGATTCTACGAGCACCAATGCATCGCAAAATCATTCTTCAATACTGATGCCGGAAGACATGCCCAGCGAAGCCACCGACGACAATCAAAGCGTCGTTTCCTCGGTCATATCCTCTGTTATGTCTGAACCACTGTACAGGGTACACACACCCCTTGGAGCGAGCGACGTAAATGACCATAACAAACACGCATCAAGAAACGTAAATATTAAAAATGGCAAGCTTCCAAACCAACATAATGGTACACGTCTTGACTACCTTTCGGTTAATGTTCATGTTACGAAGAAGACAGGATCAAGGAAGGGCGTTAGCAAGAAGTTATTAAATAACGATAGGTCAACCACCCCTGATGTTATTCCAACGACGAATCCTAAGATCGTATCCACAAAATCAAATAGTAGTGGAAAGAGAAAATTCCGACCATTTGTCGCTGCAGATCAAAGTAGTACCGTTTGTAATGGGTTCAGTTATGCAAATAGAACAAAGGAATCACCGAACTCAGGAAGAAGATCACATACTTATACACGTAACACTACTGAACAGCACAACAATAGTTTCGAATATAGAGAGTACAAGCCAAGCACGGCGTCGGAAGAAGTTGCACAGCTCAGGCGGTTAGAAATGTCTTACGCGGAAGTCCTTCGGTTGCCAAACAAATCCAAAGTGAAGAATCATTGTAGACGGTAAATTCTGGTTAGATGACTTTTAAGGAAGAGACTTTTACATGTAAGGCATAGTCAAGTGAGATTAAGTTCAAAATGATTTTAAGTTTATGTAATAAGGAAAATCTTAGGAAGTAAAGATTAAATTATTTCAGGAATAAGATTCAGTATTGATAATAATCATTGGTATAACTAATTACATTTTTGTAAATACACACGGATCGACTACGCGTAGCGGGTTTTGTTAGGTACTAAAACATCGTCACATCGTCACATCGTTAATTCTTAAGTATATCTTTTGTATCGTAATTGTATATCTGTTTTTCTCCTTTCATGTGGATGTATGAGGGTAACGAAGGTACGTAACTTTAATATATACTTTCGATATATCTAAATGAAAACTATAAAATAAAACATGTCAAGACGCGTCTCGCGGATTTGTTCCCCATTCGAAACTGTAGCGACAATGGTGGAATAAAATTATTTATGTGCCATCTACTAAATCGAATATTACAATCGTAACTTCATATTCGACGTACTGTTCTCCTTTAATAACATATACCTACTCCTGAGAGAATATTTGGTGCATGTCAGTAACAGCATGTGCGGTGTATTAGCTTTCATATTTCGTAGCTACGAACCACAATATTGTGATCATCTTATACCGAGCAAATAAATTCATAATCATAAAAACGGCATAATTGAGATTCTGTTGTGATGTCACCTAATTCCCGCATCTACGCCATCCTTTTATAAAAAGCAACGCGAGCACCCTTATTCATTAATTTATATGTATATTGTAAAAATCTCGAACACTGAATGTATCATGCTAATTCTTCACATTTGTCATACTGAATAGCCAACGTTTCGTTTTTCTGTTTGCCAAAGTAGATATGTAACAAGTCATATTAAAAACGAAATATAAAAAATTTCTAAATGCTTGTTATTTTATTTGAGTATATTAAATGTACAAGAAGCATCTGGTGTCCATCTTTTACATCGCCTTAAAATGGTTTTTGTTAGAAGTTCCTTTTCTTTTCAATTGCCGCGGCATACAGTGTTTGATACAATTTAAGATTAAAACAATACTTTGTCGATAAAAAACAATTTAGACATTCCTACTTATACAGAATTCAGTTTCTTACATTTCCGTCAAATGTATTCTCCCTCCCTTCCAACTTTCATCCCCCTTCCCGCTCCGAATTATTATGCATTATTATTCGTTATCATTATATATGACATTTCCTGATAAACAGTGACATACTTGATTAAGAGTCATCAAATAAAGCACGATGTACTGCTCCTAAACTTGGCTGTACGTAACTTGAACTAACACTTCTTCTTGATCTGTAAATGAAAACATAGAAAAATATTGTTGAAATACAAGTTCTACAGTAAAAGATTAATGTTTCCCCTTTACTTACTCTGTGAGAGACCTAACAGCAGGTCCTGTTGGGTTGTTTTTTGGTCGTGGATTAACGAGTAAACAAGTCATTGGATGGCCATCTAACTGTCTATTATGATATGTCTCGACAGCCTTAGTAGCATCTTTCAAGGTCTTATAAATAACTTCCGCCGTACCCGGGCGTACTAAACGCGATACTAATAATTCTCCTACATCCTCAAATAGTTCCTAAAATGTAAAACCGAAATTGTGTTTAATATTTTAAACGCACGTTAGAAATCGTGAATATTAACACATTCGCACCGGATGTCGCACATGTGAATCTTTAGATACGTTACACCTACGTCTCAAAAAGTTTGAGTACGTTTTAACTAAGTTAGAAGATGCTGTTTATAGCATTTCTTGTCAACACAACTCTTTATTTAGCAAAATTCCGCGAATTTGCCCCGTAACGCGCATAATATTCGGTTGTAAATGCCCCGACGCGAATGTATTAGTATATGCTGCTAATTAATCCTACTTTAATATCTTCTTGTGTAACATTGGGTTGTAAATTTGAGACTACAATCCGAAATCCAGTTGATTGCGAGGACGAAGTGGAACCTGTTTTAGGTCGCGATAAAACCCCCATTGTTCGAGATTTATTTGCTGCCGACTCCAATCGCGATTTTACACCTACATCCCTATGACTCCTTGAATCATAATACTTAGATTCTACTGGATCTTCAGTCAAAATTGTTCTGTAATAGAAATCAATTATTATTAGAATATCTTTTCATCCAGTAGTTTTACAATATATCTTCCACTAAAATATGCAAATACTTCATTATATATTTCTACCTTGATTTTGTGCCAAAGCTCCAATCTTCTTTGTAAGGAGGTGAAGCAGATTTTGGCTGTAAGTTCAAAAACACGAGTAGTATTTTTACGTCTTACGAGGAATGTTTGTCAGTTCTGTGAGATTTTTCAACAGGATTTTGATGAGACATTTTTAAAAAAAGGGGTTTAAAATTAGACCCGATTTCCATACATTTATCCATCTTTCGCTGTACAATGTGACGTCAGCGGTACACATAATCCTCGCGGCTGTCGGCTCGCAGCGCGCGGACCCGAATTCTGCGGTATTGTACAGCGAAAGATGCATTAATGTATGGAAATCGCGTCTAAAATTAACCCACTTTATTTAAAAAAGGCATGGATCAAGGCACTTAAAAATTGTGTGCAATAAAATTAGTTCTGCCTACACTAAGGCTCATCAAAATCTTATTGAAAAATCACGCGCGCAACTGACGAACTTGTTAGAAATAAACGATCAGCTAGAAAATAGTGTAAAGATTTACAACTGAAGTCTATATCATACAAAGTGCCATATTTACCATTGTAGAACGTGCAACAACTTTATAGTCCCTTATTCTTTCCCTTTCCCTTTCCATATCAGGCTTTCTTGGTACAATCCTAGTTATATTGCTGCTTGTTGGCTTAACCCATGTGTATGGGGAAGCAGGTTTAATACTGAACACTGGTGGTGGAGGAGGTGGAGTTGGAGCATACTCATTATTTACAGTTCTTCTCAAAGGAGGACTTTCCATTATATAGTCTAGGGAGATATTCACATAATATAATATTTTAATTTTAAATACAAATATATATTACATTTATGTATTACATACCACCATCATAATCCAATCCCATGTCTGGCATATAATGTGGCTCCGCAATCGGAGGGGGTCTATAAGCCACCGTTCTTGTTGGTGGTGGTATGTAATTGCTTGGAACATTTGTAGATACCGAATGGGGCGCAACTGGAGGCATCTTATTAGTGGATAAAGTAAGTCTTCCATTACGTCCTGTTTTCCTTGAAATTCCTGATATCTGTGGCTCTATTTTTTTGAATTGTGATGCACGAATTTTGTCCAACTTCAATCGGGCATCACTCTGCTTCGCAATTTCAGCTAACTTATCTCTGGCATCGGTCAGTTTTTCCCGATTTTTTTGTATTATTTTAAAACGTGCATCTGTGATTATGTGTGAACCACGGCCTCTTAAAGAACCATTTGCTCTCGCTCCTCTATTGACCCCCCTACGAATACTGAATAAAAAACGATAATTTTAATTTTTTAAAATTGTTAATTTTGAAGCTGTGTGTGATTGTTTATGCATTTATTTCACTTCTGTGCGATATTTTATAACTATATGTGCATGTTAAGATATACATATAATATTTCCTTAAATATTTAATATTATAAATAACTAATTTTTTTAGTACGAATTATATAGTAAATATGCGTAATACATTCTTAGTGATAAAAAATATATTAACTTTTCCCTGTTGTTATAAAGCATATTTACAAATGCTTATTTCGAAGTTTAAGTTGTTAAGTTCACCCCCGTGAGTTGTTATCCAAACTCCCATAACACTATTTTTCTATTCCACTACGTATATAACAGTTCCAGGACGTAATTAGAAGAGATATTTAACATAAAAAGATAAGCTTTCTTTGATAGTTTCTATATTAGTAAAGAATATTGTTGAAGTCTCCGGTGAAGAAAATCATTTCGAATAAAAAACCGCCTCCGGGGCGATATTCCAAAAAGTACTACCACACGATATCACAACCAAACTTCTTCAGCGCTCGTATATTCATACCGTGAAAAATTTAAGTAAATCAATAAAATGATAGTCATGATTAGTGATGACGATTTTACAAGTAATTTATTTAATATTTCCTCACCCTCCTCTGCCTCTCATTCCTGACGGTTTCGACTTTTTAATTATGTCATCTAAACTTAGGCCCATATCAGCCATACCGTAATAACCCAACTATAAGTACGTGAAGCACAAACGAATCCTGAAACCGATGCCCCAAACTTACCCCACGCTTAAGGGGGCTCTTCAAATATCCACGAAAGTTTCGATATATCGAAGCTAACGTTCGTTCTCACCCATCCAATAAGCGCGGACGGGGTATAGAATAGGAGAAACCTCAAATGTATTTTTTATCAACCGCTTTAGGGGTCTTCAGAGACCCCTTCTTGTCCCTTTTTGTCTCCCTTTGTCACAAACCCTTGGATATCGAACGAAACAACGAAAATCAAAGAACGACAAAATAAAGTAATGCATTTATTTGCATTACACTCATGTTTTTTGCACGATGCAGTTGTACAACTACATTTTTCTGCAATTAGATTACCTGGCTTTCATCTCCTGAAGCTTCCTATGCATTTTTTGTTGAGCTTTTGGTGGATGTTAGCATTTTGTTGATCGATAATTGAACCCTTTATTAGGTTAATCTTGAGAGGACCAGAATTTTGCGACAATTACAAGGCTGTAATTGAAGTTTCTGGGCATATAAATGCAGCAAATATGTAATAACAAATTACAATGAACCCTCAACTACTTTGCCAGTGCATATAGGAAATGATTTTGATCGATAAACGCCAGATTTTAGCTGAAATACGTGATATGTCACTGCTATAGTGCTTTGTGCCAAGTATGTGCATTAAGCTGCCAGGTTTCCAGTTCTCTGATTAGACGGGAGAACTAATGGGCTGTCACGTCTTCTCTGATGGGTCGAGAGGCCGTCACATCAGGTCTTCCCTGATTGGTCGAGGGAACCAATGGGCTGTTCCATCTTCTCTGATTAGTCGAGAGAACGTGAAGTCGCTTCTACTCTAATTTGTCGAGAGAATGTGACGTCACGTCTCCCTGATTGGTCGAGAGGACCAATAGGCTATCACGTCACGCCCCATACCTCGCTCATACCTCCACGCATACATCCAATGTACTCCTGTGATCCTATTACCAAGAAATAATTTCTATCGTTTCGTGGGCTTCGCTGAGTGGTACCAGCCGCGAGTTGCTTCGATAATACTATCCCACAGTTAACACAGGCGATCCTTAAGCGTATATTAAGCAGCGCATGCGACTTAAACCAATATTAATTATTACGCCGTACCAAAAATTAAGTTGTAAAGTGCAAATGAGAAACAAAATGGCGTTAATTAAATCACTTTAATTACTTTCTACGGCTATATCTTGATGCCCAATTTATTCTTCACAAGTAATATATGTGATTTTTTTAACGAAATATTAGTTTAAGTATCTCAAATGCAGTCAGGCCACACACCAATAAGGCAATCGAATTTATTTCACACAAATGTTCGAACGATTTTACATTAATTATTTTATACAAGTGGTTTTAATGACGTAATATTTTAAAGAACTTCATTTAATTAAATAATAGTTTATCCTTAGGTCAAAGACGGTAAGTTTTATTTATTAATCGATTGTTTATCTATACGCCTTAATGAACAAATCGATTAGTTATACCTTAATTGTTACACATTTACAGATATTCTAAGATGAAGCTAATTATGTTTAACTAATTTATTAGATTTGTTAATTAATTTGCTTCATTATTAATGGTTACAGGGTGGCTACAGCTTATCTCCCCGGGCCCTCCGCAGTTAAAGAAGATAAAAGAACGAAGGGCCATCGTCAACATATTTTATTTAGCAGTGTTCATTTATTGCATATATATATACATATAAATATTTATGTCCGTTATATTATTATATTACATTTACAATAAATTACTTTATTACGAATATTTTGTGTTATACTTTATATTTCCTCCACGTACAGAATCTCCAGAATCCCATATGTCCTAAAATTCTCCCTAGAGTCGGCATTCCGTTAAACGGCAAAAAACCGTTGGCGACCGAGAACCGTTGCGAATAACGGTCGTGGCGACTGGCCGGCGCCATTCAAATGAAAAGTGAAATCCACATATTTTTGGGCCAAATTTTGAGTTCCAAGCAATTGTCGTTATTCAGTTTTCATTTAAATGGCGACCGAGAGTCGCCATACCGTTAAACAGCCAAAAACCGTTGGCGACCGTGAACCGTTGCGAATAACGGTCGTGGCGACTGGCCGGCGCCGTTCAAAAGAAAAGTGAAATCCACATATTTTTGAGCGTTTTCGGGCCAAATTTTGAGTTCTAAGCAATTGTCGTTATTCAGTTTTCTTTTAAATGGCGACCAAGAGTCGCCATACCGTTAAACAGCACAAAACCGTTGGCGACCCAGAACCGTTGCGAATAACGGTCGTGGCGACTGGCCGGCGCCATTCAAAAGAAAAGTGAAATCCACATATTTTTGGGTGTTTTCGGGCCAAATTTTGAGTTCTCAGCAATTGTCGCTATTCAGTTTTCATTTAAATGGCGACCGAGAGTCGCCATACCGTTAAAAGTCAAAAGACGGTTGGCGACCGAGAGTCGTTACGAATTAACCGCGAAAACGGTCGTGGCGACTCGCCGGCGCCATTTAAATGAAAAGTGAATTCCTACATTTTCGGGTTTTCGTGCTATTTCCGAAATTTTGCCGTAAAATAGAGGAAATGTATCAGGAGAACATGATGTGCGAGGAGGTATTCGATTCGCACAATTCTTGGAATTTGACGTCATTTCTTGGAACCGGAAAGTGCTTCTGAAATTCTGAAATTTTGCCGAAAAATCGATGAAATGTATCAGGAGAACATGATGTGCGAGGAGGTATTCGATTCGCACAATTCTTGGAATTTGACGTCATTTCTTGGAACCCGAAAGTTCTTCCGAAATTCTGAAATTTTGCCGAAAAATCGAGGAAATGTATCAGGAGAACATGATGTGCGAGGAGGTATTCGATTCGCACAATTCTTGGAATTTGACGTCATTTCTTGGAACCGGAAAGTTCTTCTGAAATTCTGAAATTTTGCCGAAAAATCGATGAAATGTATCAGGAGAACATGATGTGCGAGGAGGTATTCGATTCGCACAATTCTTGGAATTTGACGTCATTTCTTGGAACCCGAAAGTTCTTCCGAAATTCTGAAATTTTGCCGAAAAATCGAGGAAATGTATCAGGAGAACATGATGTGCGAGGAGGTATTCGATTCGCACAATTCTTGGAATTTGACGTCATTTCTTGGAACCGGAAAGTTCTTCTGAAATTCTGAAATTTTGCCGTAAAATCGAGGAAATGTATCAGGAGAACATGATGTGCGAGGAGGTATTCGATTCGCACAATTCTTGGAATTTGACGTCATTTCTTGGAACCGGAAAGTTCTTCTGAAATTCTGAAATTTTGCCGAAAAATCGAGGAAATGTATCAGGAGAACATGATGTGCGAGGAGGTATTCGATTCGCACAATTCTCGGAATTTGACGTCATTTCTTGGAATTCCCGAAATGCAAGAAATTCTTGACATGAAAGGAGTGGAAATGAAAGGTTTGAATTGAGAATTCAATTTGTTACGTTTCTTTATATTTATTGCAAATAAACCACTTTCTATACATTAATTTTACCTCTAAAATTATGATACATAATATAGTACATAGACACAGTGTTCGCATATATTCTAATATATCTATAATCTAATATATAATCAGCGCATGCACTTGGCCGCATTTGAAGCATTTTGCACTAATGTTCCGCATTATTCTTCCAGAAATGGTGTCGAAGTTATTCACTGAGCCCAGTCCATTGCATTGTTGGCACTGCAAAAAACAAAAAAAAGTGCTTTATTAACTCCATCGTTATCATAGAGTACTTACAGTGATGTATAATTATAGAAAAACGTAATTGGACAAGCTATAACAAAGATAAATGCATTGGGATGCAGGCGAAATGTAGAAGACAAATTTCTCTGAATTCTAATTTCCAATTCTCTACCTACAATTATTACAGATTTCCAGATCTCACTACGTGCAGGTTGCCGCTAGCGGAAACCCTAATGGTGGGTTGCGAACCCCGCTCGGCCTGCTAATTTTTCGAGAATATTTTCAAGTTTACATAAAAATTGTGACAAAAGTATAGAAGCTAGACAGTATTTATTTGTCGCAAAAAGTTTTGTGGACTTTTGCGAATAAAATGATATGAGTTACAATTGCAATATAAATTTCCAAATATGTTTAAACATTAGTTAAATTTTGCGAGACACGCTCCGCATGTTCATTCTTCGAAACTCTTTTCAAGTTTGCATACAAATTGTGACAAAAGTATAAAAGTTAGATAATATTTATTTGTTGCAAAATGTTCTGTGGACTTTTGCGAATAAAATGATATGAGTTACATTTGCAATATAAATTTCCAAATATGTTTAAACATTAGTTAAATTTTGCGAGGCACGCTCCGCATGTTCATTCTTCGAAACACTTTTCAAGTTTGCATCAAAATTGTGACGTAAGTATGAAAGGTAGACTGTATTTGTTTATTGCAAAAAGTTCTGTGGACTTTTGCGAATAAAATGATATGTATTACATTTGCAATATAAATTTCCAAATATGTTTAAACATTAGTTAAATTTTGCGAGACACGATCCGCATGTTCATTCTTCGAAACTCTTTCCAAGTTTGCATCAAAATTGTGACGTAAGTATGAAAGGTAGACTGTATTTGTTTATTGCAAAAAGTTCTGTGGACTTTTGCGAATAAAATGATATGTGTTACATTTGCAATATGAATTTCCAAATATGTTTAAACATTAGTTAAATTTTGCGAGACACGATCCGCATGTTCATTCTTCGAAACTCTTTCCAAGTTTGCATAAAAATTGTGACGTAAGTATAAAAGGTAGACCGTATTTGTTTGTTGCAAAATGTTCTGTGGACTTTTGCGAATAAAATGATATGAGTTACATTTGCAATATAAATTTCCAAATATGTTTAAACATTAGTTAAATTTTGCGAGACACGCTCCGCATGTTCATTCTTCGAAACTCTTTTCAAGTTTGCATCAAAATTGCGACGTAAATATAAAAGCTAGACTGTATTTGTTTGTTGCAAAATGTTCTGTGGACTTTTGCGAATAAAATGATATGAGTTACATTTGCAATATAAATTTCCAAATATGTTTAAACATTAGTTAAATTTTGCGAGACACGATCCGCATGTTCATTCTTCGAAACTCTTTCCAAGTTTGCATAAAAATTGTGACGTAAGTATAAAAGGTAGACCGTATTTGTTTGTTGCAAAATGTTCTGTGGACTTTTGCGAATAAAATGATATGAGTTACATTTGCAATATAAATTTCCAAATATGTTTAAACATTAGTTAAATTTTGCGAGACACGCTCCGCATGTTCATTCTTCGAAACTCTTTTCAAGTTTGCATCAAAATTGCGACGTAAATATAAAAGCTAGACTGTATTTGTTTGTTGCAAAATGTTCTGTGGACTTTTGCGAATAAAATGATATGAGTTACATTTGCAATATAAATTTCCAAATATGTTTAAACATTAGTTAAATTTTGCGAGGCACGCTCCGCATGTTCATTCTTCGAAACTCTTTTCAAGTTTGCATCAAAATTGTGACGTAAGTATGAAAGGTAGACTGTATTTGTTTATTGCAAAAAGTTCTGTGGACTTTTGCGAATAAAATGATATGTGTTACATTTGCAATATAAATTTCCAAATATGTTTAAACATTAGTTAAATTTTGCGAGACACGATCCGCATGTTCATTCTTCGAAACTCTTTCCAAGTTTGCATAAAAATTGTGACGTAAGTATAAAAGGTAGACCGTATTTGTTTATTGCAAAATGTTCACTGGACTTTTGCGAATAAAATGATATGTGTTACATTTGCAAAATAAATTTCGAAATATGTTTAAACATTAGTTAAATTTTGCGAGACACGCTCCGCATGTTCATTCTTCGAAACTCTTTCCAAGTTTGCATAAAAATTGTGACGTAAGTATAAAAGGTAGACCGTATTTGTTTATTGCAAAATGTTCACTGGACTTTTGCGAATAAAATGATATGTGTTACATTTGCAAAATAAATTTCGAAATATGTTTAAACATTAGTTAAATTTTGCGAGACACGCTCCGCATGTTCATTCTTCGAAACTCTTTTCAAGTTTGCATCAAAATTGTGACGTAAGTATGAAAGGTAGACTGTATTTGTTTATTGCAAAAAGTTCTGTGGACTTTTGCGAATAAAATGATATGTATTACATTTGCAATATAAATTTCCAAATATGTTTAAACATTAGTTAAATTTTGCGAGACACGATCCGCATGTTCATTCTTCGAAACTCTTTCCAAGTTTGCATCAAAATTGTGACGTAAGTATGAAAGGTAGACTGTATTTGTTTATTGCAAAAAGTTCTGTGGACTTTTACGAATAAAATGATATGTGTTACATTTGCTATATAAATTTCCAAATATGTTTAAACATTAGTTAAATTTTGCGAGACATGATCCGCATGTTCATTCTTCGAAACTCTTTCCATGTTTGCATAAAAATTGTGACCATCTCTTATATCTCGTCTGTAGTTACTTTTTTACCGCGCCGGTAATTTTTGTGTGGAATCCCGAAAGCCCATTGAGTGTTTGGTCTAATTATATCTCGTATGTGATTTTCTCTGTCTGGTGGATAACGTCACCAGTAATACAAAAATCGTTACGGGGCTCTAAGTCTCGGTAACTCTGGAATTAGAGATTTCATTGCGTGCTTGGTCTATTTAGATCTCGTCTGTGGTCGCAGTACACAATTCTTTTACTCGTTTTTGCAGGGGGCACCGTTTATTATTTCATTTGTTTAGATATTACTTTATTGTTACTGCACTGTTAGGTGCTCGTAGCTCGCAGATTTTTTACTTACATTTGCATTTTACTTCTTCTTGCGTTAAATTGTAGTCAGAACTTCATTAGTGAATCTTCCTACATTTTATCTCGCCTCTGATGTAATGTTGGGGTAGTCAACATTATAACGGAAATTCCAATTGAAATTGTTGCCTACACCCTGTAATGAAACAAGAACACACTTCATGCTTAATACAAGCATGGAAACTCACTGAGCAATCGATAGATGCTATTTCACTTAAAATCACATACTTTAGAAATAAATGACATTAAATTAAGTTTATCATACGAAATTGTTTCAAATAAAAAAGCATGTCCGAACAGTGTAAAATATGTATAATCTGCATCGGTATAATGTGATTGCTGTAGAAACTCGCCTTTATGTTATTCGGTTGAGTTCAGATTGTTTTTTGGAATGGCGCTCGCGCCGCTAAAGTGACTTTCGTTGCACAGGAAAGGGGGGCAGTTTACCGTGCAACCAAGTTTCCGCCGAAGAACAGAGAAGCTAGCATCTAAGATTAACATTAACGGTTACTCTTTGTGAGAAAGTACTTTTTTTTCGTAGCAAATTAAATAGTAAAACTAGCATAGAAGATAGCTTGCATATAGCAATTAAATTAGCGCCTGTGATATGCCAATTATTAACCGTAATCCCAATGGAGTCTGTATAGCCGTGCAAATCTCCATTGCCGACGCTACTTCATTCGAAGTATTTTTATCACAGTTTTACTGAAGGTAAGCGCGTCAAAAGGTAGCATTTCATTCTAATTTCACTCCTGGTTCAAAATTTCTTCCGAGGCCGATCTGCTATGCGTGTATGTGGACTTTATTTTCGAAAAAGCAGGTGTTCGCATAAAATCGGCGTCCTCTTGCGAGCTTGGCCAATTACGTGAGGATGTTTTCCCGCCATATTTTTAAAACTTGGTTCGGGTACGAAAATGTTTACGTAAAAATCGTTTTTGCTTTATCGGTTGAAAAAGATAATATTCATTTCTTTAATGTATAAACTTCTTGAAGCTTTCGAGAATTTATATTAAAGTTTATCCTGTGAAAATATCTAACAATGTGAATATTGTACACAGGGTAGGCCAAGCTAAATTTTCTAAGCGCTTTTCTTCAAACCCATCGGCGATATCGATTTGAATTTACTGTCATATTAAATGCAGGGGACTGTTTATGTAGTGTGTACAACATTTTTTTGGGGGGTGCTTAGGGGGAGTTTCCCATCATTTGTTAAAAAGGATAACATATACATTTTTTTTATTCATATAAGTCTAATAAAAATCAGTAATATCTACTTGAAACACTTCTTCTTACTCTACATTATTAAAAAGATATAGCAGATAATTCAATTTGATTCATAAAATATGTTTAGTGATGTATTTTAAATGATTTCAAAACTACTTACAAACATGCTCTACATTGCAAAGGGAGTATCTTACAAAATACAAACAATTTTTACCTTTGAAGATTAGTTATTTAAAATGGTAAACTTTAATTCAAATATTAGTTTACTGTTATTATGAGGCAATTGCCAATGCAGCTATTGCCAAGTTGATGTATTGCTTGCTGAGCAAACACAAACATTATTCATAGCTTGTAAAAAATAATCTTCTCAATGTTGAGATGTAAACTTATTATTTTACCTATTTTTTGATTGCCCTTAAACTTTATAATTATTCACCTATTATCTCTTGAATAATCATGATATACATATGATACAGTTCATTGCAGAAACACAGGAGCAAAATGAGTACAGCTGTAGAAAATGGGGGTGGTGAGCGTGCCCCTAAGAAGAAAACTATTGAGGGGATTTACCAGAAAAAATCTCAGTTAGAACATATTTTACTACGTCCTGATACATATATTGGTTCTGTTGAGGAAGTAAGCGAATGTATGTGGATTTTTGATAAGGAAAAAGAACAAATGATACAAAAGGAAATAAAATATGTTCCTGGATTATATAAAATCTTTGATGAAATTCTGGTAAATGCAGCAGATAATAAACAGAGAGATCCTAAAATGGATGCAATCAAAGTTGACATTGATGTGTAAGTAAACTTGTTTTCAAATAGATATTCTTATTATGAAAAACTAGAAGCAAAGGACTAACTGAATTTTATAATATTGAAACTTTATGCATGAACAAAAGGAGTATCTAAATATTTTTTCATGTACAGTGAAAATAATACCATATCTGTATGGAATAATGGTAAAGGTATCCCTGTTGTTATACACAAAGAAGAAAATATGTATGTACCTACAATGATTTTTGGTCATCTATTGACATCATCTAATTATGATGACCAAGAAGAAAAAGTAACTGGTGGTAGAAATGGCTATGGTGCCAAACTGTGCAATATTTTCAGTCATCGTTTTACTGTGGAAACTGCTTCTAAGGAATATAAGAAATGTTTAAAACAAGTAAGCACATAGCTAAATCAGTGTATTAATTGTCTTTGATAATATCTGTTAATTATATGATAACATCTTTTTTAGACATGGGGTAATAATATGGGGAAAGCTAGCGAGCCGAGAATTAAAGAGTTCTTCGGAGATGACTTCACCAAAGTCACATTTTCACCTGATTTGTCTAAGTTTAAAATGGAATCTTTGGATGATGATATAGTTGGTCTTATGTCACGAAGAGCCTATGATATTGCTGCATCTACTAGAGGTGTTAAAGTCTTCCTTAACGGGGAAAGAATTCCTATAAAAAGCTTTAAGGATTATGTTGATCTTTATGTCAAGGGCAAAGAGGATGATATTGGTGGTCCTTTAAAAGTTGTATATGAATATTGTGGGCCACGCTGGGAAGTGGCCCTTACTTCATCTGATAAAGGTTTCCAACAAATGTCCTTTGTAAACAGTATTGCAACAACAAAGGTGATAACTAAAATTGTTTTGATTGTAGAGTTTAAGACAAATCGTAAGATAAACGAAATAACAAATATTATTTGTTTTCAATAGGGTGGACGACATGTTGACCATGTCACCGAATTAATAGTAAAGCAGCTAACAGAAACATTGAAAAAGAAGAATAAAGGTGGAATAGCCATTAAGCCATTCCAAATAAAGAATCATTTATGGATCTTTGTTAATTGTCTTATAAACAATCCTACATTTGACTCACAGACTAAAGAAAATATGACACTCCAAGCAAAAAGTTTTGGATCTAAATGTGTATTACCTGACAAGTTTATAACATCTGTAAGTATGAATAAATTATAAGAAATATGTAATTTTTACTGTGATTTCTCAATTATTTTCTGTTTACAAATAGGTCACAAAAATTGGTATTGTGGAAGCAGTTCTTACTTGGGCTAAATTTAAGGCTGACAGCCAACTTCAAAAGTTAGGGCCTAAATCAAAACAGAGAAAGCTGCAAGGTAAATTTTCATATATCTGTGCATTATGAAATTACTAATTCATTTTCCATACACGCAAGTATAATATATAAATATGTGGACTTCAAATAGGGATACCAAAATTAGAAGATGCAAATGATGCTGGTACTGCAAAATCTTTAGATTGTACTTTAATATTGACTGAGGGAGACTCAGCCAAAAGTATGGCTGTGTCCGGATTGTCCGCCTTAGGCAGAGATAAATACGGTATATTCCCTCTAAGAGGTAAGATAATTCAGAATCAGAACTGATATGGTTGCCTCAGTTTATAGATTTTTTATAAATCATGTATATATATTAATTTGTTATTTATTGCTCCAGGTAAAATTTTAAATGTAAGAGAAGCGACGCATAAACAAATTTTAGAAAATGCAGAAATTAACAATTTAATAAAAATCCTTGGACTTCAATATAAGAAAAAATACGAAGGCCGAGATGATTTAAAAACATTACGTTACGGAAAAATGATGATAATGACTGATCAGGATCAGGTGAAACAGAACTTTAAAAAGACGAATTATTTGCATATTCTCATATACATTATTCGTTTGATTCTAATACATGTTTCCCCATTTAGGATGGTTCGCATATTAAGGGTCTTTTAATCAATTTTATTCACCATAACTGGCCGTCGTTGCTAAAGGTCAATTTTATAGAAGAATTTATTACGCCAATTGTAAAAGCTAGGAAAGGAAATGAAACATTAAGTTTCTTCTCCCTACCTGAATTCCAAAAATGGAAAACGGAAACACCAAACTTCCATACATACAAGATCAAATACTACAAAGGTTTTATCTCAAAATATATCTAAGTCTGAGGTTTTATTCGTTGGTTACCCTCTATATAAGAAGTTTTTTAACTGCGATACAGGTTTGGGTACTTCTACCGCTAACGAAGCGAAGGAGTACTTTGAGAACATGACCAGACATAGAATTCGATTTAGGTATCAGGGAGACGAAGACGATCAGAATATCATAATGGCGTTTAGTAAAAAATGTGTTGATCAACGTAAAGATTGGTTAATGAGTCACATGGATGAGACGAAGAGAAGGAAAGAATTAGGTCTTGGCGAGCGTTACTTGTACGAAAAAGACACACGCACTGTCTCCTTCTCCGATTTTATTAATGTCGAATTAGTATTATACAGTAATTATGACAATGTGCGATCCATACCTAGCATGATCGACGGTTTTAAGCCAGGACAAAGAAAAGTATTATACACGTGTATTAAACGAAACGATAAACGTGAAATTAAAGTCGCGCAACTAGCTGGATCTGTTGCTGAACATTCGGCATACCATCACGGTGAAACGTCACTTATGACAACTATTATTAATCTCGCACAAAATTTTGTTGGAAGTAACAATCTTAATCTACTTCAACCTATCGGTCAATTTGGTACTAGACTTACAGGGGGCAAAGATGCTGCAAGCCCTCGTTATATTTTCACTAACTTAAGGTATAATTATTGCATATTATGAACAATTTCATATCTAGGATATGTAATCCGATTTTTGCCGCGTGCGGCGGTCACCCGCCGTTTAAATGAATACTGCAAATTTATATGTTCTTTTGTTACAGTCCACTGGCAAGGCTAATATTCCATAAACATGATGATGCCCTGTTGAAACACGAATACGACGATAATCAAAAGATCGAACCTGTTTACTATGTGCCAACAATACCGATGGTTTTAGTAAACGGTGCCGATGGTATCGGTACCGGGTGGATGACAAAAATACCGAACTACAATCCTCGAGAAGTCATTGAAAACCTGCATAGAATGATGGATGGTGCAGAACCAAAACCAATGGTGACTTTGTTAAACAATGATGCATTCGCATTTCTTAAGATGCAATATATTAAACCATTCCTTTTCATTTCTTTTAGATACCTTACTACAAAAACTTCAAGGGTGTTATAGAAAGTTGTGGCGATTTTCGATATGTTTTTAGTGGAGAAATTTCAGTGATAGGTCCAGATAAATTGGAAATTACAGAACTTCCAGTAGGTACTTGGACCCAAACGTACAAAGAAACAGTTTTAGAACCAATGTTACATGGCACGGATAAAACTCCACCCATTATCACGTAAATATGGAAAACAAAATTTGATTGAAAATTTCAGAAAAATAAATCTAAACTTTTAACATACATTTCCTTTGTGCAAAACAGGGATTACAAAGAATATAATACAGATGTAGCAGTTCATTTTATAATAATTTTAAATCGTGACAAATTGTTGGAATTAGAAAGAGACGGACTTCATAAAGCATTTAAATTACAAAGCACAACAACAATTACATCCATGGTAAGAACCTTATCATATCTCTCGGGCACTGACTATATCATTATTTCATGAAAATAGAATATGCTACAGGATACCGGACATCAAATAATTAACAATTTTCCGTTCCTACAGTGTGCGTTCGATGAGAATCAGTGTCTTAAAAAATTCGACAGTGTGCTGCAAATCTTGAAAGCATTTTATCAAGTAAGACGAGAAATGTACGACAAGAGGAAAGAATATTTAGAAGGAATTCTGCAAGCAGAGACTTCTAAACTATCGAATCAAGCACGATTCATCATAGAAAAATGTGACGGCACCTTAGTAATTGAAAATAAGAAGAAGAAGGAAATGATTGCTGAATTAATCAGACGCAATTATGATTCAGACCCCGTTCTTGCCTGGAAACTCACGCAAAACAGAGAGGAAGTTCTGGTATGAATTATTCGTTCTAATATGTTTTTCATATTGTTAAACTTAATTTACTAAATTTAAACTATCGATACTAAAATGAAAATATTATGCTACGTTAGGAAGCACAAGTAAGTTATGTGTAGAAATGGAAATGTTTGAATGGAAATGTAATTGCAATTCTCTCTTTTATGTATATCTAGAGAAATGAATAAAACTTCTTCATTTAATGCTTTAAACAGGAAGAGGTAGTCGGTGGAGCAGATGAGGAAACTGCTCCATCATCAGCTGCTATAGAGAAGGAGAACTTCGATTATTTACTTGGAATGACATTGTGGAGTTTAACTAAAGAAAGAAAAGATGAACTCCTACGTCAAAGGGATGAGAAGATTGCCGAATTAAATAGACTACAAGCTCGTACACCAATCTCTTTGTGGAAAGAAGATTTGGAGAATTTACTAACCGAATTGAATAAGGTAAACATGCTTTATTCTATTATTTTATTTTCCTTAAAAACTTGTGATCAGACTTGGATAAAGTACGTCTCATTTTTTGCAGCTGGAAGAGAAAGAACGAAAACAAGAACAGAAGTCAAAAACCAATGTCAAAAAACCGCCAGCTAAATTTTATAATCACGATGAAATGCGCAAAATAAAGCCCGTAATCGACACGGAACTTAAGAAGAAAATCGAGAAGGCCGACATCGTAACAAAAGATAAAAAAGACGGAGTTAAAAAACAACCGAAGGTAATGCATATCAATCTCGATAAATTCATTTGCTGTTTAACGTAAAAAGCAAGTAATCTTTTCATAACTGCCTCACAATGACAACAACATTTAATTAGGTAAAGAAAGAAGTAGTGGAGGAAAAAGATGAGTTTGATGCACTGGTGGAATCAAATGCGAAATCTCTCGATGATCGGTTAGGAAGTTCGCCAGAGAAGGTTGACAAAAAGCCTGGCAAAAAGGGTGAGATATTTGTAGTTAAAACATTGTAAACGGAAGTATTATGCATTACTGAGGTATTCTTTTCCTTCAGGTATGAAACAATCTACTTTATCGTTCAAATCAAAACCTGTCAAGAAAGAGAAAGGCGAAAAGAAAAAAGGCAAAGTTTCGGAGACTGCAGAAGAGATTGACTTTGAGAGTGTGTCCCCGCCACCTGAACCTCGCACGTCTCGCAGATCTACGGGTAAGGATATTAAAAGTTTTAATATTTCTATCATACTAAACTGTGTTATAATAATAAGCCACTATAAACGATTCTTTTCATGTTATAGCTAAGAAAAATTATAGCCTGAGCAGTGAAGATTCCGACTCATCGGCACCGCAGAGTATCTCTTCAGATTCTGAAAAAAGGTAAGTGTTGTATAACTGAATAGAAATGATCATAACAAGAAAGTAAACAATGTTGTAATTAATGTGGTTCGGTCACAGGCAAAAACCGAAAGTGCCGGCTGCAATATTGAGTAGCGATTCTGATGATAATTTTGATGTGAAAGTGATCAAGAAGACACCACCCGCAAAGTGTAAGCCTTTCATGCAATACTGTTATTATAACTTACAGAAATAACTAACGCTAGTTGAATTGCTTAATTTAACGTCACATTGGAAATATAATACTTATAAAGATCTCTTTGCAGCAAATTCCGATGAGCTCTTCGACTCTCTAGTTAGCAATGTTTCTGCCGATAAACAACGTCCGATGATATCTTCATCAAGTGAGGACTCCCCCGCAAAATTCAGCACGCCTAAAAAAGGTAAGCTGGTTAGTAAACTGAATACTGAATAAGATGTACCCTTCAAAATTGGACTTTTTATTCTCAGCACCTGCCAAGAAGAAAGCGGAAAACGGCGGTGGAAAGGGCGTAAAGAGGCAAATGCAGAAACAAGCGATTGGTTCCGACTCTGAGACCGACGACAACATCTTTACTACCAAAAAGAATCCAGTTAGTATCTAGATAACTTTTGCGTTCTTTCTTTCAATGTTGATTTTAAACCATGATAATAATTGACACATTATTACACAGCCGAAAAAGCGAAAGAAGAAGAGTACATCCGATGAGGATGACGTAGCAAGTACAGTTGAGTCTTCGCCATTGCCACCGCCGCGAAAACCTGCGGGCAGAGCCAGGAAACCAATATCATATGCTCTAAATTCAGACAACGAAGACGACTTTGACTGAACGAATTGACCGATTATTTTTTAAGCGCAAAGAATAAAGCATGTACACTCGATTGAGTTCAAATGACATAGTTGTGGTATCGAGTATTATATTCGAGTCCTTAATATTTAAGAGTCTTAATATCATTCGCCTTGGTTCTTAGCAGGGCATTAGTGATTTTATATAAGATTGTATATACAATTTCGCACAACGTTTTATGCGTTTTATGGTATTGAAACCACACTCAACATACCAGGGATCTTTTCACGACATTATTCATCTGAGAATAAAAGAGTCCCGAGTAATCGGTGTTTTGTATAAAAGATAAAGAAATTAAATACACAATTTTGAGATATATTTTTTCACACGTTACCACACGGTTTTTTTAAACACGTAAACGGTAACACAAACAATCTCTTTATGAAGCTGGATATTAGTTAAGAGAATTGTTGATCATTCAATGTAGACGTAATAGCCGAGTGTAATAGATATGTAGTGCACCATTTATGTTTACACAATAGTTAATTAAAGTGCTCTAATATTAATAACGACTAATTATTACAAGAGAGTTTTTATTATACTGATCGATTGAAACTGATTCTGAGAGAAAAAAGACATTTGATAATAAATTGTGTATGTGTAGTAGAAGATTGTAGCGTAAATGCGAAATTAAATGTGATTATAATCAAATTCTTAAACTTACTGTCAAGTTAACATTAATCCTATTAAATCATGTTACATACATATTTCAAAGATTTCTCAGTCACGACCTCAACCCTGCAAATTTAACACGCTTCTTTTTTCCACAAATTGGCGTAATACATATTTCAAGATACTCTACTCGCTTTATGCATAATATTTACTATGCTTCTACATATGTTTATTTCAGTAATTAACAATATATACATATAAAGTACTTACCGTATACATAAAAATGTTGTACTACATAAACCCGCGGTTCATTTATGATGATTTATGATGATTTATGTACACGTATATACGGCAATGAGTAATTCATGTTTTCCTTCATCGAATAGGTTTTTGTCACGTTTCAGCACACACATACGTATACATATACATGCGTGCATGTAATAAAAATAATACATATCTATCTCATTACAATAATGAAAGAAGTGTGTACTTTCCCTATTAAAAATTTACATACACTCATTTCGTAAAAAAATCAACTGCCATAACACAGGATGTTAATCTTACATATGGAAACAAAAATAACAAATGTTCGTTGTAACAATGGAGCCATTTGTCTATTATCATCTCTAAAGATTATTTTATAAATATGTTTTGTTTACCAAGTTCTCCGTCTCTTAAAGTTTTACAATAAGTAACTGCATTTCAAGAAAATACATATTACATATATACAAAGTGTCCCGTTATTATTCAAACTCCCGCAACATGTACATAGTTCTCCGGTAAACAATCCGAAAAGTCCCTTACCTGTTACGAGTTACTCATATTTCAATGTTCACCTTCTTGTTTCCAACTTACAGGGTTCAAGGGTCGTAACAACTGACAGATGCAATAATGTATTTCAGTATGAAGGCCCCTTGAAACTAGCAAAGGGGTTTGTTTTCGCAGTCCTCCTGAAAACAAAGCCCTTAAACTTTAACAATAAGCAACTACATTTAAAGAAAATACATACTACACATATACAGGATGTACCATTATTATTCAAACTCCTGAAATATGTATGTAGTTCTTGGATAAATAATAACACTGACAAAAGAATTGTTCTTCAAAGGGGCTGTGTCGAAAATTGATGAGTTAAGAGGTCCTCAACCATAAACACACACATTGCACCGAATCAACGATTAAGGTCTTTGAACCCAGTACATATATGTATGTATATAAAGATATACACACACACACAATATAGTTAGGAGAAATTACAGCTTGATACGTGATTTAATTAATAAGTTTACTAACTTTAAATTATACACAAATACGTAAATTTATTGCTATAACGTTTCATACACCATCCTCGACGCAATTCCTGTTGTTGTTTTTTTTATCTTGAGGAAGATCGTGACTATGCTGACACGCAAGGGCGATAAAAGGATACGTCGTTTATACTGCAATGAACTGCCTAATTTCGAATCTTCTTTCTTTCATCACTGAATCATCATAATGATCCGGCCCCAATATCGAAACGACATTATTCGGGGAATTGAAAATATGACGTAGTTATTTTTGGGGTCGCGTCTGGGACTCGTTTATTTCAAGGGTTTTGTTTTCATCGGGAGTTATCTCAGTTATTAGCAATATCGTGCACGTAACTGTCTTAGTGAAAAATTCTCGTCTTTGGATAAAAATTTCTCTCTGATGCATGCACTTGGTAATTTTATTAACGATACACTCTCAACGAGTCTCCATTATGTACAAATGCAAAATCGTATCTACCGCAAAAACATATAAACATTGCCAGATTTAGATCGATATCAATTTATCTCTTTTGTCGATATAAACGACCTAGTTAAAATTTCAAGGAATAAATGCTCGTCAAATGATTTCTTTTCTTCCTTTCTTTTTGGTTTCCCTTTAGTTTTAGCATCTTCTTGTCAAACAATTGGATCTTCTAATCTCGCTTAACTGTCATCGAAGAAACGATACTTTTATCAATTAGAAGAAGAGCTTTTTATAAACGTTACTGGCCAAAGTATATTTCCATGTATAAATGTTTATATGCACAAACATCGCTTTGCAACTACGGTAACGATACACATAAGTATACAACAATATTATCAATGTGATCTCGCTTACGTATAACATAGTTTCTCTTTCTATAGATTTCACCAAAATTTATTATACTATGTTATAATAATGTTTCTTTTCGAATTTGCTTTAAACAGACAATATATACGAGCGCAGATAAACCTACGATAAATTTGAATGTTCACCAAGCGATGATCGTGCACATAACACTTAGTTGGGTAAAAAAATTAAATTAATGAATTCCCCAGCCATTGACTAGTTTATCATCTTATACACTTCACAAAAAACACTTCTTCGGGATCGGCGAGGATCAGAAACAAAGTATGCGTTCTTTCGAGATATTAAAACGATGAGAAAAGAAATAGGGGAGAGGAAGCAGGAACGGTTGGCTTTTAGAATAGAAGCGATGGATCTACTAGTAGACTCTGTTCAGACTTGTAATGTATTCTCCTCTAACCATACTCTGCCAATCACGTTGGTATTGAATCATCAATACCGTGCCCACATTGTACCAACAACTTACAACATTTTTAACAACTCTTTCTATTACTCCCAAAAGCTGCTGTTTATCGACAGGCGACTATAATACAAAGCAAGGGCACTTGATAAAATAACTTAGTCTTCTATTTCATAATTATCTATATATAACGTACATATATAAAACAAATTATGAGTAAAGAAATAATGATCAGGTCGGTACAGTATTATGATTCTTACCTTAAAAAGTTTTTTAAACGCCTGAATGTACGTACCAATCGGTATATATATGTATATCACGAAAATGGCCGAGTAATAATGCGCTTCAAGTCCACTCACGAAAAAAAGAAAAGAAAACGCGTCTCTCTATCAGAATAATCATGATAAAAGATGTACATATGTACTGGGCCATGCGCGGTGGACTACGATCCTAATGTCGATTTCCATTCCTTGTTTGGGAGCATCGCGATTCTTTTACTTTCTTTACGTTCGAATCTCAGACCAATCGATTCAATATAGATAAAGCCCACTCGTTTCAGAATAGGAACAACCAACCAAATCTCCTCGTGTGTGTGTGTTTGTATGTTAATCATTATTAGTCATGATATAAGTAATAATGTTAATATTTGAATAAAGTAACATGAAGTGCAGTCAAATATTCATGGAATACTTGGCTGCACGGAGGTCATGCGAGGATCCACCACGGTTGTCTTTCCACTGTCAATGCTGTCCTGTTCTTTACACCATATATATATATTATATCGGATTTATTAGTATATATATATATAGTATAAATATATACACGCACGCTAGTTTTAACAATCTTTCGTCACACTCATTCATGCACACGTAACTTCTAAAGAGAGGAACGACTCCATGAAAGCAAAGTCTCTTTTGATTGCTCTTCGTCGGGCTTTGCTTTGGACTTATTCCGTTTCCGTTGCTCTCTCTCTCTTTTTTTTAAATCACCGAGTAATTCACTTCCACTGGATTTTCCATTGTATCCTAATTCTCTTGTTTTCTTTCCTCTTAGTCTAAAACTTCACTTTTAATTCACAATGACTTATCACATGTTTGTCTGTCTCTCGCTTCATTTTTAAACACTATTATCAAGTCAGCCCACTGTTTACACTATTATCAAGTCAGCCCACTGATACAAGGAACGATAATACAATTGAATATTTACGAACACAACATTTTTGTCATGCTGAATAATGTAGCGTGGCTTGTAGAAAGACGCAAGTTCCTGGACTTGCGGCGACCAGTCTCGCATCTCTCTTGCAATGTCCTATGTAGTCGACCTGTAAGTATAGTTGTGGTGGTGTGGTGGTGGTGGAGGTGGAGGTGGTGGTGGTGGTGGCGGCGGTACTAGTTGTGGTGGTAGTGGTGATGGTGATAGTATCCGGTTTAGTATTTACAATTGGTTATAGCAATCGTTATTTTCCTAAGATGAGGTGGTGTGCAGTTCAATGTTCAAGATTTGGCATGTATTAGCAAATTGAAGATTTTATCTTTAGTCTTTTTCCACTACGAACTGCTCGACGCGTTCATGCCACTAAACATGCCAATAGTAAACGAGCTCTGTTGCTGCTGCTGCTGGATTTGTTGTTGTTGCTGCTGTTGCTGACTGTTCGCTTGACGGCCATGTTTTGGCACTGGAGGTTGCAGATATTCGTGTCTAGCTAGTGTCAGTACATCTATACGTTCTTCTTTCCTATATGCTAGGCAACTTCTTATGAAACTCTGCAAACATAAGGAAAGGTTCCATGTGTATAATACTTCTAGTCAAGTAACATATCTAACTGTTATAAATGTACAAACAAAACGGAGATATTTAAGACAATGCCTACTTTTGCTTCGTTGCTAACGGTCGGCTTATTCGCGAACTGCACTTCTGTGGCTTTTAGAATTGTGTTTTCTTCTAAAATTGTAGCTTGTGATTGGTTGTGTCCAAAAGGCTAAGTAATAAACAACAACATTGAATTAAAATAATGTGCAATGTAATAGACAAACGTAAAGATATAATGATCAGTACCTTTTTACCATACAGACATTGATAAAATATAACTCCTACACTCCATACATCAACTTTAGACGATATTTTTGGAGGATTTTTACCAATGACAAAACATTCGGGTGGAAGGTACCTGAATATTAAAACACGCTCGATTCATATCCTTTTAATCGATAATTATGATATCAATCTACTTTTATTCACAATGTGCAACACATACCAATAAGTACCCGCTCCTTGAGATGTAAGATCCATTCCGTGATCTGGATTATAATTTTCTTCATCCATTACTTTACTCAATCCGAAGTCTGTAATTTTTATTTCCCCACAGACGTTACCCTCAGTTAGCAAGATGTTACCTGTAAATTCACGGTAGCGATAGTACACGACACAGATCAAATAAATAATACATCACATTTATAACGAACTTTGTTCTCGAATTACCTGGTTTTAAGTCGTAATGTATGACAGGAGGTTTTATTTCATTGAGGTACTTTAATGCTGATACAACTTGCATAACAATAGATCTTGCTTCTCTTTCAGGTATAGTTTTATGCTGCGCATAAAAGATAGTGCCAAAATAACTATATTATGTCTATCATGGGTAATTTAATATGGAAACTAATACAAACCTGTTTAAGGTAAAAATCTAAATCATGGCCATCACAGTACTCCAAAACAGTACAAAACGAATTGGCATCGATTTCAAACACATCATATAATTTCACAACGCGGGGATGATCAAGAGCTTTGTGTATATTATATTCCCGTAATGCATGCCTATTGTAATAAGAGTGTTTATAGTAACGATATGAAAGTTTACTTAATAAATAATTCGGGAATGACTTTATCTATGAAATGCATCGTATACATACTTAATGTAATTGGCCTTCTTGTCCTCTTTCCAGTCTTTATTCAGCTGATGCACTTTACATGCGACATACCGTTGCTCTTTTAAGTCAAATGCCTATATCGAAAAGAAATCACTTAGTAATACATCGTTGGATGGCGACGATATCTTAACGAGTTGATTTGATTTATGTACCTTGTGCACTTCACTGAAACCTCCTTTCCCTAATAACATTAATAGAAGATAACGTTCGTTCAATACAGGATGAGAGTTGAATCTCGATTGGTCCTCGTTATGAATACGTTTCAACTCCCTGATGTGTAAATTTCTTTCTCTCTCGAGCTTTTCCATTTCTAGTTGCAGATCTGCGTCTTCTTTCTTTAACGCACTTTGTCTCAACTAAGAAGTAGACGTTACACAAGTATAAATAAAATAGATAATTTTCATCACAAGCACAAGAATAGTCGCGCTGAATCACTGACAAAGATATAATACCTTGAGTATTTCATCAGCTTCGTAATACTCCTGCCACGTGTATGATCCAGGTACTGCATCTGGCTTCAAAAACGTAGCTTCTGTACCGTTATGCAGGGAAGGTTGCGGCTGACTACGTTTTCTACCAGTTTCACTATTTGATGGCCTCTTTTTGAGCAGTAACTTCTTTTGCTTATCAATTTCTTCCCGTTCGGTTGCAATTTCTTCTTGCCGCCGTGCTAATTCTTGAAACGCGTAACCATCCGTCCAATTTTCTTGAAACGTCGCACCCACCCTTTGAGTCACAAATTGACCCAACCTCAGTCTATTTTGCATACACTTTTGCCTAGCCTCCTTTTTTTCTATGTTTGATTTTTCTTTTAATAACTTCTTTACAACGTCTATACACTTATTTATATGGGATTTGTGCTGCTCAATTAGTTTTTGCTGATTAGCCATTTGATGCCTAAGTTCATCTGTGGTCTGAAAACATGAAGTACATAGGGATGATAAACTAAAGATTTGTGTATAGAAGAATAATTACGATTTACGTGTGGAGGAAAACACAAAACGGCATTGATGATATGGACGAGAATTATATGATTTTTCTTTAAAGAATATATTGCTTCCTCTACTGCTCCTTAACAATTTCCATTTCATAGAAATCGTAGAAAACAAAAACTTATATAATTGTAAATACAGTTATATATCTCTGGTACAGTTTTGATTTGACTACATATACTTACTCTATTTAATTCATCAATTTTGTTGTTACGTAATTCTAAATCTGAAGAGGCTTGAGTTTCAAATTCTTGTATCCTCTGGAAAGTAAGTTCTGTCTGGAATGCAATTAATACGTTTTATAATGAATACAAAGAGATCACTGTAACAACTGATACATTTGTCAGCATAGTTTGTAAATACCAGATACCTTGCTGCACCCAAATAGAGCAATAACATGCAAATTGATCAAATTATTCAATGCAGTGCTCTGATGGTTTCATAAAGAAGGTTTAATGAGGCTTTAATCTACCTTTAATGCTTTATCTATCATAGGCTATATTGGCTGTTATACAATTATAAGAAGTTGATCTTTTTATCAATGAAAGTAAAACTACAGAGCAAAACGCAAACATATAGATGAAACAGAAGTGTCACACAGGCAGCAAGGGAAACACCAAAAATGTATGCATGGATCAAGGTGTGCATGTAAATGTTAAGGCTTTTCATATGACATGTTTCAAAAGGGATTTGATAAGATTTCACAAATAATTCATTTGTCATTAATTCCTGCCAAAAGACAAGGAATTTTACATGTTTTATACATGCACACCTTTCCTAGCAATTAAAATGAACTGAAGATATTAGTAAACGTCCTTTGACAAATCAACAATGAAACAAGTGAATTGGATTGAGGAGTGACATTACAAGGTAGCCTGCATTTGTATGACAACAAATGGATACAGTGCTACAGTTTGGTCAGA
This sequence comes from Nysson spinosus, assembly GCA_910591585.2. Lineage (NCBI taxonomy): Eukaryota > Metazoa > Arthropoda > Insecta > Hymenoptera > Crabronidae > Nysson > Nysson spinosus. The sequence continues at coordinate 5,991,301 of OU342843.1, read as the reverse complement.
AGTTAGATTAATTTCCTGCAAACATTTTACAAGAAATGGCCGTTGTAGTAAATTTTAAATTTAACATAGAAATGTTATTTGCTTACAGTTTTTAGTAATATTTACCAATTACGATATAACAAAAAATGTTGTTTCTTACAGAAAACTAGGGAAAACATAACATAAAAATGTATTAACTTCTAATTGATATATTATAAGTACACAGAATGTAATAATAAAAACATGTATAGTACTCTGTTCATTTTTACGAAATAAAAATAGTTTGATGAATCAATTCTCACAGATATTACAAGTGTTCAAATATTAATTTCTGTCCAGAATGTGTCAGTTATTTGCAATATATGCACAATCTCTTTATACATCATTAGGCCTTGCTTATATGATGCTCTTAAAATCAACACAACAATTTTATATGACTAATAAACCCCTTCTTTAGTCAAAATTATATAACATTTAGGATCTAGTTTTGAAGAAATGAATGTCTGTAATATATAATAACAACTTATAAAAAGAAATTGATGTTACTAATCTCCTATATAGGAGTTACTGTCAGTCATTTCTTATAAAATGCTTGCAGACATCATCGAATTTTGCTTACATTTGGGGTGTTAGTCTTCGCTTGCCTGACCTGGCTTGTCCTATTGAGGTTGGTAGGCCTTACCTGCACCTGCTTGCTGACCATTGAGCCTGCAGGTTGTGTTGAGGCTGGTGGAGGAGGAGGTGGAGGTTGAGGATGAGGTCTTGGCGGCTGCATCAGTGAAGAAAATTCTGCCACTGAAGAGTTAGGTGTTGTTACTTGCGGTGAAAGGAGTTGTTGAGGCGATGGTGGATACTGTTGAAAGATAATTACACAAAATATCAGATAGGATCCCAAGTAAAACTTATCAGATGTGATATTATAATTGCATAATGCAAAAGAATCTATGATGTAACATTGAAGATCTGTTTTCTGGGCATGGGTAAAGCATAATTCTATAGCTTGAACTTACCATTGGATAACCCTGCTGGGGGGATGGGCTTTTGGCTCCACCATGACGAATAGGGCTGTTACCCAGATGATGCTTTGGGAAATACTCATTGATCTTTTTGTTGTCAAGGGCAGCAACAGACCTAGCTCCCTTACTCCCAACAGGTCCTACTGGAACTCCTCCTCCTCCATCATCTGCCTTCCGTTTTCTCTTCCTCTCTGAAGGAGTTCTTGGTACCTTTTCTGGAGTGTTTGGGTCTACCTCCTTATCACTATGCGATGAGCCTACATAAACATAAGATATTATAGCTATTAGAATTATAAAATGACAGTTATAAGAGAAGAAGGAGTTCTGTCCTTTCCAGGGAAAGAATGGGTAATCCTACAAGATACATTAGGACTTAAGACACTTAGGATTTCTTAAATCAACTATGTCCACCTAAGTCTTTCTTTACTTACCAGTGCTCATGTTCGAATCTTGACTATGAACCGACTGACCAGAGTTTACAGTTGATTGGGGTGCCATCTGAATTTGTGACCCAGCAGACATCTAAAATAAAGAGATACTGAATGTAAAACATTGCATAAAGACCTCCCCTTACTATGTCAATAGTAGCAGGACTATCCAAGTGATCATATTCCCAAGTCTGACTAATATAGTATACCAGTACTGTACAGAAAAATAAATCAGAGTAATTTTTGTTAGTACATACACTGGCAAAGTGCAAAGATCGTATCGTTACGCTTTCAGGATTGATACCGAAACATTTAGAATATGCCCGACAAGAGATAAGGAGAGAGTATGGAGTAAAAGTCTTGATACGGACGGAGAGGGTTCGAAATCGTGAAAAGAGATGGAATGGGATGGGTTACACTTCAGGAACCAAACCGGCGTACTAACTATCGGCTAATGAAAATTGCATGTTGCTAAAATATACTCAGTTTATTGGGGGAACAAACCTGAAAGAATAGAGAATGAGTCTTGCGAAGAAAAAAGGAGAGAGGAGAGTGGAAGAAGTATAAAGCGGGATTGAGAAAGAAACAGTGCCAAGGAAGAAGGGAAGTAAGGGGACAGAATCAGAGAAAGAAAGAGAGACAATCATATTGGTACGAAGGAATGAGTGAGAGAGTGGGAAAGAAAAAGAAAGAGAGAAAGAGATAGAAGTGACACCTTCCAGGACAGCCTATGGTGGAGCCCCATAGTCGTACTTGCTGTTTGAGCTTATAGGCAGTGTGTCAACCATAGGCACTATCTTGCTCACAATATCTACGTAAAAGTCAATCGCACTGTATGAACAAAATCTGCGATATATGTTTAGAGCTAGAGGAATCACGACAAAATGGAGGACCTTAGCTGAGGGGGAGAGCGGAAGGGCAAGGGGGGTTTTAAGGGGAAGGGGCAGGGGAAGGGAGGAACGAAAAGTAAAATGGTAAGGGACGGGAGGGAAGTGAGTGAGAATTAAAGGGGTGGGAGTTAAGAACTCGATGGCGGAGGAGTGGTTGGATTGGGAACCACGGACGCGCACCGCAAGGGGGCAGTTTTACTCACTGCTTCACTTCTGAACTCTGGTCAGGCCGGCTAGTTAACTGGCTTTCCTATCGTACATGATACTTTTTCTGCTGACACAACTAAATACAACCGGGCAAACAGCCTTCGATTAACGGCGATGATAAACACCGCGGTAACACACTACGTCATAACGAATGGTGACGTCGCACACCGATAAATTACACACTCTTTTTAATATTATCAGCGGCGTGTCAGCCACGTTTACTCTGCGCGCGGTTAAGAACCTGGATTAATGGTAAGTCCTCATGGACGCGGTGACGCGTTTGCGCTTTGCCAGACAGAATGCACAAGTTCGAAATCCACGCTCTGTCACTAACGTGCACACGTTGCTCCCGATTAAACTATCACAATCACGAAATTCTACAAGTATGGATGAATCGACGAAAAGGAAACTATGCTTTGGATACGGCACCACTTCTCCCTCCTTTTTAACTCACCTCTTGCCCGGATACTCATCACATGTCGACGCTTATCACACGATTATCGGGATTATTTTAAAATCCGTACAGTATATCGGTTAAAAGATGTAATTATGTCATCTCCGTCGTATATCGACTTAGACTGGAAGATTGTTATGTATGGACTAGGAAAGAGGGATGATTTTTCAAATTTCAAGCTTCTGCAAAAGAATGTGGATATGGCACGTAATTAATTACTGATCTACGTACATCCATTGCACATCACAGAAATGTGAATGTATCCTTGAATCAATCGATACTAAAAAGACATCCAACGTGTATCATTTGGAGGTCTCAAAATTGCAGAGATATTTTTAGAACAAGTTAAATCGGTGCAGATAGAACATTATACTACTGGCACCATTTGTTTTAAAGTATTGTTGACAATAACAGCTTGCAAATATCTTGATTGTATATTACGCACGTACATTAATTCTACCTTCTGACAGTCGAGCGAAACAGCATATTGCTATAAAGTCCAAGACACTATAATTACCGTATTCATCATATGCATCTTTCAAGTAAAATAATCTGAATTGAATAACGATTTTATTCTAAAGTTCGGCACGAGTTATTCCACTACAGTAAATAAAAGAATGCTCTATTTCTGTATTCGAAATCGTAGCGCCTCGTGCAGCCAGCTGAAGTAACCATGTGTCATCCCTCTCTTCTGCCATCACCAATTCACACACACGAAATATTTATGAAAAAAGGAAATAATCTAATAACATTCCACTACATCGTATTATGGTATACGATGACGTTCATTACGTTTTCCGCGAGGAAAAGAGGTGGCAACAAGAAGAACGCAACGATAATGTTTACGAGGAATTGATACAAAAGTACCATTAGAAAGTAATTAAAGTCTGCCGAATATCCACCCTTTCGCGGTAACCGTGTACAATTCCACACGATGCGATCCCACGAATCGCAGATCGTGGTATACGGCAGACATTGCCAACAAGCGAGAGAGATTTCCGAGTCGTCGAACGTTTCGAAGATAGCAGAGCATTTAAATCATGGCGATCTGACCTGGGGTTTGTCGCATACGTCCGGTTTTCGCGTGAGATCAGGGATACCGGAATGGAACGTAACAAACAGGGAGAAGGGAAAAAGGATAGATCAATTAAAGACCCAGAGAGATTGAAATGAACGTAGGAGGACAACTTTGAGATTCTTGTACAGTCCGCGCTTTAAAGTGTGGTCGGAAGAAACTTCAAGCACGAAATTTTAATGTACCAGGATCACCCATTTCCTTACATTTTATAGAACACATATTTCAACAGAAATGATTCGAAAGGAGGAGGAAACTTCCTTATCGATAGATCAATGGCCGTGCCCGGAACTGGGCTAGAGGGCCGGAGAATCATTTCTCTCCGGCGGCGATACTCCTTTGAGAAGCTCATATTTGTATTAGTGCGCGTGCGTAAAGTGCGTGTTGCGGAGAGCATACATGGAGGTGGTGGTATAATACGAACCCAGTGAATCGGGACATGCGGATTTTACGGTACACTCCTTCTAACCCTGACGACTGACTCTGATATGGCCATAACCGCGAAGTCACGTTGAACGAACGAGACGACGCCGTACGTAAAGCTATTCTTCCGAGCACTCAACACGAAGTCAGGTTCACTTCGTGTTCTCCTCGACAGCGCGCTCGTAGAAGTGCCGTGCGGTTAACGTGCCGGGTAAACAGCAACAGCAGCAGCACCAGCACCGAGTGCCGTCAATGGCCACGGTAAACGGCATTACGCGTACGTTTCACGGGCCACGAACGAGCCAAAAACCCCGGCGTGGACTCGCCTAATCGAAACGGAACTGGAACTGTCCGACCACCGTGCCGCTCGCATACTACTACCCAGCGGAGGTTTCTCTTTCTCTCTCTCCCTCTTGCTCCCTTTCTCACTCTCTCTCTCTTCCCATTCCTCTCTTCCTCTTCCTCCTCTCCTCTCCTATGTACGGCAAATGAGCAACGCGCGAGATTCCGAGATGCGGCAAAAGGTGCAACCTCTACCTCCCCGCGGCAGCGCTACCGCCCCAATCGCCACACAGAGAGACAGAGAAAGATGGAAAACTGAGGAGACAGAGAGTTAAAGACTAAGAGCGAGATAGAGAAAGAGATCGAGGGCTACCACGAGATGAGGCGGGGGGTGAGTGCGGGAGGTTGGCAAGCTCGATAGAAAGGGATGGACGACAGAATAAGATGAAAAGAGAGCTAGCCTTGGAGAGAGGTTTCGCAGGGGGGGGGGAGTCACGAGAGGAAAAGGGAGACGAAGGGAGGCATATGAGACATTCCTTCAGTGAACGGGTCGACCGAGTGTGAGTGCAAGCGAGCCGGTAAAATCGATGGGGCGAAGTGTGGCTGTGCCACTACGCGTGCAAAGGGTGTGTTGTACCCTGATACATTGTGTGTGATCCGTGGTCCGCCTTGTGGCATTACACCGCTCGACACCACATCCTAAAGTATTAATAATTGATTCGTATCAATAGCATCGCTCTACGCCCGAGATCCCCGTAGTTATCCTTCCCTTCGTATTTGAGAGCTGTACCTACTAGTTGCAATAAAATATCGATGGTGTTCCGTAACCGTTTCAACCGGTACTTAACTACCTGAACTACTTGTCCTGCCGACTTCACCAAAATACCAGGTGTACGACCCTTTCTATCCCCCTTTAATATTTCAAGGAACTACCAGCATGCGGTTACCTTTCTGTTGTATTCAACCCCCGTTTCTCGGCAGCTAACTGTAACTATATATTCCAAGTAAAGTCACAGATGACCTTTAATATTTCAATTCAATCTCCATACGGCTGCTTAAAGTGACACCATTCTACGAGAATCTGTCTAAAATCCTTCCCGAACCTTAGGCGTATCGCTTTATCGAAAATAATCGATGAATAAAAGAAGCTGATCAACAACCTAGTTGAAGTACGTACCCAATAGAAACGTATAAACTTGAGGGAGTTCAGATTGATTGCCACACTATGTTAATCCGTAAAATCCTGAAGTAACTCGCACTCGACTGAATGGATTCTCTCAGACATTGCGAAAACACATACACGATGGCACCTGTCTAGGAAGATAAAGAACGTCGAGCGCCCCCGCGGAGGTCTCACTGGTTACAGCCCTGCAATACGCTGTGTCGACGCGTGCTTTAGCCTGTGCGAGGGCGTATTAGCGAGACGTAAGTAGAGGTGGAGGGGATCGGAAGAATGAGGCGTACGTACGGAGAACGGACGTCGGAACGGACTGGTCGGCCGTCGGGCGGGTGGACGGGTGAGTATAAGGTTCAGGTTGAAGCGCTCGCCGTCTCTCGGTAGTCGCGTTTCTGAGCTCCGACGGGATGGTTGCGCTTCGCTCTTTTCTTCGTGTATCGCATATTATACGTTCTATTCATTTCTGACCGTTTTTCATCTTCTCGATACTCTCGTTTCTGCATTCACACGATAAAATAAAATTATCGGACATTTAATAAATCTTCCGATAGCCTGTGATTCTCAAACATGGATTTTCCCGAATGAAGCTTCACTAAATTAATAGTGTCGTTCTTTCCTTTCTTGTATGTTACTCATTTTGTTGATTGCAATGAGGAATCATACCAGGAAAAATTCTAAGCGGAAATTTACATATAAAATTAATGCACATGTTTTATATTTTCAATGAAAAGGGTCACCTACGAGTAGCAGTGCAAATCATTACTGCTACCGATGGAAGACGGAAGTCGAAGATAAATGCCGCGATCTTTCGTAGACGGTAACAACGTTGTTGCAATGACGAACGTTTCGTGAGTGCATCACCTAAATCACGAAAACTTATCTCTTTTTAAATGACAGTACTTTGTGATAATTAGTCGCTTGTAAATGTTAATATGCTAAATCAGAAAGAAGATCAGGTTAATAATAAAGTGCTAATCGTAAAATCGTTACTGGTAACAGTGCTACGCAAAGGAGAATTGCATCAAGTTTGACGTGTATCAGTGTGTCAGCTGTGCGAATGTGTACTGTGCAAAAGTGATTGGACAGCGTTCTGCATATTAAATAATACTCCATAAGGTAGACACATTGATCCGGATCGAAACTTCTGTATTCTGTGTCCAGCGATAAGTAAACTAATTGTAAGTTTATCATGAATAAAAGTTATATATAAAACCAATATTTTGTCATTTTTTATGGGTTCGGATTATCGGAAATTTCATCAAGTTGCATCGGTCGACATAATGCAGATAGCAGCAACTCTGTCTTCGTATTTTAATAACCATAGTTTGACAAACTTCTCAACTTTTACGATCTGATAGTCATAGTTTACTAATACGGTGTAATAGTAATTTGCACAAGTCGCGCTTTATCTTAAGTTTCCTAATGAAAAACGTATAAGAAGTCATCATTTACGAAACAATGAGAGGGGTACAGGATTGCAAAATAATGGTCGCGCGTCGGCACTAATCCAATTATAAGACACAATTGGCATTCGTTCGCATTTTCCAAAGATCTAGTACTCGACAGACCATGTAGTTCTTGTAAAGTATACGGTAAGAAAAGGAGAAAACCGTTGGGAGCAGCTCGCTTGGTTAGACCTTGCAATGCCGTTCGATCGTAGAAAACGCGCCAGTAGCAGTAGTGACGGCAAAAAGCACGGAGCGTATAACGCCCGTGACGGCAACACAGCAACGACTGTCCCCACCTCCGTGGTTGGAGCGGTGGCTTGGTATCCTCCCCACTGCCACTTGGCCCCCACCAACAAACCCCCCAATAGGTCGCACACTCATTAGCCCAGTCGCGCGCGATTTCATCCCCTTCACCCCGTTAGAACCGCAGGTCGCCGGCCGATCAGCTGGTCGGCCACGCGGCGCTGTCTCGTTGTCTCCGCTTGCGCGGTCTGCGCCGTTCAACCACGCGGTTTTCTGTGTACACTACCTCAGGAGAGGTTAGGTGCCCAGCGGCGCCCCGTGGAAGCCGTGAGCGCTGCATCACGGTGCAATGAATTTTCATGTCCTGCTTTTTGATTAAGCCGTTAACCGGGAATGACGAGTTAACTCGTCATTCGAATCTTATCTCGAAGGTTACAAATTAAATTAACATTATTTCCCTCCCATCATTCTGAAATTTTAATGCGTATAAATATACGTAACGAACAGTCAAATCCACATATACGTTCCGATGATAAATATACCGCATGGATTTATTTGATTACTAAACCGAAACTTCCCGCGTGATGCCGTTTTTTAGAAGAACTCCCTGGTTAATGAGTTAACCGAATGACAGTCGGAAACGAGACAGGACCTACGAAATATGAATATTGACTGTTTACGTTTTAAAATACCGATACGAACGAAAATTTGGCAGTAAAACAGGAACAGACCTTTATTAACGCGATATATATGTCGAAATAATTCCTCCGAATCCAATAATCGATTTGCTTATGGAGTCCCCGTAACCGATATATTCAGTATTATCATAAAAAATTAGACGTAAAATCCGGAATATTTTGAAAGCGGTTCTATCTGTTAGCCAACTTCCATTAACCCGTTTAGCCAGTTGACTTTTCTCTCACGAAATGAGCAAATCTAATACACACAAATCAAAAACAAAGTTGCTGCATCTCACAAAGTTCATTACTCGAAAGTATCGCCAGATGATGGCTCAGCGAGCAAGCACGATGAAAATGCTTATTGTGAAAGTTACGACATAACTGCACGGACTAGTTTTCAGGTCAACGGCACGTGATAACTCCTACTAGTTGAAGGACAAAAAAGGAACATTGCGCGTTAAAAGAAAATGAATATCGAATGAACAATTGCAAATTCAGTCTATTAGTTCCTAACACTTAACTACTATACTCTCGCACCACGCATAATACGAACCGCGTAACGAACTCTCTATGAGAATAGTAAATAACTCTAAGAATCATCGGAGAAAATAGTTAAGCATGCAATTGTATATTAGCAATAGAAGCGTAAATAAATCATTCGTAAGAAAGTATTTCTATTAAAAATCCTTTGCACGTGTACTTACTAATGGGATAGGATTTTGCCAAATTAACAAGTCAAGAAGTTAGAAGAAACTTCGCCTGGGAACTGTGTTGTACATCGCAAGAAAAATACACACGATAGAGAACCGATCAGTTGTGATCGCACAACGAAAATGCTCATTGTGAAAGTTACGACACGACCGCACGACTAGTCTGCAGGTCAACAACACGTGATACCATCTCTATCTGTCGTTGGTTGGTTCTCGCACTTCTCTCCTTCACCTTCTCTATTGGCATATAAAATCTACCACATAAGCATGCATAGAAAGGAGATTTACCATTGCACGATTGAATTTCTGTCCTAACGTTGATCTGCCTTAACTTTGCGGATTACTGTCGTACACGGTTTACAAAGTCACACGGTTACAAAGCAGGTGGAGCCCCTGATTTTGCCACATTAACAGTTTAGAAACCGGAACGTCCGGCGGCGCCACTTTAGATTCTCAACATTGTATCACATCACGGTTACGTGAAAATAACCATCGCAGGACTACTCGAACATGGTGGAGAAAGTCCAAGATGGAATAAACTTGCATGGACAGTCGGATCAAATATGTTTCGCTGCACTAGCAAGCCTCGAGTAGAAGAACGTAGCGAACCAACTAGTTTCAAATTAACTGGAGAAAATGAAGAATTTCAGGCATCAAGATATCTCAGATACAAACTTCTTTGGGTGTTAAATTCTTTGAAATCGAAGATCAGGAAAAGGAGTAGGCGTGGATAAGCAGACGCGTGAAAACCATAGATAATCGCAACATGAATTGAAAGCACTTATCTACAATGCATTGCTTCATAGATGAAGAAGCTCCTGGCATTTAATTTGAAATGACATAATCAAATTTGCTAGTTGCCAATAGTAATAAAGCATATCGCCATTCTTTTAGGTCTTCAGAATAGTGCCAATAAAATTCCTTTATGAACAGATCACTTGTCCTATTATAAATTTACTCCCTCCATGTCTAGACAGTGCAACCAATACAGCATATGCAAAAATCTGTCGCGCGCTCTCTCTCTCTCTCTCTTATTGTCTCTTTTAATTAATGTCACTTGCAGAAACTCCTTTTTGCATCTATAAAATACCTTTTTTAATCGGTCACCTAATTATTATAATAGAGGAACAATATAAAAAACATTTGGTTATTTCCGTTTTCGTTGATTTTCCACGCGTCGGCGCCGACTGCACAATTTATCGAGCAATTCCTGACGTTCGTAAATAATACGTACTCTCGTGTAACGTGTAAGTGTAGTTGTTTATGTACATACACACAGATAGGCATATATGATTCTACAAAGTTGCACTGCTGATAGCCTGCTATCTTTTTTAATGGAAATTTCCACGACAGATATCCAATGTAGTACGTAGCTGCCAGATTTAGAATAACCGCAGCATTCTCCTTTTTAATGTCAGGAATGTGATCGCCATCTTAAGGCGTATTTGGAGTCAATAAAATTCGAACATCGATTACCCGAGTTCCTTATGGTTCAATATATTTTCCGTTGAATCGGTTCAAGGAAACCGTTCAACTGATTGCAACTGTAGATATAAATATCAAGAACCAATGATTTCACATTCCTAGCTTATGTTTGCTTATGTTTACTTGTGAAATACAAGGATCCGATTGAAATCTAGAAACCGCGAATAATTAATATTAATTAACTGAAAGTGAGGAAAGAATGATGTTGAAATTCGCTAGTCTCTTATCCCCCGAAGTGCGAGAATAAAGTACATACCTCGAATTACTTTTTCGTCCCCGAAAGTTATTAATAACTTTCACTTATAATGTTCAACTTCCTCAACGCCGAAACCAGAGTTTCAGCTTGTGTTTGTACATCTTTCTTAATATAGAATTATTACACTTTACGGCCAACCAATGAGATTAAACTGGCAATATCGTTATTCACTAGCTTTCTTAATCTGCTGATAAACACGGACGCCGTAAGATAAGCAAAATTCGAAGTCCTCCAGGAATTTGACGAGTAAATTACTTGAAGATATAGATTCCTAAGTCAATAATTAATTAACGTCATACGGTCAGAACATTGGTTTTTGATATAAAAATCAGAACAACATTGAATGTCGGGGGAATATGTCTAAGAATAAGATCAAATTTGTAGCTGAAGGAAGAAATGAAGTGGTACCTGAACGCTTTCAGAATCACACTCGAACTTTGGCGAATTATTTCTCATACTGCTTCGAAATTGAGGATGTTAAACAAATGCTTAACGTAGGTAGATCAGTAACGATCGAAAACTCTAGTTCCTGTATGCAGCACTAGATGGTTGGTAGAAGCAACCTTCCTATGGTGAGCAGAAAAAAGTGGTCACCCAACTGACATGAAGCCCCAACGAGAAGTCCTTATGATGATACTCGGGGCGACTTTATCTTCGTGTATGCCATTTTGTCGCAAACGTAGGAACCGATACCAATTCATCTACAAAGAACCTTTTCTTAAAGTAATCCATTAGATACACTTCAAGAATTCAACTTACATAGAATACATTAGTTACCGTGCATATCCAACATGGACGATCTAAACTCATTCGCGGTGAATTAATTTCATGTTTAAAGAATACGTGAGCGGTGTAATATACAGTTCTTCGAAACAACTGCCGTTTACGGAACATACGAGAAATAATGTAAATCCGTTGCATTGCGGTTGCACAATCGCTTTATGAATTTCATTTCCTTCAGGTGAACGTGATAAGATGCACATGACCTAGATTGCAGGAATTACTAGAAATACTACAACACCGTTAATCGAAACGCCTTTATCGTGTTGATATCTGCATCCTCGCAGTAATAATGACGTTATAAGTATACATTCAATGATCCGTAATTAAATATAATTATAATTGAAGTATGATCGTAATATATGTAATTTCATCAAACTCTTTGATTTCCGATGAAGTTAATACTTATGATACTAATCACCGTACAGTAGTTAAATATGTTTGATATGTAACGTTAATCATACACGTGAATCGCCATTTAATTGAAGACCAGATAAAACACTATTTCCGGTGCCTACGTCCATGCAGCGTATCAACAGCGAAATGGATGCCGTATCTTACGAAAGACATTATCGCGGCACTTGTATATTATAATTATACGTTTTATTCGTTCGACGATTCTAACTAGTTTGCACTCAATTAAAATATTCTTACATCAAAGCAACTTTGTATATCTTTAACGTGTCACTGATTACGAAGATGCACAATAGAACTGCACCAATACATGAACGGATGGCATCCTGCAATCGCGACAAAAGTAGCTCTACTCAAAGTGAAAAATAAGGACACTATAACCTCGCAGAAATACTCGTCATGCCATTTAAGTCATGAAAATGAATCATATTGTAAGCGGCTTATTTGTTCTTAAAAACGTCCATCAGCCTTTGAAGAAGAAAGATAAGCAATGAAAAGATGAATGAACACACTATTTCCCTAATTTTATTTCGGAATTTCAAAGAAAACACAAGTAGCCTGCCTCCTAGTGTGATTAGAATAATACCATATTTGAAAGAAAAGCTTAAATATAAAGTTCACTGTCGGTAAAAAGATGTTGGATTAAGGCGGTTAGACTAACTTTGTTTCGTGTTATACACGAGTCCTTGCAGTTTGACACCTGGTAAGTACTTGTCTGAAAAAGAACAGTCTCAAGAGTCTCCTCAGTGTTCAAACGGTTACGTAAAAGAGAAGAAGACAAATATGCGCGTAAATTTGATAATAAATGGCGGATTGCCACATTCTTAAGTACCTGAACAAATCAGAAGGCAAATAGAAGGTATAATGTGCTAATATACGTGTATATGGCAGAAAGATACGTTAAGTTGAACAACAAGAAGGGCAAGAGGGTATCATAATTAAGAAGTAAATAAACTGATGGACGTAAAGCCGATGGAAAGTGTCTGACGATGAATTTGCAAACATGCGGTGCCGTGCACGGTTTGAACGTAAACTGCGGCAACTAATGAAGGTAAAGGGCTAAGAAATCTCGAGGGGGAGGATCGCTAAGTATTTTCCCTGGTTGCTGAAGCGTCGACATATCAGCAGTCGGCGAAAGAAGTTCAATGGGCGGTAAAAGCGGACGGTAATGCAGATTGCAAGCTAGGCATCTCCTGTTACCGCGATGCATTGTATATTCACAGTGCATCTCCCGAGTTTTCGCCCCCTAACTCCTTAGTTGCCCCATCACCCATTTTCTCCTGCTCGACTCACCGCCCTCGATTTACTCCTTCATTTTAGTTCGCTCCTGATATCGTCAGACATTCGAGATTCCTGTTTCCTGGAGTTTTAATTCCGCCTTTTTCAAGGCTCATTAATTTCTTAGTGGAGCATTTTTTAATGCGAGAGAATGTGGGTAGAAACGTGAAAGTCATCATGCGCGAATAAAGCTACATTGTTTTACAAGAAGAGATACGCTTGCCTTCATTTTAAACACATTCGCGTGTCGAGTTTTAATATAATATAAATCAATATCCTGGCATGTACTAAAGGAAGCTACTACGATTGATAGTGAAACGTCATGACTCATTAAAAACGAAGCACGGGACAGTGTATCTGTATTAAAATATCGTTCATAAATTTAATTTAGGATATTGAATTGTAATTCTTCGTTGCCATTTTATACTGAATTCTTCGAAATATTAATGCTTTGATCTTGTACCTGCCGTATATTCACGTCGCGCTCTCCCTCGCAACCAGCTTTGTAATCAATCGACACGCGATCATTTGTTAAAATTATTTTTAGCTCGAGATCGTCTAACACAAACTGAATAGTACGCGGCAGTATTCAATTGTGTAATCAAAAGGAATTATGTAAAATTCTATACCGAATTGCTAAGCGACACGGAGTTTCATTGATAAGTCGAAATCTTGTTATTATATACGATGCACTTGATGCGATAATGAAAAAGCTATCAATGAGAGATCTTAATAAGCCTCTATCTTACACACAAAAACTCCGAAATCTTAACTCGTACGGTAAACGATATTTAAAATCATGATAATCGTATCCGATTACATCAATAATATCAATTACGGAAGATGGCTTCCCAGCAGATAACCGCATTGCAGTCTATAGAACGAGGTGAGGAGTTAACTTGTTATAAACTACACTGTCCGAGCGAGGCCATTTCGGAAACTAATCCCACACACAGTTATGAAGATTTAAGTAATCGTCCCAACACTCCAGTTACGTTCGAGAAACTGAAACCATCGAGAGTCTGAATATCGCGAATAGTTAATACTTGTACGTCTAACGTTTAATGAATGCAAGAAAAGTCTGGCGTGAGCATAAATATTGTATAAAGAATTCAATGAGATACGATACCAGTTTTGGCGTGAAGAGAATGAGAAGGCCAAGATGGTCATTGAGAGCACTGGAAAAACACTGGCACACGACGGACGGGAAGAGGTTACGACTCTTCGGGACTCGAAAAGGCTCCAGGAACGTCGAACGCGGGCCCGTCCCTACATATTTAGTTTCCAAGGTTGGTAGGTATGTATAAACCTTCCATACAATGCGCGTAGTACCCACTTACTATCGAAAGGATCAATACGGGGGACATGCACCAGCTTGGTTGCTTGCGTTCATGAATCTCTCTCGCCAAGACTGTAGGTCACGCAGCAATGTAGGATTACTTTACCGCGCTCAAGAATGCATGACAGTTTCATTTTTCTCACTTACATCTATTGGCAGATATTACACCGAACTTACACGGTACAACAATGAAATCTACCTGGTATCGTGTGTCAATATTATATATTTTGTTCAATGTGCAATTAATATATGTACGCACGTCACGATGTTTATTACAAGCAACATGTACGAGTGTTCGGTTATCATAATCATTCTACGGTAGAAGTATCACGTAAGAGTCCTTGCATTTTCAAAGTCACGAAATAAGACTAATTATTACGATGCGCAATTATCTTATCGTATAATCAATGAAAGTGCAAGTCGAAAGTGGCTACCAACGAGTATTTCGTCTGCCGTGATTAATGGCTTCTTTTGAAATGTACAGAAGAAACTCAGGCCTGTTGCGGTTATATTCTAACCAGATGAAACTTCAAGCTTACACCTGTTTTTAAAAACAAAATAATTGCTTTACTTACGGAGCAAGATTATTTTAACATCCCTGTTAGTATCTTTTCCTTTGGGCATGCACACAAGAAAAACTGGTGAACGAAACTTCTTAATATTTCAGTTGAGATCTTCTTAAAGCTTTAAATACCTCCTTTTCGACTAGAAGGTTCTACCTAAGAAGCGAAAAATTGTCTGGTAGTGTACCATAAGGTATCGAATTTCTTTGAAAAGGGGGATAAACGGAGATCACCCCAGGGGTGTAGCATCGATGTACTTCAACAGAACACGGCCTTTCACCCTCCCCCAACCAACAGCATCCTGTAATCGGAAGAGCTCGGCATCGTTCGTGTATTCTCGCAGGGCAACAACGAACAAATGAGGAAGACCTACGAGCCGTGAAGCTGGACTCTTTTCTTGCAATCCTTAAATATATTTAATCCTTTAAACTTCCTGAACCCGTGATATTATTCCATAGGATATACAAGCGTTATGACTGTAGTCGTCAGTTCCATCGTATTTAATTACGTCCTCTTCCGTGACTGATAAAAGATTGCTGAGCTAAATCTAATATGCTACTTTGAAGTGGAAGAAAAATAAGACCGTTAATGAAATTATCACAGCTTGCATGCGTTTTTTCTAGTGCCTCCATTTTCTGTCGGATAAACCGATTAGTGGGCACTAACACACTCATATTATAAGTAATGAATTTCGCTGGCCTTCGGTTGAGAACTTCCCCTCTTTTCATTGTTCTCTTGGCCAATCACGATTCTAAGGAGAGCTTGTGGCATCGCGCGTGGCGTTCGTGCGTTCTCGCCCGATGGACGAGTCGCTCCGATTAGGCCGAATTCGCACGAGTTTACTGCCGCCAAGAGGCGGAAAGAGAATTCCACCCGGAGGGGGACAGAGAACGAGAAAGAAATGGAGACGCTCGTGAAAAAGGAAGAAACCGAGTTTCCCTTGCTCCACTACTCGATTTAAGTAGTAGACTAATATTCGTAGGCAGAATCCAAATTGGACGATGATCTATTACGAAAAAAGTATACCTCTCACAACGCAGTAATCTCACGATTTCGATTCCTTTCTGTACCACCATATGTTGAACGAATAAAACGAAATTAACGTCTCCTTGATTGTAATTTAAAGTTCATATCGCACCCTACCTGAGTACGAACACAATTACTCTTCGAATCATTATGTCAACCATTTAATACTTGCACATTCGTATTATCCCCATAGAAAATATTGAATGTCCGTCACCAATGCGCAATTTTCAATAAATTAAAGTATGACCTACATACCACTCTTCCTGAGTTCTTCATACTTCGTAGTTTCCAAAGGCGCATTTAAACAAAGAACTAACATGATGTAATGAGGATTTCGTGAATTCTCGATGACACGAAGCGTCGATAGATCGAATCGTGAATCAGGGTGGTAGTATAAGAACGCAAAGAGAGAGAGGGGCGGGGGTGGGGGGAGGGAGAGAGATTCGCGTTGTCGGAGGTTGCATTCGAAGTGGCATCCGCCGACGGCAACCGACCCAGGTACAGAGAAGTGGAAAGGACGGAGGGTACAGGCGTAAACGTTCGGCTCCGCGTCCGAAGCGAGACGACGCGACACGATCGTCGCTGCTCGACTGGACGCCGCAGTGTGTATATAAATAGACGGCACGTCGACCGACCGACCGACCGACCGTCTGCTCTCACACCGGTGTTACGCTATTGCATGCACGCCACTCGCGTGCTACGCGATAGAGGGTGGTTTTCATATCGATTCGCTCTACGGAAACCTCTATTACCGACGAATCCTAGACTTTTTTCAGGAGAATACGTACTGCCGAAAATATTCATCCCATTTTTTGTATATTCCCAGTACTAATAAGTGGCTTTGACTAAAGGGGATATGCAAGATCACAATTTTACGAGCTACGATTCATAACCCAAAACACTTCCAACTAATATTTCCTCGACTTCTCATATCTGAGCAACACCTTCCCTTATTCCTTCAACAACTATTATATGAAGTTATCTCGAATTCTCCGGAATTAGAGATAAAGGATAACACTGATGCAAAGTACAATCAAGATTTTATATAAATATGATTCTTGCTATTTTTTAAATAAAGTTCTGACGTACTTCCTATTTTAGATTATTCAAGGATGATACAGTCTTATAGTGGTGTTACTCTGGGGTTTTCCTATGGGGATCATAACGGTCGGTCATGTGGGTTCAGGGAGGATTCAATGGGGTCGGCTGTAATGGAAAAGTGGAAAGCCGGAAAACATGGATCGCCGAGTCGGCGAGAGTTTCAGAAGAGACAGTACCTAAGGCTTCCGTTTTAAAGGAATGTATTCTACGTTTCACTATCTTACGAATAAAAATTCTATGCACAAAGATGGAGCTTTCTATTCTTTTACGATAACTTAATGAACGCCATGATGTATATTTCCGGTTATGAACAGATCTCTTATTTTACGTTCACCATCGAAGGATATACTGGTATTACTACAAAGGATATAATATTAACGCGGGCTAAACGAAACAAATCTATGCATGTACGAGAGAAAAGACTACGAAACGTATTCGCACGATCATTTTACAAATCCTGCTACTTTTGCATAGATTGGTATATATTTTTCGTAAGACAGCGACAGTGAATTTTGTTGGAAGCTTCTGGTTACATTTCGCGATCGATGTGAAGCTCTCTCTGCGTCAAACCCTTGCTCACCGAAGTTTCTCTGTGGTCCAATGAGACCACCCTTCGAAGGGTTACAATTTCTCCATATTGTTTTGCGAGACCCGCGTTAAAACCAAATCTACACGATCCATTTCTCTCTGATTGTTGAAGAAAATATTGCCCTAATTCGGTAACCTATTTAAGTATTTGGCTTCAAGAGACGGTACAAACAACAACCGGTTATTTGGTGAAGAAGGCCAACACTACGTGTGAATATTAAAATTTTGCGAGTCTCCCGTTTTGGAAATATCTTCCACCGGACAAGGTAGTTAACGTCTGCATCATTAATATCAGAAAATCATTTCATTGAATCCATTATGCAGCTAATGGATGTTTAAGTCTCCTTTACCCGATAGTACGACGAAGCAAGACATATGAATGGCTATGTATACTTTGTGGTACGCAGGAAACGTTGTCAAAGGAGAAAGTACACATGTATAAGCACGTAGAGTTAACGCAAAATAGCAGCAGCTATGATTAGCGAGTGAGTAACGTATTTACAATCATGGAGTTCCGGAAGACAATTTTCTACTATTAACTCTCGTTTGCCTGTAATAAATATTGCCAACGATCAACCCCGTACCACTGTATATTAGATATATACTTTTATCTTTGCCGCGTATACTGTTTTACCTGAAACTTTTTCATGAATATTGATACGTATTTACTAAGCATAATTGTAGTTACGACTTTAGTATGGGTCAAGTATATTGAAATGCATGTTGTTAGAAGTCACGGGAGCTGCGGGAATATAGATTTTAAGACAGCATCATTACTTTTGATCCACGTACCGTGTACGCGACGTGTTACTTGTTTCGGAGATCCGTGGCAGCAGGCAAGCAGTTCTTGCTCTGCATGATCATGCGCGCGTAATATGCACACACACATAACTCAGCATAACGTGCGTAAGCTTCGCGTCATGCACAACTTACGACCATTATTTTCCGCATGAAGTTCAACACGTCACGGTTTTGGCACAACTCTGCCGCGCACTGATACCGCCTAGAAGGTTCACCGGAGAGAGAAAAAAAAAGGAAACGGAGTCGAGAGGGCAGCCACCGGTTGGAAAATGGGATGAAAGAAGTTCCACCGCTTTATCTGAGTTCTCAAGAGGATTCCACGGAGAATTTTTGCGGCTCGCGAAGGAATTCGTCGCAAGGTCGTCGATGTAACACGCGCCGGTAGCAGAACGGCGGACGAGCGAGGGGTACGAAATAAGAGCGAGAGCGAGAGCGGGGCCGAGGGGAGGAAGAGGAGAGAGAATGGTAGAACAAAGATGAAGAGAGGAGAGGTCGATCGAGGCGAAAGAGGACAAGCAGGGGTGTTATTGCGTGGTAGTGTGGTTAAGCGTATTGATCCCAATCACTACGATATGTCCAGGCACCGCAGCTTCGGGCACGGTGGCCGGGTCATTGTTAGAAACGAAACCTCGCCGCCAATGGAAAAATTACGAGACGCGCCGATATCTTTGAAAAAAAACTGCCGACTTTTCGCGGGAGAAGCGTAAAAAGATTTTGGCAACTAATATGAAGGTTTCATGCGATTGGTCCAAAGTTTTCCACCTGGTGTTATCCTGCGATTCTCCTTTTTATCAAGTTATCAACTCTATACTGCATTCCATGTGGAACGGTCCACGAATGACTGTCTATAACAGTCCTACGTAATAATGAGAATGTATTGGGAAACGTTCATCAGTGCCTTAATAAACTCATCTCGCGGACAACTATCTCTTGCTTATTGCGAAATTTTGCACAAAGATATTTTGAGTGTAATTGCATTTTATCGAGTTACTTCGAAAAATCATGTTTACCTCTCAAGTTATACGCATAAAGATTGTTATTCTTTACCCAACTGCGTTGTCTTTCGTTCTTTTTGGGTCATCGGGGAATCACAGGTAAGAATCGTAAAGTCGAGTCAAATTCAATGGAGAAGGCAGAACCGAGAGCGAGTGGATGCTTATGTAACGGCCTTCGGGTGTTTTTAAGGCGTACGCACATGCCACGGTGCGATTAATCGCAGCAAGGGGACACGTGATGCAAAAAATCTGGCAACAGCGTATGATGGTGCCCCCCTGCATCATTCGTAATACCGCGCTGAGTTCGGCGCACGAGCGTTACGCTCGCTAATTGGGCCCTGTGCATTATCAGCGCACCAATCGCTGACTCTCGCTCTCGACTTCCGACTTCTACCGCCTCCAGGGACGTACTAACGACACAACAGGATCGAGGCGTCGTTCCCTGCCCTTTTGTAATCGATCTGGTGTCGCTTGAAAACGGTCCGCATTACTACGTTACGTAACTTCGTTCTGTTGCTACACCGAAAGTCTAATGCATAATTTTATTCAGTTGATCAGTCCGTTCTTATTTCGTACACGATAAATCATAGAAACATGAGTAAGCCACGAATAGATCTATGATAATGTAAACATTTCGTTCTGCACGTTGCTAAAGAATCCGGGGTGTACCTAAGAAGTCACATTGTTACAACAAAAACGAAGAAACACTGAATTTGAATATACCGTAGCTCCCTACACAGTGAAACGTTTATCTTCAAGAATGAATTGCTACCATGAATTCAATTTACATTAGGACATCTTTTCTTCTAATAAATAAACTGTACAAAGTCGGGCCCCCTCACGGTAGCGGCACGATGTACTTAAACATACTTGCGGTATGATCGGTTTATCAGATACCAAGAAGATCAATGAAAGATATTCATAATTGAAATGAAATAGTCGCGTAATTACAAAGAAAAAGTAATATTAACTCACGTGAAGTAACATGGCTGGATAAATTGCGAGAATATTTCATTTATCTCTCGGGGTTTATGTTCGAAGCTGGGTTGACAGCTGGGTGGAAGATTTAATTCGCGTTGGAACACCTGTTTGCACGGGGCGCGTATACCGTTAATCCGCTACTGAGTGCTGCGATATCCCGAGGATTTGAACGTGCGCTCGAAATTAGACGATGTACTGCCGAGAGTTGACTGATTCTCAGCACTGTTGCCAGATCACGGTAACGTGTAAATCAGTGACAAACTGCTCGCACTATTCCTTCCACAACTATCTCCTCACGGATCCATGTTCAATTGCTAATTTTATTGCGTTCATTTACACGCCTAAACATTCCGCACAAAAATCTTTTCAACGGTCGCACTTCTTGCTTGAATATCAGCTCGCAGGGTTCATCCGCGTAAAACTATTAACGAATAAGCATGAACCGCGCACAAAATTGTACTCTAAATGACATGGAAATTCTGATAATCACCGTCACTCTATTTGCAAGTAATAAGTATTGATGATGACATAAGCCTCGATGCTGCTGCGACATTTTTAAACGATGACACTTAGAAATACTCGCTCGTGACAATTTCCACCTAGTAAGAATATGTAATTGATATTGTCGATACATATCGATATGTAAATGTTACGTTTGAAGAGTTGGCTGCACCAATCAACTCTTCGAGAAATGATTTCGATTTGAAATCTATTACAATTTCAGAATCTTGCAAAGTAATTGCATCGGTTTGAAATATTTATTAAAGTGGCATTATCAGGACTTATGAGACTTAAATTGCAAAAGCTCATTTACCACCGTGGAACGACATAATGTTACGACATACATGTTACGGTGTATTAAGTCTATGCGTTCTGAGACGCTCTAATTATCTTAATAGTTCTTCTACAAAACGTGTCTTTCCTACAATGGCCATTGAATTATGATACTATATTCTCAAATCTTACAGTTTATCCATCCTATTATTAAGTTCCGACTTACACCTTGAAAAATGATGCACATCACGTGGGTTCTTTCCAGAAAAGTGTAACACTATTTGTTCATCTGTCCCGATACATTACTAATAGAATTGTGGCTCAATATGAGGTCGAGAGCAAAATGGCAGTTTAATTCCGCCTTTTTTAATAAATCACTCGTCAAGCTTAGTTATAAAATATTGTTATCATCAGACAAGCTTTCCTTTGCCTCGTTAAATGATTAACTAAAATTAATGAAGGATGTGTGCTCAAGCATTATGCTCTCATGGAATTAAATCCATTTGCCCACGATATTTATTATATGCACATATGATATGTTCATTAAATAAAATTAAGGTCCGAAATTCCGATATTGTAACATTATTGATATTCTTAGGGAAAATGTCCGTCTAATTCGTTACGGTGGCAGTACAAAGTGACGCACACCTCGCACGAATGACACATTATCTTATCGCAATTCAAAGTGGCGGAGCACGTAACCATGAATATGTGTTAATCAAAGAGAAAGAACAGAGCTGAAGACAAAATAAACATGATTCGGAAGCAATATGTGGCGTGGTGCAATCGTCTCTTCATATGCTAAGAAATGTTCGCTTAAATTGGAATTCAAACTCCCACTCATCAATTTCTTGGCATATCCTTAATGAAGTGTGCTATAAGAGGATGTCGTGAAAATCAAAGAGTATTAAGACTTCTATAAGAAAAAAAAGGAAACCTCACGAAATCGACACCTGTTTTCATCCGACAAAGAATGCCAGCTGACAAATCCAGTTCCACATTACGATCTCCGTCTTATAACAGATTCATAAAGACTGCATGGATGTTCCTGAATAAAATATGTCGGCATAGAGATTAAATCGGTGCGCCGGATATCTTTGATCTCGCGCATACTAAGGAACCCGAAACACACGGCATTCGAATATAGAATTAAATAACATTCCATGTTATTCGAAATACACTCATCTTAGTATATTACGAGATAAGCCGATGAGACTGAATATCGTGATCTCGTGGAACACTCCATCAGTGGCGACTAAAGAAATGAAGATATCGTAAGAAACATATATATAAAAATACATATTCATCCGATAGTATCAGGAATCGTGAAGTAATTCAATTCAAGTAAGCGTTAAAATTCTTCGATTAAAAATGATTCTCACTGTCCGAGCTCGGAGATACGATCATCAAAGATTTCTCTGGGTTTCTCTCGATGCGGTGCAGACGCCATATTGTTGCTAAATGCATCCGCAAGAAGACACCCACCACCGGTCTCGGGCACCGTCTCTAGACACTGACTTTATACCTATTAAGGCCTGGGATCGATAGTAGGTACGTACTAGGTATACGTTGCGCATAGTAAATGCTGTATTATATTATGTGTATATATGTGTATATATGTGTAACGCATACAAAGGCCCATTCGAAAGATTTCGCTGTCGAAGCATACCAGCAATTATCTGAATTATCTGAATTATCTGAATGCCGAAGGACCAACAACAAAACTACCAACAAGAGTGATATCAATTTTCTCGATATTAATTCCTTATATAATGACAAATTATCTTTAAACGAATATGTACTGCGTATTCGACCATATTCATTATATTGGACTCTAAACTTGTACTAATAAAAAACGGAGTGTTTTAAAAATAGTCACAGGCTATTCCTTCCTTTCCTATTTTTCCCCGTCTACTTCAATAACTATAACCGTGCCACTGCTTACTGGAAAATCAGTGAAACCAACACGAGCAATTCTCTATTTTATTACTGACAACATTATCAAGAAGGATGATATTCAAAAATCTATTATTTAATATCTCCTTATGAATGAGATTATTCCTCCAATATAGTAATTAACCAAGAAAGAACGCGTATATTATCGAACCTTCTACATTTCTGTATATTCAATGAATCTGATAGATGTTTTCGTACTATTCCTCTTTAATGACTTCTTATCTCACACACGTCATTGTCCCATTCATACGATAAGGAACTATTGCGCGGATGTGCGTGCGTGAAGAAAATAAGATAAAGATTCCCTACATATCCGACACTTTTTACTGGCAGATAATACGTTTGTGGTTGAAATATTACGAAGAATAACAGACAAGAGAACATCGAATAAGTACGTTTTGATCTATTTTCATAATTTCGTAACAACCAATCGATCTGGGAGTAAGCAGCAGGTTATACTTTCCGCAAGTTATAGTGGTTAAGGTCAAGAAGACTATATTGTTTGGTCGGAACTACGTGTCCAGTACGGAATGGTTGCTAGCTCGTTTCGGTTTCATTGTTCATACTGAACTACTATTAGGTTGGCACATATTCGGCATATGTACATGCAACGATTAAACTGTCGTATCATCAAAGTAATTCATTAGTACGTTCGTGTAAGTAAAACTATCGAGGCTCAGACTTACGAATGTTTTTGAAGACATTAAGTACATAACCAAGTGATAAAGCTTTCAATTAAGCCAATGTAGAGTCACGTTCGTGGTTTTAATTCTATTAATTGATTCACTGATAGTGTATCAAGAGCCAAGATTTCTAGTAGCTCGTAACATAACATTTATAGCTCCACAGGCAGCAAACAATTCCATAGTTTCATGGTGGTTTTATGAGAAAAATTCCAATACTTTTATAGTCTACAGAATTCACGCATTTCATTAATTAGCGTACACACTTAATTAGAGGATGATTAAGTGGCGTGTTCTAAAAGTTGTAGCACGGTTAAACAATACAATCACTTTCGTTTATTGTAAACATGTATATAGAGGAAAGTAGGTCAAATGACAATAAACTAAATGAATTTCATCGAATTAAAGGAAACTTGTGTGTGGTAAATGTTATAGCACGCTGCAAAGTACTGATTGAGCCAGTAGGTCGTAGATAATTGAACTGTCCAGTATTTTCAAAGCCGGTGGTTTGCACTTTATATCACGTGGTGTATGCCTTCACACTTTTATTATACCACATTTGAATTTATAGTCTCATTAATCAAGTTCTTCCGCCAGCGGAAATCAACCTTAAAACCGCGTGGCAAGTGCAGCCCCGGTTTCCCTGAATCGCTTTCAGAAATTGTAATAGATACCGCGGTACGTGCAAGCGTGTCATCGTTTGTCATCTAGGAACTGACGTTGCCGTTATCATAGTTAGCTATCGTTTGACATTCAATGTTCCTCTAATGATATCTACATCGTATTCTCGGGATATCAAGAACATTTTACGCGCTAAATATACATTCTGTAATACAATCAAGTTTTAAGTATATACGATAAATACACGTCCACTTGAGTCAAGCTGAAATTTGACTGATTTTAATAGTACCGCTTAGATAACAAGTATATTTTGTTACCCCTGCAATGTATTTTGTTCGGTCGATTAAATAAAGCGTGCCATTTAATATTTACCGATGGAATTCCCGAGTGATCAAGTTCCCCCACATTAAACGCTCATTGAACGACAAGTACTTTAAACATACTTGCATATAATGCGTGTACCATGTGAAATATTTACGGCTCACTGTCTCTGAGAGTGGTGATATTTATTCGCATAATGCGTATAATATTATTCGAGGTGAAAACTCAACAACTAATATCCAGGCTGTCGATCGTATCGGTTTTAAGCTAAAATACCGGATTCACCATTTCTAACAATATAGCGATGTCGTAATATCGCGGAGTTCGGACGACCTTTTAGCAGACCCACGTTGCCGCATCGGCAATACGGTAATAGGCAATATCAACGATCACATAATATCGACTTAGCTCCGCTAGCATCGCACTTATATTATGCAAGTAACATTAAAGTCCGAATAGTATGTGTACGTATTATCATCCACGATTCGAATCAAGTACTTTTTTTATCGACTTCCACTGATTCCTTGAATTAGTTAATAGAAAGTTCGAATTGCTTTCGATAGCTTGTTAATGAACGGTGTTCCTCGTTAGTTTCATGGGTTAAGAAGTTAATGGCGTAAAAATATGCTACGTAAACGTAGATATACACCACCCTTTCCATGGAGTTTGGGCAAATGAAATCCGCAGGGTGATAAAGTGTGGGTGGAGAGAAGGTTGTATATACGAATACACAGAGAAAGTGGGAGAGGGACTCTCGTTGGCTCCTCTCGATCGATCCCTGGAGAATGTGAAGTCCGAGAGAAGAGAGGACGAGTGAGAGTGGCGGAAGAGAGAAAAAGACAGCGAGAAAGAGAGAGAGATAAAAGGAGATGCGCCCAGAAAATAACTAATGGGGGTGAAGTTGGAAGAGATGAGGCGGGTGAGTAGGTGGATACTCGGAATCAGGAGGGTTGGATAAGGATGAGAATATTGGGGCAAGTAGAAGTGAAACGAAGGGATGGCAGAAACCGGGGGACTATACGTAGCTACTAGCGACACGACAGCGATACTGCAAACTGTTGGTGCGGAATCCTTCCGCACACATTTACTAGGAGGAACTACAATTTGCCTTATAAGTACAAACTCCGCTAGACATCGATTTTCCGTGAAGAAGATACCTTGTCGAATGTATTAAACTACATTGCATCCCGGCTGTTATATTATGTAGATACCTGAATTCTTTATTAAAAATTGAATCGAGAATGATCAGGTGGTAGTCGGTCTCTTTAGAGCTAAGTACTAAATAGAATCCATATATCATTAAGCTTAACAAACTTTGATGAGCAAAAGCGTCTGGGAATTGTCGATGATATTGACGAAAATACTTGCTACCGTGGAATTTCGTATGCAAGTTCAGAAAGGCGAGAGAACGAATGGTTCGATAAAAGTGGGAAGTATTAGTGCAAGTAGAGGCGAAACGAAGGGACGGGACTGTATCAGCAGTACGGACAAAGGTAGTGCAAAATGTCGGCATCCACAGAGTATTCTCCTATGTGTACGTATGAAAAGAACGGGAGTTTCAACGTACGTGTGAAACTCGGCGTTATCGATTTTGCGTGGAAATGTAGTTTTTATCAAATGTGTGGACGATTCCCGACCGATTTTTCCTAATGTATCGTCGTTTGATTTAAACCAGAGTAAGTACTGCACGATGACGAATCTGGAACCCTCGAGACCTACCAGATTTATACCTGCTTGACCTTAACGGAACAAAATGGAACGTTCTGCTACCTTCCATGTCAAGAACTGTCTACTGCTTGGACAAAGCAGCGTTTTTGCTTTTCGTAGATAGTGTATATCGCCGTTAGATTTCCGATGAAATTATAAGATTAAGATGGATGTTTCTAGATCATAAATGTGTGCAGTGCCTGGAGGTTTAAGAACGTGTCTCCTGCTTAGATTATTGCTATAAAGTTGTAGGTTACTCAGAACCAAACGCATCTAATGAAACCGGAGAAATACATTTAAATCGTAGAACAGTATATGAATTTCCGCAATATCTAAATATTACGATATAAGACCTTGTATATCATGCAAACGACAGGGTTGGCATTATTTGGGAAAACTAATGAAAAACGTACATGCTACTCTAAATTTCAAAGAAGATTCATCATCGCAACGAGCAATTTACAAACAGCTTCGCGAAAATACCCACAGATCCATATTACAAAGAACTTCACCGGGTATATAAAATATCCTCGATGTTCATCAGAAAACGGCCATTTTCATTCTTCCCCGCGAGTCGACACCTAAATACAGTCCACATATTTGAGTATGACGGTACTTCTAGTCGTTTGTACTAGAATTTACGGTGGTCTTACCACCTGATGCCAACCCTGGCGTCGACAAGGTATCGTGACCAAGGCATACCTGGGAGAAAGAACACTTCGAGCCCTGTCGATACGTAGGTGCAGCCACTTACACAAACACTAACCGGCGCAACTCCTTCTGTCCTCCTCCGCCCCTGTTATTCCGTCTCCCTCAAATGTTCCTTCCTCCTTCCCCCGGACCCTTCTGTATCTGATCTACGTGTCTCTTTCTTTCCCTCTTTTTGCATGTTACTCTATCCCTGCCCCTTATTATTTCTCTCTCTCTCCACTCTCCGGTAAATCTATCGCTCCCTCCGTTCAACGCCGGCTCTCTTTTCAGCGGATTCTCTCCCCGTTATTTTCCGTCTCGCTCTCGTTGGCCCAGTCCGTCCACCGTTATTCACCATCCCTTTCTCTCTTTCCCGGGTGGAGTGGTACGGTTGGCGCACTGGTGTAAGCATGAAGCAAGGCAAGGCAAGGCAAGCGTCGGGGCTCGCGCACTTGACTGCCGTGTGTTCTGGGTGAGAGCGCCACGTGACGTTCTTCGACCCTAGTCGCTTCCAATATACAAGACTTCGGTTAAGCAAAGAGGGCAACCGAGCGATTGGCCACACCTTTTCGTGGCACACAACTCACTGTTTTCGAGCACGGATACAGACACTGTTGACAACTATGGATAATGACTGCCTTAGTTGGGAAAGCGGGAGGTCCGACCATAACGGCAACTACCGGCGCAAAAACACGCGGCGTTTTTGCTGCGGTGGTTGATGCCTATCGTCTTCTTTTATAGTGATAATCACTAAACAGCGACGGTACGCGAATCCTGCCATCACTGTCACACGATTCACTACGAATTATATCAATATTGAGACAACTGATTCTTGGACAATGGCCATGTTTTCTATTTAGTAAAGGAAAATTGGTTCATTCCTCGCGGATAGTATGTATGAGAAAATAAGATCTGCTATGTGTACGGAGATTGTAGTGTACTTGGTCGAAGAATATCAACTGGTATTATTACACTGCTGTAAGAATTCCCACCAACGGGAACAATCCATTGAGAACGATAATCGCGTTGCGACACTCTTTTTAGACGCGGACATAATAATAAGCGGGACGTCACTCGCTGCATCCGTCGTCGTTCCGGTGGCCGTCGACGGATGCAAACGCATCGTTCGTAGTGCATTCGAGAACGCAACGGTGCAGTAGCGACGCGATTGCGTTTAAGTCTCCGTAATGGCTACCGAGCCCATTGCGATCTCCTGCAATTAAAAAATATATAAACCATAAGAAATAATTGGTTACGTTACAACCTTTCTTATGTCATCGGCATATTATAAAAGTCTATTTAAAATACTTTGACAATGATGTAACCATTTATTATAAATAAACCAGTGTGCAGAGGAGTCAAGTAGTGGATGAAGAAATTATACTCTTACTTGCAGAACTAAGTGGCTTTTTCACTAGAGCTAATTTAAGATTGTAACATTCCTTAGACGTAATCGTGGGATGAATGTACTTGCCAACACACTCGGAGGATAAACAACGAGAAGATGTCGCGTTTAACACTTGAATAAACATCGATTGTAAAGAACATTCGGTAAACATGCTTTAAAGGGTAACATTTATTCGCGGACATACCGTTACCCTTGAACAAACCTATCATTAAAATGGGAATAGCGGAATCCTTTGATAAAAGCGTGTTCCATCAATGTAGTCAGTTCTTTGTAAATATTATAATCTTTCTCGGCTGTATATACAGTATCGTGCACCACATCAGATTTCCTTTCCTGCATTTTTCGATGGCTGCTCGAAGAAATTACCTTTCGGTTACCACGGTAATACAGTATAAAATAATATCCGCTATTTAAGTATCCTCTTCCTCGTGTTAAAGTCTCGATGAAACACAACCGAGTCGCGGTTCTCGTAAGATTACGAATTTATTTAGCAATCGACGACACCCTAATGTAGAAAGTTTCCAATGTTCCATCAAAAATATGTAACATCAATGCGTGGGTTAACGCGAGTTGCATTTATACGACTTGCATTTACGCCTCGAAAAAGAGACACGTTCACCGCGAACGATCGATATCTATACGACAAAATCCGCGAGCGGCATGAATGTTGCAGCGAAAGAAAACCAGGGCCATCCGAACAGTGACGTAACACGCTAGCAAATAAATGTGTATAATAACGTTGCGGAGGGTAGTATGACGTTAGAAAACATAATTACATTCGAAGCTATAATTTTTTCCATTTGAAGAGATGTCTACGTCAATAAGGCAGTACAATACGAGTGGAAATTGAGCACACGGTTCTACACTGTCCGAAGCGGAATATAATGTATAAAGTTAATTCATACTGGAAGTATAGAAGAATGTATGTTCCGTGAAAATCACCGACATTGGTATGAAAATGAGGCAGCAGTGAAAAAGCTGGATTAAAGATAATCCTTGTAAAGGATAGGGTTTGGGTAATTTAGTAGGGATAATATCAAGTAACAAGCAACATTAAGCAGGTGTTACGGCTAACGTTCGAGAAACCTTTGCAGTGCAGAAACTCATCGGAAGAACGGCGTGGAATGCTCCGCGTCGAACTCGCGCACTATTAACTCATTTCGTATTTTTATGTAACCTTGGCCGTTATTTCCATGGCCTTCAATTGTATCGTGTTCCATAAAATACATGTCATCATCCAATCGTGCTTATAGCTTTCGGTTTTATGCGCCTCTTTTGCTCTTTAGTCGAAGGGTCAGGCAAATACGTGGTGCGCACTCGATGACACTTGGCAACTACGGGGAAATTGCGAGATACCATGCCTCGTAATTTACGAGAAAGTACAGAAATGTATGAAAAATAATCGCCGCATCCAAATAAAGAAACTCGCGAAGGTAGGCCCCGTGCATTCGTTTAGATACAGCCATTCCTACCAACATAAAGTCGAAACCAATCAGAATTGCGTAAAAATATATGTATACGCGTGAACTGTAACTACTTTGTAAGATTATCAAATAAATAAATGTCTTTTACTGTATTATTAAATAAGTTATTTTATGAACCTTTTCGGAAACTGAATCACATGGTATCACCACGGAGTGTATACGCCAAGGAGTCACAGGAACATTATGTGGAATAGTAAATATCAAACTGCATAATCATCATGGGATTCTACATGAACGTATTGCAAACCTTAGATTGCAACGATTTTAAAGATAATCTAGGCGACAGAATGATATTGCATGGATATCAGGCATAATATATCCCGAAGATCGACTGCATATTCATATTTTACGAATTATAATACAAGTGAATAAACGTACGCGTACCAGAAGATAAATATGAAATATCTTGATTTGTACCAAGACGAAATTCTGAAGGACACACTTTCCTTTTTACATCCCACAGAGGCCGCTTTAAGGTGGTCACTTCGGGCGTATGTATCACGATGTCGTAATTTGACGAAAATAGTTTCGATGTGTATACAAATGAATCGTTCACGGTCTAACAACTAGGATCCGCAGGAATAAGTAAACTGCAATATTTTCCACGTTCTATAATACTAGCCGCCAGGAATCAAAATACGTTATAATTATTGTGGATCACAGGATTTTATGAACCCTAGCAAGATTGCCTTCAATCATTACAAATCTAAACAAAATCGTAACATTCATAATTTAAAATTAAAATTGATATTAAAAGTTCAAGATATTCCAATGAATAACAAAATGAACATCGATCAAAATTAGGAAGTTTCTTGCTACATTTGACAAACAATGTCGGTATTACTTTATCGCTAAGGACTACATAAAGTACTTTAATCGTATAAATCCTGTGTGAGGAGATGAAAAATTGTGTCAATCTAATGTTACACAATGATTAAAAGAATAGAAATATTATGTTACTTTTAGTAAGAATGAAGGTGAGCAAGAAAAATCACGAGTAGAAAGCATGAATTAAAATGTGATTCCTTAGCGTTTCAGTTGAGATTTCGTCATGTCTTGTTAGATAAGGACACTGATGCACATTGCCACGTAAGCGTCAAGCATCTGATAAAACGATAAGTGGAAAATTTTCGGACAAAATATATGTATGCTCCTGTCATCGGTCGAATACTGGACTACTCAAGAATGCTAATTTACACGTTACGTAAGCATAGACAGACGGTCATCCTCGATTAGAGTGAAACAAAAAAAATTGAAGCGCAATGCACAAAGCATTCTAGTACTTCGAAGAAAGAGCGATTTAATTACCTTGCATATTATTCCTGGCTATACGGAAATACAAAAAAGTAGCACAACAGAGTTGCAAGTTGCGCCATCTCTTGCTGAGGCCAGAACATTCAACGAGAATTTTTTAAGTGTATACTATAGTTTACATCGCGACTTCTGTAAACGTATCCCTGAGCGACAAACTTATTTGCATCATAATCTACGTGATATTCCTCGTATGAAGAATAGTGACTTCATGCACTCGTATTATGTCAATATTCAAAACATTCCTGATGATAGGTTTCTCACAAGCAACGTTAACCGTCTACCGAATAAAATATCGAAATAAATCACTGTGTATTCATGAAATGTTGCTTCCCTTTTTCGGGAGCACGTACTATGATCCTTATTATAATTGCCCATGGATTAGATACGGAATTATTTTCTGGTGTGTAAACATATCAGTACCGTGTCTGTTTCGCTTTTATGAACCTACGAATACGTAGAATCGAAACAATACCGGATTTTCTTGGAAGAACGTAAACCCAATTACGTCACCAAGAGTTACAATTTGTGCGTTACATCCGTAACGTTTTAATGGATTATTTGTTCACGTGACGCAGAGATGATAATATTGCATATCAGACTTTTGAATTTGCAATTATCGCAAATTGCAACGATGTTATGTCTATAGGTAAGAATGTAAATCAGAGTGAATAAAGCATAATGAACGAAGGAAAGCAAAAACAATGAATTAAACAATCTTATGCGATTAATCTGTTGAATTTTCCGTTCAAAAATTTAGCAAATTTCACGATATCCTAGTATTCTGCTGATTTTCATTCAATGCAATATTCTGTCCGGACTGAAACCTTTCGAGCTTTCATGTTGGTCCTGCTACATCCGCATAAAGATTTTCGGATGCCAATATTGCAAACTATATAGGAACTGCAGACAGTATAGTCACTGTCAACGAATTTCACCTACTGTCCAATGATAAATCAAACTAGTATTTACTTTTGGGAGTTCTTGTTTTCTTGAACTTTTTCGCTTATAGGTTCTAACGTACATGTTGTCCTCCGAAGTTTGATGAAACCCAAGAGAATTAATCGAAAGTAGAGTAGTTAAGATCATAGTAGATACAATCTACAATGAAATATTTAGCGAGCGTAGATAATTATCCTGTCGATAAGAAATGCGACTAATCGTTGAATCTGATATGAATAAAAGATCCAAAAAGTATATTCGTCGACATAACGTTCGATACTGAAGATGTCGAAACGTTAACCCATTTTTGGTTGATATTTTTGGTTAACCTATGAAAGAGCAGGCCTAACGACTTAGAGAGGAGGATAAAAAGATAGCTCACCCTCGCTCCGAGAAAGCGGGCCTCCAATAACTCCTGCTTCCTTGGGTCCAGGGTGGCCTGAAAGTGCTCCATCTTGACGCCAGCGCCTGGAACAACAAGTCACAGCGAATTACACTTCGTTTTTTAGCGGCTACAATGGCGCTCGAAGCGAATTCGTGGATCGAAGCTGAGTATCTACGGCTTGAAAACTACTGAACGTAGTTCTACGAGGAGCTCAAAGAAAAGAAAGAAGAACTATAGGGGGGTTGCAAGCGAGAATGAAAGTATTGAAGTCAGAAAAATTTGTTGGAAAAGTATGAAGACAAATGGATATCATAATAAAAGGAGCTGATGTATTCTGTCGATACGTGTTAATTCAGAGAGTAAGATTGAAATCTGCTTTCCTGGTTTGTGTCCGAGAACAGCTGAGACAGACACTACGATGGAATTATTCATTATGTTTTCTACTCTTTATATCATTGTTGCCTATATGTCTGAAGATAAGGAAAATTAATTTACGTAGATATGACGAGGAGAAGCGAAGCGAATAGCAAAACTGAGAACAATTTCGTCGAATACGATTTCCGAGCTGGCGGAACAGAAAAAACATCGATAACGAGATGGTGCTAGTAAGAAAACCTAAATGAAGAATTCAGAATAGAAGAGATCTCACATTTCCCGCATACCATTCTGCGTGACATGAAACTGGACTACGATATATCTATTCGATACATGAAATATGTGTCGTTTCTAATATAAGTAAAAGTATATTACTTGTAAAGTAATCGTTCTGTACGGTGTAAATATATTTGATAGTTTAACACGTTATTTACGCACGGTTGGATTTTTCGCCTTGCACGGACCTCCTCTATTATCAAGCTACTGCACTTGATAATGATGATTGCTCGTATGATGTTGCCCCGCGTAATAAACTGGACACCGTGGGTCGTAAACGGAGCAATCCAAGTACTATAATTAGCCTTACAGTCCGTGTTATGTCGGTCATTATCTATTTCGATCAAGCGGATTGAATTTAATTCTGTCCCTCTCAAAACAAATGTACCATTGTTACCTAAACATCACGCGTTTCCCTGAGAACGCCCAAATCTGCAGCTTTCAGTTAATATACAGGAAGAGTAAATGGGAATAAAATGAAGAAACAAATCGAAATGCAGATGTCACATTGACGAAGATAGTGACAAAAATAATGTCAGGTTATCGTTAATATTGGTGGATATCACCGGTGCTGATAAACTGGCATCTTCCGAAGATGCATTATTATTCAAAGTTACACTTGAAGATTAATATACAAATTCATGGTACATCATTTCGCGGTGATATGGATTGAATTAAAACGAAAATCTAATAATAGTAACGATGTACATTTCTTCCGTGAACGGCAACATCCGGCTAATTGGCACATGTTATCGACGGATGCACGATAAATCCGATTGAGAGTAGCTCCGGTCTGATTGTTACTATTTTCTACTTTCTAGTTAAACTTCGTTATATAAGACGGCAAGCTATGCTTCCTAGTAAATATTCTCAAGCATTCCTAATCAGTGCTTTTTATTTGGACCTCAAGAATCTTCATTATGAACGCAAGATATAATTAGCATCTTGATACCTGATACCCTTCAAAGTATCCGTGGTGTTTGAAACAATCTCATCTTTTTTTTAAATATATCTTCTCCCGAACGCGTGTCAATACACTCTTAGAATTGTCAGAAAACCTTACAAAAGTATTTGCTATTTATAATGCGCAACATCTGGATAAATGATAAGGATATGTTTACAACATCATTGAATCGCGAACCGAACGGCGAAGTTTGGAATACCTCATTCAAAATGAATTCAAATCTTCCTTTTTCTATCCTGTTACATGAAAGCCATTTTTTAATGTAAGGCTTCTATGGATTATAATACGAACAGACCGTGCTAGGAGATTCCACAAGTTTCCTGGACCAAAGCCTTGGTCTCCATCTTCGTATTAAGTTAGAGATCAATACTTACACAGCAAATATAACCGAAGAGTGATCCAGGTAATCCGAATTTCAAAACATTCCTCTCTTTAGGAGAAATTTTACCATACCCAAGTTTAAATTTGACAAATATGTAATTTGTTTTGGATATCTGTACTTAAAACTAATGCAAACACGTATCAATGCCTGACATGCACTATAAACTAATTAGCAAAGTTATTCCCTATATTTTACAGTATTAGTAAAATATATTAGCACGTTAATATTAAACTTTTTATTAGATAATGCAAAAAATTCAGATACCAGAAATCAAGCAATATATAAATGTTTATATATAAATATAAATATATCGAGAAGCATATTCTCGGTATTTGTGTACATAAATGAAACCAGTTTTGGAAATATGCTGTAAGTTTAAACTTTAGTGAACCGCGGAACTTATATCGGCGTTGATGCTAGTTTAAAGTAAATAAGATTATAAAAAAGTTCTTAAGGACATTTTTATCTGAAGTTTTATTTCCATTTTTAAAAAAATTTTCTATATTTAATGAATCGAGTGTAAGACAATCTAAGTGTCCCAGACACGATAGCTATAGGAGGACCGTTACAATGCGGTTGCGGCGGCGGTAACGTCGATCGTAGCGCGATTGAGGGAGTGGCCATAGTTGCGGCGGTGGCTGTGGCTGTGTTGTGGCAACCAATCAAATTTCTGTGTCCTTCGAGTATATTAAAGATAATTTTCAGACACCAGGGATACAGTGACGTACCATGACGGTATTCATACAATTTCATAGTGAAACATCTATCCACGAAATCCCTTATCCACTGATTTTAACCTATCTATAGAGTCATTTAATCAAACCCTGCGCGAAACGCGACCTCTAATCAAATAAACGACTGAAGGAGGTGAAAAAGGAAATTGTCAGCATAGTCTATTGGAAAAAGGGAGAACGCAATTATTGATAATTCTGGAGAATAAATTACATTATATCATTTTACGCGGATCATTATTTACCCTCTATTTAGAGCACCATGTGCTAGCACAACATAACAGGCAATTTACAATAGCTAATTCCAGGGGTATTCAGAGGCCAGTGGTTCTCAATCACCGATCAACTAGTAAGTTCATGTTATACCATGATATATTAGGATTGCCGAATCATCCTTTTTAAAAGGCACTTCTCTCGACTATTATTGTTGTAACCGAGATGCAACTATACAATATACTGTGCAGGACGGAAACGGCACACGCGTACTTGAACATCCAATCTGTCAAGAAGTACCTGTTTCTTGTAATTCAATCTTAGAAAGTAACGGACATAACGTAAACCATTCCTTGGCGCGTCTCGTGTAGGACATTATAAAGTGCTTCATCGTAATTGTAACATTCGACACGAATACTGTAATGCAACCTTTCGTAAAACATAATACTTCTTAAATACACCTAATCCTGTTTTTATACGATAAATACATCCCCGAAGAATACGTGTAAAAGAATATACTGTATCTATGGAAACATTCGAATTATCGTTTTCTTATTCGTAGGATAAACAGAATTTTACTTTGACTTTTTTTAAATTTTTCTACACAATTCACGTCAAAACTGTTCGTACGACAACACAATGGGGTGAATATATATTTAGAAATAATCAGAACGTCTCCCAAACGGTATTTGAAAATAATTGAATATTATAAGGAGAATTCGCATTGATACATAAAACATAATAATATTCTAGAATGAATGATAGTATTTTGAATGTCGTAAAGTATTTCTGCCAACCAAGAATTCTTGATTGAACTACTTTATGGTATTGGCGCAAATTAATCCCGTTCGCCGAACAAGACAGACTTATTAATATCCACTAAATGCTACTAATATCGACATACGCCATCTGATAATTTACCTTGACAAAGGTAAATTCGAGCCCGTAATATTTGAGGGAAAACTGACACAACGGAAATAACGATTATTGGCAGACAGAGTTTTGAGGTAGCCATTCGCGGCAGACACCGAAAATTCACATTTTATGATTAGAATAAACCACAAGATCCACGGATGATACTTCAGTTTGTAAATATTTTTACCGCTAAGATTATGCTGACTCGGTTTATCCATTTTTTGTCCACTTCGCTTCGTAAAATAAACAACTCCGCCGCGTTTTGTTCGAATAAGTAAGAACAAAGTAAAATTACTTCATTTATATAGTTTGAATGAGTTATGAATGTATTCGAGGTACCAGAAAATAATTAATTCGGGAGTAGAGATTTTTTCCGCATCGAAATCAGGGGGTTTGATTTTTTCCAAAAAGGAAATTATGACATTGGTGGATCCTCGATCAAGGATTACAGATAGCAATCATTATTATGTAATAGAATAATGTTTAATATGAAACAATAAATGGTGTTTCATAAAGTGAGAAATAATTGGTTATTTTCCGGTACCCATAATTTATGTGTACCAGTGTCGATGTTTTTCTTTAGTCAATTTACCTGACACTTGTATATGAAGCCTTTACTATCTCGTGGTACTCGTACGATTACGTGAATCTTGTTAATTAATTGAAAGCTGAAATAAGTATGGAATTGGATTTCCCGGCGTTTCAAACATGACCGGCATCTTAGCCATTCAGCTTATCGCAACGAGGAGAGCGACAAACCGCATCGAGCTTCTTCGGTTTCCATGAAAATTCTGACTAATTCTTCCGTACATAAATAGTGGAAAGATCATCCGTGCCGTTCCTCACCGACAAAAGGAAAGAAACAAGGAGCTAATGAAATGTGGGTCAGTGCCACGGAAAAAAACCACAGACAGACGCTAAAAATGATTTAACATCCGAGGAAGCTACGTCGACCCACGTCAGAGACAATTACTTCGAAGACATTTGTTGGTTCTATGAATTGGAACCATGGATGCTATTAATATATAATATACTATTTTCAAGATGCACTATATTAAAAAAGATTAGTAAGCATATTTAAAGATCAGAATATCGATTAACGTTCTACGCGTTATTCAACACTCTGAACATAGTGCATTAACCTACATATGTTTCCTAAAGCCGTGTTCTAACGACATCCAAGTGTTTCGATATAAAAAAAACGTCACGAAGGATATCTGCAGAAGACACTGATCCTGTCTCGAATTGATACGTCAAAAAACGGGCACGCCATGCAGATGCAAATTTACAATGATATCGAGGACGGCAGGTTCCGGCGAAGTGAATCACGTTGCGTATACTCAGCTCATTGAATGCATAAAAGACGAAGATCAGAGTGTACAGTGTACGCGATTTATTTTCATGATTCTCATAAAAGCCAGTGGTTTCGACCAATCAAATTGTGCCATTCAATCAACGTAAGATACTTTCTAATAGCTTGAGTTGGTTTAAGTAAATGTAGTTGACGTGGAAGCCAATCAATGAAACCTAATTACTTATAATGTTGTACGTGATAGCTTATATTTTATCTATCAATAAAGGCAACTGACATCATGTTGGTTTCATAGAATCTCATTAAATTATTTTCCTTAGTCGTCCAGTAAAGATGGTTATCTATATGGATATGTTTCAAACATTGTGTATGTGTATAATGTGATGGATAAATA
This sequence comes from Nysson spinosus, assembly GCA_910591585.2. NCBI lineage: Eukaryota > Metazoa > Arthropoda > Insecta > Hymenoptera > Crabronidae > Nysson > Nysson spinosus. Next base: position 5,952,838 of record OU342843.1, on the reverse strand, counting down.
AAGATATAAGTATGTATCACATACCGATTCATGCGGCTAAGAACGGTTAGAGAGGGCTAAAAAGATAATTTCGGCTACAAAAAAATAGGAATTTCCTCGCGGATCTAAAAATAATTAATGATACAGAACTAGCAGAGTACGTTTGACTCATTCCCGGCTATTTAGGTGCTACAGTTGTAGAACCTCGATTCAAGAAAGTGCAGTTAACTGAATCCGATTTTATACGATTTAATTCCATCTCACTGTTAGACAGTATCAAGATAATTCCAGGCTCAAATTTAATAGCAAAAACTTTAACTACAACGAGAAATATGCATATTTTAACCCCACAACCGTGTCGTAAGGTAAAGAATCTAGAGAAAGTACACAACGACAGAAGTTGAATGAGAAATCTTTTACCGGAATCAACATGGCGCATTGAATGTATACCACATCATTCGTTCTCGCACTAGTGCAACATTAAAAGTCATATAACACGAGTGTCAATTTATAATGGAACATACTTCTAGTAATTATTACAAATAACAGACCCCTCTATATACCATATCTAAATGAACGGAATTCTTGCAACATCTGGAATGTCCTATTTCATACATCACAAGCTTCGTCGAATATCTCGAACATTAAAATATCGAAGGTAGAAAAAATAATGAAAGCAATGGTCAAGTGTGAAGTTAGTAGGCAGTTTAAAGATATTTCCAGATACCGAATCATTTTGTTGGGTGCAGATCGGAAGAGATAATATCAGCAAGTGCGTAGATCTATTCTCAGTCGAGTAAGGTATGTAGTACCGTGACCGCGGCTCGTTGGGTTCCGCAAAACATCGGTAACAGCCGACATTGCGAAGAGTCGCGCGAGGACACTGCCCTGAAGTGACGGTCTCCGACGCAACGGTAGACTCGTATCTCCCTAATGCTTGGCTTATGCTCACTGTCAGCCGTCTTATAAGAAATTCCTAAACTTCATGTAATATTTGAACTTGGACTGAAAGTCTACAAATGCGATAAAACGTACTGGAAAATCAGTAGACGATTACTTCGCGTACATAATACGATCTAAATTCAATTAATTGTTACATCGACTTATTAATTTCAATGTTCTCTAACGATATTATCCTTGTAAACTTTGAATCATTACGAATGTTGAGACTGTTAATTCCAAAGAAATTAAGAGATGAATAGTGGCCATCATTGAATATGAACACTAATTTTGGACGAATTCCTGGTTTCGTATGCATCGAATAGAACGAGAAGTACATGTTCTGTTGAAAAATTCGATTATGATCGGATGAGATGGATTATTCGTCACGGTAATTCTCGACTGTCAATTTGGATCACATCAGATATGAGGTTACTCTGATTGTGTTGAAGCCATGTTACAGACTTGTAACGAAATGCCAGTACTCTAGATTGGACTGACGTGGAAGGCGTGGCTTGTATAAACGTCGATTGTACAACGGTTCGATACATCCCGTACGAACGTGGACCTTTCGCGTTCGATTGTGAACCGGGCTTTACTTCGTCTATGGCGTTACGTTGCTGATGGATTTCGAGGCAGACAGAGCCAGCGCAACACTGCCTGCATAAAATTCTTCCTCAATTTCGTGAGAACGATTACAACTATCTAAACAACGAAATCTGCTCAATTTTGTCGAGTAATTTTACGAAATAAAATATGCTGTACTTTTAATTCGATTGTTGAGTTATGAAAATTACCCCGTGCTTCCTAGAGCAAGATATTAAGATGAACTATGAACTTGTAAGGGTAGTTACATGCCAGCCGACCATGTCAGATTTAAAATATTCCTAGTTGACATTAAAATGTTGAGCATGACACTACAAGATGATTAAATGTATTATCATCTGATTGCATTTTAACGATGCGCAGGTAGATACAATTCTCGATATACACGCGTTATGTATTATGGAGGTTTAATATCACTATGCTATAAAGCAAACTTCGTGGCAAATATTACGAGGCATCAGTACTTTAAGAAGTCTATATAGTCCAGCATTTTACGAGTCCTCTCAAATGACGATGCTAACTAAGCAGTGTTTGTGTTGGCAAACTTTTATTTCACCTTTATTATGTTATTCCCAATTATGCAGAAAATCATTTCAGTGCAGAATGACGTAGAAAACCTACGACACAAATTAGGTGTGAAGTCGTTATTAAGAAGGTAAAATTGAGATAATAATTCGACGTAAAATATTGATTATGTCCGCATGATATCCAAAGCCAAATACTGGAAACCAATACAATAAGAGAATGAATACAAAAGCGATAAATTTAATCATGTTGAGATATTATATACATTTCTGATTTAACAAATCAACTACGGTGCAAATCGACATACGTGGCAAAGGGTTAAGATAATATCGAAATAATCAATATGAAGTTATGTGTCTGTGGTAGTCGTTGTGATTTCCGCGTAGGACCTTGAATGAAAATATGGCGCAGCCGATCGGCAAGAAGACATCTTCGCGACACACATGTTGATTAAACTGCTTTGGTACGATGGACGTTACCGTAATTAAAAAAAATGGCGACACACTTGACCCGACCTTACTAAGGATACAATGTATATGCAAAAACAAAGGCTAGCCTTTCGAAGATTACACATAACGAACTATGTGGTGTTCCACAAAAATTGTGCAACTCAGACGAAAGTTTAGCTATTTTACGCGGAATATGTGAAATTGGTATATGATAGAAGTTTTATTATTCCGATAGTAGTTTATGTTTATATAGATATGATATATAAGATATATAGTTCCTTTACGATATCTTGGTTTTTAATTAATTGGCAAGCCGTTGCATCATAGTTCACTCCATTCCTCAAAATGGCGGAAGCTACTGAATGCAAAAAGTAAGGTGATAATATTTAAGGCGCTTCCGTATCAAATCAGACGTCAAGTTTTAACTTATGTCTTTCCTGCATTTTGGAATCTGTTTAAGTTTCCATATTAATTAGTTATTGTATTCGTACAACGCGTTTTTACGTGACCAGTATTTGCGGAATGCTCGATACTACGGGTCTACGTTTCACGAAAACATGGCGGTGACAACTGAAAACGAAGCAATCCTCACGGCCGAACGCCGTTTGTGAAACCTAGCACGTACGAGTTTTATATTAGGAATCCAAACGTTTCTCGCTTTTGAATAACATATGAAAATGTAATATTCAAAATAAGAATGTATCCTTTTCTACTTTAATATTTAAAATATGAAAAACCATTCCTCATTTTAGTCAGTCTTCCGAGAAGTATATTAGTAATTAGCCCTAGCTATCTTAACATTTCACTGTAAAAATTCTAGTTTGATTCGACAAGAATAAAATGAATTTCTTCAGAAGCACAGTTGCATACTTGGAAATTCTTTTTCCATAATTTTGTGGGAGAAACATGAAGCCGGTTGTTCCTAGTTATTTAGGATTCTTGCCAAGTGTACCGCAAAACATGGCGGAGCGAATTGAAAAGAAGAGATCTCTCGTAGTCAGGTCGTTAATTAAAATGCCACGGACTTGAAAGACCGGTAATGCTATCGATTAGAAAATGTGAACACCCAGTGTGAATACAAGAATACTGGCTAACTTTTCAAATAATATTAAAGTATCCGAATTATGCATATATTTATATATCCGATAGCATAGAAATTGAACTTCAAAATAAATGCGAGCAGTGGTGCTCATTTTCAAAGGAAACTGATAAGTCGCTGTGTTTTACGTATCTATTTAAAAAAAATACGAACCAAGTTAAATATTAATTTAATCTATCGAGTAAGTAAACCCAAAGCCAGGGATAATGCTTTACCAAGGACATACGAATGATATAAAAGAGTACCGCGGTACTGCAAAATGGTGCAGCGTATTTGTGATTCGCGCTTCTAGTTTCGCGGAAACATGGCAGCACCAATCGGAAGGAAGGCATCTTTTGCCGACAGTAGCGGATTACAGTGTCTCTAGTACGATAGATGCCGATTCGTTTCAAGAAAGAATTGCGCGTTTCAAGAACGCAGGGAACCCAACGTAAATAAAAAAAATAGTAATGACATACGATGATGCATTGGCTTATACATTATCGAAAGACTATGTGGCGCACTGGAAAAAAGGAAATGTTAATATCTGATAGGGGCGGCTTGTCCCACTTTTTGTGGGTCTTCTGATAACTTTTCTAAATGCTGAATTACATTGATATTCGGAAATGACAAGAAATATATTAGTTTGTAAATCAAGACATAAAAATGTTTTACCACATTTACGAAACCATTGAATAAAGGTTTTCAAAACATTTTAATGCCGAATTAAGATTTATATTCCATTTTATCCAGTTTCGTAAGTGGTAAGGAAGATTTAGAATTAAAAGTAATACTGGTATATTGACGAAATGCGTGCGGAAACCGTTGCGCATTCAATACCACGTTCGATGTAGTTGGATAGAGAGAAGTATTGTGGCAACCCTGCATATACAAATATGCCAGGAGATTCTAATATGCAGTTTTTCAGTGAACAAATATTATACAGTCCTACTCATATTCTTGAACGGCAATAGAGAAATAACGTGCGAAATAAATATTGAAAGAGTCATTTAACGAGAATTTCGTTAATTTATCAAGAATACTTATGGATTATAAATAATCTCAAGATTTGTATGGATTTATAAGAAGTGTTTTAATTAATAGGAAAGAATACTTGGTTATGCAATCTTCTGCTTATTGAGGGATATTGATTAATTTATTTCATAGCCTATTCTTATCTGATACTTTCAAGTAATCTTAACTGAGACCTTTAACATTATATCTCAGTTAATAATTGAAAGGCAACAATCTTTTTACACTGTTTGTCACCCTACTAAATCAGCCAAACTTTAGTCAAAGCACTGAGGATTATGGGAAGCAAATTCCTTAAGTTCATGATATAATATCAATTTTATTCTATCATGCCATAAGTTTAATATATTATCCAAAGTGTGAAGGAAACTAAAACTAATTGAAATGTTTCCTTCCTTTGGAACAGCAAGAGATTGCATAACTATATTTTATATTAAAAACATAATAATAACTTTAGCATCATTGTGGCAATACCCATGCAATATGTTTAAAACTTTAGATAATTTCTATAGCTCTTTTAAATAATAGAACACAATACAAAGCATAACTGTTTGGATAATATTTGTAAAGAAAATTATTATATTACACATAGACAATTTCTAAGCACTTCAATGTTACATGCTTTGGTAATTTCTTGTAGTTCCTTATCTAATCACTTATACAGCCTATGAGACTGTAAAACACATCCATTCATTTGCTCAAATTATTTCTATAGTGTATGACCTATATAAAATATGTAGTTTAAGGTATGACATAGAATTATAAGTATGCTTTCAATAATATATTTAAAAGGGACAATATAATAAGTGCAAAATATAAAATTGAAGAGTAAGGAATGGCCAAGTAAGCTAGATATAAGAATGGTTGTATCAATGGCTCCACTAATAAGATTTCTATGTGACAACATTGTGGTAATATGGAGAGCCTCCTACAATTTGCAGAAAGGTTTCATCCAAATTTGAAAAAATCAGGATAAATACAAAGCAAGACTAGATATACTTTGTGTTTCTAATAAAGTAATTTAAGTTCAATGTGTTACAGTCCCATAACATCTTTACTAGACAAAACATTGGTGAAGTATTAATGCCAGATCACTTACCACCACCAGAGTTCCAGCAATTATCAGTCATCCCTGTTTATCCATCTGCAAAGTTGGCACTACATTATTACACTGATATCCAACTTGTTCAATTACATCACATCACAGATGTCTTTGCCAGAAATATGCACCCTCAATGCACTTTTCATGAGCTCCTTATAACCAATATGTAAACTCTTAGCTCTGTTGAATTGCGTTACACCAATGAGAGCACCTGTTTCATTATTGATCTCACAACACTCTCTTGATTATAGAATACCAAGTAAATTCAAGAAGTAGTGTACTTGCACACTTATGACTGTTTGTGTAAAAATGATTTTACTCAATGCAAGATGTCTATGAAGTGCCAATTATTCTGAACATCCGAGGCAATATTTATGTACAATTAATATGTATAGAATTTGGTAATTACATGAATCATTATGCTCTACTTGCTCACATAAAATCAGCTTGAAATATATTGAAATGGCAGCTTTGCAATATTATATTTCTCCTTAGAATTTATGTTGGATACTTCATTTACTTCCAGTATATTATCCTCTATTTTATATTTTATGCATTTATAATATTAGCTTAGAAATTCGAACTAGTGACATAATTTCCAAAACTAAGATTGGGAGTTCTTTAATATATAATAGTTACAATATTGGCAGTCATACATCAAAATCAAAAAGTCTGTATAAATGTGTTAAAATTTGTGTAGATATTTTTTATTACTCAACATCATTTTATTAATAAAATGTAGAATCCGTATCTGTACATATGTACAGTAGTATATAAAGTTTCTTTAACTTCACATTATAAGTTTCTAAATTTGATAGTATTATGAATAAGAAAATGAAGGAAATCTACTAACTTTGCGAAAAACTTAGTCTATAAGTATCCGAGCTGTTAAAGAGTAAAAGAAAAATGACTGCCATATTAACACGAAGGATAGGAAGGACAAACAAGAACGTATCTAAATGGGGGTTGATCGGTTAGACAGCGTCAGACGTTTTCTTGAAAATGATCGAAGTTCGGTTCCAATAAAGCGTCGAAACGAGGATTATTCATGTAAATGGGAGTAGCCAAATGAATTCCAAGGAGAGGTTATGAAACCTCGTTAATAAAAGAAATCGTACGGAAATAGTGGAACGACATGATAGAGAGGATCGTATTTTTCTTATGCGAATCAATGTAAATGAAGAGATTTGAGCATAACGATGTACCTGTTGTGCGGTGAAATGTCGTGTCACGGGCACAACAGTTGCTTAAAACTTGGAGTGTGAGGCACGTAGCTGTTTTCTCGTCGCGCGATCAGGACACCGAGGCTCCCCTCGCTTTTTCTCGGCGGCGCCTAGAGAACGAGCAGAGTTCGTTTCGGCGACTTTAAGGTTACGATGTAGAATCGATTGAACTCTTTCCGCCAGATGAATCGCGGCAGGCACTGTCTAGTCGCGATCACAAAAATCAGAGAGCAGGCGACCCGCAAACTCGATCTGACATTATGACGGCTCTCTTGGAGACACAGGAACAGCCGTGATACGTGATTACGAACGGACGACCGCCGAACGCACGGCAATGGGGGGTCTCTGTATTGTCCGTGTGTCTCCTTCTCTTTCCTTTTCTCACTCCCTCTCACTCACTCTTTCTCTCCCTCCCTCCCTCTCACTCTCGCACACTCTTTTACTACTTCCCTATATATCTGTTTTTCGCACCGGCCCAACAACAAGGTTAAATGAATGCGAACGCGAAACAGTAAACGATGCTACGAAACTGGTGAATTTTAGTGGTCGACATCCACGCGCCCTGTTCGTTCAACGCACCTCACAATACGACGTACGTATAATAGAGCACCGCTTCTTTTTTTCTTCCCTCTGAACCTTTCTGCCCTCTCCCTCTCTTTTCCTATGTTTCTCTCGATCTATCTTTCTCTTTCACGGCATAGCGCACTTATCGGAAGAAAGGGGAAAAACTCATCTGGAAGATGGCCGCCGCCCGCCAGTCACCGATTTATACCTTTCTCGCATGGCTACTCTTAATGTGAACAATGACGGGCGTGAAAACACGAGCAGTACCGATGCCTCGCGTACGCGTTTACACTGGCTCGTTACTACGACGACGACGACAGCGATTACGGCGGCACGAATGTATATCTCAAGACGCCGGTGTACACACACGTACAATCCGCACGATTATTATTGCCGTTCCAACCAGACAGTATACGTACTAGTTTGCCTTTCTGCTAATCGTACGGCACTTCTTTTTCATAATACGCACACGTAGAATAGTACACACGCCACTGCTTAACCCGCGATCTGTCCCGTAAGAATCACTACACCGAACGACAACCGGCAGAGCGTCTCGAAATCGCCCCGATTTTCTTTCGCACGTACTCAGCGACAGTGACGTCGCTTTACTATAGCCCGTTCCAACGAACCTTTCACCTGATTCCGACGAGTTTACATTCGATCTGCGCAGGTCCCCACTACCATTCCCTGCTCCGAACACGCTATTGGCCGTAGTCCGAATGTGACGTCACCGACGAAGCGACTCAGAATCAATATATACGGTGTACCGAAAATTCTTGAACATGACTACGTAGGACTGTACTTATATTGTAACAAACTTTTGAAATAAATATTTCTGAAATAAATTACTACACTCATACATACATTCCATAGTATTAAGATTTCTAATTAATTCCGGAAAATCCCGAAAACAATGAAACAACACGGTATAACCGTAGGGTAAAAGTACCAGTAGTTGACCATGTATCAGTAGTTAGTTTATAACATGATTTATGACACTCCGATCTAGCAGAATTTCCTTGCAGTTGTTTAGGATTAAATTCCTGACTTTTCCAAACATGTGCAAGGCACATTTTTCATGACAAGTTTGCCTTAGTCTACCAGTTCGTTGTTTGCTCGAAACACTTCCTTAATAATACTAACAATGGCTTTAATATCCACCAAATGCCGTGGGCGGTACTCGAACGGCAGTGATAGAAACCGGCAAAACAATTAAACCACGTTATAATCAGTATGTGGTAGATGAATACGCGAAGCTACTAAGAAATCTTTCTCTAAGTTGCAGTTTTTCGACACCGTATATATGAAGTTTCTTTCCCGCGGCAAGTTGAAGGCGTGGATAAAGTAGTGGCCGTAGTGGGGGCTGCGTGAGCTGGGTGAAAGGTTCGTTGGAACGGGCTATATGGTGCTTACACGAACTATACTTCCGTCTCACTTCCTCTCGTTAGCGCTCATTCGCCACCTTACGGCTTCGGCTATTATCGTTGAGCTACGATGTTTATTCGGCGCATCGCCCGACCAGTCACGGCTCGCGCCAAGATCATCCCCGACCTCTGTGCATCTCTTTTAAATTTCCTACTCACACCGATGTTCTTTCGATGATACACGCTCTCCGCATACCCGCTCGGCTAATCACCGTCCTTGGAACAATGCCAACCCGGTATGTATTTACACCCGACACACCATTTTCGAGTAACCGATCGCGCTAAACTAATTTATCAATAGAAAGCGAATCTGCAAATTCGCGCGCCCTCGCACTTCTTTGTTGTCATAATCGCGGAAGTAAATCAACCAACTCTTACGGATATAGATTTTTTTCATTTTTACGAGTCGATTGATATTTTATATCGAAAACGCGTCAGTCCCGGTAAATTCCGAGGGTTTTTGATTAGAAAACAATTGTTAAAATTGCATTTTAAATATAGATATTTATGTAAATATGTAGTAGATTGTAAAAATATAATATTCTTGAAATACACTAACGCATAAATAGATTCCCGTCTTTCCTACTCCGGTTTTAAATAGAAAGACACTTTTTCCTGGCCACTCTTTGTGAAATTTATCGTACACTTTTTACGACTCATTTACGCATTTCCCGAAACTGATGTTACTCGGATACGTGATGGCAAGTTTATTTAGTCGTATTTAAATGTTATGCGCCGCGGCCGGAATTCATTAATTAACAAGACGATTCTGATAATGATAATAGGCTTACAGTGTAAAGGATTATTGAGTAGCCAAATTATTTTGTCGGCCATAATTGAGTACAAGCTTATAACGTACGGGCTGAACGACAAGTTTGTCAAGCAATTACAGTTATTTATGCTCTAATTTGTATTGTGCACTGATTTTATCGCGTTTATGTTAATCAATTCAAATTAGAAAACTGGTAGTCAAGAAGCTAGAAACAGCTTAACGTTGTAGCTTTATAAAAGGAAGTACTTAAAGCTCCTTTTGGGATTTAATGGTGGTCGCGTTTACTTTTATTTTTTCGTATTATTATAATGGACAGACATTCTTTTCGTGTTCCATCATTAGTATCAATAAATCCAACCAAATATTAATGAATATTTTGACGATTACCGAGATACATTATCATAAGATTACCCCCGGGCATCGTAAAGGAAATTCCATTGTTTACAGAGCGGACTAGACAAATGATTTCCGTAAAGTTTTGAGCGGCATTTTTTAGTAGTCCACTTAAAACACTTATGAATAAATATAACTTGCGATAACTCGTTGTTTCTCTAATGTGATTTGTGGTTTTCCTAATTATAACATGAATTGTTCAGTTTTTGAATGTAGATTTAATCACCGGCAAATCTCCGTTCATTTTATTACGTGTAAATAATCAACAAAGTTCCCTTATCTTTGGAACACTCGCGGAGCATTCATAATTCCATACATTTTGGGAGAAGGTAAATTTGTTCAAACATATCTTCGGTTATGTATAATATGTTTTTTTTTTCTTCAAATTCGTAAGTTGCAACATTACAGTTCCAGAATGAGATACAATTAATTAATAAAACCTTTCTACTACAACTAACTGATCTACATCTTTTAAACTGTATAAACGTTGTGTTACAAACATAGAAAACATATCTAACTGCATAATAGGATATATCTCTATTATAGCTGATTTTACGTTTGCTCTCGACATCCTAACATTGAAAGCTTTGCAAAAATTCACCATCGATTTGTTTAATACGTGTTTATAGTTTCATGTAGAGTGATACATTTTCTGACAATTAGAGAATTTTCGTGTTTATACAAATGCATGTATTGCATATATAATATAGACACATACATGCACCGGTATAATTTGTTTTATTGAACTTTCCAGGAACAGATTTCAAAACGATGTTTTCTATCGCATACTAGTCGTGAATTGATTCAATGATTACAAATTTTAGATAAATATAATTATTGTTTACGATTTTCGAAAATATTACATTCAATTGTTGATTGAATTCAATTAAAGATTTTGCCAAATTGAACCTGGGTACCATCACATTCATAAAACTCTGTCTGGCGCGCCATTAATATAAAACTGATCTTATTTATTAACGTGAAACGAACCGAAAATTTTATTACGAAATTATGAGAGAATATAATGCGCATTTTGTGATTAGCGATATAATGTTACTGTGTAATCGAAATCAGATAAAGGTTCGAATATTCACGAAACTTGTGTTTCAATAAAAGGATCGTACTTTTGGTTAAACGGGAAGTAACTTCTATACCTGTAAGTTTGGCACATCTTTAAATAAATAAAAATATTTTACACTACTCGACATAAAGGGTTGCATTGCTGGTACAGACATACTTAAATTCCTAGTTACTATAAATTAAGTATCACAATTATATGCTTCCTTAAGATTCAAGATAGATTAATGTGTACAATTATTAAGTATGTTGTATTTGCAATTTTTGCAATAACTTAATAGTATCGGATATGCTGCATATACGGAGTAAAAGACGTTTGAGGAATATAAATATTCACTACTGAGACATAATAAAACGTATTTTTCCTTTTAAAAAGAAGTAACACCGACATTTCTTTTTCAAGTTCTACAAGACACATTCCTGTTGTACAAATGACCTTCAATCTCATAAAACGAATTTTTGTGTTGATATTTTAATGTTTGGGTTGTACCATATAAACAAATTGCTGTTTATAATCAACGTTTACTCTAACTGGACAACAAACGTTTTTTTTATGTATATAATGAACATACACTATTTCAGTATATCATCAATAATCTACATATTCATTATGTGTGTAGAATCTAGGTTTACTATTCATTGTATGATAACTATGTGAATGATAAAATACTGACTTGTGTTCTGCACGTTTTAATTTCAAACGTAATAGGTGCATCATTATACTTACAATATTTTGTAAGTATATATAATAAATAAACTCTATTTGTAATGTGACAAGTAAATATAAAAATTAATCATTATTTTGTCCTAGTTAGGAATTAATAATATTGCACATATTGAGTACTATTATTGGGCAAGGTCAGCGCGATTTTCGAAACTTATATACAGAAGAAATACTAAATAATCAGCAATATATTATTCAAAATATATCATATTTTGTTTTTCATAGAACGATTTAATAAACAAAAATAAGACTTAATGTCCAGATACTTATTAATTTAATAAGAAATATCCAACATACTATAAATAAAAAATTCTAACCAATATGATTATTTAAATATTATCCTGTATCATATTTATATACAAAATTTGAAGATGCAGGTACATTCTAATTCAGAGTATTATTCTATATAGAATAGAATTAAAGGGGCAATACTTCTGTAATTGTTATAATAATAATAATAATATTCGTCCTCGCGATAAGAACGGCTTCTATTTCCATTAAATGACATTTTTTATACGAGATTTATCTGTCTGTTTGTTGATTGCGAAATAGAGGTCACTCATAGACAATTAAAATAAAAATATTATTTTTCCACGATCAAGAAAAACAATTGCAAACTCAAATATAACGTGATTAATCTGATAGAAAATACAGTCAACCATTGGTCATTTAGTCAGAACTGAAAGTTCGTAATCTTTTTTCAAATCGTCGTTTATCAAGCTTCATATCACATTACTATATTATTGTTGTACATGCACATTTTAGAATTTTCATGTGTGCGACCTGCTTTGCAATTAAAACTTTTTCTCTTCTTACCTGGATTTGTCTGGCTGCCACTAACCCTCTTGCTTTATTTGACTCCCTTGTATAAGTAAACTATTTTTGCACTATAACATCTGCTTGTTCAGCAGACTAGTACCACTCTTTCATTCGCGCCATTTAAAAATGGTTTATAGCCTTCCAAAAAACTATGCAAATTCGTATTCTTCTTAGCGTTATTCTATATCAACTGTTAAATCTGGATTATTAGTGGGTACATTCATTACTTCATCTTCGATCGGCGTTTTATCAGAAACGGCTGCATCAGTTTGCTCTGAATTTTGCGATAGATTGTCAATCTTGCCTTCATCCGCTGGTTGAACAGTCGTCAAAGTACTCCACCAATTAGAAAAAGCTCCTTTAGCTTGCGAAATTGCGCCGCCTTGTAAAGTTCATTAAAAAGTACGAGTTTTTTTTTAAATTGACGCATAAACATATTTGATCTCTTGTAGAGACAACTCCTGTTACTATGTAAAAATGACTACCCACCAACCGCCTTTCCCGTAGTTGCAACTGCCCGTCCAGTGGATGCCATTGCTTGGTTCAACTTCCTACCACTTTCAGTATTTTGCATTGTGCTGTGGCAATAAAGGTCATTGAAATATTATTCAATTGATGAATAATAAATTCCTATCTAGTAAATGATAATATTTACTGTGACAATCGCAATTTCATGTCTTGTACTGATAGTTGTCCAGCAAATGGGTGACCAGGTTCTATATTGTTGATTTCTGATTTATCGCAATTACTCCACATTTTATAGTTATTTGTATTTCGCCATGCAGTCATAAAGGCAGAATTATAGTGGTCTGCTTGACGAGTATCTTGCTGCATGGACGTCCGCAACATACTGAGTAAATAGACTCGAAATTGTGTTCTAATCCACTCATCTCCACCTTCCCATCCTACTCCATCTAAGAAAATATCCTTTCGCGGCTCAGTTACATGTCTGACTACATAATCAGCAAATCTCAAATCCTCGGTTGTAAGATGTAACTGCCGTCTTAGTTCGGGGTCGGGTGCTTCTATCCTCGTATTCTCAGCCTTGATCAAATAACACGATGAATGAAAGTTCATTATTTTGAAACCTTCGAGAATATAATGTACTGTATAGCAGGGTAAAAGAGATCTTTTACATTTTTCCGAAGTCGTTTAGTTAAACAGAAGTAGGAAATAGTTGAAAACAATAGAAAATATGAACATCATTAAGCATTGTGAAAGCAGTATTTCTTGCACCCACCTCTATCAACACATCAATGAGTTGTTTCTTTTGTTTAAATAAGACATTTGTAGCACCCACTACGTAACCCCTAACATTAACATCAGCTAAGAGATCCAAATATGGTAAAGACAGGTATGGTAAACACAAGTAACCCTTAAAATAGAATGAAAAGATTGGTGTTGTTTAGTTACACATTAGATGGCTATCAGATTAATTGATATAAATATACCTTTGTAAATAATTCTATTGGTAGACCACATAGTTCTGGATTTATATGAGCAATTTGAGTAATATTGTTAGTCAAACGTGCCTCTGAAAGTGCTTCATTACTTGTATCACGGGGTAATGTATTGTCTGTATCTCCTGTACCTAATGTGATAGTATTTACACTTTGTACTCTGTGTACATTGTCATTTGGTTTTGGAGAGAATAGTGAATTACTTTCTTCTACCAAGGTCTCAGTACATTCTTGGGCTGATTCAACTTCTATAACTTTAATGCTCAAGTTCTCATTTTCATTATTATTCTTCTGCAGAGTCATATTTCTAATGTCATCCATACATTTCCCTTCCATGGTTTCAATAGTTTTATTATCATTTATGCATATCGAATTTCTGTTAGAATTATCATTAGTCTGTTCATTCATCAGGTCTGATATGTTGTCCTTGATTACATTTGTTGAAGATAAATTTGAGTCAATATTGTTTACTGGAATATCTTCTTCATCAAATGTTGGTATAGGGGACATTGGTCTAGATGGTCTGCAGGAAATGAATGCATTAGGTAAAATTTATATGCAAAAAACATATTCTACTGTGTTCCTTTCTATATATTTTATACCTGACACATGCAGCTTGCTGAAGACCACGTTCAATCATACCAGGATATAATGATAATAAAGTTAATATTGTGGCACATAGTGGTTGTACTGGTGACTGATAGAAAACTATTCTTTTTTCCAACAAAAGCAATTTGAATAATAAAAGAACTTTATGACGGAATTGCAATATGAAATCTCTAGCAGACAGCCCTATAAATAGTAATTTTATCTTACAAGTATGGTTCAAAATTAGAGCATAAGAATTGAATTGATATTATTAATAGTTACCAACAAAAACTTGTGGTGGTATTTGGCTTTCACTACTCATACAAGAATTAAGGTGATGATATGTATCTTCTAAGAGTGATACTTTACTAAAATCACCTTCTTCAAAATATGCATGTGTTATTAGTGCCATTTTTACTTGAATATGGCCATAAAGTGGTAGAGTACTTAATACACAAACAGATTTTTGAACTGTACCTCTAGTTATGTCAGAGGTACGGTTTTTTAATTTCTGGAATAAAAGTATGTTGATGATGATTACTAAAATAACCATCATTAGTTATTTAGTTTTCATAAATGTCAGCATATATTTTAATCCTAGTGTCTTTTATTAAATTAGAATGATGATGTAAGTACAAAATATATAATAAAATGCTTCTATAAAATGAAGTTTATAGTTCTGGTATCCAAGATTTTTAATATAAAACATAATTATTTGGTTTTTGATGAGGGCCAAACTATATATGTAGATATCTAATTTTTGTATATTGTTAATTGTGTGCAAGCAACATTATGTAAATGTGTTTGGAACTTAGAAAGGTTCCCTTACCTCAACTGGTATTTGTCTAAAACATGATATACCATAAATTGTGCTTTTTGGATCACTTAGGCTAGGTACATGAAAATAAACAGTATCTTCATCATAATTATGAGATCCATCAGGTAATGCAAGGGTTGGTAAATATTTCCAACCTAATGGGCATTCATTGGGTGCACCAGGCACCAAAGGGGGGAAAGAGTATTCTACCTGTTAATGAAGTAGAATATTTTCAATCATTATAAAGTTGAAGTTTTAGTCAAGAACTGTGCAACAGATTGTTGAAATCTCCCAAATCTAGTTGTGGATTTTAAGCTCTGTCTGCGAGAATTATGTTAAAAGTTATAAATTACAGTACGAAAGGAATATTATTAGACATTCCACTGTATGCATATTATTGTAAATAAATGAATGATATTATTATAACGTCTACGTAATGACGCCTGACAGTTTTTTTAACTTTTGATTTCTCATACTTTCATGTGTGAAGGACGTATCATTAAAATAAACGGCGCTGAAGGAAGTACCATAGAATTCAATATTTAAAACGTCAGCAATACACTCGAAAAGTAGAGTATTCTACTGTGTTCGGAACATTTGACAGTACTCACTTGACATCCCTTTTTATGATGAAACCCTATAACAATTACATGCAGAATTGGGCCGGCTGAGTCTGCCATATCTGTACAGTACACGTTCGATCAAATACCGCACAAAGCACTTGTTCACTCAGAATTGTTAATTTATTTCTTTCATTTCGAACGACTAAAAACACCCCTTTCTTCACGGGTAGCCAAACTTACAGCAAGCACAGGAATTGACATGCGCTGTCGTTTCACTATGATGTCGAAACATGCCTGCCAATTTTTTAACTATCGAATTCTTTACGCCTGCTCCCAGACGGAGCATTTCTACTGGTGTCTGGCTATAGTTGGACGTGTTTTACCACAGAGAAGATATAGGAACAGACCAAGCACTAAATAGCCTTTCGTCATTACAATCAGATATTACCGACGTGGTGAAATTCAACCACCAACGAGAGATAATATAATCTTTTATATCTCTTCTGTAGTTCAACGCAACAAAGGGTGTCCTCTGCAGAAATGAGAAGAAAGAATCTGTGAACTACGACCACTTGGCAGTGTATTCCGAAAAAAATGACGGGATAGACGAATTATAGTTTAGGGAAAAATTAAAAAAGATAGTCGAGCGATATCCGACACGTTATTCCTAACTTATTCCCTAAGCGAGGTGTCTAATTTCTAATTAAAGTATACGTATAAAGCAGCTATTAGCTCGGTTTTAATTGTAGAAGCATTATAATGGTAATTCTCTACGAATATGATCGATAACGATCGGAGAAAGTAAACAATATTCGACGGTTAATTCTTCGAAGAAGGGTGATCGCGATTGGCCAGGGGGGTCTACCCCACCAATTTTAACCCCTTCCTGGATCCTCAGGAACCGAGGTGATATAGGTACCCCAGCACAACGATCCTTCATTCCGGCCGGTGCACTCAGGGAGGAAAGACGTCTTTCTTAATTCTCTGTTCCCAAACTACCCCTCTACCAAACCGACCATCCTCCTCTTTCTAGGATGACCAATACCAACCAGTACCGGCCAACACTGACCAATGCTGACCAGTACTGACCATTTTGCGGTTAATTCAATTTTTGTTCCTGATCTGTTCTAAGAGCTTATTTTCAATTTGTTTTCATGATTATTTGATTGATTATTTGACTCTTTATTGATTATTTGATTGATTATTAATTATATGATTATTTGATTGATTATTTGACTGTTTATTGATTATTTACTGATCATTTGACTATTTACTGGTTATTTAATTATTTACTGATTATTTGATTATTTATTATCGCATGCTTGTTTGGGTTAACGGTTTGGTAGAATAGTTAGTAGTTATTACAGCTATTATTCTTAGTTAGCTTTGTAGTTCTCCGAAGATGAGCTCGAAGAAAGAAGAAAGAATTGTACAAGCGGAACACTCCTGTAGCGAACTTCAAGAATAGAAATAAGAACAGGAATTTGTAAAGAAATATGTATAGAAATAAGCTTATTAGGCATAGTTAGTTCAACGCTTTCTCTGCAAAGACTGTTTTGCCAGATTTATATTGTATTGTTGACGTGACACTTGGATTGTATTAGTTTTTAAAAATTAGTGTAAGATATACAGTAGCAGAGAAAGTGTTGTTCTAGAAATTAAGCGCAGACCTAAATCACTGACAAACTTATTTACGAAGGGAGAATATTTGCAAATTCTCGAATTATTAGCTTTTGCTTTCCTTTGCTTTGTTTCGCACCGTGAAGTAGTTTATTTTGCAATGATGAGCGACGATTTTCTCGCTCTTTCGTTACTCTCTTCCAGAGTATCGAAATGAAATACTTGGATAGCATGTTTGTTCGATCTGAGTGGGTCCAGCGCCTGCAAGGAAGGACCATGTTCAGAGTATGGGCGGTCGTGACGTAAGCACCGGCGAGATATTGCTTGACTAATTTATTAGTCGAGTAATATGTCGTTCGGTGACATGAGTCGCGATAGATCGAACCACGCCTGGTATGGGGTAATTGTAATCCGTTTGGAGGCTGCGTGCGGTTCTCCTTCGTTGTTACTACCGCCAGGTGCTGGCTTCGTGCGCCTAGACAGGCCATATAGATTGGAAGTCCTCTGCATGGTCCAACTCTGAGTACGGCTCGGCGGGCATCAGGTCGTTCGAACTTTGAATCACGATTTAGAGTTAGAGTCATTTAGTTTCTTAGAGTCAATCCCCCCAATTAGTACATTCGCTCGTCGAAATAATGTTCAGTCAGTGACTTAGCAATAAGTGTAATATAAGAATAGTTTTTAAGTTAAACGATTGTATCCGCGACGATATTTCAAGTCTGATTGTCCCATATTTCTTCGAGTTTAATTCGAAGCAAAATGTGTCTTGAGGACTTGGAATAAAACGGTGTGTGGTTCGGTCGCGGAACGCGATCCGCCACCCAGCCACCCACCAGGGTCTCTGCTAGCGGCAACCTCCACGTGGTGAGACCTGGTAATCGGTAATAATTGTAGAGAGTTAGAATTAGAATTCTCTACAATTACAACCGAGCTAATAGCTGCTTCGTATGTATACTTTATTTAGAAGTTAGACACCTCACTTCGAGACTCTTCCCAAATTTGCATAAAAATTGTGACGTAACTATAAAACATAGACAGTTTTTGTTTATTGCAAAATATTCTGTGGACTTTTGCCAATAAAATGATATAAATTACATTTGCAAAATAAATTTACAAATATGTTTAAACATTAGTTAAAGTTGGCGAGACACATTCCGCGCGCTGATCTTTCGAGATTCTTTCCAAATTTGCATAAAAATTGTGACGTAACTGTAGAACATAGACAGTTTTTATTCATTGCAAATAATTCTGTGGACTTTTGCGCATAAAATGATATGAATTAGATTTGCAAAATATGTTTGCAAATATGTTTAAACATTAGTTAAAGTTGGCGAGACACATTCCGCGCCTTGATCTTTCGAGATTCTTTCCAAATTTGCATAAAAATTGTGACGTAACTATAAAACATAGACAGTTTTTGTTTATTGCAAATAATTCTGTGGACTTTTGCGCATAAAATGATATGAATTAGATTTGCAAAATATGTTTGCAAATATGTTTAAACATTAGTTAAAGTTGGCGAGACACATTCCGCGCCTTGATCTTTCGAGATTCTTTCCAAATTTGCATAAAAATTGTGACGTAACTATAGAACATAGACAGTTTTTATTCATTGCAAATAATTCTGTGGACTTTTGCGCATAAAATGATATGAATTAGATTTGCAAAATATGTTTGCAAATATGTTTAAACATTAGTTAAAGTTGGCGAGACACATTCCGCGCCTTGATCTTTCGAGATTCTTTCCAAATTTGCATAAAAATTGTGACGTAACTATAGAACATAGACAGTTTTTATTCATTGCAAATAATTCTGTAGACTTTTGCGCATAAAATGATATGAATTAGATTTGCAAAATATGTTTGCAAATATGTTTAAACATTAGTTAAAGTTGGCGAGACACATTCCGCGCCTTGATCTTTCGAGATTCTTTCCAAATTTGCATAAAAATTGTGACGTAACTATAAAACATAGACAGTTTTTGTTTATTGCAAATAATTCTGTGGACTTTTGCGCATAAAATGATATGAATTAGATTTGCAAAATATGTTTGCAAATATGTTTAAACATTAGTTAAAGTTGGCGAGACACATTCCGCGCCTTGATCTTTCGAGATTCTTTCCAAATTTGCATAAAAATTGTGACGTAACTATAGAACATAGACAGTTTTTATTCATTGCAAATAATTCTGTGGACTTTTGCGCATAAAATGATATGAATTAGATTTGCAAAATAAATTTGCAAATATGTTTAAACATTAGTTAAAGTTGGCGAGACACATTCCGCGCGCGGATTTTTCGAGACGTTCTTTATTTCATGCATTTTATTTTAATGACATAATGTTTGGAAGAAATTTACTTAATTAAATAATAGTTTCTTTTTCGGACAAAGCTGCTAGGTTTTATGTATTAATGGATTGCTTATCTGTACGCCTTAATATATAAATCCATTTGTTATACTTTAATTATTGCACATTCACAGCTACTGTAACGTAAGACATGAATTATTTCATGCAGCCTATTTTAATCAAATAATATTTCGTACAATTAAATTTAATTAAATAATATTTTAACTTTCGGATAAAGCTAATTATCTTTATTAACTAATTTATTAGATTTGTTAACTAATCTGAATTTTTAATAATGATTACAGGGTGGCTACTGCTTATTTCGCCAGGATATCCGCAGTCAAAGAAGATCAAAGAACGAAGGGCCATCGTCAAGATATTTTACTTACAACTGTTTATTTATTGCATATATTTATATATTTATGTTTGTTATATTATAATATTTATTAGTATACAATGTTGTATAAAAATTGTTGTACCTCGTCAAATTTACATTTGCAATAAATGACTTTATTTCGAACATATTGTGTTATATTTTCTATTTCCTCGAAGTACCGAATTTCCACATATCCCATATGTCCTAAAAACTTCCTCGAATTGCGCGGAATTCCAAGAATCCGCGGTCAATTTCCAAGAATTTCGCGGATTCCAAGAAATTACGTCAGATTCCAAGAATTGTGCGAATCGAATACCTCCTCGCACATCATGTTCTCCTGATACATTTCCGCGATTTTACGGCAAAATTTCAGAATGTCCGAGGAACTTTCGGGTTCCAAGAAATGACGTCAAATTCCAAGAATTGTGCGAATCGAATACCTCCTCGCACATCATGTTCTCCTGATACACTTCCTCGATTTTACGGCAAAATTTCAGAATTTCAGAAGAACTTTCGGGTTCCAAGAAATGACGTCAAATTCCAAGAATTTTGCGAATCGAATACCTCCTCGCACATCATGTTCTCCTGATACATTTCCTCGATTTTACGGCAAAATTTCAGAATTTCAGAAGAACTTTCGGGTTCCAAGAAATGACGTCAAATTCCAAGAATTGTGCGAATCGAATACCTCCTCGCACATCATGTTCTCCTGATACATTTCCTCGATTTTACGGCAAAATTTCAGAATTTCAGAAGAACTTTCCGGTTCCAAGAAATGACGTCAAATTCCAAGAATTGTGCGAATCGAATACCTCCTCGCACATCATGTTCTCCTGATACATTTCCTCGATTTTACGGCAAAATTTCAGAATTTCAGAAGAACTTTCGGGTTCCAAGAAATGACGTCAAATTCCAAGAATTGTGCGAATCGAATACCTCCTCGCACATCATGTTCTCCTGATACATTTCCTCGATTTTACGGCAAAATTTCAGAATTTCAGAAGAACTTTCCGGTTCCAAGAAATGACGTCAAATTCCAAGAATTGTGCGAATCGAATACCTCCTCGCACATCATGTTCTCCTGATACATTTCCTCGATTTTACGGCAAAATTTCAGAATTTCCGAGGAACTTTCGGGTTCCAAGAAATGACGTCAAATTCCAAGAATTGTGCGAATCGAATACCTCCTCGCACATCATGTTCTCCTGATACATTTCCTCGATTTTACGGCAAAATTTCAGAATTTCAGAAGAACTTTCGGGTTCCAAGAAATGACGTCAAATTCCAAGAATTGTGCGAATCGAATACCTCCTCGCACATCATGTTCTCCTGATACATTTCCTCGATTTTACGGCAAAATTTCAGAATTTCAGAAGAACTTTCCGGTTCCAAGAAATGACGTCAAATTCCAAGAATTGTGCGAATCGAATACCTCCTCGCACATCATGTTCTCCTGATACATTTCCTCGATTTTACGGCAAAATTTCAGAATTTCCGAGGAACTTTCGGGTTCCAAGAAATGACGTCAAATTCCAAGAATTGTGCGAATCGAATACCTCCTCGCACATCATGTTCTCCTGATACATTTCCTCGATTTTACGGCAAAATTTCAGAATTTCAGAAGAACTTTCCGGTTCCAAGAAATGACGTCAAATTCCAAGAATTGTGCGAATCGAATACCTCCTCGCACATCATGTTCTCCTGATACATTTCCTCGATTTTACGGCAAAATTTCAGAATTTCCGAGGAACTTTCGGGTTCCAAGAAATGACGTCAAATTCCAAGAATTGTGCGAATCGAATACCTCCTCGCACATCATGTTCTCCTGATACATTTCCTCGATTTTACGGCAAAATTTCAGAATTTCAGAAGAACTTTCGGGTTCCAAGAAATGACGTCAAATTCCAAGAATTGTGCGAATCGAATACCTCCTCGCACATCATGTTCTCCTGATACATTTCCTCGATTTTACGGCAAAATTTCAGAATTTCAGAAGAACTTTCCGGTTCCAAGAAATGACGTCAAATTCCAAGAATTGTGCGAATCGAATACCTCCTCGCACATCATGTTCTCCTGATACATTTCCTCGATTTTACGGCAAAATTTCAGAATTTCCGAGGAACTTTCGGGTTCCAAGAAATGACGTCAGATTCCAAGAAATGTGCGAATCGAATACCTCCTCGCACATCATGTTCTCCTGATACATTTCCTCTATTTTACGGCAAAATTTCAGAATTTCCGAGGAACTTTCGGGTTCCAAGAAATGACGTCAGATTCCAAGAATTGTGCGAATCGAATAGCTCCTCGCACATCATGTTCTCCTGATACATTTCCTCGATTTTACGGCAAAATTTCGGAAATAGCACGAAAACCCGAAAATATAGGAATTCACTTTTCATTTAAATGGCGCCGGCGAGTCGCCACGACCGTTTTCGCGGTTAATTCGTAACGACTCTCGGTCGCCAACCGTCTTTTGACTTTTAACGGTATGGCGACTCTCGGTCGCCATTTAAATGAAAACTGAATAACGACAATTGCCTGGAACTCAAAATTTGGCCCGAAAACGCCCAAAAATATGTGGATTTCACTTTTCTTTTGAATGGCGCCGGCCAGTCGCCACGACCGTTATTCGCAACGGTTCTCGGTCGTCAACGGTTTTTTGCTGTTTAACGGTATGGCGACTCTCGGTCGCCATTTAAAAGAAAAGTGAATAACGACAATTGCTTGGAACTCAAAATTTGGCCCGAAAACGGCCAAAAATATGTGGATTTCACTTTTCTTTTGAATGGCGCCGGCCAGTCGCCACGACCGTTATTCGCAACGGTTCTCGGTCGTCAACGGTTTTTTGCTGTTTAACGGTATGGCGACTCTCGGTCGCCATTTAAATGAAAACTGAATAACGACAATTGCTTAGAACTCAAAATTTGGCCCGAAAACGCCCAAAAATATGTGGATTTCACTTTTCTTTTGAATGGCGCCGGCCAGTCGCCACGACCGTTATTCGCAACGGTTCTCGGTCGCCAACGGTTTTTTGCTGTTTAACGGTATGGCGACTCTCGGTCGCCATTTAAATGAAAACTGAATAACGACAATTCCCGGAATTCAGCGAAATTCGAGGAAGTTTTTAGGACATATGGGATTCTGTATATTCGGTAGGTTGAGGAAATATAATGTATAACACAAAACATTCGTAATAAAATCATTTATTGTAAATGAAAATTTTTCGAGGTCAACCATTCATTGTACCAACATTGTACACTAATAAATAATATAACATTACAGACATAAATGCATGCAACAAATTAATACTTGTAAATAAAATATTTCGACGATGGCCCTTCGTTCTTTTATCTTCTTTGATTGCGGAAGTCCAGGCGAAACAAACAGTGGCTACACTGTAATCATTAATAAAAAGCAGATTAGTTAACAAAATTTCATAAATTAGTTAAAAAACAAAAAAAGCTTTGTCCGAAAGATGAACTATTCTTTAATTCTATGAAATTCTTCAAAATATTGTGCCATTAAAATAAATTGCATCTAATAATGAATATAAAATCGATCGAATACTTGTGTGAAATAAATTCCATTGCCAGCGTATTTGGGTACATTATATGGATGGAGAATATAAGGGCTGATGAATATTATTTTATGGAATTACTTAATAAGAATATACAGCAGTGTATTTAGCATTGCAGTTTTCCTATTATAATACTGTTAATCTTTATTAAAAGTACAAGAGTAAATAGCCATATGAATATATCAATAGATGGGGATCAGTAATGTTGTAAACTAAATAGTCAAGTGATATCCCACTCGATATTCCTAACTTATTCGCCAAGCGAGATGTCTAATTTCTAATTAAAGTAACATATAAAGCAGCTTATCTTTGTATTTTTAGGACTAAAAATATAAAAAAGCTGTTTGATGTGTTGGGCGGGTAACGTCACCAGTGACACAAAAGTCATTATCGGGCTCTAGGACTCGATAACTCTGGAATTACTGAATGTATTGCGTGCTTGGTCTACTTATATCTCGTCTGTGGTATGGTTCAATTTAACCCACCCTTATCATGTAAATACCTCTGCAATGACAGTGCTACGAAGATAGTGATATCATTATTAAAAACCCTTTACATAAGAACTAAAGGACTATGGTGCTCGAATACTGAATTAGTAATCAGATGACATGCTTGCGAGTTCTAAATTGCATTTTATTTGGTGCCATCTGATCTCTTGATGCAGCCGGTGGTTTGAGTGACTTTTACATCTGCCCCTAAAAAAACAATATAAGGAGTAAAGATGATAGAGTCACCGGCATGGAATTCGAAAAAAGACGAGACTATTTACAAAGCAGCAGGTTCGATGCACCTGCGGAAATACGGAGAATTCTTCGAGAGCTTGGCAGAGAAAACGTGGGAGAAGGATTCGGCTTTTGAAAATTTTATCGAAGGTCCTGTACGTTTAGTCTACAAAACGGACGAGGATATCAGCATTATGTCACTAGTAGAAATGGAGAATAAATTTTTATCGAAATTGCTTGCGGCCGTTGCTGGTACATGTAGAGAGATAAGACTTTTAAAAGCTGAGGCCTACAACGTTTATAAAAAGCTTTTTGCTCATGGCGAGAGAAATGTAGAGAACGATAAAGAAGATCTGGTAGCTCTACTGTCAGATCTCCAAGATTTATATGTTTTTGTGAATAGAATATGGACTGTTGCACATTTAACAACACAACAATTATCAAGCTTAGCTGGTGGTTCTAATGAAATTTATTTGCCTACCTTCATAGAATATTTCATAGATTTGTTTCTGATTGTTTTAACTCTGGATGAAATTATTGAGTCTCAGCCATCACTGATAGAACAATGGAAGAAATATAGGATGCATGTAAGATCTGTTATGCACAATCCTTCTCAATTTGGGATTGCAGAATCCAAACTGAATACCTTTGATAAGTTGTTGAAAGATTTACAAGAACAATTGTTAAGGAAAACTATATTTTCTAAAATGATTGAACACATAATGGATGTCAGCAAAGGCCCAGCTATGAATGAGCAAATTACCAGTTATTTGAAGAACATAATGACAGATGTTGAAAATAAATTAACAGATAATTCTGCTGTAAATAAGAATTACATTAGATTAAATATTGGTATTGTTGTGGCAACAAGATTATTTGGTAGCTGTGATAAAAAATTGATGAAGAGAATACAGGAGGCAAATAAGAAATTATATGCTGTCACATTGATAGAAAATGTAATTTGGGTACCCAGCAAGTTTTTATGCGATTTTCTTCCAAAAGAAGCTGGCAGTGTAATTAATATACAAATAGGTGAAAAATTATTATTAGCCAGAACACAGAAATTGTTGCAGACTGTAAATAACTTAGTTCACAGAGCCATGATATGGTGCATTGAAATGCAAAGTATTTTGTTTAAAACCAATCTTCAGGTATTGGATATAGGACAAAAGCAAAATTTATTAACAGACTTAATGACCCTGTTATCACAGATCAAAGAAACTATATGTTTTATAATGAATATGCATGCAGCTCTTATTAAACCAATGAATCGCAATACTGTTCAGTTGATTTGTAGGCTGATAGAAGTACAAAAGTCTTTGCAGACCAGTTTTTATACATTGGGACCAGTTATAGTGCAATCACAATGTCAGGTATTACAATACCTAAGTTATGACATCTTAGTTATGCTAGAAACAGCAAGAAAAAGTTTAATTCAAAAAGACCGAGGATACAGTAGAGAAAGACTAGATGCACTGTCTTTGGTCGGATTAAGTATGAGATTATTGAATGGACCAGGTAGCACAGACAGAAGATTGATAATAAGATGTGCTTTAGCATGTGCCAGTCAATTGACAGATACTTTTAAAGATGAAGATATAGTAAAACTCAGAGTTTTGCTGGATAATTATGATATAATTGCTGAGTTACACAATAATGTTACTGAAGTTTGTGATTACTCCATGCTGCTACATCACCAAAATATTATCCCTGCATACTTCTCCTCAGTGACGGATAGTAATTTGAATATTAGCCACATTGTTAATCTTCTTAGTGCTTTTAACTCTACTATTGAGGAACAAGAAGGAATAGATTTGAAAGAAAGAAGGATTGTACAACTGAAACAGATGTTAACAAGAAATATCTTGGAACCTCTATCTCATGAGATTGAAACCAGTTTGAGGCTTCATGTTCATGCACATTTAAAATTAGACTCCACTAATCCATTTAATGTTGGAGCTAAAAATGGAGGAAGAATAATATGGTCCTTGCCACTACCTCTAGCTAATAGTATGATATATGGTAAAAGATTTGTAGAACATTATTTGGATGATATGTTTTACAACCTTACAACAGTTGCTCTCCACGATTGGAAAACATATAGAACAATGCACGCGTTAGCGCACTATAAATTGAATCTCGATACTGTACAGAACCATTTGCCCACACAAACGTTGGAGCAAGGTTTGGATGCATTAGAAATTATGAGAAACATTCACGTATTTGTTTCGAAATATTTGTATAACTTAAACACGCAAACATTCATTGAACATACCAGCAATAACAAGCATTTAAATACCATTGGAATTCGGCACATCGCAAATTCAATTAGAACACATGGTACTGGTATTATGAGTACTACTGTGAATTTCGTGTATCAATTTCTTCGTGTGAAATTGCATACATTTTCACAATTTCTCTTTGACGAACATATAAAGTCGCGGTTAATGCGTGATATCAGATTTATTAAAACTCAAAGAGAAAATGGAGCGATACCATACACATATGAACGAGCGGAAAAGTTTCAGAAAGGGATAAGAAAATTGGGCATGACACCAGATGGTTTAAGTTATTTGGATCAATTTCGACAATTGATAACGCAAATTGGAAATGCTCTGGGATATGTGAGATTAATTAGATCAGGTGGTTTACATGCAAGCTCAAATGCAGTCTCATTTTTACCAAATATCGACTCTTGTGTGCCTTTCGAATCGATATGCAAAAATTTAAATTATGGTACAATGACACAAGCTGCAGCAAAACGCTTAGAGGATGATATAGCCAATTTAGTACGAAATTTTACGGAAGGCATACAATACTTTAAGCTACTCGTTGATGTGTTCGCGGCTGCATTTCGAGACACGAAATCATATCATCTCCAACAATTCTATGCTATTGTACCACCATTAACACTAAGTTTTGTAGATAACTCAGTATCAAATAAAGAAAAAATGTTTAAAAAAAACCAAACGGGTGCAGCATTTACTGATGATGGATTTGCAATGGGTGTTGCGTATATAAATGCTCTTCTAGATCAAAGCTCGGAATTGGACGGCTTTCATTGGTTCAAAACGGTCGAGCAGCATATAAACGCCGAGAAATTGTTAGCGGAAAATAAGGACGATCACGGAGACGAAAAATTGCAACAAACGAGGGCATTAACGTTAAAACGATTGGGGGAGCGGAGTGCAGAATTTCAGTTATTGTATTATAGTCTTTCTGGGGCCAGAGTATTCTTTAAACAGCCTGATACATAATATTCGTCTAATAATGAGTATACAATGTCTATTAAAATATTTTTGTTCACTTGGATTGGAATCCATGTAATATTACGTTTTGATTGTTAAGTTTCAATTCGTTTCATATTTTACACACTTAGTATAAAATGTATACTATTGTACAGCTAATGTATTATACGAATGTATGCTTTATAAAAATATCTTTAAAACATTTCACATATTACGCATTGTATTTTGTTTTCATAATCCTTTTTAGCCTGTTTCATACATGTGCGATATAATGCAATTAAATAATCGGTACGAAACTTGCATTCAATATTCAAATCTAATACGGCATTGCTCTTCTTGATTTTTAAATGAACGGATTACGTTGCATTTATGAAGCAAATTGCAGGGACATTAAAAGGACACATTTACTTTTTTGGATCGAGCATTAAGGAATTTATTTCTATATGTGTTTCTTATAGCACATTATGTCGTACGTTGTAAATACTTAGGACTACAGTCTTTTATATAAATACTTTCTACACCAACAATATTATTACATCGTTTGATACTCATCGTTAAATAGATAATGGCTAGACAGACTGACTAGGATTCATTATACTTAAAGCATGACGTTAAAATATTCTATTTTTGTATTAATAGTTAATCACCGAAATTTTTTCGTCAACGAAAGTGTTTCGGAAAATTACAATGTGCCGTTTCTAATATCGCATTGTTACATTTCAACCGAAATATACGTAAAGTAATTTCCATTGTAGTATATAAAAATAAATTTACATGCATAATAAAAGTATATATATCGTTAACAAATCAAATAGAAATCACAAGGATGTTGAACAATCTAAATGTTTTTTAATTTCAATTCCTGCCACTTGGGGTAAAGTTAGCTACTTTTGTGCCTACAACTATCCTTAGTCTCACACTTTAACAATATCCGTTTTAAATAATGTAAATTAACTATAAATCATTGTACATAACTCCTAACTTATATGTCAATGATAAACAAGTCTTTTAAAATATCACTCTCAAACCGACGACGATACCGAAAGTATATCGCCCTTGAAAATTCAATCAGAATTGATTCTTTGATCTAAGCTTCCTAAATAAATTAGTAATAATTATTGTATTATTACTATATAGAATAGAATGTCTACCTAAGAGTCATTAGAATGCAAAGTTCTTTGCACATATTTGTTAAGTAATAACCAGAGGAATTTTCCAAATGTTCTATAGTCCAATACTTTTGATATTTCACCTTTAACCTCAATTAAGCCTGTGTGGCTAATTATTGATGAGCTATTTACCGTGCAGTTACACAGCTTGAGACTGCTAATAAACTTACCTTATGCTATTTTCGTTTATAGGATTGTTACTTGTAATTATTTAACATAGATATGCTCATTTCTCAATTCTGAATGACATATGGCTATAAGCATTTACCTGTCCAATTGTGATGTTCTTTGACAAAAGAGAAATGTAATAACTAGTTTTAAGATTGTGGTCTGGAGGACTCCTCAGGATCCAATAAGTCATCACATGAGGCTGTGGGTGGTAATAGTTGCCTGCCACCTCGTTTCTTACTGCGTGTAAATACTTTTGTAAGTTGTGCAAACTTACGCCGAGACACTAAGAAAAACAATATAATTAAAATTGACTCTGTGGACATTGTTTATTTTATTTCATACAACAAGTATATACATACTTTTGCCCATGTTTCTCAGTCTTTCTTTAAACAGATCTTCATCATCATGACCACCTTGGCTGCTACATTTTTCAAGATTTGTCCCTTGAAGTTTTGAATCTAAATAATATGGTGGCAATTATTAGTTCTTACAAAGTAGTCTATTAAAGGTATAAAATAAGAGTGCAAGGTACCAATTTCCAATGTGGACAAAAAATCTTCATTCCAACGCAATTCAGCCATGAATTCTTCATTTTGAAGGAACATAGCAATTTTTTCATCTTCCAATGTAAAATTCTCTATTCCATATGAAGAATCAAAATTATCATCAGAAGTTTGTTGTGGCAGCCTTAGAAATGTATCTGGCAATGGCCCTAACAAAGGTGGTTGCCATTTATGTATGCTTCTTAAGGATTTACTGGTATCTGATATTTGTGATTTAGATACATTTGGAAGCTCTTCACTCTGTTCTAATTCACTTCTAATCTTTTCATTCTCATTGTCAGTGCTCATAGAAAGTAGCTGATCAATTGTTGTATCTACAGCACCTTCATTTGATCTCAATACAGCCTAAGGAAGCAATGTCTGAACTCAAATCTTAACACAATCAGAGTTTGTTTAATATTTCAAGCATAGAAGATAGTATTCTTGAAGGTAAAGAAAGCCTGATTCAATGTCCATACCTCAATAACATCATCATCCATTTGTGGAAACATAGTTTTGAAATCAGCCATAGCCTGATAAAATTCCAGGGTGGTTTGTTGCTGCTGCTGTTGTTGTTCAGTAGCAGAGGCCATTGTGCAAATGTTATAAAATTGCTAAATAAATCGAATAATTAAACAGAGTTTAATGAAAATATCTCTATATTTTATGTTAAAGTAACCAATGTACCTCAGACAAAGGATATTAGAGAATGCAAAATTCCTCAAGAAATAAATGCAGCCAAATTACTGCCCATGATAACCGACACCGGTTTTCAATAATATTAGTCTTGGTCACACAATGAATTTCATCGTTTAATATTTCTAAACTGACAATGTATTAAAGTCATACGTCAGAAATTCCTTCTTAAAAGTGAAATGCCGCACTACGTCATATCACGTAACAAAGGCTGTCAACTTGTTAACTGTCAAATCTCTTGTGTCCTCTTGATAAGGTGCATCCAGGAGATAGATAGACCCCTTTCCTGATCTCCTTGCGTAACGGGACTAGCGCCGCCGTATCATATATTTGCAGTCTACATTTTTCACTCTCAATAAAATAACTAAAAGCTTTTATTCAAAGCATAATTTCACTTCTCTTAAGTAAACTTATAAAATGTAATTCACAAAATTTCTGAGAAGGTAGAAGTACAAATAAGAAATATTACATAATTCTTAAAATCATATGTTTTAATACGTCTAAACAGTTGAACTTTTGAGCAATGCAAATACAAACTCCTTAGCGAATGATTATTTTCGTTTTTACAAATATCAACAATTTGCATACTTCATCTAGTAGTTACACCGTACAAAATATACAAAATAGACAAAATGCTCGGTTCTTTCACGCGCTTAATTACACTGTCCAATACAACAACAAATTTGTAACAACGAATAGGCGACTCTTATAGATTTTAATGAGCTGAAAAGGAATCCGCAAACCCTTTTTCTCTATCACACTCAATTTAAAAAAAAATTAGTTTTAAAGACAAGGGTCTTTTTTGTCATTCGAACAACATTTGTGGCGTAAGTATAAAAGTTAGAGAGTTTTTATTTATTGATCAAAATTCTGTGGACTGTTGAGAATGAATTAATATAAATTAGATTTGTAATATAAATTTGCAAATATGTTTAAACATTGTTTAAAGTTGACGAGACACTCTCCTCACTCTCATTCTTCGAGACCCTTTCCAAATTTGCATACAAATTGCGACGAAAGTATAAAAGTTAGACGATTTCTATTCATTGCAAACCATTCTCTGGACTTTTGCGAATAAAATGATATGAATTAGATTTGCAAAATAAATTTTCAAATATGTCTAAACATTATTTAAAGTTGACAAGACGTTGCGCGCGATCATTTGTCGAAACTGTTTCCCAAACTTCAATGACAATTAAGTCCAGTTGCATAAATCGCTTCCTAGTTAAGTAACAAATGGTTTTTGTTTAAACATTTTATTTTTATCTGCTTTAATGATCAAGATATTTGAATAAAACTATTTGTGTTTTTATTTGTGACACACCCTATATAAGGGCGAAATTCATGGGCAGAAAAAATGCCGTCCATTTAGCGGTGAAACGGTGGAACTAAAATCGTTACTCCCCTCCTACAAGTGCCGCTCGGTAAGGGTGAAATTCATGGGCAGAAAAAATGCCGTCCATCTAGCGGTGAAACGGTGGAACTAAAATCGTTACTTCCCTTCTAGGACGGTGAATACGACCAATTTAGTTCTACATTTCACCGCTAGATGGCAGGCATTTTTTCTGCCCATGAATTTCACCCTTACCGAGGGGCACCCAATAGGAGGGTAGTAACGATTTTAGTTCCACCGTTTCACCGGTAGATAGGCGACATTTTTTCTGCCCATGAATTTCACCCTTACCGAGGGGCACTCATAGGAGGGGAGTAACGAATTTAGTTCCTCGGTTTCACCGCTAGATGGCAGGCATTTTTTCGGCGCATGAATTTGACCCTTATATAGGGTGTGTCACAAATAAAAACACAAATAGTTTTCTTCAAATATCTTGATTATTACAGAAGATAGAGAGAAAATGTTTAAACAAAAATTGTTTGTTTTTGAACGGCTTTGTTGTTAATATTTCCATAAATTAAATAATTTAAATAAATATGTTTAAATATTGATTAAATTTGGTTGATTAAGGCGCACGGAGCACCCTCTCGTCAACTTCAGCTAATGTTTAAATATATTTGCAAATTCATATTGCATCATTTTGTTCGCAGAAGTTCACAAGAATTTTTGTCAACAAAATTAAAAACTGTCGAACTTTTATACTGACGCCACAAATCTTGTTTAGTTGTTAAATAATACACTTTTCTTTAAAATTGATTTTTTAAGAATCACCTATCTGTTGTTACAAATATGAAAAGAAGTCAACATTTGTTAGACGGTGTTATGTTCGACGTTTCTCATGAGCCCTTTAAAAATCGATGTATCTGAGGCGTTCTTGCTAATTTGTGTATCACTTAATTATACAAATCTAACATATGCAATTAATCATTCATTGCTTTCAACTGCAAGAGTTATTATATGCTCTGAAAGATTGAATTATTAAAGTAACGGCATAATAGGGTTCTAAGTGGAGGAATGACATTGAAATCTAGAGATATAAGTAGAAGGTTTGGAAGCCTGAACAAAAAGAGGGTAAATTTTAAGCCGTTGCAGATGAGCTTCGCTTGATTTAATGGTTTCAGATTGTTCTGTTTTTTTGAGAAAACGTGCACACGAGAGGCGAAGCTCAAATTCCATTTTCGAAATAAGTATAATTGTTTAAGAGTTTAATTAAGGGATCGCGTGAGAACTGTAACTACAGAGAAAGGAAATTTACCATTCTATCATTTATAACCTGCATGTAATACTTTAGGTTGCTTAGATTTAATTCAAAATGAGTATTCAAGTACTTGGTGTCTATGACATATATGATCTAATAAAGCAATTCCTTTGTTGCACACCCATATCGGTAATCAACTATATGGTACGAAAATCATGCTTCCTTGCTTTCATAATGTAATAAATAAAAGTCTTTCACACACGTATGCGAAATATTCATTTATTTCAGTTTTCGGACGAGTATAATGATTATAATATCGATGTAGATGCACAGAAAAGAATTTTGGATAATACCGTAAATCTTGAGTTAGTAAAACGATATCCGATAAAGGCTTCTTATCAAAGAGCATTTTTGAAATGGCTAATAAATAAGGTAGATAGAACTATTACATACGATATGTAGATATATTGGCCCAGACATTTAATATAAATTCTTTTCATACGAAATAGATTGAAGAAAAGGGCGATTCTATGCACGAAGAAATGTGTGGAATGTACACCAGTTTGTTGCAAGTTCCTGATAATAAAAACACACACTTTAGGCATTTTTTATTACATGATGCTTCTTTAAAGTATATTACTGTAGAGGAGAGTATAAGTATGATTTCGAATGGTACAACAGGCCTCTGCAGCTGGCAGGTACTCACAATTTATGCTTTGAATGAGAATTATATTAATACTGTAGATTAATATGCATTTGTAATTAATAGGCTGCAGTTGTATTAAGTGAATGGTGTATGCAAAACAAAAGTATGTTTGTTGGGAACTCAGTATTAGAATTAGGCTGTGGAGTTGGTTTAATGGGTCTGATACTCGTAGCTACATGTTGTCCAAAGGAATACATATTTTCCGATTGTCACCCTGCTGTCCTCGAATTGACGTGCAAAAATGTTAAACTCAATTTTCAATGTAATACAGAAGAAAATAATATTACGTCACAAATGACTAACAGTGAAAGGCTACGATTAGGGTTGAAATATAATGGTACCACGATTAAGGTCATAGATCTTATGTGGGAGGAGATAGATCACTTTATTAATGAACAGTCTGGTATACCTGAAATCATTATAGCATCAGATGTTGTGTATGACACATGTTCATCCCAGATATTACTAGAAGGACTGAAGTCTTTAATGAACATTGGAGTGAAGTATTGCATAATTGCTGCGACAGTACGGAATGCCGAGACAATATCTAAATTTTTAGATGCAATAGGTATCTCATTTATCACCTTATTAATCCTTATGCAGATTAGGGGAATCCAACTTTATTATTATTATGAAACAAATCTGTATTACAGCCTAGTTCTCTCTACAACTAGACTGGAACACATTTTTTAAGTATAGGACGACTATTAATTTCATTTTAATTAGTTAACCACAAAATTGCATCATCTTATTTCTCTGTCGAATTATTTATAAATTTAGTTATATTTTTTCATTACTTCCGTGTTATACTATTTCGTTTGGTTAATAGTGTTAATGTATTTATTTTCTTTAAAGACATTCTAATTATTGAATGGATAATATCATGTTGTAAATTAAAAGTTGGACAATCCTAATACCTATGAGATAATAGAACATCCTTAAAAGTAATATAAATTAATATTTTTTAGTCTTAAGTAACTTATCCTATGAAGAGTGCACCCTTCCCGAACGATGCGCGCTAATCGAATCCGTGAATTCGCCCATTCGAATTTTCAAGATATTTTAAAGCAAGTGACATCTCTTCAGGCTAGAAGAAGCCATTTCTACAATATATTTTATATGAAGGGCCCCCAGATAAACATATATTTACCTTAGTCTTATGTTTACACTTAAGAATATATTTTATTCCGTAGTTTTATCTTATGTTCCTACATTTATAAATTATAAGGCATTTGTTAAAAATATTTTATCAAAAGTATTAAATATTCATTTATATATATGTATGTATTTATATAATTGTTATTTTTCTTATCCTTTAAATTAAATGCAACTCAAAACCATTTTCGTTTATTATGGCATTTGAGCTTCACCTCAGTCTCGTCTATATCTTTATCAGCATCTTTTTTAGACACCTTTTTTATTTTCTTCTCCTTGCCTTTTTCTTTCGTCTTTCCTTTTTTCGATTTCGCTGACAGAAAGTTGTCATTGTTTGTACTGGAAATTTCGTTCTTATTTCTCGCTATAATAATTTCGTTGGATTTAATTACTGAATGCGGGTACCTAAAGAAAACATCACGAAAATACGGAAAATGAAAATGATATCTGCATACCAGCGAATAAACCCATATGTTTATGTATACTTCGATCTTCTTCCACTTCTCTACGTCGATCCATTTCCAAGCACTCGACAATTTCATTTCGCCTTTCGACAATCTCTACAAGTCTGTTTAAAAAAAGGAATTAATTAGGTGCGACATTCATACTTCTTCACACAACGATTTATCTTTCACGAATGTGAAGATTATTTGCTTTCAACAATCTTATCTGGTTACACAATTTCTGAATATGAGTCGGTGAAAAATCGAATTTAAATCGGAAACATAACTTTCCAGATTATCAAAATATAAACACCTTTGTATCAATGCCTCTTCTCTTTGTTTATCAAAATCGGTTTTTGTAGCTTCGGGTTGTGACATAAGACATCTAATTTGATACTCTACTTCCGCGTGTTCTTCTTCTAATCTTTGTTGTCTTTTAAGTAACATAAGTTCCGCCTGTCTTCGGAATAACTCGTTTTTCTCATTTACTAGTGCAAATAATTCTAACACAAGCTCTTCAACATCCATACTCAGGGAAGAGTCTATAACTAAAAGATTGAATTAACTTATCGTAGATTAACACGTTAGAATTCCGTTTATAGTCCGAAAGCTGTAAATTATACCATCAGTTCTGGGTCCGGATTCGGATTTATCCCGGATTAATTGTTCTAATCGTACTCCTTGTCTCTCTAAACCTTGTTGTTGTAACTCAATTTCATCTAACTCCAATTTAACATCCTTCATAGACATTACTTTTATCTGAAACGCGATGAGACACGTCGATTACGTACACGGAATTGTTAGTTTAGTATTTCACGTATTGTTGAATGAGTTGTAAAATTCTCTTTTCATTAATGATGTACTGCTGCATATTGTTTCAATACCTTTCTTCTATGTGGTATTGGACGCGGAGGAGCCGGACCCTTTTTTCTTTTCCACTTTCCTTGAACACTTTTGTCTAGGTACGGTTTGTAACTGAGATTCTCTTCGCCCGAAATGTTCGTCAGACTTTGCCTGTTTCGATTTGTCTCATCTTTATTCGTTTTCTGATCTTCCCACAAATTCATGTCATGATTCTCAGTCGGATCTCGGGATTCAGGTATCGGAGATTCCGCAAAACTGAGAGGAGCACCAGTGGTAACATTATACGGAGTGCTAGTTGGCATCGGTGGAGGTGGTGCGGGTTTTGATTTACGTGCTCTAGGCGTTGTACGAGGTGACACACCCTAAAAATATCATTCCGACTTAGCTAACATAGTTTTAACATAAGACGCATATAAAAACGTGTAATCAACTTAGATTTCTATCCTACAATATCAATTATTTGTGTCGTAGCTTTTTGCATTATATCAGACTATTCTTGTATGCAAGATCGTAATTAAATAACTTTTATTAACGTTATTAAAATCTATATCCAAGCATTTTACTGCAATTTCAGTAAAGATTAGCTAATAAATCTGTATGTAATATACAAATAATTTTTATCTCCCCTGTTATACCTTCTTTGGAACAGTTATACCAAGATTAATTATGACACCTACAGCATTTCTACCATTATTGCTTATTATTTAAATATTTAGTATGTAAAAAAGAGAGATAAACATTGACAGTAACAGTGTAGCTAAAGAGTTCTTATAAATATTGAGAATATGTGTATATATACATAGTATTCAAGCGAATTGTTGAGGGACTTCGGCACAAGCGATGTGCTTTGATCAGGTGGAAATAGCTCCTTAGCTGGCAGTGGAGGTGGAGGTGCAGGTTTCTTCTTTCGGTAGGTTCCACCAGGTGTTGTTACTGACTCTGAACTCGTAATGGAACTGTTCGAGGCGTACATACCACCTCGATTCCATTTTGCCTTTCGAACACCTAATTCCGGTGTATTCCTAAAATTGAATTAATAATCGCTTCAGTTGTAATTTATTTTTCACATCAACAGAGAACATAGTCCCATTAGCACAGACAAATTATTAATATTAATGGATCAGATTTTACTATATAATAGATTGTCTATTGATCTATGTCCATCAAATGGAACCAATTAATATATTATAATATAGTGAATTTTAAAATACATTTGAATATTTTAAAAATCAACAAAGTGAAAACGTACTTGAGGGTGCGCGGTTTCGGAACTGGACAGTTCTCAGGTACTGTCTTCTCTTTAGAATCTAAATCACTGTCGTGATCATCTTCTTCATCACTCCAAAATGGATTCAGACTAATCTTGGGTGCAACCAAACGTCGCTTGGTTGGTGCCTCCGCTGTTTGTTGTTTGCTAACTGTGCTTCTCGCAGCAGGCTTTGGAGGTGAAATCGGCACCTCTGGTTCTTCTTCGTCATCATCGCTGTCAAAGGGGTTGGTCGAAACTTTATTACTTTTCGAACTTTTTTGTGCTTCTTGATTATCAGTAACATTTTCGTCATCGTCGCTTTTGAATGGATTAAGATCTTCCGGGTAATTGGTGTTTGTGCTTAAATCAATGCCCTCTGCTGCTGTCAAGCTAGTTTCTTGTGCAGGATTTACAGATAAATCTTCAATGCTCTCTTTAGGTATTGAAGAAGTGGACGTTACGATATTTTTCGACTCGCTTTCGCTATTTTCCTCATTGAGATTCTTAGTGTCACTCATTCCTGAGAGATTCTGCTTACTACTAACTGTTTTATCTATCATTAATGCTTCCTCGCTACTATCATCTGATTTACTAAACTTAGACGTTTCTGCTGGACTATCCGTATGATGAATTTGTGAGATTTCCAAATCAGTCCTTGATTCCTCTTTGTGATCCTTAATACTAATTGTGGAACAATTCTTTTCATGAACCTTAGATTCCGACACACCGTCGAAGCTTTTTTTGCGTCCTACATCCCTTTTCCGATCAGGGTCTTTTTTATCTCGAATTTCGAACATCCTGAGCCTCTTTTGAACAAGCGAAAGATGCTCCTCGGCATCTGCACGCACGTCGATTTGACCTAGCAGCTCTTTGGTATTCTCCTTCTCGACTAAACTAGTAGACCTATCCTTAACTGCGTCATGGAAGGAAATGGCAGTTAGTTGCTGTTCTTCCTCGTCTTTCTTATTATCTAGACTATCATCTATCGCGCTATGTACAACGTTCTTCGCTTCCGTAAAATGTTCTCCGGCTGGTTCGTCTTTAGTTTTCTCTGGATACGAAGACTTTGACGAGGAACCAGCTACAGAATTACATTCCACTGCCTCCTCCGACTCATCGTTCTCGCCGTCGCCTGGGAATGCCGAATTCATTCCATCTGTCCTTTCTCCTCTTGACTCTACGCAAGGACTCTTCTCAGAATCGCCCAAACTTCTATCTACTTGTGGACTACTGACAGCGGGTGCATCGTCTATCTTATCGGACAGCATATGGCTTGTCATGAAGTTAAGTCTCATTTTGGAAGTTTGCGTGATAGAGTCAGGAATAGGTGAATCGTGATAATTATGCTGGCTACTGATGTAAGGATCATTTTGCACAAGTAACAGTCTCTCGGTTTTCTCCTCGTCGCTAAGGGATCTGTGACAACTCGAACCGGTAACTACATCTTCCTCGTCACTGTTCCGGCTACTCCTGTCGCCGGATATTATCACCTCGTTGTATTTCTGGTGCATCGAGGTCGAGAAGGTTTCCTCGTCCGGGCAAGTCTCGCAGCAGTATTGACCCTCCTCCGTCGCGTAATAATTCCCGGGTGTCAGCTGGTAGTTACAGCGGGCACAACGGAAACAGGTACGATGATAAGGGCTGCCTTCGACCATTAGCTTCTCCGCGAGGAACACCGGAAGGCTGCACATGGTGCACGGATCCCTCCGCAGACCCAGACGCGACTCCTCCTGTATCAGTGTATCACGGTTAGAGGTCATTGACTTTTATTTACCTGGGAAATGGGATTCTTTAACATCGGATCAATAGCGTCTCTTTTACGTGAGTGCAATTTGGCTACGATGCAAACAGTCTACATTTCTACGAATTTAGCGTGCATAATATAATTGTGATGCGCATTGG
Organism: Nysson spinosus; assembly: GCA_910591585.2. Lineage (NCBI taxonomy): Eukaryota > Metazoa > Arthropoda > Insecta > Hymenoptera > Crabronidae > Nysson > Nysson spinosus. Next base: position 5,913,326 of record OU342843.1, on the reverse strand, counting down.
CATCATTGCTTACGTCATTGAGTTATAAATTATGCATATCAGAAGCACGATGAGTGACATATTTTTAAAACGTTACAGACACTATAAAATCTACAATACTTTATCCCAGAAATAAGTCAAATTCTTGTAACATTCTTCTTCCGATATGGACGTACTATTTGCATCGTTTATATTATAGTTATTGGAATGTAACACGACATTTAGATGTGTATTAATCAGCTATTTACATTGGGGTTAAAGTCCCCGAAAAGCAGATAGATTGGAAAGTTAAAATGGTGGTGACAGGGTGAAATATTTTATACCACCGTACCTAAGCAGAGGCTGTTGATTTACTTACAATTAGATTGTAAGTCTGTGCGATTTCGTTATAATACGATAACTGTATTGTTTATACTTCGTTGTTACCACAAAACTTGACCCGATACATCATTATTCCATTTGTAAGTTTCTATTCCTATTGTTAATTCATTAATACATTTATTGTATTATCAATATTCAATTGAACACATAGACGATTATATTTTCAGATATCCCCAATACAAATAATTCATGATATATTCAAAAACTTATAATACGGTTAATAAGTTATTCTGTTATTTCTGCACGAAGTCATTAAAGCAAGACAAAGTGATCTAGTATTGTTTAAAGTGGCGAAACTTGTGCAATGCACTTGAAACGAGACACCAAGAATAATTTGGGTAATACGTAGTTAAAGATTTAATCTCGATGTTTATAACGATGCCATCGCACAAGAAATTATTGTCGAGTATCAGCCTTAGATTCGTATACTCTTTTTGTATCGTTTATTTGCATATGCTCAGAATGCAGTGCATCACGAGCATGTAATTCTAGCATGGCCTAGCCGGTGTCCGAACAACGCTATAAATTATGTCATAAATCTCGTGTGTGTCGCACACGGCGACGTAACGCCTTACGATTAACTACTTAACGTAGCAAGAAATTTCTTCTCACATCTTGCCTTTCTTGTGCATGCCTTTCTTCCACGCATGCCGGGACTCCTGTCACATAAGTCACGCGCGTGCAACAAACTAATGTGGACTCACATTCCGCCTTTTATTCCGACGACGTTATATGTTAACTTCACCACCCTTAATTATAGCTTTGAACAAGATTGTCGCTTTCTTTACATTTTTCCTCCTCGAACGATATCGTGTTCATTATCTTCAACACTTTCCTAAGCTCTACGTTTATTTGACTCTTTAGTGTTAACTGGGGATAATTTGCAAGGTAAAGATAAAGAATGAAGTAACAAGTTCGTTAAAAAAGTTCACAACGATAATATGAAATAATTGTATTACTTATTGTTATTGTTATCTTGGTAAGTATCGTACCTATGGTTAAGATGCAATTCCAGTTTCTCAGGGAAAATATGATCGCCGTGTTAAACTGTTAATTACTGTGTGAATGTATAATCAAGGAATTATTCTTATTTCGATAAAGTTTCAAATCTACGATCCGTGAGAACCTCTGTGAAAAAGCTTATTTTTACACCGTTTGTACTGACTCCATTTGAAAGACATTAGCGAAACAAACATGGAAGGTTCGTATCAGGCACTAAAAATTCCGTGGAAGCAAGTAAGAAATATAAATCCAAAAGAAATTTAAATTTAAATTGGATAGCAAACGGTACAGCACGGATGTAAATTCAAATTAAAATTTGTTGTGTGGTGGCTGCTTTTTCAAAGAAAACGGAATACTGACCTCGGCAGGAAGTACGAGACGCGAGGAGGACTTGTAATGTGACGGCGATAAAGTAAGAAGTCGGGTACATTTCCGGAGGTGCGACAGGGAAACAGAAAATGTAGAAGCTACCGCATGTAGAAACGTGAGAGGCTGCTGACCGTAAGTCCGATTTCTATTCGGTTCTCATCGACTTGCGCGTGCGTTGCGTACACGCAACGAAATCCAACGACGTATTAATAGAATGGCGCGCCCATCCGAGCTGTCGTGTAAAATGAACCCATTATATTGACTTCCGATCGTTTTATCGCTCCCTTATATCAATATGATAACCTACAAAGCGTTCGCAAATAAACAGAACCCCGGTTAACGTTCACTAAAGAAGATTTCTCGACCATCTTCAAATAGTTCCTGTACCTTCGGAATTTTTAAAAAATTGTTCTATACCCGATCACTTGCGGTAGTTTATAATCTTCCATTTTTATGCTGTTCAAAAATTAATGCTAAATGTGTCGGCTCTGTAAACATTAATCATTTTCTGTAGATATATAAGAAATAAGAGTTTATATTATTCTTAAACATCCTTCTATTTTGTCGAAATTTTGATCATTCTGATTACTTTATTCAATTAAACAGACTAAGGCAATCGTGAGATTAAATCGGTATTACTTCAATGATTGATGATCCTGTTGCAGATTATTATCCAGTGAATAAATCTTAATTCTTGTCTTCAAGGGTTTGATAGAAAACATGGTGCCGCTTAGGTTTTCGATCGTGGTTCGGTCTCTCTCGGTTCTGGATTAAAAACGGTAGCCCTCCACCCTCATTCCGTTAGCCATTTCTTTAAATTACCCTCGTTTCGGTCGTCTATTAATCGAGGAAAGGACGAAGCTACGAGAGCGTCCTACTATCTTCACAAGAAAAAATGAAGTTAATTAACGGCGTTTCTCGACCCGATCGATGCACCAAACTGGACTCGTCAAGGACGGACTTTTAAAAGTACACGTTTCTTCCGAGCTATTCCGGATAAATAAAAATGAAATTTTCTATCTAGTCGCGGATAAAAATTAAGTTTGTCTAAAGTGGGAGACGGTATGCATTGCGTGTACAATAGACTTCCGTAAATAACCAATGGCTGAGATCACGTGATACCAACAATATACAATGAAAGCCTTCTTTCCAAAATCCAATAGTGCTTTAATAATATACCAGAATATAAATGCAGATAGAAAGATATACTGCAATAAAATATTGAAATGTTTTATTCTTTTCCCGTGAAAACGGTACTTTAAACTACGCATATGAACATTGAGACAAAATTTCCACGATGTACTTTTTGAATGAAGGGCGGCAGAGTTATTTATAGAATTTATCGATAATACTGTAATTTTATTTATCCTTTGTTACGTAACAAACAACTGATGTTTACTGCAACCTTCCCTACTGATGCAGGTATCAGTTTGTTACTCGGAAGACTTTAATGGCCGTTAAAAAAAACAATGGTGAGAAGAATTGTGTAGTATCTATCGAATTAGGGTAAGGACAATCTAAATTGTTTAGCGTGTAAAAAGACAATGCGAATTCTACAATAAAAGAAGTAGGGTAAAATACTTTTTCCTTCCTATTGCAACGATAATACATTTGCCTTCGTCATTTCTAAGCACTGCCAACAATGAAGGCTGCGAGATTAGAAATTAATAGTGTTAAATCCTTGGAATGCCAAACATTGAATAATGAAAATGAAGTTGCATAGTACCAATATCGATTCTCTAATCATCTAATACATCTCACTTTCTATACCAATTACTCCACACCACTTTTACTGTTAGATCGTAAAACCCTAAATAATGCAATCCATAAATCGTGTTCCAAGCCGAATATGAGAATGAGTCATAAAACAAAACTCTATAAAGTAAAACGAAAGCTAAATATCTCCTTTTTGTCACTACGTTGGACTAATGTTTACATAAATGATATCACTCAAATAAAATAAGTAAATGAAATACATGAAATCAAAATATCTTGGAAAGAATAGAGTTAACGACTTCGTTTGTTCTAATTGAGAGAATTGAAAATTAGGGTTGTCCAGCAGCAATTAATCACCTATTTTCTATTCATACTTTCTAGTAACTAGATCCATTAATTTATCATCGGGAGACATTTATTTCCACTTGTAGATTTGGAACAGACAAGAGAACTGCATGTTCAGCAATTATCTATCTTACAGTGTGAAATTGATCGTAAAGACATTACTCATCGTGTTACGGAACGTGACTATCTGAAGTTGACTAAAGTACACGAAACAGATGTTTCCTTGGTAATTTCACCAGATACGAATACAACACAAGATAATCGGGACATTCAAGTTAATATATCACGGTTACGTGCATCAAAACATTTAGCACAACTTAATAACTCATTTATAAACAACTTTCAAAAACATAATATATCGCTGCAAACGGAAGTTATCTTGTCTTCGTACGGATAAAGGATTCCATTAAACGAACCTACCAATTACTGTATAGAGGTATAGAGTTTCTAAAACGTAACCAAGAAATCTAATCGCAAGTAATTTATTTCTAATCATGTTATATACCACGGAGAATAGATTCTACGATAGTTCTGAGCATATGTTTGAGTTCATAAAGAATCGAGGATTGAACAGGAGGTCTAAAGGTCTCAAAACTGGCGGGACAATCTGGTAGCGGTTAATATCAACGAGCATAATCGGTTTCCATTAATCGTCCCGACCGATACGGTGCAGCGAATGCATCCGGCGGCCGTGTGCATTAAATCAAAAGGCTGATAATGCAGGCGTCTCTATCTGCCGATGTACAATCACCACCATCCATTACAAATTCCATTTGCAATTTCTCTCCCATCTCCCATATGAATCCGTCGCGGACCGGCTTCCTCGCTGTCTTCCAACCAATCGGCTTCTTCCTTTTCGTGTATACCATATTTTATGCAGCGTTCCACCGCGAATTTTCCCCGTTCTATGCTGCGATACTAGAAAACATTGCGCAACACGAGCCAAGGAACCTTCAAAATTACTCTTTTATCATGAATTACTTTTTACGGCTTTATGATTTACGGGATTAATGGATTAGATTTTGTTATCCTCATCCTAATTCGATAAATATTACACAATACGTGGAACGGTTGTATAAATATTAATTGTTCATCGAACGAACCATTATTATCGATATTACGTTTCAGCGATTGATTAATTTTTACTTTTAAGTAGTTGGTAGTTGTATTGACTTCAGTCAGGAGTTATTAGATATATTAATAGTTAATGTAAATAAACGGTTGTTAACTACATGGACTAGAAAATTTCATTCCTTGGATGTTTCGTTTCTTTCATATAATAAATGCACGGCATTTGTTGATTTTGTTGCCACGAATAATATTCAAGAATACCACGGAAATATAAGGCGAAATGGAGGATACACGTATAAGCAATTCATGTCAAAGCGTCACGAAATCCGTTCGATTTGGCATAATAAGAAATTCCTTTCGCTTGTGAAATCGTACGTGACCCGGATGACTCTTTCGAAAATGCTCCCACTGAATTTTGACGAGCTCTATTGACCCGCCCTTTTATTGGTTGACCGTGGCGAATTTAAAGTGCGAATTGCTTTGCAGGAAAAGCATCGTCGTTTGTGAATTAAGAGGTGTATTCCCTTTTTTGAATCGATCGAATTTCTCTTCTACCTTAAAGATGTATCGTGTCACGCATTAAAGTTTCTTCGAAAATTTTGTAGCTGGAACATTATTTTTCGATATAGCTGTTAAGCGTCATACATATTTAATCGCTTTTAATATATAAGGTACCGATAAACTCACTCATATAATGGACATCTTATTCTTAAATTCTAAAGTATATACACGTTTGTATATGAATTTAATTATAATCTAATAAGAATCTATTGATTTCTATCTAATTTAACGCTACCGACTATGGAAAAACGACGTCATTTGGAGGAGAAAATATACAGGGGGCAAACGTACTATCTTACGAATTAAGGTCGTCTAATCTTTAGGCCAAGTGACGTCCGTTGCGAGTCGAGTGTTTTATAGAACCAGATCTGCGTATTATAACTGAATGTGCATGCCGTGCCGGAAAACTGATTGCAAAGTAACTCGATGTAAGAAACGGAAAGGAAAACAAATAATCATGAAAAAGATGTGCAAAACGCTAAAGGAACTCGAACGAAATAAACACTCGACGTGCACCATCGTTAACGGATCGATCATCGCAAAAATAGGGGAGACAATTGTTAATGTCGATGTTACCATTCACCATAAATTATGTTACACGTGACATAGAAATTTCGTGCAGAAGGAAGGGGGTTTCCTACGGGAAACTAAAAGAGTGATCATGCAGAGAGAGGTAGGAAAAGAATAAGAGCCTTAATCCGATGAGCAAAAGGCGAACAAGCAAAACAATAAACGACAAAGCAAAATTACCTTCTAGCAGAATATTTCAGGTTTATATTGCCCCATTAAGTCCAAGCTTTCCTCCTGGAGAACAAAAATAAATGGTGAGAGGAGTGTCCACGCACATCCGATAGGTAGACGGAACTTTACTGAACCGTGGATCGTTTCAGGACGTGTACGCTTGTGGTAAGTAGATAACATTACTATTCGTGCGTTACTTTGGACGCCACCGTCGCGGCCGTGGTCGCCGCGACGCATGACTCACGGGTGGAAATGACGATTTACACTGGTGAAACAGTTATGTAAATCATCCTCGACGAAAAGCGACCCACGCCACCCGAGTCGACCGTAACCTCTGATAAGATCCGGGGTATCTTTGAAGCCCTCCGGGGCTAACCGATAATTAGGATCTTATTGTTACGTCTATTGTATTCGCGATACGTTAAATACGAGGAATTTATCTCTGCTGAATCAACTTACGAAACACCGATTGCCCTGATAAATTATGCTTACACGACGTAGGGCTGCAACGTATTTATTCATGAGAAGATACTAGTTCAAAATTAAAGTGGATGCCGTTGTCGTTAATGAATTATATAAGTACAATAAATTAACAACGTTACTGCTATGATAATAAACATTTTGCACGAATTATAAAAGTAGTTTCTAGAATTTCGACATTAATTTTCACTGGACTACCAGGATGCATTGTCATACGAAAAATGTTTATATATTAAATCTATGTAATAGCATCCTAAAATGATGTTTCGTTGGATGTACTTTAACTGACGAACTCCAGGTAGAGTAATAAAAGAGCAATAAAAATGCCAAGCTAATCGTACCTCTGAAAATTCGTATCGTAAATTGGGGAGGAATGAAATTCTTATCGGTAATAATTTTAATAGAAACGCAGTGAACTGGAGCCTTAGGAGGCCAATTAGAATTGGCACGACGAACAAGCAAGTTAAATTGCCCGACGGGCTTTCGCGGTAGACTGTCATCGTCGAGGGAATTATGTCAGTCATTAAGCCTCGTTTTCCCGAAAATTGCAGAGCCCTGTAAATCCTTACGGGAGTATAAACATTTTAAACGCGAAAAAATTACGGTCCCCGCGTGACCTTTTAATTTGAAACACTATATTCCGAGGTGCGCATGTGGGTCGTGCATCGTCGAGGAGTAACCTGCAAACGTTCAAACACCTGGAGATATAGGTTTTTTACATGTGTAAGTTGGACGTCACGCGAGAGCGCACACTGACACACATTTTTACTAAAGCCCACTACGGTGATAAGGATAATTCTTGTACACTACACGGAACTCCTTGATAAACTCACACCCGCGTTGCACACGAATTTTCCACTATTTTCATGTAAATCTGTATATTCAAGTTTGTTAAATTTCATCACACTATTTCCTAGATTCTTCAAGATATTGAATTAATTCATGGCAAATAAGATAAGAGATTAATGATGAGTAATATTTGCTGTACATGACTCCTTATAGGACCATGAACATAAAGAGCAAATGATTTCATCAATATTACTTTGTGAAATATCATATTCCACCCGATTTATATCCAAACTTGATTGTTTGATACTTATTGACACGTTGAGCTACAAAAATAGTTTCTTATGTGATAGTGTCAAGGGAAGAATTTCAGCTGTACTTTAATACTGAAGGACTTACAAAAATTGAATGTAAATGTAAGTAGTTTAATGTATGTTCACGAAACAAGTCTGGGATTGGCCTTAACGACATCGACGAGACCTTGGCTGCTTATTAAGGATGATCGCCGGTCTGGTCTAGGTAGCAATATCGAACAGTCTACGAAGTACAAAGTACGAAGAAGACTGTGGAATCAGGATCGCAAAAGAAAGCCGGAATGACTGGCAGAACTACTCATTGTTGGCCTCGAAACTATCGGTTAAACGGACCTCGGGAAATGATACTCGAAATGGCAACTTGCACTTTAACTTCCTACTGTTTCCTAGAAGAAGTAATTCCGTCGAAGCTTCTGCCAAGTCCAATAGATCGGAACTTCCTGCGTCACGGAATATAACCGCGGTCAAATTTCCACGATTTCGAAGATATACAAATATGTACGTGTCGGATTAGTGTACTTGGATAAAGTTAAGTTACTATATAACAATGATGATTTATTAGGATCAGCAAGATCATCTGAAATGGACTCATATTTTCTCATCAAGCGTATAAATATCGAATTTTTTCGTCTAATAAATCTTCGTTCAGAATGGATCTTTAATAGACGTCCAGCGAGATGTTCTACGTTAAATTCACGTCGGTGGTGATTCGAGTTAAACGAACCAACCCCTGAATTTTTCTACGCAATGGAGGTTAACCTGTTTTTTTCCCCCTCTCTCTCCACGTTTACCGTGAGCGATCCATCTTTCTAAACGTCGGGAAAGAAAAATTAATAGACTTCGAAAGTACAACCGTGAGGTATATAATTTCGAGTCTCGGTGGTTAGAACCAAAGGAACGGGTATAGCCCGGTCTCGTGATCGACCGATGAACCCACCGCGAAGATTGCTGTCGATTGGTAAGCAAAGAAAGCGGCATAAAAATACCAATAAACAAAGAAGGGGTAAGACATAGAATGAGACGTAAGGTAGGTCGGAAAGGAAGATAGAAAGAAGAACCTCTTTTGTTAGCTAAGTTTCTACAAGGCAATCCTCTAAGGGATTATTATGTACGTAAGCGGTAGATGATGTGTGGAGACTACTAATAAGACAATGAGTAATGATCGTGCCGTCATCTAACGTTCCATTATTTACTACTATGCCGAAGGGCTTACGAACTACGTCCCTACACTACACCAGGAACGATAGAAAGCATCCCGGTGTGTCATAAATAACAATTGTCCTCGTGGTCGCCCTGAAAATCTACGCGCGTAAAATGCCAGCGTACAAAAAAGGACAGGCAAATCAACGAGGAATTATTAGCGGCGAGAATCCGCGGCACTGACGGGGGTGAGCTTGTAATCACGGAATTGTTACGATAAAATAAATTCCAAGCGACAGGCAAATCCGTGTTGTTATCGAGACTTTTAAAGGGATTGTGGGGGATGGAGTAGAAACGTGCAAAAGTTCCTGTATGAAAATACTCGGGGAGACGGATAAAAGTAATCTCAAGCGAAAACATAGGATCAATTTCCACGGTTGGTAGTTACCATACAACAAGTACATTGTCAGCCTCGACATTTACGAACAACAACGGCACAATATCGGCAACGGCACAGTATGCAGAGAAGTCGTGGCATACGTTCAAAATATGGGAATCAAAACACCACGATTACGAACCCTTTGCACTCAATAAACTTATCAAATAATAATACTTATCGGAATACTTGTCAAACATTTTTGCTTACGTTAGAGGATTACGTAAGTATATTAATATGGTTATCCAATAATTCTTATTTCATACCATTGTTATGGAATAACAATTCCTATTACTTGCTAAATCAATTAATACTTCGCGACAGACTATTCATTCCAATACCACCGTTTCTTGTAACACATTAAACAATATCACGGATTAAATACTGATAAAGTATGAAGTAATTCGAGAGGAAAGAAAATTCTCGAATTAAATACGAGTACAAAGGGTTGCAACATGAAGAGGGATCTGGGATACGTACAGAGAATTGAAAAATAATCGTAGATACGCACTTGCCTCTCTAGTAAGCCAGTTGCTCCGCGCGTTGCCAAGGAAAAAGCGTAAAAACGAGCACCTCGTAAACTTAGCTAGCCAGTCGCCAGGAAATTTACCGCGAAATGTAAAGGGCGGATGTTCCACGGCAATACTTTATGGCGCACGTTCAAGCAGATAAGAGAAACCACTATTCTCTTAATTCAACCGGCTTTTTACAAACTGGGTCATTATGGGGCACTTCGCGAATGATGGTTCTGCTGGTTTTTCGTGATACATGGGATTCCAATGATTTTAATTATATATGAATTAAGATGAATAAGCGTGTGATTGAAAATGCGTTCGCGGTATTGTACGATATAAATAATATACGATACTACTACTCTGAATGATACATAATTAATAACGTTGAGTATAATGTCGAAGGTTCAATGGATTTTAAAAGTGATAACACTACGAGGGTGAAAGGAGAACGAACTTGCGGGAATTACATAATGAAAGGATACGGGTAATGAAAAAAATCCATTATTAACGAATGTTAGAAAGATCTTGTGAAATGATCATAAATCAATAAAGAATACCGTCGGAGTGTTTCGAGGAAAAATTCTCCGGACTCCTGTAACGATCATTATCATTATCTTCTCACGGAGGTGTTCGATGGAGCAGTCATCACCGCGAAGGTTTATTGATGAGGCAATCTTTTTCTAGCTGACTTCTCACGTTTAATTGGTCATTAGGTGCCATAAGAATCGGGATGAAAAAAGAAAGAGGGGTGATTATAATGTGTCCATCGATAAATTGCGAGAGATTGTGCAAAATCGTGGATGGCATTTATTATTGCAACTAGAAGTGATGGACTCCGATGTCAAGGTAAACTACAGCCGTGCCTTTACGTTCACAATACGATGCACGCGTATGTTTTTCCACGAAGAAGAACCTCGCGCGACAAAGGAACGCCAAAGAGAAAGAAAAGAAAGATCCATATGAGCATCGGTGACTGACCCAGATTCACACAAAGCTTAAAACATACTTCGAGGAACAAGCGGATACTGAAATGCATTTTTATTGCGTGACAAACGAGCAAAACTAAGGAGAAACGAATCGCCCGCCTAAGGATCCGAGCGTAGAAACCTTAAGGATCCCCACAAAGGACCTTTTACGAGGGTATCCGGAAACACAAATACAACGGCTCTATTCGTTTAGGGATTTCTAACAAGTAAGATAAAAAAGAAATATTATCGTGCCCCTTAAGTACATCCGGAAGTAAGAATATAAAAGATTCCCCTTCAAGATTCATAAAGCAGGCGAACCAAGAATTATTACGATCTCAACAATACAGAGAAAAGAACTTTGTGTTACTACCTTTAATTCCTTTCCAGATGTAAATGGAAGATTATCGCGATCTTGTGAATATACGATAACAAAACATATTTTACATAATTTTATCAAATACATATCAACATGAATAGGACTTCCGAATTATGTATTAAGAGAAATAAATTTCCCATTGCGTTAGATTTATCATATTTGATGGAATTATTCGCAGCTCAGTGAAAAATCGATTTGAATAATATGAAGACTTTACGGTGATTGGATTCAAAGTACGAACGTGACGAACACCCAGATCTTTTCCCCGTTCCAGTTTTCGCTGTGTCGAACGATTTCAGACGGCGGACGCAGGAAGAATAGTAAAAAGGTAGAATAAGGTCGCGAAAGAAATAAATACCGTGAACTTCACCACGTGGGAATCATACAGAGACAGAATAAAATGCAAGTGGAAGCAAATTCAGCCACATCGAATTCTCTAAAGAATATTTCGCGGAATACACTTTTACGAGAAGTTCAACAATTTCGCAGAACCCGACCGAAGTCAAACGATACATATTTCTTTTTGCGTTACACAAAATTACAACCATAATTCTCCGCCTGAAATACAAGTGAAAAGTTTGAAAGAAATTAAAGAATTTTTCTGTACGACATGGAGCTTACACTATATGGAACTACAAATTCTTTTTTATTTCTTAAATATGTATAGACATAGATCTAAAGTTATGGCAATAATTTATGATGGAATGAAAACGTATAAATATAACAGGTAGGAATAATACGACATGAAATGGAAGTTGTAAATATTCGTTGTAAATTGAGAGTCCATGGAGTACGATAAAAGAGAACAGGGAAAGAATATCAAGAGAGAAATGAAAGCCATCAAGATAACCATAAAGGAGTTGTACATAGAAGAGGAGACGGACTTACAAACTTGTTAGTTAAACCGCAAGTTTTCCTCTGGAGTTCAACGTCGACAAGAAAATCGAACGGAGACTAAACTATGGTTTCTGTTCCCTACAGACGATGCTTCCGGGATAAACCACAGATATCGTCTTACCAATATATTAATAATCGACTTTCGATGGGTTTATTTAACGTAATATCACCTCCACTGTCAAAACTGTGGCAAGAAATTAGAGCCGCGGAGAAACGCGTGAACGCAAAATAAATCAAACGCTGTATTACGATGATTAATTGACACGATACGAACGAGTATCTCAATCCATTTTATTGCCTCCCCGTGGGACGAGAATCTGGATCATTGGAATATATGAAAAGCAGAAAACATCGTATACCAAAATGCCAGCATTAATAACCATATTCTTCGTGAATTATTGAACCTTACACGCCATATCCGCGGTAACGTTGAAATACGGGAGATCGCGAAGCCCGAGAGTAAATGTAGATTTCAAATGAATAAATTAAAATCGAATGCTCGGGGCTGTAATAAAACTTCTCGGAATCCTATCATTCATCCGTACGTCGAAACGAACATTTACTAAAAATTCACCGATAACAGAAATGAAAAGTAGATACTGGAGATTGAACACACTTTTATCATTCGACGAAAGAACACTCGTGAAAAATGGTACAAAGCTCGGCAAATAATCATGTAAATGCGCAACGGAGATTTAAAGTATATCCAACGATAATGAATCCGATTTAACGCCGTTCATCACGGACTTGAAAGGGAGAGAGAGAAAAAAAAGTGGAACACAGGGGGAAACCAAATCTTGGTCCTTCTTTAACCGTACACTTCCGCCCCTCGTAGTTTCTGAAAAGTCAACGATGTCGATCATCTCCACTGATATCGTAAAGGATACGCGATGATACGGCATGGTTAAAGAGCGAGAATAAAAAATAAAAGGGGAATCAAAAGATGAATGGTTGATTAATAATGGGGATGAACCATGGTGGCGAAATGGAAAATTGTCGCGCTGGAAAAGCTTTTTTGGGGATGTTCCAAGCTCGCGGCTCAACTACTACGATATTGCGAAACGATGAGTCCAATGATTAAGAGGTAGCTGTTCGAAAGAAGAGTTACGAGAAGCGTTTGGTTTTGCCTTTTCTTTTTTTGCTTTGACCGATCGGTCGACTTTTTCGTAAGGCGATTCGGACGACGTAGAAGCTTTCGTACCTTTGGCTTGGGGGATTCTGGCACCGGGGCAATCCTCTCATCGGCAGTCTCCGTTGTTCTGCTCATCGCCAAGCGACTCGGTGAGGAACCTGTAAAAAGTCCACGGAAAAAACCTTCAGCACATGTTTTATTGTTTCCCTAGCCGTCGCTAACCGAACTTAATAAAGCGGAGAAACAAAGAATCTTACTCTTTGAATATAATGTAATAAACTTCATATTTATGTTACTAATTATGACCATTTTATGTTACTAAAACATTTGTCTTCTTTTTTGCTTATGTGTTGATCGAATGTTCTTTAGTTTGTTTCATATTAAAAGAGTTGGACACTTTTTATATTTTCAAAATATGTTCATATCAGATAATAAGATACATTTACAGCAATTCTAAAAGTATTTAGGACGGTCATTTTAAGTGATAAAACGGAAAAGAACGAAATACGATTTCCCTGAAATGTTTTACGATAATTATTTTCAGCGAGACACTTTAAGGTCCATCTCGTTGACCTTTCAACGTCATCTTATTCCAGGATGGTAATAATGACGACGAAGGCGATGATCCTGTTCAAGTGGCTCGTAAATACAGCCTCGGCTACAAATTAACACGGTCACGGTTTTATCCCGTTTCAGAAATAACCACTTGCCAAGAAAATTGCCATGCTACACGGTAGTTGACGTCCTATCAGTTTCACAGCTAGACCTTCACCGGAAGCACGATGCGTTATCTATTTCATTCGTATCTTTCAATCGTACTTTCATAATTCATGAACTTTAAAAACTCTTCAGTTTCATCATCCACTCTCCCCTTAAATTCAATCCACCTGATAGAATAATGTACAGGAATGTAAGTTTTTAATCACGGGATTAAATTTCCTTAATCATCCGCCCGCGTTAAATCAGTCTAATGGAATGAATTAAGAAAATGAAACTGTATATGAAGTTCACTTTTCAACCCTCGTATCTCCTGCGAAATACTGCATTAAGGACCTTTGAAAAATGGCGATAGGGGATTACCTTTTTCTAATTATTTTACTAAATCAAATAGATCCGATGGAATAAATGGATTAAACGGAACCGTGTTTAATGATAATTATTTAGATGTCTTTAGCGCGGCCTTTCGGAAGAAATAAATTAACTTATATCGCGAGTAAAGAAATACGTTTAAGTCGTAAAGTGATTTATATACGTAGCTGGTAATGTTAAATTACCCAGATAAAAGCAGAAACGCAAGAACGCGAAGGATAGGCTTAAGAAAAAAAAAGTAGAAACCAGTAGATTTCTATCTTCCTTTTCGGTAACTGGCGTGACGATACCAGATGCACGGAATCTCGTTGGGAAATCGATTGCAATTAATTATAAAACCAAGGCAACGGGCCCCGCGTAGAAAAGGCTAATCATCCTGGATTTACGGCACGTACTTAATACCTTATAATCTCGGCTCTTTAATATTCCACATTAAACCATCGAACATTGTTATCAATTTGTTCCACGAAAGGTCTGAAATACGATACGTAATTAACCGGCCACGATCGGAAGGCGTCGTGGAAAACTTGAAGGTTGTTATTATCCCTAGAAAGTGTTAATTGTCGATTCCTCGTGTAACGCGATCAAGTGAAATCGCGATAATTTTTGTTTGTTCCGTCCGACGGATAATTCTCGCTTACATCGTGTTTGTGCTTCCAGTTAATTGGCTGTATATCGTCGTCCACTAAGATTTTCTATCTGCTTAATGGCCTGTATTAAAACGGGATCTCAAACTTTTCTAGCGAACTCAAGCCTTCGAACGCGTAAAGAACTTTCTCAACGAATCATTGCATCTCCATTTGGACTCTTTCTTCGGGTTGTTATCATTTTCATTCTGTATCATTGATTTCACCCATGGCGACGAAAAGTTCCATAAAAAGTTGTGAAAGTCGTCAACTGGATTTTCATGCAAATTAGAGAGATATTCTAAAAACTACATATTTTTTTACCTTATAAGAAGGCAACGGCACGATTCTTTTGAACGCATCTTATTTCTTCTATCGAAATTTTGCAAAGGAAATATTGTTTCATTCTTCGCAATATAAGTTTATATTTATATTTTTATTATAATAAATTTTCGATAAATTGTAATAATTTCAGAAAAGTCTGATACATTTTTCACACGCGCAGTTTAATCTCATAAATTCCGGATTAGGGATTATGCACGATAAAATTACCATTTGAATTGGTGGGATTTCATATAGAATCTTTCGATAGAAACAATTCTCGGCATTAGCTTTGGCGGGAGTAAAAATACACCGAATCGACGTGACCAAGAAAAATCTCGACGTTTCGCATTAAGCCTCGGCCAGGAGAGAAAACAGATGTTGTTTATTCTGCGAATGAAGAGAAAATCCACGAAAGCAATAGAAACGTTGAGCAAGTTTGCAGTTCCGGGAGCACAGCATCGTAGAAATTACCATGGCTGGCGGTAATCCAGGAGTCCAATTAATATCACATTATGTCGGTTAAATAACAAATGAGGCCCTAACGATCAATCCATCGTGTACCTTCCACGTGTGTATTTACACCCCTGAGGAAAGTAGGAAACACTCAGGTACACGTTAATCAAGAAAGAAAGTTAATCTTCGGAAACTAGTATCTTATCTTATTAAAATAAGATTCCTCCACTCAATAGATCCAGTTGCAGAAATTAGTTAAAATTCATAATAAGCAGGTATTGATAAGATTATACAAGATGTAGGTATAACTTGATTTGTAATAAATAAGAAAGCTTAACTTCCAGTTCCACTATTATCGCAATTAATTATAATGATACTTTCACATTTCCTCTATATTTTTACGATTATCCTTTTATTCTGAGTGTTGATGTATATCGATTTTCTATCGGTCTATCAATGTAATTGCGGAGTCATTACTTATAAACTAATTCATCGTTTGAAAACGTGAAAGCACTGATATATAATAGCGAATTAATATCAAGGTGTTCACTCCAGTTTTACTGTCAGTTTATTAAGACAAAGAGATTCCTGGCGGATCGTAAATCGTCTTTCGAACTTAGCTTCTGAAAGCAACAATTAACTATCCTTCCAACATCCACGAAATTGAATTTACCAACTCAACATACTCGCAACATTTACTTCGCCTTTCTTACTGCTGTTCATCAATCAGAATCAACATCGAAAAATGAGATCTTCATCTCAAGGGAGGCTTCATAAACTTCCAATAAATAATAAAAATAGTAAGACGACCATGGTTCTCGCTAATGAACGTACCACTTCTTTTAATTAACATACCAGTCAGTAATATTTCAAGAGCGAAAGACACTGAAATAAGAAGTGTGCTCCATTTTCATTGCGCTTTACGTGAACTCGTTTATTAATACCAGATATTACTGGATATGGAAATTAGGATTTACCGCCTGTTTGCCATTTCCACTTCTGAGAACTGGAAATCAAGTCGAGTCACACTCCTTTACCAAATAGCAAGAAGTGAATATCAACCATCAAAGATGATCCTCGGTGATCTTGGTAATCAAGTAAATATCATACATTTGATGCTGCACTGATTCTTCGCGAAGCTAAGTCCAACTGCTTTAACCCGTTAACCGGGCATGATGAGTTAACTCGTCATTGAATCTACACTTATCTCGAAGGTTACGAATTAAATTACAATTATCCCTCTCGTAATTCTCAAATTTCGATACGTATAAATTTCAGCAATGAACAGCCAAGCCCACATATGCGTCGTAATTATAAATATATCACACGAATTTATTTTATTATTACATCGAAAGTACCCGTGCGACGTCGTTTTTGGAAGAACTCCTTGGTTAACGGGTTAGCGCGTTGACTGTTATGTGTTCGCAAAAAATCACATTCACGGTAACGTGGATAATGTCTAATTTTTGGATCATCATTTATGTAATTATCCTCCGGGGTGTGAAGAAAAGGGGGGGGCAGGACATTCGCGAGTGCAAAGGGGAGACGTAATAAGATACCGTTGCCCCTCAATTATCGAAACGCAGAAATTCTACAGTCGGTTTCGCAAAATTATACGGCTTACCGTACCTTTGCAATTGTTTCTTTTCCTCTTTGCCAGTCGCCAAAGAAATGCCGCGGCGGTAATGATAAGCGACGAATTCCCTGATAATACATCCACTGGAATTACTTTCTTTAACGAGTAATACGTTCGAGTTTTTATCCAACGTTCATTTCGGTAAAAGTATATTTACTGCAATGTTAAAAAGAGAACACGAGTACCGATACGCACGAGCGCTTGCAATTAATTATTACAGTAATTCATTGCCAGGGTACTTAAAAATCTAAGATCGATTATCTACTGATTTTAAAAGTTGATTAATCGATATTATTAATGTACTCTGTAAACAGCAAGTACCGTTGCGTTCTCCAATGAAGGCACTTTAGTTTATACCTGCAGTTCAATCAAAATCCTACATATACATATTATATATTATTTATATACGTTTATTATGAAGTTAAGGTGCGCCTTCTTTCGTTTATGTTCTTTCAATTGCACGATTCGTAGGAATTTCTTTCGGTCTTGTTTCTATCTGTGTAGTTCGATACGGGATTTCTTCTCTTCATTTCTCCAGGCGATGATACTCGCGTTACGTAATAAACCGAGAAGAGAGAAAGGGAGAGATCGTCCTTTAACGAGCGCAAAAACGGTTGACATGTGGAGAAACTTTCTCGATTTCCGTGATAACTTCGAGGCCTTTACTCTTCTTTCTTATTTCTTTACTCGTGTTTTGGATGCTATGCCTTTTTCAACTTCATTCAACCGGAATACATTCTTATCTACCCCTAATTATTGTTCCACAAGAAAGTACAATGAGAAACAAACACGAAAAGCTTCAAATAAAAAGAAGTAAGTGAACTCGGTTAGAAATGCGCAGAGGAAAAAGTATGGAAAATAGCAAAGTTCAGAGAGTAAGGGTGTGAAAACGAGAGAATTATATCGCAGAGTTTATAGCGGATCTTCATAAATAATGTACATATTTATCGATGTGGAAATTGACCACCCTTATATTTGTAAAGGTTGCTGGTTATTCAACAACAATTTTCAGGTTATGTAAGGTATAAAGAGAAAGGATGAGGAGAGATAGAAAGAGAGAGAGCACGTCCTTTAACGAGCACGAAAACGTCGATGAACATCATGAAACGTTCTCGACTTCCGTGATAAAAGAGTTTTGCCCTTTCCACCTCTCCTCCTCCTTCATCCTCTTAAAGTTCGCAATGACTTTCGCGAGTTCGATTGCCGAGAGAAAAGGGGGTGAAAGAAAGCGTAGAGGCATTGCTGGAATTGTATAAGATGGCTGATTGCCTCGAGGTAAAAGATCTATTCGTCAACCGAAGAAGTTCCTCGTAAAAACTTAGCCGAGTCTACGATCTTAAGCAATCCACTTGATTCTAACCACTTAGTTGCATTAGTATTTCCTCCGATTCTCGGACTCTCGGTATCATTAAGCTTTGTTGTGTATTTATAAACCGAGCGCAGGAAAGAATTTCTTAGAAAAGTTTTGCTAATTTCCTTGGCCTCCTCGTAATTTTTGTTGGTCTAACAAAAGTCTGGTACTAATATTAGGTTGTCATTGTCTACCAAAACAGAATTAACACGTTTAAAATTTGGTTAGATTTTGAATATTTTTAATGTTACGTTAACGATGTAATGTAACTAACGTATCACAGTGGACTTAAACAGTTTTGATTTTAGATGTTATATACATGTTAGAAATGCATATTGCGCGGTATTGTATAACACGGATTTCGGCCCGGCAGACAACGTGTTAACATAATGACTTATCAAGGGATACTTAACACTTGAATGAATAGAACCGTCGATAATAACAGAATGCAACAGTTATAATTCGTCTTGGAAGCCTAGAAACAATAGGAATACAAAACTAGCCAAGGAATGCAACAAGTGGCTATTCAAATTTTCAAACCGGCTCTTCACATTAGACCCACTCTCGTTTGTGGAACGTGTTAGCTAAGGTATGCCAAGTTCTCGTAGAACTAGAAAATTCGTTATTTAACTCGTTTCCAAGGGGGACAAGAGTTAATAGTCTCCGGGGCACAGACTTATTTCCCTCGAAACTCGTGAAAAACTATTCATTTAAACCAATTATGTACCCCATTTAAAGTCCCTCATAATATATCAATGTAAATGTACAGCTACTTTAGGTTTACCAGGAAACAAAATTAAATTATCATGCTATCGCGAAAGTTTTATTAAAAACGTACCCAATTTAATTTATTCTTATATTTGTTCAAACAAAAGTATGTACTGATATGTTAGGTGTAGAATTGAATTCCTTCCGACTTTTGAGAGAATAAAAATGATAAGATATTTGAAATAAATGACTCATATCGCTCACTTTATACAAGTACAATTTCTAAAATTCAGGAGAATGTTGAATACCAGCCTGTTGACGAGATTATATTGAAAGCATCCGAACACTGTCCAAATATTATGCCGAGATATTCAATGTGGGAGCGTCTTAAATAACCGAGTACATAAAAAAGATAATTTACGATATTGGCGCGAGTAACTTGCTTACGAAGCATGTAGGTGAAGGAGTATTTTCGTCGGGTATCTTTGACGTGGTAAGAACGGACATCAATCAAAGAAACAATGAAATGGTACACGAACTGCGAATGCACCAACGAGAGAAAGCCTAGGAGTAATCAGTGACACGACTTGTCTCTGGTTGCGGCCTATTTGGCCTATTTAACAGCGAGAGATATTAACTCGAACAGACGTTTCAAACGTACGTGACATACGTCTATCGGGCACGGCCGATTTCAACCTGAAATTCTACTTGTCTCTCGTGTACTACTAACCATTTCCCATGGCGAGTGAAAATCGGCATGGTCCCCAACCGGACAGACAATTTCACAAGCAACTCTACTCCTTCAACGTTTATTAAAATCGCTTAAGATAATCGGCCGGAAACTGCTATTTAAATCGCTGCCCGTTGAAATCAACGGCGAGTATCGCTTTAGAGACTCTAATTACATTAATTCGTTGATACGAGGAGTTTTAATATCACGTTTCTTCTACCATTACTGTAATAGGTCGTTATATCTGTTTTACAACTGAACAAGTTTAGTGCAATAACTTGATTTAATTGTTCCCTTTTATGGACGATTAATGTTGAATTGTCATATAAAAGAATGAAATAAAAGAAATAGAAGAATAATGAAGGACGTTGGTCAATGATGTATTAGATCGATTTCTAAGTTCACCGATAGAAGAACGTTTTAAGAGCATCCAATATTTTGCCTATAGAAGTATCATGCACGTGTCTTGGGACACGAAAGAGTTTCTTGCAACAACGATTGACAGTGATAAACGTGTCAAAACGATCGATAGGAGCAAAGAGAACAAAAGCTTGTATCTGAATTGTATCTGAATTGTACCTGAAGCCTGGTATCCTCTTGAGATTGTCTACGGGAGATATATTTAGGGCAGAACACTCCTGAAAGAAATATGAGCTTGCCAAATGCACTCTGCTCTCTATCCCCTATTCACGACCTCTTTTTATCCTATTTTCTATCACGATTTACTAGGATAGAAAATATCTGATTTTCCACCATCGGATTCTCCTCTAATAAAATGTCGTTTATCCGCGGGAATAAAAACCGCCTTTCCAAAGTTAATCGCATTAGCGCACGCCACTAATTTGTCCAAGACGGAAAATAATTGCGTTAATATATATCGACGTGATATTAATTATTGCAGATAGTAACGAAATTATAATAAAGCTATCCTATAAAACTTACTTTGCAAGAAGCCAGGTGGACAACACCCGAAACAATCACTATTATGAATACAAAATTAATACCATATTATCATGTACCATTAATAATAAGTTCCAAATTTTTTAGGACGGGTAACCAACTTTTCTATAGCACCGAAGAAATAATTGGCCGGAAACTTTTGGACCTTACTACGTGCATATCAGTTCGTCGGTGTTATAATTTCCAGGGTCCATTTGGAAAGATAATTCACTCGGGAAGAGGTTAATAATGAATGTGCACTTACCACCGAAGGTCTGATAGAATTGTGAGAGGTAGGTGAGAATCGACAATCGATCTGGCACCGAGCAAGAGGCCATGTCCTCAGCATCCAAAAGCGCCGGAATCCCAAGATGCTGTTCGGCCGTTCTGAATGCCAGCTCGTTGTTTCCGTATACATCGTCCTTGTTCAGGCTGTTGAAATCACTGCAATAAAAGGCAAGAAATACCGTTCAAGGCTGATGTCATTAGCAACGCGACTTGTTATGAATCATGCAAATGAGTTTCTTTTCCTTGCTCTATGCTCTTAAAGAGTTGTCGTCCGTGCTAGCATAAACTTCTTCGTCCTACTACGCGACACTTATATTACATACCGCTTTCGGTATCTCTCTGTGTGACGTGCATTAGTTGTAATTAGTAGGAACCTCATTGTTTTTGTGCCATTAATGTGTATAACTGTACTCAAAAGCGCTTAGACGAAGTGACGGAGCGCGTATCGCGGCGAAGGAAATGATACTTTTATGATAGATCCTGAACATTTTATTACCGGTGGTAGTAAATGTATTACTTTTCAGTGAAGGGTCAGGAAATACCTTCATTCATAAAAACTATGGTGCTTTCGACGCTAGGTACTTTATGGATTTTCGAAGCCATATAAAAATACTAGTGTTATTTTCAGGGCGTAACTGGGTTTCTTTACTCACCGTCGTTCCATGAGAATAAAGGACATAATTATGTTAATTACATGGAGGTGGTCGAGGCCTCAAGGAAATTTCCGGGAATTTGAATGAAATGAAGTTTACGTTTGCCGAAAGTTTCGGCGTTAACTACAATGTAACTGTCGAACTGGGTCCTCTCTACTTTAATATATTCGAAGCTACGGAGTGCTCCAGTTTGAAGTAAATCGATATGCATAACCGGTGCCGACGCTTATTACTTCCTACCTCGAGCAATACTCGAAATTCTACGACGAAACTTGGATGGCCGTTTGAGATCCGAAATCACCAGACACGCTGGATTACCGCGCTTTTCAGGATACACATACGCTCGATTTATATCCTTTATTCCTTACGGGAACACTTTTCACCGCCAGGGAACCACCGAACCGAAATTATTCTTTTTACTACCCGTTTTATGTTCGTTTTATACCGAGGACACATCTCTCCTGGTAATAATTTTACATACAATTCAGTTCCATTCGTCAGGCATATCAGATGTACGGAAGTGGAACAAAAAATTTCAATCTATTCCTAACTTTTTAGCGTTCGTACCAGTAAGTAAATTTAGTAAAAAATTTAATCTATCGTCCCCCGTGTCAGGGTTAATTATATTGTACTTCGTATAAAAATATCGAGATCAAAAGCTTTTAACCAAGTAAATTCAGTTTCCACATTGATATAACGAGACTTTTAATCGATTTGATACTGAATAACTACTATAAACAAAAATATAAGAGTACAGTATAATATGTATAATATATTGACATTAATGCGACCATGCATCCATTTTAAGTTATAGATATCGATTGAATGGTATCATTTTATTATTCGGAACAAAGGCGAATATTAAAGGGTCACTATTAGCCAGTAATTAATTTGTTTTCGAGATTAGTCCCGGTAAGATTGGGGAACGGTCCTATTTCCGAAATGAAGGGAAGGTAAAGATATCCCTACAGATATTGCGGTTCACTGGTATCCCCGAAGTCCCTAGGGAGCCTGAAGATCGAAGGAGTAATTTCTGACAGACGGATAGTCCCATAACCGGCTCCTCGGCATCGTAATCGACCGAATGGTTGTCTGGGACGAAAGACCGAACGATGACTCAGAGATCCACCAAGCCACACCCACCCCTGTCTTCCCTTTCCTTTCTTTTCTTTATCATAAAAACCCACGCGGGATCTGGCAGACTTTTACATAAAAGAAATTGCCTATAGTTTATAAGGCTTCTGATATAGAAAGCCGAATCCACCATTACATGTATATTCCATAAGATTTCCTTACTTATTTTGATTAGCAATAGATCCTTCCAGTACCCTTTCATCCTACGGTAATTCATACGTTGAATTTTAACGATACATATATTTTGTTTTTATTTCACTGATATTCTTCTCGGCATTTTGACTGATTCCATTTGTGTACCGTACACTTTCCCTGGTAAAGGAAGCTGATGTGTAGGCTTATTTTACTTCCGGATGTGAATGTTCGTAGACAAAGAAATCCATTTCGTTCACGGAGGTCGTTCGTCATCAAGGAAAAGGAAGATGCTCGAGAGCATCCCGGAAGATAAGCACGTGAGAATATCTTTAGTATCTAAGGAGAATCGCCGGTGAAAGTGAAACGAGCAGGTGCGCCCAGCCAATCGAAGTGAATATCGTACTTTAAGGAGAAGACCTTTACTTGGTGAAATTCGTGGGGTCGTGTTAATTCACGAACAGCTTTGTTGCACCGGTAAATGGATATATTTATGAGAAGTACTTGCAACGCTGAGGAGTTAATATTAATAATACATTCTAATATATTGTATTTAATTCGAAACTGAATATCATTGAAATCATCATGTTGTTGTAGACTTAGTTTGAATCGCTATATCGTTTATTAATTATGTTTGACCCGCAATTACGCCAAATAGTTTCACTATTAACGCAAATTTTCGCGATAGGTGACCCAAATAGCCGCATGCCGATGCGAATATGTACACAATTTCCGTAAAATTAAAATAATCCCACCACGTTAATCGTACGAGTATTTGACATTAAAATCTCCCAGTAAAATTGGGAGATCCTGATTGATCATATTACATTTGCTTTTTACACTATTTCCCGAGAAAATGTATGACCAACGAATGAAAAAAGGATTATCGTTAACCGACATCGAAAAAAGAGTATTCGAAGCGATCTATTTTAATAGTGAAAAAACTGGACGTATGAAATGAAAATTGTTCACTGATAATCTAAATTTTCGCGGTTAGAAAAACCTGTCGACCCAAGTAGGACAAAAAAGATCGACTTATCGACGAGTTCGGGGGATGGAAAAAAAAGTCGAAATGATACAGCTTCTCGGTTTTTCCAGCGATTTTAAGACGAGCCCTGCGACCGAAAGAACAGCTGTTACGAACAATAGAGCCATTACCGGTTTTTGCCTTTTCCTGGAAAGCCATTAATCAGCTAGGAAAGAAATCGAAAACCAGAACGAACCGACCGTGCTACGAAAAAAGGTTTCGGAAAAATTTTTTACCTAACGGTATCCTCTTCCACCACGATATTTCATCTATGATTTCTGCAGTGTAAAAGGGAAACGGTATAAAAAAAGTTCAACATAAAGGGATCTTCATTGGCTGGGAGATTCTTCACTTTCACGAGAGTCGCGAGAATTGTGTACCGCCAAATCAAAGGTTTCCTGAGTGGATCGAAAGATCGAATCCACTTTTCTAATGAAACTCCTTCCCGCTTGATTAAATGCTCAATCGCCTTTCTCTCCTTGCGCCAAACCGCATTTTCCATTTCTCAGAGTGGAAAAGAAACATTTCCTATCATACTTTTATTTCTTATATGGACGTGTGACTTGAAAATCATGTGACAACTTATTAAACATATACCGTCTACGTAACAAATAATTTCTTCTATTAGGTTATTAATCAATATATTCTATTAGGAGTAGGATAACTAACGATTTCATGACGAAAAATGCTTTCTGGATCAAAGGCGCTACATCGAACACAGATCCTTCGTAAGGTTTGCCAATGACTAACGAGCTACATTCGCGATTCTTTACTCGCGAATTACTGCGGTTTCCTCGAGGCGGATTTCTTTACCGCGAGGACGCACTTCTCGATTATTTTTCCCCCATTCGAAGGTTCGACGAATAGCATTACAAAACCAGTTTACATCGGCAGGCATGAAATACACCGTGCGCACACCGTCGTCGATCCTTCTGCTACAGGAAACGCAGGAGAAAAGGGTTATCATGACTTTATCGAGCAGCCATGAATATTTTACTCAACGAGATTAATTGCACGAGGCAACGTTTCCGCGATATAAACTTTCCGGGCATCAAACCATTTCTGACGAGACTCGCCGAGGTGAAATTACCGCACGATAATGTTTTTCCTCGAGGTAATAATTTTCTTATCAGAGGATCGTTACGTAACAACGTCAAAATTCACAAATTATGGTGAATATTCCTGGACGCGTCAAAACGTGAAATTTGAATTAAATTATATGTAGGTGCGACGCAGAATGTGTCTACGTTTTTGTTGGCTTAGTATTAATTAGATAATGTATAAATAAAAACAGAACACGTTAGATAAGGAGATTATTGAGTGGTTTTAATTAAGAAATCGCTGGACGGTTTTATCTAAATGAAAAGCAATGTGTGAAAGGAATTGTATTGTATAGGTGAGAAAACGGGTTTCCTATCGTTTTCCTTCTCGTTAATCTACATGTCCAGCAATTATTTCTTGTCCGCGGCAATTATGAATACATTCGTGCACGTTAAATCACGGTTTGGTAGATTGCCAAGAAACCTGGAAGAGATCTCGAGCGAGCATCCTTGGCACTCATGAATAATTGAGATGAAATAAATCTCTCGATCAGCAGACAATTACCCCACAGTTTGCATTCTGTGTTCGACGGGCAAAAAAATCTAGCCGAAAAACTGCACGGCTTCTTTCTTAAACGGTTGGATATTAATTAGTAAACTGTGTCTCACGATTCCCATCGTTATTCCCATCGTTTTGCATTGGATGGTAGCATCACGAAAAAAACAGGTGATCATTAAACGAACCGCATCGTTCGTTATTTAAATAATAATTCAGGTTTTGGCGAAGACCGGTCGTTGAACTCAATTTCGTAGGCAATATCGAGCGCATAATAAAACGACTATCGAAAAACCGCTCGTTAAGCGAAACCGCGGATAATATTTCATAGGTTGACGGGTAAACAGAATTCTTTGAGATCGTCTATCAATTCAATCGGCCGGAAATTTCCAGGAGGTGTCGTATAAAATCTGATAATTCATTCCGCCTTGATATTTTCCAGCCCCCGCGGTTCCACCCCCCTCCCTGATAGCTGCATCCCGAATACTTCACTATCGATCTGCTATTCAATGAAACTCTATTTTTACCTACGCCGGGATTGCTCGTGCGTGAAACTTCTTTTATTAACGAGCACAATCTTCGATGTTAAAGCAAAGTTCACCGAATACCAACGGATAATCCCACGTGGATTAGCGATCCATTAATGGATTTTATCCAATAACGTTCGTCTTTTTACAGTGCTATTATTGTCAACATTCTACCCGGATTATCTCACGATGACATTTTTCTAACCTCTCCTAACATAAATTGCCACTAAAACTTGCAGTGCACGAATCATTTTTGTGTATTTGATCAAAAATATTAGCAAATGATCTCTAACTGTACATCATTTTTTAAATGACTAGGATCTCCAATGATATAATAATGAAATAGAACTGTAAGGATACATTGCACTTTAGAAGTCAGCGTACGTGAGTGGCAGTTAACGTCGATTTTGTTAGCGCGATAAAATATGAGGGCACCGACTCACAATTGACACGAGCCGGCTGTCAAAGCCGCTTCCTCAAATGCTTGGCTGTTACTTAATACGCGTGGCCGGCAAAACGAAGGGAATTTGAGCCGTTGCCAACCTCCCCCAGCCACTGAGCAGACTAAATCCGACTTTCGAGGGTTCACCGAGAACGAAACAAAAGAGGAAGAATGAATCGCCTAATGACACGTCACGCTCTTTCAAATGTCACTGACCGAAGGTACTCTCGCCCGACGAGAATAGTACGAGAAACTACGCGGTTTTATGCGAAACCAGATTCACCCGATCGACGTTTCTCCTTAATTAACCCACGCGAATATGGAGGAAGAACTAAACCGGCTATATTAACGTCCATTATCCTATAGACACGACATAGAACTTATCGAGAGATCAAAACTTTATTTCAACCTCTCGAGCTCCAATTTAGGATAATTTACGAGGTACTATTTGGATAGCAGAACTTAGTATGATCATCGTGACATATATAAATAACTTAAGTGCAACCTTCTGTTCTCAGAAGCTAAGATATTAGCTTGCAGCATTGTCAGCAATGATTAAACCCAGCTTTAGAAAATACGGCATTTCATGGGAGACGACTTAATACTATCTACCCGTTTAGTTAAAGACTAATTATCACGGTACTATTGTTGAGGTGTATTAATATGTACTTTTTTATAGAAAAAATTCGTATTCACTGAACATAAAATCGATATGCAATGGTACAAGAGTGTACGAATGTTGAGAACGTTTCTTGGACCCGTTGGCTCCTCCCAGAGGGAAGTCAGTAGCCAGGGCCGTGATTACATATACAGAAAGGATAGAGAAAGGGAGAGAAAGAAGAGGAAAAGGGAGAAAGAGAGAAAAAGAGAGACCAAGCAAGAGGTCAAGTCGAAAGTGATGAATCATCATGCTGCGGGAAACCGTTCGGCCACGAAGTGATCACGAACCGAGCATTTATATCGGGATATATATGTATGTCTACCTATATAGTAGATATTCTGCATCCTTGATAAACCGCGAATTTTTCTTCAACTAAAAGGCGATTGTCAACGTTGAGAGATTAACGACCTCCACGCCATACATAACTATTATCCTTAAGTGATTATGCAAGGATTTATAAATCCACATTTCGATGAATTAATTTAAGGAATACTAAGTTCC
This sequence comes from Nysson spinosus, assembly GCA_910591585.2. Taxonomy (NCBI): domain Eukaryota; kingdom Metazoa; phylum Arthropoda; class Insecta; order Hymenoptera; family Crabronidae; genus Nysson; species Nysson spinosus. The sequence continues at coordinate 5,885,300 of OU342843.1, read as the reverse complement.
TCGATTAATATCTCGGACTTTAAAGTAAAATTTGAAGCGGGTTTTTCACGATATATTGATAATCTTATATCAACAGCTGTATGTCATTTAAATTTCTAATTAATACGTTTGTTTGATCGGGTATAAAAATATCTACACTGGCATACCTTCAATACAATATTTTGCATCAACAATGTGAAAGTAATTGCATCGCAAATTATTCGTAATAACGATCTTTGCACGAATGTACTTTTAACAGATGCGAATGCACCTCGAAGAGAACATGTTCATAAAGTGAATCTTTAATGAAGAATTAAAATTGATAATAGAATCTTTAACGGTATTTTAAACTTGGCTATTCTTCATACTTTATGTGAATCTAATATTTGATATAGGAAGATAAGGCATAATCTTTGCCAGGTGGCCAGTATCGGTAGATGTACGGAGTTCTTTATGACGGTGCATAAAGTGAGATCAAGGCGCACGGTAAAAGCAAGGTAGATGTGACAACGGAACAGAACAGCCCGTGACCATCGTCGGGGACAATGTCTTACCATGATCGTCCATGTTTCTCCGTTGGGGGTATCTAAGGCAACGGTGCGCCCTTATTACATACTTGTTATGGACTTACATGAGGTCAGGCCGGAAGTGGTGAATCATGGCGCAGAATGCGAGGCCGTCTCTCCAGGAGGTGGTCATGTTTTGCACATTTACACCGGGATAACCCTCGGTTATTCGACGGCACCAAAGTTCCAAAGCCTTTGTTCCTCGTCTTTCACCCATCTTGACCTTTTATTTTCCTCCTTGTCCTTGGGATCTTCTTCTTATATCCGTCGCCGGTTCCACCAACCAGGACAGGCAAATGATATTTTATCACTGCTCGTAGACTTTTACGATAACCCTGAAATGAAATATACATCATTAGATTCGACATTCATGATTTTTGAGTTTCACGTGTGAAAAATCATTTCGATGCTCAACGCTTCGAACAATGACGATTAAAAGGACGACGTTCTAGTTGGCAAAATAAAAAGGGGTTTAAGATAATGGTTTAATATAAACATAACGTTTCCATAAATTTCAACGAGAAAACTACAATCACCACTCCCTTTTATAGCTCATAACTTTAATTATTAAATTCGATATGTACATACAATATGTGTCTACATATTTCAAACCGGTTAACTATATTACGAAACACATTTACAAGCATTTCAGATGTAATTTCAAATTCAACATGGTCCTGCGGCTCTCGAAAGAAAGCAATAATAAATAAGAATCAATTAGTTAAAGAAGAAGACTGTGATCCCCGGGACACCCTGTATATGCTATGAGCTTTCACGATTTGATGTCCCGCGGAACAACAAGTGGAAAATACTAATACACGGAGCAAGAGTATTTGATTCTGTGCCAATATTCCGTAGGCCAATATCACGGTTGTCGCGCAAGGTCGAGAAAAAATGATCGCGGACTCGGTAGGAAGACAGTTGGAAACTGACGGCGGAGCGTAAAAGTTTCTGTTTGTCAATGACTTTTTGCTATAACGGATTCTGCTTTTCTCATCCGTTTGGATCTCTCTTCCTCTTTCGTTCCAGCTATCCTCTCCTACCTATGGACCCATCTCTTTCCAACTTTCCCCATCTTTTTTATTACGTGCATTTCCTTTTATTATATCTGGTTTTACTCTTCCTACCCGACCGCGTCTCTCGATCGAGTAAAAAAGCGGTACCGTAAATTGCTGACTAGGAGACCGACCAATGTTTTGTGCAGCGTGAAAGCAGGAGTCTGTGGAACCGCGTAAATCGCGTACCGGGTCAACCGTGAAGCCGCATACGCATTATGGGGTCGATGGATACGTGTTTAAAGTGTAGGAATAACATAAAATATAAATGGTTTACCGCAAAATAGCCGGTACAAGTGCTCCTCATCCCAGAACTGCTTTATTATACGAATATCTCAATATATCGTTGTTACAGAGATCAAATTCATTAACCCTCTACAACCTCAGTTTTTTCGAGTCGAAAAGAAAATCGTACTTATAACACGAAACTAGTTATTACTCTGAATGATAAAAATTGCTTAAATTTATAATGCGCAATGATATTAATATAATAGATATAAGTGTGATGAAATTGGATCGAGAAGAAGGAAGATGAGTTGTCTCGCACAGTCTACCTCGTTATGCTATAAACACGTTAATTTACTCGAGGAACAAAAATGGGTTACAGAGATCATTTCCGTGGATTCTGAGTGACCGTTTATTACACGTGGAGCCTGGTGTTCAGTGGTCATATAAAAACTCTGAATTAATGCAGCCGGGACTTTGTAAGGCGAAAACACAAATCGTCATAACGGTTATCTTATATTGCCCGGTAACTGCAAATGCTGTACAATGTTTTATGCAATGTGAAAGAGGAATTCCGTATGCCGTGTAATAATTACCAGTTCGCCGAAAGAACAGAGTTTCGCATCGATTCCGGGAATCTCGGACAATATACCTTCGAGGAATACGTTTGTAAACCGGGAAATATCCAACGCCTATTTTACTGACAAGGTTAATAACCAAACATATCGATAGGATTATCGATTAGTACTTTTTAGGAATTCCGCGAAATAATGAATCAATGTAATCGGTATACCAAGCAATGCTTACTAATAGATACAATTATACTGTTACGAGTAATTAATTATTTATACAAGACTCGATGTCGAATGAAATTATTCAATGTGAAGTTGCCGATTGTACCGCTTTTCTCAGACTGCTATCAAAACTGAATAAATAGGTATCAGATTTTCTTGTTTCGTGTTATCACAGTTCGTTTCGCTTGCCTCCTTTTCACAGAAAGAGAATCCGAGTTTACCAAACAGAGCAAACCAAATATTATTCTCGTTGATAAAGAAATAATTTGTCTGATTATCTTTTATCAGCGTGATCTTAACGTCTGTAAATAGATAAGGGAAGGTAGGAAAGTTAGTGCGCTTCCAATGGAACATATCATAGCTACTCGTTGCGGTAGGTCGGTTCAAATCAGTGGCCTATATCTGAAATCGGAAACGCTCGCGGTTATCTAAAGCTCTGTTCACACTAACCGATCACCTAGCCTCTTAGTTTCGTCGTGGAACTTTTAATTACGAAATATTTACACCGCCGTAAGATCATAAAGTTTCACTGCTTAGAATTCGAAAGTCGGATCTAGAATACTCACTTTTCCCTTTTGCATTTCTTACACGCACTTACGTAACAAAAAGACATGGGCTCAAATGTTTCATAACTTATTAAATAAGCCGGTGATTTCGTTCAACGGAAAGGGCTGACATGCGATCCACATAGATCACCCGGATTGACATGCGATTCACATAGATCACGTTATTGGTACCTTCATTTACGTAACCTGACTAAAATAGAATGTTCTCTCAACTAATGTGGTTCGTTGGTGACTTGACTATTTTAATTAAAAATCTTTTTAGTGCGCCACTGTTCCAGTGGAATGAAAACTTTCGAATTTATCAATATTGAAATTTCATCGTTGAGCAGAAATGGATGCTAAGAATAAACGTGAAATTCACCGGCAATTTGTTGTTGCGGTTAGGTCTTTGTTTTTATTGATGATTCCAATGACGCAAGGAATCGAATGTACGATAATAACGATTGCATCATATCTCCTGCCGACGATTGGAAAACCCACGGACACTCACACATGAACACAATAAGAATTCGAATTATATTATACGTTCGACTGAATATCGAAGTTCCCGTAATTCATAAATATCGGATTTATTTGATCACTAAGTCAAAAGTACCCTTCTGATGTCGTTTTTTGGAAGACCTCCCCGGTTAATAGATTGAAAGTCTTGTCGATCGACAGGGGCGTCGTTTATCTCGTTTGCTCGGGCCGAAGAAAGTTATTTGATTATCTGTGACTCGTTTGCCACGTGACGGCCACCGGTCACAGTTTCAAAACGGTTTTGCAGTGGTGCAAAAGCTGGGTGAAGATAGAGGGTAAAAAAAAAATTCATTTATCGTCTGTCTACGGCAACAAATATGTTGTCCGCGCGAACGGTATCTTGGAGCAGCGGCCAGTGATTAATGCTCCTTTCAGGTACGTAGCGAGTGAAACGTAGGTGCGCAGAAACAAGTAAAAGTTACATGTGGCAAAGTGGTCGGCCTTGTTCGCCGTTTGCCAACAGTCCTGAGGTCGTAAAGGCCATTTTATAACAGGTGATGCCACGGTGGAGGCGGATGCGATATAAAGGACATACCGAGCCGATCGATCGATGACATATGACCCTTCAAATTAAATGTTATACTCTACCCCTTTGCGCTTCCAACCAGTTAGTATTACTGCTCGGACTACAAGGATTTTCGTAATAATAATGATATCCTTTCCAATAATATTCATGCTTGACTCATATCGCTGCTTATTCCGAACCTAACATTTCCTTATTCGATACCGAACAATTCAAGATAACTGATACTTGTAATTGATACCGTACAAAACAGACAAGTCATTTTGACGCCTTTGGTAGTTCTAGTGTCAATTAATTGACACCTTCCAGCCGTAAGTTATATATTAATAAATATATAAGTATAACTGAGTACATGTTCGGTAGTTCTAATGTTAATGTAAAGTGTAAGGTGAACGTGAACGATGGAATAAGTATTTCTTTTAATCGGCGGTAAGTTTTGAGCGTGACGGAGCGTAATAATAGTGGCGCGTGAGAACGTATGCTCGAAGCCGGAGAAAGGAAAGACACCAATTTTTGTCGCGGCTTTATTGTTCGGTTCGTTCGTGGGGCCATTCGAGCTGATATTATACGGTAATGGCGATAAGATCATTACGGAGAAAACGGGCCACCATAGAGCGTTATTTACGAGCCATTATAGGGAAATAAGGTGAGAATTGGTGAACACAATCCCTAGTGAAAGTCGAAAAAATATTCATCCACATTAAGTATCTTCGGTGTGTATAGAAGATGACTGAGGTTTACTTCGAAGTTTAGCAACGGCATTCGTCAATCTCGTCATTAAAATTTGACAAGTTCATATCCGTGTCATTGTATAATTAGCTGCGTAATTAAATTCATAATTAAATCGCGTTATTAACCATGTAGATAGTAATGATATTCAATTTCTTCCTCTAATTAACCTTATTAGTAATTAATATCTTCATTTATAGTAAGGATTTTGTTACTAATTAAATTGCGGATATCTGATATTATTATAAACCAGCACGTTAAATATCTTGTATGCTACACCAATAATGAATTTTTAAATCAATCCATCAAAATGGTAGATAATTTTAATCACGGTAATGATCAATCAGAAATGACGATTGTATCTTTCACACAAAACACTTGTTTCATAAAATTCACAAATGTCTAAATCGCAGAAGGCAATGAATCTTTGTGTCTTTTCGAAGCCATTATCTCTCGAATAAATATTACCAAAATGTAGCTAGTCTTATAGTTCCCCCACGTTGGTAGTTCTTTGCAAAGTAGTCGGCTCAAGTTGCCCGCCGCTGCAACATTTCATTTCTCTAAGTGCGCGCGGGAAAAACTCATAACAGTGAAATCTTGATAACTTTTACTATATATATACAAAGACAGTCATTTATCTGCGAGTGAAAGCAACCGGGAGGCAAGTGTGTCACCCGATGGAAATAAAAAGAAAATGCAATACGTAAACATCACCTTTCCGACCTCGGGACTATTAGTGCGTAAAGAAAATCATGAAAAGAAGAAAGAATAAGGTCGTCAACGACGAACAAAAACAAATTTCCTGTTACTTTAATAAGAACACCGACACCGGAGATTTCCACTTACTACCTGCTCCTCTCATTCTCTTTAGAAATATGACAATTAAAAGCTCTCAAATCATCTCCAGACAAAACATTTCAAATATATCGATGATGAAGCTTTTCAAATAAGAAATACCACGGAAATTAGTTTCGAAAATCCTGTTAATTTTCGTCCGATTTTTCTCCTAGTAAATGCAGCGTTTCCAAGTATACCAAATATTTCAAGAATGGATGCATCACTGTTATTCTCTTTTCAGTGGAAAAGCACCAAACCGTATCGCAAAAACTTCTTCCCAGGAGGACTCTCCCGGTTTACACGGTACGAGCAAACTACAAAATACCTCGGAAATTTGTAGGAAGTAAACTAGAACTAACTGGAAATAGTCCGGCGCTCCTTCCTGGCGATCTCCCGGTACTTTTTACAGGAAGAACAAGCGGAGAACTAACTCAAGCCATGCCGGAGCAGCAACGAATACCGAGGCTCTTTAAGTATTTCTACGAATGCCTCGAATAACGCGAAAGTGTAATTTCCAGATGCCTCGAAATGTACTTGCTTGGCATCCAAGATTCAACAATGCTGATTTCACAATATTTATGGTAACTTTACCGGGCAGGTTTCGCAATCGCATTTCAACCGTTGAAAAGAATTTCGATACGATATTATTAATCGTATATCAATTATCCTCTTATCGGATCATAAATTCATTCCGTTTAAAGTGAACACGGCGCTCGAATTTTTCACTCCGAAATCAGACACTATTTATAAAGTTGATTAATAACACGAATATGTGTTTCAGTAGTGTAGAATACGGAGGCTCGATCGTTTCTTTCGTTCACTTGTTTTTATGTCTTTCATGAATTTAATTTACTTGAGACATCTGACTTATTGTAATATTAATATGTTTTTCAAATAAATTGCGCCTTACAATTAGAATATGAAATTTATACGTTTACTTGCAAACGTATATTGAAGAATCTCTTAAACTAAGAAGTTTCAACCGGTTAATTAAAAACGTTAATAAATACTGCGACTGTTTAATGATCGATTAAAAAATGTTTAAGAGCGTGTCTAAAAGTACATTTACTATTATGCACGTGTATATGTCAAATCTCTAATTGGCAATCGTTCTGTAAATCTTTTTTCCTAATTTCTTCGGGCTGCGCAACATGGTACCCAATCAAGATCTGCGAGTACCACTCGGGGATTTCTCTAAGGGAGCACGAGGAGTGAAAGACCATCGAGGATTACATAACCATACACGTGTATTTGTTGCAGCCACGATATAAAAAAAACCACGGGACGGAGAGATCGTCTTGGTGAAGTGTTGAGCTCTCGTTAGTCCGTTTAAACGGATTGAAAATTGCTTGAATGTGTCACGAAAGATCGAAGACCTTACGCTGTGTAAACCGTGGAACTCTTTCTCTCTCCGTCTCTCTCAGTTTGTCAATATTGACAGGAAGCTTAATGTCAGTAGACTGAGGAAATAGTCTTTTTTTAGAAGCCTCGAGAGGAAGTTAATTGGCTCCCTCGAAATTTGTATAAAATCTTGTGAAATCTTGAGAAAGAATTTTCAAATAAATTCTTCTCTAAAAAAAACCCACTAGAATCCTTTCTCTAAATCGTGTATAAATATTTCTATTAATTAATGACGGTTATTACAGCATTAAAATATAGTAAATATAATGTGTAAAAGCATAATTGTATTAATCAGAAACATTTTGTAAATGAAGTTCCATACCTTTTCATAAGTGTACTTTGCGAGACAAATATTTTGATGTAACTATTTTGTTTCGAGCGAGAAAGAAAATGTTCCAATAAAATTAGCATCAGGGAAGAAGGCATTCGCAGATAAGGGCCGTTTCAATAAAAACAAACGTACCTAACGAGTATTAGGCCCGCTTACGTCACACGGCGTTCCTTATGTATCCCAACGAAGGGGAAAACACGGACGTTTGTCAGACCAGAATAAAGTAGAGGTAGCAAACAAGTCCAGAGAAATAAAAGAAGTTTTTCGGGGGGGCCATTCATACAAGAATTTATGATAGACAAATATACCGTTGAATCGATATCAAAAGAAGCCTAATATATAGAAGTTCTTATAGAAAAGAATTCGTGTATCTGCTGAGTTTCCTACCAAATGAAACATTAGGAATATCAACGGTGAACGAAGGAAGCCGAGAATCAAGAATATGTTCGAACAAAAGAATACCGTCCCAGTAGAGTTTTGGTGGCTTTGTGCTTTTTTGAAAGTATAACGGTCAACGAGGGATATTTCGGTATACAAACGAAATAGGTAGAGTTCGTGTAAACGGCTTATGTTTGAACAAAGCCCCTACCGGTATTTAACGTCGAGCAAGTTGATTTACGGGTTCACCCTTTCCCACTTTTATCTCCGAAATATTCCTTACAAATACTATACCGGTTTCGGAGGAATATACTTCAGAAATAAAATAGCTTGCGTACAGCGTCACTACGTAGGAAATAAAAGTATATTGTTCTCAGGGACGTATCCCATTCAACGAAACGGTAAGATAGAAGGTACGGTAAAAAGAGATGCTTTCTCGAGCTTTTTTTTCTATTTATAGCGTTCCTCATTCGCATGAAAGGTAACGGTGCCTTTGGCAATATGATATCGTAGATTTCCACGTTAAACATATCGATAATCAAGCAAACCAAACAAGGATAGGTATGCTCGGCAAGGTAAAGAAATCCTGGCAGAAAAGATAGTCGCCTGGAGCGTAGCCTGAATCGACGCGGTTCATCAAACTCTTGCTCGAAAAAGGGCCGCTGTGTACAAAGTCTTTCGAAAGCGAGGCCAGGCTACCGCATACTCCTCTTAACATTTCTATGAGACTCGGAGAGCGAAAAGTGAAGGTGCATCTATGCACCTTCTTGTCGAGTAGGCGCGATAGGTTCTCATGAAAGATTCATTCTCCCCGAGGCAAGTCTTCTCAGACACACTGGAGATACACCTGTACGCGTAGGACACCGTCGTTGAAACGGACACGCGACAAGTTTCACGAGGAGATTAGGACGTCCTCGATATTTTTACAGTTACATTCGTCCTGGAATCTTTAGCCGCGATCACGTCGGTGTCACTTCCGATCGACACCGATGCCACGACCCTACGTGCGTCGATTCACAATTCGAACCACCGAAAGAGATAGTAGGGTACTGGGTTAGGGAAAAAGAGAACTCGATTTTTTACACTCCATTTTTCTTGCAGTCACGCACGTGCTTCGTGCCTCGAGAGAATGGATGGTTGCTTTCTTATACATCATATAGACGTGTACTAGTTCACCTGCCGTTTTCCATGGAATAATTATGACAAATGTATGACCGTTAACGTTATTAACAACTTCGTATTTAGAACTTTCCTATTTTAATATCCTACTGCTTTCTGTCGCGTTTCATTCATTTGCCGGATTTTTACGATGCGTGGTAAATTAATGATAATAGATATTTATCACTGCCGGAAATATTCTGATATTGGCATCGTATTAGTCATCGAACATGTATGAATTGATGTTGTTTATCCGAGATAAGAAACGTGAGTTCAGTATCTCATTGCTGACAGTGAACGAGCTTCAAGTTTAAGCGAATTTGCTTTGCAGTGTATACCGAGAAAAGCGCTTTCGTATTCGTTATGTTACAAGAATGTTGAGTTGAGGCTGCCAGAAGTGGCACTCGAGACGTCACTGTGACGAGTGCCTGTTGAAACAAAAGCTGTTCGCGTTTCTGTATAAGTTTCATTTAGGGAATAGAACTATCTCCAAAACACTTCGTGCTTGAAATTATTACCGAATCTTGATATTCCAAGAAATCTAAGTCAATCCGAAGTTACACCGCTTTGAAGACATCGATGGAAAACAAACTCCGAGAACCCCATAACAAGCATTTTGATATCAACAAAAAAACTACAAAAATACAATATAAATATTATCAGGTGATTGATCTTGTTCGGTAAGATTTAAGTTAGCACGATAGTCAAGTTAACACTAGACAAATCATACTTTGTTCAAAGTGAAGTAAATCTTTAAGTCCACTATGAGTAATAAAATATGAGTCAGTATAATACTTTCCAGTATTACACCGTTTCATTTCATAAATTGGAGTGACTAAGAAAATTCTTTCCCAAATTCCAAGTATATTATGTAGAAGTTATTCGTATAGTCTTAAAATAAATCCAAGTCTAATGCATCGAGATAAACTGTTTCACAAAGAAAAGCACATCCGTGTTAATTCGTTACGCGCATTCATTCTTTTCCCTTGTGTCTTGCTGAATGAATTTCTGTGTCGGTTTTCTCCCGCGGTACATGGCGGATCTCCATTCGACATAAGTAGACATTAACGACATCAAAATGCCGGTGAATCGTGGAAAATCTCTCCCAGCGCAATTTCCTTTAATAGTACACCCCAACTACCCTCTTACCGGTTTCTCCAGATAGAAGTGTTCATGAATAAGTTCGCAGCATTGTTCACGGGTTAATTCACGCGATGGCGAATTTTATGCCGAAACTTTCTAGTCTTCACATTAATTGCATAGACACTACGGATAATTAGTCACCATGAACTTTGTTTGCGACAACTTGGAAGGCGAAAGATGACCGTATAAAGGACGTTAATTTTAATGCGTTAACCGAGTTCTTCCAAAGATGGTATCACGCGGATACTTTCGAATTAATAATAAAATAATTTCATACGATATATTTATAATTACAACGTATATAAATTTGAAAATTATGAGAGGGATAATTGTAATTTAATTCGTAATCTTCGAGGTAAGTGTTGATTCGAATAAAGTGATAACTCGCCATTCCAGGTTAACAGGTTAGTATAGTGTTAATATTCTTACAATGTATTAAATGCATTTTTTCAAGTAATAATAACAACGTTGCATCCAAGGTTAGAATAAATATATTATAATTTATGATGCATACGAAACATCGTTAAAACTCGATAGACGAAAGGCTACGCCTGTGAAACAAATTATTTTAATATCAAGGAAGTAGCGAAATAGAAAATAGTAGAAAATAGTGTGTAGCGAAATTGCGCAATTACGTAGAATTCTCTAATTTATACTTGAACTAGTTGCTGGATATAAATGTACTACCAATAGCACTTGATACGTTGCCATAAGGCTGAGTTACGTAATTAAAAGGAGCAGTGGGTGATAATTCTAAAACAAGGCACAACGTGCACCACTTGACTTACTGATAAACCAGCGGGGTGTGTAACCATTTCCAGCAATTAAGGATCGCACTTTAACGAGCGCGTGTAATCGCGCCGATCGCAAAAACCGGCGAACGCTCTCACTTGAAAATGCGGTTAGTGGATGGCATCTCGAACGTCGGTGATTTAGAAAATTTATTGCCGCGTTACAGGGCCGTGTAAAACGACAGCATCGCTCAAATCGCATTATACACCAATCCCCGCTTGCGTTATGATGAAATACGTTCATCATTATCATAGTGACGCACTATCTCGCGTATCGATAAACGAGTAACGACGAACACTTATTTTTCGACGGTGTCTACAGGAACACTTAAACCATTGCTTGGAAAAATATTATATTGAAACTCAATAAGATGGATCTATGTCTAATTCAATTTCTTCCGAATCATCATATTTTTATGATAGAAGAAAAATTCATTGACTAAACAATATCATGTAAATATTACAGCTATTCGAATAGATGGATAACACAAAAAAGAGTTTTCGAAAAAAACTTAACCCTTCATTACCCAAATTGTCGTGTCTAAAAGAAAATCGTACAACGCGAATCTAAAGAAACTACATTACGTGAAAATAGTAACGAAATTATTACTTAAACGCATTGAAAAAGGTCGCGCTTGTTGGGTTAATGAATTGTACCTCTACAATAACAATATTATATTGTTGTACGGGGAACTCTTTCCTCCGTTTACCCTTCTTATCCACTTCATCGTATGGTGATAGAGTAAAACAGAATTTAATGACGATAATGGTGCAAGAGGATTAAGAGGCAAATAGGATCGTGTAAATGGCGGAGTTGCACTTGTGCTTCCGGTAGAATAACGTAAGAGATACGTGTCAGGGAAGCGATAATGATAATGAAGCGCATTCGTTCCACCGTTCTTGCAATCGGTTCTTCCTACAATTTCGAAGTAGCTGGTTCTCGTTCGAACGGTATTGGCCGATCGCGCAAGACCACCGCGTAGAAAATAGGAAAATGGCTGATGTTTTAACGAGCTTGCAAGGTCAGCGTAGATGAGGGAACTACAGTTAAGCGGCCATAAAAGTGAGTAACGCCGATCGTTAGATTTAACGATGTAGATACAAAATATTGCGGATTACACGGACTTTTGTGCTCTTCCCGAGGAGATGCAACGCCGTAACGAAAAGTCACGCCCAGGTTTACTGCACTAAGCTGGATGGCACTTTTAAGAAAGCGTAACGCCCTACCTATTTTCTCTCTTATGCATCTACTTCCTTCGGATGCATTTAATGCTCTAACATGATACCGTTGCATGAGAATAGAATCGTATAATGGGCAACGCTTTCTTTCCAGTATTTTCAGCGTCTTTCGGAGAGAAGAATTGAAGAAGTTGCTACAAGTTAATTATAGTCAAGTACATATTATATATCTTCGCATACAGTGGATGAATTACGTAAGTATAATCATTCTTTATATACTCTAGTTTAGAGTATTAGAGAAATGTATCCATTTATGTGGTGAAATCTCGGACAAGTCGAAAGCTGATATGAATAAACTGATAATAAAGGAGAGGGTAGATTCGTACATGATTTAGTATCCGATAATGACGGATGAAAAGAATAAGGGATAAGAGAAGCGTACAAGTCTGATTGGATGGCTAGGAATTTACGATGTTGCATATGATATTTATGGTTTACTACTCCGCGAGCGCGCGTGCACACTGAAGCCTACACGATTACACGTCCATTCGAGCAGGTAATACACGACTGTTGACAGTAAAATTTACCGCAAATATCAATTACATTCTCCTACATACACCTACGAAACTTAATAAAAACAAATAACCCTCCACTTTCTATCAACCCGTTTGCAACATATCTGTACAAATCCACTATGGTTTCATGGTAATACAACTTTTATGAAGAAAATCCCACAATTGTTCGGCCATAGACGTCGTAAAAACAAATGAATTAAACCCTGGGCCTCAAATGACGAATCTGTCTCGTCGTAATTGAACTTAATTTAATTAAAAATTAACGTGTAAGCATAATTTAGTATACGTTCGGTAGTTTTAGTGATAAAGACGCTTATTCCGAAGAAGTTGCAAAAATGCACGAAGAACGAGTGGATGTATCGAACTGGTATGGTATGGTAAAGGTAAACGAACCTCTGTTACTTGTTTCAGGCCGAAACGGTAAGAGGGACGATCAGAAGGGCCGAAATTATTGTGAGCGATCGAAAACGTCGGTGGGAATGCCAGACTCCCCTTCCAGGAAAGTAATTTGAAGTTAGCAGGTAGGTGGTCACGCGATTCCTTCTACCATGGACGAAGAAGGAAGATCGAAGGGCCTAAGCTCAAAGCAAACCGATCGCCCGAATCTTCCGAGCACGAGCAGAGTTAAAGACTACCTGTCCGAACTCCAGGCTATGCAGGCCCCTGATCCTGCATACATTTTCGGGGCCCAATAAAAATGCACTTTCGACTGGAATTATTACAATACTTCCAAGCTACGATGCTATATTCTCGATCTACCCGATACTTCCAATCTAATACGAAAATCTACTCCATATATCGATCAAGCTTTTAACTGCTTTGGTAGTTCTAGTATTAAATAACGTAGCGACTGGTAACATAATTTTTTTGAGTGTTATAGTAACGAAATTATCATAAAACAGATCAGTTCTCCTACGTACTTGGGGTAAAGCCCACGGTATTTCCCGAAAGTAAATTAAAATACTGCAAGCAAATATTTCTTCTACTTTGAAGTATATGAAGTTGGAAATTTACTGAAGAAGCAAATCAATATTGCAGGAGATTTATAGTGATGATGAAGCAGCATTTTATAATTGGAATGTTATTTTTAGTCGAAAATAAAAGTCTCTATTAAAGGCTGAATAAAATCATTATCTGTGTTCTGATTAATAAAAAGATGCATCTACAGAATCGAAATTTATAATGATCGAAGAACATATATCAGGATTTTAGGAAGTCAGTAATAACAGCGATCATTATGAATACGCTACCAGTTTTTTTGAAAATTCAATAAAGCCTTACTACTAACACATTTGTTATGCAATCCGGGGTGGTTAATATAAATTACGATGTTACATTGTGTCAGGGTACCAAGCAGAGTTGTTGAAACAAGAATCACACAAAGCAAATTTAGAAACACGATAACTATCGCCTGGAATTTATGTCCCCGAAACATGGAAGTGTAATAGCCAATTACGTTCCGGTGCACCAATAAAGTAATTAGAAAACCAGGCGAGATGGCAAACTTAACGATGCGCTGTATGGTAATAATGTTTGATAGAGATAATGGGAAAAGTTATTCGACGTGCGACATGCGAAACCCCTTCGATACAATGTGAAACCCAAAGTTCACCGTTTCGATGTAACGAACCATCAAGGTTGTTTATTATTTGTTATTTAACAAACCGTCAAATTACAGAACGAATTTACTAACTCGGTGTAATAATGCAGCAAATTTCGAGAGAACCAAAATATTTCACTTTCTATGATTAAATGCACAAGATATAATTCGACATATTTTTCATCATATAATCAACATAGATTTTAACGAGGTTTCATAGATTAATGTTTTATAACCTACGACAATTAACTTGTCATATTAGTAGTAATAGACGATGTACAGTGCGTTCGGAAAGTCAATGAACGGCAATTAACTTGTTGTTATTAAATATTCCATGAAATAGAAATAATACGAACTGTTTGAAACTTATATACAGTATTGTTACTGACATTATTAAGATAATTATTCTTAAAGTATTTTACTTAGCTTATTCAAAATTATCAGCTAAACACCTTTTAAACAACTTTTCTATTTGTCCCACAGTGTATACGAACAGCAAATAATCGAAAACTATTATTGGTACCGTTATTGTCACAATATTTGCATCTCCTGAATACGTATAATGATAGTGCAATCTCATGCGTAATCGCGGTGTACATACATCTCTTTTTCATAATCAGGCATCATTCATCTAACAGCTGTTTCTATGTTTTATGTTTATCTCAATTGACCAGGTTGCAAGCTACTTTTCAACGCGAATTGCCTCTTCAGATCTTTATCAATGATAATATTAAACTGTGGATTAACTTCAAACACAGATACGTTGACTCAAGCAGTTTGTTCTTTGCACCACTGTACACTGTACACGGAAATGACTAGACACGATAATTATTATGCAAAGGAAATAATTGACCGATATAATAAAACCATATAATCATCTCAGAACATCGGAAAATTAATGGTAATTCATTCGCTAAAAGGTTTCATTTGTGAAGAATAATAATAATAATAATAATATTAGTAGTAAAAATAGCTAAAGATGATACAGCTAGAGCTACTCTTGTATAAGAATTTTCTGATTTAAGCACCGTGAAAGGGTTTATGTAATTTCGCGATGTGACCCAATACTTCTGCGCAGACCATTTTTCTCTCGGACACGTTATGCACTTTCACGCAATTTCCGGTTCATGTTCCAGGATGGAGTAGAAAGAGTTTCTCCCATCCCCAATTCGCTCGAGATACACGCAACGGAACGTGTAATTTCTCGTTCCGTCTCTTTGCAATTCTGCTGCCATGCGAAGTGTAATTATAAAATAATTTCTATTCTTATCATTGTGAAAGGACACAAACGAACTC
Source organism: Nysson spinosus (assembly GCA_910591585.2). Taxonomy (NCBI): domain Eukaryota; kingdom Metazoa; phylum Arthropoda; class Insecta; order Hymenoptera; family Crabronidae; genus Nysson; species Nysson spinosus. Next base: position 5,869,655 of record OU342843.1, on the reverse strand, counting down.
TATGCTTGTCCGGTTTTATTCTATGTCCCGAACTTTCGTAAGATAATCGCGGGTTTCTGTGTCCAACGTAGAATGTATCGGCGAATAAAAATGATAGGAAGCCGGGCAGGGGATTGAAAAGTTTACTACATATATCTCGTAGTGAAAGCACGAATACTTTTCCGTAACGGCAAGTCGATATTTAAGGGGAGGAAAAAAAATGGAGAACAATCTTGTTATTGCCTATGGGAGTATGTTTATCTCGGTATGCCTACTTTTAGAACCGGTGACTCACGTTTCATGCAGATACGTCTACCGGACTTGTCCACCGATGTACATAATCCGCACGGAACCAGGGGAGCACCTTTTATCTCTCATTTCTCCCGAACGGGGTTGTCTTGTCGTTTTGCTTGCGTAAACGAGCTTTAGACAGGTTTTTAGCCGGCGTGACTCACGTTTTTGTGCACTCCAATGGACAACGCAGCAAGATTCGGCTGTTAGTAATCACTTTAAGAATGTTACAGGAAATCGTGGTACCGCGAGTCTCCGAAATATTTGAAAAGTACCATACACAATTGCAAGAGTTTATTACGTGTTCTTAGCCCATTAACTGGGGAGATCGAAAAAAAACGACATCAAGCTGGATCTTTTGATCTAGTAATAAAATAAATCCCTGCGATATATTTATAATTACAATATATATGGGTTTGTCTGTTCGTTACTGATATTTATATGCATAAGAATTTGAGAATTGTGGAAGGGATAATGTGATTTAATTCGTGACCTTCGAGATAATCGTAGATTCGAATGACGAGTGAACTCCTCATCCCCGGTCAATGTTAAATATGAGAGAGATTTCAAACTTTATTCTGGTATTACGCCGATGCAACCTCATAACCTAATTAAAAGAGTATAACAGTAAGTAGTGGATAATACCACGGTTTAAATTAAGTGGGATATTTCTACGCTAGTAACCATGACATTTCGGAACCGCGATCGGTACGACCGGACATTACAATATCAAGCGCAACTTCCGACGTTTGAGTACAAAGTAAGCAGCTATAGTACGATAACGATAAGAAGAGACGTTGGTATATTCGAGAACATCCGGTTGGAATAAAATTCGTATAATTTTTAATGTGCCGTTATGTTTCGTACGATTTCCGTTCACGGTATTATACGTATCAAATTGCATCCGTAAATTGATCCGCGATTGTCAGAATTATGTAATATCAAGTTAAGTGAAAAATATCCATTTTTAAGTAGCTGGGAGCAATCAATATATCTGGTCATCGAGTATCGGATTTCAGAACTAACTGAAAATCGATGGATTACATAAAGGTATCGGAAACTAGAAGCATTGTTACTTGATAGGTGGTCTTGCTACATCAGAACATGTAATCTATGACTTCCTATTGTCAGTGAGGTTGAACGGCACATGATATACATATATATGTATGTATATATTCCCAGAAATCAACACTAATGGTGTTTACAGTTACTTCAAACTGTATTTGCCACTCGGGTTTCACTTGTTTTATTGTCAATTTACATTATTTTACCGTTTCATCAAATCATTTCATTGTTAAGTATATACTGGTTTGATACTAACGTGAATTACATCAAATTTCAGTATTTCAATAATTGCAATAAAACACAGAAAGACACAGTTCGGTGGAGTACTTATTCATTTATACATCATATTCGAAATAAGGGTCAACCTTTAACACGAACTTACTGTAATCGTAAGGTCAATGATGCATTATCGTTTTACCGCGAACGGATGAAAGAAATTTTAGCAAAGGGAGAAATCGCTCGAGAGGGGTAGGTATTGTTAGACAAAAGCGATTTGCCGAAACTCAGGGTACAAAGACTACCGAAATGAGGGATCGCTGGAAATTGTGCAGCTTTCCGTTCTTTAAGAACCAGATTTTTAAGTACACAATGCTATTCTCTGACTAAAGCCGAAGTACTTCGATACAAACGTTCTAGGAAGTGTAAAGTTATTACGCGAGGTTTATGATATTTCCTTTGAAATATGTGAAATATGATGGTCATTAAATCAATGCTATTCAAGTGCCCCTGACAAACCCGAGATTTGAAAAATATTCTAACCCAATTATTGCACTATGCCACAATAAGATACTTGGAATCGGGTGCTTGCGATTTTCTATTAAAAATTCTTTTCGTTTCAAGCAACTCTCGAACCACCTAAGTGACCCTCATCACACAAAGGGCCCCCAAAGGGTCTACCACAAGGACCGTCAGTTTCCAGCAGGTACAAACACACTAAAGGGAATATTCGGCGTGTTGTGTTCCCTTCTAACGAACGGTCACACAAGCGCACAGGTACGGTCAAGGATATATATACATATATGTACGTCTCGCACCTATCTACAACGTACGCGGGGGGATACCGTGGGAAAGTAACTGGCTGGAAACCTAGTGATGGGACCAATACCCTCGTATATTTTTTATTGGTACCCCAATATAAATGATTTTGTGCATTACAATGTCCTCAGGCATATTTCCAGTAACTTTGCAACAAATGTTCAAGTACTACTAATGCATAATGCGAAAAGTTCTACAAGTTTCTACTAATAATATGAACATCGCATTCGATTTCATACTTATGACTTATGTATAACTACCAATTATTAGTATATGGGGAATGAAATATTATCTTCGAAATATCTGCGTATAACAATGATTTAGTTCAAATACTTTGGGAATCCATATATAAATAGTCTCCTATAGATTGTAAACAAACAGTAGGACGAAGAGAACGCGGATATTTTCATCGTCAACTATTGGGTGTTCCCAAAAATATTCCAAGTAAGAGGATTGTTAGTAGAAACAGAATTACGAAAAAAGAAAAATATCGGATCAATCCCATCGCTAGGTATATCAGGTAGTAAGAGAGTCACGTCCTCGAACGTACTCTCAAAGTCCAAGACAGCGAAGGGAACGTGCACGCGTTACGGTATCGAACAATGCTTTACATACGTGGAAAATATCGTTGAAAGGAAAACTCTACGATCATGCACGCATGCACGCACGCACGCAATTGAAAGAACGGTCTGTCCCTTTCTTTCTCACGTGTTATTCCCCGTTTACACTCTATGAGAATTACATATCCATAAGATCCGTTACCTTACGTCATTCGCATGACCCGCTGTTTCTCCTAGCCGTCTCTTTCTCTTCAGATTGTCCTTCTGGCTGTCCACTACACGTCCACTATTGTGCGTTTAGCCTCGCCTCTTCCTCTCTCGGTAGAACATAACTGACAGCTGCACACCTTCCTCTCGTCGCTCTTTCTTCCTCTTATAAAACCACTACGGACACACGCTTTGACGTGGCTACCTGTCCGTTCACAAAAGTGTGCGCGGGCGCGTAGTTTATGCACCCGACCGCCTTCTACGAGCGACCCTAACCTCAACCTCGTGGGCCGTTTACCGAAAGTGAGCACGTCGATGAAAACGATAATGTAAGTACACAACGAGTCCTTGATCGAGTGTAATTACCCAGGTAATGTGTATAGAACCGTAACACGACGAACAACAGTGTACACTTTCAAATATGAATCTCGATAAGCGTTGTAGCACCAGGATATACAGACCGGTCGTATAAATCGAAATTGCCGATACTGCGTTCACAGTGCGCGTGCGATCCTGCGACTGAGACGCCACGAGTGGCGTGCTTAGTTTTACTCCCGGTGAGTATATCTCTCCCCCTTCCTCTTTGGTTGTTCCATTGGTTATTTCCCCTCTTGCCGTATGCCCCGCCCGTAACCGGCACGATACTCTGTCTCTTTCGAACTGTTGCTTGTTTACCTCGCTCTGTCACTTATACTCGCGAGTGGGGCACGACCTGGTCTTTCACAGTGCGTACGACGTGCGTGGCTCGATACGCGTCGTGTGTTTCACGTTAACTTAAGTTGGGTGAGGTTAGGCGTGCGGGTTACCATCGTCTTGTATCCGTCGTGTCCAGCCGCGTGGTCAAGCCTAGTAAAGATTGTGTTGTGTTGCAAGATCATTACAACTACATCAGTTTCTACTCCTCACTACCAACTAATGAATAACGTGTCGTACTTCGTTGATTCATTCCTATGCTTCGTACATGCTTTCTTATCATACATAAATTAATATCTTGTAAACACAAGAATCTAGAATATTAATCCAGACTACGGAACATATATTTGATTGCATATTCGATCGAGTAATAAAACTAGCCAAGGAACTCGTTTATATCGAGTGCCAATTTTTGCACTATCCCTGTTCACACTATTCGACAATAGTGTCTACATAACCTGCATTTGATTCTGTTCAAAAAATGTGTCCAATAACGAGGAAGAAACTTTGCTAATAAATCAATTTCTATGGTTTATTATGAGCAGCGTGTACAAAGCATAAAATGCTTCCAGTTTGGGAGATTTTGTACGGACAATTGACTTTGTTCGTGAATAAAGACTCGCTGCCACCCGACTGCTATTCGTGAGATGTTTCATTAAAGATGCTTCGATCGCGTGATATCCTTTGGCTATTAATTTGCGTTGATACTCGACGAGGAGATGTTTAACGGTGACTTTCATGAGAAGAACTACATAAAAAGCTGCACTAATCTACTACTGGTAAGCTACTACATATGTATATACACTATACACGCACTAAAAAACTCCTCGTCCCCGGATAGAGGGATATTGGCACATGATAATTTGCGTCAGGATTTTCTAACGGATGTTACATTAACGTTCAACGATCTCGACGTTAATAACAGTTGACGTGGAAAGAACAAAGTCCTTCGGGATGTATCTTCTTTCTTTATATTAATCTAGGAAGGCAGGATTGTGCGACGAAATATACCTTCCTAGTAATAAGCTCTAACGCGTACTCATATTTCACGGCTTATCTTATTACATACGTTGGTATTACTCGTTACTTATTGCCTTTCACGTGTCACGCAACAAGTATCGGTAAACATAGTACGTTGGAACGCACGTAATTTTCATCTTATGCAAACTTTGTCAATTACTCATGCTTTTTTTCGTTCCATTGAGAAAAACAGAGCAGTAACTGTTTCTAAACTACGGTATAATAGATTACTCCTTTTATTAAAACAAGCTGGAATCTTCCGCCTTCGTATGCGTAATTCATGTAAATCAGAGAACAAGCAAAACTGAAAGATAAAAAAGATTAAAAATACCAACTGAATGAAGTAATTTTTGGAATTGCCCGAAATGAAAATTGTATTATTAGTAACCAAGATTAATTAACCTATTAACCGGGCAGTTCGTCCAAAAAATGGTGTAACCCGGGTACTTTCGATAGAGTAATAAAGTAAATTTGTGCGACATATTTATAACTACGACGTATATATGTTGGACTGTTCATTACTGACATTTATACGCATCGAAATTTGAGAATTTCGAGAGGATAATTGTCATTTAATACGTAACTTTCGAGATAAGTGCAGTTTCTAACTTTGCTATAATTATCCGAATATTGGTAATCATTTTTATTAGATGATGCCTTAAAATATCCAAAGTAAAAGATCATATTTTTACATGACATTTATACACGTGCAAATAAGTCCACATCGAAATGAACCGTATTAAATAAGTAATTTATTACGTATGATTCTATAAATATTTCATGAAAAAATACATTATTTGCATGTAGATCGGACATCACGTATTCCATAGTTTAGTAGAGGATATTAAAAGAAGGAGATTTATATTAATTCGCTAGTTGACCTTCCAGTATGCTAGTGGACGGGGAAGACTATTGCATCATTCGTATAGCATAAAATAATACGAGGTCTCGACCTCATAGGATCTGAATTTGGAGAAAACGATTTGGTATCCTTCAGAATCACGTAGAGATATCAGGCGTGCCCTTTCGCCTCACATATAAGGTGTCGTGGCCTTCAACGATTCCACTCTCGAATGCACCTGGGATCGTGAATCGCGCTAGTAAATCAACCGCGAAAGACCTTCCGAGGTGGTAAAGCTCGATAAAAGCCTCTATAGATGCTCTAATTCCTCCTACATCGGGGTTCCTCCGAACCATTCCACTATTTTACCAGTATCGTTATCATGTAAGCTACTCATACTACCCACTCTGAAATTGCAGCCCATTGGATCCTCGCAATCCCAATTGCAATCCTCCACGAATTAAAAATTCCAAATCGTGGTTTGCATTTGCAGCATGTTCATAATGAGCACCTAATAGAAAATGATTGAATTCTGTGCGTTACTTAACACTAGAACTACCGAAGCTTAATTCAGTTATATTTATACATTTATTTACATATAAACTATGGCTGGAGAGTATAAGTTAATTAATGGATTCAATTATGCGCGTTATGTACATAAAATAAAGATGTATAAAATCTCGTCTAATAGCCTTGGATTAAAATAATGTTTTATTTTGTTTCGATACTTGAATTTATTATTTGTCGATCAGTTATTGATGATTAATTTGAGTACTACAAGATTGATGCTAATTTAGACCATGGTTATGAAGTATGAATTTTTATAACTTCTATACAGGAACGAAGTTCCTTTGATAAGAATCGTCTCTATTGATATAAGGCGAGAATCAAACATCTTTGATTTTAATGAGTATTATTAGTAAGTTTAAATGCTGCTAATTAAAATTTCAATGGAAGTTTCAAGCTTTCGTGGATTCTATTCCCCCGATATCATCCAAATTCTCGGTTCATTGAATCGTGAAATATTGGATTTCCAATCTTGATTGCTATACGACCGGAATTCAAAGCCGGTATATATTTGCATGCAATATACTCGAAAATCTTAATACAATATCTGATTAATGGCTGACAATCAACGCTTCGTTAGCGCGCCGAGTGTTAGGTACCAGTTTAGAAGAATTTATATAAAATCATTGTATTCACTGCACCGTAACACGCTCAATCATAATCTGATTATATAATTAATATTTCATGATCGATAAAATCTTCTATACGTGCTCCAATTCCTCGTGCATAGATACATAAATCCGCATATCTGAATACGTGATTGAACTACTCCAGTTATGCCGATGCATTATATCAATTTTTAAAAAACTAAATCGTATCCATATGAAAAATAATCTCAATTAAATCGTATGTCAAGAGGTTAATGCATTTTACCTTCATAACAATGATATTACACTTGGACATCTCGAAACTCCAAGCTAGGAATAAGTTTCTGTGCTTGTAGGTTTCAATAACTTTACACGAATATTTTCTTCCCGGAACGAATTAAAGTCTATATCGAACGTGCTTTTCAGTAGAAACGTAAATCGCGGAATACGTGAGTGTCTATAGTTGGATTTTAGAAGGAACTTAGATTCCTTAGCTATTTGACCAATTTGAAACCCGATCGATTGAGTGCTCTAATTCTTGCAGGATGGTCATTCTACATACTTCAGTCATGCAAACCGTCCAATACCAATTGCAATAGCAAACATTTTACATAATCCTGGTCATTAAAAACTCGAAATTGTACGAGATACAGTGGTTTGTTAAACAGAATCTTAATTTAATGAATTGGTTCAGTCTAATGAAAGGATGCTGTAAATCAATGCATACTCCTCATGCTTATGAAATTTATATTTTATCCGATAGTAATAATGTACATTAACCTGTTGACCGGTGAGTTCTTCCTAAAACTTCGAAATTGAATGACGCAATAACTCGTCATCACTGGTTAACAGGTTAAACGTGAAGCAGAAATATGATTGTTTACACCATGCATTTTGAATGTGTTTTATGGTTTGTTTTTCTATTTGACACTATGATATTAACGTGTAAAATGTGTCCTAAACAATTATGAAATTCTGGATGCCCGAGAAATGATATGTTTGCGTTCCAACATCTGCATTTATGAGAAACATCTGTGTTTTCGTTGCGTAAGGATTTACTTTGTTACACAATGCAGGTATTTGTTTTGGTGCATGCTACGAATTGTTTCAACGGGAATGGCTGAAATGTTTCGAGAAAAAGCTAAGGAATATGATTAGCATCGCGCACTTAAGAGACGAGCCCATCGATTGTTTTTCTCCGCGGAACCTAATCGCGGAATCTCTTAAGAAGTGAGAGGCATTTACGTCCTTTCAGATTCGTATGACAAAACGTGCTATTGTTGGCTCGTAAATTCTTAAAGGTCGTAAGAGACGAGCAGGCACGCTTCGTGGAAACTACGGAAAGAATCAATACTAGCGGAATGCACGTCTATAACTCGCCTCTTGATAAAGTACGACAAGCGTATAAAAATATATCTATGTATTTTTGTGCATCGAAGAGAAGTTGTTACTGCGCCAGAAATCCCTCGATTTCTTAAATCGTGCATGTACTTTCAATATTAACCTTTTAATTGGGGATCATGAATCAACTCGTCGTAAGAATCTACACTCATCTCGAAGGTTACGAATTCAATTACAATTATCACTCTCGTAGTTCTCAAAACCCATATAAACGTCGCAATTATAAATATATCGTATGAATTTATTTTACCACAAAATGAAAGTACCCGTGTGATATCGTTTTTGGAAGAACTCCCCTGTTAAAGGGTTAATAAGTTTAAAACTGATGATAAATACTCAAACTCCAGTACGTTTCAACACCACATAAACAGAGTAAAATAATTTCGTCGATAAATTTCAAGTTGATCGAAGTAGGATGAGTTAGAAAGGAATAAGTAAAATTCTATTTTTAATCCATTTGGGGTCGATGAAGGGAGAATAAGATGGCCTTCTAGTGAGGTCACAATGGAAGAAAATAATTCTCTACTCAAGTCGAATGTTTTTCAAAATTGGAAAAAATAGAAAATATTTAGGGGATATATGTGTATGGGGACTCCTTAGGTACAGTTCTTGCGTGGCAAGTTCATATCACTCAAGTACGGTGGAAAATACAGAAGTTACAAATTTCCACGTAACAGCAGGTGGGGATTATATAATGGCGGTCGTATGTATCGTGTAAGTTGAAACACGGGGTAAACGATAGGGTCATTCACATGGGCGAACATCTGTTCCAAAAGCACAGTGATATTCCCATGGATTCTGATGTGTTTCGAATGTTCGTGCGGACGTTACGTGCGTAAAGGGTACCCGATGAAAATTTGAGTAAATATCATTTTCACCTATGCATTATAAGAAACATACTTTACGTTATATTAATTGTACTTTCACATTCTATATGGACCACGTAGTACGTAAATATTAACAAAACTCTCGGAGTACACGTTTCAAGTAGGTAATTATAAATTGCATTATAAATTACATTTTACGTAGCGTGTAACTTCACATTGAAGCTAGTACCGGGAGATAAACGAGGTGGAAATTCGTGGAAAGCAAGACACTCAGAATTCATGGGTAAAATATATCTCGCGCCGCTCTAAATTTCCACGAGGATTCCGCGATGCTCGCGTGAGGCCTACAAACCGGAATCACTTCTACGATTTTCACCTTCGAAAAAAAAATACCGTGACGAATATTCAGACCGCGTAAAAGATCAAGGAAATGCCGTCGCGATTAAATCTACGGAGTAGGGTGACCTTTCTATCAGTGTAAACAACACTAGCTGACTTACACAGACCTACATCAATGGCTCCTACGAAATATGAGTTTTCCATTTACGTAAAAATGCCGACCGAAAAGTCTGGAGCCACTGAAATTGAGAATCAACGAACCGTTTCAAACTTCAGTCTACATTACGCTTTCTGTCCAAATTTTTAGCTGCGAATATTATATTCCTTATATTCTACATCCAAGTATGAGTGCTTGTAGAAGTTATAAAAATTCACACACAGGGTCATGAAAGTAGTCCGGCATTAATAACACGCTTTTTATTGAGAAAAAAATGTAGAATCGTATATTATGTATTAGTAAATAAAATCGACGAGTAGCCTAGATATATCAGTTAAAAGTGGAAGTACTTAGATATTCACATCAATACTGATACACTATTTACAGGGTAAGGCGAGGTTATAATAATGAATTAAGGACAAAAGTCGATTTTGGATTCACTCCTTTTTTTACTGAAACCAATTTTTAATCACTTCTTTCGACCAGAAATCGTCCTAGAATATGTTTATACATCATTTACCATCGATTTGGGTCATCTAGAAGCGATTTTGGCGACTTTTAATTTTTGGCAATTTTTGAAGGTATACCCCTTTACATTTTTTCGACTTTGGTTCGACCCATTTTTGACCAAACAAAATTTTTTAACCGTTTCTTTCGACCCAAAATCGTCCTAGAATATGTTTATACATCATTTACCATCGATTTGGGTCATCTAGAAGCGATTTTTGCGACTTTTAATTTTTGGCAATTTTTGAAGGTATACCCCTTTACATTTTGTCGACTTTGGTTCGACCCATTTTTGACTAAAAAAAATTTTTGAACCACTTCTTTCGACCCAAAATCATCCTAGAATATGTTTATACATCATTTACCATCGATTTGGGTCATCTAGAAGCGATTTTGGCGACTTTTAATTTTTGGAAATTTTTGAAGGTATACCCCTTTACATTTTTTCGACTTTGGTTCGACCCATTTTTGACCAAACAAAATTTTTTAACCGTTTCTTTCGACCCAAAATCGTCCTAGAATATGTTTATACATCATTTACCATCGATTTGGGTCATCTAGAAGCGATTTTTGCGACTTTTAATTTTTGGCAATTTTTGAAGGTATACCCCTTTACATTTTGTCGACTTTGGTTCGACCCATTTTTGACTAAAAAAAATTTTTGAACCACTTCTTTCGACCCAAAATCATCCTAGAATATGTTTATACATCATTTACCATCGATTTGGGTCATCTAGAAGCGATTTTGGCGACTTTTAATTTTTGGAAATTTTTGAAGGTATACCCCTTTACATTTTTTCGACTTTGGTTCGACCCATTTTTGACCGAACAAAATTTTTTAACCGTTTCTTTCGACCCAAAATCGTCCTAGAATATGTTTATACATCATTTACCATCGATTTGGGTCATCTAGAAGCGATTTTGGCGACTTTTAATTTTTGGCAATTTTTGAAGGTATACCCCTTTACATTTTGTCGCCTTTGGTTCGACCCATTTTTGACTAAAAAAAATTTTTGAACCACTTCTTTCGACCCAAAATCATCCTAGAATATGTTTGTACATCATTTACCATCGATTTGGGTCATCTAGAAGCGATTTTGGCGACTTTTAATTTTTGGCAATTTTTGAAGGTATACCCCTTTACATTTTTTCGACTTTGGTTCGACCCATTTTTGACCAAACAAAATTTTTTAACCGTTTCTTTCGACCCAAAATCGTCCTAGAATATGTTTATACATCATTTACCATCGATTTGGGTCATCTAGAAGCGATTTTGGCGACTTTTAATTTTTGGCAATTTTTGAAGGTATACCCCTTTACATTTTGTCGACTTTGGTTCGACCCATTTTTGACTAAAAAAAATTTTTGAACCACTTCTTTCGACCCAAAATCATCCTAGAATATGTTTATACATCATTTACCATCGATTTGGGTCATCTAGAAGCGATTTTGGCGACTTTTAATTTTTGGAAATTTTTGAAGGTATACCCCTTTACATTTTTTCGACTTTGGTTCGACCCATTTTTGACTGAAACAAATTTTTGAACCACTTCTTTCGACCAGAAATCATCCTAGAATATGTTTATACATCATTTACCATCGATTTGGGTCATCTAGAAGCGATTTTGGCGACTTTTAATTTTTGGCAATTTTTGAAGGTATACCCCTTTACATTTTTTCGACTTTGGTTCGACCCATTTTTGACCAAACAAAATTTTTTAACCGTTTCTTTCGACCCAAAATCGTCCTAGAATATGTTTATACATCATTTACCATCGATTTGGGTCATCTAGAAGCGATTTTGGCGACTTTTAATTTTTGGCAATTTTTGAAGGTATACCCCTTTACATTTTTTCGACTTTGGTTCGACCCATTTTTGACTGAAACAAATTTTTGAACCACTTCTTTCGACCAGAAATCATCCTAGAATATGTTTATACATCATTTACCATCGATTTGGGTCATCTAGAAGCGATTTTGGCGACTTTTAATTTTTGGCAATTTTTGAAGGTATACCCCTTTACATTTTTTCGACTTTGGTTCGACCCATTTTTGACCAAACAAAATTTTTTAACCGTTTCTTTCGACCCAAAATCGTCCTAGAATATGTTTATACATCATTTACCATCGATTTGGGTCATCTAGAAGCGATTTTGGCGACTTTTAATTTTTGGCAATTTTTGAAGGTATACCCCTTTACATTTTGTCGACTTTGGTTCGACCCATTTTTGACTAAAAAAAATTTTTGAACCACTTCTTTCGACCCAAAATCATCCTAGAATATGTTTATACATCATTTACCATCGATTTGGGTCATCTAGAAGCGATTTTGGCGACTTTTAATTTTTGGAAATTTTTGAAGGTATACCCCTTTACATTTTTTCGACTTTGGTTCGACCCATTTTTGACCAAACAAAATTTTTTAACCGTTTCTTTCGACCCAAAATCGTCCTAGAATATGTTCATACATCATTTACCATCGATTTGGGTCATCTAGAAGCGATTTTGGCGACTTTTAATTTTTGGCAATTTTTGAAGGTATACCCCTTTACATTTTTTCGATTTTGGTTCGACCCATTTTTGACCAAACAAAATTTTTTAACCGTTTCTTTCGACCCAAAATCGTCCTAGAATATGTTTATACATCATTTACCATCGATTTGGGTCATCTAGAAGCGATTTTGGCGACTTTTAATTTTTGGCAATTTTTGAAGGTATACCCCTTCACATTTTTGCGATTTTGGGTCAACATTTTTTTGATGACTAATACTTTGAAACAATAAAATCGTGCAACTAGCTCGTAGTCCCAGCATCAAGAATCCCACGACAGAAAGTCAGTTCTAGATAGGTGTGCATGCGAAGCAAAAAATGCCCGAGCATGGAGAAAAAAAAAGTAACAAACGCATTGCCCTGAATTTTCAGAAGTGTATCGCGATACTCGCGTGAAAGCAGCGAACCGCATACTCCACGGTCGAGCAAAATGAATTCACGTGGGAGGTTTTGGTTAAGCGGACAGGCATTAGTCAGCCGTAATACGTCGAAATAGTAGAGGCTCCTCGAGTTTTGTAGGTTTGATAGGGTTTATTAAGTTCGTGGCCACTTAAACCTCCGTTTCTTAAACCGACGTTAATTATCCTCATTCCGGGGCCAGCTTACGCCATCGGTGACGAACGTGCTCGAGTTATATTAATATTAATCTGCCAAGCGAAATTCAATTCATGCCAAGCCGTTCGTGCGAAGGCACGCAAGAGAAGCCTCAACTTCGACAAATTCTCGCGGTTATTGGTTCACTTTTATTACTTTTCTCCGATTTCTAATAACCCTTTCCATTGACGGTAAAGGACACGGCTGGTGTTCTACATAACTAGGCGTATGTAATCGATGAAGTAGATCGATGAAACTGATAAGCTGGAAGATGCGAATTCGATTGATATCCGGTTAAGAATGCTTCCACGCTAACCTTCTATTCTATTAATAGACTTAATTGCTTCCGATTCGATTGCACGTTGACCAGATCTCCATTGGTATTTTCTGATCGATATCAGCATTCCATTGTTGGTGTAATAAAATTTTTTACGCATTTACGATATTATTTATAATACGTGAAAAGATGAGTGTCGTCTTCTGTACTGATACATTTAATGTAAATCGCAGATGAAAACCTTTTATTCTTATTATCTCCGTGCAGATAATAATTCAAGATTTCCAGCATTCAACTACCGAAGCTTTGTGCGTGAGAGTGTTTCAATGTTAAAGCTCAATGATTCTTATTAACTTTACGGCAGAGGATAGACATTAATTCGCGCGGAACTGATCCCGGGAGCAATACTAATTTCTCGTTGTTGTAAAACAGTCGGCAGTATTCTCGAAAATGATAGGAATTTAATTCGACGTTACTTGGGTTAAATTCCATGGAAGGTTAACTGTTAGTTGATATACATAATTGCCGACGTAATGCCAGTAATTCGCACGGTAGGAGCACGCTGACTTATTTGCTAGTGTCCATTGTATTATCACCGTAATATAAAGTGGCGAAATGGATTAACGTCGAGCGGTGGCAGTATTAATCTGTCGTCACGGATGGATCTAATTTCAAGCCTGACGTCACCAAAACGACATGACGTTATCGTCGACTACCGTCGTTGTTCCGACGAAAGTAAATCGCGCGTGTATAGTGTATACCGATAAAAAACACCCGGCAAAATGGCGTGCGTCCGACTTTCTCTATCCAGCTGATCATTCTTGGCATTACCAGATATAGCCCGTTATGGTTGTCGCTATTATATCCAGTTCTACCGGCTAGAATTTATTAAGGGCTGCCTGGGAATGAAACATATTCGAGGAAGTGATAGCCAAGCCACCAACAATTACGCGAATGCTGCACATGAAACTTCATTTCCTGTGCTATTTAAAACCGTAAGCATTATACACATTTTCGAAAACCAGTGACATTTCACCAACGTCCTATCAGCAATTATATTATATATTTGTAAAAGTGAAAGATTAATATCTTGATCTCAATTTATGGCTATCGGATATTTATAATGTTAATTATAAGATATTACATAAAATATTAAATGTCCAGTCATAATTGGAAATTGGAATATTAATCTTGCACTTTCACGAATACTCGAGTCGGAAGACATTAATTAATCCTGTAGGGAAATAGCTACCTGTCAAATGTTTAGTTATTCAATACGGTAGCTAATAGAAACTACAGGTAATTTTCGTTATCAATTTCTTATCTCGAGGCGGTCGAGCATTCCATAAGAATATTACTAATGTTTAATGCCGCCACTAGTTATATAGATGGAACAAAATAGTTGCTAATGCAACTGAAATCGTCGCTATTTCCTCAGCACGGCTATAACTGCTGGCAACGAGAACTTATTGGAAAGAGACATCCTGCGTAACTTTCTAATTTACACCGATAGAATTATCGACGTGTCTGTCTGTCTTTAACATTGTTCCACCGCGAATTCTAATGTTAAGCTGACTAGTTGTGCATGCAATTGCACACGCAGCAGATTTCCCTCCGATTTATTAGCTGACTGAGAAAGTTATGGTAATGATATTAATGATACTCGATCTCGATGATAATGATGCTATCGACTTATTGTTTCTATCACTATTCGCGTGGGCAGAGATTCTTGTAATGCGTGTTAATTTATAACACGATTAACGTCATTCTGTGCCGCAGAATTGTGAAACGAAGAATATTGTACTGTCGAGGAATGCCGGCTTAGATAAACGAGACTTTTGTTTATGTTCCGTACATTCGTACGCAGATCGTGAAACAGTAAATTTCGTGGTAAATCCGATAGAAGAGAATTCTTTCGCTGCACGTTTTACGATCCCGGATTAGACAAATGTTTTCATGGTCTATTTAAAACTATAAGAATTGGTGCTCGTATAGAGTAGAATTGCTTCATGGTCAATGGAAATGTTCCCGACTGTTCTCAATGTAATTCTTCTGTCTCATGATTACTAAAGACGTATGTAACAGTTAAGTGACTTGTACGAGGGGAACGCCCCCGACAAATGGAATCGTTAATACTAATAAGTATTAGTGGTACTTATTGTAAGTAAGGAATCCTTACTCGAGTTCAACTACATCGCATTTGATCTACTACTTTTCTTTTCTTAAATCTGTGCAATCCTTTAATGGATTTCGCGTGCACGTGTGTAATGCTTTATATAGATCAGGGTCAACAAATATTTGATTTTATCTTTAGTATTGTCTCCATTTCCTTATTGTTACAAAACACTTCCAGTTAAACTAGGACTTAAATTCAAAGTTCACAAGCTATTCGAGTTGGAATTTATTTCTGTTATGGAAATTTTCGTTACAAAGATATATCTTCGTGTATGATAATGTTTATGCATAAAGTTCGTGAATATTGAAAAACATTTTGAGATAGAAAGCGTTTATGTGAGAATAGAAATGCAATGTTATCGAGGTACTACCGAAGTCAGTGAAACGTTTGCATTCGCTTATTATTCTTTACATGCAACGAGCGTGATGCTCGTTCCTTTCCGGGTTCAAAATCAAATCCGTAAATGTAAAAATAATCCTCTCGACGGGTGACACGCGATCCAAACGGAAGCGTCGGTCTTCTCTTTTGCGTGGAGCACAAAGCTTCGTGACGCAATTCTTTTAAAAGGGTCAACAGGGAAGCCCCCTTCCCCGCCACGCGAATGATAAATAATTTTCGAGCATGGCAGGATCGCAGTAATTGCAATCAAGTCGTTTGTTTGCGTCATCGTCATCGTTTATCATCTTCTTTCGCTCCTGCCGTGTCATTGTACGATCAATTATATTCTACCGCGAGAGCACAATTGACGACACTTGTATATCGCGTTAAGTTCTTTCAATAATTTCTTGTTACAGTTAAACTGTGTAATTAATCTGAGATGTCGGATGCAGGAGGCTGTTCACGCGATTAAATCACGTGTCCAGTGGATATTGTATGCGCAATGTTTAATTATTATTATATATGAAACTATCGTAAGTGCAATTTCCGAATCACACATTTTATATTGGTGGATTATACAGGGTGTTATCTGAGATGGTGGTACAACCCGAAAGGGGTTGATTCGAGATGAAAAAGTAAGTCGAAAATGTAGAGTGACCATTTTTCGTACGGAGCCCCATTTCCAAATAAATCGTTGTTGAAGATTCGTAGAGTACGCGTACTTACTTTTTCATGTAGATTCACGCCTCTTTCGGCTTGTATCACCAGTTCGGAAACACCTTGTATAATTTATTCGTAACCGATATCGTAACCATCGCGTGCACCCGTAACAGCAATACTCGGAAATAGAACAATGGTCTTTTCAAAGAACATCCGGAAGTTGAAGTCCAGAGTGGACAGGATGGGTTAACAATTGAAACGGAAAAAATATCTTGCGTTCATGAAATCCTTATGAATCATAGTCGAGTTACGTACCCACCTGCTTCTACCTTATGAATATTGTACACGAATTTCGTTTGCGGGGGTTGAACGTAAATGTACGAAATAAAACAGCAACTATTTATATATGATTTATAGTTATGCACATATAAATATGATTACGAAAAGTATGAAATAAGGTTACTATCCATTGGTTACGACCAAGTATGCTACGGACGCTCGAAAAAGTTATATCGTCACGTACTCACCAACATGGTTGTTACATTATCTACAATTCCATGTGATTTTTCACTTCGGCATACTTGTAGCAATTCGGGCTGTTTATAACTTGTCTGAATTCATTTGGCGTGGCTTTAATTTTGTGCGATTCCGGTATCTACTGGCAGTGTTTAGGCGGGTGTGCCCAAGTCCTGTCGGTTTCTATGTCATGCAACAAGGTTCCTGTATCTTTCACCACGCCCTGACATATTTCGGGTATTCAGGAAAATGCGAGGTACTGAAAACTTTATAATTATATAATAACTCTCTAGATTTTCATTACGAAATTATTTTTCCGAAATAACCCACCGTCGTATATCGTGTGTATCAGCGTAACGTAAAAATCCAGAATGTAAGAACAAAAGTGCTCGTTTCTTTGAAATTAGAAAATGTCCGACATATGTATACCACTTTCACGAAATGAACATTAATCACAAGAGTACATGAAATTTTCAGTTAGAGATGCTGTGGTAATATCTCAAGGTGAAATAATAAATTTCTTTCACTTGTCATTACTTGGGATTTTTCCGAAAGTAAAGAAATGTAATCCTCGCACTAATAACAAGTGGGAAAAGTGCATTCCAGTAGTGCAGTGTCCATAAGAAGTGTTCGCACGTGACGACTCTCCTTAAAGTAACGCAGAGATAAATGATCGATAATCGTTCCCAGTCAATTGCAATGTATGAAAGCTAGTTATTTTCTCTCATTACATGTGTATTCTTTGCTTTATCGTTTAAACTTATTTTAGTAATTTAAAATTGAAATTTCGAGGTATAGCAATGCAAATAATGATCGTGAGTCAGAAACGCACTACGTGCCGTTCTCCATGTTCTTGAAAGTAGAAGCAGCACGGGGAGTGATATTTCACTCTGGCATTGTTAATTAAAGTATTTCATTAAGACAATGGTTAGGATATTAGATATCGGCATTGGACTTAAAGACAGAAGAAAATCTGATGATGTAGAAATTAATTAAATTCCGATGGAGTAATAATACCTCGCCCGCGCGTTCCCTAGAGACCGGCAAAAATAGGTCAAGTGCAAGAAAATCCGGGTGCACTGTAATTCCGGCGCCAATGTTTAAAGGCCATTAGAGAATTTCTGGTGGCCTTGTTGATAATTATATTTTGAAACATCGGCATTTATATTATTCTAAAGTGATGAGTTATTCTCTGGTGGGTCTAGTATGTGACTTTTTTGGAGCACGGAATTACAGTCTTTTCCGTGAGTTCCCGCGAGATATCGAAGGGGAAAATAATTTTCCAACGAGAGAAGAAACTTGAAAAATTCTTATTGGATAAAGTTTATCGATCTATCCAACTTAAGCAGCGTACAGCAAGGAATCCGTAATTTTTAATGAAAGAAGAATTTCACCGAGTGGTGAAATTCTCTGTCGCGTAAATATAGCTGTCTCAAGTTTACTTGAGTTGCGCCTCTACATCTTGTCGCTTTGTTTATAGATCTCTTATTCCTTCGGCTTCATTTTCATTCAGATGATCCGGTGAGAGTAGTTTCAATACGACGGTCTTTCAATGTTGTCGGACAGGAAGCTTTTGAAAATTATACTAAGCCGCGATTGACAACATCCTGTATCCCGTATTCATTGAATTACCAAGTTTTATGTGCGATATAAATGTTATACGTAAAACAAGTTTGATCAGATTTGCGGGGGCTGATAAAATTACGTAAAGCATACAGAATCATGCTTACAAGAATATAGCAGAGCATAATTTTCTTATGCACAACGATTTATGAATACTACCATTCTCATTACTTATAACTACTTCGTTATTCGAGTAGTTCGGTTTAACGTAAATATTACAGTAAGACAAATGAATGAAGAAAATAACATAGTTCTCGATGAAGGTATACATAAAGCAGATAGTAAGTTTGCTGGTGTGACAGTAAGTGGATGCTTTAAGCGTTCATTAATTCTCCTCTCGATTCGTTTCCTTCCTTCATCCCATCAGTTCGCGTGAAGAAACATCGGGCAAGAAATTAGACTGGACCAATAATACAGCATCGATCAATTCCTAGTCGATACAGAGCCCGGAGCCAATGAAAGGATGGTCAGGTTGAGGGACGGTCTATTCGTTAATTAAGTTTTAAATCATTTCGAGTATGTTGGTGAGGCATCACGTGCCTCATGAGTAAGACACGAGGCGAAACGTCACGGAGACAGGCCGACTATCGCGTTTTGAGGAATGGCGCGTGCGGAACTTCACCACATATATACTGATCGCTGATCAATAAGTCCCCAGGGCAGTGCCGTATCTAACTTAGGGCTCGCGCTTCTAATCTAAAGATATGATTAATTATTTCGGCCGATCAAATCACGCATTATCAGATTATTTCTCCTCTGAACGGTAGTTTAGTTCCACTTCATGAAAGTCATACGATCCTCGAACGTGGATGATGCATACATTTTTGATTATTTTATTCCTCATATTAGTTCGTATAATAATTCTCACGAAATTATCACATTTATTGTTAGAATATACCGCAAACGGATATGCGATGCTTCAAACTATTTTTATTAAACAAACGTATGAAATACTGAGTATTAAATGGTAAACTATGAAGTACATCTTCAAGCAATGGAAAACCTTTATCATTAGAATACATATTGTGGTAGATATATTATATGAAAGTTCCAGGGCGTTTTTATGCATATATACAATAATATGTCAGAAAAATAATTTAATGAATTAATATTGTACAAAATAAGTTGAGGTACGATACTTCGCTGATTAGAATACGAGATATAATCGATGCAATTTCATCTTGGATGTATGAGAGAATATTACAGATAAGAATGATTAGGTCGAAGAGTTCCACTTTTTCGTTATCCTAGTGAGAGACTAATTGTAAGGATTTGCTACGCCACTGCTCCAGGATGTTTCCACGGCTACATTGCACATGTGCAGAACCTGTCGTTATCACCGAGCTCTACGACGCCATTGGTGTGCCAAGGTCAAATAGGACCCGCAGGAATCACTCCACTTTCATCCTTCTACCTCTTTCCATGATCGAGATATTTCTATGATACCGTTCTAATAGTTTCATTCTCACCCTTCACTTATCGCTAATAATTCTACATCAAATTAATTTGAATAAAAGAGTGTGTCGTTTATATGAAACCCTGAAAGTGGTTATCTCATGTACGTATTGTTACTTTTTATTCTACATAATGTACTAACTTTCGAGTGTTTATAAAATGTATTGATTTCTCATAAAATAACAGAAATATCATGCAAACAATTGGATCATCGTGAATGCAAGTATAGGATACTTTTGTACATCCGTTTGCTCCCCGCAAGGGACGTTTAGTATTTTGCGGCTGTTTGATCTCCGTCGTAGGTTTGATCGACTAGATCGTCGCCAGTGAATGTATGAATTATGCTCGAGGTTGCTGACAACAGTCGGAATATCCTTACATGTATGTTTTTGCACGATCTCATCCTTGTGTTTTGATTTCCCAGCACAATGAAGCGTAACCCTCCTCGTTTCTCATGCTCTTGGAAGACCGTAGTCACGTTTGCGTCCCTTTGTAAGCACCCTTTCACTGTTATGTCAACCTTCCATTTTCTACGCGAGCCTGAAATCGCTACATAGTGCCGTAGACATCGTCGGCCTTCTGCAAATTTTCCCTTCAAAGCTTCTTCACGTCCAGCACCTGCCGACACTGAAGAGGTTTTAATTAGAAACTCTCCTATTCCGTCAAGCGCGGTCTGCCTTCTAAGTTTTTCCATTCGACCTTTGTTGGTCGTTCGTCTTTGTTTCTCATAGAATATCTACATTTTTGTCCACTTTTATCTTTAATGGAGAGTGATGAATTGAGAGTAACAATTTCTTTTAAAAGTTTCAATTTTTTCTATGCCGGTAATATTTTAACTTTTGTTTCTATACATTGATCCTTTTTCTTGAAGATCTTCCGAGTCCAATGTGCATTTTCTTCTTCTGGGTCGCCTAGTGGAGAACAGAGGTTCCTCGCGAAATCCCATTTTCATGCTACCCACGTCCTTCCCTCTTATCCGTCTTACAATGAAAGAGAATTTTATAGAACTTACGTGCCTTCACTTGCACGCTTAACTGTCTCTGGTATCGCTTTGAACTTTTTAACTATTTACGAGTGTGGGAGCGTGGGCATACGATACCAGTTAAAGAAATTAAAGTTGTAAGTGGGTGAATGAACGGGAAACGTACGAATACGATTATTCACTGTTATTTTCATTAGAATATATCTTCGTTACTTTTGTTCTTATTTCGAGTTCCGTAATAATTTGAATACGGCAAAAGTGTTAACGAAAAAATATCTATTATTTTTGTTTACAGAAATTCATATGTATAAGTATTGGGTGGAAGTAGTTTCAGTAGAATGTGTCGTTCATGGACGAACTGAATCGCAGTAGATTAGTCCCACCGCGTACGACAAATTCGTCAGACGCCGCTCTCCGCTTTTAGTGCCGGAGGAAGTAGATTATGCCGTGCACCGTACTACGTTAAAAGCCATGTGATCGGTCAAGCTAATCATATAAGATTCTTGATAGCTTACATAAAAGAGAAGCCGCAATCCATATCCAGTGTTGGAATCATATATAAATGCGTCTGTATAGTATACACTCTACAATATATTCGTATAGAGAGATTTTTGTAAGCGATAAAGAACGAATATAGAAGAAGGGCAAAGATGGTAGATGCTCATCCAAAGTCAAGCATCCCTATCGGTAGCTCGTACACGTCCCTAGATATCGTCTTTTGCTTTCCTCGTGAGCAGTTCGTCCGTCGTCGGTATGTTCCGGGGTAATTCGGGCTTTTACAACCCTCCCGCTCGAAAAGCTGAGGTGGCGAACGGTCGAGGGAGGGTAGCAGTTTTCGAAGGGGTGCCGAGCAACCCCGAGTCGCGTACGAAGCTGCGCGGTAACAGTGATCGAGGGTGTACGAGGACAGCCGAAGCTCCGACGGGGAGAGAACGGCGACAACGACGACGACATGTCTGCGGGGTTCGAGCTCCACCGCGAAGCCAACACAATCGAAACACAAGCGCAGCATCATCGGCAGTCGGTTTGCATCGTCTCTCGGTCACGTTTGTTGCCGAGGACGGCTAGTGACAATATAGAGTGATGTGACAGGGAGGTTTCCAAAAAAAGGGGAGGGAAAAGCGCGCGCGTTCTGTCTCTCTTCCTTTTTCTCTCTGTCTTTTCTCTATTTCTCTGTTCCTAATTCACTGTCCCGTTATTGCTCCCGATGACAGACGTCAAGCTTCGTGTTATGAAATGCACTGGTACAGCCCCGTTCTATCCTTCCTTCTTATTTATCCTTCTTCTCCAGTTTTCCATTCTCTCTCCATGTGAGTAAATATCTGTGCTGTGATTTTGCATCGTGGGCGCGCGTGCCCCTCTCAAGGAAGAGCAAGAGAGAACAAGTATATATACATACATAGATATATGTGTGACACGTACCATATATATATGTATATATATGTACACAAAGAGAGGGAGAAATGTATATAGCCGTGACACTCACACAGGTATAAAGGTGTACGTATATAGATACAGATAGAAGAACTGTGGAGGGGTGTGGTGTGTGCGCGTGGTGTGGTGTTCCTCGACCAGTTTCAATCCTTTCCTCTTCTCCTTTTCCCTTCTAGTAGCCTCTTTCTCCGTTGATTTGGTCTCCCCTCTAGTGGAACATCCCTCGATCCTCGTTCCTCCCGTAATTCCGTCCCTCTCGAAAATATGCTCGGCATAGCGGCGGTGGCGGAATCGCTGGAAGTGGTGGTGGTGGCGGTGCTGCTGGTTCTCGTATAGCGCGGGTGTGCGCGCGCGGTGCTGCCTCGACGGCGTACAGTGCGGACGGTGGCTTTAGACTTGAAGTTGCGGAAGAAGGGCCGTGAGCTCGGCCGTGCTCTGATGGCCTGATATATACTACGAGACGCGTACATGAAACTCCAGGGATTTGACTCGTCGAGTGAGTAATAGTTACCGATTCTACGAGATCTGTGCTTTGTCGTATTCTAAACTAATCAGGATACACGAATAAAAACACGAACATCCTCTTGCGGATATGGATCAGTGGATCCTCTCTGTGCTCTTTGCGCTCTCCCCTTTCGACACAGCGCTCCGTCACGCAGACGATCCTAATGTTAGCTCGCCCTTGCCCGTGGGAATTCCGTGAATTTCTCCGCATGTTCCGTGTCAAGGAGATTCTTGGCAATTCCACGCCTTACTCGCGAGAGGAAGGATCATGGTTTTAGTTACCGTCCAAAAGGTGCTCGTGGTATCCACGGGCCGGCGACCGTGCTATTGTTTTTCTTTCGTAACGGCTGTTAAATCAGCGTGGGTCGATCGTCAGCCCGGAGAATGGTAGGGAGGAAGAGGCGATTTTTACGGTTGGAGGGAATGTGTCGATGAATGTTTCTCATACGATCTAGAAGTGAGCTTTGAGCTATCCCGTAATTTCACGGTGACTGCACGACCAATTTTTACGAGCCGGATTATCATATCGCAGTTGGAACGATCATTTGCGAGCATCATCGATAACGGATACGCGTTACGAGGATTTTATGATTTATTGCAATGCTCGGATTCGCGAGAGGAAAAGGTTGTGGGGTGGACTCGGAATAAATATCGACCACCTATTCTACGATGAGCGTGAAGCTTAGAAACGTAAAAAGTGAACCGGGGAATAGAGCCACGTCATATCTTTTCAATCTCCTTACGCCGAAAACTTGCCGGGTAGGAAATCCCCAGAAAAAGGTATTAACGCGCACTATGGGTGTCCCCTCACGAAAGATAAAATATGCTCGCGTATAAGGGAAATGGATTTTCTCAAATTACAGGCACTCGAGAGCACATCGTAGCCCACGTGATTACAATTGATTTCTTACGAGGGAATTTCTAATTATCATATCTCTGAAGTACGTTATCATCGCGCATATCCTCATTTTACGAATCGGCTATCACCCGCCGTGTTTCGAGGGGCAGAGAGATAATGCACGTTCGGCGCTTCACAGGGACACGTTTAAGCGTTCCAATGTTTTATCGTAATCCATCCAATGTATTTCGTATCGCCATTGCTATAGTAACGATTCAACGAATGTCGAACGCTGTTCCGAATGCACTTCCGTGTTATCGAGCTGCACCTTACTTCCACTTTCTTGCAATATGTTTCCGAGTGCGTCTATCCATCTATCATCTTTATTATCTCGCTTCGACATTTCCATTTTGAAAAAAGCACATCCAATCTAGAAACGTTTAAATCAAACTAATACTAGTATTATCCGGATTCTAGTCCTTCTTTACGGCAATGGTTCAGTTCCACCCTCGCTCGTCAGGCTGAAGGATATAAATCCTTGTCACGGAAGGCGGAAATTACAGCACTTCCTACTTCGAATTTGAAAATTGAACGAGGACTTGGAATTCTTATTGTTAAGTGGATAAACCGACAGACTCCATTTACTTTATCTGATTTTTATAAGTTTAGCCAAGTTTTCCCTCTCGTTCTACTTCTCTTTCCAATTCTCTTTGCACTAGTATCTATCGCCTCCAGTGAGATAGTAACAGTAAAGGTACGCCATGGCCCAGTTGCTTGGTCCATAGTTGCATTATATCGTGCATCTCTGAGTATTGTCCCGGGTTTCCCAGATTCCAGGGTCTCGAAGGGATATCCGAAGAAAATCTTCAAGGACTTGTTTCCATAGCATTTCTTCCCGACTTTATATCTTTCCAACGTACTTCTCGGTATTACTTTCCACTGCTTCTTCCGGATATAGTTGAGTTACTATTCATTAAATTACTCATTAAATTACTATTCTCACCCGTATAATAAATGAAACTTAATGATAATATTATTCATAATTAAAATGTGTATTCATATTAAATAGGACAAGGGGATATTATCTTTTCGATATAACTCTAAATCGAAATTATTGTGAATTATCAGTGCACAAGTAATATTCATCAAAGATGGTTACCACGATAGTAAATCAGTAAATAGTAAACAAAAAAGTGCGTGTTTCATGTAATGATATAATATATGCGATAAGATATTTGTCAATTGGTTTTTTGGTCTGCTTCGAAAATGTAATCTGATTATAAAGAAATTCAATTCCGGTCATAGGAATTGCCTGACCACTCCCGCGCCCTTTCGACGTGGAGTCCCATACGTAAAATCCAATTAAAATTTCAATCCATCATCGGTATTGTTCCCGCCGGAGCGAGGTTAAGCTCTTTCAATTCTCCTCGGATTTTACTGTTTTATTTACTGCTGGTTTGATATACAGACCAAAATCATCATCGGCACATTCGGCTCAATCAACTTTGTGAGCTGTTCTACCGTAATACGCATCCTCCTATGTTTTGTCACTCAAACAGAGTCGAGAATTATTGGAAATACATCCGAGACAAAGCCGCATTGCTTTATTCTTTTCAACAGTTTAACCACGCGAAAGTATGTTCAAAGTGTTCTCTTGGATATTTGCTTTTCTTTGATCATATTGCTAATCAAAAAGTACGGTTCACAATGTTTCTTATCATCGTTCTATTCCAAGGAGAAATATAAATGCGATTTCAAATGTTTTATATGCACCAGAATGTTATATAATTATTTCTTGAAGTGTGACTAATGAAATATATTTCTCGAAGGTATTTAGTGAGCTAAACAGAGCGGAAATATGAGGTATAAATTTTCAGTTTGAAAATGTAGCATGGCAGTGATATAGAGACCTCAGAATCCAGATGTAATGACAGGGTCGTTAAGCACAGCATCCTCTGCTTATTTAGAAGTCGAGGATTGCGTATTTGCATTTCAGAAATGCCGCCCGGAGAAACACTCGAGACTAATGCTACTGTTGTATTCATGTATATTTCGCAAAGATCAACAAAATCGCGCCTCAAATTGTCGTTCGCAAACACAAACATATTTCTAGATTATTAACCGCTATGCCTCCCGTCATTTCTCACAAGAAATCTAGCTTAATATCTCAAGATGTCCGACACACTTTCTTCGCAGGTTTAATTTCAAAAATTCCAGTTGTATTCTCAGCTAAATGCGTATACTTACATCGATTCAACAAAGTAATAAAGGCCAAGAATTTCCCAGCAAGTAGAATACTACATTACATTGAACATTAAATTTCCCTAAGAACGATTTACTATAATCGATACGATATTCCACGGCGAAAAGATTGCAATTTCTTTCTTCGCAATTAACTTGCGCAGATCGCGGAAATTCTCTGGAAGTGGAGCGTTCAGAATTTGCCCTCGTCGAGCGATCTATATAAGCTTCATCCGGTCGCCTCGTATTATGAAGTTCATTTAATTCGGTGATAAAACCAGGCCTCTTATTAAGGGAAACGTACATCGAATTGATAGGGCAACCTCGAAGGGCGGTAATCGTACCGGAAAAAAACATCGATTTTAGATTAGCGTCGAAATCGAGACGATGTTGTTTTCAGGCATGCATCCGAGTCCAGGGTTACATGGGGGAGAGATTGATTTCAATAGGGCAGTACTTTAATTTGCTACATCGTGGACGCGATCCTATTATCGAAGCTCGACTAGGTCCGGGTTTATTAACCCAGCTTTATCGTGAGTCACAATATATGAAAGAGGGGAGGGTTATTCGTGTTCGGACTTTATTTGAATAGCGAACTTCGCCTGATCATACATGCATGAAGTAATCTTCATCTTCAGTTGACCGTCACATTTTCATCGATGCACTATCCTCGACGTCCTTGCGGCTAATATTCGTTGACCTTGCTTTTCACTCGAAAAAATATCCCGCCTGAATGAAAAATCTGCCGATACTCCTTGTCACTTTGAATCCCCCTTTATGGGAACCATTTCAATCCCTTCCGATAGAACCCCCGTATAATTTACGTGACGCATAAATGCCGGAAAATATTGTAAATTATACTCCTCGTTATAATAACAGACCAAAATTCATCTCGAAAAGTGAACGATCTTTAAAAGTACTATAATTTCCTACGAATTTACAAACTGATTTCTTAACTGATAAATGCACGGATGAGTCTTCAGATGAAAAATCACCGCTTAATATAATTAAATATAAATAATAAATAGTGCACCAATTTCGATGTCCATTAATTTTAAATACTTCTTAAGCAGCGAATAGTGGAGGGTTTAGTTAAAACTCCATTTAATTCCCATGCAATTAGTTCTTGCTTCGTATTAATTACATTCAACCTTAATTCCGTATTCCGTAGCTGAGCTTCTTTAAAGACTTTTAAAACTTTTCTGTGATAGGAATATCGTATATTTCATTATTCTAATTACGTGGGATTTGTGAAAAATATAAGCGCATACTGAATATATTGGGATGCGAAATATAAATTTGCAAAAACGTATTTCGGTAGAACTCTGGGCGGAGGTTGTACAAAAAATGGACATGTTGGAATATTGGTCATGTCTTTTGCGTAGTTAATTAACATTCACATTAAATGACTTAGCCCATTTTTTTTAAACAGGCACATTCGTGACAAAGGGGCAATGAGAAACGGAATTAAATATGTTCTTTCGTGCTTTCAGAAGAACGCAATTAAAAACGTGAATTACAAATTACCGGCGAGGAATGATGAAAATAGATGATTATGAATTCTGCCTCGGCTTTCCTAAGTATACGTAAGATCGACTTAATCTTCGTCGAGTAATCGAGGTTTCGGAAGCCTTGAACCGGATAATTGGAATATCCGATTTTCGAATTTACTATTTACATAATAATAACGAATAAGCATACAATAATACACACACAATATTACAATAAATTTAACCGATATCTACAATAATTGCACTAAATCATTTAAAAATGAATACATTCATCCCCTCGAAAAATACTTCACCCACGATGCTCGCAACTTGGGAAACATTAAACAATCGTAATTCTACGTTACTACTTCTTCTTCTTTTAAACTCGAGACATTAACGAGCTTTTAAGATCCTTGTTTATTTATTCTCGGATGGGAACGTACGTTATTTGCTTCGCCGTTCTTTGATCTTTTCATCGTGTGTGTAAACAGCAAGAAACAGTGAACGGAATATTTTAATAGAATACTTGCATATTTATATATCAACGCCGATAAAATACCGTACGTAATACCTTGTGTGAAAATACTGTCAATGTTGTAATTAAAGAAGTATAAAAACCGGAATATAGTGTGCGCTTCGTGAAACGTCTTGCAGGGCGGCCATGTTAATTTAATGTACAGAATAATCGGCGGACAAGTGATCAAAGTGAAAAAAGGCATAACTGAAAATATCGTAAAGATATGATATAGGTTAGTAATAATGTACAGTACGCGATAAAATATAATGTGCGTGAAGGTATAAAGACTCAGTTATTAGCGTAATAAGTAAATGCCATGCTTTCAGTATGGGAGGTAGAATAAAATAAAATGACGGTACATCGCGGAATAATACAGTGGATGGAAACACGAGAGAATGTTAAATGTCGATCGGGAAAATGAAATACAAAATACAAGGATTATATATGGGACACCGATGAAAATGCATGGACGCCAAGAAATCCTGACGATTGAAAGAAACGCGAATGTCGATTCGAATGCTCCATTGATATTCTAATATTTAATGTGAATTCATGGACCACCCTGCCATGCGAGAAATGTCTTGGTACACCTTGCATTCGTGAATAAATCGATGCAACCACCAGGAAGGAAATTGAAATTGTTAGATAGAAAACTAGCTTATTGATTGATTCGATTATATTCGTGTCACTCGTTCCATTAAATTACAGGTTCGTGTATTAAATACTATAAAATATATCGTTGTGAAAGAATTAAAATTCATTAACTAATATTTTCATGTAGGCGAGTTGCAGAGGTTTTCATATTTTATTTATAACTAAAATTTCCATATTCACGAGATAAAATATTCGAATATAGCAAGTCATTTATATAATGCATTCTGGTTCTACTGTCTACTAAAATTGTGTTTGTTAAATTATTATATTTGATGAAGAAAATGGCGAAATTGTAGTTAGGGCTTTTTACCTCTATAACAAATTAAGTAACATAATCCAGTGCATACATCACTTTGAATACAGTAATGAAACAGAAATCAAATTAGGGGCTTTGAAATTATTTACGTAATATGTCAGGCAAATAAAAATGTAGCGGCGTGCTGCATGTATACGAAGTTATTTCGAGACAATAAAGAAAGTCGGCAAATCAAAATCTCATTTGTAGTTCGGTACGCGTAGGGGAAGGCATGGCGGAAATGGTGGAAGTTTCAGAAAGGAAGTGTTTATTACAGTAGGGCAGCCGTTTTGTTGTTTGCGTTAGATTGCTGGGGGATGGATTGCGTGGAACGATGGTGACTGCACGGTACATTATCGTTGCAGTTTGCTGCACAGCATGAAGTGCAGGAAGTCCGGCACGGACCATGTAAAAATTCAGGTTATTCTCGATGGAAAAAGTCTGCGCATGCTTACGCAACTACCGGAAATCAAGAAATACCATTTAACTTAATTACTGATTTTTATACTAAACGAATTAATTTTGTGCCTGTTATACTAAATGAAAGAACTTCCGATTTTCATACTGAATGAATTATTTGTTATGTATTTGCGACTGCACTAATTAAAAGCGTACAAAAATGTGTTATTCTTCGGATGATAAATGTGACTGTTGTGGCTTGCAGTTGGATGCAGTTACAGCTTTGTAATTGAAACGGTACTTGATCTTAAAGTTTGTATGGCGCGGTGCTCGAGTATTAGTTGTTAATGCGAAACTTTTGCAAAGGTACAATGCTAATTTGCATTCATCGCGGGAGTAAAAATGAATTCATTTCGATGATGGCGGATGCGCAAGAAGAGATATGCATCACGCTCAAAAAATGAGAGTGCTGTGCATCCGTGTGCATCCGGTGTTGCGGAAATAATTAACGAAAGAAAGAGAAACTTTTAGGCATTCATTACGAGAATTTTATTACAATCATGGGGTCCTTTGTCGTAGGATTATTATATACATGTATAATAAATACATCAGTATTCGTGATATTTTACTGCAATGATTAATAATTTAACGAAAATTAAATTCGTTATTCTCTGAAGAGAAGTTATATAAAATATTTCGATTTTACTGAATTAAAAATGTAGTGTATAAAGTAAAATAACATCTTGGTTCTCTTCTATTAAGGGTGCCGTTCTTGCTGATACGTTATCAGTAAGCCTCGCTCTAAGAATTTCTCGTCCTTAGAAAAAGTGGGTTATTCGGCTAAAACTGGTCAACGCCTACTAACCGTCAAAAAAGGGAAGCGAAAGACAATAGATCTCCTTAGCTCAGTGGTACTCAAACCACTATTTTTATTATGACACAAAGCTTCTATTATTAGAAGAATAGATTGGAAGGGAAATACGTACTGCAAAGTCAGACGTTGCCCAACGAATACATTCTTTCGTTTTCACTAAAACCTTATTTTTATTATTTCTCGAAGAAATATAATCCATAAAGAATTAGATTAATCCGTACGATGAAACAATTATATTACTAACTTAATGCGCATCGTATTTGTGGCATCTCATATTCCCTTGCTAGAATATAAATTAAATAAAACATTCGAGTACTATGCGATCATTTTTGGGACTTAATGAGATGCGATGTTGAAAGTATACCGATGAGACAATGTTATAAAAAGGAATCATTTTTGTTTAATTCCAGTGGAAGTGCGGGGGTGACTGGAGTGATGGGATGGGGCCAGAGCCCCATGGAGTTCGGGTAGACCCGTCTCCGGCCCACCTCCCCAGCCCCCTCCGCCATCGATATCGCTCCTGTCAGCGACGCAGAGGGCCACCTCGATCGCGATGGAGGCCTCTAGCAATCAACAACAGAAAGAGAAGGAGCCGCGCGTTCACAGGCCATGCGCCTTCGACAAGGTACCCATATTTCTTAAATAACAAACATAACATATGGTAATTCGATGATATTCATAATACCATCATCCCCTAATATAATAACACGTGACACGAATTTGATTTTTTTTATTATCTTCCTTCATCTATCTCATCTCTAAATAACCACTTCGTAAACCAGCAGTAAACCTATTCAATTATATTAAACCATTAATTAATGACTATCATTGGTGAAAATTCACGCCAGACGAATTTCATTTTAATGAATATAAAACGTAGCAACTGGTATCTTTAATTTGTTGACTATTTATTGGGACTATAAATAGTGACCAACAGATTAGTTATCCCACGCATTTCGGTATAAACTTACGTTTATTTATATTAACGTATTTCTTCCGATGGTAGCTTTTAAGGGTTATCATTTTCGATATAAGTACGAAGTAAATAACAAGATGATACGTATTATAAAAGTAGTCTCAAGAGATTCGGACACGACAGATTCTCGTAGGGTGGAATCGAATGTGGAGTCGGAGATGTAAAAGGTAGAGGAAGAATTCGAGAGATGAAACGGTGCGGCACTTTGCGTTCCGATAAGAGGAGGATTAATCGATCGGCTCTATTTATTACAGATGGAGGGGCTGGTGCGGGAGATGCAAGACCCTGAGAACGGGGTACCCGTAGGCAGTCAAAAGCAATTCCTCACCTCGATCCCCTCAGCTTTCATGGGTGAGTGCCATCGGTACCTGCGTTGTGGAGTAAGCGTAAGCGGCCATCACGGCCAGGACAATACAGTAGGCTGCCTGCGTGTTGCAGGTTATGACCTCATCGAGTGGCTGATGGGCCGGCTTTCCATCGAGGAATCAGGTACGTGGTATCTTTGCTTTTCATGCTTATCAATGTTTGCCCCTTTCTCCCGATGCCTAAGTGACATGGCTGAAATTTGGCTTTGAGCTATTACAGCCAACCCTGATCGTTTAGTCAAATCTTCGTATTTTTTCAAACGCTTGTTGAACCGCGCCGTGGTTATCCGAAGTGTAAAGTATCTGTTTTGTTGAAGTATCATAATAGTTTGCGTTAGCATCCACGAATTTTAATTGAAATGTAATTATGTCGTGGTTTATTTTCATTGATTATTCGAAGGATTTAATGTTATTGTTTGATCCTACTGTTTTGTGGAACAAGGTAGTTGGATGTTATGAGATTGCAAAGAGTGTTTAATAAGAGAAAAGTCTAAATGATTCTCCGGTGGATATATTTCCGGCAATATATACCTCTGAAGTATCACCCAATTTACTTGATATGGCCTTGCTTTGAGCTTACACTCTTCGTTTACCCTTACTCTTAACATCTCGCCCGGTTCAATTTGGCCCATGAATTATTATGTCACTCGAAATTCTTCCGCGTTTGTCAAGATATTAACGAGTGAGTAAGTAAAGAAGTATTTAATAAAACACACGCAATCATCAATCTCCGAAAGTACGTATGACTCTGCGTTGCAAATAGGAACACTTCGATGTTGTGAAATGTAAGCAGCTTAATGAACAGAAATTTTTCGAGAAGTTTTCATAGTCAGATATAAGAAATAAATTTGTACATAAACAAATATTTGTAAGAATATTTTAAAGAAAGTGATTCAATCATAACGTATTATGTACACGATTACTTCATTATGTTCAATCATTTTATTATTATCAAAATTCCCGAACACTCATCGACGAGTTACCTTTGCCACTGTTTCTATTATCACGTTTCAGGTGTAATTACACACTAATTCAGTGCATGTAATAAATGTATTTTCCGACTAATCTTTTGTATTTAATTAAACAGTATGTTGCGCGAAATCGGGTTGGGTGCACACTCATATCAAACAGTTTTATTTAACACATTCACACCCTGACTATCCTGTCTGTAAGTACATAAAAGCGACTGGTAATTTCCAAGTCACTTAACATTATATTATGTTGCAATGGCATGTGCTTCTCAAGGTATACATACGTGAGTCACTCGAATGACAAACAAACCGAAAAATGAATGATTTAATATGTACAAAAAATTGATATTTACCAAACATTTATTTCGATGATTGACATTTTGGCTTAGCAGTTTGCACACATTTTGTACATTTCTATCAAAATTACAAGTACATACACTACCGTTCAAAAGTATTCAAACAACGACAGAGTTTAAGAAGTTTACAGGTTTCAGTTATGAAAAAGGATTTGAATTGGCATTTGTCGTTTAGGACGATAAAATGACGCATATTAATATCAATGATTACCAATTTCTTTATTTTCTTCCTGATTAGTATATCCCTGGTAATTAAGACAGTAAATATTCGGTAGCAAAGTTCAAAAACCATGTCGTTCAAATAATTCTGTGTGATAAAAGATAATGAAAACGGTTTGTCATCCGAGTGGCTTATGCCATTTCGGAACATGGAATCTTAATAGAAATTGATTTGAACACGAGCGATGTGGCGGAGCATTAATGAAAGTAATGTGCACGATATTAGAGATGCACTTAGACTCTCGCGCTAACTGCAACAACAATTTCCCTCGGATATGAAAGAGAATTGTTATGTTGACAGTAGAGGCGGTCCATATTGCTAATCAACTATGCCAATATGGCTACTTCTTCCCGGTGAATGACTCCAAGACGCTCACCGTAAAGGATGATAGCTCTCTATATAGATTTCAGGTATTTCATTTATATCATAGTTGCGTAGTTGAAATCAAAATGAAATTTCAATTTATACACTCGCGCGGGAACCACGCACTGTGAAATATAGAAGTAATTAAAGGCAAGCAGATGAACAAGTGAAATGAACGTTTATCTTCATTATATTTATGTAATTATTGACAGTAAACGTAAGTGATTTAAACGGAACAAAATGAAATGAAAGAGTAAATGATTTTATCAACGGGATACCGCTGACGATATTAGGTCGTGGCAAGTAGTGTAGACTGAAAAAAAAGTTGTGTAAACATTATTTCCTTAAAAGGGTGGAGTTAAGGATATTGTCCTGTATCGGTAACCCGAGATCGGTTCTCGTAATACTAAATAAATATTACTTCTAGCATTCACCGCGTACGACTCCTTGTAAACATCGTGAAATGATATTTAGATTAGTTTAACGCTTATTTGGGGGCGGTTTATTTAACAAGGGGTTGGAAGATGCCTTCAAGAAGAAAAGAATTAATACGGGGGTTTCATTGAATGCGTAGACACCAGATTATTGGCCATGGCAACACAAAATCCCTGACAACGTGGAATATGCTATTTATTTGGCTAAGCGCACCGTAAGAAACAAACAGCGACATGGTCTCGAGGATTATGAAATCGTATGTAAACCATCCCGTAGTTCTGTATCCCTTAAAATATTTAATTGCCTTAATTAAGTAGTCTGCTTCTTCAGGAAGCATTGAACAGCCTGCGCAGGAATTTGCAGAATAAGTGGGAAATTATACAGCATCAGGCAGAAGAGCAGGTGAATAATTACTTGAAAAGGGGCGATTTTGTTTATCGAGTTAATTATTTCCTTGATGAATGTAGTAAAGCATGAAATAAGACGGGGGTTAAAAATATACGCATTGATGTATTCGTTGGGTTGAAATGTTGCTAATTCCGTGGGATCAGGTACGTTTGTCAAAGGAATGGAAGAAGGAAGATAAGATAGTGAGCGATTCACAAGAACGAGCCTTTTGGAGAGTTTATCGGCCACCACCTGGATGCCTCAGTAGCCTCGAAGTAGCGCCCGTACCTACTCGTTTTCGTCCTGGACTTCCGCGTCCCCCATCACGCAAACGCACTCTAACAGATTTACAACGCGAGGTGAACACATTTCGCACAATCCTAAACAATGTCTTAACGCGTTTCCATTAACAAAGAAGGATATACGAGATTTCTTGAAATCCATTGAATCACCGCGAGAAATCTATTTTGAGTGTTAGAAGGAGAACAAACGTAGGAAATTGAACATAGTGAGTGTTAGTGAAGATGAGTGTTACTAATGATGAGAAAGAAGTACAGACGTATTCTGGAAGTTGTAAAATTCGTAATGATACAGCGGTAACAGAAGAGAATATATTAGAAGAATTTATAGTAATCATTGATAAAGAGGCGTCGTATAATTAAGTAATTCCTTAGGTGGCCCTTCTGACGAACAGTTTAACACGCACGAGAATAAAGGTTTCGGCTGCAATTGAAAATTTCAAATCATACTTTGAAACGTACGTGGAATATGACCCGATGTTTACACAGCTACAACCTTCCAATCCGTGGATCACCGATGATCAAACATTTTGGCAACAGTACAGTCCTCTGTTAGTATATTCAAAGTGATTAAATATCGTTCATAAATATCCGAGAACAAAGTAATTCAATAACGCTACTTGGGGTGCCTTTAACGTTACGTAATAAACGGTCGGACTTGTTTTCGTAGGGTGGAAATTCCTACGGAAAAACGCGTGAAGCGATGGGCAGTTTCGATGGAAGACTTAATGTGTGATCCTACAGGTGACTGCTTTGTGATAGTGTTAATTGATACAACAAATAATATAAACTCGCAAGATGCTAAGTTTCCTTGATTTTTGATTCCGATGCAGGTTTACAAGTGTTTACGAGCTATTTAAAGAAAGAATACAGTCATGAAAATATACGATTTTGGTTGGCAGTTAAAGATTTAAGGCACTGTCACCAAGCACAAATTCCTGACAAAGTCAACGAAATTTTTAGGTACGTCGTAGCGACTATGGTCCTCGAGATATTGATTTCTTAAAAAAGTTAGTTCAATTTTACATAATCTGCAGAGAATTCCTGGCACCTGGAGCCCCATGTGAGATCAACATAGATGGCAAAACAATGGAGAAAGTCCACCAGGAAATGATAAATCCAAGCCGATTCACATTTGATGCCGCTGCGGAGCATGTATATACGCTACTTCTCAAAAAGGACTGTTATCCTAGATTTATTCGTTCTGATCTATATCGAAATCTCTTAGCTGCTGGCGTGCAACCCATGCAGAAAAAGAGGTATAATTCAATAATTTCACTTCGTACATACTTAACCCATACGTAGCCCTATCATACAAAAAACAAATATGCCAAGCCAATATTTATAATATTTGAGCAAAGAATTTAAGTAACATTCTACTTGTATAATTCGCCACTAACAATTCGCAAGTTTTATTATGTTACTTGATATAATTGTAATATAATTTTGTGTACGACTAATATTATTTTCTGTACGTTGACAATCTGAAGTAAAAAAATTATTATCCGCGTAAGATTTCCCCCGTTAAATTACAGATTTTTCACGTTCGGCGGACAAGCGAAAAAGAAAGTCTCTTCGATGACAACTCCGACGCCCAGCACTTTACAGCAACAGCACGCTTTAGGCGGAAGTAGTAGCGGTGGTAGACGAAGAGGAAG
The DNA here is from genome assembly GCA_910591585.2 of Nysson spinosus. Classification (NCBI taxonomy): domain Eukaryota; kingdom Metazoa; phylum Arthropoda; class Insecta; order Hymenoptera; family Crabronidae; genus Nysson; species Nysson spinosus. The sequence continues at coordinate 5,833,092 of OU342843.1, read as the reverse complement.
CGATCGAAGCCTTTCCGGTTCAGCACACGAATTGGCTGTTTGTGGTGTACGAGATGTAACTACGTCGTCCAGGGTGCCACATTCTCACAGCCAATCTAATCTCACCGATATTCCATACAGGTGCGCATAAGATTTGATACTCTATTCACTATAGAATGTTCACTACTCCGAACCGTTTCATATCCTCCGCTAACACCACGTGACTAGTACTGTTAACACGATAAAAAGTTACTGAAACTTGTTTGTGTCCTAGTATAAAGTATCGTCGGTTTCACATGGAATTCCAGCACTGCTAAAAATCCATTTAGAATGGCGAACTTTAGTTTCAATGCTCACTAAATCTCTAGAAAGCACTACTCTCTGAAATAATGAAGACACAAATTCCAAACTCTCGTATAACGAACGTACCTATAAAGCATTTGTTACTCGATTGATATTTATTGCTATTGAACTTTAAGAAGTATAACGTTACCGTCGAAGTTTAGGCAAAATGATAAGGCGTGGCCATTTGAGTCAGTTTAGGAAAAAAGTCAGATAACAAATTGTCAAGACATTGAGAAATCTTGGAAGTAATTTTCACACACCCCTTATATGCTCATTTAAATATCCGCCATTTGTCATACGACTACTACTGTTTTTAGTTGAACATTTATTTAGTTATTGAAGTCCTCGGTGCCTCAAGATATCGATAAAACATTATTACCGCGAAATTTGTTCAAGCATTAATTATTATATAGCAACGAAGCATTTATAAAACTATTCAAGAATGATATCAAAATACTAAAACAGTAATAAAACACAGTGAAGCATTACATTGTTCGGGCTAGTAGTAAAATTCGCTACACTTGTTTTACACTTACCATCAGTGTCCTACTATTATTTCTGTAACTATGCATCGTGTAGATTGTGACAGATTGATGTGAGATTTTTGGCCTTGGTTTTGAAAAGATCGTGTTATACGGTTTTAAGAGTAGAAACGTGTCACTGCATACCGGGATAAGTGTTCGAAGGTAGGCTTTATCGGTGCGGTATTTTCAGGGGTGATCTGGCTCGACTCGTAAAGATTCCTACGAGGCCTAGTCCGCATAGTATTCAGTAAGTCCCCGAAAGAAATTCCATGGTTTCCTCGCATAAGTATACAAATACGAATATCTTGATATTGACATTTTCGCAATCGGTGTGTGTTTTCAAGGTGTTACGCACTTATGACCAAGTCACTAGGTGTATGCAATTTCTAATAATAATTAATGAATCTGATCTAAATCCTTTTCTGAGTGTTGAAAGGATATGTCCGTCCTTTAATTCTCTTTTTGACGAAAGTTTCTTCTGTGTGTTTTCGAGCGCTGTACTGTATATTATTATGATTAGCTATTTCGATTCTCGATTATTATGTGCCTGTTATATATATACATATGTATATATACATATACGTATATTCCAAGCTTATTTTTCCACCTACGTTTGTCGACCGTACTTTTTGCCGCTTTAACAATATATTGTGGCGTCATCACGTTGTCGTATATGTCCATTGTAATCAACTTGATCTGCCTGTATGGATACCTTTTGATAAGCACTATATGGTATATATAACGTTTTAATCGCGTGCCTTTGTATACGCCTTACTGTTTTTTATCCTACACTTTTTACATCTCACACATTACACGAGACATTTTTCGTACACCATAATGTATATAATCTTCGACTTTTATAGTTCACTGGATAACTGATCAAACGTTTATCGAAGCTGTACTTCTTTCCAGAATTGATTAACTTACATTTATTGTATCATAATTTATCGACTCTGATTCTCGATGATATCATTAATTCCAAGTCACTAAAATAGATCTATCGTGTCTCGGATCACCATGTTCGTTTTGTACATAAATTCACTCTTCTTCTCACCTTAAAATTGCAAACCTATGAAATCATATTTTCTGGCCGTTGAATGGTACTACTTGCATGATTTACCGACACTAAAAATCAAAACGACGCCGTGGTACCTTGACGAAAGGAAAAAGTGAAAACTAAATCATATAATAAAGTTCATGTTGTCAGGGATGCTGGCGCGTCGGAGGGAACGGTTCGCCCTATGGACGACGTTTGCCCATGGGACGCGGTACCAGGTCCGAGTACAGAATCCGCCACGGACACCACAGTAATTCAACCAGTGCCGGGGTTCTCTGGAGCGACGTTGTCAGTTGAAACTCAACTCGGAGAAAGCGGCAATATCGTTGTTACGCCGCAAACTATCGAAGTTCCACGTGTTTCCCGTAAAAGCTCAATGCAGATGGACTCCTGCAGCTCCTCTTCCGACGTTAGTCTGGTGGTTGCTGAAGTTTCGGAGCGTCTGCGAAAGTCTTGCAGCTTGCAGCACAGCGGTAGTATAAGTAAGTATTTAACCCTCCATTAACTCTCCATTTTTCAATAATGTTTTCCAATATATTTTATTAGATTACAATTACAGTTGATTGTGTTATTTATCTACATATATTGAAGAATAATATTTTGATTTTAAATCGCATCGTATATTTCTATTACAGGTGGTGCGCAAATGGTTGAACGAACCAGCGGCGGACCTGGTCCGATAACTCGAAATTATTCTACCGGTTCGACGAGTAATAGAATAAAACTCGTGGAGATCGGCCGACCATCCGCTGCATCCTGTAATTATCCGTCGCCACAGCAGTCGTTTGAGTATTCTCACGTGGCAGGCGAAAGACTGGAAACGTCCACGATAACGAAGATTGTGCTCGAAGAGCCGGAAGTCACGGCTAAAAGTATAAGCACGTCAGTGGAGTGGGATGTAACGACGAGAATGTCAGTGAATGAACGTAAAAAGACGAGCGATGTTATCACGACTAGGGTGATCGAGAAGAGAGATATTGCTGAGAAAACGCAAGAATCGGATCCTAATATAGGTGAATCTGAGACACAGCCCGAAGAAACACCGGCTTGCGCGGAAATTGAGACCGAACAGCCGTCGGAAGAGGCACAGGTTGTTCCTGTTTGGGAACCGGACACTCAACAGGACGACCAAACAACGCCAACAACTCAGGCGGCTCATCAGGAAAATCGTGACAATAATGTTAACGAAGTATGCCCGTGGGAAGACGAGTAAGTATCGATCACTGTTGTACCGTGTAGTGATGTTCAACATTTTATTACTTTCGCATATTAATAATACCCACGAAACAGTAGCATATGCATTACCTGGAATACACGCGCGCATTCGTTCTATTGACATCTCCGCAATGGAATGTTTACAAATCTGTAACACGCGATTTGTACCTTGTTTTGCTTTCCTCGGAATACTTTGAACCGGATGTACGCGTAAATATATGTACATTTTCACACGTGTACTTAGAAACTATCGAAGAATATTAATTCCGCCTTACTCGCAATACTATTTATTAATTCCGTTAATCAGCCAATTATTTTTATTTAATGACTTAATCGGAATTTTGATTATTAAGGCGACGATCTTCGAATGATATTGCCTTAATATTCATGCGTTCTTCATCCTTAGTTAATGCACATTTATGTCTGCGCACATTCTTTTGCATTTGATGCATCCTTTTATACAGTTCCTATGATTTGTAGCACAAAATATCATTTTGTAAATCATTTTCGTAAATCACGTTGCTTTAAAGTGGCACTTTTAAGTTTCATGTGTGTCACACATTTTCACGTATTCTAGCATTGCTTATTAATATATTAATCATTGGTGATTTAAATATATTAAAGATATTTTAAAGCTTTAGTTCTAGTTTGGTTTCGCTTACTTGATTATGTTTGCAAGGTGATAAATAACACTCCACTCGACACAGGGTCTTCAGTTCGAAACAACACGACACAGACGCTTGATAGAACGAGTTCTATTAGGTTTAGATAGTTGTTACCGAAGTCACTGTCTGTTTCAGGGAAAACTGTAGAGTGGATGCACCCTATGTAAAAACCTATGCGACATTAGGTTATTTGTAATTTGGCGTTGATACTAATCTTACATTTTACACTTAAAACATTCACAAATTCAATTTTCACTTGATTTCACTCTTACTAAGCTCGAGTGCGAAAGAACTATTGCAATCGTGTTATTAAACAATCAATTATTCCCTCCTTTGATTTACAATCACAGACAAACCTGGGATTGTTGATTATGGAAGAGCGTGTCACAAGAATCACGGATAGGTCAACGATGATTCACGATCGAGTGATTTAATAATAACAGAACTACTTACGCAGGAAATAAATGACTTTTATGCTCTCGTCGGTGTGTACGAAAGATGACAAACGTTTCACATGCACAACTGTGGCAATTTAATTGATACAAGCAACGGTATATAATATGTATTATTATTAAAATCAACCGTTCGCTTGGTCCCGAACAACGTAATACAAGCAGCAGCGAGATATTGATGTCTAAAAAGTATGCCTAAAATATTCATTAGTTTCTCTTCTTTAAACAAAACACCTGCTCGGGTTGTTTTCGTGGATACTCGATTGCTGCAAGATCGAGTAATCTCACGCCTCGTACCTAGATGTGGTAAATCGTGGTCTCTGATGTTTACTAGAATATGTACTTAGGAAATGTGTCCTGAGTAAAAAGAAAAAAAGCAAAAAAAAACAGAACAAGTAGAATCGTGTCTCTCTGTGTTTAAAATTCAATGTAATCCAAGAAGTTTAATGTTGAAATTTCTCAAAGTAGAATCGTAGCTTGGGATCGCGCATTTTGGGAAGTTATGAGTATCTTTAGTCGAACCAAAGTATTAAAGCAAGGATGCGCTCTTCGGGTGCCAGTCAAATATGAGCCCATTGGCCGCTCCCTTTGGTCGCAAACTTCTTTAATGCACATTTTATATTCTTTTACAGTTTACCCCGTTTGATACTGTCTTAGTATGCGATGAAATTCGACAATAGTTAACAATTAATGAAAGAATCACTGTTTAATTACCTTTTACAATACGTTGATCACTTAACTATCGTAAAAGTCCACTTTAATTGATTACATAGAAACTCTCATTGAAAACGGTATTCCACTAATGCGCTGTTCTGCAATATAATTGAAACTTATTGGTGTCAATGTTTTATCTTAAAATTCGTGTTAATATCAACTTGAGTGTTGTACTATCTTATGGTAGTTCAATATTACACGTTAGTCATGTTTTACCTAACGCTTCGCGAGTGTCTAATTAGGAATATTTAACACACTTATTCTGCTTATCGTGTGAAACTAAGCACGATCGTCCTCTCAAGCCATGATAAAATGCAACAAAAAGATCGAAATGTTGTGCTTCATTAAAGGAAACGGAGCGGAGCTAATGCGTGTTTCAACTATCGTGTTGTAAACTTAATGATAGCGTGGAATAATGATGGTAACGATTCAATGATTCGAGAGCTCGCTGCTCATAATGACGATGGATTGCCCTCTGAACCTTTTCTTCGAAGATTTTAAGGATTTTTGACACTATGACCGTAGTACTGTCACTGCCCCGGTACTATGGCATCTATCGTACGTTTAAAACAAACTATACAAATTTTCTCGATTGTAAGATGTACCGTCTACTTTCCATGATTGTCGAACGATAACGGAACCTTATAAAATGTCTCTTAAAAATAATGTTGATGTGTGACGTATCGTTAAGGATTAGGCGAATAAGTCATAAATACACTTACCATAGGTTACGTCTTCAAGTCTCGCTATTATATGCAGAAATGCATACGGTGCAGCGGATTATGACGCGTGCGCTTAAGAATTTCGATCCAATGACCTTTCTATCTCATAATGACTAAAACCGACGGAGCAGCACTAATTCCATTGAAAACGATTTCCCGACTACGGTCGTCCAATAATACTCAACGTGAACGAACTTTGAAAAAAAACATTGCGTAGTGAGAAAGGAATGATTCTTTGAGGAAAAAATAGAATGGACTTCGACATAACGTCTTTTATTAAAAGGTATTTTGACGAAAAGTCTTACCGAGGTTCGTTGTATATTCATTTTTAACTGCTCATTTTAATTTTGAGTTATCAGATCGCAACTGTTTATGAATAAAAAATGGAATAACAAGTCATTCTATTCTGTGAGTAACGCAGTACAAATTTATTTGTAATTGTTATAAAAATGTTGAGATGCGCATGGAAATAAATACATTTATCGTTTCGAAGTAATAATAACGCATTACGATGTAATAGTTCGAGCACTCGAGGATAGTTCTAAGAAATCTAAAATATTTGTGAAAAGCGTACCGTTAATTCAGGCGTTCAATCGCGTCTCCTGTAAGCACTCGTATTATAGGTAGTCGGTAATAAGATGAAAATCACAAGTATCCTATAATCTGTAAGGAATGAATAGAATTCACTTACCAGGTGTAAAAAAAACTTGTTCGCAAAATCGTGGTGAGTATGATACCGATATTATTCAGCTAAGCGTGACGTTAGTAGTGAATAGTTTAATCGTATGACTGGTCTATATACCGTTACAAGTTAGAGAAGCCTCGAAACGAATCAAAAAAATGGGAATAGAATTTCTCCCAAGGGAGCCATTTTCTGTAAATAATACATGGTGTCATTGCGTTACCGGAAATCATGTTCTATTCATCGTCGACCAAAGACATCGTTATTCTATGGTGGGAACGCGCGAATGGGTTGCTGTATTTTCCGATTACTTCTCGTCAGATCATTTAGTTGCCATTATCCTTCGATTGATGAAAATAATAATTATGCACTGATAACAAAATGAATACATGCGGTTAAACATTAAGTATCGATAAAAGTGGAGTAAACGAGCTGATAGCCATTGGTTATTTTTTAATCCGCTAATAATATATTGATTATCGATATTCGTAAAAACAGTGGAAGGAATTAATGTTTATAATATTAATAATAAACAGTATTGTAAATTAGCATTATTTCTTGCCGCGCAAGGCTATTCGTTGTAATCAGAGTGCAACGAGTTTATGAATTTTTTCGTATTGATTAGGGGAGGCCTCACCATATTTTCCGGGGTCGCTTTTCTTTGAATCGGTGTTACATATTTAGGATACATTTACAAAGATTTGGAATATCGATATTTACTAGTTTCAGATCGAGATCTTTTGATATATATCCTATATGTTCTCTCAGATAAAACGGTATCAGAGGCATTTGGTTTTACTCTGACATAGGTTTTCGTCAATAGTACAAATGTAATATAAAATAAACCACAATCAACGAGTAAACGTGGCTCTGTGTCTATCATAATTACAATGCATATTAATACCTCCATTTAAACGGACCATTAAGACACCTACGAAATATCGTTCAATATTTTTCGATAAATAACAACATTGCACAGTTTGATGTGAAAACAATAGTACATTGAAATTGAACATTATACATTGTATTTATATTGAAATTCACATTAATTTTATATATTCATTTTATAAAGTAAAAAGTGATCTCACACCGGTAGAAGTCTTTAACGAGACTAGTTACAGAATGAATTCATTGAGAAGTAAATTACGAATTGTTTAATCCAGAGATTAAATTGAAATGAATCTATTTCATTCTATTAGTCGGTTACACAGTACGCCATGTTTACCATTGGAAGACTGAAAAAGTACCTGAAAAACTTGCGGGAAACGCATGTAAAAAGGGCCTACAAATGTTCCTCGCTCCAATCAGAAGTATAACGATAGTCTTGCGCGGCTTTTTAACCATTTTGTTGCTTCGTATTAATTGAAGTATGAAGCTAATTTGTGTGCATAATTAATCTGACGACAGAATCCAGGTTGTACAGTGGTCCAGGCTATGTTCCACTATATTTTAGCTACATTTTTATATCGGGCAAACGTGAAGCTTGATCATTACGACGCGTGTGTTAATTGTTTTCAGTGGCTCGTTATTGGGATTGAGAAATTACTCGGAAGTGTATTTCGTGAAATGAATTACGGCCTTTAAAACTCTATCTTTAAAGAAGCTCCATAAAAATAATTTGATTTAAACTTACGTCACCTAATCATTTTACCTGTGAGATATATCCAAATCATTGATTTAATATCAGATAAAAAATGTAACAGTTTCGGACGAATTTTTGTCGTCGAGCAAGAAGAAAATTTTCCGAATTCTCAGTCCTGATCGTAACGAAGTATTTGACATATAACTCGACATCATTTTTAATTAGTATTAATCGATGAGAAAGACATGAAAATTCGTTAAGTGATAAAATCCTGTATGATCAATATTATAAAATGCTGTATTGAAATTTTCTTTCTCATCCGAATATGAGTTGCGCTTAATGAAACAACGCATTTATGTCGATATTTGTGCTCGTCCTTAGCTATTTCCGGAACGAGAAGCAATTAATTAACAATGTGGTTAGTACGGAATTTAGAGAGGAACGAATTAACAACGACGGATGCTGGAATTCGAAGAAAGCGAAGGTTTATAATGATAAAGTCGATACCTTTAACGAGTAAAATTAATTAATGAAAAAAAAGAAAAACTCAATAAAAAGTAAAAGTAAAACAGTATCGTAAATGAGTTATGGACGTTGAGTAGTTGCTTAGTGATTAGTACGTGAACAAAAAAAACAAACAACCTGATCGAAGAGAAAGATGGAAGTCTTTGTATTACAGATCTCGTAATTATGCTAGCGTTAAAGTGTGCCTAGCACCATTTTTTTCGACGCTCTGCGTTAATGTTAAAAACACATTCGAGCGATGACTTACTACTTATATATGCATATTGAGAATACAAATGATAGATAAAAGAAATGATATATATATAAATAAAAATATATAAATGAAAAGCAGAGGAAAAATGTTACTAGTTAGACGATGAAATACGTTATAGAATATAAAAGGCTTTAGTGTATATAGTTTTGTAAAGTGTTAACACTATACTATTTAGGTGGAGATATATGAAGGTGAGACTTTACGTGTTAAAAGCACGTGCAGTCGGGACCGATTAGAATTCCGGGTTTTCACGAAAAACTCCGAGGATACATAACATTGTGAACGCGATCGACGATCGGACACTTTTCAGTGACTCGTGATCGCGTAATAAAAGGCATATATATTCCATTGGAAGTTTAACGGCGCCATAATTAACTAACCGGTCGTTTCGTTAAAATCTAGCTGCATTTTATGTATTATGTAAAACAACGTAAAGAACGTTATTCGTTGCATATATAATATGTGATACCTGCGTAATATTTTAAGCTGTCAATAGAATGTCCTAATATTAAATATTATAGTGCCATTAAATGGTCCCACGTCTTTAATCATCCCTTATCGTATCTTGTTTGCTGGAGGAGCTACAATAATAACAAGCCGATAGTTGCATTATTTTACGAACCTTTAATGTTACATTATTTAGTACATTTATTATACTTATACTTGTATTCGTATACCTTACAGTTGTTTACAAACAAGGTAAAACAGCCACGGAAGTGACTTATTTGATATTATTTACCTTGTAAAGTAAAGAACGTAATTTATAGACGGCATAATACTCTTTCCGCGCAACAAATTTCAATAGCTTCCGCGCAAGAGCTTCGGGCGTATTTTCAAAATCGCGTGTCGATTATTATTATGTACATTATTGAGTACACAATAATATTTGCGATTTCATAATTAATCCCGATGACAATAATTTGAGTGATTGCCGACAATTATGCAATATTACCCAGTAATAGGTTTTGTTTTACTAGAATTATTAAGTTTCTATTATTCTACGACTTAAATGCCTTCGATGATCCAACTCTGTTCAAAGCCTCGTAATTATGGTATTTCAAGTAATATGTTCATGAAACGAGAAAGAAATGATCGCTTTCGCGCGGAAGCTCAACGACATGACTTAATTAATTCGAATAAAAAATTGACTTTATATTTGAGCACAGGCACAACGATGGGTTGGACACTTTGGTGGATATACCAAGCAAGCATCTAAACAATATGTCGTTGAGAGAGTGTTGTCGATAGGCCAGCACCTGTTCCTGTGAAGTAAATTATTCTATTAATACCTGTTTCTCTTAACACGTTGACTGTCGGACCGAAGTTCGTGCTATACGACCTTACAATACACATTCGTAACATGTATACATATAACATCTAAAAGCAAAGCTGTTTAAATGCTCAATGAGACGATAGTTACTTTACAAGTTATCGTAACATTAAACATATTAAACATTTGTTAAATATAATATCACCGATGTATTTGATTCGAGTTTGAGTAATATTGGCATCGGCGGCCACCGGTGACATCCACGGCATTCAACGTGTTAACTAGGATATTTCTCCGTTTAAAGTGACTATTCAAATTGGAGATCGATAGTTACACCGTGAAGCTACTTACGGACACTCGCACATATCCGCCGGACAATTTGGCGGATAACGAAGACAGTTGGTTTGACACCAGTTATCCATTCCAGCCCAACGACGATAACGGGGTGTCGCGTAACACACCTGAGACCTGAAATCAGATACCTCGGATAACATTTCTTCCCCGAATACATTTCTCCTAACCATATTCTTCACCTTCGCCTGACTCGGTCTTATAAATTCATTTTAAGATACAATCGAATATTATACACAATTTCCATTGAAGAAAAAGAATACGTCCAACGATCTTTGAAATCTATCATTGAAATTCGATGGAAACGTGCTGACCTTACGACGAGAGGGTACAGATTATTGGGCGAACGGTAGTCTTTGTAATAAAGCAAGAATGGACTATCCGGCTGCTGGAAGGGTGGCGGAACACCCCCTGTACTTGTAACGATAGTAACATCCGCGCAATTCCGAAATATTTCTGGTCGACCACATCCTACTGCCTCGGTTCCATTCTCACAGAGACCCCACATATTACCTGAAAATATTAACTCCAAAATTATACTGTCGAAACTAGTTGTACGGTTACATATTGTAGCGATCGTGAAGAATAGCAGTCTCAAAGAATCCTGGGAAAGTAAACAACGAGCGCGTCTAAACGCCGCACCATGGAACGTCATCAAATCTTTGTCGCTCAGTCTATTCGAGACCGCGGCCGCGTACACTTGGTATTGCATTTCACCTCGAAGTAAGTTAGAGTTGAGAAATTATATTATCTCTTTGCATTCCCAGCTTCTTTTCCTACGAGGATTCAGCAACTCCGCATTATTTTTAGAGTAATGTTTTCTTATAATTTCCATATGAAACTCGATTAAAGGTGAATGTGATTAAACCATTTTCGCGTAGGATATAATTAGTATACATACCAGTGTAATAATTCCATTGGACTACGCATTGGGTGCAAGTAACGTAAGGTGGTAATTGGACCCTGTACCTAAATATCGCTTTCTTTTCGGAATCTACGGGAATTTCAAACCGCACGTCTCCAGTTCCAGCCACATACAAAGGATACCTGAATGAAAAGAGATTCGTGTTTAATTATGATGTTCATTGGTAATTGATCGTTGTTATAGAGGTAAAAATCACTAACTCTAATTTGACCATTTTCTTCGTAAAACATAATCATTTAATAAACACGATTTTACTGAGCAGTACACGCAGGATGTATAAATGACTTGTTATATTAAAACATTGAAATTTTAATTATAACACAATATGAAAACCGCTGAAACTTGCTTCCCTAATGTTAGTTAATGAATTTGATCTCTATAACAACGATATATACTTGCCCTTTAATGTTTACCTATCGAAACATTCTTGGGTAGCCTCATTCGTTGGATTATTGTTCGGACAAAGGTGCAATTCAAATCTTCCTAAATGATTAGCCGTAAGCTCGACCTCGACATCAATTTCCTGAACACCGAAACGGTGATATGAACTTTAATTGCCAATTAGCGAAGTATTTCGTGTAATTTGCAAGTTGAATGCCGCGTAACTTTGAACGAAAGGTAGATGTTGAGTAATTTTATTACCTGACCGACGGTGTAATGCCTGACAATGGTTCCTCTCGCAAATTCACCACCCGCCTCGTGAGGCCTTGGTTCCTTTAAGTGATACGCGTCGCCGCATATACCACATTTTCCTTTGTTTTGAACCCATTGCACTAATCGACATAAATTAACATCATTAATATTATTCAATATCCAGTGTAATAATCACACCATTAGTATAATGTTACACTGTTATCTAGCACGATTAAGTATTCACTATAAATTTGGATAATAAACTAAGTAATTAATTCATAAATTAAAGTCATGAATATTACAAAATGTCCAGTGTAATAATCACACTTAGTATAATGTTCCAGTGTCACCCACACAATTAAGTATAACTTATAAAATTGGAATCATCAACGAGTTAGTAGATTATTCATTTTTATTTCAATGTGTCTATATTAAAGTATTAAATTATTGTCATCGATATCATCATAAACTAAGAATCGCAATACATTTTGATATTAAATAACGCATATAATATGGATCAAGTTCATTCTTTCCGATAGCAGTACTTTCGTAATAAACCGCTGTAAGATTTTTTTCTTTGATTCTCGGAGTTACACGTCGCATTACATATCTCCCTTTTTATATTTTATCATGGAGGTTTCTGACCGAACCTCTTATTGGTTACCGCGTGATTACGGTGAAAGGTAGTCATTATTAAACGACGAACCTGCATACCCGCCGCAGAAAAGCTCGTTATCGTTGTAATTCACGGGATTCGGGAAACCATAACGCCACATACTGTTACGTGCTGGTGGATCCATAAGCCGACCATGGCCCATCACCAGCATACGATCAGGTACCTTGAAACACATCATTTATTTCAAAAATTTCCTGAAAACTATTCAAACTCTCGATTCATTGTTTTACATATTCTTCAATTATATATAACACAGTTACAGTTTAAAATGATATGCATAGTTCGGAAATTCATTGAGCTGACTTGCAATACAACTAGGTACGATAGTTTTATTGTACCTTGTTGTTATTAAATATTGTATGAAATGTAAATAATATGAACTCTTTTTTTTAAATGGAAAAGGATATTAAGTGTTAATATCAGAATATACCACACCTTTTATAAGTGCACAGCGATTTTCCGAATGCACTCTACAAATATACTGTGTCATTTATTTATTTATTTCCAAAGTTTTCTGGAAACTGTTTAATATATTATTAGATGCAGAAACGAATTATTTGAGTCTGGATTCATGTAATCTGTACAGCTATGCAAATCGAAATATTCTCCTGCTATATTTCAGGCTGCCCGAAAAATGGCAGGTCATTAATAATAATGGAAATTGTTTCGATAATTGATCTGTTTCCACTCTTTTTAAATAACAATTTGATTGCACCAAAAATCGGAAAGAAGGCATTTCTACATCTAATATTATATATACGTAGTCCCAGTTGAAAATTATGTATAAATATACATATAAATTAGGTAGTTTATACACAACAAATTGTGCTAAATAATCCGTTTTTCATCTGGCTTTTTTTAGCCACCGAAATTATTTCCGTGTGATTATGACGATTTAAACCATAGATATTTATTAATTAAAATAATCATTCGGCGAAATACATGAGTATTCAAATATTTGCAATTACAATTACAATTAGCCAATTATGTGTAATTGTTACGTATATGTTGTAAATTATTGCGCAAGCATGCAGGCTGATAGAATAAATTACCGAGATGTCAGCCATTTATATCGGACATAAACGAAGCGTACAATTAAGGATTTTGCAGAATGTAATTATTTAAAGATAATTCCCTAGCTGTCGGATGTTATAAATAATTTTCGGGTGCTTAAGCCTGTAAGTTGTTATTATAACTCTCATTGCCACTGGCAATAACCAGAATCGGATCAAAGGAAACCGGAGCACACTTAAATATTTTTAATATTGAAACGAGAATGCGGCAGATGTTGGTTAAATAAAATTGATGAAAACAGCTGGTTCCAACTTACAGTGCATGGCAGTTTAAATAATGAATGTCTTGAGAATTATGATCAGGGAGATCGTAATACGAACTCTGTCATAAAACTCCCGAATGTATTAATTAGTACAGTGGACACCCGTATAACGCGGTTAATACGTTACGCGTTGTAAGAACTCGCGTTATACGGGAGTTTACTGTACACGACACTTTGCTTACCTGTAGAAAAAGGTATAACTCTAGCAGAAAAATGATAGGCAGTCTGTGTTTGGTGATCATGGCTACCTGGAATACAAATGTATACATAATCATTTCCCTACAATATAAATCCTTACAGCTTACATTAATCTTCCGACTTGTTACTCGAAACACAAAGCTACACGGTCTTGTTACTTAAGTGCTATGTAAAAGGAACGAATTAATCCGTAAAACGTATAATCGTACGTAACAGAAGAAATTTGCATAAGTCGTGGTTTAAAATAGAGGTTCCAGTTCTAACAAGACCCAGAATCTTTATTAAAATACACTGTTACAAAAAATGTCTTCCTGTTAAGCACACCATTACACGGGTCTCCTGTCCTCGTTAAATTGACCGATTAAATGAAATTCGCCACCACGAAAGGAAAGATGTGCCACATATTTACTAGAATGTTTTAAATTACCTGTAGAAGTGCTCGGAACTATTATCTTAACAAAAGATAAAAAAGTCCATTAGGGACCAGGCATTAAATTATACAAATCCCAACCTGTAATCGAGTCTATCTAAGAACCCTCGTGGGTAGGTGTCACTCTTCAGAAGAGGACAATTAATATACGTTGATCTAAAAAGGAGGATTAACGGGTCACTCGAAATTCGGGGAAGAAAAAACCAGGTGATTTACATACGACAAGGTATGGGACTCCCTTCCATAGACATCTCTAATTGTCTCGTTAAGGTTTCGCTTTGGAGGAGTAAATGGATTTAGAGAGCATCATGAATAAATTGCGGATGATCGTCCTTGAATCAGCTGGTACCAACGGAATCTTGCGTAAGAAGGTAAGGCTACTCAGTATTGTGCCAAGCAGGTCGTTGCGACAATAAAAGTAAGAATCAAACGAGTGGTTGTGTCACGTATTAGCTAATACACGCAGTTCGATTAGCATTAGTCTTTAGAGACATCGAGAATCATCTTAGAATACCTTTTTTATGAAGATGTTTACTTGCCATGTAACTACCGGGTTATCGAACTCATGCCGATGACGCATCGTAAACATTATTCATATAACAACTGTATCATGGGCAGCGAATTCGAATAAATTTTGGTGCAAAGGTTTTAATTGAAATTACATTAAATGATTCATATTTCGAGATATAGAAGGTCATTGAATGAAGTAGTCGTTTTATAATACTTAAGGATGTTCGAAAGGTTAGCAAGTAGATTGACTTAGCCTTAAATATTATGTAGGATCTAATTTAAGAAACCTTTTAAGTAAATCTTTTAGATATCAGAAACATTATCATATTAGATGGAATTGGAGTTCAGAGAAATTGATATTTAATTCAGGTACCACTGACAACTTGACAGATGCCGTAAAGCGGAACATGATTATGAATTAATTATAACATCTTTAAACATTATATGTTTTAGAAACATAATGATCCTAGATAACACGTAGTTCAAACAGATCATTTTATACACTTAGGACGATAACAACAAATAAAACCTCTCAATTTAGATAAATAATACTAATATCAATGTCTACTAATTTCCTTATTTTGTTAATGTTTTATTCCTAATTAGCATATCCCTAGTAATTTCAACAGAACAAAATTAGGAATAAAGCTCAAAAGCCAACACCTCCTTCGGTGAATTAAACATTTATTTTCGATAAGACTATTTATGATATTCATCAATTAAATGATCTATTGATAATCAATAAGAAAGGTGTTCTACGTAAAATATTTTTATTAAATACACTTCGCGTCTAACGATAAGAATATTTTTCTATTTCGGGAAAAACAAATACGTAGCAACATCGAAGGCAAATACCGGTATGAAGAGGTTAAGAGAATGTGTAAGTTCATTAAAAAACAGGAATCGTCGGGCGACAATACAAGGTATAAAATATCCGGCGATCCGATAACAGACGCTGTTCGGTAAGAGTAACAAAAATAGCCGGTTATCCTTCGTAGTTGGAGAAAGGTTCAAGCATGCTTTATCTTGAGCTACCGAAATGTATTGATAAAGGAAAAAACATCGAAGAATTCTGTAATGTGCTGCGTGAAATTCCGCGTATTTTGCGTGGGTGCTTTACACGAAATTCCTCTAAAGCGCGGTACTATCAAGATCAAATAAGTTACACAATTCTTAAATAATTTTTAAAATCGAACATATGTACTATTATTAATGCAAGTTGCATTAACATGTACTCGCTAACTGTCAACTTTACAACCCTTTAAGAATATTTCAACTATACTGGCATCTTAATGGGACTCCATAAAAATTGTAAATCTAACAAACAGAATACGTCCATGATAAAATGAAATCTTTTATAAGGTAATTATTATCGTATTATCGTAATTATTTCTTACGGGGACATCAAATTTACGATGTTTATACTCTGACCAGACATTGATCATCATATTCCATATTGTTTATCACCTTTCATTGCCCACCTGGAGTTTAACTTCGAACGACAGTCGAGTTACAGCTATCGAGATGACGAGTCATCAATGATTTAATAAACATTGACTGGTCACACCACTGACAATGAATCGTGAATTTAAAAATAGACGGAAGAAAATTAAAATTCAAGTGAAAGGTGACACATTTTATTGGAACGATAGGAAAGCATCCGTTATATGTTAATCTTGAACAGGTATCTCGCGGAAAAAGCCTGGAATGCATGTAAATCGTTATATGAAAATGATCGTCACACCTGACCCGGTCTTTTATTCAGTGGATCTGTAAAACGAACTCGCGTGGTTTCCTAAAATGACAATCTATTTAGTCGTAAAGTGTAATAAAAGTAGCGGACACATATAAAAGATGTTCGATTTGCGACCGTTCCTGCGCAACAAAACAGGTCGACGACTGTTTCGGCAGGACGGAACATTAAAAACGCTGTAGAATGAAATAAGAATACAATGTCAACCAGAACCGGACCGACCAAACAAAACGCTTTGCCGAGCAATTTGAACTTCACATTACCGAGGAGGGTGTTTTGTTTCTGTTTTCGATCGATCCCAACCGATTGTGTGCCCACACACTATCTGATTAATGAAGATATATTAATTCTTTCAACACACCAATCTAACTAACATCCTTCACCGTATTATCATATTTGTGAAATATGTTATAAGACCACCCAAAAATAAGACGACTGTCTTATATTTATCAATTCTATTTCGAATTGAGTCTATTTTTTCAAATGTCTGTTTTAAATTTTCATTATTATCTATCGTTCTAAATATAAGACCTGGTCTTATTTTCGAAAATATATTTTTAAACAAGAATCCCAATTGAGCCGCTAATAAATCGGTACATTTTATATTCTTAAATATAATCGATATGGTGTCTCCATACTGTATATGTTGATGTAATAATTTTTAATGAAACTTGGAAGGCTTTCTTGTGAGGTCTTACTTTACCAATACAGCGATACTAACACTTAATACATTCATTGTCGGCGGACTTTAAGCAGAGACTTTTACGCGGTAAAGAATTTGTGGCTGCAACTTTCGGTTACACGCTTGAGGATTAATGTACTGAATCTCTCGGTACGATTTAAACATCGAGTATACATGGGTTTATATATGAGGAATCGAGCCTGAGGAGAACACGGTGCGTGAAGCTACATGCTTGTTGTATTTCACATATTTCTCTTTTGTTGCCACACCATTTCTTCCGTTTATCCCTTTATTTATGTGTCTCATTATATGCCTACGATATCAACTGCATATCATACATTCCTCTATTCATGAATATTAATAAATCCTGTATTAATGGTGTGTTGGATTTGTTGATATTTTCCCTCGAAATTGAAATATTAAAAGAAATTGAATATAATGAATATTAAAGTACAGCGAGATTAACATTCAGCATACGGCGCTAAAAATGAAATCATATATTATGATAATACTGTGAGTAGTAACGCCAAGATTAATCAGACATGTCTGACCACTCATCTCACCTCTTATCTCCCTCGGCTTTTAACACGCGTTTTAAACGCTGACGTACACGGAAATAATCGATAATAATTGTCGATAGGATAAAAAAACGTTAATGCCTCTATTAAATTACAATAAATTTATCTGGTTGTCGGTTAAGCGGGGGATTTACTGACGGAATTATCTTAATCAGCGCTATCACCGTTACTCGATATCGGCCATCAATATTCAAGCACTTTAAAGCCTCATCACACTTATGTGTTCTAGAAACCATATGCAATAAAGTTACTGACAGGATTTTCAACCAATAATTCCAATACCATATAGGGCACTGACACCAGATTCAATGTTAATGTATTCATCAACGATCTGCAATTATAACATGCAAATTAACATTTCTCAATTACTCGGACAACATTGTCACTGAAGCGTTAATCGAATTGGGAATTCCAGTGATATAAATCTCGAAATAAGTGTACTTACATATGCGACCAATTAGTATTATCGGTTTAATTAATTTCCCTCTTCACATTATTACTCGCATGCAGTGTGTCATTTTTGTATTATTATATTTAACGCATTCACTGCCAACCACGAGTATACTCGTAGTGTTGGATTATTTTAATTTTTTTAAGTAGAAAAGCACAAAGATAGTGAAATGAACACAAAGAAATAACTTTAATAGTTACTTAAATAGTTAAAACAGAAATGTCAATACAAATGAAATCAGATATTTTGGACTGGCAGTGAATGCGTTAATTAGAAACAAGCACTTACGTAGATGTTTGTTTCTTCATTCAATGTTCTGCTTAATTATGATTTCCAATTTGATGCATAAATCACACGACGCGGTATCAAGTTACGTCTCGAACAAATTATAAAGATTTACCGCGGCAGGTTTATATCGTGCACGAAATTCAAGGCAGCTAAATTGTTCCCGTACCCCTGGTAATCCAGACTTATGTACATATTGCACAAGGGATCATAAAAAGGACACGTAACGATTATACCGAAGGAAATGCCGTGCATAAAGAGAGTCATAATTCGTGTAGAATGAAGAAAGGGAGGAGAATGAAAGGAGAATGAAAGGAGAATCGGGATACGTAAAGATACTTAAATCGTGGTTCCTCGGCTTATTAGTTTATCGGTAATTTATACGAAGGAAGCCGAAAGAACTCGGTCCCTCGGGCCGATATTTCAAATCCTCGCTTATAAACTTGCTGCTCACGTACATCGTCGACGAGATAACAGCTAAAAGGAGCTAAAAAGATCTCGGTAGGGACATTGCCTTCTTACGTTGGGACGAATCGCCGAAGGTTGATGATGACTCGAATCTGGATGCACGTGTAATGAATCACGTGAGATGCAGCCGATTTTTAACGGGTATTATTGCATTCCTATATCTGTAT
This sequence comes from Nysson spinosus, assembly GCA_910591585.2. Classification (NCBI taxonomy): domain Eukaryota; kingdom Metazoa; phylum Arthropoda; class Insecta; order Hymenoptera; family Crabronidae; genus Nysson; species Nysson spinosus. The sequence continues at coordinate 5,813,664 of OU342843.1, read as the reverse complement.
ATTTACAGTCTTGATAGTAGTAATAATTATAATGATGTTTTAATATCGATAATAAGCGAGCCCTTCATCTCAAAAATAGAATAAGTCACTTTCCCGAAAAAAGTCAATGAAAGCTACTTTGGTTGCAGATAGAAATAATATTTTTATTTAGAAATAATCCATTATTGATACCCCCAAAATTCACACGATTGGAACCATAAAAGCGAAGTTATTAACTGGAATTGTAAATATCTTATTTAGAAAATAAATAGTATAAGAAAAAGTAAATTATGCTGTTCGCGAAATAATAACTGATGCCGGCTGACATTTTTTGTAAATAAAAGAATTTATGTATTGCGAAATAATTATGGAATCAGTATTGATCAGAAGTGATTGCGTGAATATCTGTCAAGAGTTATTAAATATGCATTGAACGTAACTCCCTTAAGTCAGGTGTAGTTGGCGACAATAGACGATGGATAAAAAGCATTGACGAACAATGGATGCTTAACAGTACCTTGGGAGTTCGAAAATACTTAATCCATGAGTCTTTCGTAAAAGTACGAATACGTCTTCGGGAAACTAAGTGCTCGGTGAACATTAAGCTCTTCACGTATTTACCATTTGAATACCAGGAAATGTCGGGAATATGGAAATAGTAATCTATAGAAAGTAGTCGGATAATTTACTACTTCCGAAGAATGATTGTAGTTTTATCATACAAATAGATCCGCGTCATTTACTGTTTGTTAAAAAATGTATTATATCGTTTATCCAGTAACACTTGATATTGGTACGGATTTCATTGCATTAAAAGTAGCTGCATTTCTATATGCACAAATGATTGTTTTCACATGTGGAATACTTTTCGTTGTATTGTAATTTGAAAAAGGGGTATTAGACTGTGACATCCAAGTAGAAAAAGGACGTCGGACATCCTTGCAGCGCAATGCGAGTTTCTCTAAATCAAGGTCACTTGACCTTGTCCACTATGTTTAAATTAAAACTGAATCAATTCGGAATGCAATAAACATGCGTTCACAATGATTTACTAAGTTGGTGTAATCGTGATAATATTCTCAATGAACAAAACAAACTATTTTTAAGGGTAACTCAGATCTTTACGGGATTCCTCGAAGCTGATAACAATAACAATTCGAAGAAGGAATTTACCAGTATTTCCTGATGGTCAATTTTAAGTGTAATTTACATTCACTCAAAATCTATTTACGATGCTTCTTGTAAATAGTATCCATTCCAAATCTTAATCTTTGGTTACACATACATGTACTATATATACTGAAAAATAATTTCGAATACCAAAAGATGGTAGAAGTATTATGAAGAATACCGAAAGAAGTCGAAAAAGAAAATAGCAAGTTATTCAAGCAATTAAATGATAGTGTATCTAAGCCTCATTGTTATTCTACCCTCGTAACTTTCCAGGGGACGTTACCAAAATTATTATTTCACCCAAGTAATCACACTTTCGTCCTTTCTACTATCGGTGACAATGAACCACTTTTCCTCAGGTGGTTCCCGAAGATATGAATGGTAATGTAATAAAGTATATCAGTACCGTAAGAATAACATATACTTACCGATGAGCACGTGAGCAGGATTCTAAGTGGTGGCCGCAGCGATTAAGTAGGTGAAAACCGATGAATACGTGATTGCTACTACGTGAATCCACACGAGGATTCAAATCTGAGAAATGCTCTTTTTATTCTTGGAACCGCGTCCACGCGCGCGATTTGTCAATAGTAGAATTAATGATTCTCGTGGTTTACTTGGTTCACGCGACGGACAGGTGATGGATCGGATCGAATCAAATGGATAGTTTAGACCGATATACCGATTTGTACTTGCTATGCCATACGATCGGGTTGAACCGTCTCGAATGCGTTCGCACGAACGAATAATACTCGCGCGGCGCAAAGCGATCCGCGACTACCGAAAAACCTGACTACCACCACCCAGTGTCCCACAGCAGAAGACTAAGGCGTGGTTCCCAGGTACATAGGGATGATGATGATCATGATAGTGTGAGTATTGGGTGAAAGAATGTCGGCTTCTAGATCAATGATCTCTATACCTCCACTTCTTAGAATTCATAAAAAAAAGTATCGGTCCGAATATATATGGGATGCCAACATCGATGTATAATCATTTATTTATACGATTGTCATTTAGATATGGACCACACGGATCTTGTTCTGGTATATCTAGTTGAGAATATGGCGGAATAAAAGTTTCGGTAAAACAATAATGAAATGTTGAAAGAAAGACATTGTTCTATAAATGATAGGAATTTAAATGTGCGGGAAATCAGTAGCGGATTTACTTAGAACGACGATAAAGGGTGTGGTTTCCAGGTACATCGAGGATTGAGTCATTTCTGAAGCCAAAAAGGTGTTGAATAAAACATCGCTTTTTTAACTACTTGACGTTGTAAATTCTTTATCAAAACGCAATGAAAATAATTGGTGTTATATGAAATGTCAATATGCACGTATAATCGTATATTAATTTAAAGAAATATAGAAGATTATCGGTGTCCGTTTGTACAGTTTCGCGAAAGATGAATCGAAAACGTGAATTGCAGTCATTCAATGCATTACCGATTCATTCATTCTTTCGCTTTTGTGAGCATCAAGCGCCGCCGTGAACGAGTTTTTATTTTTCTTAGGAAAAGGGGTAGATTCGCGATTGAGTAAGTTCTTAAACGTTGGTAGTTAAGGAGGTCGAGAGCAAGGTAAATATCGGTGTGACACTCACAATGCCAGTTAATGAGTTTGACTTCATCCGTTCAAGTACTTTTCGGGAATGGCCACATTTCTTTAATAGCGCCAAGTGTTAAGGAAAACACCCAAATCTTACTTTCACTTTCATCGCGCATTACGCATTATACAAAACAATTGCCAGCTGCAGTACTATTCGTGACACGAAGTACAATGGAATTTACAAATCAGTCAACCAATTATGTAACTAAAATCCCAGTCCCCAAGAACCGAAATCTATTCGGCTGAAACTACTTTCTATGTATTAATATATTTTTAAAATTGATTTGTTTATACAAATGTCTTTGATAATAAATTGAAGTTAACTCCGCGCTTGTCACGTGTGTACAAACACTATAAGAAAGTGTACTTCCGGTTTAAGCATAGAGTCAGGCGAGGCTTTTTGTGGCAAAATGTCGATCGCCACAGTTTTCGTTCTAAAGGGTGTAAATCAATGGTAGATGATGTATAAACATATTTTAGGACAATTTTAGGTCGAAAAAAAAGGTATAAAAAATTTTTTGGGTTGAAAATGGGTCGACCCAAAATCGCAAAAATGTGAAGGGGTATACCTTCAAAAATTGTCAAAAATTAAAAGTCGCCAAAATCGCTTCTAAATGACTCAAATCGATGGTAAATAATGTATAAACATATTCTAGGACGATTTTGGGTCGAAAGAAGCGGTTAAAAAATTTGTATTGGTCAAAAATGGGTCGAACCCAAGTCGAAAAAATGTAAAGGGGTATACCTTCAAAAATCGTAAAAAATTGAAAGTCGCCAAAATCACTTCTAAATCACCCAAATCGATGGTAAATGATGTATAAACATATTCTACGATGATTTCTGATCAAAAGAAGTGGATTAAAATTTTGTTTCGGTCAAAATATTTTAAGATATCTTGAAAACTGTTGATCCAACATTTTTCCTTAACTGACTCAATTGGCCCTGCATTACATACACTACTCATTAAAAATTGTTCAGTTTAGTTTGGTGTATCTTTAAAATATTCATCAATTTCGGAGTAAATCACGTTGAAAGTAATCAATTAAACTTCCCAGATATATTTAATATTCCACACACGAAGATAGCAAATTAATCTTCGCGAGTGTGGTGATCTCTTTCGTGATATTCTAATCGTTTTATATGACATACTCTTGTGTGACTATGGCATTGTCTCACAATGTAATTAATTGCCTTGAAGGTCTACGATAAAGAAAAGTAGTACTGAATGCTTATCTCTGCAGTTGGCTCAAAAGTTCGCGGTTTAATACAAGTGGTTCGTAAAAGTTCGTGCATCCTCGTATACCATCGGAGTTTTCCTTCCCCCGAGGATCTCCTCGATGAGCAGTGTACATTCCTCCCCGTACGAGAAACGTTCTTTGCCGACAATAAAGGAAACAGTTTCATCTCCAGTGCAGATAAACCCTTGCGTGTGTGCACCGCCCTCGAAACGCGAAAATGATTGTTAACAAGTGCCACTCAATAACAGGTGCCCGTTTAATGGCCCGGCAACTACTCAATGGTACGTTCTTTGTTTTTTAGTATTTGAAAATTGCCGTTTTACAAGTGGCTGGGATGAATGGTACAGGGATGTCAATCATACAATGATCAGACCGCGCACAATGTACGCACGAAATCGATAATTTTATTCACTCTTCAACCTTCTACTTTTTCACGATCCAAGTATACGACTTTAAGTAATTAATGTATTCCTTACTGCCAAACAAAATCAGAAAAACTAAGCGGGAACTCAAAATTATCGATGAGCTGAATGTAGTTGAAAGCTCTGGCAATGTTCCGGCTGCCTGCCTTATTTCTAAAAACGCTTTAATATCTTGAATGAAGATACGTACAACCTTAGAATATATGTTTGTATATGTTGTGTAGATGTGATACTTGTGCAGATATATGAGATCTAAGCACGATAATAGCTTAAATGTATTTAATAACGAAGGACATTTGCTGTACGCCGTCCACGTTTCTCTGCAACGATTCCACGCATCCATTTCTCCGCTTATCTTATCAAAATTTTGGGATATCGCGCATCGGAATGAAGAGTCAATACGAAGATTAAAGTTATGCACATACATTGAGCTACGTACAATTTTGTTTATCGACCTTGGAGGTCCAAAAATAAGTTCTGAATTGAATAGAATCTTAGTCGTTTATATGCCTAGATATAAAAATAGCTCTAGTCTTTAACAGATGATGGAATTTTTACCACTGTTTGCTTTACGTAACATTCTTTCGGCGGTCTACATTGTTTACAAGCGCTACTACAAACTGCAACTATTTGCCACTTATATTAAAACATATAAGTTTATCGTTATGATTATCATTATAAATATATATTTGCCATTGTATTATCATTAAAATTATACGTATTCATTATAAAATATTCCTCTACCAAACTTTTCGGTTAACCGAAGAGGAAACTGACGAAAATAATAGAATTTGTTTTAATCAGTACCCTCTTATAATGATAGGTAATGATCTACATACATAACAATGCCTGCGTTAGTATATCTACCAATTACTCTTAACTAGCATCAATAAAACTAAACGTTTGACCTATTGAACGAGGGCATACAAGTACCGTGATTCACATCACAGCCCTACTATTTCAATCTTAACACGATCCAATCGTCATATTCGATAGCGATTTATTTCGATCAATGCAGCGAAAACAACAATAACTGAAGGTCTCAGCATTGGCGCCGTTCAAGGAAAAAAAGCGATACAGCTGTAAAGCCTTGCAATCGCAAACACTATGTTTGTACATCTGATTTCCTTGTTTGTTCAGCGATCTTTTGCAGTTAAATTGTGTTTCAAACGATGTTTCCAAAGATCAAACCCGAGAATCAGTAAAATAAGACGGCCAAGAATAAGCGCCTGCTCGTCGGTTCATAATATGCCAAAGAATTAAATTGCGTTACGTTGTAAAGCCGATTTATTTTGAAACAATTTAACAGATTTCTCAAGGGATATCAACCTCGCGATGATTTAAAAATTGACGAACCCTAATTAATTTTACATAGGACGTACTGTATCCTGGAAAAGATGCTTAACCGGTTCATTATCGGGAGAACCCAAGGGACCGGTAGTTACCACGGAAATACCGGGACCTCAATCGCGCAGTTTACTGCAAGAACTGAATTCCATGCAGGTATATTAAGATCTACACTCGATTACATGAGTCGTATTAAACGATATTGATTTTTGATTTGATTATTAAATCTGGTTGCTAATAGCTATCCCGAATCTGTACTCGAGATCTACGAACCTTCGTTAATCTCCAATCCCATATACTAATTTGGGATTATTAAATAGATATCTTCATGTCTATAAATTTGTTCCCCGTAAGATAGTTAGCGCATGATGTCGATTATAACGCTCAATCTTCCGCAAATATGTACGGCACCGATGAATTGGGTTACATGTTGAAATCTGTGACTTCAGCAAGCCTCATCCGTACAATTCTTCGCAGACTACGAAAAATCTGCAGGTAACTACATAATGGACGTCGATGGAAATGCCCTGCTAGACGTTTATATGCAAATTTCGTCGATGCCTCTGGGCTACAATCATCCGGCCATGTTGGAAGCACTGAACAACCCCGGTCATCAGGTAAATGGACAAGCGATTTATTTTTTAAGAATAGAATTTAATTGTCATTAAAATCGACCTACAAACATATTAGTAATGACAAGTAAATAGTAACATAAATATATCCAGTCCGCCAGATTATTTCCGATTCAGACCAAGATTCTGGATTGTATTGTGCAACAATTTTGTAACGACTAAGATTAATTCAGAACTGCGAGATGAATGCGTATTTTTAAAAACATTATCAGAACGATCGTAGTAATTACTTTTCACTCACTTCTCGTAAGAATTCCGGGAATTCGATACATTTTTTCTGTGGAAACATGCGCTAAGAGGCTTTCGAATAGGAATAAAGAATTGGAATAAGTTAGAAATAATTCCTGTACCACGAAAGATAAAATTTATCTGGGTAATATTACGAGTAATCAAATTTTAATTGACAACTATTTTAATAGAGAATTATAGCAAATAGACCCGCGCTGGGTGTTTTCCCTGGAAAAGACTGGCCGAATAAATTAAAAAGCATTCTACTCCAGAAGGGGGTATGTATCAAAGAATATGTTATAGTAATGTAATTACTATAATTTTAATCATCATTATTATAGTGCAGTTATATGAGATCCTATTTGAATATTTTATTCCCTGTCTTAAAAATATCTTAATAATACGCGAATAGGTAGCACCGCCAGGATTATCTCACATTACGACTATGATGTGCGGTTCTTGCTCCAATGAGAATGCGTTTAAAACAATATTTATTTGGTACGCTGAAAAGCACAGGCACGGAATGCCTTTTACGAAAGAAGAGATGGAGACTTGCATGATAAATAAAATACCTGGCACACCGCAATATTCGATTATGTCTTTTAAAGGTGTTGTAAGCCATACATTTGAAAACCGTTTTTAACTGTTATGATAAGAGAACTGTTTATAATAAATAATAAACGACAGGAGCATTCCATGGTAGAACATTGGGTTCTCTCACCACGACGCACAGTAAATACATACATAAAATTGATATCCCGGCTTTTGACTGGCCAATTGCGTCATTCCCGGAGTACAAGTATCCTTTACACGAAAATGTGCGAGAGAACCAACAGGAGGACAAACGATGTTTAGCAGAAGTACGTTCGTGTTTACAGTTTAATTCGGGCAGTAATAGCGGTCGTTGTTTTCCCGAAATGTGTATATGCTTAATGTCATTAATCAGGTTGAAGAATTATTCGAAAAATATAATACTGAAAAGAAAATACCTGTTGCGGGAGTAATAATTGAACCGATACAAGCCGAGGGCGGCGATAATCACGCATCGCCAGAATTCTTCCAAGAATTGCAACGCATTACGAAAAAGGTTTTTAGCAGTGACATACTGACCAGATATATTAGATGTTTTTAGCTTAATATAAGTACAAGGAAATCGCCTATTTTCTAGAATGGAGCAGCATTACTAATCGATGAAGTTCAAACGGGTGGTGGGCCAACGGGAAAAATGTGGTGTCATGAACATTTTAATTTGCCATCTCCACCGGACGTTGTAACTTTCAGTAAAAAAATGCAGTTAGGAGGATTCTACCATACCGCAGATTTAAAGTAAAGGAACACGCTACTTAGATCCATGTATAATTGTTTCGTATGCAGTGATTGTGACGTGTATCAATTCGTATGTCGTAGACCAAAACATTCATACCGCGTGTTCAATACCTGGATGGGAGATCCAAGTAAACTAATCTTACTAGAGGCGGTTGTAGGTGTTATTAAACAGGAGAATCTCTTAGATAGAGTAACGCGCGTTGGTAATTATACAATGAATGAACTAACGAACCTACAGAAAGAATTTTCCAGCATAATTAGCTCAGTCCGAGGACGGGGCACATTCATAGCATTCGATTGCGCTTCACCTGAAGTGCGAGATAAAGTAATAAAGAAATTATTAGCTAAAGGTAATACCGTGTTCCAGAATATAATGAATAACAGTTTCTCATTAACCATTTGAGTGTTAGACGACGCGATCGCGCTTCGGCGGTTACATGTCGAAAAATGACTACCATCTCAAGTTTTTAAAAGGCGATCAAATCTATACGTTTAATAAATATCATTTTTTTATACGTTCGATTGAAGTGCGATCCTTCACATTAAAAGGGACGAGAAGGAAGTAAATGAAGGATGACGAGCGCGATTGCGACGTCTGGCATTTTCTGGCCGTATTTCTGCAAAGACACTCAAACGGTTAATCACTACATCGTTGTATAAACTTGAAAAACTGTATTTTATTGTACCTAGGTATCCAATCAGGTGGTTGCGGATTCTCATCGGTGCGACTAAGGCCCGCTTTGACCTTCACAGAGCATCATGCTGAGATATTTTTAAACGCATTGCGATCTGTTTTAAAAGAATAGATTGATATCTGATTCCAAGTTCCTAGTGGCTTCCAACACAAATGTCTTCCATAAAAAAAGATATAACTTTACAAAGTGTACCGACCAATGTCTATGGATTTATAAATAATTCTTCAGTTATTTTTGTATGACAGGTTTATCGAACGGAGGGAAAGCCAACTTGTACAATGTTTAAAGTATAATTTTTTTATTTTTTGTTTTCTTAGCATTAGTATATGTATTGTTTCATCCTTTTACTCCTTAGCGGTACAAAATTTATTATTTGTACAGTATTATACGAGTGTTAGAAACGTTATAGAAACTTATATTAAGTGCTACATATCTTAACTGTTTAAATAGTGGTAAAACTATATTTTCCTTCGTTCGTGAATTAAATATTAATGCGAAATCTACAAGATATTAACATAACGAAGAGAAACTTAATGTAAAATTGCAGCTTGTCTTCCGAAAAGTCTGCCAATTAAACGGGTTTCAACAGTTTTAGATTGATATCCTCGACAATCACTTTCTGCAAATCTCTTTATAAGCAAATTACTGTGAAACATTATGTTTCCTATTATCCAGTCTATCTACATTCACTTATGCATTTTTTTCAGTATTTCCGCGAAATGTTCATACTCCTTGAGGTGACTCTTTTGCATCATGTATGCGATTGTTTTCATCTGTGAAGTAAAGGACAAAATCGTATACTTATTGTTTATTTCAAAATCCTGAACTTAGAAATTTGAAAACATTTTCAGATTCCATACCTTCACTTTCGAATCAATGAACCCATGTCGTTGAGACAAATTCCATAAATTCACAGCCATATGCGCCAATGCCGGGTCGCGCAAATCTGCTCTAATAATGAAGCAATTAAAAAGTTCAAGGGCAAGAGCCGCTTGTTTTTCAAGTTGATCATTGGATCCGAGATATTTCAGGTGACACAGAATCTCTTCTACGATTTTCGAGCATATCTTATTAACTTCGCTTATAAATTTTTGATCAGACCCATATAGTTTGTCATTAGAATCCACCTAAAATTATAACAGCAATGACAAACGAATAGTAGTATAAATGTATCCAGTGTTTATTTGAAATACCTTATCAATATGATACGGATAATTTTCCTGAATTACGGTTGATAAAAGGTCAAGTACACGTAAATATAAATACGATTTTGCCGATGTGTTTTCTTCAAAACAACGTTGAACTGCGTTAAGCATGCCTCTCATCAAATATAAGACACCATGTTCTGGACTATCCTATTACGCCAATAAATATTAGAATATAGTTTTTTGCGTTCCGAATATCGTGTATAAAATTAGTTAAGGTACATACCGGTACGACTAACAATGTCGATAAAAAATTCGACAAGTATGAAAGTAAATACGGCTGTGAACTTTTTTGCCTCCCGTCTATGTCTATGGTTTTTGGCATTTCTGGTACTAAACTTAATGCAGCTTTAAAGCATGCATCAGCTATAAAATCAATTGTTATTATAAATATTATGAAACTATAACTTTATTTAGCATAAGTAATATTTATCAAATTTATATAAGTACCTTGACCTAAACACTGATTCAGAAGTGCCACTTGTCCCGAAAGTAAATATAATTGAAGTCTTGTGTGTACTAAAGTTAATGACGGAATGGTTATAAAACAAAAGGCAGCGCATGCACGTACAAAGGCTGATGTTCTCCTCGTGTGATGTCCACGAACAATTTTCCGAGTATCAACTGATAATCTATTTACACACTAAATAACGCGTGTAATATTAAAATACGAAAGATTATCAAGTGACATATAAGATGTCTACCAGTACGAATATTTGTAAAGTACAATATGTACCTGTACAAGTTGTATATGAACGGTATCAAGATTTGGAAAAGCTGCTCTAGCTTCGGCGTAAAAATTTAATTGTTTCTCAAAATCACGACCATAGTCAACGCGTTGCATGAGACCACATATTAAGTGGCCAATTTGCCGTTTTTCATCTTCAACAGTCAACGCACTAAAATGATTAATTCCAAAATATAAAATCGCATATGATTCAATTAAGTTAACAAGGAATATTTACCTCACAGAATCATGCATTATTCTAGCTATAAACATTAGAGCGTTTATAATAATAGGATCAGTAATAGGATCACTCTGAACACTTAGTCCTTCTATAACAGTCTTACAAACTTCAACTTTAATACTTTCTTTGTGAAAGAGATCAATCAATGGTAAAAAGTTCTCCTGAAAAGTTCAATACAGAACATTTTTAAGCAATATTTTCTAAACGGTAGAAACGCGTATATATATGAAATATATAATAATTACCATTACAAGTAATGATTCGAAGTCTTGTGTATGAGCAACTATTTTTTCGATGATAGTTTGTAATTGTGGATAAAACTGTTCTGAAATTTTGTTCGGATTAAGTGAGTCTATAATTTTCCCGAGGAACAAATTTAACTCATTCACCTAAGATAAAAAGATACAAGTTATAGGAAACGTAAACCTTTCGTTCTTCAAAATTTTTTCTTGCGTGTATGTATAAGAATAATTATACTTACGGAAAAATGGATAACGGTAAATTGAATCCATATTTCCACACAGCGCATGAATTTATCAGTATCTGTAAGATCGGTTAGATATTTCCATATCATATTGAGTATTGATTGACAATCTTCTTTTGGTGGCGGTTCGTGCACTAAACATTCACCTAAACTTCGGTATAAAAGATATTGTGGGTATCCTGCAATTTTATTTAAAAAATGTTCCTAACTATCAAAGTGAACAGAAATTGTCTATTTGAGTTAAAGTATTATTTTAGCAAGTCACTTTACCATCATCTTCAGATGCTGCAATAACATTTACAAAATCCATTGCACGAGTAGCGATATAAGACGGTTTGAATGCTGTTAATACACTATTTAGCAATAACGAACTAAAATGAAAAATACTTATAAGAATAACATAAACTCCTCGAAAACTAAAGTAATGTCATTCAAGAAATTTGATTACCTATTTATTTGTTTTTTACATCGCGCGAGAACCTCCTCCAAGAGATTTTCCGAGGCTGTAGCTACTAAAACTTGCAAGATCCAATCTATCGCGGGAGAATAAAGATTTAAATAGGAATGCAAAGTCATGTTTTGTTTGGTCAACTCAGATTTCACAGATGCGCCAAATAGTTGATGATAGGTGAAAAGAAAATCATAAAAGTTTTCTCTCACGAACTCAAAATCCGACGTCTTGTTTAATGCTAATCCTACTCGGCATAAGTAGCATCTAGCATACACCGCTATTAGCGGATTACCAATACCTCTGATCGTACGAGTTATTCGTAATAAGGCTGTATTAAATTCGCTGAAATATAAATATATCGTTACGTTTCAAAACCAAAAGTTTTCTGACGTAATTAACTATAAATAGATATCTTATAAATTACCTAGCTGTTAAATAACTGTACGACTTTATTATCGCCATTTCTACAAAAAGACGTGGAACTAGTTCTCTTATGGAAGCAATTTTATAAAACCAATTTCTGCAAGTTTCTTTCGCATTTTCGGGAACCATATCGGGAGTAAAGCTATCAGGCAAACTTGTTGGTACTTTACTTCCAGGTCTAAAAACATAGAATATTTTACATGTAAAATGTACAATTCAAAACGCGCATATGACAAATTCAAGCATATTCATTGAAAAAATATTTTTACTTATAGTATTCCGCTTTGACCTTCAATCTTTCGTAAACAAGTTTGCCGAAAATGTCCAAAATATCGGTGATCAGAACAAACTTGCTTGGATAAAACGCCATAGCAGATGTATCTACTAATAATTTGGCACACTGAAATAATACGAAATTAATATCGAACTTTTTGTAGAATCATAAACAAATGTGTGGAGTAAAACCTGTATGGCTATTTTTAGAGCTTTAACTCTCTGATCAGAATGCCATGCTTGTACAAGTTCATTATTTAACTGTTCTATTCTTGCTGTATATTGCTGTTGTGAAAGGTCTAACATTTGCCTGATAGAGCCTTCTTCAAAATCATCCAACTGTGCCAATCTTGTGCGTACTTTATCAACCATACCACCACTGGGTTGGACTTTTACAACAACTGCAATTAAACTTTACATACATATCTAAAGTTATAGATCTATTATACTTATGGACATAACTTTTTTATGTATGTATATATGTTTATATATATATATATTCGTTTTCTAGCAAAAGTATTTATATATATATATATATATATATACCTTTTTCTCCTCCTGGTAAAAAACTGCTGACAATTGATAACTTTTCTGAAGTTGTGTACTTGCTCAATATTGCATTTCTTCTTATAGACCAAGGTTCCACCAATTCCTCAGCAGTATCCTTGGTCTTTTTTGCAGCTACTGCAGCATTGCAGGAATAATCCCACTATAATATGTGTACACAATACACATTTTGTATTGAAATAAGATGATTGCATAAAGTTACATAAAATTAAAAGTGATTTTAAATTACTTCATCAGCTGCCATTTTAGACAATGGGTCTAACTCTTCTCTTGCAAACTGCGTAAGAGGATCAGATCCATCAAGCGATGAATGGCCTAATAAAGGATCTGCCATTGGATTTCCAGGAATTGGTGTGTGTGTTGGTGTAGATGTTCCTGTTGAGGTACCATTACTTGTGCTTCTTAACACATTGCGTTTAATTCCACTACGTCCATCAATTACCTACCAAATTAATAGAATAAGTAGATGCTTCTTGAAAATCATATATTGGAAAATTAGAATATTTCGATTAAGCCATGATGGTAATTCAATGTTTGTATTCTATGAACTAGATTATACCGTAACAGTAACAGGTTTTAATGGATGGTCTGTTGCTTCTTCTAGAGTTGCTAACTTTACACCTCTGTATTTCACAGGTTTTGCTATCCTATAAGTTCAATAAGAATATTAACTATTATTGTTCCATTTAAGTCATAAAATAAGTCATCTAGTATAATGTTTCTGCATTAAAACAACAACCTATTGGCTTTAAGATTTAATTGGTAGAACCTTGGTCTATTTAAAGTTATATTAACGGAAGTCGTATTATCTTGCTAAAGCATGACAAATATTTCATAAATTACATACTAATAACTTTTTAAATCTAATCTTAAATTCGTAATCATAAATAATCAGAATATAGATATTATCAGCCTACCATTCTATTTCCGTCATTTTTTAAGCGCATAGGTACAATTGGTATTGCAAGCGCATGAAATATATGTAATATTATATATTTCTAATTGTCAAGCAATCATAATGCAACTTGTAATCTCGCATTTAAATTTGACATTTAAAATATTCCTCATGAAATTCGGTGACAGTTCCGCCCGTACCCTAAAATAGAAGACACTGGGGGGATACATCGGAAACCGAATACAGTGCTGAAACCTTTACATTCAATCAAATTAAATTTATATAGAATTCAATTAGGTGCATATTATAAGGTCTTAAAATCTAAGAGATGAAATCAAGTCTTCTTTATTGTGAAATAAATAATGAAGCCTATGTCATCCTCAGGGCATTATAAAATATTATATTGAAAAAATGCGCGAGATAAGGGACGATTTAAAAATGGCGGTTGTAAGAAGTGTACCTAGGAAATGTTTGAACCCTTTGTTTGGCTAATATGCCGCGAACATAACTATTTTAATTTTTCTGCTAGCAAAAGTGCCAGCGTTCTACCATCTTCTGCTTTCCCCGATGGTTCGTGCTTGCTTTATACTTAAGTATCCTGCACGTAATTCGTGGAAAGTAGAAGTTAACACATAAAACGTAGAATGTCAGCCGTGGATGATGTTCTCGAAAGTTGGGAAGATATCGAGGAATCTGGGGTATGTTGCCTTTTTTTCGGAGTGGTTTAAGACAGCACTGTTCCAAGCCGAATTAATAATGAAGTAATCGCGTTAACCTGTTCCATCCACGTACGAATTCTTTCAAGTGCTGATCTATAAGGGTCTCATCTACATTAAAGTACTATAGGTGATAAGAATCTGTAGTTTATTGTTACGGGAAATCGTCATATGTTTCGATTTTAGTTAGATCTTCTAACATATCTCCATCTGTTTTGCATCTACTCTCAAATGAATCTTTTAAATTGGTAAATATCCATGTGACCATTGATGGTAGTAGTAAGGAGATATATGATCTTCCCATAAGGATACGCTCCCACAAAGAATGGAAAGGGTTATTGACATTGCTTTTGTTAAGAGATCAGAATCACATTGTAAATATTTTGCGTACACTTTACTTTCCCAGTCGGAAGCTTTATCTCTCGAACTTTCTGATAATCGTTAATATGAGGAACCTTGTTATTTTACTTTCGTGTGGTTCGTAATATGGTGTTCGTAACGTAGCATAATTCGATGTATATTTATAAAACTTCTCAAGTATACAAGTAGATATACCATAATTAAAGTTTATTATACTGCTTATAAAAAATAATATGTTGCACATATAATTGTTAGTGAACATGTGTATAATTGAATGTTCAATACATGTTCACATATAATATTGTAACATTACTTTTCATTAGGTATTATAATAATGTAATGTTGGAATTACAATGGATTTTAGGCTCTCGACAAAAAGTTGGATGCCCTCCAGTTAAATGCAGTAGAGGCATTAGAAGAAATAGAATCTTCTAGGTAGGTTTAGAGAGACTCATTTTCTAACTGCTTGTGGAGGTTCCTATCAAACTGACATATCTAAAACAATATCTATCTTTGTAATTACATAACATTAACATATATCTGCAGAGGAAGCTCAACTCACTAAATGCATTCCAACTTCAAATTTAAAGTATGGCTGTTATTAGACTGGCAAAAACTTATCTGGTGATAAATAATTTTTATGTGAAAACAATTTCTGAAACGCATAGATTGTGAAGTTATTGAATGCTGCACATAATAAAAATTATAGGGAAAGAGCAAAACTTTAATAGACATGTGATGATTCATAATGTTCTTCAAGTGCAGACATGTGAAAGAAAGATTTTGCTAACCACTTAGAAGAAATTATGAATTTATATGACAATAACTTACAAAATTCAATATTGCTTGAGAATTAAGCACAAAATAAAGCAGATAAAGTTTCAGTTTCAAAATCCAATGTAGCACAAAAGTTGTAAGTTAAAATACATAAAACTGTTAGAAGTAACTACAAGTGTATTTACATCGCAATTAATAGTTAAAAATGTCAATAATTATTTATTATCATAAATAATTTTGAGAAAAACGATCTGTTAAAATAAGCCACAACATATTTTAAGACCTAATTTACAGAAAATACGATTATAAGTTCTTCAGCGGTTGCCGGCAGAATACGATACGACGATGCGCAGGCGCAGTAGACCGCTATTGTAAAAGTCAAGCGCGTTCACCGAAGATCGGGGTTCATTTGCCCCAAATTCGAAAAGGGATTTTCTGCACAAATCTTTTATTTTAGCTTACAGATATCTGATTTATGCAACACAAACAATACGTATTGGCTTTAAGTATAATATTTAAAACGTAAAATTTAATAACTGAATGGTTTACTTCATCTAATATAAACTACAAAAAGGCAGATTTTTCTTAATCAGCAACTAATAAAAGCGAGTTTTCTTAACGTTAGTTAACATTCATTTCAATTATTAAGCATTATTGAATTATATACACGGCTTTGAAGAACATTATTAATCGTTAAATCTCGATATGTTAATTTACATCTGTAATACTAACAAATTGTTAGATCGAATCTTTCTGCGCGCATTGCAAGTTTTTGTTAAACTCAAAACTTTTGTATTGTCTTTGTTCAGTCTATTTTAAGAAGTGGGGCACTGATGGTTGGCTTTGAAGTAATACACATTTTGTTGTTTCACTTTATGTGGAAGAAAATCGCAAATCATGTTTTAGTATTAAAAGGAAATGTATCATATTGTTTTAGCTTCAGAGCCAATCAAAACTCAAACACAAGAATGATAATCCTGGGTGAAGATGGTATAAGATCACAGTATGTACCTCCAAAACCAACAGTAAAAATATTAAAAAGGCCCACCCGAGATTCACAGGGTAGTGGTGATGGCCCATTAGTCAATGGAGATAAACCAAAGCAGCCTATTAAATCCTTAAAACAGGTACTCTTAATTAAACACATACACTGTCGCTCCGAATTATTCGAACGGCATGGCTTTCAAACTTTATTCCGTTTTATTTACCATGGGAACTCTAATAAGGAATAAAATACTAACAAAATAAACAAATTAGGTGTCATTGATATTAGTATTTGTTGTTACTTGATCATCATAAATAGCGGATGCGGTTGCAAATCTTTTTCGTAACCGATACATGGAAGCTTCTTAAACTCTGTCGTCGTTCGAATACTTTTAAGCGGTAGAGAATATCATAACGGAAGGAAGATTGGGCAAAAATAAAGACGTGTTGCTTGAACATTTTTAGAGGGAACAAGAATACGCAGAAGCTAGGAAAAGAATCTTAGGAGAAGAAAAAAGTCCCGAAGAGAAACTAGTACAAGAAATCAGTAGAATTCAGCCAAAGTCAATGAACATAGGTGGAAGTGGTCTGCCTAATAATGTTCTTCGTATGCCTATTGGTCCTGATGGAACACGAGGTTTTAATGTACGCAGGTAGCGCGTCTTCCAGGGATCAGCCCTCTTCACCCATCTTCTTCCTCTCCTTCCTTCTTCTTAGTATGGGGAAGAGAGGCGGCTATGAGGCCGATGGCAGAGAGCAGCTTAATGTATCTGACCAAACACGAGCGTTTTGCTCCCGTGATTCGACGCGGAGCAAACTACAAGCTGTGTCCTGCAGGTCGATATTACAACATAGACCACAATTACAACAGGATGAAGGCTATAAATCGGCGAAAATGTGTCATTACGAAAGTGGTAATGTCCATTGCCAACATAATGTTATGTTTTGTTAATGTTTATTATATTTTAAGGACTCTTCATTCGAAAACAATGAAAGGAAATATAAGTACCATTGCATTAAAACTCTCAGATGTGAGGTACAGACTATGTACCACGAAAACATTTTCTAATTGCAATGCGCTGTGAAGTTAAAAAACAATTTTACTTCCTAAACTTGTGTACACCATTCAGACTATGAACTAAGTTGTAACAATAAAAGATGTTGCTTTACTCTACTCCCATACTATTGCTTAATATTATGATCTTTACATTTGAAATTACGGAAAGTAATTAAGAGAACATGTTACAAACTAGTTCCAAAAATTTCATATTTTTGAAGACGATGTAATATCGAGCTTTGATTTCATTTACAATATTCTGATATTTAAACAAATTTGCTTTTACGCGTCAGTAAGGTAAAATCATTGACCTACTCATTCTTTGCAATATACTACATTGAAAAAGAATGTTGTAATCTGTGTTGCTTTACATAATTGCATTAACTCGATAAAACAAATGTGACCGGTATCGATTTGAGAACCACTGCTCGGCGCTAGAATGGTGCGATGTACAGCCATGGACGAGATCTAACAATAAGTTGACCAAGCACGAAATGAAATAACGCAAATATAAAAACAGATCAGTTAGGGAATCTAATAAATTAGTTAATTAAAAAAATTATCCTTATCCGAAATTTAAAGTATTACCTAATTAAATGTAATTCTTTTAAATATTATGTCGTTAAAATTAACTGTATGAAATAATTAATATAAAATCGTTCCAATACTTGTGTGAAATAAATTCCATGGCCAACTTATTTCGGTCCGTTTTAAGTTTAGAGAATATAAGGGCTAATGAATATTATTTTATTGAATTATTTTATAAGAATATACAGTAGTGTATTTAAATAATAATAAAAAATTAATACAGTCTCACCCGGAACTGACGGAGCTTGGGCAGGTGAAGTGCTGATACATTGCAGTTTTTCTATTGCAATACAATTAATCTTTATTAAATGTACAAGAGCAAATTGCTATACGAATACATCAATAGATGTTGATCATTAATGTTGTACAGTCAATAAACTTTATAAAATATAGTTCATCTTCTAATGCTAAATTTCAACAATTATTACCGATTACCAGGTCTCACCACGTGGAGGTTGCCGCTAGCAGAGACCCTGGTGGGTGGCTGGGTGCTGGACCGCGTTCCACGACCGAACTGCCCGCCGTTTTATTCCATACGTTTTTATATTATATTATTTATTAGTGTACAATGTTGTATGAGAATGGTTGTACCTCGTAAAATGTTCATTTACGATAAATGATTTTATTACGAATGTTTTGTGTTATACATTATATTTCCCCAACCTACCGAATATACAGAATCCCATTTGTCCTAAAAACTTCCTCGAATTTCGTGAATTCCGAATGACGGTTGGCGATCGAGCGCCGTTACGAATAACGGTCGTGGCGACTGGCCGGCGCCATTTAAATGAAAAGTGAAATCCACATATTTTTGGGGGTTTTCGGGCCAAATTTTGAATTCCAAGCAATTGTCGTTATTCAGTTTTCATTTAAATGGCGACCGATAGTCGCCATACCGTTAAACGGCCAAAAACCGTTGGCGACCGAGAACCGTTGCGAATAACGGTCGTGGCGACTGGCCGGCGCCATTCAAATGAAAAGTGAAATCCACATATTTTTGGGCGTTTTCGGGCCAAATTTTGAGTTCCAAGCATTTGTCGTTATTCAGTTTTCATTTAAATGGCGACCGAGAGTCGCCATACCGTTGAACAGCCAAAAACCGTTGGCGACCGAGAACCGTTGCGAATAACGGTCGTGGCGACTGGCCGGCGCCATTCAAAAGAAAAGTGAAATCCACGTATTTTTGGGCGTTTTCGGGCCAAATTTTGAGGTCTAAGCAATTGTCGTTATTCAGTTTTCTTTTAAATGGCGACCGATAGTCGCCATACCGTTAAACAGCCAAAAACCGTTGGCGACCGAGAACCGTTGCGAATAACGGTCGTGGCGACTGGCCGGCGCCATTCAAATGAAAAGTGAAATCCACATATTTTTGGGCGTTTTCGGGCCAAATTTTGAGTTCCAAGCATTTGTCGTTATTCAGTTTTCATTTAAATGGCGACCGAGAGTCGCCATACCGTTAAAAGTCAAAAGACGGTTGGCGACCGAGAGTCGTTACGAATTAACCGCGAAAACGGTCGTGGCGACTCGCCGGCGCCATTTAAATGAAAAGTGAATTCCTACATTTTCGGGTTTTCGTGCTATTTCCGAAATTTTGCCGTAAAATCGAGGAAATGTATCAGGAGAACATGATGTGCGAGGAGGTATTCGATTCGCAAAATTCTTGGAATTTGACGTCATTTCTTGGAACCCGAAAGTTCTTCCGAAATTCTGAAATTTTGCCGAAAAATCGAGGAAATGTATTAGGAGAACATGATTTGCGAGGAGGTATTCGATTCGCACAATTCTTGGAATTTGACGTCATTTCTTGGAATCCACAAAATTCTCGGAATTTTACGTCATTTCTTGGAATATACGAAATTCTCGGAATATGACGTCATTTCTTGGAATCCGCGAAATTCTCGAAATTTGACGTCATTTCTTGGAATATACGAAATTCTCGGAATATGACGTCATTTCTTGGAATCCGCGAAATTCTCGGAATTTGACGTCATTTCTTGGAATCCGCGAAATTCTGAGAATTTCTCGGCTCGATTCTGAAATTTTGCTGTAAAATCGAGGGAATGTATCCGGAGAACATGATATGCGAGGAGGTATTCGATTCGCACAATTCTTGGAATTTGACGTCATTTCTTGGAATCCGTGAAATTCTCGGAATTTGACGTCATTTCTTGGAATATACGAAATTCTCGGAATATGACGTCATTTCTTGGAATCCGCGAAATTCTCGGAATTTGACGTCATTTCTTGGAATCCGCGAAATTCTGAGAATTTCTCGGCTCGATTCTGAAATTTTGCCGAAAAATCGAGGGAATGTATCCGGAGAACATGATGTGCGAGGAGGTATTCGATTCGCACAATTCTTGGAATTTGACGTCATTTCTTGGAATCCGTGAAATTCTCGGAATTTGACGTCATTTCTTGGAATATACGAAATTCTCGGAATATGACGTCATTTCTTGGAATCCGCGAAATTCTCGGAATTTGACGTCATTTCTTGGAATCCGCGAAATTCTGAGAATTTCTCGGCTCGATTCTGAAATTTTGCTGCAAAATCGAGGGAATGTATCCGGAGAACATGATATGCGAGGAGGTATTCGATTCGCACAATTCTTTGAATCTGACGTCATTTCTTGGAATCCGTGAAATTCTCGGAATTTGACGTCATTTCTTGGAATATACGAAATTCTCGGAATATGACGTCATTTCTTGGAATCCGCGAAATTCTGAGAATTTCTCGGCTCGATTCTGAAATTTTGATGTAAAATCGAGGGAATGTATCCGGAGAACATGATATGCGAGGAGGTATTCGATTCGCACAATTCTTGGAATCTGACGTCATTTCTTGGAATCCGTGAAATTCTCAGAATCGCGAGCCGATTCTTGGAATCCGCGAAATTCTTGGAAATCGACGGCGGATTCTTGGAATTCCGCGCAATTCGAGGAAGTTTTTAGGACATATGGGATATGTGGAAATTCGGTACTTCGAGGAAATAGAAAATATGACACAATATGTTCGAAATAAAGTAATTTATTGCAAATGTAAATTTTACGATGTACAACAATTTGCATACAACATTGTATACTAATAAATATTATAATATAACAAACATAAATATATAAATATATGCAATAAATAAACACTTGTAAGTGAAATATCTTGACGATTACCCTTCGTTCTTTGATCTTCTTTGACTGCAGACATCCTGGCGAAATAAGCAGACCTAACATTATTTTGAAGAGCGAATGTATTAATTAGGGGGATTGACTCTAAGAAACTAAATGACTCTAGCAGACGAACAAGCTATGCTATCCAAGTATTTCATTTCGGTACTATCGAAGGGAGTAATGAAAGAGCGAGAAAATCGTCGCCCACGCTGTATACCTCTACGCATACCTCCACCATACTCCTGTTATCCTATTACCAAAAAATTGTTTCTGCTGTTTCATGGGCTTTCCGGCAAGCTTCCGATTCCTGCCTCCGGACGGCGCCCTCGTCACCACCCTTCGATTCAAGTGGCTCGTGTATCGATACAAAAATGCTGATATCTTTAAAAGTATAACTCAAATTTTGGCTTTTATCGTTTTTAAATGTCCGTCTTGACCTTCTTTATCTTCCCTGTATATATCTTTTATAATAATATTCCTCAAACTTTTTTAAAAAAGTGAAAGTTCGTTACATCTCTATGAAATGCAATACGATTCTACGAAGATTGATCTAAAAAAACGCTAATATCTTTAAAACGATTACACAAATTATTGCTTTTATCACTCTTGAATATCCGTCTTGATTCCCTGAAGCTCCCCATGCACTTTTTGTTACGTTTTTGGTGGATATTAGCATTTTTTAGATCGAAAACCGAGCCATTTATTAGATTAATCTTGATAGGATCAGAATTTCGCGACGATTAAAACGCTGTAATTGAAGTTTCTGGGCATGTAAATGCATCAAATATGTAATAATAAATTACAATGAACCCTTAGCTATTTATCCAGTGCATATACGAAACGATTTTTATCGATATATGCGAGATTTTAATGAAAATGTGTGATATGTCACTCTTGAAGTGCTGTTGCCAGGTGCGGCCATTGTGCTGCCAGGTTCCGAGCTCTCTGATTGGTCGCGGGAACGTGACGTCGCGTCCTCTCTGATTGGTCGAGAGAACCAATGGCCTGTGGGATCACGCCCCATAGCTCCGCGGATACCTCTACGCATACCTCCAATATACTCCTGTAATCCTGTTACCAAGAAATAATTTCTGGCGTTTTGTGGGCTTCGCTGAATGGTACTAGCCGAGAGTTGCTTCGATAATACCCCATAGTTAATACAGGCGATTCTTTAAGCGTATACTAAACAGTGCAAGCGACCCAAACCAATATTAATTATTACGCCATACGAAAAATAAATTTGTAAGGTACAAATAAGAAACCAAATGGCGTTAATTAAATCAGTTCCATTACTTTCTACGGACATATTTTGATGACTAATTACTTCTTCACAAGTAATATATGTAACCTTTTAAGGGAATATTTATTACTTTAAACGACTTAAATGAATATTAATGCTTACGTCACACGAAGAATTAAGTTATAAGATGCGAATAATAAATAATCTGGTATTAATTAAATGACTTTTGGTGTTTAATTTATTCAGTAGTTTCTTAATTTAATGAAATGCGTACCAACTGGTGCATACACTCTGGTGATATATTGATAATTATTAGTTGCATAATTACCCCCAAGTATCCTCGTTACTCTTCAAATAATTATTAAGACATTTAGTGCCGGACCGAAATCCGTGTTATACGATACCTCGCGATATGCATTCGTAACGTGCCTTATAAATATTAAAAATTTTACGAATATTAGCGATATATTTGATTCGAGTTTTAATAATTAAAGCATTCAATTTAGTCATTTAAGGTTTATTATTATTTAAATAAATATTAATACATTCTTTTTTTGACATCTTATTACACTCGGAGAATATATTTCCAATTAATGGTTGTCCAATTATAATAAATAGTCCGAATAAGTTTAAACGATTAATATATTATTTTATAATAATAATACATCTTGTGTTCATTCAGCGGTGGATTCAGGTGTGTTGCGGTGGGTTTACTTCATTGGACTTCGAAAGTGTCACTGATAAATAGAATTAAGACGGAAAAAGAATTCCATAACTCAAGAAAGAAAGGAAAGAAAGTGCGAGTTGCAACAGTGACTTATTTTTAGTTACAATATAGATTGCAGTGAGACCATGATAATGATTACTGTGCGATTTACAGATGTTATATTATATTGAATTGTATTATATTATGTTACATTACATTATAGCGTATCGTATTATATTATGTTATATTATATTATAGCATATTGCATTATAATTGTATCACGGTAGAAAGTAAGTTAGGCTAGATATCGAAATTCTTATTTACCGTTAAAATTACGATGCCGAATTAAGATTGAAAACAATTATTTTAAGACAAAGTCAGTGATTTTTTATTTAATATACACGAATCGCATCCAATATCCCTAGATTCCTTTATCGGACTTAACTCAAAATAATCGTAAAATCGAGAATTGGTACCCGGAGAACATGATGTGCGAGGAGGTATTCGATTTCGCACGATTCCTGGAATTTACTACCAACTCTTGAAAATCCGCGACATTATTGGAATCTGTCCTCAGTTGTATTGTCTTCTTTGACAGCAGAAATGCTGACGAAACGAGTAGTGGCCAGCCTGTAACGATTTATAAACAAAACCCATTAGCTTTGTCCGAAACGTAAAAGATTGTTTAATTACATTTAATCGGTCAAAGTATTATTTCATTAAAATAAGCTGTATGTAAAATAATAAATACTTTAGAATAGCTGTAAACATGTAATAATTAAACTATAATTAATAGATTTGTTTTCTAAGGCATCCGAGTAAGCAAATAATTATTAAACAAAACCCATCGGCTCTGTCCGAAACTTAAAGTATTATTTAATTGAATATAATCCTTCGAAATATTATTTCATCGTTAACTTCGTGTATAATGTAACGATGTTCGTCCGTATTGTTTGTAAATTGTGCACAATCTTTTATCATACCTTTGTATTCTTCAATTTTTCCACATATATTCTGCCTACTTATTTCTTCATGCTGAATCACGGCTATCCTGTTTTAACCTGGCAATTGTCCATTCCAAGTATTGCGCCTGCGTGTACGACACACGCTGGTCACTTCTCGATCATTCCGCCATTGGAAGAACCCGATTTCTTAAAGTTTTTTCTTCAACGTGTAACCTCGTCAGTCCAGGGTCTACGTGAAAGTCTTAACGTAGGCTGCAAACAGTGAAGATCATTAAGAGCCTTGCCAATCATGGTAATTACCGCCTCCGATGTTGTGAGACTCAGGGTTATCGTTTATTTTAGCATCCTACGTCCCGCCATAATACTCTACAATTTTCAACGTGAGCCATTTATTATGAAAGTGATGGAAATTCATTTTAAAAAATGAATTGGATTTCACTGGATTCGTGTTTCATTCAATCAATAACAGCAGAAACAATGTGAAAGCAAATTTTGTTTTGAAACACAACAACAATTCATTGTAATACTTATACTAATGCAGCTGAAAAGAGTTGCAATTGTAAACCTTTTATGCAGCAAGTAATTATCTGAAATATACGTACATTATCTTCTGACCTTTGTGCGTGCAGTATCATAAACGTATTTTATCTGAATTTCGTTTCTTCTTTATCTATTTATGCTCTATCTTGTCTTGTACATTCTCTTTTTAATATTCTTATTTCATTTATTTAATAAGATAACTTATTCTCGCACAAGTTTGTCTAATTGAATTATATATTACTGAACATATACAGTTCCCTCTGTTTTATTTATCCATGTATTACGTATAGCATTAATGTATTGTTTATTACTTGTGTCATGAACCTGCAAGATTTTGAATAATAAATGTTGTTATTAAGAGAAATATATTATATTATTAGGTATGTGCATAAGTTCACACCGCTTTGACAATAATAAAATACATAGTAGAAATTCATGGTAATAAATGAGTTTGAAAAGATGTTTAGAAATATTCCAAGCTACAAAATTATTTCTTTGGTACACTAGTGGTTCGGATAGTTGATGGGTCAGGTGATTGACGTTCGGATAATCGACGTCTTATTATACTCTTGGAAATACTCATTGCGTATGATATCGAATCGATTTGAACGTATACCAGGTTTATCTAATCGGCGGGAATGACTTGCGCGCGGCGAATGGTTTTCTTACTTTGAGTCACACCGATCAGGGAGAAGAAAGGCTGATCTTTTTCCGCAGGTGTGGCACGTAATCAATAAAGATAGTCTGTACTCTAAATCCCAATAGGTTTCATAAACCCTTCATGACTAGGGTACGCCTGACATTACTCTTATCATCTAATCCAACCGATTAGATCTTTTTCTATCAATAAAATATAATAAATTCATCTCCACGTTCGAAGATCAAAGTAAAAAAATTCCATTCCCTTAAAGAGCTCGCAATTAATATGACACGCAAAACTTTCGTATATGAAGAGGTATCATCAAGATAAACGATTTGCATGAAAAACTTTGTTGAATTAAATATGCGGTCAACATTGGTCCGTGCAATTATAACGCACTTCCGGTACGTCAAACTGGAGACTTATTGGTCTATAAAAAAATGAGTAGCGTACGAAATTACACTACGTCTAGAATCTAAAATTATAAATAGCTGAATGCGTCTTGCTATGAATAAGTTATAACTATTCAATCGGGCTTCTTTGACTTTAGCATATAAAACGGTAATAAATCGTACTTATGAGGAACGTTGCTTAAAAATGATTGCTACTGCGAATCTCTTACGTTACGTTAGTTCAATGATTGCTATATAGTAATGACAAGTAAGAAAAACGCAAAAGAAGACACATCACGGATGCACTAATATTAATTGAGAATGGCGCAATCCGCCGGTACGCGGAAAATAATGATGCAAGAACCAATAAGTTTTACCGGAATTTGGAAGAAAGATACGAATCATTACTACCTGGAACGTATGTTGTAATTTATACGTTACATTATATATTTAAAACATATGACATTCCGATGTGTGCCTGAATACACGAGTCGAAGAATCCTGTACGATATACATATGATAATATTATGTGAGGTAGTAGGTGACAGTGCCACATGAAATTCCGTGATATCCGTATTTATCTTTGAAAGACTTTTTTAATGCTAGATAATAAGCACGATCCATCATACATATGTACGAGTCTTATTTGTATAACGAGACAAAATTCCGTGTCACCGTCAATTATTAAACCGAGCGCATTTCCAGATAATCGACACTGACAGGGAGCATTAATGGCGAGCTGTTATCGAATGTCCATTTCCGTGGGAGCGGCTTATCAGTAAAGTATTAGGCGTGGGTAAAAATAGAAAGTACATTCGTCGTGACACGTTCGGCAGACGAACTCACAAGGTTCGCTAAGTTTATATTCCGCGATTGCAATCGACTGCAGATAATAGAGATCGATGCAGAGATTGCATATTAACCCTTTGCACTCGAGAAACATTTCCGTATTGCTTGCCACCAAGTTGATAATTATAAATAAACTTGCCATACAAAATTACGATTACTTTATAGCTGAACCAAACATTAAAATTTGCCATTTATACATACATTTATTGACAAAATTTATCAAATCTTTTTTATGCCAGCGGAGATGGCCTGCCGAGTGCAAAAGGTTAAGATACAGTGCACACGTAGGGATGCTACTTTGTAACTGATATCATTTTCTGTTACGTTAATATAGCTATAATATTTATATTAATATCGTTCAAGTTTTCTTCCAATCCTTTACTGCAGATTAACGTGTTGGCCTGTTTGGTGTAACACTACTGTTAAAAATGAAACTTGTTATAATTACCACATTGATATAGTCACTGCTGTAAAGGAAACCTGTTTTCAAGTTGCACTTAATAGAATATTAATTTATGGAACATAGGACTTGATATACAATTACTTCTTATATGAACTACATTGATTATACATTTATAAGAGAACAGTTACGTTAATTGCGCAGTGGAAGATTTTTATATAACAATCCTCGTAGAAGTTTACATAAAACCTTTCTAACCTATCCTTTCTATAACAAGGCTTTTCTATTGCGGATTACTAGAAATATGATGGAATTCACAATGCGGAAGTTTAGAATTCCTGTCGTGAAACATCCTCGCGGTACGACGATTTCTGATGCTTGCAGATAATTGTACCTTTTCCATTATCACCATGAATCGATATTATTCCGCTGTCTCATGTAAAGAACGAAAATTCGCGAAACAGTGGGAAGTAGACCTCGTGCTGGAACTTCCGGGATTCGTGTATTTCTATTTTTGATATCATTGTTATCACGAAGGTTAACACTATGCGCGTCCATGATTTTATGGAAGGGAAAAAGCGTATTGTTTCTCGATAATGGTTAAGTTTAATGACGTAAACTAAGAGGTACTTCAAAATAAAATAGAAATTGGCACAAGTGATATCTGATAATCGTAACGTGTAGTGGAACATTATTTCTCACCGAGAGATGTATTCAGAATAAAACGGATTTCCGATATGTCGCACTTTACAACGTAATGTCACACAATATGTTACGCGTCATGTATTGGCTCGATATTTCTTAAACGGTTTAAATAGATTGCACTTATTTTCTTATACTCACACGTTTATTTATATATAAATTATGGCTGGAGGATGTAAGTTAATAAATGGATTCAATTATTCGCGTTATGTATATAAAATAAAAGTATATAAAATCTCAAACAATTCGCCGTTGTATATTCGAATAATTAAACTAAAAATGGCCAATAATTCATTTTGACCTACTTGTTTAATTCTAGTGTTGATAATATTCCTTCAATCACTGTTGTATTCTTATCCCTGAGGATTATGTAACTCTGGTTTTTCTAACCTTTCGGGGCACTTCGCTATCATGATGGAATCATGATGGAGTGACCGATATCGCTTTATCATTAAAAATCGACTATTACTAATTTTGTAGTGAGTTATCGCGAATATATCGTTATTTTTTCGTAGGTTTACCCGGAGGAGATTCGCGTCACAATCTCGTCTTTATCATGTCGTTAAGTAGACAACGGATATCAAACAGCACCGTAATACGTTAATGATAAATTGAGGAAACCTGTGAACGGTGTATTGTTGTCACAATTTTTTGATGGATCATAAGTCGTATTTTAAGGAATCTTTTTTAGCATACACACTTCTACGTCGTTTGCTGATCTGCTGGTGTACTCAAATCATAAACGTACTGTACAGGTCAGTTGTGCCGGTAATATTAATCAGTCACGTTGCAGAAATATCAGGCTTTGTTTTCGATTAATATTTATGGCCATTCGACATTACTTGTTTACATTAAAAGCCAAAACATATTAAAAGAAATATTACATACACGTTACGTCATCGACGAAAAACTAAATTATATACTATCTAGAATTTTAAATAACTTCGGATGTATAACATCAGTAATCGTTTATATATTGTATTATGTAGGGCAGTATCCATCAGAAAAGCGATAAAGATTTCTCGAATAATCCACCGAGGCTTAATATAATTCCTATGAAAACATCGGGACTTAACAGATTTAGTCAGAATACCATATATCCGCCTGCACTTTTTAATGAGCGCGGAAACATATCAAGGCGATTACCATCACCAAACACATAAGAAATGGAAATCCGTTAAGAATATGCAAATCAGATTTTATGATAATCACTTATGATAATGATAAGGATTACGTGAACCAATATACGATACTAATGATGAATACACCATGATTTGGCTGCAGTGAAAATGAAAAAAAATACAATAAGACATAGAAACGTTAGAAAATATTATTACACAACTACGTGTCGCACAATTTTGTTCCATGTCCTGCTCATCCTGTTTGAAGAAGGTAATCTGGTAATCAAAGACACCGGCACGTGTTACGATTGCAACTGCCGACAAACGAGTTTTTACAATTCTTTAAAATTGCGTAATTGATACCTTCACTTGAGACTGATTAGCACTCTATTCGTTTGGTACACGACTTTATGAACGAATACATTTGTATATCATTTCATTATTATATGTATAACTTACGTACTACTCGATCATTTATGATGTACATCATATGCACTGAGTCATTACGGATGCAAAAATAATAGTTTTCAAGAATCCGTATAAAGAGAGGTAATCCTTACAACGGAGCAGAAAGATGCGCAATCAGTTTATAGATAGGCTATTAAATGTTTACTGTGCTTTTAAGGCACACCTAGTAAGCAAATATAAGTGAAGGTTATGCTATTAGAAGCATAGTAATTCTATTACAATTATGTGCAACGATGTCCTATGTGATTAGAAATTTAATGCTGCAGCAACTAAGAGAGACATAAGCCACCATCCATTATGCATATTTAAGCACGTCGAATAAAATACTAAACAAGAATGAACCACAAATGGTGAATGAGATGAAAAGTGTTACATACCCGGAAAGACAAAAAAATACTATGGATAAAGACGTGTGATAAAATTAACCTGGACAATGTACTCTTGAGTGGTTCTTGAATGCACGTGTTACTTACAGTTAAAGAATGGAGATATGCGATGTAACGCTGCCACTTGGTACTATACATATAGTTGGTGCAACTGATTTAGACAGTGTACGTGCGCATTGTACAAGATGAAAACGCTCGCCATCGAAATTAGCATGAGAAAACATTGTGGAACGGGCTTGAAATGTGCGGTCCAACGAGCATAAGTCAATGTGACAAGGAAGACTGTTCCTGAGAAGCCAAACACAAGAACCTCCTTTTCCACCGATGCTTCCAGGAAATTTTTCGCAAACTGATCTCAGACATTTCATCAAAAATATCACGATTCCGGGTATTAAATAACACACTTAAAATAATATTGATTTAAGGCAAAATACACTCGACATTCGGTATTTTGAACGTTGAATTCTAAATTGAATTTAAAAAATAGAAGTTTAATCTTTTTGAAGTAGAATCATTTTTCAACACGCTTCATAAGCACTACGATACTTTCCTCTCCACGATACTCATATATTTTGGACCCTGCTATTTCAATGTTTTATATTTATTACAACACGCAAACATCAGATAACATTTTATGACATTTACTTACTTAATTAGATATATTCGTGCGCGAATGACTTCAGTCACGTAAGCTTCGTTATCGTCACACTGATGACCAATAGTTAATGACAAGTAAGTAAGAATTCACGGTGATTCCTCCGTAGATGGATATTCCCGTAGGAGGTATAGCTAAACAATGCCAGCCAAACTTGATGATTCATCTGGGATAGGAATATCGGTGTACAACGTTAGTACGGATGAAATACATCATGGGAAATGTGAGATGCTCGTTAGTCTCGTTCGAGGTGGCTCGTTATAGCCGGTAGCAGTGTGTCAAGTATCACATAAGTTACCTTCAACACGTGACACTGAGCAATACATAGTAAGAGATGAGTTATGAAAGAATTCCGCCATTCAGAAAAGTCTTTAGGATCACCCAGTGTTGATCGGTTGCAGGTGCACAAGAACTTGGGTACCCTCCTATACTCAGTATTAGAAGCTCAAGATTTGTAACAGAAATAGTGATGTTTATAGTGTTACATCATATTCGCGAAATATTTCAATTGATAATAATAAAATATTAATTGTGACGATACACTGGCATTGCGTGGAAACACAGTCTAATATGTATCGGTTCCAATAAAGTTTCTAATGACATCGAATAAAGTTTATAATAAAGTACAATGTTTGTAATCAATTTTACAAACCTACATACTATTTGTCGAAATACTTTATTAAAAACGGGAGTAGTTGCAGTGCTATTATACTATGATAGGAATTCCTTTATAAAGTAATGATAATTAAACGGATTTTGCACGGTCAAGTAACGTTGCAAAGCATAAACTGTTAAAGTGTGAGATACTTAAACTCGAATAATTTTATCCGAAACGTAGTAGCTGACTAGGAATTAGGCGGATATAAGCTCAGCCAGTGTCCGCATATAAGTGATGAGATTATGGTAACACAACCCGTTCGTTCCTAAACGTACACTGACATTTCATTTTAAAGGCACTTCACTGGCGCGAATCAATAATGCGAAAGAATGAATCCCCCCGCCAAGCACAAAGTCCCGAATGTTACATAACATTAACACGACGAATTTATCCGATGACTTAATTCTAGTTTTTACCATCCTAAGACCCGTAGAACTACGCGGATATCTTCATATGTATACCTGTTATTTGTTCTGGGGATTTGGCACGATGCAATCTTGGCATTAATTAACGACTGCAGTGCTACGCGGCGCAATAAATGTTGTGAATTCACTTTTCTAATGTTCAAGAAGCATGTAATTTCGATGACCTAGAAGATGACAATGAACCGACTTGGGAACAATTTATCAATTTCACAGTCTTCCCTTAGTTACTTAATACAATGTTACATCACACTCAATTTTATTATACACTGTCAAACACATAAAACAACTTTTCGTATATATTTTTATATATTTTTTAATGTTGTATGTAAGTTACCGTAATATATATCAGTTCGATAAAATTGGCATGGATACTTGAACTAATTAATAGATTACGATAATATTCGTAATCTCTGTGATTCAAGATATACTAAGGGAAGAGTGAAAATGTAGGATGATAAAGGATTATAAAAGAGAGTTATGTAAAATGATTCAAATACTTTCAACGCGGTGATAATACAAGGTGATATTATCTGTGAGCGGAGACCACATTATTACGGCCGTTTAAAACTTCTCAGTACATATGTAGAACTAGAGGAAATCAAAATTATTAACGGTTCTGTACGATCTTTGTCGTTACTATAACTTTGGGTTTATAGAGCTACACCATTGTGTAATTCTTGGCACAAAAAGCATACTTGCGTATTGCATACACGTACTCGAGGTAACGTATAGTGAGAACATCTTTCTCGTCTGCTCCATTATCGTCTTAAGAGCACTTAATTATAGGGTAGCCATTCATTCTGAACCTGCCTTTTTCCGATAACAATGGCCACGCGTGCATATTTCCTCGTTATAATTAAAAGTTATACTGCACTATTTAGCACGAACGATTGTATTTCGTAGCTCATCAATCTCCTATCAGATTAACAATATTTTCTTCGAAGAATAAGTCAACGCAAAATCATTAGGTGTTCCCTGCTACGTTTTCCATGTAGAGAAAATTTTCCTCAAAACTTGACGTCACATTTTTCTTATCGAGTATCGCACGTCTTACAGGAATTAATTTTCAATCCTTGGAGTTTGTACGCTCATCTGAGAACATCAAATAAAAAAGCCTCGCTAATTAACGTCTAATTTCCCGCGGCATTTAGAAACCTCTTCATTTTCCCATTACGTTTAAAACCAAGTTTTCTTAATATCGTATAATGAAATTTCAATCAGAGCATGATTGGTTCCGCATATATTCTTAATTTTCGATGAACAAAGAGACATTTTTGCCTGAGAGTATAAAGGGAACTGATAAGGGTGAGAAAATTAAAGAAGTTTAGAGGATAGAATGGAGGACTAAAACTGCAACAAAAACAATAAGTGCAGTAAGGTTTTGGGTTATCCGGATAGTAGGTTAGCTAGTGCGGGGGCACGTGTGGAGAGACGTGGGTACGACGAGCTCGAGGAGAAGAGGATTTGAAACTCTTCTATCGGGAGAACGAGAGAGGAAGCAGAACGGAGCACGCGGGCACGCGAGCAAGCAAGCAAATGGCCCGTCCCCCGATGGGGAGTCTGTGGTGGGGTGTCAGCCGCGGCTTATCTGGCGACTTTATGTATATTACGATGCCCAAGGCAGGAACACGAGCAGTTCACTGCTGGCTAACTGGTCGGAGAAGTCGACAAACTCGAGGCTGGGCTTAGCAGAGCGGTTCACCTAGCAAAACGTGTTCGAGAGCGAACGAGTTACCGAGCGACGGCCGAATTAAGAGTTTCGAATACACGTTATATCGACTGGCCTACCTACGCGCAGATTACACGTACAGGAATACCGTTTCGGTGCGCGAAAGAAAAGTAGTTAACCGTAGTAGTGGTGGTGGATCGAAACGGTCAGGAAGATTTCGGCAAAGTGATTGAACGGGTATCGGTACTTCTCAGTGATCACTTCGATCCAGGATGATCGCCCTCGCGTGGTCCCTCTTCGTCGTAGTCTCATTACTCGTGGCCACTAATCAAGCATTTCTCACCGCTCCTATTCCAGGTACTATAAGTGATATTTTATATCATTCATGAAAGTTATTCGTGAGCTGGAATATTGCCAATTCTACGTGTCCTTTGCTCTTTCATTCGCGATCGAATATTCATCGTAAAATAGAGAATAATAGAAGCATGAGGTTGAGGTGCATTTGAATAGGACGCAATTAGATTTATATCAGTTTCATGTCCGACTGGGAACTAGTGATATTAAAACAAGTGATATGCGCCGATCATGATCAGACAACCGGCGTCAGAAGTTTTAAACGTTACCACGTTACCAGGTGCTACGGGATACATGCCTGCGCTGTTATCGTCTTTTGAAGAAAACAATATGTGTTCATTAAACTATTTCATATTGTGAAATATATTATAAGTATTAACTGTTATGCACCTTCAAACACTGAAAATTGTACGCAAATACTATTGGAAGACAGTAATTAAATCAAGCGACATTTTTATAAACAAATTTTTAAGAAACTTCGTGTAAAATGTAATTCCTTTAAACGATAATAATATGCGCGCAGGGAATGGATCCTATTGAACCGTGCTTTTCTTGGCCGCTCTATGCATATCGATACTGTTAAATAATTCGAACAGTGATATTATTAACTCGCTTCTGTCGAGAACTTCTCACGTAGTATACACGTCACTGTCAAAATTGCCAAAAAAAGCAATGCATATCGGACTTTCATATATCAAACACAAATTACTCGAAGTATCTTTAATGATTCTATTGGAAAAAGCTAGTAGATGAGGAGTAGGACGATTGGCAGTGGAGACTCATTCGGAAACAGTACTTTACTTTCATATGTGGCTCTTTCGAAAGATAGATTTAACTTCCACTAACTTGGATTGTAAGCGGTTTCTGTGAGAACTCAGCTTGAATCCTTGCCACGGAAATATAGTAGGACTTGGGCAATTTCCAGATTATGAAATTCATTTCCGCAATTGTTTTGATTAACTGTACGACCATTAGAATGTTGCCGAGTATTCATTCCAACTTTATCGTAAATATAACCTTATAAATATTCAACACCAATTCCAGAATTTTAATATACTTTGTCCATAAGCTAATGATCCCGTGACACGCGAATAATTTAGATACAAAATAAATATCCTTTCTCCACGAATTTATGCAATTTGTTGCAAAGACGAAATATATCACAGAATTAATATTAGGAATGTTAACTTTTGCTTTCTACTCGAAGTTAATCAGTAGATTGTAGGGAGTGAGTAGTATCAAACTATTATTCCGAACCAAGTTAATTCGACATAGGATCGACCTGTCAGTGATCTTGGTATATTTCTGTATACATGTTCATAACGATTCAGTGGAAACATAGTGTACCTATCGGACATTTACGGTATCATTTCCAAATTGAAGATAAACCAAGGGAATTTCATCTGCCATTGAAATCACTGAAATTACGCCTATCATATTAAAAGTTCACTGCTTAACAATAAAAGAATCAGTATAAAATAGAAATGTCAATTATAATACTAATTAATGATTTGTAACAAATATTATTGAAACTATTCAATTCAATATTCAATTCGAATGATCGCGTTTCGTCAGAAAAGAAAGTGCCCCACGAATTGCGAGGAAATATAATATTCTTCCGGGAATATTTTATAAGTCATTCGAACGTATACGACACCGGAACATGACACATATTTTTTTATCATACCATTCCACCAAATAACGATATCCTTGACCAAAAAGTGAGCAGAATCCTATAAAGAACAGGATTGCTGGTCAGTTCAATGTAATGCACAGAATTTGTGGTTTATGTCCTTAATCCTTGAAGCCGCGCGTAAAGAAAGACTACGTGCACTTATTTTTAACAAACTTTTCCATTACTTCACTGTTAAGATCGTTATCAATGATTTATCTTCAATGGACAGGTACAAGCAAGGGATAACAGCAATAAATATATTGCCCAATTTTTAAGTCCTGTCCTCTTGGTAAATTTACTCCATTCTGTCTGATCGATTGCAATCAATTGCGATATATATATATATATAAGTGTACTTGATTCATCGCTTAAGTGCTTTGTTCGAGTGTTCTCTTTTCATATTAATGAGTCTTTGCGATCAATTTCGGTTCTGATCATTTTTAGTTGGAAGGATAGGCTGTAAAATAGTTCTCTTATGCACCTTTGGACTAGGTACAATAGTATTACAATAAAGCAAAGGAAAAGTAGAAACTTTAATATAATAATTACGAAAAGCATATAACTTGAAAAGAAAATGTTCTTTTATATTCCAGTAATATATTACAGTTCAATGCATCATTGCTCAGTGTCAATGGTACTATCTATTATAATTCTACCTGAACAGATAAAAAATGAGTGGTTAAGGTGAACGTGAAATTTCTAGGGGACATTGAATTTTACTGTGCTTCGAAGCGGAACTCAAGTGTTCCGATTGAATTGATTATTTGCGTTTTGTCCTGGTCAATAAGTAACTTAATTAGTATTGACTGTTTTGATAATAATCAACGTCTAACATTTGCTAATGATATTAGCTATAAATAATTTCATATTTATCGAGAAAAAACTTATCCTACACCCAATTATGACCCGTGTGATCAAAACAAAAAACTAGAAGGTGGTCAATAAAGGTCGCTGTATTTTTATCAAGTGATTTCAGTCTGGAATGTATCCACAGATACTTGAAAAAGAAAAGAACAAATTTTAGAATTATAGCCCAGTAACACTAAATAATTTGAAAACAAGGACAGACCACGCGAAAGTTCATATCCATCGTCCAGAATCATTTATTCAATGAAACTACACTCGGCTTCACCCGAAAAAAACCCGGCACGAGGCAAGTGCGTGTGAATTGAATTTTACAATTAATTACTCGTGAACCATTTCGTGTGCCCCGAGCTTAAATACCTGGCCGATCGATTCGTTTACCTTAATTGTCGGTGGTTATCCGTTAACGAGCCCGTCGTTTTCTCTCGTTCCTCCTGGCAGCTTGCCAAAGACCCTTTTAACCGTAGGCCTCGTCGACTCGATATTGTGAACTGCTGCACCTGCAAAACCGCGTGCATGTGTCGGATTTGCACCCGTTCGCGAACCGAAACAATAATAACAAAAGCCGAGGTCTTTGGCAACCCAAGGAGGGAAACTACTGATACAAATTGTGTCGTGGTGGTCCGTACAGTTTTGAATATCACCCTACTGGTGTATCGTGAAGTTATCTCTCGTGATAACCGATGCAACTCCCGACATCGATTTCACTTTATTTTGGTCACATTCATTGATTGCACTTTAACTTTCCGACAAGGCAACGTAACGTCACCGACAAGGAATCCAGAAACCTGCTACACTCATTGTTAGCGTAGGATAGGCTGACCAACAAAACAAATAGGACAAGTTTTATTTTTACACTGAAACACTTTCTACGGTTTTTACAATTCTAACTTTAGATGGCATGACTTGAACAACACTTTCATCTTATAATAATAGAAATGATTTTAATTGATATTGTAATGCAAACTGATAGATCTAATTGTAGATTGGGGCTTACATTTTAATGCCTGGAGATAAACTACACAATCCTACGATCTTAGATTCCTAGTGTGAACATTAATTTTGTTTATATTATCCGGGTGAATTTGATCAAAGTACTATTCAAATATTAAATGAATGCAATTTATGTTCAGAGCACAAGAGTGTAGCGTAAAGAGATTTCACTTCTGCCTGATGTTCCTCCCCTATTTATCGTGTTCTTTGTATGATGCACCTTATTTATTTGCACAAATGCGTTGCACGCATTATCCACGAACAAAAATCTCTGTTTTCAACCGGTAACAAGATGAAGTGAGAAAGTAAACGAAAATAGACTCGCGCCCTATTGTCACTGAATCAGTAACAGCTGTACCAGCTGGATAAATTGAAGATGCTTTTAAACCCATTTACGAGCCAATGACGCAAACGCATTCATTTATAGTGTTCCTTCGAAAGCTATTAACGAGAACCGCCCACGAATTACCGATCTAACTGGCTTCCCGAATATCTTACGATTAGACAGACATCAATCTTAACCGATTCCAACCTGTTATCGTGACAACAATCACAGAGAGGTCATCCGAAATCTCGAAGCATTGATAACGATATAATAATAGTTTTACGAAAAGTGGACCGCCAGTAACGGAGTATCTCTTACAATCTTGATGAGGATATTATTTCAGCATGCGAAATATTTATCAAATACAAACGCGGCATACCCGACGGTGAAATAATGATCGTAAATATCTCTCTTTAATTATACAAAGAAAAACTTCGGGCGGGATTTAAGTTTACTGATTTAAGAGAGCGTCTCGTGTTTTGATGATAACGCGGCAACAAATACTGCGCTTGTTGTTAAATATTTATTTCGATGTCTTCCACCAAATTTCCTTGTATCTTCAATAAATTTTCATCTTAATTATAAAATTCCGTATCCCTTTGCACAC
The DNA here is from genome assembly GCA_910591585.2 of Nysson spinosus. Classification (NCBI taxonomy): domain Eukaryota; kingdom Metazoa; phylum Arthropoda; class Insecta; order Hymenoptera; family Crabronidae; genus Nysson; species Nysson spinosus. The sequence continues at coordinate 5,775,467 of OU342843.1, read as the reverse complement.
GTAGGATTCGAGTTTGTCTACGTACGAAGGATTTATTGTCATTTTTGCAATTCATTAATTGTATTTCTTCGGGAACAGTTCAGTAACCTGATCTCTCCCCGTTGGCGGATGTACGAACGTATCGTGGTTGATATTATACTTATAGTGCTATATATAGAAGTACAAGAGTGATTCAAAAACCGTTATACCCATAGCCCCGGCTTTGCTCACACCATCAAATCACTGGCCCCATTCGTGCAAAAATTTGCAAGAATACGTAGCAAAAATGTCTATCGCATACGAAACAAGAATTTTAATCTTCTCCCTACTTAGAGTTCAAGTATCCATTGAAATCCATTACAAAAGTCTAATTACACACAGTATACTCGTTCAGAAATAAATAATATCTGTTATTTATATAACACTTATACCAACACACTTGAGTTTCAAGAGCTATTATATGTACATCAGATAATATCGCGACATTATTTTGCAGATAATCTTAAAGATTATACTCAGAGTTTAAGTGATATACTTTTAGTAACAATCATTTCAATAATGACAATTATGCTCAAATTAATTCAATGGTTAAGTAAGCTGTAAGCAGTAAACCGTAGACCAGTTCGTATTAAAGTGTTTCCTTTAATTAACTGCTACAAGCCTGTGTTACATGCATAATCTCGATCATGACAAAGTCTTCGTAATACTTGACTTTGAAATAAGGGTGAAAAATCTATAGTTTCGTTCCGTAGCTAGGCGAAAGTCTAGTGACTCTTGTCTCTTCATATCCAAGAACAATAGCCAGTACTCTCTTAAGACAGGTAACAATACTCTCGATAATAATACACGACGATCGTGAAACTTGGGATGTGGCCAAGCTTGAGGCTCGAGTCTTTGCTGGACTCGACCTCCAAACAAAAGAGATGGTTCGAAGGTCTCTCACTCTTGAATAAAGACATGAAATAATTCTACTTTCCTTAGATAAATTATAGGACACCTTTCCAGTCTATTTCGAGCGGCGATCGTTAAAGTAATGTCTTATCAAATGATAAATTCATGGACTCTCCATTATTAAGTTTTCAAAAGATGTGAATAAGAGGAAACTGATTTGATAAGAATATCTTTATTTACTTTAGTCCGACGAACGAATGGCTAAGATTCCTCTAATCTCGTCTGTAATTAACTCACAGGAATTTGCCACTCTTTGCTTAAATGCATACGTGATTACGTAATTCCTGATATTACGATAGACTATTCGTATCGTCGTACTTGATTAAAAAGTGTGTGTATACTACGATGTACAGGATTCGCAGTAACGAAACTACTCGTCAATTATTATCTGATCTATTACTAGTACGCATAAAGTTATTCTCAATTTCGTATAAAAATTTGATAATATTATGCGTCCGATGAAGGTTTACATTTATATCTTGGCAACATACCCAAGAGTATAAATAATGTGGAAAGTATATTCTTACGTTTTATTTACCTCCGCGTATACACATATTTATCTCTTAAAAATCTAATCAGAAACCTGCTTTAATAAATATTTTTTGTTTTCACGCTTCTCTCCCAAACAATATTTCTGTTCGATCGTAACCATAGCACGTTACCTGGTTATATGCCTGTACATGTATTATGTAATATGTTACAATCATCTTTATCAGTGGTAATTAATCAAGAGTAGAGTAAACTATACGCAGCAATGGAGCTTTTCTCAAATTCGAGACATCCGGATAATTAGAGATTTAACCGAAGGTTGGAGAACTTGACGATCCATGTATCGAAGGTCGCGAACGTTCAAATAAAAATACCCGATTTTACTCAGATCTGACTATGTTTTATGTCGGTATCTTAATGATTGCGTCACTTGTTTACTCCACCGTTCACTGATTTAATTACCCATTAGTGAACAATTGTGTGCCACAGCTGTTCATGCCTGATAGGTATCGCATTTTTCGGACCCGTTTTTCCCTCATTCCTTAAATCACGTTTTCTTTCAAATTGTTTCCACATATTCTGATAATTCAATGTAAAATATCAATAGATTATTTCAATGTTTTTATTTGAAAATTATTCCTCTTTAATTATAGAGTATCGCATTAAAAATTGTTTGCAACGAACGCGAAAATATTACTTCGCTAAATGAGACATATCAAGTTATTGCACGTTTTCTTAAAGTCTGGAATGCTTGCGTTTCGATAACAATTTAAATATATTCGCGAATAGTGCGCATCTTCTCCGGACGCTCCTCGTGTTTGTTTGCGTTTCACGCAAGTTGAATTCATTTAAATGATACAATCACAAAGAACGAGAGAACCAGTCAGGATAATTAACAGTCTGCAGGCATACATCCGATTTACAATGCGCGTCCAGGAATAGTACAATGAAAAACAGTTTTACAGTAGTGAAGTCAACGGCGAATTAACGAATGGTCAACAAACACGTGGCGTGATTTTCATCATTTATCATGCACCACGTAAGGAAAAAGACGGTCATTCATTCATTTGACTTAGGAAAAATATTTTCAAACGAACGTGCGATTCAAGATTCTCGTATGGAATGTTTGAAAAAATACAAAACAATATTTCCCCGCGTATTTACAAAGGAACTAAAAACCTGAATACCTTGCCTACGGAATATACACAGAATTTATCCGTGATTTAAAATGAATGTCGAAGATCCTGCGATAACCTATTTTTCTGTAATACTCGAATATGAGTTGAAATTAAATATAATATCGCTGATAAGAATCGCCCGAGTATGAATTGATATTGAATTGAAAATTATTATGAAGAATCATACAAATCCGTTCAGAACTCGGCTACTTCTTACCGATATTTGTTTGGCAATTCACAAAAATATGCAGACTCTTTTATTGCCATGAAATAATAAACGTACTTGCCGCAACAAGATATACAAGATATCGTCTATATTTAATCTTTCCTTGCGTCCACGAATATCCTGCCTTTGTTGTTTAATCTTGAAAATACTTTGATCAGTTTCTAAACGTTGCAATGTACTTCCCTCGCATCAAGCAAAAACTTCCTAAACCGGCATCCTCATATTCGAGCCCTTCTCCCGAAGGACTTGAAACGAGAAGAGTTTAAATGCACCCTTATTTTAAACTTTAAAACTTCAGGTGAAAAGTTTATCAACGCATTACGAGTTAATATAAGTTCTCTATGCACCTTACCAAGTATGAAATAAATACAACAAGACGCGGCTCCTTCATTCTAAAGTAACACGAAAAATGTCCCTCCCGAAAATGCATTGTAAAACATGCACGCCGTTTACAGAAATGTTTTAAGGACACTAATATTTATCTTGCTGCAGGAGTTGCAAAAGAAACCTTGTGAATAATACACTGAGACGAAAAAGTGAATTTCGTATCAAAGTTAAGACTAGTACTAAAACGTTTTCAAAGCTACCACAAACTTTCGACAAATACGTCCAGTACATATTAAACATATTTGTTCGTGACGTATTTTCAAGCATTAGCCTTTCCACGATAAATTGCTCGGTATTTAGCATGCGATGAACAAAGGATCATCGAGAGAACGATCCTTATAAGCATGGTGGCAAATCAACCTCCAAGCACGTGAATAAATGTATCTCACGTGACTGTCGTGTGCCTAGAATGTGGCAGTTATACCATGCAAGTGATTGTATAACGCGGATCAGTTCAACCGTTTGATACGGAGCATACTAAACACATAAACGGAATTTCTCCATTAAATATACCGAGTATCCGGTTCGAAAAATAAAGGAAAATATAGCATACAGCTTAAACAAATGATGCACTTATATCGACGACTTTGTTCAGACCAAGAAGAAAAATGTTGAGTCTGGTTAGTATACGTAAATTTGAACTGGTGGAGGGTGTACTTGATAGTGTACCGTACAGTTTTCTGTAATACAATCTACGTGCCGATTAATGTACCAATTTATTCGCCGGTTATTGCTATAAAGAAAAATTTACATTATGGGCGTGACTCCGTTTTAAAATCTCTTGAACGTGTACGTGCAATAAGTCAATGATACGTGACTCTTCGGAGCGCGCAAGAAGAAAGAACCGTTACGTAAATGCTACTTTCATGGCATAACGTTATTACCCCCAGTGGTTCAACGTTTTTCCTCAAAGTACCCTATCTGACTTACTTAACTTTGTACAAACGTTGCAGAAAGCGCAATGTTACTTACATTTCAACGCAACCGCGCATCCGCGATGTACTCTAACCCCTCATAAATTACGGGATACGTACGTTTTCCTTAAGAAAGTTATATTATAATACAAGTCCATCCGTCTCTAGAAATGATAAACTTTTACCAGCTTATATCGCTTACAAACTTCACATTGAATATAATCGGTATTTATTTATATACTTTATTCATTTTTTTCATTTTCAATCGTAGACCTTTGGTACTCGGAGTGCATACTGATAACTACTCCCTCGTTTATTCGCGCTTATCACTTCAAATGTTCATCTAAAATGGTCAAAAACGTGAATAACTTTTAATCATCGATTCTTGGCAGAACGCAGAAGACACGGATATGAATTCACGCGAATTATTTTTTCCTCCCGTGACAACTGAATTTATCAGAAATACGTTGATAAGATACGTTAGCGAACACGTTATGCGTTTTAGTCAACATTCCCTTATCATTTTCTTATTTCTGTTTATCAGTTTTTCATGACCGGATCTCCTCCGCGTCTTTTAGCACGGATTGTTTTGCGCAGTTGATAATAAAACAGCGAAGCGAAAGTTAGTTTTTATCAAGCCTGGAAGGAAGAGTTACGCGATTTCATCGATTCAAAAGGTTTCAATATTAAGGTTATTATCATTGGAGATATAATATCTCGTAATTATTTTCTCTAGCATCATCAGATTCTAAAACAGTCGGAATCAAGGTTGAGCGTAAAATAATTAATAACTGTTACATGCAAACTCTTGATCGATCGAACTCCTTCCGACTTCGCTTCTAATTACGTGTTACCTGTCGTAATGAAATTACTTGAAATGGGTGAACTAGAAATCTTACAAGCAATAAGGAGGACATCGGCCTTAATATTGGCAAACTACATCAATAATTCTATTACGCCCATCTCGACAAGAAATAATTATATTTTATACTAATATGAACTGCAAAAGTATTCCTTAAATAATATGCATTTTTGCTCATTTACGACATGGCCTATTCCCTATTTTTATAAAGAATCTCCGTATAACAATATCTCGAGGATTTGATATAGATATTATTCATATAGTGACATTTGATGAAAGTTCACTTTCAATACAAAGATACCTGTAGTACATACTTCGTATGATATAGAATGTATTTGAATGTCAGAGCTTCAAAATAAATCTTTAAAAGTACCGAACTCTCGGGTAAATATCCACAAGTCTTAATAACTTTGGACAGTAATTTTACCGCAAAACGGGATCTGGAGAAACACTGATCTATCAGCTAGTAGGTAATTGTGTCAGGGTAGACTTGAATTTCTGGGTGAACTAAAAGGTAACGGTTTCCTCTTTCTCCGCTCCACGAGTTTACAATGTCTACTTCTTCGAGATATTTTTATACCGGTACTATCACTCGTTTAAAAAAGGACTAGAGCAATTTAGAATCAGGTTTCTTTGTTGCCGTAAATGGCCGGTTACAGTTAAATCCTTCACAATTCAGATTACAAAGATGAAATTATTTCGACCGCAGTTTTACCTAAAACGTAGATGAATACTCGACTGCGAACCCGATGTTATTGATGAAAGAAATGTTTAAGTTACAAGTCAGATTTATAAGCTGAGTTTTCATCGAGATTGTATTCTTTTTCTGATAATTGAATATGCAGTTATACCGTTTCATAAACAAAAGCTCTCTTTTCTGACGTCAAAGTTTTAGATACACTCTGCCAAATCGCAGTTGTTACCTTTAAATGCGGAAGTCGCGGGAGACAGAAAATCGGGCTATTAAAGAAACAAAAGTTACCAAACTCGAGAATATATATTAAACGACACCCTTCGAAGAAAATGGCGACTCATACACCGTTCAAAACATGATCCGAATACACTGTGATATTAAATACACGCGGCACGAAGACTACAAGCAAACTCTGAAAATATTTATCATACGAAGAAATAAAGACTACCTCTATAAATCAAATTCAAAATGTGAAGATTTGAAATCTGTAAAGCAACGACCACTGGCCACTCGAAAAAGGGGAAACTGCGTAAGTTGTGATTTCTACTAGACAGAAATCGACGTTCGCATATGCGATGTCTCGCGATAAGAGTTATCAAGTTAATGGTCCGTTAATAATTGCAAGAGGCGCTAAAAAACCCATTGTCTCACGCGCCACTGTTCGTTCGTTAAGCGATAGATTTGCGAGTGTTCTAAAACATTATTTAATTTTAATCTTGCTGCTAACCGTATCGAATTATTTTTGTATAAATGAAAAGGCTACAAATATTGCCATTTATATCAGTGCCTTCCGCAATGCCGCAAAAGTTTGCGAGTAATTAAAAATCCTTAAGTCAAGCCACACATTTAATTCCCTGTTGGAGGTTTCTCATTATTTGCACACGTACAGATAAAAGCGGCGTACTTGTGCCGACAAATTAGAGCAATACTGGCGCCATGATACTGCCGTATCCCAGGCTTCAATGATATTGTCTTTGGCCTAGGTAACAAATAACACGAGAACTTTCTAGCATTCCAATACCGGTTAATCAGAGTAGTTTGATTCTATTGTTAAATCGATTCTAACTATTCGATCTTCAATATGACCTTAATCGAACTAGATCGCTTCTCGGTGCAGTGATGTAACCCGTTCGATTTAATCACCTTCGGATGAACGGAAGATTTCCTTTCGGTGAAAGTATTACGATATATTGCAAAAATGATTAATGTATAATATCGCAGTGAGTTTATATTTATGAGTCGTATCAAGTTCGAGGAATTATAATATTTAGATCTGACATTAATCAAGGGTCACTGGCAACTTAAATAATAACTGTTAAATAATAATATACCATATGGAGATATAAATCACTTATGAGTCATACACATAATTCACCAATCATTCGCGAATGATATGATTATAAGAATAACATGCTATGCATACGAAGTAGTGGGATCTGTTTTGTTCGGCGAATTATTAACCTTTATCATTTCTTTTTTCCAAGCTGATATTCGCTGTACGTACATACATGTGTATACATATAAATCTTATTGCAGTGCATGGAGTGTCAAGTTACGATGTCACCGGCACCGAGAGACGATTGGAGAGTAACGCGGTGATTCATAATAGGAATAATAACCAGGAGAATTCGGATGACTCGACGAGTGACGGTCATCTCGATGACGAGCAGACGGTATACGTAATCGAATTTGAGTCGTCGGAGTCAAGGGAGAAAGAAGACGGCACGAAAAATAAAGGGAAAGACATACCGAGCGGTAAGCAATACATCAATTTATCTTTCGAAAGAACAAGTTCAAGTAAGAGTTATTCGAGACAACAAAAGGTACGCGTCACTAGGCTTTTATCAATGCGATGTTATACAGCGTCATGGTTCATTAAATAAACTTTTTTAAGACGTACTTGCTCGAAAGTTTGCTTTGCTTTTACCATCAACGAAACATTAAATACGATACACTCGCCAAACGACGGACCAAAGATCATTGTTTGTCAAACGGACCTCTACAATTTGACGCACAGCCAAGTGCCTAATCACGCAGTTATTAATGCAGATTTTTTGCACTGCACGTGCCATCCTTATTTATTTTTACAAGCACTTTAATCATTGCATCGCATTGATACTAATTCTGTTTGATCAACGTGCTAGTTTCGGGTAGACTTAAAAGGTCGTTAACCATTAATAGTCATTTTCTCCATCTGTCTGTGATCATTGGGTTAATCCCCTGATTCTCTATCAATTAGTGTCTTACGTAAACCTTGAAAAGGGTAATACTCGTGTACCTCACAGATTAACAACAATCCCCCTAAACCTTTTCACTATAAGATTCCCTAATGTCAGGCACATGATTCGAAAACTTTCCACGCGATATTTATTCTATCTTCGTAGAGCGACATGCGAGACATACGGCTGACCGTGTCTCACATGTGTGCGAATTTATCCTCGGTTCTCAGGCTAGAAGCTGACAAAAACTGGTCTCATCAAAATAGCTCGCCGCGAATCCTTGTCGATTCACTTCGACTATCCTTAAGATGAAATAAACCCTTGACTCTTATCCTGTCCGGCTTTAAAATATAACTGAATATGACCACAGTGAAATTGATTCGTCACTGTTCTAATGTATAATAATATTCAACGGTGTATCCTTGTAGATTTCTTCAGTAAATGTACATATAATAATTAATATGCAATATGTACTCAATAAGTCGTTCATTTTAGACAAGATCATATTTAACGTCTTCTACTCATATCTCTTAATACCTCTTTTCTCATTATGTTTATAGGCGGACTGTTTGTACCAGTGGATGGTGATCCTCAAAATCCATTGGACCCGTGGTCAATCGTTTGGTACATCGGTTCCTTTGGTGGTTTGGTGGCCTTCTTCCTCATAGTTAGTTGTTCAGAATGGTGTTGTCGTCGGGGTGCAAGACTAACTGTACCATACTCGCATCGCTCCGAGGTCATCAATGGTGGACCAGTCACCGAGACACCACCACCACCTTATCATTTGTTTGCTCCACCATCTTACGACTCAGTGAATTATGGTGACGTAGTAGACAAGGCATCCGGGGAAAAAATCGATATCTACGTAATATCGGTACCGATACACAGGACTGTGGTGCAAGTTCCAGCATAGGACTTTCATGAATACATCCTCCAGAAGAGGATCCGATAACTCGAAATTGAATGACACTGGTAGTGTCGAACCTTTCTGGCAAATTATCCACCGACTCGCGATATCCTCGTCAAGTCGAACCGAGGAGTATCAATGCGAATCAAAAGACATTAGTGGAGTTGCATAATTTCTTGAAACAACCGACAATGGATTCCCTCCAAAGTTTTTCTTCGGAGAAAAACAGACTTGGAGGGTTGTATGTTCATACAGGTACTACGCGTGCCTAATCCTTGTCACACTTGTATATCAGTGTACAGTGCCATCGTTAAGGAATCGACGGTTGTAAACGAAGTGTTATTGTCGTATTCTCTTTAGAATTGTTGAGTGTTACGTAATGCCTCTAACGAGCAAACGATTGAACAATACGATGATGCGTGGAGGTCGATCTTTTTAACAAACGAAACAAGTGATATTGTTATTAATACAATGGGTGTCTATCGCGCAAGAGTCTTCCTGACGCTAACTTTTAAAGAACTGACGGAAGGACACTCCCTGATTGTGTGCGATTAAAGGAACAAGTAACTTTATTCATTCCGTGTGGAGAACGAAGAATGTTTCATGGAATAAAGATTGAATCTCGGCTACAACGGATATGTAGAGAGGATGTTGACTTTAGACAACAGAAAACAACAATCCTCGGAGGAAGTGAAACTTCCGAAAGACCGGGATGTTAATTTTCTGGAATATCAGGGGAAATAAACCAAGTGTGCTTGCCCAAGCGTTAGAACTTAAACAAAACTTTCGGTGGTGAATAGATTCGTAAAACGTGCCGCGAATGACTGAATAGCGAAATGTAATTGCGTTTCGAAACTTATAGTTGTTTTTATACAAACCGAACGAATCTAAATATTGGTCTTCTGAACAATCGGGAAAGGCTTAGTGAAGATATCAGTGGCCAAAATATTATGACTTAGGACTTTAGGGTGTTGCGAATGTGTAGTAACGCCGAATGTTATTGGAAGAAACTCACGAATTAACGCGCGACCGGTGGCAGGGCATAATATAGAACTCATGGATTTTATAATGAATTATTTATGCGATCACTGCCAGACAAGATGAATTAATGAAATCCAATGATTCTTTCCATCTCATCGAGTCAACAGGACACCTGTATTTGCATGAGAGTATTATCTGAATTGAATGTGTCGCCGCTGTGAGATACCACGTTAAAAACCTAAACTGCCATATCTACGTATAGCGTATATTATCAACTTCCAAACTACGGCTGGAGTGTTTACACGCTTCCGCGACATGCATTTCGAAAAATTCTCGCAAGTGCTGAACAGTCTTGTTATTTAAACGATTCGTCATATATCCGTGAAATGTATCAAGTTGAATGTTGATTCAGACACCATTCAAATTCGTTAGTCGATTTAAGAAATTCGAATTACAATTGAATACGGCCTACTTACTAATCCGTATAGATAATATTGCAATTATTAATGCTATTCTCGAGTAAAATAATAAAATTTGCGGAAATAATTCGAGGAAAACATAGAATTATACGGCATATATCGCGAAAAAAATTTGTTTTTGATGCCTTATTTCTTTGAGCAATAACACATTATGCAAGAACTTTAAATAAGATGTAACATTGTTGCAGATAATTGACCTCAATCACAATCGTTTCATGTCCCACGATTACTGATGATTACACTTATGGTTATGAAACGGCTTGCCATAAAAAATGTTTAACTAAAAGAGGTTTCTTAAGCAGTTCCATTGCTAGCAGGGAGTCTCAAAAATAGTAATTACTGGATAATGTCGAAATTAACGAGAACTAGATATGTCACGAATGGATGTTTGATATTTGCCATATTCTAGTTGCATATGTAATCCATTTCCTTTAAAAGACAAAAAAGATTCAGTTTAATGAGGGATGAAATAATTTTTCACGGAGTCCTTAAAATTTAATTAGAAGCCTCCTAACTCCATTTTTGTTAAAATACCAGATAGATTCATAGTGCGATATGTTGACCAACAATAATATTAATTCGAGAGTTAGAAATAATGCAATAGCGATTATACTCAAAAACGTTAAGGTTCAAGAATGTTGGTATTTGTAGCAAAAATTAAAAAAATTCGACGTAGAGGATCGAAATTCAATTAAATATATCGATAAAACCATCTATATTCTTTATTCGCGGAAGGATTTATCGTTTTTTAATACTGCCGTTAGTAACGATACGAGTAACTAAAACACAATTGATAAAATCATTTGGAACAAGAATAGATCGCTGTTAGAAATCAAAATCGTTGATCATACATAAAAAAGAAGTACCACATTTTATTGCGTTCTGATGAATAGAGTCATCATAACAGAAAAGATTATTACCGTTACTTTCGCATAAAAGACGAGTTAATGATGCGCAAAAAATCTGCATCTAAGAATGCCTAAATGATATGAGCATACGATTAAGTACAAGGTCAATTACAATTACTATTGTTATTATTCAAAGTATTGTTATTGTAATTCATTGTACGCGTAAACGTGCTTTCGATAATACAAGGAAAGTGCGTTACGAGAGCATCTCACTCTCAATTAAGACTTGCAGAATCGCAGCGCGGTCGCTATTTATTTTTTATACTTTTGTACACACTCTTTATACACACGTAAATGTCTATGTGTTACCAATAAAGTTTCTTTTCTCAAAAATCTATTATTGTATTATTTTACCTTCCACCTATCCACCTATCCAACCATGTTTGACTTTTAACTATGTTGCAATATCGTGCTTCTTTCTTAACAAATTGTAAAATAGGTTCCGCACTTACTTGGAATGAGACTGCTTGGAATTTTCTAATAAAAAGATCTTGATTCTTCATGAACTTCGGACCGTCTTTTGTTGACCTTTGACAACGTCAATTTATTTGAAGCACTGCACTAAATACAAATAAAATCACGTAAACTAATTTGATAGAGCAAGAATTGCACGACAGAATGTAGAAGAGTTAATTACAACGGTTTTTTATATATTTACCATCTTGAAGATGCAGTTAGTATTTGAAAACGTGAACTGGCAAGCCTGAATACCCGAATTACTTGCAGTTGCATGGTACGTCAACTGCAAGGTTCGTAAGTGCAAACCTGTTAATTTTATTTCAATGAAAAATCACACACTTTCAAAATCGCATATCTCATATTCTATTAAAACAAAATGGAACGAATTAAATAGATACCATACCAGAATGGAGAAATTTTTGCTTTCAGTGTGTAAAAATATAACCTAATACTTAACGATGGAATATTTCGGCGAAATCATAGCACTCGGAATTGATAGCATAATTTTTACTATTTGTTTGAGGCAGTACTTCCACTGTAAAAATGCAATCACTGCAGTTAAGGTGAATATATTATGCCATAATTTATTATAATACTTATCTTATTTTTAAGTAACTTCCTTATTACATATTAATTACATTCTGTAATGTAAGACAGAAAAAACATAAGCTTATGTAATTTCCTATTAAAAATGATACTATTAATAATATTGAATGTAGTATTCATATTTAACTTTCAAAAGTATCTCAGAAAAATTAGTTTTGTTGCAGGATATTGAAGTTCATGAAGTTGGACCACAATTGGAACAGCTTGTTGATAAAAGTCCAAGTAATAAAGTGAATTATATAGCCATTAGAGGTATTGTAAAACCTCTGGGAAAACCATTAACTAGTATCAATGATAAAAAAATAACTGGTGTTGTTCAGAAGCTGAAGATCAAAGAACATGTTGTAGCTAGGACAACTGCTGGTTTCTGGTATGGCTTTGTATTAGTCTAGTATTTCTGTTTGCACAATTACAAGAGAGTGATATTCAATGGTATAGCCTAGATAAAAAAGACTTTCATTTAAACCATTCAGGTCTGATCAAGAGAGGACAGTTCATAAAGTTTATAATACTATACCATTTGTTTTGCAAAAAGGAGTTCATACAGTAGAAGTACTTGAACCATTGTCAGCAGATATTTTGGATTTAGATGTAGTATCTGATACTTTTGAACCTAGTGTGCCAACACTTGCTGATCACTTGTGGAGCTTCTTTACAGGTGGTTCACCTTTATCATATACAAGTGACTTAAATGTCAGTTCATAAAATGTGTTTTAAAATAATTATTTACTGCAATTCATAGGAGTGCGTCAAAGAGGTTTGCAATCTACAGAAGAATTACTTCGTGAAGGTGCTGTTATTACAGGGATAGGTGAATTATCAAGATCTGCATCACAATCAAAGCCTCTTACTCTGCAACCTCCTCTTAATGGGACACCATTTTACCTAACAAGTATGTCAATTAGTTCACTAGTAAAGAAATTAGATGACCGTAAAAGAACATACAGGTGAGTGCCCATATATTTCTAACAGTATATAGTACAATCCATATAACATATGTAATAAAAAAAATAATGTTGTTCCTAATAAATAAACTGAATGATTTTATGATACAGATTATTATGCTTAATGTTTGGTACAATTGGGGTATTAATTGGTGGAATACTAGCAAGACGTTATTGGAAAGATAAACAAGAACAAAGAATGGCAGAAGAGTTAAAACAAACACTTGAAGCATCTAGAAAAGCAAGGAGGCAAAGAGTGAGAGATACTGATCTTAGAGAAGACCAGCTATGTGTTGTTTGTCGCACAAATGCTCGTGAAATCATTCTTCTGCCATGTGGACATGTTTGCCTATGTGAAGACTGCTCAGAGGGCATTAACAATGATTGTCCTGTTTGCAGGACTCCAATAAGAAAAAAGAATGCTGCATATATAATATAGTTTTAATACAACTGTAGATACCACCATTTTTTAAATTATGTATAAAAATTCTTTCCCTGTTTTAAAATAGAAAAATTAAATTAAAAAATCATCAAAAGTTTCATATTCTATTGAAATGTCATTTACATATTTGAAACATTATTTAAGTAAAAAATGAAATTCTATGTATTGCATAAACATGTGTGTATACATGTTCTTATGATCATGGACTATTTGATTTTGTTACATCACTCTTAAACAATATGTATCTGGTAACCGACGATTATTTAATTTTATATTTCACTCAGCTACTTACAACTAACTATTGTGAGTATGCTGTAAGCAGAGCCTAAGAAAATGTTCAAAGTAATTTAAGTACATAAATAAGAATCCAAAGATTATGATACCTCATGGATTGCAAAGGTTGTCTGTGCTGCCTTAAAGATGTCAGTGGAGTTACGAATCATGTGAAAATAAAAATATATTTTACATACATTGTACTAATCATATGCATTGGTTGTATTATATTTTCAAATATTTATACAAACATTAAAAATCTATATTTTTCCCCTTCGTTTTATTATCAACTTCTTTATCCTCTGTAAGCGAATTTAAAATATGTTTTACTTTATTTGATTTACCAATTCCAAGCTTTGGAAGGCCTCTATTTAAACCTTCTAGCATAATGCATGCTTTGCAGATTTCTTGACTTGATACAAAACCACATCGTGTGCAGTGTCTTCTTTCTGGCATTTTAACAGAATCTTTTATTTCAAGTCTTTCTCCTAGAAAATCATTTTGTTTTTTATAACTTCATTCCACTTTAACTACAGTTGCCAGTTCTTTTGCTATTGGTATAAAACTTCAGAAATTGGATTTGTTACTCACCAGAATGAATGATATCTATTATAGAAGAAGGTCTAATTTTTTCTAAATCTTTAAGAAACTTTCTGGCATACCCTCTGTATGCATTTGGGGCAAACACACATTCTGTTGAAAAATATACTAACTGTTTAAAATATGCATACATTACTATTTCTTTTTCATATGCATATTTGAGAGGCTTACATCTCATTATGCTATCACCTCCAGCCTACATAATTAAATAAGGTACATACATTATTAAAAGTTTATACATTACACATTTTTATGAAATAGAATATTCATTATTCTTACAGTAATAACTGAAGTGCATCTTTGTAACCTTGCAACATCACCTCTTAAGATATTCATTAGTACTGTCTCAGCTATATCATCTGCATTATGACCTGTTGCAATACAATCAACACCCAAAAAGGCAGCACCCCTGTCTAGGGCTTGTCGACGAAAAACACCACAAAATGTACAGTTATTTTTTCTACCAATCTGAAATTTTATATATACTTTGATACATACTAATTATAAATACTTAACAAAAAACAGTATATATTTCCACTACCTCAGCTACTATTTCATCCATTGTCCATCCATATAGTTCTTTGTAAGATAATATCTTTAATGGCAACCCATAGTCCTCTTTGTTTTTCTTAACTGTTTCCAAACTATCATCTCTATATCCTAAAGTCATATGAGTCATATCAAAAACCTGTTCAAAATATTTTATTACCCATAGAACATATTATCTTATATATACCAGTAATTCCTTCATCAATAGACAAAAGAAATAAATCAAGTTCATAGTTATATCTCTCATTTAAGGTTTTTAGAACATATGCCAATACTGTGGAGTCTTTTCCTCCTGATGCTCCTATAGCTACTTTGTAACCAGGTTTAAACAATTTGCCAGTCACTATAGTATTATGGATCTCAGTTTCAAAGGCATAGAAAAAACATTCTTTGCATAATGCATCACCAGTTTTGGGTCTCTGGAATTCATTAAATAAATGGTTGATAATGAACATTCTATGGGAATATCTTTAAATTATTTCCTCTTTTATGTCTTATGTAAAGAACTCCCTTTTAAAAACAAGTATACAAAAGACAATTAAATACTCACTTTGAGAATGGCATCTTTGCCACATTGTCTAGAACATGGTACTGGCATATTGACAACTAAACTTGTACTTTTAACTGTTCACTATGATAATAGTGAAATTCCGTTACACTTATAATAATAAAAGTAATGTATCTTTTAAAGCAATAGAAAGGGGCTAATAACTAAAGTTCTCGATGACACTATAAGTGACGACCTTCCTATGCACTATGTAGGTTAAGGAAACACAGATTTTATGAAAACACTATTTGGTACTCAATGCAAATTGTCATAGATAAAATATCCTTATTGGAATCACAAATGTTTTATCCACTGGATGTAAAACGTTGCACAAAACACCCGACGCATAAAAAGATTGTTGCTTTGAATCAAAGGTATTTTAGGGTTGACTCAAAGCACGTTTCGCGAAAGAAATGTTTTTAATCTTCGGGCTTCTCGGGTGGAGGGCCACAAGGTTGTAACATTTTTTCCATAAGATTAAATCTAACACGTGCTTTGGTTTCGTTTTCGGCGATAGCGAAAAAATTTAGTAGATCGTAATGTCCCATGTATGAGCTGCAAGAGTCACGATGTTGATTCACGAGCCATTCAAACTTAGTTGTGTCCGCATGCCCGGTACCAATATACTTTGACTGCAAATGTTCTAATTGACTGTGAATATTGTAACGTTCCCCCATGCTTTATGCACTATTACTTCCTGACCGAATATAACGGTGCAGATTCGTTCTAAGTTCGATTTTTATCAAAGATTTCCTAATTTCTTATATATCCTCAGGGTCAACGTCGGTCGAAGATGAAAAATGGCTACTGGGGTGCATAAACAGTTTTATCCCAGCGCTGCTGTCGACTTTCTTCGTAATGCAGAACTTTCATGTAATAAAGTCACGTTAAAATTGCGAATATATTCTAGAAAACATTGTTAATAGAAAATATATAACAGTGGAAACAATAATTAGATCTTTTAAGAAGAAAGCTGTGGTAGCAACATAGAGAATATCTATTTAAATTGTGGTATACCGGCGAAACTGTAACTCTAATTTCCAAACTATTTAGCTTTAGAGAGTAATTTCTTTGTAGTTTTTAAGTAACAGAGAATATTCCTTTATGTAATCGCTTGTAATATTGTAAAGGATGTATGTAAATAATATGTACAATTTTAATGGAAACAGGATCTAACAGTTCATAGAGGATGCATGGTGCAAACAAACGAAAAGATCACACTGCCCTATTTGCTTCTAGCATACTGTTAACATAAAGCAAAGAGATAGCAAAGATAAAACATTATTATATATTCTTTATGAAATGTGTAAAATTTAGGCAATGCATTCGAAAATAATATTTCTAAACTGGAAATTTTGTGTACGTCGGTGCATAGGGTGGCAGCACCCGGTGGTTACGTCACTAAATAATGACGTGCTAATGGTTAATGGCTTCTGCTTACTCGAGCTACATTTATGAGAAAGCCAAATCCAATCCAAAGAAAATTCATGAGATATGATGCATCGACTTTTAAAATCATAAAAATATGATTGCCTGAATATCTAACTTCCACGACAGCTACTAATTTTTTTTCATACTCGATTCGTGGCCTACAAAATATGTGTTAAAACTATTTACGGAGGAACGAACGTAACCGTTACTTTCATCGCTACGTTGGATCATCCCGATGCGAAGAAACTCAATATTCGGCGCGATATCGCAAGACGTATATTGCACGTGAGTACGAAACTATCTGAGCTAATTTAGAAAACCCTTATATATCGGAAATAAATTTCTTTTGCGGAAATTGGGCGACACCCTTACCGTTTAGTCGTAACAATGGCGGCTACGCTGGGTCGTACGAAATATCCTTTTCGGATCGGACATCATGAAACTGACCAATCATACACGTATACGCTGCAAATATAAATTTATATCTTAAGAAAAACGTTATACGCGAAAGCTGTTTTATTTTTTTACGTTTATAAAGAAATTGTATTTATTAAGAGATATCGTTACGTCGTGCCGAATACAAATGCATTTGAATATATATACATAGATAACTGTTATGTGTGAGTGCTATATCCATGACGATCGGGCTCGAAGTATTAAAGGGAATCAAAATAACTGATCGAAATAAATATCGCCTTTTAGTTTTTTTTACTGATTAAGGTAAAAATGAAATGTTGATGTCATTCTGTTTTTAATATTCAAAAACAGGTTTTCTTTCTACAAGCTGCCTGCTTTATTTTATTTTTTTTTAGTGTAAGCACTTGCAATACTTTTTGCATTACCTTTAAATCCTACGAAATATATAAATAATATGTTATTCTCATATAAATATTTTGTTAGTATTAATATGCACAAGCCTTTATACATGATATAGTAGTGCAATCATATATAATATTTAGTATGCAATAATAAATAAGTGAGACGAGATTAAAACATTTGTCATATAACTTGTAGGAATAATGACATTAATGTAATGATAATACATGCATATAGAGTAAAGTGATTAATATTAATGTTTAACATTAATATCCATTTTAGTAGGTGACATGCCTAGCAGTCGTGATATTGAACGAGCTGAACGTAATGGAAGATTTCGATCACGTAGAAGAGGAAGTGCAAGCAGCGATATAAATAGGCATAGTTTTGAAAGTTCTGATAAGAGACATAGGAGGCATGGCAAAAATAAAGGCTCTGGGAAAAAGAAAAAGAAGAGATCACGTGATAAGTCCTTAGAGAATGTTCCAACTGTTGCTTCATCTATCATCAAGCCTCTTGTGGAGTACTCAGATGTGAGTAGTGAAGATTTATCTGAACCAGAAGCAGGAGAAATTCAGTCAGAAGATAGTAGGGGTAATAGTTACACTGATGGAGAAGTACCTGAACCAGTTCTTCAAAGGCGCTATTACGGTGGAAGTCCAGTGCGTACTCTGGGAGCTTCACCTATCAGTCTTTCACCTTCACCACCTGTTCAGCACCGGCATAGCAGGCATTACTCACCAACTGAACAGCCTCAACCACAACCACAGCAACAACAACCACCTCCAATGCATGGAGGTACACCAGAATATGAGGAAGAATCGAGGCAATATGCCAGAAGAAAGGAGAAGAAACACAAAAGAGAGAAAAAGAAGAAAAGAAGTATCAGCCCTTCTTCAAGTTCGGGAAAGAAGAAAAAGCGTAAATCCAAAAGGCATTCTCATAGTATGAGTCCGCGTCGGATCCCAGAGGAGATTATTATAAGTCCCGAACATGAGAAACAAGTTGGAAACTGGTCGGAATCGCCGCCGTTACCTTTGAAGGACAGCACATCACCAATATCACCTGCAACACCTCAAGAACAGAGATGTCTCAGCGATGTTGAACTTGAAATGCCAAGGCAGGCGCGCAATGTGACTCCACCTTCCCTTCCACCAAGACAAACCGAATCTCCGCATACACCTTTATTACCTCCCAGAAATACCACACCAGAGAGTAACAAGGCAAGTGTGTCAGCAATGAAGCATAGCCCAGAAAGGCAGAAACGCAGTCCGAGCGTTCATACTCGGCGAAACAGCGTTAGTCCCGGGCCTACTACTAGCTCAAATCGTAGACGGCCCCATAGTCCTAGCCCGCCCTCAAGACGAAGAGACCACAGCCCAGCGAGAAGAAGAGATTTTAGTCCAAGTCCAATGTTGCACAGGATTAGGCATAGTCCAAGTCCATCTACTTCTAGGCGACGAGACTTTAGTCCTAGTCCGGTAAGCCACAGGCGCAGAGGTGAACCTATCAGTTCACCTCCCTCAAATAAGCGTAGAAGACGAGAAGAATCTGATAGACGACATCGACATCATGATAAGGATAGAAGGGACAAAAGAAAATCTAGGTCAACCAGGAGTCCTCCTGGAAATAGGTACACATTTAATAAGAGTGTGTATATTACTTGCAAGATTGTAAATGGTATACTATAAGTTTGTTATTTTTCAGAATGCACTTACCCCTTTCCCGATCACGATCTCGCAGTCCTGGACGGTGGAGAAAAATGCAATCACGTTCGAGATCACGTTCCCGCAGACGGAGTCGTACTCCAAAGAAATCACATTCTCCCAGTAAAACCCATAAAGCATCGCGCAAACACAAGTCGAAAAGCCCTCGGCCACCAAGAATACCTTCTCCATCCCCTCACAGGTCAAGAGCAAGAAGTCCAACTAGTATTACAGCAAGAAATCTTAGGGGACAAGCAAAGATAAGTGAGACTAGTCTGTTTGCAGAACTAGTTAAAGATAGAAATATGAGAGAGCTAGCATACAGAAGGTTGCAAGAAGCTAAAGAAAGGGCTGTTACTCAAGATGAAGTGCAAATTATAGAAGGCACTGATGATAAAGACGGAAGCAACGCATCTTCCGATAATAAAGCTTCCAGTGACAATAAAGACAGATATATGAATCATAAGGAACACATAAAAACAGGAAATGATCATATGAGATCTTTGGATGTGGTGGATATTCCTGTTCCAGGATCGGAGGATATGGTTTTAGCAGGAAAAACGCCGCCTTTACCAATGGCCCCATCAGCTACTGTACCAAATATGATACCTGGAACAAATCAGAGTTCCCAGGGAATTGTATATACTTCACCTACAACAACCGCATCGAACAATTGTCCAATTGCTGTTGCAACCACGTCTAGTTTTCCGGTTGGTGCAAATATGCAACAACCGCCACTGCCGCAATCTGACTCTGCAAATGTATCAGGTTTACCACATGTACCTGTGCCAGTGCCTATTCCTGTACCACTTCCTGTTACAATTCTACCGAACATGTCTGTTCCCCCACCGCCTATTCCACCGATTCCCGTTCCAGCACCAAATACAGCCATGTCGAAATTTAATTCTCCCAATAATCTAGTTCCTCTTAAATCTATAGATCCTCCCAAACCGCCAATTGTAGCATTCAAGACAAAAAGTTTGTCAAGATTACCTTTACCGCCTGGAATTAATCAGAACGATTTGGAGAGTATCGATTCACCACCAAGTCGCTCCCCAAGCCCTCCTAGTAAAGCACAAATGAAATTTCCTGCTTCGGGACAAAAACCGGCTCTAAAGAAAGGCATTAAAGACCTGCCTATGCCGCCAGGTACATTTCCATTTATCCTAATTGATACGATACACTGCCTTTGCGGTAATAATATATTTCATTTTATTTGTTGAAATTTAGTTGTACCTGGGTCTGAAGACTTAAGTGGCGAAGATGATCCAAACGCAACACCCCCCAGGTCAAAAATTGAGCGCATTGCCCCAAAACCAACATTGAAAAGACCGAAAATCTTGAAACGCAGGGGTTCACGAAACTATCATACTCCTATGTCGGCGTCTGGTGGTAAGGATTGGGGAGAACGTTCCGTTGATGTGTTCGAAGTTATAGCTCAAATTGGAGAAGGTACTTATGGACAAGTATACAAAGCCCAAGATAAGCGTGCTGGTGTACTTGTTGCATTAAAGAAAGTACGTCTGGAGCACGAGAAGGAAGGATTCCCTATAACAGCAGTTCGTGAAATCAAAATACTTCGACAACTTAATCATAAGAACATTGTAAATTTGAGAGAGATTGTTACGGACAAACAAGATGCCTTGGACTTCAGGAAGGTATTATTTCACCAAATTTTTTTAATCTGAAAAAAACAAATAACGTTATATATAATATGTGGTCTATCTCAAAGCTTTTTAATGCATTGCAGGACAAAGGTTCGTTTTACCTCGTGTTCGAATATATGGATCATGACTTGATGGGTCTCTTAGAATCAGGAATGGTTGATTTCAATGAAATGAATAATGCCAGTATTATGAGACAATTACTGGATGGACTGAATTATTGCCACAGCAAAAACTTTTTACATAGGGACATTAAATGTTCTAATATACTAATGAATAATAAGTATGTGGGTGATATTATTAACTGATTAATCAAGATTGTCGTTATGCAGACTAATTATGAGATTTTCACAGGGGAGAAGTGAAATTGGCTGACTTTGGATTGGCAAGACTTTACAATGCTGAAGACAGACAACGCCCATACACAAATAAAGTGATTACTTTATGGTACAGACCTCCCGAATTATTATTGGGTGAAGAACGTTATGGACCCGCTATAGACGTTTGGAGTTGTGGTTGTATTTTGGGGGAATTATTTTCCAAAAAACCATTGTTTCAGGTAAAGAGAGTGATCCTTCTTATTTGTAGAACCTGAAAAAAGAATTATGTTAGTATTATTTAATGTTATCTCTTACTACAATTCTATAACTGAATATTTAAATTAGGCAAACATCGAAATGATGCAATTAGAAATGATTTCAAGAGTCTGTGGAACACCGACTCCCGCCGTTTGGCCGTCTGTGATAAAATTACCATTATGGCATACACTTAAGCCAAAAAAATCGCATAGAAGGCGTTTAAGAGAAGACTTTTCATTTATGCCAGCACCGGCATTGGACCTTCTAGACAAAATGTTGGAGTTGGATCCAGAAAAACGAATAACAGCTGCTGATGCACTTAAGAGTGCTTGGCTGAAGAATGTTCAACCTGAGCAGTATGTTTTCATTTTGTTCTTTAATATTTTCATAACAAGAATTCGTCATTATTGATTCAAACAATTGGAACATAAATGTTTAAAATAACGTTAATAGTCTCAGATTTAACAATAGGACTTTTGATCAGCATGAAAATCATATATCAAAGTGGAGCAACGTAACGAAATCATACGATTTAAGATTCTATAGTTTACTACGTCTTTTATATTATTTATTTATGATCGAAATCTACATTGACTTTGCACGATAAATCAGGATGCCAGCACCCCAACTTCCAACTTGGCAAGACTGCCACGAACTTTGGAGCAAAAAACGAAGGCGACAGTTACGGGAGCAACAAGAGAATTCAGCAGGAAAGATACCTCTTCTGCCCCTTCCAAATAAAGGAGGCCCCCATAAGGCTATTGAGGATCTATCAGATGTCGGAGGGTGAGTAATCGTAGAGAAACATATTCGCACAAGTTGGGGTATGTTCCAGTACTGACAGGAGAACTAATTGCTTACACACGTAGATGGCTGTGTACTGCAGTTATGCTTGGCATTTATTTTCTTAGCAAAATGCATCGTTGGTATAGTCATTTAAAGAGCGAAGACGCAACTGATTTAGTTCTTTATTCCTTTTTCGTCGGCCGTTTGCATGCCACTTCTAATAATGAATAAGTGAGTTAATTTTAGTTTGATTCACAGTCGTTCAAACGCAACGACGGAATATAATGCAGAACAATGGAGTATAAAGACACGAAAAAATACAGCGTCGTTATATTTTCATGGATTTGCTCCAAAAATTATTTGTTAAAAGTTCGTTTCTTAATGTATCGGTTTTTAAACGAGCACGTCGAAAACTTGGAAACATACACGTGCTTATCATGACAAATACATAATTCCTCTTTCCACGTTGCAATACTTAGCAAATACTATTATTATTACTACACAACTAGCAGAAAGAACTTCTATGAAGGATATTGCCAATGTTTTTTTCCATGAACTGCCGTTAAATGTTGCTTAGCTCGATGAACGTAGGGCTACATTGAAAGAAGAAGAGTATGCTTCCCACGAATTTTTTGTGATCCAGTTTATCACTTGTCTTAGCAAATGATCACATCAATTTAATAACTGTGAGATACATTTTATATTTCACAGTCCAATCATTATAAGTATCCATATATTTCATCGAGTTGTGTGTACGTGCATATACATTTATAAATATGTATATTTGTATATGCAAATATAATTCGACACTATTTTGAGATATTTATGCACTTTTATATTCAATGTGCGGATGCACATAACTATAGGACCTCGATATCCCTATTATTGATATATACTTGTGATACCTTGCTTGTTCACCCTCGTATGACGATGAACTATTCGGAAAGAATATTAATCTAGTAGTTTATAAATAAACAATAATATATAAATATCAGACTTGACGATGAACTATAAAATCCGAAATATCTATAAGAATTTAAATCATACATGAAATAAATGTGAAAACCATTTGTAAAAACTGATGACCAGCTATACCTATGGTCTTGTTAGTGTAAACTAGGTCAAGTGGGTGCAAAGAAGAAGATGTTGGAAGATCGAAAACACGGAATGCAAGGATTGAAGATTAAAATGTGAATGTATTGTACATGGCCATCGATTCAGTTTACTTATGTTACACTTTATTTAAACATTCACATTTGCGGGTTAGATCTATTTTAATTGGTCATTTTCTTTCATGACTGTGTTAATGTTTTTTGTTCTATTATCACCGATAATGTCGTCAGTTTCAATATACGAATGGCAATGTCTTGGTGTTGTTAATATTTTCATGCTTCTACGCGGGGTTTATAATTATGCCATTCTTATAATGAAAGCTAGAATTTATACAGTTTCTAATGTATTATCGTCGCATATGTAAAAATGATATTTACTTGCTGTAATATAGTTATTTTATGTCCAAAGGCGAACGTCTGATGCATTTTTGGACAATGAATTTCTAATGTTATTAAAACATTTTGTCACTTGATTTTTTTAGACCCTTTCAGTGTGTCTTTTTAATTTGTAAATTAAGCAACCGTTATCCTCTGAGAAAGAATCAAACCGACGATAAACACTGGGACCTTGGGAATGAATTATATACCAGTGTACAATTTTGATGTACTCCTTCAAAATCATAGAAAAGTATATGTTACTTTTTCTACTAATTCCACAAGCATCAACGAACACGCACACACATATATATATCCTTTTTATAATAGATCTTTTCTTCATATAGATAGTGTAATAATTTAAAGACAGTATGCTACATAATGTCAAAAATGATAGGGAACATCGATGGAAACTATTATGTCTTGATTAATACTTTAAATGCGTAGAAACAGCGTAGCTATATGTTTTCACAGAACTATAACAAGTTTAAAAGATCGAACAAAAATAGAAACGAATGAGTTTGGTGTGTATAATATGTAAATATAATAATGCGTTTTAAGAATGTTTCCAACTTGCAAGAAAACGTGATTGTAAATGAATTATAGGAACTAATATGTATACTGTATGCAGCAAATAATATTGAAAATTTCACTAGTAATAATGTCATTAGCATAAAGAGGTCGACGTTTCCACAAAGACCAAATAAAAACTACATTAGAAATTGATAAAATGCAGGTAAATTTCACTACATGAATTCAAATTAGCGTGCTGTGCATTTTTCTAACGCTTGCGGCTGACACAGAAGAAATCCTCTTAATGGGAAGTATATTTATAACATAACTGCATATCTGATAAATGGGAATATTTAATTACTAATATGCACAGTAACTAAATTCAATGTATGTACTAGTGACAACAAACCAAGCAAGTCTTGTTATAAATAGTTTTCTCTATACTGCACTGTTGTAAATATACTACTGAATTTGGAAAAGAACATGTTCCTTAAAAATATAGAAAAAGATTGATATACAATAATTATGTTTTTAAATTAGACAAGAACTTAAAAATTGCCATAAAATAATGTAAGATTAATAAATTACATAACAGTTAATCAATTTATGCGGGTACACTGTAGTGAGATATAAATGTATTATAATATATACACACTAAGGTAATTTAAAAAATCAAAAGAATGTAAAAAAATCACGATTATACTAATTAACGAACTAAGAAGAGAATCTACTATGTTTTCCAAAGTTAGATATTTTTATAAAATATTATTTCCTAAATATTTACACACACATATCATTCTTATAATAAGAAACATAGATGAAATTCGCGAGATCTATTATTTTCTTACCCTGTAGGATTTGAGAAACGATATAGAAACGTATTGAAATCGATCTATGTAACTTTTAAAAAGTATATGTGAATGATAAGATACTAAATTGTTGAAATGCGTGCAGCACACATACAATCATGTGGCTAGTGTA
Organism: Nysson spinosus; assembly: GCA_910591585.2. NCBI lineage: Eukaryota > Metazoa > Arthropoda > Insecta > Hymenoptera > Crabronidae > Nysson > Nysson spinosus. The sequence goes on along the minus strand of OU342843.1, from coordinate 5,749,911 downwards.
GCCAGCAAAAGTATAATATATATTTGGTTATGTATATATATGTGTGTCCTCATTCTTTTGTCAAAGATTGGCAGTAAATCTTGAATATGTAAAAAGGATATGATAATCTGTATTATGGAAACATTTAAATGTGGAATTCGTAGAAAGTATAATAATACTTCATACTGAAAATGAGAGTAACTGTAAGTAGACTCAAATTGGCATAGTATCTAACAAACAAAAAAACATTATGTTTCAGGAGATAATTTAATAGTGGCTGAATGATAAAGGGACAAATTTTATAGCACTTATAAGAATATACATAGGTAATGAATCTTCCAAATCTGTTCATGTTTATACCCAGGGTGTCCAGTCTAATGATTCATGTCAGACTTGTATGTACCATATAACAATTCATACGCTTGAGCTTTATAACTAAAACAAAGTGCTTCGTTATATCGCACAGAGGACATTAAAGATACGATAATTTAAATAGCCAATTTTAAGATTCTCCCCCTTCCGTGGTTTATAATCAATTTACTGAAAACCGAGTTTATAAGAGTGAAAGCGATGGTCTTATCAAGAATTGTGAAAATAAATTTTGGCAATTATATACTAATTTTTATAATACACGTTGCGCCTTCTACACTGCATGTATACCATTTATTTCAAATAACTAGTCTTGCTCTTTCTCTTCTCTGTATACGCATATTTATGAGTCACGTCATATGCTGCATGATTAATTATCCGTTAAATGTTGCTACAAAACTTTCGTATATTATTAGCTATGTCGATGGCTGTTTTATGTATTACAGAAATAATATTATTTTGTTCAAGTTGATATTACATGTTTGTTAAACCTTGATGAAGTATTTGGGCCGAGTTTTAGCATGTTTATAGGAAACTCCTTTACTTATGATTGTCTTTCGACGTGAATCTTAAGTAATAATTGTAATATACAACACACTCGCCTCAACACGATTTTCGTATATTTAGATTCATAGATAAACCCAAAACTTGTAAAATATAATAGAGTTAATTAATAGTAATGCATCATCTACTATAAAATTCTGAAGTTTATCCGATAATGGCTTATAAATGAATTTCATTTAATGTGATGTTTTAAGTAAACGATTGTTTTCGTTGAAGTATATACCGCTGCATTTTTTTGTATATAAATGTTATATGACTAATATTTGCTGATCTTATTACAGATCCTCAAAACGATTAAAGATGGAAGCAGGCTATAACTCCCATCCAAATCGACTTGCTACAGAAGCTCACTATGGTGGAGATAATTTATTTAATCAAGGCGGGCCTTTTATGGTCTCCCCATCATCGTATTATTACAGTAGCCCACCACCCGTTAAACCTCGGTCGAATGCGAAGGGAGATACTAGTTCTCATGTGTTAGAATTATGCACGGATGATAGTCTTGCTCGAAAGTTGAGTATTCTGACAAATGCCTTAAATCAGGGAAAACCAATACGTGTTGATGATCTTATGTCACTTCGATCAGACAACGAGGTAAACATTTCCGAGAATTAAATGCTGTATTTAGCATAAGATTGTAAAACTCTTTAAATTATTCAGAAATTTTTCGGATTACTGGATTTCACATTGAAATCAAAATTAGTAGTTTACGTTTTACTGCAATGTATAATTGTAGAGTGACCCTAAGGTAGTACAGTTGTTAGGAGATTTGCACTCAGAACTTCGGCTTGCTGCAAATTCAAGACCCAGCGGACAACTAGAGTCTCACCTTCCTGTTTTGAACCCACCATCCTTAGGTCAGTTATATTCACTTTCTTCTTTACATGTACTGTACAATGTACCTTACAATATTGTTTCCACAGATACAAACATGGGTAAACCAGGAAATTTCGATGCTCATGCTGTTTATGCTGGTGATGATGCTATGAGCTCTGGAAGGTGGTCCCAGTTGGCTACGGTTGGCGTTCGCAGTGCATTACTGGCGCTTATGTCGCGCTATGGTTTGGAAACTTACAATCCTTCCCCTGCTATCACCCGACCCCCAGGTAAACCAACATCCAGCCTAACAAAAAACCTTTTCCTACCTTCAACTTCCTCTCAGTCTGCATACAGTTCATAGTGACTTGTACATAATTCTTTACAGTGCTTAGAACTATGTTCTGTATAAAATTGGAAGGGGTCTAAATCACTATTTTTTAATTCAATTAGGTATAGGATTATGACCGCATCCAAGCTGTTTATAGTCTCTATTATTACTTCGTAACTGTAAGTGCACATTTGGTGTATACTTGTATATACTTCGTATGTTATTTACATCTGACCAGCTACTTAATATGATACTTATATCTTGAATAATATTGACATGCTCCTTATAGTGCACATATATATATATATATAAATACTATATCCAATAATTTTGATTTTCGAATTATACTTCCACTTCAAAGTCATTATCAAAACAAATTCCGTTTATAAAACGTTTTGCATAATAGAATTGAATGCACATGCATACATTCATTTTATACATAAAGTATGCACATGTGGAAGATATTAAAACATGAATTAGTACATGTCTTTCAATTTTTAGCTTCTTTAGAACAATTATTTGTTATCGTAAACAAGAGGGGTCGACATATCTGACGTTAATATTTAATTTTTGTTGGATTAACCAAAAATGTTTTCTGCGAAAATATGAAAAATCAAGGTTATTCGAAAAAAGTTCATGTCAGTTTGGAGCATCCTGGAAATTGATTTATTTCATAAGACTTTTTTATATAAGATACAACTGCTTATTTGTCATGCACGTATTTACGGGAATGTATTGTACATAACGTTAATAGTGTATAATAAAGAAACAGAAGTATATAAAATATGGCGGGTTTTCCTTAGGTCGCGGATTAAAGTATAAAATCTTTTCCATTCTTAGGATCGTATTTTATATGTTTGAAAACTAATTGTCATAAACATCCCGAACAAGTGGTTCTTGTTTGGTTAGGTTTATCAAACGTCATTGAATGTGTTCTTAGTCGGAGGATAATTTATGCCATTAAAAACGTACCGCATTGTATATAATAACGAAAAAAAGAATTTCACCTTTTATTAACATTCCAGACTGAGGTGTCGACAAAATTGAAGATACACAATATGAAAAAAGGTTAGGAGATGCGCTCCGAGCTGCTGTACCGGAAAATTCCTACCCCCAAACTGAGGAAGTATCATGGCGGATCTGCCAATTATATAAAGAAAAAGACGTGATCATTCCGCTTTGGTGGGAGAGTATGAAATTATGGAATATAAACAATAAAACTTCTGTTTTGTTTTGTCGTACTTCTGCGTTTATAAATTCAGTATGACACTGATGTATACAATAAAATCACAACGACTTTATTAATGAGCTTACTACTGGGCGACCATTGAAAAAAAACAGGCCGCGGGCTTGTAAGAAAAACATTCTAAATAACCTCGCCTACTCAATAACGATGTCGGGCATACTGCGGCATAATCCTTCCACAGAAAACGAAATTATTCGGGATGCTACAAAGAAGTTTGCTGACAGACTTGATAAAGTGTTTTCGCTGTATCGAAGTAAGTATATATACTTTGCATCATTATTTGCTTCATAGAATTCAAGATCTTTGTGTTTACAGCTTTTTGTTATGCTGTGAACTGTGAATGGCAATATGTTTTGAATTTATGTTTTACTATGTTTAGTACGAGTTATTGTCATCTTCTTATTTATAAAGCTATATTATATCAGTTGCTCGGATATATCTTTATACATACATATATATATATATATATATATATATGTGTGTACATAAATACCTGGGTACAGATTAAAATCTATAAGGATTGTTAACATATTGGAACAAATGAGATTCATGCTAAAATTATTGATAACTATGCTAGTATAATTACATGATTTATGCGGGATAATTTTTCTCTGTAAAATAATAATTTATGAAAATCGTAAAAATGTATCCAGTGATATAATATATATTTCTGAAGTAAACTTAATGATATAACTCTACAGAATGAAAAGAATGAAGTTACATTTAAATCAGCTTATCTTCATTTGCACAAAAATGTAAATTCTACTTATTCTTTCATAAAATAACTTAAATATTTTCTTGTATAATTTAAAATAGTTCTTGATATCAAGTCATGAAAAAACACATGTAAACTTTTATGTTTACAGCACTTCTGAATGAATATATGAAAGTATTGAAACACTGTGGTGATATTGATAAGGAATCAATATTGAAGTCACTTGGAATACAAGAATGTGAAGATAATGAAGAGTAAGTTTCCCTCAAAAATTGCATTCAACTCCATTTAAATTCAATACAGAATATAAACACTGATTATGCTCATCTTTGGTATCATTTTAACTGTTTCAGTGACATAGCTTTGGATAAACATTTAAATTCTTTGAAGATGTGCAGCAATCCTGCAAATTGCACACCAGAGAAAAAGCAGACAAAACCAGAATCAAACATCTCCCCTGACCTTAGTTTTGACACTGATAAAACTTTTGAAAATGATGCTCAGTCTTTCATTGAGAAAGCAAGAGAAGAAATATTACTTAGGAGTCCTGTGCTTGTCAGAACACGTAGTAAATCCAAAAAATATATCAATACAAGCAGCACAAGTTTAAGATGTACACCAGATGATAAGAGTCCTTTAACACCAAAACCAACTACTCCAGTTTTTGATAAGGAGTTACAAGAAAATTACATCAAAGCATCAGTGGAAACACAAAAAAGAAAATCTATTTTGAAAGAAATAGATATGAAAAATGATGATAATGATATAATAGAAGGTACTCCTGTTATAAAAGACACCAAAAAGTTGGCGCTTAGTAAATTGTATAATGTTGATACTACAATATTACATAATGGCAAAAAATTACGACAAGCAAAGCTTGCATTTTTACCTGCTGAGCAAAACACAGATATTTCTAAGCCCAAAGCTAAGTGCATGAAGTCATCTGAAACACATAGTCCAACTACATTTAAGACTGAAAGTGGAAAGGACCATTCTAATTATGATCAAGATAATACTTTTGAAGAAGAAATAATAGAAAGTAGTCCAAAATCCACATATCGACGTTTGCAAAGAAAGAGTCGCTCAAAATCTAAAAAAACATGCCCAAAAAAGGCAGCAGTAGAGAATAATGAAAACAGAAATAACAAAAGTTCTAGTAGTGTCAACACTGACGAATCGGATGATACTGCATTAAGTAAGATACTTCCAGAAAACAATGTCCTGAAGTTCAGTCAGTTTTCACTGCCAAGCTTTGCTTCAACTCAAAAAAATGAACCACATGTAACTAGAAAGTCAAGTATGCTTGAGAGATCAGCTTCTGATGAAACTGGCAATGAGTTTGACTTAAACCCAGTCAAATCTCCAGTACTTGCTGATATCAATCACCAGTATTTAGAAAATTGTGAAAATTCGCAATATCATAAAACAAATGAAGTTAAACGTGTAATTATTGAATGTGAAAATAAAGCTCTGAAAAGAAAGTATTCCAAGTCTATTGCTGGTTCGTCCAGTGATAATGATGAGACCTTTTTTGCTGATGTGCAAAGGGGTAAAACAAAGACTATGTATAATCTAAATGATTCAGACTTTGAAGAAGAAATGAGTGCTAATAATAAACAAGTAGACACCTCACCAGAAAGAAAATGTCTCAATAACAGTTTTGATATGTAAATACTGCTTAATAATACGAACTACATTAAACAATCTTGTATCAGAAGTAAAAAATTAATCACTTTATAGAGTACCAAGTAGACGAGGAGGAAGATCAGCTACTGCTGAAAGTGATACGCGAAAACGGCAGTCGGAGCGAGCAAAAATGAATGGCCATGCTTGCTGGGAATGTGAACAGGTAATGTATTCTGTGACTTGTTATATAATAAAAATTCTGTAAGATATCAGTAGTCATTTATAATTACTTTCTTGTTCATGCTGCAAATAGGATTAAAACTCGCAGATGGATAGTAAGTCTTTACTATATAACAATCATTTAGTAGATTACTGTTTTATGAAGTTACAATGTTGAAATTAATATATGGAATGACACTGATAAAAATTGTCTAACGAATCTTTGTATACCAAAGAGTATATATTCGTTGATTATATATATTTATATTATCCTAACATAATTTGGAATGTCTGTTATATATCTGTTCATTTTTAGTATTATAAAAGCCTTGGACTTTCGAAAAAAGAGATGAAAGCAAGACAAAACCAGTGTTCCCGACACAGAACTAAAAATGTCGAAAGACATTGTTCACCTGAAGGTAAATGACATATTAAATTTTATATTACGAAATTATGGTTTGATATGTGTTTCATCACTGTTGATAATATTATAGGGTTTTGGAATCCACTATTTCCTGATACCGAACCTTCTTATCGAGAAGACTGATGGCTCGCGATGCTACAATACATCGACGGTGATCTCATATTTGTTATAGTTGAGATAAGTAATATATTTCCTAAAATGTTTTCCTAGCATATAAAACCCAAAGATGTTCACTATGCTGTGCATAGAACTAAATAATACTATTAAATTTTGTTGTTCTATAAAAAGAAAATTGTATATTTATGTTAAAAATCCGTTTTTCATGCTTTGCAACAATAAGTGACATTCTTAAATACAACAAATATTTTGCCATAGCTCTTTGATTAGAACATAGAGTGATTTATTATTTTATAACATATATAGTATTACACTTTGAGTAACATAGTATAGATTTATATAACTATATTATTTCATTTATATAGACTCATTCCTTTGCATAAAAATATATAATCTGTTGTATGAATCCGTTCTAAAATAAGGCTAATTGAACTCAGTTATCAATACACTATAAGTTTGTTTTTTAGTTCATTTTCTATCGTTTGTTTAATTATTATAATGAAATACATACGTTTTTAATGTTCAACAAATATGTAAGAGAAACGGATTCATCTAACATATAAAGTTATGATACGTATGTACTTAACTATGTTTGTATACTTTCGAAACTGCATGAATCTGTTAATAAAAGTTTTCATAATAAATAAACAACAGGTGTTTTAATATGACCTGTGTATGATTCAGTACTTAAGATTAATTGACTTCCCTGACAATCAAACTGATTAATTTGCTGTTTTAATAACCAATGGCTTTTGTAATATAATCTCTGTTATATTCATAATTTATTCATACCGTAAGACGTTAAGAAAAATCATTAATTGATGATAATCGTACTGCATAACGGGAACAAAACAATACTTCCCGTGCAATTTGCCGATTCCGTAGAAGGTTGGGCCTACGGAATTAGCAGTGCTGCACGCAAAGTAAAATTATAATTTCCACAACATGCGATATCAACACAATTCCTTTCTTTTGCCAAACACGTAGGTTTATATTTTTGCACATACCACCTAACATCATTATCACGATACAATGATTAAACATTTCATTGGAAAGTCTGATACACTTTCGCATGATATTTAGTTTTAATTTACGTTTAATGGCCATATAATTTACGTAGCACACAGACAAATGTTATTCTCATAGCGTTTGATAATGACGTTATCTAAGGATAGTTGGCCGTGATTATTACGCACCTCGATTATTTCCCTTTTTCCATACATACAAAGATTTGTACGTAAGTGTTAGTTTATGATATCGAACGTGGAATGTTCAGTACGTCTTGCATCACAAAGGGTAACCATCGGGAGCATTAGAACTTTCATTATTCAATATATGCTTCAAGAATATTCTGATTCATATAGATTTCAAATTGAATCCTTTATGTTCTGAGAAAACAATTTTTCTTTGGGATATAACGATCTCATTGTAAAAGATTAAATCCTTAAAACCGTGCTTTCGGTGACATAAAAAAGTCCGATAGAATATAGGACGGTATAGAAATGCATAATCAAATGGTGTACGAAAAATATATAATTTAAATGACGCAGTTGTATATTAATTTCATTCATATATACGATATAATGATATTGACTCAGCAGATAGTTTTACGTTAATTTTGTTTATAGGGGCTTCAACTGGCTATTACTTTAAAGCTATTTTAAAGCACGTTAGTAAAGTCATTTGTATATGTTTAGAAATCAAAGAATAATATAGGAAACATAATTCAAACATTTATGGCAACCAACTGAAATTTAAGGTCGTGAGATTAAATTTACGGAGACCGAGCTATACAATTAGCAGTGTTGTACATTCGTAGTAAACGTTTTTTGTTCTTGTCTTTGGAAATGGCACATCCTGCTATGAGGATCACATCAAAAAGTGATATTACAGAAATATTTTAATGTATAAAATGTTTTATGCAAATACCCAATGGTTGTTTAGAGACCTATAACTGTATGGCTCAGTCAGTTTACTTACATATATATCAGGCATTTAAAATATAATATAAAGATTTACTCCTTGTACTTTTTTTCTGTGAAATAGGCCGTATCCAAAATATTATCAAAAAGAAATTCATATATACTGCAAATGTAATCTGTGAGCTTGTTAGCTATAAAAAAATCGTGTGCGTATATCATTGCAAACAATTTCAAATTAAACTTAACGTTATTTAAAACAAATAATTTGTATCCGCGCATTGATTTACTTGCACGAGGGAAAAGACTTAACGCGATTAACTAAATACTTTGATATTTAAGAAGCTTGAAATAAGCATGTACGAATTTTTGGGGTACTGCTTTCGGAAGAACGAAGAGACTAGAATATTGTTTGATTTTCGAAAGAAACATGTTAATTGTTCTAATGACCTCTAGAATACGATTAACTATTATATTCAGGAAAATTTGGCCATTTTCGTTAGTAGATTGGAAATAATTGGATTGATACCTTGCCTTTCCTCACCGTAATTTAGAATTGAAGTCAAATCGTGTTACTGGTCGGTTTTTGGCGGAGAACTTCCTGCTAATAGAGGTGACTTCTCAGTAGGAGGTAATGGTAAAGCCTTGAGAATAGCATGTACTTCTTCTGCTACGGCCATCAGAACAAATTCGAATTGTTGTTTCGTAGCAACCATATCCGGTCTTTGATCTCTTATATGTTCTAAAGTAGCTGCGATATCGATTTCCTTAGCCCCCTTCATCATACGATTTAGGACCATGTCGATTAGACAATATGTTCCAGTGCGACCAATACCATCGCTATAAAATTATAAAATATGCATGACATTTCCAGTAATTTAAATAACATTCAAAAACATATTACACTATAATTTAATACGTTACTCTACCTGCAATGTACAACTATGGGGCATGATCTACCTCTGTAGGATTTGTTCACTTTCCTAAAATAAAATTTCGTTAAAATGATTTTCTTAAAATTATCCGTTGAATTCTGAGGGAAATAATTACCTGCGAAATTCAAGAAGGGCTTTCGTGGAATGAGGTACACTGTTCTGCGGCCAAGACAAGAAATGGAACTGCGTAACAGTTCGGGTTTCTCCGGTACGTAGATTCTTCAAGTAAAATGAGCGCACCAAGTAATCGTCGCACCAGAAGTGCTCAGATACAAGGTGAACTTCGTAAATATGGTACAACTCCGATCCTTCTTCGGGCCAATATCGATGGCACATCGCTACACCCTCCTCGGTTAGACGAGTTAACATAACAATAACGACACTGCCTTGTTCCCAAACAAGTTGCCAAAAATCAGCAGTAGTTTGTGGTAGTGGTCCTTGAGTCGCTATGTACGCAGGGTTTCGAGGGTCGTGATCCGTCTTAAAAAAATCCGACTTATATTAATAAAATTGTATTCTTATCTCTCTGTGTCTCATCTTTAAAAGCAAGTCACACGGCTGTTCGACTACGGCAGAAGCAAATTTTTCTTTTGGAATGCATAAGTAATGGCTGCTATAAGTTTCCACGTTTATTTAGAATTGTATTTGGCTCAGGAAATCTGCAAGCCTTTATGTGTATTCTAACATTATTTAGAATTATGTTGCATGTTTTGAACAATTATCTGATTGTCGCGTATCTACGTTTGCACGTAATAATCAGAATCCGTAAATTTATATCAATGTATAGTAATTTAAATATCTATGAAATATTACAGGTGAACTACCCTCCGCGCAAAGTAAGACCGAAGGGCATAATTTAAATCCAGAAGTTCTTATGCCTTTTCAGCATCATGCTTTAAATTATCTGAGATCTTATAGCAATCCGCTGGTAAGCAATCTATGAAAAGCTTTTTTTACAGTCATCCTTCATTGCCAACTTCTTTAATAACCTTGCAATTCGCAGAGTTAAGTGACATTCATCTATGCATGCTCGTCGTCGTGTGACTTACCGATTTCTACAGAATCGCCGTGCGGCATCCGAAAAAACGAATCTTATATGTTCAACCAATTTTTATAAAAAAAATGTGTGCTGCTTTAAATTTTTAACGCTGTGTTTTTCTGTTTACTACTTCCTTTTAATATTTGTCCGTATTATGCTGCATTAAACAATTTATATCGTAGGCTACATATTGTTCAACTACTTACGATCGTGGAAGCATTAATGTAGTCAGAATTATTAGCATTCGCCAAATCGTTGAGTACAATTCTCGAGTGGTCGTAAGGGAAAGCTGCACCGGGCCGATTTTGTTTCGCATTTGCCTCACTTTCTGCGATTTCTGTTGACGATGGATCAGCTTCATACGCGCATAATGCACCCCACTCTTGATCTAAACGATCTTTGTTTTTTAAATGGTCTTCCATGTAACTCTGTGGAAATGTCCACCAGAACGGTAAAATAAATCACAACTCTCTATATTTTCAATACTGGTAATTACATAAATAATTATGAAATGAGCAGCTTACTAAAACCATATGTCCTGTTGATATGTCCATGTTTGAGAGGGTGGGTTCATCACCCCACGAGGAAGTACTAGAACGGTTCGAAGGTAAATTATTTGATTCGCTTTCACGAGTTAAGCTGGTAATCCTTGGCGACTCTGGTTTATCCGTTGGTTGCTTTGCTTGCATCCTCGCCCTACACAAATCCTGATAATCTTTCGATGCTTCCGGATCGGGAGTAGCCAATCCTGCTAATTTAGCTCGAGACTTGGCATGGCGTCGTGCAATCATCAATGTTACTACTGCAGCTGCACCCGCAGCTGCAACTCCGGCTGCTACGACTGCACCAAACAAGCTCGAACTCATCTCAGAATCGGTGGAAACTTCCAGTGTTGCTGGTAATTTTGCCTTTATATCAAATAGTTATTCAGTATCATTAGATAATCTTGCGACGAATGAAAAATGATAATTGTTAAATTAATTGCTTTGAAGAAATATAAACATTTTAATAACCTTATCACCTATACCAGCACGAATTACTTCAACTCCCAGAACTTCTCGCAATTTTCCGCGGATATCGTCTAAAATTTCAAATTGCAACAAATTCATTTATTACAATTATAGGTGTGTCACAATCCTGAATATCACTTCTGTTTGATATAATTACCGATGTTATTGACTACATCTGTTGCATTGTAGTTTCTGCTATTCCTTGTAACTTTAAATGTTACTTCTGCTCGACCAACTCTAATATCCCGAAGGGTTCCAGGTTTTAATCTCAATAATTTGCCAACCTGTTAAAATAAAACTGTCTGAATAAGAAATCGAATTCATCGTACACTTACGTATTACTTTTATAAATAAAAAATTAAATCGTCACCTCTTGAACGACATGCTCGCCTTCGGACCAAGTATGAAACGGCTTTTGAACTTCCATGTAAACATAATCCATATCCACATTCTGATAAGTCTTTGATAAATCTTTATTCGATTGACGCAAGCTGTTACCTAATTCCTTTTTCACAAGCGGACGAAGTAATACATCATTCTACCATAAAATGTATTTCAATTAACACGTGTTTAATTTGAATTGCCTAAACTTTAGCTACGAAATGGAAACTTACTTCCTGATTTTGTTCTAAATGTTCGTCATTTTCAGCACCTACACAAATATATTTTTCAACATCTAAAGTTAACAATAAATACAAAACGCATATAGAACGAAACGATTGCATGTTATATATTTAAAAAAAAGCATAATACGGATTTCACTCACTAGGAGAGAAGTATTTTTTAAATGCATAATTATTTGTCGAAAATGGTGGCCCAGGTTTTTTAACATCTAGTCGTTCTCTTCGTTTAAAACCCGCTAACTCTCCTCTCCATAAAAGAGAAGCTAAGTCGTCATCAAGTATACCGCCATCTAAATCACCTACAAATAAGAATTAATTAACAACTGACACATAGGAAATAATTCAAACGATCTTACCCTCCATATTATCGTCAGATCTATCACTATCAGCTTGTACAAGGCCTCCTTCAGTATACATTCCATTCTCCTTTGACTGGCCCTCCTTGCTTTCAGATAATTCAATTTCTGCATTAAGTGGTTCGTAATCGTCGTATTCGTAATCATTGCTTTCAGGATTTTTTGAATTACGCTTTACATTATCTATCCAAGATTCATCTTTGTTTAAGAATTCCGCTTTTGCAAACTTCCTCGGGTGTTTGTACTTCCTCGAAAATGTCTTTTCGTATTCGCGATCACGATCAGCAATGTCAGTTATCTCTTGCCTTCCAAGATTATAATCCGTGGGGGAGTTTTCATTAATCAAATATTCTAATTCATCATCGGCCAACGGTTTTATTCTCGTAGGGTTTCTATCTTCGGAAATTCCCACCAATTTATCTTCGTCCAAAGCATTCTTTATAGACTCGATAGCGTCGTTTTTGTAATCTCTTATATCTCGTGCTCGCAGCCTTGGTTCATACAGGCTTTCATTAATTTCATCGTAGGACCAAGACTTCTTGTGCAAGTTTCCATCAGATCCAAAATTGCTGTTCGTACCCAAAGATGGATATTCGTTGTACGTTTTTGTCGTGTGTTTCGGTTTGTAGAGATGTTCAGGGAATTTTGTCGATTTTTCCGCACTCGGCAACAATTCATTCTCATACAGTGTATGACGAACATATTGGTTTTGTGTACCCGGAGGATAATAGAGCTCGTTAGCGAAATTACTCTCGGAGTTCTCATTATTAGGTAAGAACTTCACTATAGCTATAGTCGGCACCTGCAGTGTACAAATATGATCGATACATTGTTAATACATGTTTGCTCAACGATAATGATATGTGTATATAATGTGTTACATAAGATTATGATATCCTTGATAAGCAGACATTATCATTAATACTACGGCAACACTATCGTCTCTAATAGTTGATTACTGGAGGACACACTTACTCTGGCTTCACCATCGATTGTATTCCGGTTCGAAAAGCGTTCGTGTTGTTTAAGGTGATCACATAGTCGTAAATCATATTCTTGCCTACAACAATGCAATGTTTCCGATAATTTATCTTATGTCTTCCTTCAAACTATGAATTACTTTACATCATTATTTCGTTCGATATTATGTAATACAGTTAATACTTGCATTGATACTATTACGTGACAAAATTTACAGAATCCACGTCAATCAACTACCGTATTATTATCGACAATTAAACGCACCCATTTCGAAAATTATACAAGTCCATTTGTATAACGCATTGTGTGTAGGGATGACTCCACTTGTGTCCACCATTTTCCAGTCTCTCTAATTCCAGTCTTAATACCTCCAATTCTTCGGCATTTAAATTATACCTAATTCAATAGTTATTATCAATAAATGCTTCATTTAGTTTGCGGCTATTGCAGTTGATTAGAGAACCATTTGTAATTTATCGTACATATTACTTATTAAAATTCTGTGTAATTTTGTCGAAAGGAGGGGGTGTTTGTAATCAAGTACTTTTCATTTACCTGAACAAGAGGAGGAAATTACGTTTATGAAGATAATAGTAAGAAATGATTAACGTATCACTGGACAGTTTCATTATGCTTCGGAAAGTAGAACAGTTTGCTTTTGATCAGATTGTACGTCACGCCCGAAGTAGTAGTATAGCTTTATGGTCAAACGGTAAACCCGAGTAAGTGATTGCGCACAGAAGTTCAGTGACATCAATTATAGATGTTGGTCATTCGCATGATTAGTAATGAATGGTTTACATTTGTTTTGTCAGTTACAACGAATACATGACATAGTCAATTCCTTAAGACATATACTACGTACGTATTATAAAAATAAATTCGAATTATCAATGTTCAATATGTGGATTAAAAGAACTACGTTAAGGATTACAATGAAAAATATATTTCTTTCTGTGCATACGCAGTGTTATCACTGTGTGTAGCACCGAGTTTATCGAGATTGCAAATAAAATTATTTGCAATCATTATTGTTTTCGAAGATTAAATTTTCGATTTATATAAAGTTTATACATTTATCGTAAACTGTAGAACTGTGAAACACTCATTAATTATCCATCAACTATCCACGTCAAAAGTGGAATCATTCGAGTTTAATGTTCGCCTATAAAGCCATCGTACTACTTCCTCCGGTCTGACTACGCGTACATTATTCTACTAGCTGAAATACATTTACTGGTTTCCAGCCTAAAATAAATTATGGAAATTTCTAAGTATAATATTCATACTGTATAAATAATAACTATTATGAATTCTATCTATGTCACTTATTTATGCATGTATCAACAGTAAAGTGTGCTGCTTCTAAATTGTAGTGTAAAAGTAAGACAAAGAAGACACTCTTTATCATCATGTAAGACATTACATCACAGAAAAATGTATTTCATTTTTATCACTCGTAATATACCACGTAATTTGTATTAATTTCTGTCAGATGCTATCTGTTCAATTGACGAAAATCTTAATCATTATTTCAAATTTATTTTTTCCAATAAACTGTAGTCAATATATCGCGAATTCAGAATGTGGAAAATATTGAAACATCTTTAATGTTTGCAGTTATCCTCCGATGAATAAAAACTTGATGTAGGATCGTTTATAAAATTAACCAACATTTACTGATATGTAATTGCAATATATTAAGAGTAAGTAATCACTTACTGATATAAATCCTCATCGTTTAGATTATCGTAGAGCGGTATACATTTTCCGAAAGCCAAGTCTAAAAGGGTGGAAGCAACAAGTAGTAAAATATGATATGTAATTACAATTCATAATATAAAAAATGTCATCGGGGAAGAACACAAAGACATACTCTTACCGTTGTAACAAATTTCCGTTTCAGGATTGCAAAGGCTTTTACTAAATAAACATCCTGAAACATATATGAACAACTCATTGCAGTACTTATTATACTATTGCACGCTCATCAATTCTTACTGAACTTTGAACGGACATAATATATTCAAAAAAACTTCCTTTCCTCGGAATAATATTGGCGATAATATTAGCATATCATTTCCGACACTTGGGATATAAATCTGATTGGAAAGCTTTTATGCAAATTGGGAATAAAATTCCGCGATAAGAGGCACTCGCTTACACTTATAAATGCTCAATGTTTATAGATTCTTGTCTCATTCATTTCTTTCTGATAAAAATATGCTTTTAATTTTAACTTGCAATGTACGATACATATAACCGTATAAAATTCAAAGTACATTAAACAGGTAAGATATAATTTAACTATTCTTTCGGTGAAGAATCATATTAACATTAGGAATATAATTAAGCATATCACGAAATGCTAAATTGCAAAACTGAAATATAACAGCACAGTAATACAATATCGCCCCACAAAGCCACAAAAGATATACCGCGGCTCGTTTCCGACATCCATCTCTTTCAATTGGTATTACAATGCAATTATTTCGAGTGTTTATGTATCTAACAATTAATTATATACGAAATGAAAAACCGACAGAATCAGTAATACATCCAAACCTCCATGTTTTACATCTAATTATTTCCCTACTCTAATATTTTCCCTTTTTTGTTTATATTATTATATTTCTCCTATTTTATTGCAAATCTCTGTTAAATGATTTAACACCAAGCTTTTCTACAAAAAAATCCTCTCAGCTTGAGCACCACACATCTACGAATTAAGGATGACATTACATCGCTATTATTAAATATTGAAATTGATAAAAAATCTGCTTCAAATAAATACTACCGAAGTGGCATGAAAGAAAAAATGTTAGGGGATTGAAACACGTATGCTATAGATACTCTCTAGAGGATGTTAAACAAGAGAAAATCGGGGTGAAAGTAAAGGGTAGTAAAAGAATGGGCGTGAATGAAGAGAAGTGGAGGAGGTATAGATAGATATGAAGATTCGAAGGTACAGAAGAGAGAACGATATCGGGGAGATAAGCTCGAGTAAGAGAAGGACTGGCGGGAAAGCAGGATCCGGAGCAAAAGGGATGGAGGGAGTTTGTGAAGGCGGTGGTTGCGTGGGATGTACAGCTCGATAACCGTCGAGAGGTCGTGGGCGAAAATCGAACGCGCCCCTATACTGCCTCTCTTTTAACGTTTGCAGTTGCGGTCAGCTTCAAATTTCGAAGGTCGTGGACTAACAACCCGTTTTCCTTACACTCGAGTGACCGAGGTTATGCAAAGTGCCTAAAAAAATCTATCCAAAATAATCTACCCGAGATGCGATACATGACGCTGAAAACCATACGACACTGTTATTGCTTCAATATGAGAACTCA
The DNA here is from genome assembly GCA_910591585.2 of Nysson spinosus. NCBI lineage: Eukaryota > Metazoa > Arthropoda > Insecta > Hymenoptera > Crabronidae > Nysson > Nysson spinosus. Next base: position 5,733,304 of record OU342843.1, on the reverse strand, counting down.
ATAAATGTATTCTTTGAATAAAGATATTCGCCGAAGAAGTACATGATTTCTGATTTGAAACACTGCAAATCAATGATTTGCTAAGTACTGTTTAGAAGAGTGTTCTTCTTTCCGAAAGACATTGGCGAATTATAGGATGTATTTAAACATTGCTAGATCATTTATTGATAATGTTCTTCGTTTAAGGAAGCTATATTTTTCGGATGTATTTGAGCAACCGCCTATTTCTTCATTTCCAAGGTAGCTATTATCGTGTAGTACTCTATAATTAGATAAGTCGACGCGGTGGGTTAATTTTGTTAACAGGTGTACCACATGCCGCCCTTTTATAATTCATCGATCAACGAATTAAATGAATATAAATTTAGGCCGAGCTATACATAGACATGTTTATGTATATACTTAAAGGAAGTCAAATCTGATATAATGTGGAACTTGGAATAAGAAGCATAATAGTGTCATTTAATGATCAAAGGTTATAGTATGGACTCCAGCGATTTGCTTTTATAACGAGACTTATTGGGATCTGTTTGTTATGTATCGCAATAATACATGCAAGAAATATATGCAATTACATTCTATGTTGAACTCCGTGCGTTAAGGTTGAAGCAGTTATTTTTGCTGCATGTAGATAAACTTGTTAAAACTCTAGATTTCTATTGCTTTTAGTTGCTTTCCATGAACGTGTTAATCAATAATTGCACTTCACACGTAATTCCGTAACTGCATGACTAACGAACGTACCATCTGGAGAGTTATTGCAAGTGATTCTATTGATTACCATAAACTAATCTACAACAGAAATGTTAAAATCCTGTTAATGTGTGTTTCAATAGCGAATGCTTTCCCCAGCGAATAACTTATCCGAATTCCACATTTATATTCAGTTTCACTTTGAAATTAAATTTCGTCGTTTCGGAAGCAACTATCAAGTGTACTTTTTTAAATTATTTCATTATCAAATATGCCAGAATCGCTTCAAGATAGTAAACATTAAACACAGAAAAGGAAAATATAAACTAATACCGATAAGAATACGTTGAATCACTCGAAGATAGTAAACAACATACGCAGATCCACTAAACATCATCTTTAAACAGCACATTTAGACAGTCTTACAATTTATGTTAGAATTTTGTAATAAAGCCTTGTCGATCGATTTTCATTTAACAATTCTTTTTACGTTTGTAGAGAAAAACATCTGGTACCTTCTACATTCAAAATATAACACAAAACTGTAATTTCGATGATGAAATTCTCAATTAAAACGGGATTATATTTTCTCAGTAATTGAATGTGATTTTATCTTTGCTTTAATTATATAACTGGCAACAAAATGACGGGGAGATTTATTCTTATTAAAAATATTTCATACCTGACATACAGACACCTTTTTTCGCGTAATAGAAGGTATTGAACCAGATGGTTTATAAATCATTTCCAAGTTACTGAGCATTTATAAAGGAAACCCCTCCTATTTCCGGTGATGAAATGATCGTGAATTGAACTTACCGACATCGCCATCGCCAAGAATGGCGTGATGAAGGATAAAGAGCACAAATAGCTCCAAGCCTCCTCGCCACCACCGTTTACGGCCCATAGATGTTCCTGCAATTGTAAATTCAATTTATGACCTTCGCTCCGTTGCAATAAAATTCGATCGAAATTGAAATTCCTCGCCAATAGAACGAAATCGAATAATTATTTTCCTTTGATACATGCGGATTAATCAAAATGTTTTACCGCATAACTAAAGGTCAACTATTATCAAATTTCGATAATTAATTTACTCGTACGGCGAAAACGCAATATTTAATATCTCGTAAATAAATCATACTGACGTTTTGAATCACGGGTATCTCATGTGTATGAATATAAAAACTGTACATATTTTGCTGGATATTACTTTTGCGCGCGATGATCCAGATATTAATTCTCATAAACTTGAAGTAACAAATAAGAATATTTTAAAGATTTCTACAAAAACATCGGTGCTTTTGAGTGCACTGCTCTTCAGTATGCTCACTGGTGTTAGTATCACATTTATTGTATGTGATACTTGCAGTGTCATTTACGGTAATTCAAATACTTGTAGACAAATCCATGAGATATTCAGATATTCATAATTTTAACTCATATTATTAAAACTGTATGGCATTCAAATATTGTTGTTAAATACAGTGATATATGAATAGTACTATAGTATCTTGTTAATTTATAAAAGACTTTACAAACACAACTCTTTGCATAAAGTATTATTATATACTATTTATTGGATTATTTACGTCACATGAATCAAGTTAATCGGATGTTCGAAAACACGCTATTAAATCCACTCAAAACAGAAGGGTACATAATTCAGCCCGTCCAAAGTTCCGTGCTGAGAATAACTTGAAACATATATCAATTTCACAATCCTGACATAATAATGCAATAAATGTATCATGTTCGAGGGAATGGAATATTATACCTTCCCCTAATGTTATCAATATTGACAACGTTTTATACTGACTGAAAATACAATACTACATCATATAGTACTTAAATTCACAACATACTTTGACTATTAATCGCCTGCGTTTTCAACAATATTATAACTGATTTCATAAGAAACAATCGCAACAATAAATGGTCAAGACGTCGATGCTTCACTACTACTATTCCAAGCATCCCTTTTTTCGACACCAAACTAAACAGAACGCGAGCTATACTTGGACATATGTTTCCGCCGTCCGAAATGCAATTTTCGTTCAATGCTGACTACGAAATTGATCGAATAACGAATACATATAGTTATACACAAGAGCTGGGAAGCATCAGGTTGTAGTCACGTTCTCTCTCTCCCCTTCTTTGACAACCTGCGTGGCGCTTTGTAACGCCGCCCGTTTTGCCGATATAATCCCCTGAAGAATCGAAAATATATAGCTCACCTGGGCGTGATACACTTTAATCTTCTTAATTATGGTACATCGTATCTTGATACTTCGGCTGGATTGCCCTTCTCCGTGCGGGTTCTTGTTAAGTCACAGTAAACCCTTAGACCATGTCTTCGTCTATACGTCTCGTTGTATCGCAGCGGTACCACTGACTGAGTTCTCCTCTTCGTTCAGAGGGAAGAGAAGGGCATGCGTTGGATTTCAAATCGATTGCACCGCGCACATGCCGGGTGCCGACGGAAAAAGATGTGATAGCGATGGACGCAACACACTCACCTATAATATCAATACAGAGAAGAGATAAACCATGCTCAAGGATACTAAATCATACATACATTTGGAATAAAGTACACACGGATGAACGTTTGTTACTGAATGTTTATAAGTAGTATTCGGAATATGTTAAAGAAACATCAAAACAATGTAACATATGATTTCTCCGAAACCTTAAAAGCGAGCTTAGGCTCGATCCCATCAGTAGCTGTCGAAAGGGAGGGGATCAGAAAGGGAAAGAAATAATACCACCGGCAATAATAAAGAGGAACACCCAGTGCCAATCGTGCACCCTGCTACCACTATAGCGATAAACTACTTATATACTCGACTTGGAATGGCCGAGAAAACGTAAAGCTTGTCATTTGGCCAATGATTTCTTCTCGGAAAGTAACATCAATTCATACCAACTGTGTGTTAGTCAACAAACGCCTGCGCTCCTTTCAATCTCTTCCCTTTACTCTTAGTAGAATTTAAACTATTTCCAACACGGAACATCTTTCACTCCGTGAATCACCTGTTATGAAATATGGAAGGAGATTGATAAACCTTCTAGAGATGTTTCTTAAGTATTGCTACTTTCCTGAAAAACAAAATTCATTCCTTTAATATCGCAATGAATAAACAATAATTATATGCTGATCTCTTAAACTTATCTGGAAAGTGTTATGACTTTTTACTATCTTAAATGGAAAGATAATAATAATTATGAATAAATGAAAATGTCACAACGTAAGGAAGAGGCAATATATTCGGCGTTCGTTGAAGTTTTCGATATTATACTAAGAATAAGGTACATTATTCTTATCTGTGATAGGAGGGGTTCCATAATTTAACGGAAGTATCGATCAGGAACACTTGTTGCAGAGGAACCGAATGGAGAAGCAAAATATCCATCGTCGTCTTACCCGTGAACCTTCTCAGAGACTTTCGTACCACGAAAACAAATGGAAATAGAACTGTCCGAAGTACGATAGGGAAAAGGATTAAGGGAACTTACGCGTTGAATAATTTAGTCCTAAAGTAATTTTTCCACCCACTAAGCTTCCCGATCTTCTTGATTAAAATGTAAACTGACTTTCGAATGTCGAAAGATGTTTGCAATGCATTTCCACTCCGAAAGACAAAACTGTAAAATATTAAAAACTCGTTATACTCCTTGTAATTTAATCTTTTAAATAGCAAAAAATAAAGAAACACGTCGTTCATTTATGTACCTAATAATATTGCATGTTCAACTTTTCTGTCGTTAATTGTTGATTGTTTATCTCAAATTATACTAGTACGAACAGTGAATAATGTCTTTTACTCTATATTTATATGCTGCCGAAATATGTCGTATTACACCATAATTTTAGCGAAAGGCCAACATTCTCGCGTGCTCAATATTTATGGTTCACCTTAATTCCCGTATTAATCGGATGCTGTTTTATTTATAGACTATTTTCTTCCACTAAATATTTATGTTTTTCTTGCTTATATATTAGTAGTGGAAAGATGATGGACCTATATTTCCTTAGTAAATATTTTGCTCGTACCTAAACATACAGGATGAAGGTAAGGCAAACAATAAAAGAAAATATTGCAAGATATTAGGACATCTAACTTTCCGTGGACCTTTGCTCATGGGAAAGAATGATTTGTATCTTTTTAAAATATAATAAGTACATGGTACTTAACAACTCACATTTCCGTTTTATGATCGTCATTTCCGGCATCACCCGGAAAAATCATAAAAATACAAAATATGAAAACTACTGCTAAAAAATGTGCTAACATGAAAATGCACAAAATATCTTTCCATGTACGAGTGGAATCTATGGAACGATTTTACTTAGGGTCGCTATACTCATTAAAGTGGTTTTGAAAAAATGCAATCATCGTTTTGGAATTTGCAATCTTGAGCAATGAAAAGGAAGAGAATTTTCGGAACTTATCAATTGCATTTTTGTAAATCCCTTCAGTATAATATTGTAGTCGTTGATATTAATGACGATCACAAAATCAATGACGTTAATACTAGAACCCAAGATGATAGTTAAAATTGTCAGTGGAACTGCGTGTTTCACAAAAAGTAAAACAATATGCGTAAGATAACAAAAAATAAAATCATTAAAATACAGAAGATATATTTTAACGCCTTTGTTTCAACAAAAGATTCGATAGCGGATTTCCACACTCGCTCTTCAAATAACATAAATGACTATGATATATTTCGAAAATATCATAATTAATTGAAAATTCAACGGTAATTTTACTAAACGGAACACCAATATATTAGTAATTGAAAGATTATTACCTGCGGTTGAAATTCCTAAACAGAGTAAGACTAAACCCACGATTGAAAAGTACAAAACTGAAAACGAATAATGGATCGTTTGGAAATGCTGGACTCAATTCGATATATCGAAAGACTGCGCGAAAATTTAAATAAAACACACGACGCTATGTTCAGGGAACTGAATACAACCGACTACATATTTTAGCTGCAATTACATTGAATTAGCTACATTGGAATTAAAATTTTTATTTCTAGAACATGATATTAAAAAAGGGGTAATATTACAGAAGAGAAGCATAAGTTAGCAAATGATATACTTGACATGTTTTTGACGGGAACACATTAAAGATTTGTACAATTGTGTGCAAAACGTTCTGATTTTTGCAAGTTTCGTAATCAATAATAAATTATTAGATTGTTTTTAATTCGTGTAAGAATTAACAAATTCTTAAAAAAGAGAGTGAATAAGATAAGATTCAATCTCCATTTAATTTTCTATTGCGAGTAAGGATTACCTGCTTTTGAAGGTGTCAAACATGAGAAAGGTTTGATTTTAAAGCGGCAGTTGTGATGGAACGTTGTTCTTGGCACTGTCCTTTCTTGTAAAGATACCCATAAGAAAAAATGTCTTACTTCCTGTATTCAGCAGTATTATATATTGCTGCCAAGATTTTCGAACTAATAATATTCCCTCTAAAAAAATAGCCGTTTTATTTAAATGTAAGTAAATACAAATTAAACTGTACGATGTAATTGGATGATAACTTTTTTACCGGATGTCTAACGGAAGGACATCTACTTTACTATTGATAAATCCAGCGGGTTACAGCAGAAAGTTAGGTTAACTTCCTTTTTTCCGGTCTGTAAAGCCGTGAGGTGTGTGTTATTTGCCACTGTACTAAAGTAATCCAAAAACATCGAATAACCGTAAAATACTTTGTTTAAATGAATGGCTTAATTCTAAATAGTGAATCTTCCTGATTTGTTGTATGCAGTGCCCGTTTTATCTTTCCAAAATCTTAAATATACATTTTTACTTGTAACAACAATGTTTGGATTTTCTTGTTCCCAGTACAATTTCATATTTATCGTAATAACTTTATAGTAAACATTAGGAAAAACATCAACTTTGTCTATTATTGAAATCTCTTACTCTGAAAAGTTTTATAAAAAAAAACCTTGTTTGATATAAAATGTTACATGGTACTTGTTAGTACAGTGTTTACAACTGCAAACGTACACAACATTTTCTTATATTCAAAACTCTAAAACGGAGACAAACTAATAATCTGAAACATTATGTGCTACTAGAAAAAGCCTGGTCATACTTTGTATTTTCTAGCCTTTATTTACAAAATTTACCCTGATATTTTTTTCCAGTACACATCTTCAAGATGGTGAAGATTATGAAAGCAGGGAAAGTCGTATTGGTCCTTAGCGGCCGATACGCTGGCAGAAAGGCTGTAGTTATGACGAATTTTGATGATGGTACAGCAGAAAAACAATATGGACATGCCATGGTTGCAGGCATTGACCGGTACCCAAGAAAAGTGCATAAGAGAATGGGCAAAGGAAAGCTCCACAAACGTTCCAAAATTAAGCCATTTGTTAAGGTAAGTTTCCTCTTTAACATAACAAAAAGGATATTATAACTCTTTCTTGCAACTAACTTCTTTATGTGTCTAAAGGGATACGAAAGAAAATCATGAAACTCTACACAATGTATTTGATAATTTTGTTATTTTACCAGAAATCTTTGTTGTCCTTTCAAATTGATATTAATTCTTTATTGCAATACTAGATTATCCCTTTTCTGAGTTTCTTTCTATGTTATAATATTAATGGTGTTATTGTTAATCATGTTTCAGATTATAAACTACAACCATCTTATGCCAACAAGATACACAGCACAAGATTTGCAGTTGGACAAAGTAACACCTAAGGACCTCAAGGACCCAATGAAGCGCAAGAAGGTCCGTTTCCAAACCCGTGTTAAATTTGAAGAGAGGTATGTATAGCCATGTATAATATACTTTCTTAATTTCTTGATAATATAATGTATGTTTATTATATGTATCCGTCATATTTGTTTACAGGTACAAATCTGGCAAAAACAAATGGTTCTTCCAAAAGTTACGATTCTAATTGCTTTTAAATAAAAGTAAATATACAACATATAAAAACTGTTTTATTTATTACCTTGAAACTATTTTTCTGCAAAATCATGGGAAACCTATGATTTAAAATAAACTTAATAATTCAATGATGTGCATAATTAAATGATATACTTTCATAGGTGTAAAGCACAATTACTGTTTATTTGTATTTTGTATTATTTATCCATGTGTCTCTTCTTTGTGCAATATATAAGAACACTTAATTATTATTTATAGCACTGAGTATTAAATCTGTAGATTAAATTAATAAAATTTAAAGAACACTAGGTATTCTGAAATGTTGTAACATATTATCAATTATAAAAAAAATGTTAGAGCTTTTTGTGGATGGTTGTTCAATATACCTGCAATAAATAAATTTTGTACAAAATATGCACATAATATCTATAACCAGCTTGCATAATTATAATGATCCATCACTTGTTAAGTTTTTTAATACGTTCATCCAGTGATGCTATGTTATTCTTAATAATATCTAAGTTTGATGCAAAGCTCTCTTGCACACCCTTCAACAAAGCCTTATTGCTCTCCAGATCCATAGAAATTTGTCCTTGCAACTCTTCTAATCTTGTTAAAGATTTACTGAACTCAGCAGCTGCAAATATTTTACACAAAATATCATTCTCAAATCAATTTTTCAGTTATACCAGCATGTTTACACACGATATATTATTATTTTCTCCTCACCCTGTTGATGTACAGTACTTAAGGCCAACATTCGATTAACAGTTTGTGGTAAAATTTCAGACATAGTCTCAGTGTTTTTCATTATATCATACATTTCAGTAATCTAAACAATAAAGTAAATTGGTCAAACACTCTGTTTTTACAAACAATAATAATCTGTCCATATTGATAATATTGGTGTCACTGTGATACCTTTTGTTCCTGCTCAGAATCTTGTGTAAGTGTAGATTTCTTTCGTTCAATATTATCCATTTTATATGTTAAAGCTGTTAATCTACTTTCAATTGTGTCCAATTGGTTTGTATCCAATAGTGCAGCTTTTGCTCCTAATTGTTGTACTGCTTCCATAACTCCTTGAGTTTTAAGATTCTACAAGAATAAGATTTATATTAGTTACATATGAAAGCTTTAGATTATAAAGAAAAGTCAGTGGCTGAGCCATTTATACCTGTGAAAATTTCGCTAGTTTATCATTAGCTGTACCAATTACATTTTCTAAATTACTAAGTCTTTGTTCAAGCATTGCAACCCTAGCTGCTTCTTGCATCTTTATTTTCTCAGAATTCATCAATTGTTGTTTCTCAGTACTTGATTCAACATGTTCATCAGCTTTTGCATTTTTCGAGTCAATTTCAGAGGAAGAAATAGCTGTTTGCTTAAATGATTCTATTTGTGACATTAATTGTCTAGAAATATCAAGAAATATAATTAATGTTTACCAAGATGCTAAATACAATTTCATTCAATGTCATGAGCATACTTCAAACGTGTTCCCTGTGGGTTTGACAATATTGCAACAAGGTCTGGGCCAAGGCATTCTTCTAATTTAAGAGATTCTAACTGCTTTCCTATCATTTCTACTTGAGAAATAATTTCAGCAGCTGACTTAATCTCATCTTCTTCTTTTGCCTTTTCCTATGGACATGTATAAGCAAGCCACATTTCACATCCATCAATACATACACATGCAAAAGAAAAAATTATGTTATCTATAATATACCTTTAATTCATTCACTTCTTCAAATAGATCTTTAATTTCACATTGCAACCTTTGATATTTTTGTATAGGTGTTTCTTTTTCTCCTTCACCAGGAAGCTCCCATTCACCAAACCTGAATTTTTCAAGAGAGTTATGTTTCTCTGACTTAGAAAAGGACACAGTTTTAAGAAACCAACTTACTTGTAACCTGTTCTAGATTTAATGGATATACGATCTGAAAAGTCAATTCCCTTTCCCACCATATATTTGCCCTTAAATTTATTGAATGCTTCAGTTGCACTCATGTGTAATTTTTCTATTGAATCACTGTCATCCTATACATAAAACCATTATTCGAGAGTCAACAAATTAAACAATATTATTAATATGTATATATATACAGTTTAATATTACCTCAGCATAAATTTGGAATTGCTCAGACTCTGGTAAGTCTGTTGTCTCATACACATCAACCTGGTCATATGCCTAGGGCATAATATTTTAATATTAGTAAAATGTGACACATCGTATATTATTCAATATTAACAAGAATACAAATATATCATAAAAGAAACATATATATATATATATATATATATATGATTTCAACATAAACAATGCTCCATAGAATTTTACACCGGTAATATAAGCATGATATATACAAGTACCATTACAATCATTTTCGCAAATCGGCCCGATACTTTATAGTTTAAATAGATAACGCGTTAGCATAATTCAAGTGACATATGAATTGTAACAGCGAACACAGAAAGTAGCTTCCTTATTTAGAAAGTACTTACGATTCCGGGTAAATCAGCATATTTAGGGTCAGCCATATTATAGTCTTGATTTCTAAACCAGTTTCTGAATATATATAAGTCCCGTGTATATGGAAAAACTATATTTTCCAATGGAATGACAGCAGACAGATCTTATTCAGAAAAATAAAATTCAGATTGAGATGGCAGATTGTCATCGGCACCCACACCTTGCATTCGTTTGTAAAACTAGTTAATACGACACCTTACATTTATTACTGATACTAGCTTATACAAGTGGCAATTTTAAAGGCAATCTCTTACAATCGCATAAACTCTAAAAACTACGACGCCTCTTACATTCGTACTTTGGCATTCAACAAATTAACCGGACCTTTGATATGTTATCAAACAATTAAATACTTAATTCTTCAAGTGCCTCATGCATATACCCATACTCAATACCAATTTATATCAATTCGCCTTATTATAGACTCACACCCGTTATTTGCGGATCGTTGGAACTGCAAGAGTGCAAATTGACGTGATTTGCATATTTGTTTAGTTAAAATTTCTTACATTATTATTTCAGGTAAATCAATTATTATTCAATAGTTTTCCATTTAGAAAACGTAATAATAAATGAAGAGAATCGATCACGTTTGTCGATAATTTTTCCAATGACCGGATTACATTATCTTTTAAATGTCACGATCCAGAAGTGAAAGTTCATATCAAGCTAAAGCGAAAAGTAAAAATTCTGTGTGCACAGATTTTAAGTTCAAGAAATAGTTATTTAGAATGCTAGATTCAGATCTGAATTAATCTCAATTCTACATTCTGTATATTTATATATTAATCTTGGTTTATGTTATGTTTATAGTATGTTTAAGAGAAGTAGAACGTTTAATAGTATGAAATAAAAGTCTAATTAATAGTTTTTATTGCTTTACGTATTAAAGGCCCAGGTTACCATTATCAGGAACCTGCAACAGTATGCAAAGATTATTATACAACTTGCCAAAAGTAAGTAACATATAGTTTTATAGAACCAACTATATTTTTAATGATTATTTTTTCCAATGACAGATATATAACAATATGAGAAATACAGCGTTGCAAGGTATACTAAGTGCAAAAATAACGACGTTACAATTAAATAAGCAGCCTCTGTCCAAACAACCAGTTTTAGATTTAAACAAAACTGCTGAAAAATATCTAAGGTAATGAAATGTTAAATTGGTATAAAATCTACTATTATCGATTTTTTTACATTCTGTTTTCTTAAAATGTACAATAATTAAGATCAGTGATGCCTCTTCTCACTGAAGATGAATATAAAAGAACAGAAAAAATTGTTCAAGACTTTGTTTCTCACAATGGATTGGGACCTAAATTACAAGAAAAGTTAATAGAGAGATTTAAGAATACTGATAATTGGGTATGATGTTTGATTTAATTATTTTCTTCTGATATCTTTCAATGAATTTAAAATGTTTCTAATTCAAGTTATGAACCCTTTTCCTAACAGATGAATGAGTGGTGGTTAAAAACTGCATATTTAGGGTACAGAGCACCTGTCATTGTTAATTCTAGTCCTGGAACTGTTGGAGCACCAGTTAATTTCAAAACTCTTGAAGATGTTTATGTTTTTGCAGCACAACTTATAATGGCAGTCTTTGACTATGACCACTCTGTAAAAAGGTAAGTTTAAAAAGGGCTGTTTGATTCTTATATAAGACAAATATTAGAAACAATTTTATGTAATCTTTTAGTGGAAAAGTAAAGCAAGAAATGATTCGTGATGTGCCACTTGACATGCAGCCTTATGCAATGATTCTTGGAACACATAGACAACCCAACAGAAAATGTGACAATCTTCTGCATACTGATAATACCAATCACATTATAATTATGAATAATAATCATGTGAGTATGATGTAAATAGTTGAAGGTCATTGCTATACAATTTTTATTATTTTTGCAGTTTTTTAAACTTTGTATTGTTGATGAGCATGGTGTATTAAGCGAAAATAAGCTTGTAGCTGCAATCAAAGATATTGTACAACGTTCATGTGTTCAAGCAAAACCTGTAGGAATTCTGACTGGGAATGATAGAGATACATGGGCTGAAGATTACAATATACTTTTAGGTTGATTTTAACTTTTTGTTTTTGCTTTACACTAGAAAGATTATTTTAATATGTTTCCAATACTTAAGCTTAACACTTTACTCTACCTTCTTATTTCTTTATACTGTTACATACGTAACAATTATTTTACACAGAACTTGGGAACAACAAGTGTATATTGAAGGACATTGAAACTGCCTTGTTCATGCTGTGTTTGGATAAGGAATTACCTAAAGAAGTTTTTAAGTACAAAAATGTTGCTTCTGTAAGAGCAGTTCAAAGTATGACAGGTTTCAATAGCTATACAAATGCTGGTAATAGGTGGCATGATAAAACTGTACAGGTGAATTTAATGAAACTATCGAATATAATGATTTAATAATAAAAACATCTATTGAGTCAAATAGAAACATTCCACTCAATTTTATATTGAGTAGCTTATTTAAGAATGAAATCACTAAAACTATGTGATCTCTTCACATATAAAGAATAAAATATATATTTAATAGTTCATTGTATCCACTGATGGATTTGTGGGCATGGATTATGAACATAGCCCATGTGAGGGTGTACCAATTGCAGTTCTACATGACCATGTTATTAAATATATGTAAGTAACTTATTGAAATAAGATCATTTAACTGGGATCAAAATAAATAGTAATCAAATTCGCATTTTTATATGAATGTCTTACCAGTTCATCAAAGAAGAATGATATGAAGTGTGAGAGTGTAAAAGACTTTCCTAGAGCAGAACACTTAAAATTTGAAATTAATAATACATTGGAGTGCTGTATCGCCAAAGCAACAGAAACTGTTGACAAGTAAGCACAACAAATCAAAGTGTAATGATTAATTCATTACATTATTGTAAAAAAATATAACGGATTTTTTAGAATTTCCGAAGATATAGATATGGAATGTTTCACATTCGATAAATTTGGTACTGATGCGATCAAAGGAATTAAGCTCAGTCCTGATAGCTTTATACAAATCGCGATGCAAGTCACTTTTTATAAGCTGCAAGGAAAACCACCAGCACATTATGAAAGTGCGGCTTTGCGAAGATTTGCAAATGCAAGAACTGAATGCATCAGGTCCACAAGTTGTGAATCTGTTGAATTCGCTAAAGTAATGGCTCTGAATGATCCAACTATAAGTAAAGAAAAAAGAAAAGAAATAATGATCAAAGCAATAAATGCACATAAGACACTTGCTGGCCAGGTAAATTACAGTAAATAATCAGATGTAAATAATAACTTATCAATTGACTTGGTTTGCTGCTTATTAGGCTGCAATGGGTGAAGGTGTTGATAGGCACTTATTTGGGTTAAAAATGATAGCCCAAAGTGAAGGGATAGAACTTCCAGAATTATATAAAGACGTTGGGTTTACAAAAAGTACATATTTTACTTTGACATCGAGCCAGGTAATATAATATTTGAAATATAATCGGCAGTAAAAATGTTATCCGCGAATATTGTTAAAATTTCACTTTCATAGCACAACAGTGCTATTTTACTTTAGTTTATAAATGAGAATTTGTATGTACAAAGTATGATGATTACATAATACTTTATATTATTATGACGGTATAACCAATCATACATGAAAATTACTAATCTTTTTAGGTCCCTTATAAGACAACATCGTTTATGTGTTATGGTCCTGTTGTTCCTAATGGATATGGTTGCTGCTATAATCCAAGGCCAAAGGATATTCTTTTTGCCTGTTCTTCTTTCAAATCATCGGATGAAACCAACTCAAAAGACTTTGCTGAGACATTGCAACAAACTCTGTGTGACATGAAGAATCTAGGCAGTATCTAACAGTTGGAATTTTATTACAAAATTAGCTTTGAATTTAAAAGACAAACATATATCAGACCAGATTTTTATATAAACTATGACTTGTATATTGATTTATATTCCATTTCAAATGACTTTGAACACTCCCACTTTTAATATGACATCATCAGCAAACATATGATAAGCTGATAATCTCATATGTTATTATAATACTTAATTCTTATACTGATGCAAAAAAAAGTGAAATAGAAAATCGAATTTCATACATGTGTATGCAAAGTTAACCGACGTAAATAATGACCAGAATTGTGAATTACAATACTACAATTCTTCGTGTGTAGTGGAAGCAATTGATCTTTCTGTAGGAAAACCCCAGAAAAATGTAGGAAGTCCTTTAACTTCCCTTTCTCTTGCAACAAATGCTGAGAAGGAAGAAATACAATTGCCTATAAAATAGTTTGCTCTACCCAAAATAGCTAAATCTAAATGCGGTGATGAGGGCGATTTTTGACGGTAAACGGTTACCTGTATACAAAAGAAGCATTAGATTTAACTACCCCAAATCTAGAAAAATGATATCAATTACATTATTATCAAAATTTTCATTGTGCTATCACCTCCATCCGGCTTAAAGCTTGAGATAGTTCATTGATCATGTAATTATTGTCTGATGCAACAAATACTGATTTCACATCATTGCCATTTCTAATAACACGTTTTAAATGGCGAACTATTAACTCAAGGTTTGGCAAGCACATAGCTGAAGTTGCTTTACCACGTTCATTACGATACCCAAGGCACTGTGGTGCAGCAAACAGATTAGGTGTACTTGATATAAACTCACAAGCACGGACCTGTAGAAGAGATATAATGCATAGTAAGCTTTCACAACTGCAATATATTTGCAAAAAATATATATGTACCCAGTCAATTCCATTTCTTAAATGTATTCCTATAAATGCTCCCTTAGGTAGCTTCTCTTTCACAAATCCTTTTGCTTTTTCAAGCATCTCTGTATTCCATTCTAAACATTTATGTAGTTTTTTATTTTCAAACTGAACTGGAAAGCTAGCAGGTGCTCCTGTAAATGCTAATACAGGCCATGATACAGCGGGATACCGCATTCTCCACTTTATTGCCATGTCTGTATGATGAACATCATAATGTAAAGGACCATAAAATTCTGATTTTGCAAAGTCTATACTATATGTGTCCCAAAATGGACCAAATGGATTCCCATCTTTGGCATTGCACGAATTTCCTTTGCCTCTGGATGAATAACAAAATGCTACAAACAAATTGAGAATTACCAATATAAATAACTTTATTAAATTAAAATTCACGACTTACATACTCTTTCCTTAGGCTGCCATATACTTGGGGCAATATCTCTCATAAAATCTTCCATCAAAAGAGCTTTATGGCAAGTTTGCACTTGTGACACATTAAAGTATGTATTAAAAGGAACTTGTATCTGAAAAGGTTATATAACTAAAAAATATAAAACTCTCATATGTACAAATACATATTTCAAGCTGATTAATAAGTACTAACAGATTTTGTTTCACCAGTCCTATATTCAACCCATGGTGGTAAAACTAAAGTACGATTTAAAGCTTTAGCAAATCCTAATGCACCTAAGAAATGATCTGCTTGATTACCAAATCTTCCTAAAATATAAATTAATTATTCTATAACATAAATATCTGTATAATATAATAAAATCATAGGGCGACAAATAAAGCCTTACCCATGCATGGACAGTAAACAATGTACCCATTTGTATCAATGTCAACATCCTTGCAAAATGTACTATAAAACTGAATTAACAATAAAATAGAAGATGTGACACTAATCATTGCGGATTCTACCTATATCTTTCTTCATCAAATCTATTACAAATTCTAGTTTGATTAATCATGCAGTTTCTATAAAAGCATTACACATGTACTTGCTATAGATATGTATCACTATGGATACGCTCATAAACTATATAAACATGGAGGCTAGCAAACTTCAATCAGAGACGATATACAAGAAAACCAAGCAAGAAGTGCGGAAATAAATAACAAAAAACTGTCACCTACGCGCTTTAACGGTCTCTACAATGAATGACGACGATACCATAAAAAACTTAAATATTTCAAAGTCGCCAATTCTGCTCCTAAATAGCCCAAATCGATGGTAAATGATGTATAAACATATTCTAGCCCGATTTCTGGTCGAAAGAAGCGTTTAAAAAATTTGTATTGGTCAAAAATAGGTCGAATCCAAGTCGAAAAAATGTGAAGGGGTATACCTTCAAAAATTGTAAAAAAATGAAAGTCGACAGAATTAATTCTAAATGGCCCAAATCGATGGTAGATGATGTATAAACATATTCTAGGACGATTTTGGGCCGGAAGAAGCGGTTAAAAAATTTGTATTGGTCAAAAATGGGTCGAACCCAAGTCGAAAAAATGTAAAGGGGTTCACCTTCAAAAATTCTCAAAAATTAAAAGTCGCCAAAATCAATTCTAAACGACCCAAATCGATGCTCTATGATGTATAAACATATTCTAGGACGATTTTGTGTCGAAAGAAGCGGTTTAAAAATTTTGTTGGTCAAAAAATGGGTCGACCCAAAATCGCAAAAATGTGAAGGGGTATACCTTCAAAAATTGTCAAAAATTGAAAGTCTCCAAAATCAATTCTAAACGACCCAAATCGATGGTGGGTGATGTATAAACATATTCTAGGACGATTTCTGGTCGAAAGAAGCGGTTAAAAAATTTGTATTGGTCAAAAATGGGTCGAACCCAAGTCGAAAAAATGTAAAGGGGTATACCTTCAAAAATTGCCAAAAATTAAAAGTCGCCAAAATAAATTCTAGATGGCCCAAATCGATGGTAAATGATGTATAAACATATTCTAGAACGATTTTGAGTCGAAAGAAGCGGTTAAAAAATTTGTATTGGTCAAAAATGGGTCGAACCCAAGTCGAAAAAATGTAAAGGGGTATACCTTCAAAAATTGCCAAAAATTAAAAGTCGCCAAAATCGCTTCTAGATGACCCAAATCGATGCTATATGATGTATAAACATATTCTAGGACGATTTCTGGTCGAAAGAAGCGGTTAAAAAATTTGTATTGGTCAAAAATGGGTCCAACCCAAGTCGAAAAAATGTAAAGGGGTATACCTTCAAAAATTGCCAAAAATTAAAAGTCGCCAAAATCGCTTCTAACTGACCCAAATCGATGGCAAATGATGTATAAACATATTCTAGGACGATTTCTGGTCGAAAGAAGCGGTTAAAAAATTTGTATTGGTCAAAAATGGGTCCAACCCAAGTCGAAAAAATGTAAAGGGGTATACCTTCAAAAATTGCCAAAAATTAAAAGTCGCCAAAATAAATTCTAGACGGCCCAAATCGATGGTATATGATGTATAAACATATTCTAGGACGATTTCTGGTCGAAAGAAGCGGTTAAAAAATTTGTATTGGTCAAAAATGGGTCGAACCCAAGTCGAAAAAATGTAAAGGGGTATACCTTCAAAAATTGCCAAAAATTAAAAGTCGCCAAAATAAATTCTAGATGGCCCAAATCGATGGTAAATGATGTATAAACATATTCTAGAACGATTTTGAGTCGAAAGAAGCGGTTAAAAAATTTTTATTGGTCAAAAATGGGTCGATCCAAAATCGAAAAAATGTGAAGGGGTATACCTTCAAAAATTGTCAAAAATTGAAAGTCTCCAAAATCAATTCTAAACGACCCAAATCGATGGTGGGTGATGTATAAACATATTCTAGGACGATTTCTGGTCGAAAGAAGCGGTTAAAAAATTTTTATTAGTCAAAAATGGGTCAAACCCAAGTCGAAAAAATGTCAAAAATTAAAAGTCGCCAAAATCAATTCTAAATGTCCAAATCGATGGTAGGTGGTGAATTAATATTAAATTAATTCGTTCACAATAACGAATCCACAATCTACCAATGTTATGGATTGGTTATTTTACATTTACAAGTAAAATGTTGATTCGCCTTATAAATGTAAAATAACCAGCAGCCGATTAGCTCGAAATTATTTATGGTGTAATAAGAACGACAACTAAATTATAACGCTGGTGCTCCTTCCGTGACGGAATACAATTATAATTCTACATAAATTTGTTACTATATAACAATATCTTAAAATAATTTTCTTGCCATTCTTACACGACAAATAATTCCGATTGCCCAGGTCTCACCACGTGGAGGTTGCTGCTTTGAGACCCGCCCTATGCGTAGGGCGGGAGGTAAAAACTTACCTCCCAATCATTTCAACAAAATTTGAATTCTAATTTATATTCAGCATAAAAAGGTATATGCTGAACTGAACAAAATTCCCTTTTTACACCATGCAAAACGCCTAACAGAACGCTTTGCACGTATTATAAAAAGGTACTTGATTCGACCTACCCGAGGATAAGCTATTGCACTTCATTTCACCAGAATGCAATGGTGAAACAATATGAAAATTGTTTCGTCGGTCGTTCCTAACACTACAGTCGTCATCCCGGACAATTGCAAAACGGAATTTAAAACGAAATGCGACGAACTTAGAAATAAATTAATACATTAGCATATCGGCCGTGATATACTAAGGTATCAACAGTTCCCAGGTGAGGGATATCACCTTTTACGAAAACAACTCGGAGTGCTGACCGAAGGTGAATCCTCTGCCCTGGCCCTACCTACTTAAAATTCGATCTTCACCATGCACACAAAGCTAGAGAAGGTATGCTACATGCCTACAACGCGATATTTAGAAATGACAAAAAAGCAAATCAATCACACCAACACACATCACTCCACGGTTCTCACTCACGAGCCGTGGGAGAGAAGGTCCCGGGACCCCTCCGACGACCGAACTCGATACAAAACACATACAACGGAAAAACACGATACCAATTATCCTGAAATCGACTGGCAAAAGGCTACGATCCATTGCGAATATGCTTTAGCATATGAAAGAATTCAAAGAATACTACAGGTACCTTTTTGCGGTACATTCCACGATCGCGATTCCATGTACTTAATACAGGAGCTCTCTGTACGAAGTAACTGGAAGAAAATCGACTCTACATCAAGCTGACATAACTTGTTTAAAAGGAAGCTACTTGAGATCGAAGACTACGTATATTCATAGTCGCAAAAGCACACATAGTCAAAAGTAGACTACGGTTTAGTAGACTAAATCGGCCGGCTAAAGTAAAGAGATTCACTTTCAAGCGAGGTAGACAAAGCCCTCGGGCCGCCAACCCCGCAAGAAAATTGTTCGCTTTACCAAAACTCAAAAAACCGACGCAATTCCACAGAAATTACCGCACACGCACACATGTGGAAATACGTCGTGCACGGACCACAAAATCCCCTGCCAGTCGCAGATTGTGATTAGTTAAAATACCACAATTAAACCATGCCCACTGTCCGCACCCATCCGATTCACATCCGAGATCCACGGCTGACTGCGGACCAGGCAAAATGAGCGTGGCACAAACTACGATTTTTATCCCGGACCGATTTGGAAATGGAAGTTTAAATAAACAAAATGGGATTCTCGAAAATATAATCGATCTAAACTCTCGACATAAATTAATCAAAAGGACATCTCGCAGCCAACGAGACGGTGTGGAATCGAAGCAGTTGTAACAAGATGCAGAATTGCAAGAAAATGAAACTTTCTGGGAGTCGAAGTTAGTGAATCATGGAAGAATGAACCCAATTAGGGTTGAAGAAAACATCAAGCGATTAAAATGAATCTAATTAAAAGGGAATTATTCGTCTTCCTTGAAATACATCGCCGACAACTCTACACATCCTACTTAAGGATGAAAATCAAATGAATCTATTTCGCAACGCGGACGTCCAATCCTGACGTTCGAAAAGGAACAGTGAGATTTTTAGTGGATTTTAGAAAATCCAATTCGTCGAAAAATGAAAAAATGCATTCCGCATTACGATGGCTGCGTCGATGCATCATCTAGAAACTATCAGCTTACTTCGATCTTTCGAGCAAATGCCAGACTTTACTCGCAAACCTTGTTTCCTCAATATTTCACCGGCTTCAGTTATTGCAAACTAATTTCGCGAATATAACGAATCTAAAAGAATCGCGGCACTGCGATAAAGGGCTAACAAATTTTGCTCTCGTGCATGTCTTTTATATGCAATTGAAAATTGACATCACTTTTGACTCTACAAGAAAAAATTTCCGTATATCTTCCCAAGAAAGGAAGGCAAAACTGATTGAAAAGCACGTCATTTTCGGACACGTGCGACTAAACATTATGTTTCATATATCAATACACTTTCACATAATAAAATGATATTTGTTGAGAGCTACTGAAAGCTAGAAATCTACTGAAAATCAAAATGCTTTTCTTACTTGATTTTGACCTTGACGATAATCTCACCAGGTCCAAAATTGTACTCTTATCAAACTCATTTAATATCAATAAAAATCAATAAAAATTCGTGCGTTTCATTACTACTAGAAAATTGGTAAATACTTTATGAAAGCACGAAAAGTGCAAAAGACAGAAAATTTGATGATAAACAATCAATAATAAGATATTTCAACAATCATATGCAATGAAAATCAACCATTTACAAACGCTTGGCTTATTACATATCGTCGTTTTGACGATTATATCATTATTCACTGAGCTAGCTTAACTCTCCAGAACCTCCTTTTACGCTTCTTTACATTTCACTTCATTTGCAGTATCAAAATTAAATTCATTAAAAATATCAGTAAATATATGTATGTATATGGAATTAATTACACCTTCTCTCTCATCAATATATAATCATCATATCATTATTATTCAATTTTACAGATAGAAAATCTGTCTTGTTTACTTGTTACTTGTCTTGCTTTTATAAAAAATGATTGTTCTGAAGAGCTAAGTGAACAGGTTCGAGTGACTCGTCAGTTAGCTTTTACAATCGCTCCGATCCCCTCGGCATCTCGAACTGTTTCGATCAAACAAATCATCGAGGATTTTCGCAATGACGGTCCGAACTCTATCCGGATAGAGTTGCCACAGTGGACTCCGTACAATCCTCTCAATTGTTTAAATCGATCCAGTTCAAGACCTCGGAAGTCTACGACAAACCTCCCTCGGAGTTTATACTCGTGCAATGAACACTGTTCTCCTACGTCCCCCAGAGGATTTTGTGCAAACAAGGCTCAACTCTCCGGAGAGTTCAAAATTCTCATGGAGGTCCCTTCCTTCTCATGCCTCTTTTTGGGCATTGAACTCCTTCAAGACATTGAAGTCCTTATCGAAAGTATTTATTCGGATACTTTGCCAAGTGCATATTAGAAAAATATATATTGTGATACAATTGTTCATTTATATATATTTGCAAGAAATATTTATGTCAGTAATATGAAATCCATTACATTTAATAATAAACTGATCATATCCAAGTCCCACCTCTGATCCAATTTGCCGGATAACAATTTTTAATCGCGCAAGAATTCCAACAAAATTCATCCTCCATACTTTTCAGCATAAATTTCAACTATATATTTCTATTTCTGTATACATAGTTGCAATTTACGTTAAAGAGCTGGCAGACAAATATTGTCTTCCTCCTTGAGATCTTAAAAATTGCAATATCCAGACGATATGTGCCAGAAATGATATTTGAGTACGATATACATGGAACGTGAAATCTATTATTTTGCATTTAATGCTTGATTTAAGTAATGTTATTAATCGTTATAATAATGAGTCTTGAAGGAGTTCGTATTATTATATTCTCGAACAGGCCTTTCTATGATGAATTGGTTGGAATTATCATACAACCAATTTTAGGCCTTATTGTCATATTCCAAATATGACCATTCCAGATGTACTGAAAGCCGTAATTTCAACTTTCGTGCGTGAACCCTGGGGACGCGGGGCAACGGAGTTCGAACACTACTAATTCAATAAAAATTACTCATAATATACTAAAGTTAATTTCAAATAATATACTTCTTCGAAAAAGATTTCAAATCATAGAATGTATAAATATAAAAATTGACTCGATTTCAATAATATTGATGTTACCTGGAAATATAAAAACTGACCCGATTCTAATAATATTTATGTAATCTAGAAATATAAAAATTCACCCGATTTTAATAATATTTATGGTGTTCCAATAATTACTTCGTATAGTTTGGTTTTTTAGGAATAGGGATTTTTTAGGAATAGTGTCACCACATAAGAGACGACTTATGCCGTAAGACGGCGCCCCGTGGTAATGCTGTGTAGAGAGGGATACTATACGAAGCAACTGGAAGATAATTGACTCTATCTCAACTTATTTATAATAAAAGTTTGCTGGAAAAAGTAAAAACTTTGTAGGGATATGAAACTATTATTGGAATAAATATAACTTTAATCAAATTTCTTAAAGATTCGCGACGCGGATGTTTGCGTCCCAGGTTCACAAGGGGGTATGGGGGCAGGGTGGTCAGGGTGGTCAGAATAAAATATAATTAGCGAGCATAGCGACTTAATAGCATAAGAATGACGATCCATCCGAAGATGAATCGTCATTAAATAGGTCTTCGCCACTTGGGCTCTTCGCACTTGGCTCTTCATCCCGCGTTGCGTGAAAAGCATTTGCTCGGACATTCCCTTTTCGTACAAACAACTGGTGGTTCCACAGAAACGTCGAGTGTTCCGGTGCAATAAACCAGCTCATAAACTACATTTACTACATTTATATATTTTGAATTATTCTTGAATATCCGCGAACATTCATCCGTCGAATATCCTTTAACATTCAGAATCTGAATGTTCTCCGGAATATCCTGCGGTGAAACATTCTCGAGTACCCACGAATAGAATATTTTCGGTGACATTCTCCGAAAAATACTTGAATTTAATTCAATTTAATAGGATCAACTTGATTATATAATATGAATATAATGAATATAATATTCAGATTGACTTTACTTCGACAGAAATTAGATATGAAGTTAGATATATTAAAAAGTTTACTGGTATCCTAGCACAGAGCACGCCCAGCCATTTCATATTAGCGAAATGGATGCTCGTACCTGTACACATTTAATCGAATGTCCAAGCAGAATACAATCCACGTGCTGAAAGAACAACCTTACTAGTCCGTGATTTAAGGACTCAGCGAATTCAGAAACCGGTGTTTAAGAACCACTGCAGCCTGTTAAACTACGTGCGTTCTAGGATTAATACTTATGAATACATTAACACTTTAGCATATCGGTGATGATATACTAATTTATTAACAGTTCCCAGGTGAGGGATCACACCTTTACAAAGATCGCCTATCAATGCTAAACCGAAGGTGAGTCCTCAGCCCTGGCCCTACCTACTTAAAATTAACTCATAATCAAGCACACAAAGTTAGAGAAGATATGCTACCTGCCTCCCTCAAGCTATATTTAAAATGGCAAAAAGCAAATCAGGCACACCAACACAATCAGCATCAACCCACTCCACGGTTCTCATTCATGAGCCCTGGGTGCAAAGCCTACACTAGGGAGAAGGTCCCGGGACCCCTCCGACACCCGAACTCGATACCAACTCATACCACGCAAATGTACGTACCCTTTTTCCTGAAATCGACTGACAGAGGCTGCGTCCATTGCGAATTTTTATGCTTTGAGCATATATGCAAATATAAACTCGCGTTCCAAGAATTACTTCGTATAGGCTATTTTTTAGGAATAGGTATTTTCGGAGGGGTCACCACATAAGAGACGACTTATGCCGAAAGACGGCGCCCCGTGGTAATGCTGTGTCGAGAGGGATACTATACGAAGTAACTGGAAGATAGTCGACTCTATCTCAAGTTAATTTAACTTGAATAAAAGGAAGCTACTCGCGTCTAAAGACTATGAATATTCATAGTCGTCAAAGTATAAAATATAGCAGATGACTATATTTTAAAATCTATTACGACATTATGGATAGCAAAAGTAAAGAGATTCACGTCCAAGTGAGGTAGACGGACCCCTGGGGGCTCGCCAACCTCGCAAGGAAGTTCATGGCTTTACTTAAAAGTTAAAAACCGACGCAATCCCACGAAAACAACCGATCATACACACGTGTGGAAATGCGTCGTGCACGGACAGCGAAATCCTCCGCCAGCCGCCACACATGATTAGGAAATATTAAAATTAACCCATGCCCACCGCCCGCATTCATCCGTATCACATCTAAGATCCACGGATAATTGCGAGCTAAATAAAATGGGCATGCCTTAAGACTAAATAAATGAACACAGTACACAGGAGCTTGAGGTTTGCTGAAAATCCTGACTAAATAATCCACTTAACAGAGTGGAAGAATAAGTATCTGAGCGGACTAAATTGACTTTACTTTAAATCATTTGCATAAAGGGAGGGCTGAAGAATTGATTTATACGAGGGTAGGGAAGGATGTATTCTTTATTTCAGTGACGCGTGTCAAAGGGGTATCACAATATTTCATTTAATATTCAGAAAAATTCAAGTTCAAATAATATATATATGCAAGTATGTACTGAAAAGTACATACGGAAATTGAAATCTTTAAGTAACCTCGGGCGACCCCTTCATCGAAGACATTACATTCGTCGTTCGACTCCGGAATCTACTCGTCGCGAATTGCCTTCTTGCTCATATCAACAAACCATTTTTTGCGTGAAGCGTACGAACGAAAATCGGACGAAGCGAAATGCACATTAATAAATACATATTGATGTATAATAAAATTAATAAGGACTAATATATAATATCAAATCGGATGCATGATCCAATTTTAATCGAATAAAGTGAAATAAAGTCGCAAGTAATTCATGCGACTCGCGTATTCGCGATTCGCGATTCGCGATTCCACGGTACGAGACTCTACATCGGCGGAAATAATCCGCGCATGCATATTATAATTGAAACCGCGAAGCTACAAAGAAGACAAGAAGGCCTACCTCAGCTAATAAATATAAAACATTCAATGTTGATGCTACCCACGAGCAGATTCCACAAGTAGAATCTGCTCGCGGTCGCTATGCTCGCAAATATTTAGAAAGAATTATAACCGGCACCCCATACCGATTCGGACCAATTGTCCTACGGCATAGGATACCGGGGGGACAGAACTCTAAATTTAAAACTTTGAAAATTGAAAATCGGGTCAGAGGGTATACAAAATATTGAAACCTTTGTGACTCACTCCGTAGATGTCTTGAAACTGTCTGTAGTAGGTTGATGTTGAAGATGGTGTTGAAGACAATGATGAAGATGATGCTGGAGCAACTGGAACTTACGAGCGTGAATTTAACACTCCCGAAACGGATTTTAGAGTCCATTATGTAGCAAGTTTTAAGTCGCGGCCGATTATACTTTCTCCGGCGAAAAAAGATGCACTCCCGATATTTTATCCTGTAACGAGAGAGAAGAAATTCATGATAAGACAACGTTCATAAAAATACCCAATATAATGAAAGATTGATAATTAGAATTGAAAAAGAGAAATAAAACTGGATTTTGAAACTTACCGATCCCTTCGCTGCAGCCATGCCCGATGGAGGACCTCTCCGCAGGAATCGCCTTTTGACTCTAATTATCGCGGACGAGCAAATTGTAAAAGATTTTTATAACTCTGAATACTAACATCTAACATCGCGACCGTATACTTATTTCCGGCGAACAACACTGATTCTAATTTCCGCGAATTTGATCTAAGATCGCATTGCACGCGATCACAAAATACGGATTTCAAACAGCTGGAATCTGGAACCTCCTACGGACTTGAAGTTAACACTCGCGAAACGAATTTTAGAGTCCATTATTCAGCAAGGTATAAGTCGCGACCGACTCAATTTTCTCCGGCGAAAAAAGATGCACTCCCTATCTCGCGATATTTTATGCACACACTGATGAATCCTGTAACAAGAGAGGAGAAATACATCATAAGACAATGCTCATCAAAATACCCAATATAATGAAAGTCTGAATTTCAAAATATTTTTTTACTGGAGAATTAGAATTGAAAAAGAGAAATAAAATGTGGATTTCGAAACTTACCGGTCCCTTCGCTGCAGCCATGCCCGATGGAGATCCTCTCCGCCGGAATCGCCTTTTGACTCTACTTATCGCGGACGAGCAAATTGCAAAAGATTTTTATAACTCTAAATACTAATATCGCGACCGAACTCTTATTTCCGGCGAACAACACTGACTCTAATTTTCGCGAACTTTTTTCCGGAAGCAAGTGAATCTAAGATCGCATTGCGCGCGATCGAAAAATTCCTGGAAAGAAGAAATATTAAACACAAGAAATATTCAAGCCAAGCGTTTGATCGGTTCTATTATCAGAATAAAAATTCAGTCTATAATAATTATGGAAGATATAATATAATTCCATAATACATGTAATACAAAAAGTATTGCACATATTATAATATTAAATATATTTTGAAATCATGGTGGATGACTATCGTCGTAGCCAAAATCGAGTACAATAGCCAGAGTTTTAAATGAGGAAATAAACCGGCTTCTTCGTTTTTCAAGCAACTCTAATTGGCAAGATTAAAGTTTCTTGAGAAGACGTATGGAAATCAGGTTTATGTGTACGCATAGATTCAAGTAAAAGATACAATTGCATGTTATACACACACTTCGAGCGAAATATTAAGCCCTTTGTATGTCGATACAACGGATGAACGAGCAATGAAAAAAAAGGAGTGAACGAACTCCAAATGAAATACGATGACACCTGAAGAGAGTGAAATTCAAGTACTAGTGCAGCACTACTAGTATAGAGCAATGAGAATTATCAAGAAATATGCAAGTTAATTATCGGAAATCATATTGAAATCGAAAATTTAATTCCGAGAGAGAAGGAGAGAACACGTGTTGCTAGCGTAGTTGCGCCGCAGACAAGATTTGACTTTGAAAGGTCACGAAGGTATACGAACCAAACCGCGTCGTTGAACTGCGTAGTTGATTGACAACGTTCTTCCAGACGAAAATTCTGAATTAATTTCGCGAAATCTACGAAGATCGAACTCTAATTGATATTATATCGATAGAAATATGAGCAAATTCGCAGTAAAAGATCGCGGCGCCACGAAGCTTGCGAAGTACGTCGTCGTGGAGAAAAGTGACGCTATGTGAAAATACTCGAAAATTTACTACTTATTTGTCAAAAAAAGTACTAAACCGAAGCGAGGAAGCTTCGTGGTACTTGTGAGAACACGTTTCGAAACGAAAAACTAAAATTTTTGAGGAATAAAAACCGAAAAATCGGAGCACACTGAAAACACGTCCGCACTACTCGAGGAACGACCGGCGAGAGACTTTACCGCACCCCGCGCCTAAGATCACGCATGCTCGAAGAGTGGGGAGCCGGCGCGTTGAGCCGTAGACGTTACTAACACACTACTTCATCCACTCGTACGTGTGAGCTTTCCTACGTACTCACATGTAACGCCATAGAAAATGACGTCATGCCTTTGGAATATTTCATAAATAATTAATTTTAACGAGTTATCAACAATTAATATATAGCTCGTTAATGAATATGCCTTACATCTTACTCCTATTCATTGAAATTATTGCGTATGAACATAGAATCAGCTTGTTAAAAGCTAAAATAGTTCATATAATGACCTTAGAATGTTAATTAACATTTCAGGTGCTTGAATTCGTATAAATTTGATCAATTCTTACACAATCCTTACACATGATGCTTAAATTAAGAATGAATATATAATAGAATATATATGCCGCAATTTCCAACAAAAAGTGCACGGTTTCTTTGAAATATCATTGTAATTTAGATTGCAACGAGCCATTAAACAAATTAATGGCATTCAGAGTCATTAATAACGTCATTCGATGAGTTGTTTGAAGTACTAAGAATCTAGATAAATGAATATTCCTAAACTCATTTGAATCGTTTACAACATTAAATTGTTTTTCAATTTGTAAATAAGTATATATTTATCTCATATTTCTACTGAATCTTATTGAAAATAGGATGTGATCTTCAGAAATAATGATATAACTGAAAATTATGCATAATTAGCCTAAAAAATGAGAAAATACTGGATTTTCTAACAATATTTTAGAGACTACGAATATATTTTGTATTCTTTCAGAAGACGATCGATAAGGCACGTTATACTGTACATTAAACATTATAAGAAGTACATCAATTCCAAGAAATCTCTGTTTTGATGTTGACCTACCTTAAGCGTGCTGCGATTTTCGGTGTGTTTAGATAAAGGATCACTCATGCGGAAATATCAGTGACGTACGAAAAGAATTCCCGCCCCGGCCATTTCAATGCGACACCAGGGCCGCAGGAGCGAGGGCTCCTAGTGGCGTTATATATTTTTTATTGATCTGTAGTTATTAATTAAATACGCCACTACCTTATCATAAGCGTGAGAATAAAAGTAAACTATTAGTATTTTGGGAGTGACATAAGTTATGTTTTCGCAATGTTACTTTAAAAGAAGAATAAAAACACAGTGACTCAAAAAGCCGAATGAATGAAGTAGAATATTAATTGGTAATTAACAATTAACAATATATCGCTCAATTGTGTGTACCACTTAGCACGTATCTCATTAATTTAACTAAAATTGCGGATATGAAATAAATAGTTGAAGTTGTTTAATTAAGGTTATATTAGTTTTAATTCGCACGATATAACTTAATTATCCATACGGCCTAAAATTAATATTCGTTTGGGTCGCTTAATAAAACGTGATTTAAACTTACGAAATTATTGGTTTATCAGAATTTAAGCATATTGAGAAATAAAACTAATATTATTTTCCACGTTGTACATAAATTATCATTATTTTTGCAGATTCTGATATTTGCGATACATTCTCTCTTGAATATCAAGTAATATGTATGCTAACAGATGTATGAGCTTTTAAAAAATAATTTCATGTTTTATTTTTGAATTTTTTGATACTAAAAACATTAAAAAACAGCTATTTTATGTATACGTAATGATCATACTATTCCAATCTGTTTGAATAATTCCGAATACTCTTAAATAAAAACTGTAACTCATGATATATCATGCACGAGATTTCATTATTCCACTAAAAAATTACCGATGCGGTGAAAATCAACGCAATATTTCGTTTCGTCCTCAACGGTTGTAGAAATTAAAACGATATCTTTACCATATCTTTAATAATTGTTTAAAGAAATTATTTACCGTTGCAAAGACCAGTGAACTCATCGCACACGATTCGAAAGTACTCACCGTGCAACCTTTGGTGCAACCGGAAGCTGCAGTTTAATAGAATAATGAGAACATGAAGAATAATGGGAGCATGTTCTTTGGAAACAAAGAATACTCACGTTTGAATATTACTTATTGTTTATGTAAATGTTGATCGGTGTGATTTTCATATGGTTCAATTGTTAATTTACGGTTTTTTACTAAACATAATCCCAATTACAACAGCGTAAGAAATACAAAAAATAAAAGAATTCGGTGGACCGTCACTGTGAGTACAACATGGATAAGAAACTTGGCTCGTACGAGTTTCACTGTGTTAGTACAATATCGATGAGGAGCCCGCAAAGTTTGGAATGTCGGTGTGGGTCCGAAATGACTCCGGCACAGTTCGTAGTGCAAGGGTTAAATAACATTGTCAAACAAATTTTGACTCCTTTTTGGGTAGCAACAACGAATAAGTGATCGTTATCGATTTTGACGCACTGTAAACGAATCCGCAAACCGTTTTCCTCCATCACCCTCAATGTTCGAAAAATTCAATTTTGAAGAAAAGGATCCTTTTTATGTTTGAATAGGATACGTGACGAACATATAAAAGTTAAACAGTATTTATTAATTGCAAAAAATTCAGTGGACCTTTAAGAATGGTATGATGTAAATTAGATTAGCAATATCAATTTGCAAATATGTTTAAACATTAGTTAAAGTTGGCGAGATAAAATCCGCGCGTTCATGTTTTGAGACTCTCTTCAAATTTGTATAAAAATTGTGACGTAAATATAAAAGATAGGTAGACTTTATTCGTTGCAAAAAATTCTATGGACCTTTGCGAATAATATGATATAAATTACTTTTGCAATGTAAATTTGCAAATATGTTTAAACATTAGTTAAAGTTGGCGAAATAAAATCCGCGCGTTCTTGTTTTGAGACTCTCTTCAAGTTTGCATAAAAATTGTGACGTAAGTATAAAAGTTAGACAGTTTCTGTTTATTGCAACAAATTCTGTGGACTTTTGCGAAGAAAATGACATGAATTACATTTGCAATATGCATCTGCAAATATGTTCAAACATTAGTTAAATTTGGCGAGACCCAATTCGCGCATTCATGTTTCGAGTCCCTCTTGAAATTTGCATAAAAATTGTGACGTAAGTATAAAAGTTACACAGTTCCTATTTATTGCAACAAATTCTGTGGACTTTTGCGAAGGAAATGACATGAATTACATTTGCAATATGCATCTGCAAATATGTTTAAACATTAATTAAATTTGGCGAGACACAATTCGCGCGTTCATGTTTCGCGTGAGTATATATTACAAGGAAAATTAATTCCACCTTTACAAATAGCTTCCTAGTTAAATAACAAATGATTTTTGTTTAAACATCTTTTTTCTATCTGCACTAGTAATCGAAATATTTAAAGAAATCTATTTGTGCTATAAGGGGTAAATTCATGGACAAAAAAAATGCCATCCATCTAGCGGTGGAAAGGTGAAACTAAATCTCGCCGGACGCCACAGTTGTAGCAAAAATCATGTGGGTGTCGCCATCTAGCGGTGGACACTAGCGGAACTAAATTCGTCCATGGTAAGGACGCAATTCATGGGCAGAAAAAACGCCGTCCATCTAGCGGTCGAAAGGTGGAACTAAAACTCGTCTGGCCACCCCGGTAGAGGCGAAAATCATGCAGGTGTCGCCATCTAGCGGCGAAGATGCGGAACTAAACTCGCCAAAGGCCGTAAAGGTTTGACTTTAGTTCCACCACTTGACCGCTAGATGGCGACACGTGCATGAATTTCGCCTCTACAGGGGTGGCCAGGCGAGTTTTATTTCCGCATCTTCGCCGCTAGATGGCGACACCTGCATGATTTTCGCCTCTACCGGGGTGGCCAGACGAGTTTTAGTTCCACCTTTCGACCGCTAGATGGACGGCGTTTTTTCTGCCCATGAATTGCGTCCTTACCATGGACGAATTTAGTTCCGCTAGTGTCCACCGCTAGATGGCGACACCCACATGATTTTTGCTACAACTGTGGCGTCCGGCGAGATTTAGTTTCACCTTTCCACCGCTAGATGGATGGCATTTTTTTTGTCCATGAATTTACCCCTTATAGCACAAATAGATTTCTTTAAATATTTCGATTACTAGTGCAGATAGAAAAAAGATGTTTAAACAAAAATCATTTGTTATTTAACTAGGAAGCTATTTGTAAAGGTGGAATTAATTTTCCTTGTAATATATACTCACGCGAAACATGAACGCGCGAATTGTGTCTCGCCAAATTTAATTAATGTTTAAACATATTTGCAGATGCATATTGCAAATGTAATTCATGTCATTTCCTTCGCAAAAGTCCACAGAATTTGTTGCAATAAATAGGAACTGTGTAACTTTTATACTTACGTCACAATTTTTATGCAAATTTCAAGAGGGACTCGAAACATGAATGCGCGAATTGGGTCTCGCCAAATTTAACTAATGTTTGAACATATTTGCAGATGCATATTGCAAATGTAATTCATGTCATTTTCTTCGCAAAAGTCCACAGAATTTGTTGCAATAAACAGAAACTGTCTAACTTTTATACTTACGTCACAATTTTTATGCAAACTTGAAGAGAGTCTCAAAACAAGAACGCGCGGATTTTATTTCGCCAACTTTAACTAATGTTTAAACATATTTGCAAATTCATATTGCAAAAGTAATTTATATCATATTATTCGCAAAGGTCCATAGAATTTTTTGCAACGAATAAAGTCTACCTATCTTTTATATTTACGTCACAATTTTTATGCAAATTTGAAGAGAGTCTCAAAACATGAACGCGCGGATTTTATCTCGCCAACTTTAACTAATGTTTAAACATATTTGCAGATGCATATTGCAAATGTAATTCATGTCATTATCTTCGCAAAAGTCCACACAATTTGTTGCAATAAACAGAAACTGTCTAACTTTTATACTTACATCACAATTTTTATTAAAACTTGAAGAGAGTCTCAAAACATGAGTGCGCGGATTGTGTCCCGCCAACTTTAACTAATGTTTAAACATATTTCAAAATTAATATTGCAAATGTAATACGTATCATTTTATTCCCAAAAGTCCACAGAATGTTGTGCAATTAATAGAAACTGTCTAAACGTATAACTGTCTAACTAATTAACTGACGAACAGTCTAAACTGTTCATCAGAAATCCTGTTCAAGAGACGAAAGTGACCCATTTTTTCAAAATTGATTTTTTCGAAAACTGAGGGTGATGAAGAGAAACGGTTTGCGGATTAGGCTTCAGCGCGTCAAAATCTATAAGAATCACATATTTGTTGTTACAACATCTTTTCGTTTTGCGCTGTGTTATTTTTCAAATTCTCTTACATTTATAAGCAATATATTACTGGATATTCAACAGCAAATTTATAGCAAATACAAAAAGATTTCACAAGATTAATTCACGTTTTATTAAGCTACTCAAACGAATATTAATTATTACGCTTATGGAAAATTAAGTAATAAGGAGCGAATAAGAACTAATATAGCGTTAATTAATCAACTTCCACAATCTACTTTAATCGTAATTTTTATTAATTTTATAAACAAATTATTATTTATTTAATTCATTCGGCATCTTGAGCCAGTTTGTCTTTAGTCTTTTTTCAAAGTAATAATTAAATAGTAATATTTTAATTTTATTCTCACGATGATGATAAAGTAGTGGCATAATGAACACACGTACAATATATATATGTGTTAAATGTCGAGTAATATGTATGCTAACAGATATAAGAGTTTTTGAAAAAATAATTTCATGTTATAAAAATTCTTACCGAGCTCTATAATTCAGTAACTCTGGAATTACAGATTGCATTGCGTGTTTTTTCTACGTTTATCTCGTCGGTGTCCATGCGTTGGTCATGTTGTAAAAAGGTTGAGAATCATTGCTCCGCAGCCCTATCTCGTCTGCGATTGAATTTCATGGTAGCGATAATTTTTTTACTGGAATCAAGAAAGTCGATTTAGTGGTTGATTTTCCTATATCTCGTTCCTGTAATTGTTGAAAAAATAACTTTCACAACCGACAGGCTCTGCGAATAATGCTTCTTTTAACAAAGAATAAAGTTGCGATAATCACATACTCTGAACAGCATGCTTCTAAATGCTGACCACTGCCTCATGCTTACATATGAATATACATGTTCAAGATGAAATATAGGAAATGTAGCAAGTAAACAGGAATTTATTAAGAAATAAATGTGATTTCATCTTAGCCCTTGACGGGTGTAACGCGCGTATTTATGTGTGAGAGCCGCTTAAAACTACCGGCGGATTTGGACACTGAAAATAAAATAAATGGCCCATACCTACGACAGTCGAAGGGAAGAAAGTAATTTTCAGGGACTGTAGCGGTGATTGACAAGTTTATGAGGCCCTTTCCGTCTGGCAAGTTGCCGCATCCCCTCCTATCAGAATTCGATGGTACGACGGTCGTATAGACAGCTTCTGACCGCAAAGGATTAATTTGTCACATTGATGCACAAACCTGAATTATGATAATCTTCGGTAATCCACTTGTACAACTTTTTCGAATAACATAATTTTTAATTTAATCTCTAACCGCACAATTTGCAGCTACTGTTCTCATTCAGTAGCATCTTTGCATGATCTTTACTACATGAAATCAGCGCCACTTGTTGCTTTGGTAAAAAAGTTGATCAGTTCCTTAGGTAATCAAGTGTCTACCGTTTAAGCTATAATTTTTTGGCAGAAGATTGTAGCGCCTCTTTACCAAGTAAAACAAAGGATATAAAGAAAATTACGTATGACAATAACAAGATAGTGTTATTGACAACAAATAAACTTCTAAATAATACTTTGTTAGTATCTATTTTAAATCATTATTAATCATTTAAAAATCTTGCTTTTTTATCGTGCGATTGGTGCCACTTACATTTTCCGTGAAGGAAGAGGGTGCACATGCTAAACAATAAGCGGGTACGAACGTCTTCTGTCGCTGGACCGAACGGGAGGTCGGGAGAAGTAATTATACCACCTCGTGGTTTTTGATTCGGAATTTGATCATCTTTCACAATTTCAAAAGCAATAGTGCAACACCGTCGCCGTCGTCGTGGCAATTTCGCGAATTTCTGTCATACTTCTTTAATTCGACACGATTACCTCGTGAATATTTCGCGTGCGGTTCGTTAGATACAGAAAAGTAAGACAAAGAAGAGGAAGGAATACAAACCAAAACAGGATAAATCTGCGAGTGATTACCAAAGTAAGACAAAGACATTACTTTGATCGACTAGAAATCGTATCTCAATTGTTATTTATTTATCTATTTATTAACAAAACCGAACGGTGATGGGGAAGAGAAGACGACAGACATTTTAATTTTGAATATTCAGCATATATAAGCATTTGCTCCTAAGATTCCAGTTTCGTGCAATAGCATAACGTGGCTTTATTATCCTTGTAAAATTTTTAGACGGATGGAGTTCGGGAATAGGAATCGGGAAACGTTTCATATAGTCAGACGTTGAGCTTTCTTGTTCCGTACGCCATTACGTCGCCATAGCTAGCGGGAGGAATGTGCAGTGACTCCGTCGCGATGCTGCGCGCGCCGTTATGCTGAGACAAAGATATTAATATTTAAGGTATTTCAACAATTTTTAATCTAAACTGATAACAAGTCATGTTTTTTAGTCTCCCATTAATAATAATATCAATTTTTTTAAATCAAATTGGCAATAGTATACATTTTATTAATTTAATATAATGCTCCGAAGATGATCCTGATTCGCGAATTTTTCTCGGCTGCAACCCCGCTAATTGGTGTTTAGAAATGGTGCTTGTGATTGATGCGCGAGCGAATGCGCGGTGGATGCACTTGGAGGTGTAATTGGAGATGACTTTAGCTGCTCTGCTCATTCGTAATCGTGGGGTACCTGGAAGAAGGAAGACATCAGAAGCTCTGCTCCCTCGCGCAATGGGGGAGCACTCCAGTGAAAGGAAAGGAGCGAGGTCCCCCTGGAAGCCAGCCATTTTGGACTCCTTCAACCGTCGTCGACGAAGAGGAGCGCTGGCCCCCTGGAAGCCATCTTGGTCTTCTTCAACCGTCGTCGACGAAGACCGCCATTTGCATTTTTATACGGCACCCCAATGAAGACAGCCATATTGGAATGTCGTAACGGTTTTTTCTAGAAGAAGAGGCGCAAGACGCCATTGTGAGAAGGAACCGTTGGACGATCGGCAGCTTTTAAAGAATGTATGTGGCAAAATTTGATACGCTTTAATTATGCTTTCAGCGTATGTTATTGATGAGGTGCCTAATTATTTTTCTGATTTATTACAGAATAAACAAGAAAGCATAGAGGCATCCCTGAAGCAGAATACCGCAAATGAAAATTCTAGAACAAAGAAAGACGGCTGACTTTCATGCAACCGTTAGAGCTTGGAGGCGATGCAGAATTGGGTGAGTCCATTATTAATTCGAAATAATTTAATAAATCCTTATCCAATCCCAATCCTAAATCCAATTTAATAAATAATTTAATCATTATTACAATTTTTAACAAAATTTAAACATTTCGGACTTGAAATTTCTTGACATTATATATTTTATCCTTCACCTTATCCATTTCGAACTACATAACAAAATATTCTAACATTAGGAAATTTTTATGGAAACTGTTTCTATCGAAAAACATAAATTTTGTCACACGGTTTCATAAAAAATATTTCGCGACGAAGTTGCAATTGCCCGTGAAAATGAGCACCGTTGCAAGAACAAAAAGTGAATACTTAAATTCAACGAATATGTTATATATTTAAACAATTTCTATTGTACATCGGTAAAAATTCATGTTTTTGAGATCTCCCATTAACCGCATTCCCAGTTGTTTTATTCAAATAAATGGTAATAGCGTGAAATTGTTTAATTAATATAACGGTCAAATTGAAATTCTGATTAGCAGGCCTCATACGATGCTGCGCGCTCTCTGATTGGTGCTTGCAAGTGGTGCGTGTCAGTCATGCGCACCAACCAAAGAACGAACCAAGACGAAGCTCTGCTCCCTCGCGCAATGGGGAGGCTGTGCTGTGAAAAGAGTAGCAACGCTGTCTCGCAAAAAAAGAGTGTGGCACCCCTGACTTTTTAAACTGCCGGTGAAGAGAGGCCATGTCATTCTAACGGCTTTTTCGGGAAGAAGTGGTGCAGTTTGGCAAAGTGCAGAAAAGTCTTTGGAAGATCGACAGCTTTGAAAGACGGTATGTGGAACACTTGGATTCACTTTAATTATGCATTCAACACATGTCATTGATGAAGTACTTAATTATTTTTCTGATTTATTACAGAATAATTAAGAAAACGTGAAGACACCTCCGAGACAGTATACCGCAAATAGAAAATTAAAGAATAAAGACGGACGGCTTGCTTTCGTGCAACTGCTGGAGTTTGGAGGCGATACAAATTGGGTGAGTTCATTATTAATTTGAAACCATTTAATTTATTCATTCATTAATTATTTTGGAATATTATATTATCTTCAATTTGATTTGAATTTATTACGATCGGATTTAGTACGTTAGACATTTATTTTCAATAAATCTATTATCGAATGATAGCTTCAACAATTGTTTAAATTTCGAAATTCCTTTAAATAGTTTGTTGCTTCTAGTTAGTTAAGTTGTTTTTATTGATGAACAGTTTGCGATTTATTTCGCGATTAATATTTTGTCGAATTCCAAATGTCGTTCAAGAAATTCGTAATATGGTGCGATATATCGAAGCGACTTCGCAAGTGAGTTCGAACGTAACTCATTTGCGAATTTTTGAAATATAGATGAAACTTACAAAATATATAATTAAAGCAAATTTTAATTCTTTCATAAGAAATTTTTTGAGATGAAGTCGGAATCAGACAGCCATTTATTATATAAATCGAAAAGCTGAAAATATACTACTGATTATGAAATTATTCTAAGTCTCTTTTCATATGCCAGTTTTAATCAATAATTATTGAATAATAATAATTAATTAATAATTATTTTAATAAATTATTTCTACATGAGAAGATCGAAACATGCTTTTTATATTGCAATATTAAATCTTAACAGTTTCTTACTTAAAGTTATCTAAACAATCACATGTCAAACTTTTAATTGAAATATTTTAATTAAATACCATATATCGAAATTCATTTACCACACTAAATAACAACTTTGGAGATTCCATATGCAATTAATACAATTCTCTCTTTGTCAAATATTTAATATTTGCGACCTGAATTGCTTGTTTACTTCATACTATTAAATATTTCATATGCTTATATTGACTTACAATGTTTTTTTTTAATTTTTTCAGGTGAATGAAAAATTTGTTCAAACAAATTTTGGCAAGAAATAGTTTGGTTTCAATTTCAGAAAGAAGAATGAAAAACAGGTGTGTAAATAACTCGACCTTGTTCTCAATATATGCAAATATTCGTCTATATTTATCAATTATAATAATTCATGTTTTTATTTATTACAGTGAACAGTGAATAGTGAATAGTGCACGGCGAATCCGATTCTGCAACATTTGAAGGCGAACCAGTCGACAACGGGCTGCTGACTTCACAGGTTCGTTAAAAATTCTTGATTCTAATTTGTGTCTGAATATAAAAAAAATTCGTTTACATTTGTCAGTGGAAATAACTTATTTCTTTGTGTTTTATAGAATAACAAAAGCAGCCCACGAAATAACGAGTTTATTCTGACGCTGGAAACTTCAAATTTGCGGTGATCGGATTGGCTGAAACCACACCGCGATGCGGATATTGGTAAGTTAATTGTTTAATTACCTTTTTATAATAATGGCTTTATGAAAATACTACTTGGTTGATTGAAATGGTTTTAGTAAAATTTTTTAGGATTAAAACAAAATTAAATATATTAATATCAGGAAAATAGAATCTTGTAGTTTTTGATATCTTGCCTTGAACGTCTGAACTTAGATCTACTTGTACTACTTTCTTATACTGCAACCACTTACTTTATTGGTACTTGTACTACATGAAGTCATTTTAAAATATAAATGAAAGTAGTAGAAATATATTTCGGTGCCAAAGATGGCTCATTTAATACAGTTAATTATATGAATTATTGTTGCAAACTTTATTATGAAATGAACTAGAAAAGCTACTAGTATATTATCCTTACATGAAATTATATGCGAAAATGTACTTTGAGATTATCGAATTATTTATTTTAAGATTATTACTAATAATTTTGAGTTTATGACACTATTGTCATAAACAATTAACAACAATTTTAATAAATAACAAGTTTCAATCATCTAATTTTCAATTTTGAAATTTTTTAGACCCTGAACTAAATTTAATATCATTAAATTATTAATTTTGAGTTTATGAAATAATTAATTTTTAATCATCCAAGTATTCATTTTGAAACTTTTTAGACCCTGAAATAAATTTAAGATTGTGAAATAATTAATTTTTAATCATCCAAGTATTCATTTTGAAATTAAATTATTTCAAATTACTTTGAAATTAAATTATTTTAAATTACTTGGAAATTAAAGAATTTTAAATTAAAATTCTGAACTAAACTTGTTTGATTCTTTTTTATCAATTTCGGCCCTAAATGATTCGAATCGGTAGTAGATCAATCCTAATAAGAGTGTTAAGACATTTTTCATTTAATATCATTGAAACTTTAATGAACAAAGATCTGCCAAATCACTTTAAAGATTGCACCGGTTATTACAATAAAAATTAATAACTTCCAATTCTTTGTAAAACCGTATAACCTTATTGTTAATTATCTATGCAATGTATTTATTTTCTTGAACGTATTAATAACATTTTGGTTTATGTAGGTGATTCTTCGACGAACAAAACCGCAAGAGGAATTACAAGTGGAGCAACACATTACGCAGAACCGTTATCTTCCTCCACCGATTTTCTGAGAAATATGCTGTCGGCTGGCGGTGAGTCATTTTTTTGTGTCCCTCTGGTCTCCTCATACCGTAGGATGAAAGGTCCGAACCGGTACGGAGATTAGTTGTAATTTTGATTTTCGGGCATTGTGGCAGCGAGATTTATCTCGCACATGGTTTTTTATTTATTTAGCTCAGTACAGAGTCTTCTTGTCTCTCGTAATTTATTGTCATTCCATTAATTACGCATAATGTAGAAGTCGGATGACCCTCCGATTTCACGAAATACATTATGTTTTTATTATCAATTCCTAATATGTTTTATTGTCATTCCATTAATTATATTAGAAATTCTTATTCACATAGTGTAGAAGTCGGATGACCCTCCGATTTCGCGAAATACACTATATTTTTGTTATCAATTCCTAATATCTTTTATTGTCATTCCATTAATTATATTAAATATTCTTATTCACATGGTGTAGAAGTCGGATGACCCTCCGATTTCACGAAATACACTATATTTTTATTACAAATTCCTAATATATTTTATTGTCTTTACATTAATTATATCAGGAATTCTTATTTACGTAGTGAAGAAGTCGGATGACCCTCCGACTTCACGAAATATATCTTTATTATAAATTTCTAATATAATAATAATTAAATGGAAATATTTAACTAGTATACTCAATTTGACTACTAAATATAGTAGATTTAATGAGCAAGAAGACAATTCGCGGCAGGCCGATTTTGAAATCAGTGTACTCATCTTTCAGTCATGCTGCTTATAAAGAATTTACATTGATAACAGAATCGCCTAAGATGTTACTTTCCCATTAAATATAAATTTTGAATTGAATCGCAATTCATTAAATTTCACTCACTGTAACTAATTGAGACTTTAAACTTTCAATTGATATATTATTAATGAAATTTATACAAAGTTATTACTTTCTTCAGTATTTGATTCTATCATTCATTTATTCTCCTTGATTTACCTTGAGATAATATATTACAATCAAACCTTATATAAATTAAAGTTAACTTTTTTATTAAATATAAAGTCAAGAAATATTATTCCCCCAATCCGTTAGACTTCAAATTAATAAATATTTGAGATCAGGATTTTCAGATATGCATACGCAAAGTAAGTGGTTGGAACTGTGCTCATTTCTAAGCTCATTTTATTCGCTTGACGCAGCTGTCTTTTGAATAAATGGCGGATGGGTGCGGTTCATATTTATATTTTTTATATTTTTGTTGGCGACTGACGAAGCATTGGTGATTATGCACGATGTACTTTCCACGTTTGTGTGTGTGTGTGGTTAGGCACGTGGAATTTGCGTCGGATACTAAACACTTTTATCATATTTTTAGAATCGAATCAAAATGATAATCATTTTCAATAATAATATTTTCACCGTTTATCACGGTCAAAATATAATACGTATAGCACTGTTCATTTATAATATAGTTTGTAACTATATTTCATACTGTTAAAATTAACAGTTTATATTTCGGGATTTATACCTTTTAAAAGCTTATATTTTCATTTATCTACTTCTAAAAAGCGACATCGCCAACTTCTTCAGTCGATTTCAGGAATTGGTACGTACATTTTTAGAGTGTGATATGAGTAATAAACTAGGGTGACGGAGGGGTCCCGGGATCTTCTCCCTAGAGTAGGCTTTTGCACCCTGGTTATGTGAGAGAACCGTGGAGTAATTGTGTTGGTGTGATTGGCTTTGCAAATTTTTTAAATATAGCTAAGGGAGGCAGGTAACATACTTAGTGGTGTGATTGCTATATTTTAAGTAGGACAGGCCAGGACAAGAGCAGCTGCTTAAAAGTAGGCCCAAACAGTCTGTCTCTTGATCCTGAAGTTGCGATTATCGCAATTGTTAGTTTTAAGTAGTGCCCGTGGTTTTAGACCCGGACACTGATTGCTACCCCAAATTTGGGCAGCAAAAGTGTTGGACTCAAATTGAGTCCGAAGAAAGAAGAGGCGAATTAAAGCGCTGAAGAGGCGAATTGAAGTGCCGAAGAGGCGAATTGAAGAGCCGAAGAGAATAAACAATGAGTATCCCTTCACGAATGGATAGTCATTGCTTTTAATTGCCACTCTGCCCACTATTATTGCATTTATTGTCATTAATAATCGTTTTATATATTATTATATGTTTTCAGCTTACCAGCAAAGTAAGGGAAACCGAAAACTCAAAGAATTCTGAAAACTTGCACAAACATAAGTAATTCACCCTGATTACAAAGCTATATTTCGTTGGTACCCAAAAACAGTTAAAAGGCGTGAACTCACCCCTCAAATAACAAAGTTTTCAAATAAGAATTTTTTGAATTTTCAAGCTCCCTTACCTTTCTTGTTAATTGCATTCTATTCACAGGACTTAATTACATATTTACGTTTAATTCAAATTGTGGTTCGGAATGCCACCTTTTTCGGGAATCTAATTGTATTTTTAATTACGCATCGGGTTCGGATTAATTATTCGCGTTTATTTATACTTGTGTTTCGGGATACCATCTTTTTAGGGAATGGAATTCCACTTCTAACTACGCGTCGGGTTCTAATTAATTATTCGGGTTTATTTATAAATGTGTTTCGGGACACAGTCTTTTTAGGAAACCAAATTGTACTTTAATTACGCGTCGGGTACGGATTAATTATTCACGTTCGTGTATAATTGTTTTTCGGGATGCGATCTTTTTAGGGAATAGAATTGTATTTTTAGTTACGCGTCGGGCTCTAATTAATTTTCCGCGTTTATTTATAATTGTGTTTCGGGATGCCATCTTTTATCTCGTCTCACCTTTCGTTTAATTAAATTAAATATGTTATCTCCGGACTATCGCATTCTCGATTCTAGATTCTAGATTATCGCGGGTTTTCGATCGGGTTTTGTCGGAATAAACAGTCATCATCCTCACGGGTTTTAGACTAAGGAAGAGTGCGTTCCAAGGATGGCTTTGCGTGGTCATCTTAGTCATAAACTTGTCCCCCAAATGCTTCAGCAAACTAAGAGAGCCCTGCGTATTCTCATTGCGTTTCCGCAGTCGGGTGACTCGGAACGCGGTGTTAGTACTCGGTCGAGCCCAGTGTGCGCAGTTGTCAGATGGGGACATTTATAATTCATTTATTTTAATTAAATTCAAGGGGGGTAGTGGGATACTTTTAAGCGTGCGAGTGAACGATGGCTTTGCGTGGTCATCTTAGTCATAAACTTGCCCCCAACTACTTCAGCAAACTAAGAGAGCCCTGCGTATTCTCATTGCGTTTCCGCAGTCGGGCCTTATTGCCTTCTCGTGTGCGACTCGGAACGCGGTGTTAGT
This sequence comes from Nysson spinosus, assembly GCA_910591585.2. Taxonomy (NCBI): domain Eukaryota; kingdom Metazoa; phylum Arthropoda; class Insecta; order Hymenoptera; family Crabronidae; genus Nysson; species Nysson spinosus. Next base: position 5,690,716 of record OU342843.1, on the reverse strand, counting down.
ACTCGGTCGAGCCCAGTGTGCGCAGTTGTCAGATGGGGACATTTATAATTTATTTTTTTAATTAAATTCAAGGGGGTAGTGGGATACTTTTAAGCGTGTGAGTGAAGGATGGCTTTGCGTGGTCATCTTAGTCATAAACTTGCCCCCAACTACTTCAGCAAACACGAAGGTAGCCCCGCGTAGTTTCATTGCGTTTCCGTTTCCGACATTCGTCGCTTTCTCAACTTGGAGGGGATCGCTTTTTCGTTTGCGATTCGGAACGCCGTGCTAGTATTCGGTCAAGCCCAATGTCTGCCGTTGTTAGTCGAGGTCATTTATAATTTATTTATTTTAATTAAATTCAAGGGGGGTAGTGGGATACTTTTAAGCGTGCGAGTGAAGGATGGCTTTGCGTGGTCATCTTAGTCATAAACTTGCCCCCAACTACTTCAGCAAACACGAAGGTAGCCCCGCGTAGTTTCATTGCGTTTCCGTTTCCGACATTCGTCGCTTTCTCAACTTGGAGGGGATCGCTTTTTCGTTTGCGATTCGGAACGCCGTGCTAGTATTCGGTCAAGCCCAATGTCTGCCGTTGTTAGTCGAGGACATTTATAATTCATTTATTTTAATTAAATTCAAGGGGGGTAGTGGGATACTTTTAAGCGTGCGAGTGAACGATGGCTTTGCGTGGTCATCCTAGTCATAAACTTGTCCCCCAAATGCTTCAGCAAACTAAGAGAGCCCTGCGTATTCTCATTGCGTTTCCGCAGTCGGGCCTTATTGCCTTGTGTGCGACTCGGAACGCGGTGTTAGTACTCGGTCGAGCCCAGTGTGCGCAGTTGTCAGATGGGGACATTTATAATTTATTTTTTTAATTAAATTCAAGGGGGGTAGTGGGATACTTTTAAGCGTGTGAGTGAAGGATGGCTTTGCGTGGTCATCTTAGTCATAAACTTGCCCCCAACTACTTCAGCAAACACGAAGGTAGCCCCGCGTAGTTTCATTGCGTTTCCGTTTCCGACATTCGTCGCTTTCTCAACTTGGAGGGGATCGCTTTTTCGTTTGCGATTCGGAACGCCGTGCTAGTATTCGGTCAAGCCCAATGTCTGCCGTTGTTAGTCGAGGACATTTATAATTAATTTATTTTAATTAAATTCAAGGGGGGTAGTGGGATACTTTTAAGCGTGCGAGTGAACGATGGCTTTGCGTGGTCATCTTAGTCATAAACTTGCCCCCAACTACTTCAGCAAACACGAAGGTAGCCCCGCGTAGTTTCATTGCGTTTCCGTTTCCGACATTCGTCGCTTTCTCAACTTGGAGGGGATCGCTTTTTCGTTTGCGATTCGGAACGCCGTGCTAGTATTCGGTCAAGCCCAATGTCTGCCGTTGTTAGTCGAGGACATTTATAATTCATTTATTTTAATTAAATTCAAGGGGGTAGTGGGATACTTTTAAGCGTGCGAGTAAACGATGGCTTTGCGTGGTCATCCTAGTCATAAACTTGTCCCCCAAATGCTTCAGCAAACTAAGAGAGCCCTGCGTATTCTCATTGCGTTTCCGCAGTCGGGCCTTATTGCCTTCTCGTGTGCGACTCGGAACGCGGTGTTAGTACTCGGTCGAGCCCAGTGTGCGCAGTTGTCAGATGGGGACATTTATAATTTATTTTTTTAATTAAATTCAAGGGGGGTAGTGGGATACTTTTAAGCGTGTGAGTGAAGGATGGCTTTGCGTGGTCATCTTAGTCATAAACTTGCCCCCAACTACTTCAGCAAACACGAAGGTAGCCCCGCGTAGTTTCATTGCGTTTCCGTTTCCGACATTCGTCGCTTTCTCAACTTGGAGGGGATCGCTTTTTCGTTTGCGATTCGGAACGCCGTGCTAGTATTCGGTCAAGCCCAATGTCTGCCGTTGTTAGTCGAGGACATTTATAATTCATTTATTTTAATTAAATTCAAGGGGGTAGTGGGATACTTTTAAGCGTGCGAGTAAACGATGGCTTTGCGTGGTCATCCTAGTCATAAACTTGTCCCCCAAATGCTTCAGCAAACTAAGAGAGCCCTGCGTATTCTCATTGCGTTTCCGCAGTCGGGCCTTATTGCCTTCTCGTGTGCGACTCGGAACGCGGTGTTAGTACTCGGTCGAGCCCAGTGTGCGCAGTTGTCAGATGGGGACATTTATAATTTATTTTTTTAATTAAATTCAAGGGGGGTAGTGGGATACTTTTAAGCGTGTGAGTGAAGGATGGCTTTGCGTGGTCATCTTAGTCATAAACTTGCCCCCAACTACTTCAGCAAACACGAAGGTAGCCCCGCGTAGTTTCATTGCGTTTCCGTTTCCGACATTCGTCGCTTTCTCAACTTGGAGGGGATCGCTTTTTCGTTTGCGATTCGGAACGCCGTGCTAGTATTCGGTCAAGCCCAATGTCTGCAGTTGTTAGTCGAGGTCATTTATAATTTATTTATTTTAATTAAATTCAAGGGGGGTAGTGGGATACTTTTAAGCGTGTGAGTGAAGGATGGCTTTGCGTGGTCATCTTAGTCATAAACTTGCCCCCAACTACTTCAGCAAACACGAAGGTAGCCCCGCGTAGTTTCATTGCGTTTCCGTTTCCGACATTCGTCGCTTTCTCAACTTGGAGGGGATCGCTTTTTCGTTTGCGATTCGGAACGCCGTGCTAGTATTCGGTCAAGCCCAATGTCTGCCGTTGTTAGTCGAGGTCATTTATAATTTATTTATTTTAATTAAATTCAAGGGGGGTAGTGGGATACTTTTAAGCGTGTGAGTGAAGGATGGCTTTGCGTGGTCATCTTAGTCATAAACTTGCCCCCAACTACTTCAGCAAACACGAAGGTAGCCCCGCGTAGTTTCATTGCGTTTCCGTTTCCGACATTCGTCGCTTTCTCAACTTGGAGGGGATCGCTTTTTCGTTTGCGATTCGGAACGCCGTGCTAGTATTCGGTCAAGCCCAATGTATGCAGTTGTTAGTCGAGGTCATTTATAATTGATTTATTTTAATTAATTAATGGTTGCGGGGGGGGGTGGGTTGAGGAGTAATCAAAAATACGTGGGAATGATGACTGCTAGCGTTTCATCTTTTTCGGGATTATCAATTTACACGGAAAAATGTCGTCAATGGTCGTGACACTTGTAGAGTTTTCGTTATTAATTATTATCTTATTTATTGATGGTCCGCAGTGGCATCTTTTCTTTTTTCGGGATTGGTGAACGACTGCCATCGCCGGGCCTTGTCTCACTTTCGGCTTATTTAAGGGGAAATAGGTTACCCATTGTCATGGTACTCGCGGATGCGCATTATTAATTATTATATTTATTTGTGATGGTCCGCCGTGCCATCTTTTCTTTTTTCGGGATTGGTGAACGACTGCCATCGCCGGGCCTCGTCTCACTTTCGGCTTATTTAAGGGGAAATTGGTTACCCATTGTCATGGTACTCGCGGATGCGCATTATTAATTATTATATTTATTTGTGGTGGTCCGCCGTGCCATCTTTTATTTTGTCGGGATTTGTGAGCGACTGCCATCGCCGGGCCTCGTCTCACCTTCGGTTTATTAGAGCGGACAAATTCGCGGTATTCGCGGACCCGTTATATTAATTATTATATTTATTTCTGATGGTCCGCCGTGCCATCTTTTATTTTTTCGGGTATTGTGAGCGACTGCCATCGCCGGGCCTCGTCTCACCTTCGGTTTATTAGAGCGGACAAATTCGCGGTATTCGCGGATCCGTTATATTAATTATTATATTTATTTGTGATGGTCCGCCGTGCCATTTTTTATTTTTTCGGGATTTGTGAGCGACTGCCATCGCCGGGCCTCGTCTCACCTTCGGTTTATTAGAGCGGACAAATTCGCGGTATTCGCGGACCCGTTATATTAATTATTATATTTATTTCTGATGGTCCGCCGTGCCATCTTTTATTTTTTCGGGTATTGTGAGCGACTGCCATCGCCGGGCCTCGTCTCACCCTCGGTTTATAAGAGCGGACAAATTCGCGGTATTCGCGGATCCGTTATATTAATTATTATATTTATTTGTGATGGTCCGCCGTGCCATCTTTTATTTTTTCGGGTATTGTGAGCGACTGCCATCGCCGGGCCTCGTCTCACCTTCGGTTTATTAGAGCGGACATATTCGCGGTATTTGTGGATTTCGTTATATTAATTATATATTTATTTGTGATGGTCCGCCGTGACATCTTTTCTTTTTCTCAGGTATTGTGAGCGACTGCCATCGCCGGGCCTCGTCTCACCTTCGGTTTATTAGAGCGGACAAATTCGCGGTATTCGCGGATCCGTTATATTAATTATTATATTTATTTGTGATGGTCCGCCGTGCCATCTTTTATTTTGTCGGGATTTGTGAGCGACTGCCATCGCCGGGCCTCGTCTCACCTTCGGTTTATTAGAGCGGACAAATTCGCGGTATTTGTGGATTTCGTTATATTAATTATATATTTATTTGTGATGGTCCGCCGTGCCATCTTCTCTTTTTCTCAGGTATTGTGAGCGACTGCCATCGCCGGGCCTCGTCTCACCTTCGGTTTATTAGAGCGGACAAATTCGCGGTATTCGCGGATCCGTTATATTAATTATTATATTTATTTCTGATGGTCCGCCGTGCCATCTTTTATTTTTTCGGGTATTGTGAGCGACTGCCATCGCCGGGCCTCGTCTCACCTTCGGTTTATTAGAGCGGACAAATTCGCGGTATTCGCGGATCCGTTATATTAATTATTATATTTATTTGTGATGGTCCGCCGTGCCATCTTTTATTTTTTCGGGTATTGTGAGCGACTGCCATCGCCGGGCCTCGTCTCACCTTCGGTTTATAAGTGCGGACAAATTCGCGGTATTCGCGGATCCGTTATATTAATTATTATATTTATTTGTGATGGTCCGCCGTGCCATCTTTTCTTTTTTCGGGTATTGTGAGCGACTGCCATCGCCGGGCCTCGTCTCACCTTCGGTTTATTAGAGCGGACAAATTCGCGGTATTTGTGGATTTCGTTATATTAATTATATATTTATTTCTGATGGTCCGCCGTGCCATCTTTTCTTTTTCTCAGGTATTGTGAGCGACTGCCATCGCCGGGCCTCGTCTCACCTTCGGTTTATTAGAGCGGACAAATTTGCGGTATTCGCGGATCCGTTATATTAATTATTATATTTATTTCTGATGGTCCGCCGTGCCATCTTTTATTTTGTCGGGATTTGTGAGCGACTGCCATCGCCGGGCCTCGTCTCACCTTCGGTTTATTAGAGCGGACAAATTCGCGGTATTCGCGGATCCGTTATATTAATTATTATATTTATTTGTGATGGTCCGCCGTGCCATCTTTTCTTTTTTCGGGTATTGTGAGCGGCTGCCATCGCCGGGCCTCGTCTCACCTTCGGTTTATTAGAGCGGACAAATTCGCGGTATTCGCGGATCCGTTATATTAATTATTATATTTATTTGTGATGGTCCGCCGTGCCATCTTTTATTTTTTCGGGTATTGTGAGCGACTGCCATCGCCGGGCCTCGTCTCACCTTCGGTTTATTAGAGCGGACAAATTCGCGGTATTCGCGGACCCGTTATATTAATTATTATATTTATTTCTGATGGTCCGCCGTGCCATCTTTTATTTTTTCGGGTATTGTGAGCGACTGCCATCGCCGGGCCTCGTCTCACCTTCGGTTTATTTGAGCGGACAAATTCGCCGTATTCGCGGATTTCGTTATATTAATTATTATATTTATGCGTGATGGTCCGCCGTGCCATCTTTTCTTTTTCTCAGGTATTGTGAGCGACTGCCATCGCCGGGCCTCGTCTCACCTTCGGTTTATTAGAGCGGACAAATTCGCGGTATTCGCGGATCCGTTATATTAATTATTATATTTATTTCTGATGGTCCGCCGTGCCATCTTTTATTTTGTCGGGATCTGTGAGCGACTGCCATCGCCGGGCCTCGTCTCACCTTCGGTTTATTAGAGCGGACAAATTCGCGGTATTCGCGGACCCGTTATATTAATTATTATATTTATTTGTGATGGTCCGCCGTGCCATCTTTTCTTTTTTCGGGTATTGTGAGCGACTGCCATCGCCGGGCCTCGTCTCACCTTCGGTTTATTAGAGCGGACAAATTCGCGGTATTCGCGGACCCGTTATATTAATTATTATATTTATTTCTGATGGTCCGCCGTGCCATCTTTTATTTTTTCGGGTATTGTGAGCGACTGCCATCGCCGGGCCTCGTCTCACCCTCGGTTTATAAGAGCGGACAAATTCGCGGTATTCGCGGATCCGTTATATTAATTATTATATTTATTTGTGATGGTCCGCCGTGCCATCTTTTATTTTTTCGGGTATTGTGAGCGACTGCCATCGCCGGGCCTCGTCTCACCTTCGGTTTATTAGAGCGGACATATTCGCGGTATTTGTGGATTTCGTTATATTAATTATATATTTATTTGTGATGGTCCGCCGTGACATCTTTTCTTTTTCTCAGGTATTGTGAGCGACTGCCATCGCCGGGCCTCGTCTCACCTTCGGTTTATTAGAGCGGACAAATTCGCGGTATTCGCGGATCCGTTATATTAATTATTATATTTATTTGTGATGGTCCGCCGTGCCATCTTTTATTTTGTCGGGATTTGTGAGCGACTGCCATCGCCGGGCCTCGTCTCACCTTCGGTTTATTAGAGCGGACAAATTCGCGGTATTTGTGGATTTCGTTATATTAATTATATATTTATTTGTGATGGTCCGCCGTGCCATCTTCTCTTTTTCTCAGGTATTGTGAGCGACTGCCATCGCCGGGCCTCGTCTCACCTTCGGTTTATTAGAGCGGACAAATTCGCGGTATTCGCGGATCCGTTATATTAATTATTATATTTATTTCTGATGGTCCGCCGTGCCATCTTTTATTTTTTCGGGTATTGTGAGCGACTGCCATCGCCGGGCCTCGTCTCACCTTCGGTTTATTAGAGCGGACAAATTCGCGGTATTCGCGGATCCGTTATATTAATTATTATATTTATTTGTGATGGTCCGCCGTGCCATCTTTTATTTTTTCGGGTATTGTGAGCGACTGCCATCGCCGGGCCTCGTCTCACCTTCGGTTTATAAGAGCGGACAAATTCGCGGTATTCGCGGATCCGTTATATTAATTATTATATTTATTTGTGATGGTCCGCCGTGCCATCTTTTCTTTTTTCGGGTATTGTGAGCGACTGCCATCGCCGGGCCTCGTCTCACCTTCGGTTTATTAGAGCGGACAAATTCGCGGTATTTGTGGATTTCGTTATATTAATTATATATTTATTTCTGATGGTCCGCCGTGCCATCTTTTCTTTTTCTCAGGTATTGTGAGCGACTGCCATCGCCGGGCCTCGTCTCACCTTCGGTTTATTAGAGCGGACAAATTTGCGGTATTCGCGGATCCGTTATATTAATTATTATATTTATTTCTGATGGTCCGCCGTGCCATCTTTTATTTTGTCGGGATTTGTGAGCGACTGCCATCGCCGGGCCTCGTCTCACCTTCGGTTTATTAGAGCGGACAAATTCGCGGTATTCGCGGATCCGTTATATTAATTATTATATTTATTTGTGATGGTCCGCCGTGCCATCTTTTATTTTTTCGGGTATTGTGAGCGACTGCCATCGCCGGGCCTCGTCTCACCTTCGGTTTATTAGAGCGGACAAATTCGCGGTATTCGCGGATCCGTTATATTAATTATTATATTTATTTGTGATGGTCCGCCGTGCCATCTTTTCTTTTTTCGGGTATTGTGAGCGACTGCCATCGCCGGGCCTCGTCTCACCTTCGGTTTATTAGAGCGGACAAATTCGCGGTATTCGCGGATCCGTTATATTAATTATTATATTTATTTCTGATGGTCCGCCGTGCCATCTTTTATTTTTTCGGGTATTGTGAGCGACTGCCATCGCCGGGCCTCGTCTCACCTTCGGTTTATTAGAGCGGACAAATTCGCGGTATTCGCGGACCCGTTATATTAATTATTATATTTATTTCTGATGGTCCGCCGTGCCATCTTTTATTTTGTCGGGATTTGTGAGCGACTGCCATCGCCGGGCCTCGTCTCACCTTCGGTTTATTAGAGCGGACAAATTCGCGGTATTCGCGGATCCGTTATATTAATTATTATATTTATTTGTGATGGTCCGCCGTGCCATCTTTTATTTTTTCGGGTATTGTGAGCGACTGCCATCGCCGGGCCTCGTCTCACCTTCGGTTTATTAGAGCGGACAAATTCGCGGTATTCGCGGACCCGTTATATTAATTATTATATTTATTTCTGATGGTCCGCCGTGCCATCTTTTATTTTTTCGGGTATTGTGAGCGACTGCCATCGCCGGGCCTCGTCTCACCTTCGGTTTATTAGAGCGGACAAATTCGCGGTATTCGCGGATCCGTTATATTAATTATTATATTTATTTCTGATGGTCCGCCGTGCCATCTTTTCTTTTTTCGGGTATTGTGAGCGACTGCCATCGCCGGGCCTCGTCTCACCTTCGGTTTATTAGAGCGGACAAATTCGCGGTATTCGCGGATCCGTTATATTAATTATTATATTTATTTCTGATGGTCCGCCGTGCCATCTTTTATTTTTTCGGGTATTGTGAGCGACTGCCATCGCCGGGCCTCGTCTCACCTTCGGTTTATTAGAGCGGACAAATTCGCGGTATTCGCGGACCCGTTATATTAATTATTATATTTATTTCTGATGGTCCGCCGTGCCATCTTTTATTTTTTCGGATATTGTGAGCGACTGCCATCGCCGGGCCTCGTCTCACCTTCGGTTTATTAGAGCGGACAAATTCGCGGTATTCGCGGATCCGTTATATTAATTATTATATTTATTTGTGATGGTCCGCCGTGCCATCTTTTATTTTTTCGGGTATTGTGAGCGTCTGCCATCGCCGGGCCTCGTCTCACCTTCGGTTTATTTGAGCGGACAAATTCACGGTATTCGCGGATCCGTTATATTAATTGTTATATTTATTTGTGATGGTCCGCCGTGCCATCTTTTATTTTTTCGGGTATTGTGAGCCATCGCCGGGCCTCGTCTCACCTTCGGTTTATTTGAGCGGACAAATTCGCCGTATTCGCGGATTTCGTTATATTAATTATTATATTTATGCGTGATGGTCCGCCGTGCCATCTTTTCTTTTTCTCAGGTATTGTGAGCGACTGCCATCGCCGGGCCTCGTCTCACCTTCGGTTTATTAGAGCGGACAAATTCGCGGTATTCGCGGACCCGTTATATTAATTATTATATTTATTTGTGATGGTCCGCCGTGCCATCTTTTCTTTTTTCGGGTATTGTGAGCGACTGCCATCGCCGGGCCTCGTCTCACCTTCGGTTTATTAGAGCGGACAAATTCGCGGTATTCGCGGATCCGTTATATTAATTATTATATTTATTTGTGATGGTCCGCCGTGCCATCTTTTATTTTTTCGGGTATTGTGAGCGACTGCCATCGGCGGGCCTCGTCTCACCTTCGGTTTATAAGAGCGGACAAATTCGCGGTATTCGCGGATCCGTTATATTAATTATTATATTTATTTGTGATGGTCCGCCGTGCCATCTTTTATTTTTTCGGGTATTGTGAGCGACTGCCATCGCCGGGCCTCGTCTCACCTTCGGTTTATTAGAGCGGACAAATTCGCGGTATTTGTGGATTTCGTTATATTAATTATATATTTATTTCTGATGGTCCGCCGTGCCATCTTTTCTTTTTCTCAGGTATTGTGAGCGACTGCCATCGCCGGGCCTCGTCTCACCTTCGGTTTATTAGAGCGGACAAATTCGCGGTATTCGCGGATCCGTTATATTAATTATTATATTTATTTCTGATGGTCCGCCGTGCCATCTTTTATTTTGTCGGGATTTGTGAGCGACTGCCATCGCCGGGCCTCGTCTCACCTTCGGTTTATTAGAGCGGACAAATTCGCGGTATTCGCGGACCCGTTATATTAATTATTATATTTATTTGTGATGGTCCGCCGTGCCATCTTTTATTTTTTCGGGTATTGTGAGCGACTGCCATCGCCGGGCCTCGTCTCACCTTCGGTTTATTAGAGCGGACAAATTCGATGTATTCGCGGATCCGTTATATTAATTATTATATTTATTTGTGATGGTCCGCCGTGCCATCTTTTATTTTTTCGGGTATTGTGAGCGACTGCCATCGCCGGGCCTCATCTCACCTTCGGTTTATTAGAGCGGACAAATTCGCAGTATTTGTGGATTTCGTTATATTAATTATATATTGATTTGTGATGGTCCGCCGTGCCATCTTTTCTTTTTCTCAGGTATTGTGAGCGACTGCCATCGCCGGGCCTCGTCTCACCTTCGGTTTATTAGAGCGGACAAATTCGCGGTATTCGCGGATCCGTTATATTAATTATTTTATTTATTTCTGATGGTCCGCCGTGCCATCTTTTATTTTTTCGGGTATTGTGAGCGACTGCCATCGCCGGGCCTCGTCTCACCTTCGGTTTATTTGAGCGGACAAATTCACGGTATTCGCGGATCCGTTATATTAATTGTTATATTTATTTGTGATGGTCCGCCGTGCCATCTTTTATTTTTTCGGGTATTGTGAGCCATCGCCGGGCCTCGTCTCACCTTCGGTTTATTTGAGCGGACAAATTCGCCGTATTCGCGGATTTCTTTATATTAATTATTATATTTATGCGTGATGGTCCGCCGTGCCATCTTTTATTTTTTCGGGTATTGTGAGCGACTGCCATCGCCGGGCCTCGTCTCACCTTCGGTTTATTAGAACGGACAAATTGGTGGTACTCGCGTACTTTATGGTCACGTATGGTATGGTGGGATGGTGTGGTATGCTGGTTTGCTTATGGTTGTATTGTGTGTTGGTATGGTGGGATGGTGTGGTATGCTTGTTTGCTTAAGGTTGTATTGTGTGTTGGTATGTTGTACTGGTATATTTATGATGGTATGGCGGGATTGTGCGGTATGGTGGTATGCTTATGGTTGTATTGTGTTTTGGAATGGTGGGTTGGTGTGGTATGCTTGTGGTTGTATTGTGTGTTGGTATGGTGTACTGGAATGGGGTGATTGTGTGGTATGCTGGTATGCTTATTGGTGGGTTGTGTATTGGTATGGTGTTCTGGTATGTTTATGATGGTATGGTGGGATGGTGTGGTATGCTGGTTTGCTCATGGTTGTGTTGTGTGTTGGTATGTTGTACTGGTATGCTTAGGGCTGCATTGTGTTTGGTATGGTTTTCTGGTATGTTTATGATGGTATGGTGGGATGTTGTGGTATGCTTATGGTTGTATTGTGTATTGGAATGGTGAACTAGTATGTTTATGATGGTATGGTGGGATGGTGTGGTATGCTGGTATGCTTAGGGTTTTATTGTGTGTTGGTATGGTATGATAGTATGCTATTGATGGTATAGTGTGTTAGTATGCTTATATTGGTATTGTGTGCTGCTATGCTTTTGCTTGCTTTGCTTATGGTGTTTTGCTTATGCTGCTTTGCTTATGGTGTTTTGCTTATGCTGCTTTGCTTATGGTGCTTGCTTTTGGTGCTTTGCTTTTGGGTATTTTTTAATGTAGTATTAGTGCATGTGGATCTCCTTAAGTAGCAACCTCCACGTGGTGAGATCTGGGTTGAAATTATTAGCGATACGATTACAAAGTATGGTATTCAAAGTATCAATAATAATGTCAAGCGAATGGCTACTTAAAAATAATTGCATATTTTACTTTTGCATTTTTAGTACTAAAATCAGAGAATACTTTTTTGTTCGCTGGGTAACGTTAATAGTGATGCTTTTCCTGTTCGAACACCAGAATTGGACAGTCGCATCGCGAATAGATTCATTTGATTTTCATCCTTAAGTAGGATGTTTAGAGTTGTCGGCGATGTATTTCAAGGAAGACGAATAACTCCCTGTTAATTAGTTTAATTTTAATCGTTCTTTTCGGAAAAAATGTCTGATTTTTCCGGGCCAGTTTTCGATCGCGTTATACCCTAATCGGGTTTGATTTTTTTCTTCAACCCTAATTGGGTTCATTCTTCCATGATTGAATAATTTCAACTCTCAGTGAGTTTCATTTTCTCGCAGTTCTGCACATTGTTTTGTTTCTCTGCTACGATTCCACACCGTCTCGTTAGCTCTGAACTGTGCTTTTGATTAGTTTATTTCGAGAGTTTAGATCGATTACATTTTCGAGAATTCCATTTTGTTTATTTAAACTTCCATTCCGAAATCGGTCCGGGATAAAAATCGTAGTTTATTACATGCCCATTTTGCCTGGTCGGCAGTCAGCCGTGGATCTCAGATGTGAATCAGATGGAAGCGAACAGTGGGCATGGTTTAATTTTTGTATTTTAACCATTTATAATCTGCGACTGGCAGGGGTTTTTGCGATCCGTGCACGACGTATTTCCACATGTGTGCGTGTGCGGTAATTTCTGTGGAATTACGTCGGTTTTTTGAGTTTTGGTAAAGCGAACAATTTTCTTGCGAGGTTGGCGGCCCGAGGGCTTGTCTCTACCTCGCTTGAAAGTGAATCTCTTTATTTTAGCCGGCCGATTTAGTTTACCAAACCATAGTCTACTTTTGACTATGTACGTTTTTTCGACTATGAATATACGTAGTCTTCAATCTCAAGTAGCTTCCTTTTAATCAAGTTATGTCAGCTTGATGTAGAGTCGATTTTCTTCCGGTTACTTCGTATAGAGAGCTCCTGTGTGACGTAAATGGAATCGCGATCGCGGAATGTACCGTTAAAAGGTACCTGTAGTATACTTTGAATTTTTCATATGCTTAAAGCATATTCGGTATGGATCACAGCCTTTTGCCAGTCGATTTCAGGATAATTGGTATCGTGTTTTTCCGTGGTATGAGTTTTGTATCGAGTTTGGTAGTCGGAAGGGTCCCGGGACCTTCTGCCTAGAGTAGCTTTTGCACCCAGGGCTCATGACTGGGAACCGTGGAGGGGTGTTGATGTGATTGAGTTGTTCTTTCTAAATATATCGTTCGGTAAGCAGGTAACATACATTCTCTAGCTTTGTGTGCATGGTGAAGATTTGATTTTAAGTAGGGCCAGGGCAGAGGATTCACCTTCGGTTAGCACTCCGAGGCGTTTTCATAAAAGGTGACATCCCTCATCTGGGAACTCTTGATACCTCAGTATATCACGGCCGATATGCTAACGTATTAATGTATTTATAAGTTCATCGAATTTCGTTTTAAATTCCGTCTTGTAATCGTCCGAGATGACGATTGTAGTGTATGGAACGACCGACGAGCCAATTATCATCTTCGTTCACAATAGCTTTGCCTCGGGTAGATCGAGTCAAGTAGCTTTTTATAACTCGTGCAAAGCGAGATGTTTACCGTTTTGCATGGGTGTAAAAGGGGAATTTTGTTCAATGATTGGGAAATGATTGGGAGGTAGGATTCTACCTCCCGCCCGCCGATAGGGCGGGTCTCGAAGCAGCCTCCCTCCACGTGGTGAGACCTGGGCAATCGGAATTATTTGTCGTGTAATAATGATACGAAAATAATTTGAAGCCATCCTTTACATAACAAGAACCAGCATTATAATTTAGTTGCCGGTTTTATTATACCATAAATAATTTCGAGCCAATCGGCTGCAGGTTATTTTGCAATCATAAGTGGAACCAACACTATTTATAATTGTAAAATAACTAATCCATAACATTGGTAGATTGTGGATTCGGTGTGGATTCGAACAATTTTTAATCCCCTCCTTTCGATACAAAATCATCTTAGAACATATTTATACATCATCCACCATCGATCTGTGCCATTTAGAAGCGATTTTGGCGACTTTTAATTTTTGGCCATTTTTGAAGGTGTACCCCTTTACATTTTTTCGACTTGGTTTCGATCCATTTTTGACCAATAAAAATTTGTTAACCACTTCTTTTGACCAGAAATTGTCCTAGAATATGTTTATACACCATTTACCATCGATTTCGGTCATTTAGAAGTGATCTTGGCGACTTTTCATTTTTGGACATTTCTGAAGGTATACCACGTCATTTTCTTGCGTGCACTGCTAAGTACGCGTAATTCATAGTTTTTGTTCGCTCATTTGTGCAGATGGCATCTTTTTTTGCGTTAAACCAGAGACGAGATATCTTCTCTTTGGTTGAATTACGGTTTCATTTTCACCACGTCTATAATTTGCTTTTGAAATCGGAGATGAACGCGGCAATGGGGAGCTAATACCCCAAAATTGCAGAACACGGAAGACTATTGAATAGTAGGTCTATCCTTACTTCGTCTGTGGTTATAGGAACGCGTACATGTAAGAAAGAATAAACATTATCGTAATGTAATCCAACAATTAAAAGAATACTGTTTATTTACATGATTGGCAAGTGAAAGAAGGTTCTGCTTTGTGTTACTTATGATAAGTAAACCCACAGAATATACCCACTTCAGTTCTGTTTGTGGAACTAAAGAATGACATGTTATGGAATCGTGATTGTTTACGCGGTCGTGTCTTAAACTTTTTAAATAACTTGTTAAGATTTGAATGACAAGCCAAAGAACAATATTAAAATGAAGCGCATGAAGGCATTGAATCTATCGCCTGTGCGTTCATTAAAGCAGGAACGTGAGAAAAGTATTTTTGATGATGCCGATGATGATGCTACTCTTGAGGACATTAACAATTTATTGTCAATGCCATTACCTTCGCTATCAAGCAAATTTCTCATACCCGCCGATCCGAAAGATGAATTCCTTCGTTTGACTACAATGGCACGTTTTTTTATAGCAACACAAAATAGTATTTTAAACAGAAAGTATTGGATGCAAATATTTTATTTATTTCGTTTACTTCAATTCATGAAAATAGTATATTTATCTGTTTTTTAATAGACTAATGTTAATTTTTAACGTTTTTTTAAAACATTGCTAAGTGAATACAATAGTAAGAAGCTTGATTTCCTAAGTTATTACTTTCTGTTTAAGAGTAGCACCTTCTTAAAATTCTAATATTTGTTGCATATATTTTATAGAGATTTCTGAATGTGTAGTAATAGTTGTTTTAAGCACTTTCCTATGTAACTATGCATGAGACTCATACTTCAAATTAAAAATGCAAGGTATTATTAAAAAATTATGTTTTATTGATTATATGAAAATTAACATAAGATTTTGGGACTTTATATCTTTAAGTTATTTTGTTATATTTCCTTTAAACTTGCAAACATCTAAGAGTGTCTTGATTTTAATAGCTCTTTAGAAAATATTTTGTCTGTATACCATACAAATTTTCAGTCATAATCTAATAACAGCTAATATATTAATTACTAATGAATATATTAAAAAGAAGTTTATACAATTGAGTTAAATTTTATATCTAAAGTCATCCTGTTGTAGGTTCGTGCTGTGTATTTTTCATATCTACACAAATGTTTACTTAGCAACTATATACTCTGTTATAAAGAAAAGAATAAAGCAATTGCCTGTGACAAATTAAAAAAATGTGCAGATGAGATGGAACTAACTGCAGTTCGATCTGCTTTAGCAGCATCTTTATATAGACAGAATATGTTAAAGATGGTAAGACAGATTATCAAGGAACTTGGAATTGTTATGTTTGTTTCTTATAATCTAAATCCAAAAGTTATTATAGATTTCAGACATAAAATCACACACTTCTCAGAAGAAAGCATACAAAAAATTAGAAGTATTTCTAGAAACTCAACCAGATAAAATTGATGCTGCAGTCCAAACTAATAATACATGGGCAGAATTAGAAAAGTTAGATAATATACAAAGTGTTTGTATTACATCCAATTGTGAGGAATTATCATCTTTCATAGAAACATATACACAGAACAAAGAGGAAAAAGTAGATGATAAATGCATACCACAAAATGTATCACCTCATTCTACTTTTGATAAAACAGCTTCACCAACTGTAAACTCTACAAGTTTTCATGAAATAGAATCTATAAAATTTCTGAATGAGTCTGACGAAGATGCTGCAAACAAAATGATAGTTGAAGATGTACAAGAGCACCCAACAGAGATTCTTGAGATTCTTACTGATACACAACCAGCAGAAAACTTTGATACACAGATCACAAATAATCAATCTTGTATTTATAACGACGACGAGAATTCTCAAGATTCGGTGTTACAACACATGGAAGATATGTTTTGCGAGAGTGACGACAGCAGCGATCTTACAAAATTGATCGAAAAGCACTCGGGCGTTAGCAAAGCTAACATCGACAAAGAAATTAATAAAATGTGTTTGGAATCGAATTCCTTTCTTCCACCAAGTATTAATAACTCCAATCGTTTATCAGAGAACAAGAATGTTGGAAACTTAAATAGCACACACAATAATGTCACAAATACTGGAAATATAAATTCGGGTAAACTAAGTTATAGCGACTACAAAGAAATGAAAAATAGAAGCACAAACAATCCAGTAGTTTCAGAACCAGAGACTGTCGAAATGAAACAGAAACGACGAGCAAGTGGTATTTGGTTCGTCGAACGAGTACATCAAGTTTCAAAATTGAAAGCACTGATAACAGAATTGTCTTTAAGAAATTATAGAATGCATGGAAGGGTGAAACAAAAATTCATTGAATTATTTGGCGACTCAGATGACGAAGAAATGATGCCGGATTCGCCGATTTGTATTGAAGAACATTTAACAGCTTGTAAAGAACGGATAGCACCTTGGATTGTAAACCATCTAATGCCATTTTATAAGAAAAGACGAATTAAAGATAGGCAGTTATTCAAAGCAGTAGCGAAGCATATAACAGATATGCTCATCATTGAGAATACATTTCCTGGTTAGAATTTCTCTGCCTTTCCTATGTTAAAAAATGTGTACTGAAGTTTTATACTTCAATATAGTATAACTGTGTATATATTGTATTATTAGTTTGAAGAAAATCACCTCAGCTTTGATTGACAAAATTATATCTGCATCTTTTTCAGAGGAGGACTGTGTGAGCAAATATATAGAAAATTACTTCAAGAATAAAAAGCTCATTAAGACTAAACAGGACATATACTTATAAACATTGTCCATGGAATACCATAGAAATTGTAAAGAGTATTATACATAGTTAGCTCATATTGCAAAACTAAAAATTTCCATCTTTAGAAATGATGAAGAAAATCTGAGAATTTATGTTGAGGAAAAAAGCTGCAAGTAATTTTTTGCAAAGTATTACGATCCCAATGATAAATATTCGAAAGATACGTAAATATAAATTATGGTAATTCTATGCACCTCAGGTGTACTGTAATATTATGCAAAATAATTTGCGAACTATTTCGCCCTGAAGTAGTCCACTTCATTATGTTTAAGTCCATTGCTTTACAGTATTTATAAAGTAAAGTAGAATTACACTTAATTTCGTAAGACATTAAACTATTATTTATCTTCTTTTGAGTATTTTGTATATCTCATTATTTTTTACTTCTTCCTTTGCTTGTTAAATGACTGTACAATACTTCCTACTTATATGCATATCAGTGTATGTGTATATATTTATATACTATGTATGTGTATATAACAATGAAAAATACTCTTGAAGCAATACAAATTACAACTTATTATAAAATGTAAACCAAAGCCATAAGTGAGTGAATTTTATGTCTTGTATGTTTAAATGCAAATATTTTGAATCAGAAAAAACGATAAAATATGTACTCGCACAAATTTGGCCAAACCGCATCACCTTCATTGTTTTAGCGGTACTCATTATTTACGTTTCTTCTGTTTCAGACTTGCACACCAGAGTATACGCGAGCCGTATTATATGAAATATATCTTTTTAGAACATATAGCACATAATCTAAATTTCAAAAATATAAATACATGACATACAAGTAATTAATTTTACTGCTGATTTCAGTACAATAGTAATAATATAATTGATGTATCCTATTCTCACAGTAAAACAAGAAATTATATATAACAAGGAGATTCAAAACACTTAATCACATATGACTCGTCGTTAACAAATGTAGAAACAATAATTTGTAAATTCCGATTATTAATATTTCTTTTCTTATAGAAGACTGTATTCTTTTATAGACACTGAACCTGAAGCAATTTACTTCTATGTTCGAATTATTTCACCTTCGCAATTCCATCATTTACAAATAAATTTATACATTTTTTACAAGTTGGCCAGTAGAAAACAGTGTAGCGAAAAATTAAATTTACGAAGTATATAATGCGCTTGTCTTAATAGAAGTATTAATATCGCTACTAAGTTTAATATATCGCAGATATGTGAACATGCGTATTAGAAATACGAAAGTTGGGGAAGAAGAAAGCAGAAAACAATATTTTCGCTATCATTTCTTCTATTGAGCAACTCGTATAGAAAGAGCATTTACTTTGATGTTTTATTTTCAAGCCACATACTTTTTTAACGCGGAAAGATTGCGTATTTGCGTTGTAATCGAACTGTAGTGCAAATACTGTTATTCTGCAGCCTTCTGAAAATTATGGATGTCAAATTACGTTTCTTTTTGTTGAAACCTAATATTACCACAAGACAACTGATATTATTTACTTCCAAAATAAAATATCGGTAATTTTTTGTACGTGGATTGAATGGTAAATATATTTAAAGATGGATCCTTCTGACCATTTTGAAAAATATTTTACAGATTATTTCAAAAGATGACATCCTGATTCATCATCACAGCATTAAAAGCTTGATTAAATATTGCATAAATACAGAAGGACCCTTGGAAACTTCTGAATAAACTTTTTAAAATCAAATATGACTTTAAATATGGAGGGTGGGGTGGAAAATATGCATGTAATAAATCTTAATATAACTTATGTATTACGTATTTTTCCAGGTACGTAGTTCTTGTCTATTACAGGTTCCTGCAGAAACATATGTAAACATCGTTCATTCTGTGCCAAAGGGTGTCCAGCTATTCTGAAACATTATATTTAACATTTATCATCAGCCCTACTTGTAATACAAAAGGTAAACTAAAATTTGCATATCTTAAAAAGTATAATAAACATACTTATTAACAAAAATTTCTAAGCCTTTTCTACGGTCTTCTATAAAGTCTTCTTCAAAAATACCATCATCCCCTCTGAAAGGCATTTGACGTTTCCATGCCTTGCCAGGCAAAGGAGGTACCACAATCTATATATGTATATAAACAAAAATCATTTTGAAAAAAGTGCCATTATCTGACAAGTGTAGTTGTACTACAGATGTATGTATTTAAAATTAAAAAAATATTAGGACCATATAAAAGCATTTAATGTAGAACTATAGGCAAAATTGTTCATAAGAAGCAAATGCTCTTAATGATAAATTTTGTTTGATTCATATATAGACTAGATAAGTGAAAGGATACAGATTATTTCATAATCTCATATGTATACTTTAAGCACAAACCTTGCTATCTCTTTCTAATTCATTCCTCAGCCATTCAAAATCACTATATCTCCTCCTTACAGTAGAATCTTTTACTTTGAATACAGGTAGATTTGTCTGAAAGGAAAAGAAAATATTTTATTAAACATGGCAGTGTTATTGTAACTAAATTCTGGAAAAACAATGAAACTCTGCTTTAGAATATGAAGGTATAATTACTTTTGTCAAAAGATATTATATATTAAGATACATTAAGTAATTTTATGGACTTTATTTTCAGCTGCTTCATGATTCACCTCTTTGACCTTTAATGCAAATGCCACATTCCTTATAATCAAATACTGTTTAATAATACAAGAAAAGTATCATCAATTTTAATAACAAAACTTTAGAAGCATAACTTTTATTATTGATATACAGGCATAAACAAAATTTGATTCATTTCGATTTTGCGCGTTAATCGAAAAAATAATATATATAACATTTTCTTCTAAGTACAGCATTAAAAAAACTGATTTATTATATTGTTACAGGTTTAAGAATGTATTCACGTATTAACCTAATTCATGAGGCGAAGCAGGCGGCAACACATATTTTTTCTATCGGAACATTTATCAGTAAAACCGAGATAGCAGGCACGGCCCATGATATATTCAATTAGTGCATATAATGAAATTATCCTCGGTATCCAAATCTTAACCGCATTGCGGAGCTTCTTTCTAAAAATTGCTGATAGATGAAGGGTTAAACAAATAATTAAAAATCCCATAAGGGAGTAGAAAGGACCAGATGTATGCAAGCAAGTGGAATAAAAAATAGTTATCGATCGAAAGAAACGAATTCTCGATCACAGCATGATACTGACGTTTGAAAATAGTACATGACGATGGTTTGGCATTTTTGGCAATCCAGGTGTTAAAGGTGTCTCAATAACGGTTGCGGTGCAAGCTTGAGAAACTACGTAGAGACGATAATTGTTGTTTTACTTACCCTCATACGAACTTCGTAATCGGTATATCGTTTCTTGCCGACGCCGTGTGTGATTGGATTAATCACGTCAATTTCGAGGAAATTAGCAGGCGCCGCATAAGCGTCGTCCAGCGTTTGTTTTTTGACATTTAAACGGCGCGTCGCGTCTACAGTTGTGTCCGCCATATCCTTTGACTCTTAATTAACTGAACCCTCTTATGATCCACTTACAAAAACAAATCTGATACCGCAGATAACGAAAGTTCGTCAAATGACAGCGGTGGGAAACTTGACACAATTCACTCTCATGTGTTATGTCCATAGTCATGATTCCACGAAGGGCACATAGTGGTCGAACTCGGCAGTTGCGGACGTCTCCACCTCGTGTAACATTTTTTAGACAACTGCAGTTATTAACTCACCATTCGTAGTATACTGAAATATCAACATATAAATGATTAGATTTTTATTTAAAACGTCGAAAGAAAGATGCGATCAAATTGAAAGACTTCCGTTAAAACATCATTATTGAGTTTCATAATTGTAGGATTGAAACTGAACGCTAATGTGACAGACCAATAATTTGCATTGCACTCTTGAATCTAAAAACTACACGTTTCATGGATGAAGGGGTTCCATTTAAAAAGATTAAAAAATGGATAATGCAACTGGTTGTCAAAGTGCAGGCGATCTTCCGGCGATTTATGTAACTGCCACGTATCGATATCAATTCTCAGAAAAATCAAACCAACAGCTAAAATAATATACCCGTTACTTACAGATAAGACATCGGAGGAACTATTTTTATTTTAGAAAATAAATATATACATACATATACATATTCAACGTAGTCATACATATATACATCTAACACGGTTGTATTTATGGTAGCAACATTTATCTTATTACAATAGAAAACTAGTAGTAATTGTCGTGATTATACTATCAGATGTGAGACATCCGCGGTATAAGCAGCTGGTGATAATCTAATATCTTCAGTACGTGGAATTGGTCGTTGGCGAATATCGCTATCTCCTGGCCATGCACGACCAGGACTTTGAGGAGCGATGTTGGTTCTAGCAACCGTGTCCACTGCTAAACTTACTGTAGTAGGATCATTTAGGCCATTGCTTTGAATTCTTCGTTGTGCTGCTATCGAAGCTCTTAGTGTTTTTCTTTTCTGTAGGAACAAATTCGAACATTAGAAAAGAATCCCTTTTAATTCTGCTAGAATCGAATATTCAACCCTTCCATGACCTTTGTGATCTCATTTCATTTTTTCTATTGGGAGTCTTAATTTCAATTTTAATATTGAAATCGTAATGTTTAATTATTTTCATTATCATGGAAAGTCTTGACAAGGTTGAAGTTCGAATACTGTAATTAAGCGGATTTCGTATAAGATACGGTGAAATTATTTTTATCGAAATAATTTGGTAAAGAAGCCCTTCTTTAGGCGTTGCTTAGACGGTGTTTAAAAGCTTTACTTAACTTCCGTACTTAATATTTTTGTCATGCATATCTGAGCTGTATTTTACGTGGGTTTTAGAGATGCCATTTAATATAAAAATGAAACCTATCTATGTAAGTGCCTTGTTCTAATTAGCCTACATCTATTCGACCGTGATTACTTCTATTCTGCCTCATACATAATCTTTTACTTCAAGTTTCATGTTAGTACTAACTATCGAATTCATTACACGAAAAAGGGTTTCCTGTGCTGCTCCTATCTCGTCCTGGTTGTCTGTGGCTTACTGATAAACATAGAATTCTGAGGAAAGGAGAACACAAATAATGGAGGACGAAATAATTGTTGGGTTCCTTATAAACGCGGGTTACCTCAATTGCTCCCCTCCATTTATCAGCCGCGTGTCTAGCCAGTTCCATCTTCTTCTGTTTGCGTATCTGATGTTTTTTATACGCCATCTCAATTATAATTAGACCTATCCCGCCGGCAATACCAACTCCTACGACTATGAAAACGCCTGCCATGTTCTGTAGTCCCAAAGTGTTCGGAGTTTTTTCCAATTGCTCGCATTGCTCTACTTTACCCTGTAGAATCCAGTGATTATCTAAGCTTTCCATGAAACCACCTAATTTCGAGGAGGAAAATAAACTTCTTCTTATTGACTGGTGTATGTATAATGCATTCTCCTGAGTTTTATTTCAACTTCTTCCGCTTACTTTCGTGAAAATCCAAGATGGCTAAGGTCACTGCATCTGCCCACAGTGAACCCTTTTGTAAACCGATACCGTAACCGGATCTACCGAACAACTCTCCTGCCGTTACTAATTCGCAATCCTGTGCTGCTTCAAACTCCAATCGCGAACTGTCCCAAATAAAGGCCATCAGCTTCCTGTGAATAATAAGTTTTTATATCAGTATCAGTTTCCTAAAATATTTCGCAATCTCGTTAACTATGTTGTTTATACATAATTTACTTACCCTATTTTAATATCCCTAATAGCTTCTTCGGCAGTGTCATAATTGTTTGCTTCCATAGTACGATACATATTCGACAACTCAACTTGCCGGCGGAAGTACATGTCCACGGCGGAACCCTTTACCGTAGCGCAGGTCAGGTTCTCCATGGTATTTCTAAGCTGTAATACAAATATCATAGAAGTGCAAGTCCACAGTTGAAATTCAACGAGTTCAGATTAAGAGTTTATAATTTCATACTCGGGCATCGTTGATGCCAGTCAGCTTGGTTTTCGGTCGTTCCAACACTAAGAATGCAGCCAAGTTGGCAGTGTAAGAGGCTACTATTATCATCGCAAATCCTGCCCAAACCATCCCCAAAACGCGAGCCGAGAAACTTCGTGGAGTACCTTCAATTTTTGGTTCCATTTTAATCATGTTCTACATTCATACATAATTTATCCGTGGACATTGATTAATATATCACAATTATGCGGTAGATTGATACGTAAGTACCTTCGCCTATTCCACTGTTCAGCAAGACTCCCCAAGCGAACCAAACGGCGCTTGACAAGTTCAGGGCATCCTCTTCGGTACCGTCGGTGTCAGCTAGTCTGAACCTCCCGAAAGGTGAAAACCGGTCGAGGAGGTACAAAACTAGTGCAACTACGTGCACCGACACCATCACCAATATCCAAAGGGTGTTACTGAATGGCTGTAGAAATGACACAAGCGTCGACGATCTTGATGGCTGTAAGAAAAATCGCGCTGCACTTTAGTAGTAGAATTATCCGGAAATACTGTTGCAGTACAATTATTTCATTTCATGTAGTTCATGCATTTCAATCATTCTACATAATAGAACAATGGGTACCTTCTTCTCGAGGATAGTAATGCCCTGATACTTGAATGGCTTGCTGAATTCGATAAATTCAGCGCGCTCGGGATTAATTGTTAATGGCGCCACGATCATATCTGCCCTTTCATTTACAAGTTCGCCGATTAGACCAGTCCATTCTTTCTTTCCTCCAACTGTGACATATAATTTAGAACACACATCAAGCTTAAATAAACATTGATTTGCAGTATATGTATATTTAACAATAATAATCAAATCATTTTAGAGTACAGATTCGAAGTATTAATGGTGGTACTCTGTTTTACGTACCTGAACTGTTCCTAATCATGTAGCTACCAAACTGACCATCGGGAGAAAGAGCCAAACTGTATGTAAAATTAATCGTCTTCGACAATTCTTTCAGTAAATCCATACAATATCCTTTGCAGCAATATGTTTTTGTATCTAAGGGAATATATACCACATTAGTGGACAAGAAATTAGAACAAGATCTATTATAAATGATGAGCACCATCTAAACTCACTTTCATGATCGGTAGAATTAAAATGGGGGCAGATAATTTCTTCGGGCAGGCAAGATTCGCCCTCAGCAATTTCGCGGACATAAACGAATGGTTTTTCCTCGATGGTGAGTACTTTCAAATGTGTTGGAATCATAAAGCCTTCCGGCTTCGTTTTCAAACGTCCTGGCCATGTAATATTGGCTTCGTTGACCCAGAGTTTCATTTTAGTGCCATTCTACGAGGAAACAATAACTTAAACACACTGAACACATAGATTTTTAATAATATTTCATTACTCTTCCTTACCGCGGGGTAAAAGTATTGTCCAACCGAGGCCTGCTCGCCATTGTCTTTGATATTAATGATATCATATTCCGCGAAAATCCGATCTCCGTTATCGTCAAATGCAACTCTCCCGGTTGAACCGTTTGGCAGTACTTGTTTACGAATATATCTGATCCATGGAAATACGAAACTCTTAGGTTTAAATGAAAAATGAACAACACACGGATAAGTAGAAAATTAGCATACTGGAAGAGTCTCTTTCCGGTTTCCCATATGGATCCAGAATCTTCACAATTCTTCGGTGCCTCTGTAATTCTCTCCGTCTCGTTCATCACCCGCAATGCCGATACCAGAACCAATCTGCAACATACGATATATTTTGAAATACAATAATTTCTGAGTACGATGTGACTCTTTATCGGACACGACAGTAGCATACATCTAAGCACATCTATTCGAGATTTTCAAACATTCGTATTTACATAATTTACACTTAAATGCACATCATATGAATCGTGCTAGGAGTTCAATAACGACATATACACGATAGTGTTCAGCAATAAGATATTTGAAATATTATAGGAAATATAAAATCATTGGGGGTCATTCGTTTTAGACATTACATCAAACAGTGTTTATCGTGTGGATTTATCGTGATATTTAAAGTATATCATTTTAAAAACGTATAATTTTGAAGACGACTTTTGAAAGATTTATATGTCTACTTCTTCCTTATCTGTATAAAGTGATTTAAAAGCCTTTGAATATCGGAGACTGGGAGTTGCGAATATGTTGTAACAAGTAATAATTACTTCTTTTAATTAACCATACTCTAATGAAGACGCAAAAATGGATGCCGATGTCTATTAGTTAAATGATATGCTTTATAAACTTTATTCGCGATCGTTGCTTTATATAATTGTTATCACCATGATATTTTGGAGATAAAGTTTTGATATTTGTATAAGTATTTTCGTAGGAAAGCGTTCCATGCTAGTTACATCCTCTGGATAGATCGGGGGGGTGTGCTAGGAGAATTCGAAGATATTATCCGGTGATCTGAAATCAGTTGTATATTGCTGTGAAATCCAAGTGCGTGTACACATGTTGAGTAGATACCGTGTTTTGAATCTTGGGTAGTTTTTTCATGCAAGATAATCATGACCAAGTTGGCATTTTCGACGTGATGCAACGCGACATTACCGTGTTCCACTTATACAGGAAGCTACACATTACATGCAGACGTAGATATTAGTTTAGGATGTTCAAAAGAAAACTGACAGACTATCTTCGATGTGAGCCTTTTCCTCCGTGGCGTTAATTAGTTTCAATCCAAGAAGACCTTCCGGTGCATTTGGTGCATCTAACGCTTGTTCCGTCACGATCCACACGTACCCTGCGCCAGTCATATTCAATGCCGCAGCATCACGAAAAATTACTGTCGCATCTGCTTCCCTGTTAAAAACGAATTTCCAGCTAATAGAATCGCAATATAATTGGAAACAAATAACATAACATTTATTAAGCTCACGCGTGTTCTTTTCCAAATAAGGGTGCTTAATATACCGGGGAAAATAAACAGATTTTAAAGAAAATTCAAAAACTGGGCGCGATTGAATAAAAATCGCTGCCTATTTATATGTTAAAAATTGCACGAATTTGTTGGCTCACCCAATTATTACATTTGACATATTTGAATTTACTTTAGTTAACGAGCTTGAATCTTGTTTCAAACTTAGATTCACTCGATATGCATATCTATATGCATGATATGAAGGACGAAATTGTTCTTCGCAATGTATACTTACGTTGCATACATAAGGCAAACTCTGGCTTGCGCGTTTTTCATGTCCATTAATTGTTCCGTAAAACTCTCAAGTCCCGGTTCAAACTCAATAACTGATTCAACCTGGTTACAAGGAATATAAACATTCAATATTCAACCCGTTATTATCAATGTATGATACGAGTAAATATAGTAATTCTAGCAATAGATTCTTGACCTTATATGTATATCGAAACACGAAAAAAATCACTTGTTCATTACACTGACTGTACAAATGACCAATAAGGCTCTTAGAATATTAATGAGATTTCGAAGAAAGAAAAAGTGCAGCATTTCCTTATAAACACAACATACTTGCACTTTAATTTCTACGTCATCCTCTAAGTTCTGCGAGGTCGTTTGAAAACGTCCTAACAGAGCACGGCCATCCGTATCGGAGCTATGGATAAAGATCACTTTCATATAGTTAAAGTGTTTTAAAAGTTCGACCCATACGTCCGCTTGATGCGAGTATGGCGGTACAGTTCGTAGGAAGGAGACGTGGATGTTCTGGAAAAATATAATATTCAAATGCTAGGCGGACTCCTTCCGTTTTCTTTGGTTTACTTCCTAATAGTCTATAAAGTGCATTGTTTAGTATCGGCTACACACGTTCCAGCAGAACGTTGCATGTATTGGAGGATACGGTGATATACGTAATAATACCCGATAATGTGATACTGACGTAATGAAGTATTACCGGAAACCTTACTCGCGGAAAACGTTCAGTCAGACTGATAGTTAACTTTAAACTATTAGACGAAAAGGATTAAAGTGGTTCTCTAAATAAGTTCTAATATTATCCTCTAATTTCGAGCTATTTCATCCCGGAAAGAAATCAATGAATGATGCCGATTTTTATTTTTATCTAACTATACACTTTGGTTTCAAACAGTTTTTAAATTATATAATAGATAATTGGACTTTATTGAACATGTAATCATACTTGGCTGTAAGTGATGTTTCTAAGAAAATGTTAACACGTGTACTTACTTTATCAGAAAATGCAGAGTCCCTGGATGATATGCCTATAACAGGTATATGATAGAATCCACTGGTATAAGATACGGCAGCTGGTGATAAATCACCGGTTAAAGGGTGAGAGACAACCACTGCATAAACCTGTTGGGCTATCAAAGACTTGCATACACTTAAGGCCGTTCTAATTGGATTAGAATCCATTTCGATCACCGTGTGTTGATAAGTCACACCCTTATTCACATGTTGTACTTGGAAATTCAAGTGCTAAAAAGATATAATTCGGTAAAACGGTTATCTTGTTTACCCGTTGAATATTTCGCTAACAAAGGTATCTACTTTGGAAATATTCTAAAACCATATGGATCCGTTTACGTGTAATTTAATGAATCAAAATACGTTTTAGCTAAACTATACTTAATGCTAATTTAAGTTATGTCATCCGGGATATAAATACTGCAGGAAAAAAGTAAGTCTTCAATCTCGAATGCAGTATGTGTATGAACAAAAATATAGCCATGTTTTGTTTCGATTTAAATTTCGTATTTAACATTAATTTGTAAAATATTCGAAAGTATCCGGATGTCGCTTGATTTTTCATCGAAATCGTCACTTACGTCGAGAGTTTCGCTGAAATGGGTTTTACTCGTATCATTTGAGAGAACGCCACCGATTTTGTAGTGGCTAGGATTGTTATTTCCGGGCGGGATTTCGGCGAGTCCATTGTAGAGATCATTATTTAAAAGTATTAAAAAAGATAAGAAAACCAGTTTCTCCACGTGTATCGACATTCCACAGTTCCCAGATGAATCTATAGGCCAGAATGAATTTAAATAAATGTTGCGTTAATCAGGTAGCGAGATGAACGATGATTTACGATCTATCACGGAAAATGCACTTTTATAATTACATTTACATAGCCACTATTTTCAGCGAAAAGGAATTTCACGATTTAAACTCGTCAAGTGTTTATACGCGAAAAATATTCGTAGTTTATTTATTTACTTGTAGCTTGTTTTCTTTTGCAAACTTACACTCGCTAATAAGGGAATATAAAAATGTACGATTTACTTATAAAGTAATCGTTATACGTTAATCGACGATTACATAACTTTTGATTTAAAGCTACGATTACATTAAATGCAATGTGATATGAGTAAAGAAGCATACATAATTTTTGGTGGCACAGTTGAAACATACCAATCAGAGTACAGGGGTTGTATTTTTTAGTCGAACTTCGGGAACATTTTGATTCTTGAAAGACCTTTTTAACTGTATGTGTCAAGTAAAAAATAGTAAGTGTTCACGCCCCAATTGAAATTCTTGGACTGTATCTACTGTTAGCACCAAGCGTGGAGGTGTATCTGAGTGAAGACTTGGAGATTCATTGATCCGCCCGGATGCTGCGCACAGACTTTGCCCCCACTGCCGCAATTTTCGGCTGTTTTCGTGTTTTCCACGAGTTTTCAAATTTTCTTTATACTATGTGCTTCTATCAGTGATCGTTTCCGCGAAAACTTAAGTCAAGCGAGCATAATCGGCCTACTCTTTCAGGTTGACGCAACAGTAATTTGAAGCAATAAACAATACTTGATGAAATTATAAATATAGGCTATTTTTTGGTGCATTGTCCGCACTGCAGGATATTTTATTTTGGTGTGATATCCTTCAGTACATATTCCTGTAAGTTTATTTAGGAATATTTTTGTACATTTTCCTAGTCTATAATAATTTCATGTAGTCGAAAGCATTATATCTTCTAGGGCACATGCGAGATTGAAAATGAATCAAGATATGTGGTTTTATTATGGTATTTAATTAATAATACAGTCTTTACAAATACGATCGATATACATCATTATAAACATATTAATTCTTATACGATGAACGGTGATCTAAACAACCGAGTCCAGAATCAGAGAAATCAATTGGATGTTCTCGAAGCCTAAGAGACAACACGTGACATTGTCCCCGATGTTACTGGTTCTCCGACAAATAATCGTTTGGTACCAGTCGTCGCCATGACCAAAGTAATTGTTTAAAAAAAGAAAGACTGCACGGTACTCGTGCAAGTGGCGAACGAAGGAACGAAGGTCGTTCGTGTAAGGATCAGCAGCGGTTGGATGCAATTAAAATTGAACCCCATCACGGAAAAGTGGGTCGACGGCACAGACAATAAACTAATATATAGCATAATTTGAGGTCCACGTGGTGCGGTGACTAGAACGAGATGCCTGTGCGTCAGTCATGACTGCATATCGATCCCGTAAGTTTCCGTTCGGTGGCGACCTCCGCTGCGTGCGCAACCCTCCTTTCGCCTTGGTTATTTACTAAGCACCCTGCGAACAGTCAGGAGAACTTTGGAGAACGCATAAATGGTGAGGAGCAGGACGAGCAGGTTGATTGGCAGGTAGCGAGAAATCAGAAGGACGGATCGTCGCAAGGTGCCACGTTTGGTGAACGTAACGTACCTCCGAACTCCGTCCTCCCGTTCCTCGAGTTAGATATCAAAGAAAATCAGACGGGGGTAGCGACGATTAGATCATCGACAAGGGGTAGTGAAAGCGCCGAGGAGCCGAGTGATAGGAAAGTTCCGGTGACGAGCAAGAAAGATAGATTCACGGAGAGAAAGGGAAAGAAGATACGAGAGAAAGGGGTTGAAACGGTGGCGAAAGTGGTGAAAGAAAGGAACACCAGCAAAGCAAACCGCGAAAGGAAAAGAAACGTAACTCCAATGTATTACGGTCCTCCTCGTGCAAACGAAGCCACCGAAATATGTCGCTACCACGAGAATGGAGTTTCCAGGATTCGTGTCGGACGGACGAACGTGACACTGCCTCCTGCACGGCAGCGTCGCAGGAGATGGTCGCCACTACGATTATCGATGAGAATATGAACCAACAAAATCAACTGGGCTCCTTGCTCTCGATACATTCAGCACCCGTGTTTGATTTAAGTACCGGCGCGTCGTCGCCAAAAAGGCCAGCCTCCTTAGTCGTACAAGCGACTGCGACTTCGACGCCGATCGTACCACCTCATCTTCAAAGCCCAGACACGATCGAGGACGAGGACAATGACAATCTTTTGACGATATCCAGCCTTACGGCTAGACCTCTCATTGCCAAGTCTCGCGAACTTCGATCTACGAAAAGTTCTACCTCGAAAAAGAAGAAACCAAAAAAGAATGAGCCAAAGAAGCCAAGGAATCCAACCTACGTTCCTTTAGATGGTGGCTATGGATGGGTCATCGTTTTTGGAGCATTTTTTGTGCAGTTTTGGGTGGCTGGTCTATTCAAATCATATGGCGTGCTTTATGTAGAGGTCATGGAAACTTTCAAGGACTCCTCCGCCACAGTCGCTTCGTGGATACCGGCTATTTTATCTTGCCTTTGTTTAGCCCTTGGTAAGTTCAAGTGCTAATCAGATTTTAGTGTTGTGTTTAGACCATGTATAATTAAGACGAACGATTTAGGAAAAGTGTTAAGATCCTAGACTTCTTTATATTTTCAGCACCAGTGACCAGCATGCTCTGTCAAAAATACAGTTCCAGAGCGGTTGTTTTTGTCGGCGGACTATTTTGTGCTCTAGGTCTTACGATAAGTTACTTTGCCACAAGGTTGATACATCTCTTTTTTACATTTGGAGTTTTAACAGGTTTGTGAGAAAAATGAGTATAAACTGTATTTTATCTTGTGTAACCATATGAATATAATTATATTATTATGGTTACGAAAAAGCTTCGTAATTCTCAAAATTATAAACGAATCGTGGAGGATAATTTGATTAGTTATAGATAAACGGTTTAATCAGCAATTAGTTTTGAGGGAAATAGTGTTATATCTCTAGGTATCGGTGGTGGTTTATCGACGACACCCGGCATCATTATCGTGTCCCAATACTTCGAAAAGCATCGTGCTCTGGCAAATGGTATTTGCGTTTCCGGCACGGCTGCAGGCAGTTTCGTTTTCCCCCTTATGATCGAAGTCCTAGTAAAGAAGTTCGGTTTTCACGGAACGATACTTATACTCGGCGGATGTATGCTTCATGTTTGTGTGAGCGCGACTCTTTACCGTCCGCTGGAGAACAATTATGTCCCCCAAGAGGCAAGTGAATCTGAAAAAACACCGAACCCCCCACTCACGGATAAAGACACTGAAGCAACCAAACAACAAAAATTGGATCTACTTTTTGCAAATGATCCCACTACCAGACACAATCTGCTAAACGAACTGTTTCATCAGAATAGTGTTGTGGCAGTCGAATTAACTGATAGTGACGAGGAAAAGGATGTATTGGGTGAGGGGTTGAGGATGAAACCGATTTCAAAAATGCGCAGTTCCAGTTTATTACACAGCGTCGAAGATTTGTCTACGGACTCAACCTGCGTGTACAAGGCAAGGTCATCCTTGAGGTCCTTAAGATCATCCGCTACCGCGGTCTGCCCAGTTCCTCAAAATGAACCACAAATTACGGAGAAGAAAACGATCATGCAAAGGGTAGCACAATATATCGACTTATCCTTACTGAAAAATCCTCAATTTGTCATGATGTGCTTATCCGTTAGTCTTATGTCAACCGGAAGTCCGTACATGCTTTATTACTTACCGGCATACGTTCATGCCGCCGGTCATACGAAATCGGAAGCAGGGTATTTGGTAGCTATATCCGCTGCTCTTGACCTTTGCGGTAGACTAGCACTTGGATGGCTCTCGGACTTAAAATTATTTGACAGACGGAAAGGGTATATTGGAAGGTAATACTTCGGAATTTTTATCGATGTTGTAGGATGGTAATTATTCGTTAATTACCAGTTTATCTCTATACATAGATACATACTTTATTAACGGTCATTATAAATTTAGCACTGACAGCGTAGATCTAAATCAAGTGATTACTACATAAATACACGTTACTATAAGTTATAGATTGCGTTTCTGTTCTGAAATATTGTCGACTAGGTGTAATAGGCAATGAAACACATCTGAATAGTTTTTACTGTTTCTTGTAATGATTCATTAGTTCGGTAGAGTAACAATATTAATATGTATGGTATATTTTAAAATAGTGTTGTTGGTGCTGGCGTAGCAGTATTGACAATTCCAATGGCTCATTCTTTTTACGTATTGGCATGTTCCGTCGGCATGTACGGACTGTGCTTGGGCTGTTGGTTTCTCTTAGTTCCCGTCCTTCTTGCAGACCAGTATGGGACCGATAAAATATCATCCAGCTACGGTCTCGTTAGGATGTTCCAGAGTGTTGGAGCAATTTCAATTCCGCCTCTTGCAGGTATCTTACAGTACTTCCCCAAATTTATGTAAATGTAATTACTTCAATTGTCTGACCGATAAATTTTAAGGAACTCAATCCTGCATGATAGTTATCAAGGTATATTTTTGTACATACAAGTTGCAATTAACGTATGGAATATGTATGTCGACCGAATACAATTTCAGGCTACCTCCGCGATGTAACAGGAAGTTACGTGGTGTGTTTCCTTTGTATGGGTACGTGTATGGTTATGGGAGGTCTACCTCTTCTCTTTGTTTTTAATGAAGTATCGACACCATCGAAGCTGACCGTGAACGCGGAAAATAACAATCGTAAAGGGGGTACGACTGTGAAAGAGTAAAATATTTTGCAAATGTGATTACCGTGATACGGAAATGTGTAATAGAAAAATAATAAATCGCAACGTTTGTCGCTACAATTATTCGGTATATTATCGGTTATAATGCACCGCTTGATCGTGTTTATTGCCGGCAAAGTCATTTTCGGAAATACTTTCCCGCTGGGAGGGTGATTTCTATACTTTCGTAAGTTGAAACTTAAATAAATGAGTGTATCTTTTATTGATAAACATTCTTTATTTACATTTTATCTATTCAAGGCAATTGGTAAAAGTACAAAACAAAAAAATGGCTTGTTGTATAGATAGATTATATACATCATATTCACATTAGTAAAAAATATTGCGGCAAATATACCGCTAAATGATTACATAACAAATACATATCATTTGCAGTAGTAGTATATATATATACTATATTCATTTTGCTCTTTAGTTAATTTACATTTCTCAATTATATATATGGAAGAGGAATCCATATAAAATTTGCCTAATTAGAAATTCTGATGTACCATTGTACATGTACTTGATTCAGTTAACATTTATTATCAAAGAATTAATTGATAAATTATAATTATAATTTTTATATCACAACCAATATATAGAATTTTGCATAAATTTGTCTAATTCTCAGGGATATGCACAGGTACTATATTAGTATACAAATTTGCTTTCAGTTACCAAGCAATATGTGTATGCTGGGTAGAAAATTAGCTAAATATATGAAGAAAGCTGGCCTCGTGCTTTATGGCATAACTAAAAGATGTATTTTAAATACACCTAGTATCTGCATACAATTATTAAACCATTGTTCTATGACCTTAAGCACTCATTGCATTGATTATGATGTATATACAAATTGGAATATTATGTTGGTTTCCAAGCTACAACTCTCATTTTGTTGTTTAGTTCTTGAAGGATCAAAGAACATGTGAGTTGCTTCTCTGGTGATAAACCATTAATTCCTTCCATTTCATCATCGTCATCTCCTAATCCACTACTACTTCCACTTTTGCCTTTACCCTTCCCTTTTCTCTTCTTCTTTTTATTTAACTGATGACAATCTATATCATTTGCAACATCTGTTGCTCTCCTTATCTGTGATGATACAAATATTGCTTATCTTTATTATATTTGCATACTCTTAGCAGATCTAACAGATTCTGTAATACCTTAGCACTTTTCTTGGATTGCTTATCATATTCTAATGCATCATAATAATTTGGTTTTTCCCTTTTAATGCGATTTGTCCTTCTAGTTTTCATTACCCCGCTATCTGGACTGGGTGGACTTTTAATGGAATTACGTCTTGCATTGAAAAATGAATGCCCACAGGGACATGCTTTACAAGCTACAGGTACCTTTGGTAAAATTTTGTTTAATAAAATCAATACTACTAAAGTAACCAATTTAATACTCAGGCACTTATACACTTAACACAAATATGACACAATCAACAAGCTATATTTTTTACTCTTATATTCATATCATTCTGCATTATTCAGAGCAATTTATAATACACCAATAATCCAAAAATGCAAGAAAATTATATCTCCTTAATCGCGGAAATTGAATTATCAAAATTCCTATTAAAAGCTGAAATTATTTTAGGAAAACAATGAACGCGTCGCATTTAAGATTGTTTAGAATAGGACAATGTGCTTTAAAATAATGTTAAAAAATGAAATTACCTGCTGTTCGCATTTTGGGCAGCCTTTACTGATTGTTTTAGTTTTAGCCATATTATAGAAATGCACTTAAGATTATGAAGGTTACTTAAAATAATTACACCAGCAAAATATACTGAACTGCATCACCGTTTAATAAAAGCACATCGCGGAAATATTCGCGTATCGGGAAAAATTCATTTTACGTCCTTACTAGCTCGTTAAAATCTTTTGCACTAATCTTGGCCCCACTTTAATGACAGCCATAATAAAAAAATATAATACAATAGAAAATAACTCTTACTCCAATTGGCAGATGGCAGTTGGGTTCCAAAAAACAAGAATACAAACAGCAGCTATACGTTCGTGGCAAGAATTTTATATACTTATCGTGAGTATTTTTTCGGTTATTTATTGAATCGAAATCTTATTTACGGTTGTCTTATTACATTTTACTCACAGTTAATAACGTTCTCGGAGTGTATTACAGTTAATGATTGGTTCGTAGTCTGAAGATATCCGAAATAAGTGATTCTACACGTGCGAAGTATAATCTAACTATCGATTAGTGATACTTAAATTCTTGAACACATCTTTAAAAAAAACAGTAAAGGTACGCCAAATTATATGTATTATACTTATGTTTTAGTAATAGAATGACTTAAGCGATGTGTTTAATATTAACCTTTAAATAATTTAGTTTGAAAGTTCAAATGCACGAAAGCGTATTCCGAAAGCGTTCAATATTTTTACGTAACTTTTTATATTGTCGATGATTACAGGATACGATACGTATAAATATCTTATGTTTGCCAAGAAACGTAATCTAAAATACATATGGGTGTTTCTATCGGGAACATACGCGCTTTTTTTTTAAAAAGTCATTTAATTCTTGAGTCACGATTATATCTGGCACATTTTGTAGATATCGAAATATGCAAGTCTTCTTAGGATAAAAATCATGCTCATATTTCCATCCCGCGTTTTGAATTGCAAAGTATCAGCCTGGGTGGGTTTCGATTCGGGATGGCTCTACTTTTTTAGTATAATTGTGAGATTCATTGTATCAGAACAACTTTATCGTGAAAAACAGACTTATCGAAAATGATTTGAGTACTTCAACCAGTGTTTGAATAATATCCGGTATGTTCCGCACTATCAGACTCCTATCATATTTTTTGATGTAGTTAAGATGTTGATCGTTATAACATCGTTATAACCACTTGAAAACATTACTTGTTATGTACAACGATAGATACTTATAACATTCTTTGCGACTAGTTGTTCGTGACTATTCATATTTCGTGATCATTCCGAGTTTTAACAATCTTCCGAAATAACTGTTATCCCTTTTTATTCTTGAGAAACATTCCAATAACCTGCAATTCCTGGCGGACATAAAGTGTCTCGTTATTAGTTTGCAAATATGACTTCGACTAGCTTTCGATCTATTTTCAACGAATCTCTTTCTCTTGATCTTTATATATCGATTCATTGTTAGGGTTAAAACATTATAGTTGTTTAACATTTCAAGTCTTTAAACCGGTCATAGATTTGTTCTCTGCATTTTATTTTTATCGTGATCTCATATGAGAGGTATTTCGACCTCTTTTTAAAAGCCTTTCGATTCATCACTTAAACTTGCGGAGCAAGTATTCATTACTTTTGTTAGTACTACATTTTGTAATTCATTAGTACGCTTATTTCTATTTAAAGACATTTTCCTTTTATCGCAGTAGGATGTATGTGTCATGGACGACAATTTCCGGAATTCAGACTCGTTGACAGAAATGATCATTATCCCCTGCACTATTTACCCGTTTAAGACTGTGGTGCCTTTCTTTATCTACATTGAAAACGGAACACCAATATCCGTGGCATTCACCATTCGAAATATGTTCACCCTTCTTTTCTTGTTTTTCGGAAGGTCTTTTTACCTGCATCGAGTAGTTCCCGTGAATTTTTCCCGGTTTTCTTCGCTGATAATGTTTTATCCTGGATCGCTCGCCCTTGTCAAAGCGTCGCATCAAAGATATCGAAGTTACCGATAGTCTATCTGGATTCGGGACATTAATATTAGCATCCACAGAAGTATCAGACGTATCAGCATGATCGCCACTGTCCGATTCAACGAATACTATGCATTCATCGGATCTCGAGTGCTGCAAGTACTTGACCTCCTTTTCATCCTCCGCGCTATCAGAAATGTCATTACTTTCGACCTTTTTCCTGGACATTCGATTCAAACATATTTTATTACATTGATAAGTCTCTTCCAATATTTCCCCAACGCAATTATTTTTCTCAGCATTCCGTTCGATTGTTTTTTTACCCTCGTTATGAGCTCCAATAAAATGCTGATTTTTATCAGTTACTAGCTCATTTTTCCGACGACGTTCGTTTTCCTCTTTAATCAATCGACTGTTCTCGTATATAATATTATATTTTGGATGAATTTGACTAATTCCCAATACCATTTTACTATTGAAATTATTATTCCTTGTGGAATCCTTCCAGGTCTTTTTATGGGTCAAGTTACTCCTTGATTTGATGTCCTTCGAATGTGAAATGTGTTCAGGGACTTGCTTAGCACTATGCGCTTTGTTTCCAGCGCGCGTACGGCAGTAATTCTTAGAATCGTGAACTACCTGCTTCGATCGTTTCTCTATTGTGCGATCTTTTAAATTCGCCATTTCGTTTTCATCCTTGACCGCAACTTTGTTCGATTCATCTAGTTTTACTTTAGGTTGTGAGTGTTTGCATTGTTGGGATACATTCGCGTGATCTTTTGATGCAATTTTCATATAAGGGCAATTACATTTGCAGCAAATCAGTCTCATATCTTTCTTGAACTCAGCGGTGTCGTTCGTCTCATCTAATCTTTTCGCTTGACGACTCAGCAGGTTTTGTGACTGAAATGTTTGCAACGCTTTCTGAAAGTAAAAACGCATTTTTCGCTTGGCTGGCTTGTAACGATCCTCGTGAATAGAGTTTGCCACAGTCCGTCTTATGTTTCCTTCAATGGTGTTACGTGGTTGAAAATCGATGGACTTCGAAGCGAAATTTGATCTCTGCGTGCCGCTAGCACGATAAATATTTTCGCAGCGAATACACAATACTCTTCCTGATGTGCGAGGTCCTATGCATACATTCCGGTTATGAATCGTATTATGCAACATGCAATCGCAATGATTAACATTAACGTAACTCCTGTTAAAATGATTGTCAGTTTGAAGACCGATAGTATTCGATTGCTTACATGCATTAAGATATTTCTTTTGCTTATCCTTATGTTTGAGTATTGGTAACTTTTCTTTTAAGGTCTCTTTTCGCTGAACAACAGATGTTGATGCTATATCATCGGGTGAAATCTGTGGGATGCTTTTTACATTTAGTTTAGCATCGACACTCATTTCCGGCTTCTGTAACATTTTCTCATCAGGTTTCTTCTTTCCGCGCTGTGAAAGTGGTTTTGTGCTACCGAATTGCTTTTCATTCGATTCAACCTTCGAATCTTCTGTAGGTTTCTCATCCGATCCTTCTTGGCGAGGTACAAAGAATTCCGATACTGCGTTATTTTTATCGTCCATACGTTTATTACATTTTTTAAATCTTTTTTTAGCTTTCGGTTTCTGTATTTTGTCATAGTTGCAATCGGTTGTACATTTACGATATTTAGTAATCGGGTTTCCTTCTTCACGAGTACACGGGCCTTGTAAACATTTGACAGATTTATTATGAAAATCGGACCAATCCCTAAAGGGATCAGGAATTCCTTGAACAAAAGGCAGTCCTAATTGGTTCCAGAGGCTGTCGGTGATGTGGCATCTTATGTAGTAGGGTATTAAATTCTGGTCTAAAATGCGGGTATCTTTTATACCTAAGAAGACCAAATACTCCGACCAGGTATCTGGAATTCCTCGATAATCATTTCGTATTATATCTTGCCTTTTATCTTGCATACGACGTGACGACTTTACAAGGAAGGGTTGTGTTTTTAATAATTTCGGACATATAAAAGGACCGCGGACTACCTCATGAATTTCGAGAGGTCCATCACCCTGTGTTTGCTTTGGAGATAACCATATTTGAGTCCAATCAGACGATATTTCGGCGTCGTTTAATTTGTTTTTTTCTATATTCCCTCGATGTTCCTCTGCAGTTTGTTTCTTGGGATTGCTCTGCAGCTTCTTCATCATACTTAAGCGTTTTTTGTATAAGTGAATAATTGATGAAACATTGCAATTAAAATATTTCTTAAACACTAGCAAGAAGGTTGATAGAATTCGTTTATGTTGCAATATACACAAATGTAATATTTCAAGTAATTCTTTACTTTAAGCGTAGGTCGAGGTAAGAAACAGACGATATTGAAATATAGTATATTTCTCTTCGAAATGGATAAAAGATTCTTACCGATTACACGTTCTATAATTGATTACAGTTCCATGTAACTCGAGTATGTTATGTGTCGATTACGAAAGGTGCATTAGCAAGTTGCGAAATAATAGACTTTTAATAATATCGTTATATAAATGCCGTCTTTATCACTCTGTACAGCCTTGTACTGAGGTCATCTCACATTTATTAGTTTCTAGGTACCTGTTCAAAGGTTGTTAAAAGAATTTAAATTAGAATTTTGTCAAATTGCAAATCTTGCAAAATGTTACTTTGGGCATATCTCGTAAACTGCATTGTTGCATAATGTAGATTTAAGATAAGACCATCGCCGTTTTTCTAAGAATGATTGACGTACTGGTTACAATTAAAAATGCAAAGGATAAAAGGTCATAAAGGAGAATCCTTATAATTTATAGACGTATTTTCGACATATGACACAATTGTATATATCTATATACATAATTTGATATATTGCAAGCCAAGGGTACCAACATACTCGCCGGCCCAGTCATCTGTTCAGTGTCCTGTGGTGCAAGGTGCTGTAAGAGTTTTGGTTGCGAATCAATGATAATTTCTCCATAAAGAAGTAATGGCTTTATTAAGATCTTTGCCTGCTAGCCTCAGCGGCACGACGAAATTAATTTCGCGAAGTGTTCCGGCGTTGTTTTATCATCCTAATGTAAATATTCTTCGTTTTAGATTAATATGTCAATCATAACCTCTTAAAATGCTTGTACTACGTTTCAGTTAGTAATCGATATCGAAAACTCTATCCTTAGAACACTAGCATAGAAAGTGTGACGTTCATGTTTAGCGTATTGCAAGATCAAAGTTAAAAATAAGAATTGTCTTGTCAAATTTGTTTGAAGGTGTTTAGGGTTGTTTGTTAATTTCTGCATATTTATTAGTCATTGTTTAAGGAGCTTCCTTGTTGACTTTAATACTATCTTGCTTTCGATCTATCGAGAGAATATATTCGAGAGTGATATGCAAGATATTACAGTTTCACATTTATTACACATTTATTATTAAATTCTAATAAATGATACATTTAGGGAAATAAACAAGATGTTTCAATTTCATGCACATGTACTTGTGACATTAATTTGCATGTAATGTTACTTGTCTAACTATTTATGTATCTGTATTTAAAAAGTATGGTAGATTGAATGAAAGAAATAGCATGTTAAAACTAGTTTCCAAAATTGATTTGTATCTTTGTTGAGCATAGATATTTCTATCATTACACAGGTGTTAGATCATTATGAGAATCCTAGGAATGTCGGTTCCATGGATAAGAATGATAAACAAGTTGGCACAGGGTTAGTAGGTGCTCCAGCTTGTGGAGATGTAATGAAGCTTCAGATTAAAGTAGATGACGATGGGAAGATTATTGATGCTAAGTTTAAGACCTTTGGATGTGGTTCGGCAATTGCATCTAGTTCTTTAGCTACAGAATGGGTGAAAGGCAAAACTGTAAGAGTTGCAGCACATTTGTATACTTTGGACATTCAACAGAAAAATATGTGACCTGTTACCTTATGGTTTAGGTTGATGAAGCACTGAAATTGAAGAATACTGACATTGCCAAGGAACTTTGCTTACCACCTGTCAAGCTGCATTGTTCAAGTAAGTGCGCATATAAGAATTTCTTATTTGGTTAGAAGTATGTTATAGTTCTCTCTATCTATATATTTTAAAATTCTCACATACATTTTTGTTTACCTATTGATCCAATAAGTATATTGTGTATACACTTGTAGAAAATGCTGAAATTTATATCCTCTGTACAAAAATATCTTACTAGATTAACTGGCAGCCTTTCAGAATATTTATACTAATATATATAAAATTACACAATGGGGGTTAACTACATTTTTTTACACATTATAGTGCTTGCAGAAGATGCAATTAAGGCTGCTTTGTCAGATTATCGTATCAAACAACAGGAAAAGTCTAAAGCAAACAAAGCCTGTAACAATGCATAAACATGATGTCTTAATATTTTAGAGACAGGAGTCAATGTAGTTGTATTAAATTTTGATGCTTTATTATCAAAGCTTGATACTGTAAAATATATCATATTAATAACAAAGAAGTTAGTTTATATAGATACTTTGAACAAAGTATTAACTGTGATTACAAATAAATGAATATCACAGAATACATTACTGCTGTTATGGGAAATAGACATTCCCAGTGTCTATATTTGTTTAAACCTACATATATCTAATCATTTATGTAAAATTAGATGTATCTATAAAGTATCTTCTCAGCAAACTATATCTATTTAATTATAAATTGTCATAATTTAATATGTAATGATTTATGCAGGAATTCATAAGCAGTTTCATATTTATTGAAACTGGACTTATGTCTACTATTACTCACCTAAATAATAATGCTATGTAACAAGGCCATAATTAGTCTCACCAAAAATTTGTCTTATTTAGCTAAGTACAAAATTCAATAGAATATACCTTCTATTTTTGAATGTTTTTTCCTATATTTAATGGTGACTTAAAATAAGTCCATTCTTCCAAATGATAAAATCGCGGCCTACAATCGGAATTTACCAGAATAGACCACATCTAGGCACTTTAAACTTCCGCGATATCTACGTAACAAATATTTTCGTTGACACAAATTTAGAACAGAATCAAGTCTTTTTATGGCAATAACAATTGCGTTCAAGTTGTTGACGAAAACATTTCCTTTGATACATGTTTCTTTCGAGCGAATTATATTATATTACATCACCGTTGTTCACGTCACAAGACTATAAATTGAGATCATTAATGGAATTTTGTCAATGAGCTTGCATTTTGAATTCTCCGCGAGGA
The DNA here is from genome assembly GCA_910591585.2 of Nysson spinosus. Classification (NCBI taxonomy): domain Eukaryota; kingdom Metazoa; phylum Arthropoda; class Insecta; order Hymenoptera; family Crabronidae; genus Nysson; species Nysson spinosus. The sequence continues at coordinate 5,648,909 of OU342843.1, read as the reverse complement.
TTCAAACAACATGCTTTCAGTTATGTACGAAAACATTGTTATACATAAAAATACCGTGCTTATAAATATTCCTATTTCCGAATTCTTAACACATTTAAATACAGATCAGACACATTCATATACCTAACAGTTGACACATAAACTATCTTTAAAATTCGTCGGCCGGATAAGAACTTTTTATCTCACCGTTTTATATTACTGCCTCTTATCATTAATATTAATTCAGCTGCAATGTGAAATATTTCACAAATGCACAAAAATTAATGACTTTTTACCTATATCGTAATATCTGGCATAAATATTTACAGCATTTCAAATATACAAGTATCCTCCTGTAATTGAAGCAACACATTTCTCGATTTATTGGTAAACGATAAATCACTGACATACAGCAATTAATTATGTTCACATGATCACACTTCATTTCCGTAATCATATCCCTTTTCTCTCTTTGTCTTCTCTGCGAGCGAGTAAGAAACAGGAAATATATAACGTGTAACGTACTTTCCTGCTAGTCGCGTGAAACACAGTCAAATATTTACTCATACTTCTATCTCTGTCCCGCATAGAAGATTCATACTTGTTGTGGCGGAAAACGATTTTCTGCGAACGAGACTTTGATCGGAATGATCAAGATTGACGGCTGGTACTAAGAATGCTTTGAGGAATGCCTGATCTACGAGTCTTTAGCTTCAGTCTCATAAATGTCATCACAACACCAATTGATGCTTAATAAGAGCGAATTTAAGCCGACTCACAGATGCAGTTACCACTGTCAATTGCGCGTTTCAAGATAATTTACGCGGAACAATTAGTCCGTTAATTCATCATTTACGTTACGGCTTTTTCGCTCTTCACTATAAACCATTATCTGTGTAACGAGACTCCGCTTATCTCTTTGTCATTAAGATATATCCGTGTATACTAATCAGCCGCATTCTTCGCTTCTTGTAGATACGCCTCTAAACTGCCTGTCGAATATTTTCCGTAGAGTTCGCAATTAAATTTGATTAAGTTATGTCTGCAAATTTCTCGATAACGATGCTACATCTTCGTAATGTTGTAAATTCTTTATCTCCTCGGCATACGTACGTATAACTGATTATCGTTACGTCATTCTAATGCTAGAGCAGATTATTGTACATTGTAATAATTATGTAACGCGAACAACGTTGTCAGATATGGAATATCCAATAGAGACATTTATCGCAGTTTTATAGATCTGGTACAGATACGTGGTAGCCGTACATGGAATATCGAGATATACGGCACACATGTTCCATGTAGTAAGTGATAAAAAATACGGATCGTGTGAAAGCCACTTTTTAACAAATTCTGCACTCTCTTCGTAGTACATTCTTAACGGCGATACAAGAGGATTGAAACTTCATAATAATTTCTATAATATCGTTTAAAATATTATATAATGTTTATTTGAGATCTGTGCTGATTCCGAAAGTAAGACCCCTCTTAATGCGTATCTAGTAAACAAACTTATTATGATCGAAGGAACGACGGTTAGTGCGTACCATAGATAATATCTGTTACTTCACATTACTTCTATTTAATGTCAGTGTGCTAAATAGTAGAGATATAGTTTATCGGTGAAAGTACGTTCGTCTAAATTCGAAATATTGAAATTCCCCGATAGAATCTTGAAATACTATACAAACACGTAGGTGATAACACCGCCAGGAATTCGAACCCATCTGCTGCGTAGGTTTGCAATATTCTTTATATAACATACTTAAAATTATGTCCGAAGTACGTACAGAATATATATCATGCGACTGATTGAATTTCGGTAACTCTAATATATTTACTTGAAGCTTTGTTCATTAAGAAACGCAAGCAAGCAAGTCCAAACTGCTAGTCTTCAATTAATCATTGCACATACAGTTTGTTGTGTAGGCTTGCGAAACAACGAAACCATTAACGTTAATGTTGACTTTGTAACTTAATTCCTAATTTCGGAGTGTATAAACTTAAACTTGGCAAACGTAGGAACCACCGTGGAACATTTACTAATACGTAGCAGTACTTGAACAGATCATCGAACAATTATACAGATCAGTTTCTCTCCGTAAATTATAGTGCGTAATTTCTTCGATGCTTCAGGAAATACAAGCTTTTATAAGGCCTTAGATTATTATTATAAAGTTGTATCGCGAGTTTTTCAAAAATAGAAATGATGACATTGTCGTATAAGTGAAGTATTATGTTAGATAATGTACTTCAGCGTTAACTCTCACAGTTTCCCGGTAAGCTTAGGAGAAAGAAACTGCAATGATTAATTCGATTCGATGAAAAAGAAGTAGTAAAATTCGCTCTGCCGTAAATTAATTCATTGAGCATATCATAGGGCGATCATCGATTAAGTGCCATTGCCTCGAGAGGTGAGTAAACTTGTGCTCGAACCTACTCAAAATTTGCTCGTTGCCAATTCATAAATCATTTCCAATGGCGTAATCAGGCATCTTATTTGTTATTGGTATTCGGGGTCGGTACAATTGAAGACTCATCGCTTTGGGGTATGTTTTCGTACCTCGATTTCTCTAATACAAAAGTGGGACGACAAACATTAGCGGATTAAATTTACAATGTTCCGCGGTTACTACCTCGGGGGGACAAAATCCTACGTATCGCTGGCTCATGTCCGTCATAAATTTTCCATTCTCCTTGTTTCCGACTCTGTCTAACTCCTCTTTGTTCAAAGTTGGGATATAGGGGGGTAAGAGAGAGCTAGATAGAGAAAGGCGTCGATTTTTAGTGTAGAAAGAGCAGCATGACGAATAAGCTGAGAGTGAGTGACTAGCTGTAAGAGTGGTATACCTAAAGAGAGAGAAAGAGAGAAAAAGAGAGTGGTTGGGTGGGAGAGGAAGAGAGAGACTAAGAGAGAAAAGCATAAGGAGAAGGGAGAAACGAAAGGAAATGTTATATGGAGGGGATGAAGTGAAGCAGTGGTAGAATGGCCCTGCGTGATACACAGCTGATCAGTCGTTCCGCGTCAGAAGAGCGGGGTGCTGTCGTGAATGTGTGTAGGCTAAAGTCTCATGCAACATTACGCGGAATGACAGTGAATCCTGTTTGAAAATTTTGTATACACATGCCATTGTTAGTGCACTCTATGCAATTTGACAAAGAACCTAAGACGCAGGGAAAGAAGGGTGGCGGTATCGCTAGGAAAGTATCAAAGGAAACAACCACGCATTGCGGTGGCTTGTTCTTTGTGGCGTCAGGTCAGTTACATCGAGGATATTTCCCTCTTTTTCGACAACGATCCTTTCCGTGGGTAAGGTCTATGACAGGATTACGTGGTGCATCGCACTATTATCAAAAAAGAAAGAAAAGCCAGGATACAGGAGTGACAAATATCTGGCTTGAATTGATGAAGTCCAAAGAGGAGGTGAAGTCCAATGAGGAGGACACGACTGCTGATTCTGCAGTTTGTGAACATTGATATTGGTGCATTAGTAGTTCGCGATAATATATTATAATTTGGTGCAGTACCCGTTCCATCTTCGCCGCCGCTGTTCTACTGCCGCCCACTTTTCATTATTCTGCATTTATCTGTTTATAACGCGATCACTTTGCCAGTGAGATCGGTCGTATACGTGATACATATAGCTTTAAAAGGTGCCAGTGATACATAGGTTTTCAATTCTGTTTTTTGTGTGCTTTGTGTGTGCGCGAGCGTGAACGTTGAAAGTAAAGGTCGATGACAATGCAACGAGTCCAAGATCAAGACAATGGGATCAACATCAAATTCGGTTCCACCAAGACCAAAAAGGGAAACTACAAGCTAGTCTCCCAGCACTCGGCAAACGAAAAAAAGAGCAACTTGAATGGGACCAATAAGCAAGGTATTTCCACGACGTGTTTTACTTTTTAGTAATATCAGCTCTATATTTTCCCAAATTCTTGAGAAATAAGGACGTTAGAATAGATTTACCGAAGTATTCCGTGAATTACTTTTTAGATATAGATTGCCTCTAAAAATATACTCTTCTCTATGTGCATTTTGCCCATGTAAACTTTACATGTTCTGGATAAAATCTAATAATAAAAAGGCAAAAGTCATTCATGATGAATCACAGCTTCCTCCTTTTAGTATGCCTTGGAAACTGTACTTCATGGAATTCACTGGAAATTACCAGTAGTAATATCACTTAAATATGAGAACTACTATTCTTTCAATATAATTTTGTTTCTTGTGCCCATCACATAGATATTAATTTGCAGATGATATGATCATCAGTTCTATATTTGCAGCATCTGTCTATTTTTATTATAATTTATATTATTCATGTAGGAACACATTAAGATACAAATTTTTTATTTACACAGTCAAAAATGTAACAGCCCAAGAAGATTTAGTACCACCTGATGGAGGATGGGGTTGGCTTGTGCTTTTGGCATCTGTCATGGTCAATGTCCTTATTCCAGGGACAATAAAATCTTTTGGAGTTCTGTTTGTTGAATTCCTTGAAGTTTTTGATGCCTCACCAGCAGCAGCTCTATGGATACCAGCTCTGTGTTATTTCTTATACAGCTCACTTGGTAAGATTTCTTCTTGCCTCTATTACTTGTTTTTAATTATATTAAATCTGAACCACAATTGCAATTATATGCTTCACTGTATACTTATATTTAGTTCATTTTTATTTCATTTTTAGTTTATTTTTAGTTGTGAAGATCAATATGAAAATAGATATTTAATATGTTTGTTTAGGTCCTCTTTCAAGTGTGCTTTCAGTCAAGTACTCTTATCGAACAGTAACTCTCATAGGAGGAACATTTGCTGCTGCAGGAATGATGCTAAGTTATTTCGCAGACTCTGTGGTCTTCTTGTGTGTTAGGTAAACTTATACTTAAATACTTTTATTTTCAGAGTTACTCTCAGTATTTAAGCTAAAACTTTTCAAACTTTTATTTTATTTTCAGTTATGGAGTATTGGTAGGAACTGGTGCAGGGCTGGCTTTTCCACCAACAGTATATATTGTGACTTCTTATTTTGTGAGGCTAAGGGGATTGGCAAATGGTCTCTGCATATCTGGTAGTGCATTAGGTTCTATATTTCTTCCACCACTTCTTGAGATTCTTTTACGAGAATATGGATACAGGTGTGCTTATATTTATTTATTTTTATAAAATGAAGAATATCAATCTTTTTACCATTTCTATTCATGGATGTACATCTATGATTGTATACAAATTGTATAGAGTTGAACATATACTGTTACTATTACTCTTATTGACTATTAAGAGCTAAATAATTATACATGGTCATTTGCATTTTGATAAAAGTACCAAATTTGTAATATTCATCAATTTTGTTTATTGCAATGAAATATTTTTTAGTGGAGTTAACATTGCTTACGATTATGTGTATGCAAATTTTATCAGACCTTTTTTTATTACTTTTAAGATATTTAAAACAAGCAAAACAAGTATCTCAATACATTTGAGTTTGATCATTCATAATAGTGCATGTGTTCCTAAAAATCGTATATGTGCGTACACGATAACGTTTATTGTTATTGTACAAAAACATCGGTGTCTAAAGTGCGTGGAACTTGTATAAACAAAAATATTTTAGCAACAAATGAAGATTATACGGGCAAGTATTCATATTAAATATTAATAACATAATTATATAATACCTACGCTATATCGGAGTAATAGCAAATATAAGATGATTAGTGAGTTATTTCGGAAATATTTATGTGGGCAGTGTTCCCCCGCATTTAATGAAACGTAGTTTTCAGTGCATTATATTTGTTATTAAAAATACGGATTATTAATTATCTAATCGTATGGTGATGTATGTGCATATGTGCAATATATTATCAAACGATGAACGTTCGGCTCCATTATTTAAATATTACATTTGTTCTGTACTAATAATCTCTACCTCAGAACGGAGGTTCTCTTATATTTCGCAAGCGCGAAGTTTATAGTTACAGCCACACGTGAAGCCATAAATAAACGGGACCTCTCTTCTTTAACAAGTTTGGGTAAGAAATATAGTTTCCTACGTCTTTTGCTCTTATTAACGTAGAAATGTTTTCGTATCAGTGGAAATGGATGACGACAGTCGAGTAATATATTTCAACAATATTTTAAAATAGACGCCAGTACAATGAGACCGTCTTAGCGTGGGAAGCAGAATAAACCTGGGCCGTGATAATACAAGGCACCAATTATGACGTGATGACTTTCCCCCTTCGTGATAAAGACGGGTTCCTTGGCCAGTTGGTTATTAATTTGAAATCGCGATCAATTTTAAATGCATATTTCTAGTTTAAATGAATCATTACTTTTACGTTTACGAACACACGAGTTTAGTATTATAACATTCCCATTAGTATAAAAGTGTAAATATTTATGCGAAATACACTCTGTTCATAGAAATTATCATTTCGTTCTTTTTAGAGTAAATCATTTTTTCCGTAAAGCGTGAATCGCTTTACTCGCGCGAACCTTACGTTTTGCAATGTGAAACGTACAGCTCAAGGAACGCGAGCCCACTTAATATGTGCATCATGTTCAAAACGTTCGGTTTTTATACGTTTGATATTGATGTTATTTTGTACTTGCCACAGAATATTTAAAGTGGGCTTTAAACTCTGAACGAAACATTGTGCATGTATTATGTACCCTCTTATGTACACTCTTCAGGTATTGATGAGTTTAATGTTTACTCATCCTTTTTTCACTTTTACATTACGATTTGGAAAACGTTTTAATAGCCATTTTTCTGCAATACTTTATGATTTTTTAAACGTAAGCACTGTAATTATTTTCAAAATGTCATAAAGTATTACTTCTGTTTATGAAGATATAGAAGTGAAGAGTGCAGCTATGTTAGTTAAATGTGAATGACATGTGAATAGACGTGATTATTAGATGACTAGCGAAAATGTGTGGTGGAGATGGTAGACAGTGGATCAATGTTTGGGTCAGCGGATTAACAACATAGGTGTTTGGTTCCGACAGGAAGTCTTACCGTTCGGTAATACGAGCGCGATATCATTTTTTATCGTGCTCCGCATTTGTCGAATGGAATTAAAACCACTACGTATTAATATAAAATCGGATGATTGACTTACTGTAATGTCATGCCGATTTATTATCATTAATTGTAAGCATGCGAACTTTGACCTTGCCCCTAAGTTCTTCTTTTATTTTCTCTGTTGCAGAAAAAAGTGTTCCGTGGACCAAGACAGGAACAAACTGCGATTTCAAGGAAGATGAACTTCTTATACCACTAAATATTGTACGCGATCTGAAACGTGTTAAAAATATATCACGCATGCTAATGTATTTGGAACGCGAAGTAACGACGCATATTGCTCTCTTCCAATATTTTTTTCGAATCATTTGGCAAATTTCCAGATCATGTCTTTGCATTTAAGAGAATAACATTTCGAAGGCGATATCTTAAGTTTCAGATTGACGCACAAAATCGAGAATATCATAGTCTGCTTCATACAGAAAGTATTAATAGAAGTAGAGAAGGAAGCAGACTATGAAACGCTCGTATCATTTGATATATACAGTTTACATCTTCATTAACTCCCAAATGTGATAAACCATTTTACATGTTTTGGCAAAATGTAAAAGAGCGCCATATAATCTGTGATAATTCTTTTGTATATATATTAGAGGTATTACATTAAAGACTATGTTGATGATTCCGGGGGAATTATCGACATTAGACTGACGTATGATATACGGATTATTCAATTATAAACACTTTTTTAAAAACACTATCCTAGAATTGTGTGGAGTCATGATGTCAGACATTCCTTATTCATGTAATTTATATAAAAAAGGAATGTAAGATTAAGCCAGGCTTGAACAATTTTGTGTGTGTGGGTGCAGTGTTTCTGAAACGGAATAACTGATGAACATAGTAGATTGAGATTTCGTTATATCAGAATTCAGATATATACGAATGTTCCGTGTTTCAGAAATACAACGCCCAAATAGAAAAGTTACAAAAGATTTCCATTGCCGTGAAAATTTTATATTATAAGTCTTATAAAAGAATGTCAAAATTATTCTCCTTGCTTTTTTTTAATATGCTATCCCGTGGTCCATATCCATGTTTGTGATCAACAAAATTACTTTGAAACTATACTATCATCTCTATATAGTAAAGTTTTAATGTTCGTGAGCATTTGTTCGAATAATATTCAATATAAAAATTGAGAGTAATATTGACTTCTACCGTGATATACACAAAACGTTGCTATCATTCCAACGAACAAGATATGACATACCTATTCCTTGCTTCATCAGATCTCAAATTGAACTAATTGAATTATGAACAACGCTGACATTTCTTTTGGTTTTTTACAGAGGCGCAGTATTAATAATGGGTGCTGTCACTATGAATGTGTGGGCAAGTGCTCTTTTGTACGACCCTGTGGAAAAACATATGGTGCCTGCTTCGTCGTCGAATAATTCAACAGATCTCGAAAATGTGGAAAGTGGATCGAACGCGTTTACTAGTCCAGAGGATGAGAAAAAATTCAATAATATAGAATCGTCAAATTCGAGCGAGAAAGCTGCCCCCATAGTACCAAAGAGCGCATCAAGCGTCGCACTAGAATATTACAAAAATACACCGGTCCAAGGAAGAACGAGGAAGATCAGTATGCCGACTGGTCGTGAAATTACAGGCCAAATGCATAGTACACCTGCATTACATGCCGTCCCGGAACGAGGAGGCGTCGACTCTGGCAGACTTTCAAGGCGTAAATCGCCCTTGCAGTCTCCAAGTACTTCGTCCTTCAATTATATTAGCACTCCTTATCACGGCAGTACTCTCTCTGCTTTACACCCCGAACGTGCCTCTACGTTAACTTTAAATGCCATCACGAACACATTTGCAAGAAAAGGACCTGAAGATGTGATCAAGGAAAAGGAAAAGTTTCACAACAAATTCTTTGATTTCAGCCTATTAAGGGATCCTGTCTATCTTGTCATTTTAATATCAAATTCTACGAATGCTGTTAGTTACACCAATTTTGTGATATTGCTGCCAGCTTATGCCAATTCATTAGGATTCGATAAAAGTATGTCTTCCCTGTTACTGTCGACCGTTTCGGTTTTAGATCTGATAGGTCGTATCGGAGGTTCTGCGTTGTCCGACGTTTCATCCATGCCAAAGCATTGGTATTTCGTTGGTGGTCTCTTTGTTTCTGGAATCTCTTTAACTATTTTACCGTTAGCAACCACTTACCCCATGTTATCGGTTTATTGCGGCATTTTTGGACTAGCTTCTGGTATTTACGTCGGTATCACTGCAGTCATAATGGCGCATATGCTGGGCACGGAGAAACTTACATCTTCTTATGGTATTTCATTGTTTGTCAATGGAATTATTCAATTGGTTGGGCCACCCATCTGTGGAATAGTGTTTGAACAAATTGGAAGTTTCGGACCTATCTTTAGCACTCTTGGCGTAATTTTGGTGGTGGGTTCATCATTATGGGGTCTTATGCCATTCATTAGGAGACGGCAGGAGGCAATGGAAAAGGCCGAACAAATCGAGAAATTGTAATAAATTTACAACCGTTCTTCTACATATAATATGGAAGAGTGTGCAAAATTACTTGCATGCTTGTTGTAAAGGACTTACGTAGTAATTTTGGGTATAGCAAGAAAAAACAATTATGAAATACTGTGATGTTAGCATGAATGTATGTACATAACACTGGCACTGTGATGATGTATGATGAGATTTACGCGCACACTCTTAAGTGAACTAACTAGGGAAACAATTTTCAAGAGATATATTTTTTAAAAGTGCAAATACTTCCCTCTTCGGAAATTGAAGTTATAATACAATACCTTGCCTTAATCTCGGAAAGAAAATTACTCTGTGAAAGTAAGTTCTCATCGGTACTAAGATCATACACTCCCTTGCTCGAATATTCACTTCAATAATTATTAGCCGCTGGTGCTATTTGCATTAAATCTAATGCAATTATGTAATTAGTGCACATACCACTTTTTCAACGTACATATATCTATACATATACTTGTAGAGTATTAATTAAGTAATTGTTTTTACACTTCCCTTAACAAATTATGCAATACATATGCATACTCCCATGGCAATTTTTGGGCACTAAAGATAGGGTTGGTCAATTCTGTTATTAATTTGATACGTTCACAATCCACCGAAAAGTATGCCTTAAAAGTAGTATATAAGCACTTTGTAATTAATACATTAAGTTTATAACGCTATACAATATGTAAAATAAATAGTGACTTAAACACGCGTTTACTTCCCTTAAAAAGCTGTAATTGGCCATATATTTCGTTTTGGATATTAAGAACTTACAAAAAATGATACAAATTATAATTGCATGTAACAATTTTATTGTAAGATGTACAGTACACTATTTTTATTATCGCCGCAATATTAGTGAATTTGATGCCGACATACAAGAATGGTTTTCGAAAGTAATAAGATATTATATGTGGATAACTAATTTTATTTTGTACAATAGTTTCTAACGTGTTTCTGTACCCGGAAAAACGAGAGTTTAATGTAATTTACAAAGTATTATTTTCTACACTTTGAAATTTTTTCTTGAACTATTATATATTAATTTCAACAATGTACTTCATTTCTCTTCCTTTTTTTTTTCTTCCCCAGATGGAACTTGTCTAAAATTGGGGAATTGTTCCCAAGGCGCCGACAGATCAAATTTGCGGTATTCTTGTGTCATTTCTAAAGGCTCACAAACTACTCTTCTTTTATCCTCGTCATAACGCACCTAAATAAGCAGATGTGATATAATAGTAGACAAGTTCAGGTATGCAGAAGAGATGTTATATTTAAACATATGTAAGAACATATCATATTTAGAGAATTGCTTTCATGCTTGTTCCAACTGTAATTAGGAAATCACCTCAACATATCCACTGAGAGGGAAATCTTTTCGCAAGGGATGGCCTTCAAACCCATAATCTGTAAGAATTCTGCGCAAATCTGGGTGATCACTGAAGTAAATTCCAAACATATCCCAAATCTCCCTTTCATACCAATCAGCAGGTTCCAAAATGTAGGTAGCTGTGTCCACTGGTGTTAACTCATTTGTGTAAGTTTTAACTCTAATGCGAGAATTGAATCTTAAGGACAGAAGTATGTAGACAAGCTAAAATGCCAAATTGTTTAGAAAATTATTTTCATAATAATATACCACCCTAGACATTTTAATTTATTTTGTTGCTTCAAGCTACTTATGATAGGTGTTTCACCAGAACATACCAGGCATTGATTACATATAATGGAAAGGGTTTATAGTTATTGGTAATGCTTAAAATGAAAGAAAATTATAAATTTAATATACATGAAACATTTACCTCAAATCTATATGGACGACTAGGTACATCAACTGCAGTTATATCAGTAAGATTAAGGAACTGACAATTATGATGATTCTTTAAAAATGACAGTGTTGGAATAATTCCTTCAGGAGCAATTAGCACTTCCAGTTCATCTCCTGTCGCGATTTGTACCTTTTGTACATACTTTGGTAAGCATTCACTAACATATACCCCAAAGTCCTTTAATTGTTCCACATCTACATTTGAAGGTTTGCGTATTGTTGCTAAATCACAAAATTTATGAAAGTATATAGTATATCTTTCTGCATATATAATATATTAGTATAAAGGAATTATTATATTATAAAGTCAATATTTGGAGTACTGTTGAAAATGATAATCCAATATTAATAGGACAATAAAGATGGTCTGTTTCAGGGTAGATTTTAAGAGACCAAGATGAAAGACGATAATCATAACAATTACAGTCATAAGATACTGTTCATATAATTTAAAGGTCAATAAATATGACTTACGTTTAATTTCTGGCGTTTCAGTTGCGGTACTTTGTGTGGTATTCGTTCTAATTAAAGGAAGAGGTTTCATGTAACCTAGCAGTATAATAGAATATGAATTATATAATGAGTATTAAAAAGAATTAACGTGTAAAACAAGGCATTTACTAACATTTTGGTGTAGCAATGGATAGAGATCGTGAGATCCTCAAACAGTTCCTTAATAAGGATGTCATTTTCACAGAAAGATCCTCTTTCTTTGTTGCACACACTAAAAAGTACACACACACATACGCATGGACAACATCTGTTCATGTACCACAGTCTGGCCTCTTTTTATGCGTATCTTTTTAATGCGGTTTCGAAGTTACGCGGTGAAGCAAACAAGCAAGAAAAAATAAATAATCTAAGAAATCTAGGAAATTTTAATAGCGTAACTCTCTTGTCTATTTATTTACGTTTATTTTATGTTTTTATGCTCAGAATTAAGAGAGAAGAGAATAATTCTTGCACACAAAACTTTTCTCATTCAAATTTAAAATCTGTTTATGCATCAACAAAATAAAACAACTGATTGTGTGTGAGTTACCTGTTTTTGGCTGTAGCTACCTCAACAAATTATTCCTCATTAAAGGAAAGCATCGAAAGCTATATCTTTATTCGTGCGGAATTCTGTGGAAAGTATTTACCGCGTAAAAAGAGATTCGGCTGTTTTAGTTGGCAGCTTGGCATAGTATGCACCAAACAGATAAAAATTGAATTGCTGTGAATTTTAAAAAGGAATGGATATGTAATATTTCTTTTTGATTTCGTGGGTGAAGGCATTAACAAAGAATAGATGTACATTAAAAACTTCAGGAAGTAGAAAATGTTTTACTTTATTTTACATTTATATAATATATAAATTAGTTTCATGGTTTATTATAATACTCTTCTGTTTGATTATACATATATTCAATTGAAAGTATTAATTATAAGAAAAGTAAATTACAATGAGATATTGTAACTAAATATTAGAACAGATATTGCACATAGAGAGTTATTTATCTATAACTACACAAGAGATGATTATCAGCTGCAATGAATATTTCTTGAGATGCATTGCTGCTCTAGACGTTGTATTTCTACAAGTATAGTGGAAATTGCATGCCTCAGTTGATGAAATTTTGCAAGAGACAGTTCAAAGGTCTGTTTATCTCCAGTATTGAATATCCATTCCATTATAATGTGGGGCTCTAATACTCTGTTTAATGAACTGGGTAAAAAAAAACAATACATGAGAGATTAAAAGTTTTATTATATAAAAGATATATTATTTTCTGTTTACCTTGAGGAAATTGTTATATCTATACGCCACCTGCATGACACCAAATGTGAATAAAATCTTGTTGCCTGAATTAATCCATTAATTAGTTCAGGTCTTTTTTGACCATAAACAACAGTAGACAAATCTTCTATACAATCAGGAGGTATTCTGTAAAAGATATGTATATGAAACAGATAAATTAAGCATGTCTATTAATTCTTAATCACTTATCACTGTTTTAAATGTTGGTATGAGACAGGAAATTAGCTATCATGCAATATCTTAGTTTTGATTAATAGTCAATTAAAGGCTTACCTTAATTCTTCCAGCACTTGTTTGAATTCTATGGGTTTAATATTATGGGATAATATGCTCAAATGTGTCTTCAAAATTGTAAAGATTATAACATAATATTCATCTACATTCTCTTCAGGTATATTATATTTCTGACTTATCCTGTCTAATACTCCTTCCTCTATATGTTCTTGATTTATTGCTTTAACAGCTACTGCAAATGATAAAAGTTGTCAATCATTGGTTTTATAACTTAATATGTAATTGTAAATTAGGCAAATTCTAGAAACAGCTATAACTTATATTCATTATTATCGCCAAAAGATAATACGAATAGTAAACATACTTTGTATTAAAGGCCGAACAAACACTTTTTTTAAATCTGGCAGAAATTTAGTTTTATTTACTAGAGCATTAGAAAGTTGAGTTTGAAAGGATGTCATCATTTTGTAAATAATTTGACTGTTCTGTACTCTTCTTGGACACCCGGCTTTGATAGTTGAATATAAAAATTATCAAATTTAATGCCCAGAAATGCCAAGAAATTTGACACTGTTATTATCTTAATATTGTTTTGAAGACACAATGCCATCTGTTACAAAATATGTTGTTTACATTGCGGCGCCCCATTTTGTATCGAAATGTATTATGGGGAAATGACGCTTAAACTTGCAGTTTCAAACGATTTTTTTGTCATAAAACAAGGATTTGAAATATTTGACCTGCAAGGTATAATATTTATAGCTTTGTTACAAGTTTATGAAATTCCAATATTTGTTGTGCATGTACTATTGATTTAAATTTTATCCTGCATCATTAATTTACTTGGTACTATCCAGCGACATTCAACATTTGTTTCGTTTGTTTGACGGCGGTAGGCAAGTTTCTTGTATTATTAAGAAAATATAAAGCATTGTACATGCTTAATTATGTAATATTTAATAATAAAAAACATATGTAGGCCCCCTGATATACACAATTCTGCTAAAACTTCTCAACTGACCGTGTGGCCTAATGGATAAGGCGTCGGACTTCGGATCCGAAGATTGCAGGTTCGAGTCCTGTCACGGTCGAACACAATATTTATTTTTTCTTCCACTTACTATGCTCATATGATTATTCTATTATTTTTTGCATTAACAATTAAGGTTAGACAAATCATTAATCCAAACACTTTATTCTTCTAGAAACCTTTACGCATCCAAATAGCTGAAACTTAAATAACTAGAATTAAACCAAACGGAGTTATTCTCTTCGTAAGAATTTATTAGCTGATGTAGTACGTTTATTTAAATATGTTTGTGATTTTTATAATATTGTAATATCATGATATCGTCAAAATATAAAAGCCAATCCTAATTAATCATTGGAATAGATGCATTAATAGATTGTTGTATTTTTTAGAATGAAAGTCTAAAAAAGATTCCTTCGAGCCGGATTTGAACCAGCGACCTATGGATGTCTAAGATTTAACTGGCCAACTACAGTCCACCGCTCTACCAACTGAGCTATCGAAGGTGTGTTGGACATCCTGCAAAAAAATTACGAAATGTGTTGGACGGCGGTTTTGTGAGTATTAGAATTGCTTCCGTTTTATATATTAATACCGTAAATTCATAATGAAGGTATGTTTAAGTTATAATTATCAGCATCCCGTTGTATGCTTAATGTTATTAATGCAAACTTATAAACAGCATCTTTTTAACACATCTTATTAAGCCCTTCGGACTATTATTTTAATAAAAATGTTTGTGCTTTATATATGAATTTTATACGTCAACAATTGAGTCACATTTAAGTTATAATCACTCAACGTCCATTATCTGACGTGATGTTGTTAATGCAAGCTTGTAAGAAGTTTGATTTTGACATATTTTATTATGCTTCTCGGAATACTATCCCTTTTTTGGTACACTCGAGGTCGGAATAATTAAACCACTTCATACAGTTGTAAGACATGGATTTCATTAGAACATTCTTTTGAGGAGCATCATCTGTAAGTTAATGCGATATTTATAACATTTCTGATTTGCTTAGCATTATATATTTCATAGGAATTCATTGAATAATGTAACACGATGTAAAGTCGCAAACCTATTTTTTAATACCAAAGGGAACAGGGGTTTCTTAAGGAAGTTCAATGGAGGGAAGAAAGTTTAAGATCTATTTCTCGTTTAGGCGAATATTGTGTGGTTCGACGAAGAGGCACTGTGAAAAAGTGACCTCGAAACATTTCTTTAGATAAAATAAGACAGAATAACCGATGAAGGAGTTCTGTTGAAAGGAATTATGTTACGTGCCCTGACATTATCACGGATGAAAAGGTCGGGGCAAACCAAACATTAAAGAAATTCTTGCAGAACTAAAACCTTGTTTCGAAATGTAAGTGAAATAACTTTATACATCGAAATTAATAAAAATGTGTGCCAATAATTTCTGAAAAATAAACGTGGTATTTATGTTATTTCATAACTAATGCCAACTAAATGAATTATAATGAAAAATTTTGCGAAACATTGTCAACTTAAATGACAACTAAAGCCAATTATTCGCAAAGATTATTATGCTTTTCAGGAACACTATGTCTGTCTCCCTGTTACAAAAAGAAGATGGAAACCCTCGTTAAACAATTAAACGATCGATGAACAGCATTTAATTACGATGATCAATTAGCAAACGACCACTTCGTCACAGGAATTGATAATAGATGGTAAGTTCGGAAAGAAATCTCGATAATAACTTTAATTCGTTTTGTTAATGACACTATCATAAGAATTTAATTACTTTTTCGAAGGTATATGATACGATAATATTCTTAGGGACAAACGAACCCCCTTTGATTCAAAGTTACGCGTTTCGTTATTTCTGTTAGCTTTGATAGCAAAATCTTTTTTGGGAGTGCCGCCATTTGCCCTAATCAAAAGAAAGTGGATTCATCTTGACAAGACCACACCTAAATGTCAGTTGTACTTTGGATAATCGACGGGCCTTTCTTTCGATACCTCCTCATTTACCCTTTAACCCATGTCGAGTACAATTTGTAATTCTATTTTCCGTATTTATCACCCTCTGTCAACTTTATTATTATTTACTTAAATTACTTCCACATAACTGCTCGCGATATTCCACTACTTATATTCTGACTCACATTCCAAATAAGTAGTTGTGATTAAATGGCTGCGTAATTAACAATTAATACGAGTTGCTTGCATCATTATTCTCGCGCTTAAATATTACGAAACTATGCTTGTGAAACGTACATTTATTTGTTTATAAATTCTGAAAGCATACGATGTACACGCCGAGCATAATATATAAAGTACAAGGCATCAGTACATCATGCCTGTTCTTTTATTTTTTTCAGCGAAGCATATCCGGTTCTACCCATAATTTCAATGACAGCGTATAGCAGCTACAAGAAATATAGTTGCGTGTATAATGGTATCACCCGATGTCTTATCAAGTAATATATACCGTTACCGATACACACAGGAACCCTTCTGATCACGCGTATATTTTTTATTTCCCAGGACCCCATCTCCATGGCTACAATGCGTGCGTGAACACGCAAATATACTTTCCTCATAAAAAGTAAATAACCTAACGGGGGGGTACTACATAGTGTACCATTTTGCGTAGTTCGTCACGGTGAGGATAGTGAGCGAGGGTTGAAAGGATGGAAACGCGTGTCGCCACTCGCCGGCTGACGTCTGCAGGAAGCGCAACGTATTTCTGATATGGAATAACTAGAAGTATTCCCCACCGCGGTCGTACGAACACCCTTACAAACGTGGATCAACAACGTCGGGGTCTTCAAGGGTGTGAAACAGAGAAAAGGCGATAGGACTAAAAGGAGAAGGGTTGTATTTGGAGAACGCAAACGCAATCGCAACTCTACTCGCTGTAAGCGTCATCGTGTCGTGCGCCTGTGCTACCTAAGAACGAGTGGAAAGAAGGCAGTACGTGGTGGAGAATCAAAGAGAGCAACAAAGAAAAGACACGTTCACTGGTAAGGGTTGTATAGAATATCAGAAGAAGGGTTGAAGCGGTAACAGATAGAGAGAGAAAGAGAGAAGGGTGGGGAATCGAGGCTAGAGGGTGGCAAATGTAGCGCTTTCGCGCAGTCTAGTATCGTCGACCGGTACGTACACGTCGAAAGGGTTGTTGTATAGTGTTTCTCTCTTTTCTCGTTACTTCACCATAACAGCGGTTGATCGTAATCGAAAGCTTAATGTGCTTTTATTACATAGTCGACAGAACTCTACATTGTGCGTGATATTGCTGGCGGTGACACGAAAGTGACTTAGGAGAGAGTACTTTGATGGTGTTGGTGGATGAGTTTCCGCAGAGAAGATACGTTTTGGAGATCGGAGTGCTCGGTTGTCAGCGGAAGGAATTGAAAGGTAAGCTTTCGGTAGAAGGGTGCAGGTCCGATCCATTCGATGTGGACTGGCGTCCAGGCCGGTCGTGGATCGATTTTCGTGAGAAGTGAAGCGGGAGTAGAGAGAGATACCAACGGGGTATACAGGAGAGAAAGGGAGAGAGAGTGAGAGCGTGGGAGGGTGTACAGGGGTGCGAGTTTAGAGAGAATAAGGGGTAACCGGGGACAGGAATGTGAACACGAACATGCACGTATGTGTCTTCCTTTTCGTACTTCTATACTTTGCTGTCAGGTAATAAACCGAGAATGATACTTTACCTTCTGGAGTAATTAAAATCCATTATTTAAATTCTGATTTAAAGCCTGGAGCAATTACGATTGGAATGCGAACATGGAAGTAGATGGCACGACAGGCCAATATAGTCTTCCAATAAATATTATACATCTTATTATTCGTTAGTTTCTGTGCTAGCAATTTCAGTCGAATATGATTTAATACAAAATGTTATTTTGGTCAGTATTGCAACATTTTGCAGATCAGTAAAAAGTATAAATTTTGTTGTAAAAATTCGTAGTAATTTTAATATTTTAGAACGTTAACCATTTTAAGAATAACCTGGAAGATCAGAATGTTAAGTTGACTGATAGCATTAATTCAACTACCACGAGGATTGATGCAACGTTTAGCGACCTCTGCGTACTGGTGAATAAATATTCATCCCTTTAAAGCTACCCTAAATGAATTATCTTCATTCTATCGTCTAGTTGACTACAAGGAGGTTAAGCTTATTGTACATAATGGAATTGAATAAGTCTGAATTATTAGTTGATCGTGCGCGACATATTTGAAATGATAATTTTGTACAATTTTTGCTCGTGTCTCCCGCGTCTCTGACCCTCTTCCGCCCTCTGATTCTCACCGGTCGATAGACCCAACTCGACATGGGTACTCTCTCGTAGGTCTCGTGAAAAAGAGGGAGACGAAGCGCCAAAAAAAGAAAAAAAACGTATAAGCTCGCTGACACGAAAATCGTTCTACTCAGATTTGTGCCGATCCGATTAGAATTGCGATAATGTACATCCGCAGTGTTTTTCCAATACATCTCCGAGGATTCCACGAATAACGATAGCCTGGATAGAACATGTCTCATGATTACCTACAATGCTCCGAGTGTACCAAAAAGATAGTCAATTACTTAAATAACAGTGATTAGATCGTGACGTAGCTTGCCATTTTCCTGGACATTCATGTAGAGACGAGAGGAAGGGAATTCAATATGAAAGAGATGGAGAAACAGTATGATTCGAATTAACCGGTATGTAGAACACTGGATAATATTAGGAACCTAAATGCCAACGTTTGCATCACCCTTTCCATTTCTTTCATCGGTGAGACGTTGGGGAAATCATGCGACAAATAGGAATATAATCCGAAATAATATACGTAAATAGTACACGATTTATGTACATCATTTGACATCTAGATATTCAGAGATTCATTATTCTAGAATTATCACTTTCTATTCACATTAGAAGAAATCATTTATACCCTGACATTATTCTGGCGGAAGTAGTTCGAGGAACCAGATTGCACATTAAGAATCTCGTTAATCAAATAGCCAATTTGGGGTGATTGAAACATTAGTCATTGTCATTTTACTTCTATGCTTTTCTTTGATATGTCTGTTACACCTTCTTTCTGCCTTGCGGTTAAAGTCTCACGAAATCATCGCACAGTGATATAAGTAGATAACGAGTCAGACTCGAATAAGTAGATCAAGCCATTTAGAGTCCAACAGTGATACAGGTGTGGCTGACAAATCACTCTTAATCTACAAAACGCAAGCTTTCTTTTGTAGAAGTAATTTAACTCCAAATACTACCTTATTCAGTTATTCGTCACACATTATATTTACTGTTTAGTAGCCAATCTTCCCGTTGCAGAAATCTATATCAATAAAAAGCAATTTGATAATTATTCTAATTTAAACTAAGTGGATTTATGTGTTGATTAAATTCACCCAAGTGTTTGTAACTTTGAGATATGCTTTGTAACTTAATTAATTGCCATTATTGCTATAATTGATGTTAACGACAGTTTCAATGTATTTAAACTATCTAAACATTTAACCGCGTGGTAGGATGTTGAAGCTGAAATATTTTTACAAAAGTATGCTCCAAAAACATATTAAAAAATATTTGTATGCTATAAATGGACTATGGGTCATGGATAGAAAAACGATGTGCATACGTTCAGGATTCGGTAAACCCACTCGCTCATGACAAACAACGTCATCGAGCTTTTTAGTTTCTCTTTTGCCAACCTCGAATATGTGCGATATAGAAAGGATTATTATACATACGAATGGACTTTTTATGACAACGAATGATATAAAAATAACCAGGTTTACATTCGTGGGGCTCACCAATTCGTTTAGCATTTTTTTTGCATTTTCCAATTTTGTATCCACTAATGACGAGTACGTTAGAAATCGAAGCTAAGGAATTTCGATTATTATTGCTACATTGCCAAATCTTAAATTGAATAATTTTCATAATTCGTGTTAATGTATTGGTAAAACAAAATGATCAAACATGGAATACAAATGGAAAATGAATATATCACTAATTACTTGGATGTAAACAAGTATGCTTTATCAATATTTATCGAAAGGTCGTTGTATTTTTGCATTATTACCTCCCACGAGCATACCGAAATTGGGTTACAGAGAAGTTAATTTGTATTGGCTTATAATAAACTCGTCAATAGTGAAATCCAAACAAGCAATATCGGAAGGGGATCAAGTTTGAAGTTTATATAAACAAAAGCTTTTACACCGGAATTTCAATCACAATGGCTAGTTAATTGCGGGAATTAAAACCACATTCTTAAGAGGTAAAGCCTTCTGATTTCTTTTCACTTCTAATTAGAGAAACTTTTTCACTCTTCATTAAACCAGTCCAAACTTGAATTATAAAACGATTTCTCATTAATTGATCAAAATTCCACGTAATTAAACGTACGTAATTAATTATTAAATGTCAGAGTATAATATTTGCTCTTTCAAGTAAAAAATCAAGAATACTCAGGATACTTTAATTCTTAAAAAATCTTTTGTGTCTGATACTATAATTATTATGGAGATGCATAATATTTCCGTCTAGATTATAAAACCATTTCTTCTTTGCAAATTGGATCTCTTCATCTACCTTTTAATTATACATCATCGATGCGGTAAGCGTTGGAATTGCATTAAGGAGGAATGAAATAATATCAGCTAATGGATGCAATTAACGGAAGGATCAGATAGAGCTTTTATAGGAAGAAACGTGGAGGTTCGAGGTTGGCTGGTCAGGTTCCTCGACGTCTATGTGGATGTTGAGTCCATAACGATCAGTTCTTAACAAATCCACTCACCCACTCATCTTCCAGAGATGGGATCTATAAAAAAACTTGGTTCTCTTCTATCCCATTCAGTTCTTTCTTATTGCGTGACTTTAAGCCTTCTTGTTGCATCGATAAAAGAAGTAGTCTATTTCCGGACTTTTAGACGATTAATATCGACGTAAACGGATGGAATATAAATAATGTATGCTTTGATCTTATTCACTTTTAATAACGCGACAATCTTCGAAGATTTTATTCATCTATTGTATAGTTTCTACTTCGCATTTCCCCAACGAACATTTAGATGTTCTCGTTTTTGATGGATCAAAACATGTACGTTTTCGTAATTTGATTCTAATGAATTTTATATTCAAGCTTTTCCAATTATTCCATTTTTAAACCTTATTTGTTGCGAGTATTAATTTTTCGGATTAAATTCCAAACTCTACAATACTTCAATACGTAATGATAACAAAATGAATTCTTCCTATGTATCCCTACTTTACTATGTGGTAGTGGCTATAAAATTGGATAAAGTGGAGTATAAGCAATGTATTAAATCTATTTAAATTGTATTCCATGGGATTGAAAATATCTGATTTTATTGAAGTATTATCGTCGGTCTGTGATGATCCTGTGTTGCCTGTTAGGGAGATAGGCTGCTTGTAGTAAGATTGTTCCTCGGTATCCGTGGCTTAGACGACTTTCGGTTGATGCGATTAAATCCACGAATACGTGGATAATGAGTTCACTGCAACAAGTAATCTCATGCAAGTCTTTCTAGTGCTTCGAGATTATGCATTTACAGACGAGCTTGCTCGGCTTCCTAGTCTTCCTCATGTTGGTTTCCGTTGTTCTTTCATCGTCTATCCCGTGTATGTTTCGCGTGACTTCTGTATCGCTTAATCAAATATATCGAGTTACGTGGACGATCTGACATTTCCCTCGAACTCAATGCATTAGCTTTAATCCATCGAATGAGGGAGGGTCATACAACATTTCCAAAGTTATAGTTTACCCACTTACAATTGTACTTCTACATTTCAAATAAATTTGTTTGTTAAAAAGCATACATGAGCCGTTTATCTTGAAGAATGGACTTAGGCCACTTTCAAAATAAATGGCTCAGATATCTTTGTAAAAAAGCAATTTGTTGAAAGTTTGATTACTTATGAATCGTTGAAAATGAATGGTCACTATAGTAGCCAAAAACAGTCCGCGGTTTAATTTAAATGTCAATTAATATCTTACAATTACGAGAGCTTTAGAGTAGAGTTTTGTTCTCTCATTACCATCTTTGCCTTGAATATTCTGCGACGCATATGATCGTATCAATTATAGCAGCAAGCGTGCGCAACCTCGACGATGATTATTCGTTCGATCGACTTGCATATATTGATCGTTTGATGAATACATATTAAGATACGAGTTTTCTAACATTACTGATAACACTGAAGACTAACGTGCTGATCTGTTTCTATCACAAAATACATTTTTCCTCTCTATAATCTCACTTCTTCGAATATTTTCTTATAAATCTCAACTTGATACGAGGGTATTTTATGTTCTAGATATTTGGATTCTTCATCTTCATTATTTTCTACTAATATTATACTTATGAGCGTACTAGCTTTTGGAACTGTGTTAATGATTAATATTCAAACATTGAAATTTAAATGCTTGATTTAAAATATTTGTATTCTTCTTAATTCTCATTTCGCATTCTGCAAGGACAAAGAGTCAGTTTGTTATCCCGGTTGCAGTAGGATTTTGGCCGTTGTGTTGGCAAATACTAAGTCCGTGTGCTTCTGATGGCGACATTCAGTCTAGCCAGTTGTTCCTTAGCTCTGCAACCCTCCATGTCGTGGGGTGACGAACCCGCAACTCCACCGGGAACTTCCCTTGCACTTTCTATTTAATATTTATGTGGAAGCGAGGAATCACACTCTAACAAATCCTCGAGGGAGTTGTACATCGGTAAACGTATCATATTCTATTTCGTCGAATAATATCGGGCTAACTTAATTTAATTCCCAAGTTCTCCCCATAGGAAGGGATCCCGAGAAAAAGGAAGTTGATCGTTCATTTAACTTCACCCGTTGTATGATTAATGCAATTAGGAAAAGTTGCGTATTTAAATGTGGTTTGCACAGCTTTATTATTTATTATAACTGCCCTTCTCCCTCTTCTTCACTGTTGCGACAAACATACAAACTTAAATAGATTCCTTTTAATTACGTGAATAACTTTGACACTTGTCCACGTGTTAGTAACTCTGGATTAAATGTGTGCGTTTTCAATCCTCGGTGTTGGTACTTTACGGCGGATTTCTTATTTATATTGCGAGGGTGTATTCCCCCGGTACTTGAAAGAGAGTGCCTTCATTAAAAGCCGCATGACAGGTATTCAACGTGGACTTATTAAAGTAGTCGTAAAAATTCTATGACCTCTTCAACCTTTCTGAGGTATTGAATATTTGGGTCTTAATTGATAGTAGAAGCTAATTGTGAAAATCTTTGACTTCTTTTAAGTTGGTGAAATCTCATCCCTGGGTTAATTAACATAAGATATGCCTTTTTTACGGATGTCAGAACAGTTTTCAGAAATTGCTCTTTCTTTGTCTGCAGATGAAGGATTATATTCTCGAGCAGATTTTCGTATGATGATAAGCAGAACTTGATAAAACGACAAGGACTTCCGTTAATAAGTCGCCTGAAATAACGTTATTTCACTGATAGTGGCTCCGGATGAAATAGACTTTTCTTTGCCAAATGTGAGTAACGTGTCTTATCAACTTTCGATCTCTTATACGGTCAATATCTTACCTTATTGCAATCCATCGCTTTTTATTTTGAATATGGTTTACTCGCGTTACATTTTTACGATAAAATATGGCGAACGTCGATACCATTGAAATTATTTAATTCCAATATAAAGTCATAATATTAGGCCAGAATTTATATCTTTACAGTATTATACATAATATCAGTAAACGTTGACATAAACCTCTTCATTTTAGTTTTCATATGTGCGCCATTGTTGTCTTGTAAACTGTAAATGAAATTTACTTGTCTGTGTTTGTAGGTGATTTTTAAAGTTCCGATTGCATGCGCAAAATTCGATGGGTAAGAAATGAATGTTAAAGAAGCAAGTGATCCAGCTTGGTTTGTAATTAGTGTCGTTACCGAGGATGGTAAAGAACGACACATACAAAGAACATGGCCGATGCTCCTTGTACAGCATCCTCAATCATCGAGATGTCTGCGTCGCAGTTTGTAGTCAAGAAACCGTATCCCCGTGCGTCTTGTCGATCGTTATCAACAGAAAGGATAAGGTCAACATCCAGATTTGGTGATTTCACCGGAAACACCATGAACTTTACCAATCTTGATTAGGCTATAGCCAAATAAGCTCTCATCACTATCGGCAGTTCTATAAGATTAATGTAAGTACCCGTTTTAAATTAATTATTAGAATTAAACCCAAGCTTTTATTTAAAACATACATCTGTTAGGCATTCTTAAGTACGGAGAACACTGACAAGCCAGAATATGAGATCGTGTAAGTCGTATACCGGTCTTACTTTCGTTCAAGATTTAAGTAACGTCCCTTTCAGATAGAATATCCCGAGGGAAGTTTGAGATTAAAGAAACTTTCAGAGCGTAATAAAAGCTTAAATGTAAAAACACACTGTGCGATGTTTGCAATCTTTAGAAGTTGTACGTTTGTTTAGGATTGGTTAAGTTTCTTCGATATAACACTCCACAAGGAGTTCAGGTTTATCTTGAAACTTTAAAAATAATACAGTCAAGATGGGATCCTCGAATGGGTCTACTTAATGTTTCAACATATCTCTGGTTATCAAGAATTTCAAAAAGTTGAACGCTCATAAAGTTCTTGATATTCTTCGCTATAACTAACTCTCGATGAAGCGTACTCATATCTACACTTTGTTGGTTTGATTTTAAATTTCAATGTTTTCTCGGTTAATATACTATGATAATAAAAGAAAAAGGTTTTCCCTTACGTAAATCATTTATGTCGGGTCGCATAATAAATTTTTAGGACGAGCGACCCTTTTATTCGAGTTTAATCTGAATAATAAATGACGAAGAATTTTTTAATATATTTCAATATTTTTCTTTCTATTTTGGACGCAACACGAATTGTGAAGATTGAGATTGGAATTCAGAGTGACATAAAGAGAGAGAAAATTACATTTCAACCATGGAGGGTCGTGCGAAAGGTAAAGAGCTTCATTATGTTCATTTAATTTGAAATTATGATATAAAAAATTTGTTTCCGTAGTTCTTGCAGCATGCAATTATCTGCATAATAAACACTTGTTAAGTAAAAATATGCATTTGGTGTTAATGTTCTGATATACATATGCATATTATAATATATTCATTAAAAAAGGGCGCGTATATAATTTTGTTCATTTAGAATATAATTCATAATTTATACAAAATGAATGTAATTAATCATTTCAGTAATTATTCGTACTTTTTAGATATTGAGACTACCAGTTCATCTAATAAACTGAACACGTGCGGGGTCTACATGTCTCAGCTACGTGTGATGCTCGTGAGAAATCTTCTCCTGAAAAAACGCGAGAAAAGGAAGACTACCGCGGTATGTATATTTTAAAGTTGTACATAATCCAATACATAAATATTCTGCTGACGTATGTGATACCTTTAAAGAAAGGATTGGCTCGATATTATACTGTTGTATGAAATTCACTTTCGAAATGAAACTTGCATTACAGTATACAGTTATATATTATTAGATTACGGTTAATTAAATTAGCGATTAAAGTCGTTCGATAGTAATCATTTTGAAAGTAATCCATTAGGGTATCAGTATAGATTAATACGATATAAGTATTTCACTTTTGAAAAGGGTGACATTTTATTCTAATTAAACCTTGTAGTTAAGCCGATTTAATTAGAAGGAGGGATAAGTGATCCTCTAATTGTTTAGTGTTTTAAGCATATTTACTACTGATAATATCTGCTGGTGTGTTTTCCCTGATGAAAGAACTCTAATCCGAGAACTCGCGATAAATGGTTAAGTATAACCCCGAGGACTTATTTTACGTATAGATCGATTTTCCTTACAACGACCAAGGGTCTATATTTAGCTTTACATCGACGGTATCTTTGCGCGTATCACGCTCTTCTCATCGGTCTACTTTTTTTCCTTAGTATTTTCTAGATATTTATATATACCGGGAAACAGTAGTTGATTATTTTTCCATAGGTCAAGTTCAATTTTCTATCGATTCCTTAAAATGAGATACGAATCCACCTTGATTCTACAAAATTGAAATTGGAATGGAACATTGTGCTACGCTTATAAAGCTTGTAATGATTGTGTAGAAATGGCGCATAAGATTCGCAAAATGTCGTTAGAGTACAAACAAAAATATTCCAAAATAAAACTCGATATTCTAACTTATCTAGTATATTACTGAAACTTAGAGAAGGATGGAAGTTTGATACTAAATATCTTTCAAACGCAGTTAGCGCATTAATATATATATTTACAAAAAGAAAACAGAAATAAACGTCGTTGATGTTCGTTGCCAATAGAACAGGATTTTGTGCCCGCAAGTTTATCAGGGTTCGAGGAACATTGAAAAGAAGGAGGAAGATGCAGGGATTGTTCTGCGAATGGCGACGAGTGGCTGCGTTTCGCTGGTAACCCCGTCTGCCAACAATAAGGGCGTATTGCCAATTCCCTCCAGTAGGTGTTTTTGCGTGCGCTTTGTGCCAACTGGGCCAAGGGTCGCCGAGGACAAAACGAATTTTTCTATTTTGTTCATCCTTGTTTTTCATTAACGCCCTCTCATCTATCTTTTTCAAATTCTGCTTCAAGTGACATGCATCATTAACATTGCAAAATGTAACGTATACCGTACTTATTCCAGAAACTGGAGTCGTCTTAAGCATCCATTAAAGAGTACTTGTTATTGGGTTACCTCGAAGATTGGCTAAGGAAGGTTAAATTTGGAGTAGATATATCTGGACTTTAATATAGTTATGATAACACATTTTGACACGACAAATTGTTAATGCGATAACGATACAAAAACAAATATGAGATTAAGACCCATAGAGATGGATGGCTTCGATGAAGGAGTCTACTTTTTTCGGGAGGTTTTTTGTTTGCCTTCTTTCCCTCTGAAAATAGAGGGATCGAGAACATTGGTGGGTCCATTGTTCCACAGGGAGGTTGAAATAGTCTCCGTAGGTTCGAGGGTAGTGGGTAACAGATGTGGAGATACTAGAAAGTAGACTTGTTCGACCCAGGTTGGCAACAAAAGTCCTGCGACGCAAGACTGCCAGAGCGGTAATCCAAGATGGACCAGCATCATACGAAAATACACAGTAAAGTTTTCAGCTAAGTGGTACCATCGATCCGTATCCTCTTGATGCAACCAAATACTCGGTGACTCTTGCTCCGGTTTTAAACGATACACCAGATAGACCTTGGCTCTTCCACTTTCTGGGAAACACGAACTGATCTCGAACATCTTACAACTACGAGAATTTCCCAACACGAGGGCCGGTACTCTGTTCTCGAAGTCGAGCATATTTTCCGATTCTGTTTCAAGTTCCACCGACTCTTGACCGGAAGTGGTTGCCAGCCGTTCCTTCGTGGCACTCGCGTATCGTTTTAATGAGGATAGACTGCCAATTTCCATTCGTCCCACGGGAAATTCCTCGCCTAAATTGAATATCGAATTTCCATTGGTTAGAATATTCTATACTAAGTTTAAACAGTAATTTTACTTGATATTATTCATGGCTAAAATTATATCATATAGATATGAATAACACTTTCTGTGTTATCATTATCGGACGATTAATCTTCCTTAAGCCGTCTTAATCCATAATTATGATCATCCATAATTTAGATACAAGATATAAGTATACTTTTCCGCTTTATAAAAGGATGCATAATGTAATTTCAAAAAACTAAATTACTGAAGATTCTAGCAGGGAAATTATAATCAGTTTAATCGGTCCAATGGTAAGAGAATAAGAATAGACGGATATGAATAATTCTTGTAAGGGATTACCAGTTATTTCGAGATTCCAGAAAAGTAGGAAGCCGTCAATCGAAGCGTAAAAATTTCGGATATCCTCTGGGAGCGTACAGCAATGTCGTTGTTCCCAGCTTGTGATGGTAGTGCTCTCGCATCCGTTTCTCCTCTCAATTCTCACATTCTTTACGCACGGTGAATTCTCCAGAATTTTTACTACGCCCAACGTTAAATTCTCGTAAAAGGAGTCCTCGGTTACAATATCCACAAAGAACGACATTTTCCCCGGTAAATCTTGCCTCTTCAGGTTTCGAATTTAAAGAGCAAATAAACCAAGTAATTATTAAACAGCTAATTACACAGCTAATGTTCCTCTATTTCCAATTAACTTGTACAATACATGATAAAAATGATCTTATTCTATATTAAACTAATTTAGTCAAAACTTTCGATCGAACAGCCAGAAATTCTTGCATTTATATATTACACTTTAATATTCTTTCATTAATTACAAAAGAATACAGCACTAATGAATCTCTCACTGAAAAAGTGTGTTTATTTCTGAATAGTAACGACAGATTTTAATTAAAGCAGATTTACATGTAATTAACTACATTTCAATAGCTTCCAGTTCTTCTTTGGACGAAGACACAAAAGTTCCATACTATGCGAAGCATTTTTTACTTTTATAATTAATTAAAATAGAGGCTAAAAATGCTTATTTTTAATTTGAAGGGTTGGAACCAAGTACTCTGATGAGTAAGACTGGTCCCGTTGTTTATTACCATGGTGACCGAATATCAAAGCGAACCAGCTATCTGCTTTTTTGTATTCACCCTCGAGGGTTGTATTGAACGCTTGCGCAGGGCTACTTGCACGACAGGTGTACGGCTCGTTGCAATTCGAATAATTGACAGGCATACATACATAATCACAAACCCATCCTTCTTTCTGAAGCAGTATCCTCTATTGCTCATATTATCCTTCATTAGATTACTGTAAATACGTACTGTCAGTTACATGCACTGAATATATTATTAGCGATTGAATGCGACGTAACAATTTCGTATCGGAACATGATTTTGCACTAGCTACTTGTTCGTTCGATTTCATAGTCTTACTATACGTGCCTGTTTTAGAATATATAATTAATAAAATAAATACAATCACGATGGAATACATTAAAATAATTAATACGAAATATATACTTATAATGTTCGCAGGAAATTTTTCTGCCTCTCTACACACTAGGCATCTTAATTGTAGTCAAGGTTTTGATACCAAACCCAAACTATCCTGCGATGACAACACAGAAGCAGGAGGACGACATATTCAAAAAGTTTAATGGCTACAAAAATAATACGATAGCCGTTGTTCCTAACTCTACAGAGACTTTGGTATATTACAGCGATTATTAAATTTCTGAAACACAAAACCTCGTCTAGAGATCTACTTCCGGTAATCCGCTTTCTCTCTTTCAGAATTTCTTAAATTCTATGAATAGCCTGTGGCTATCCATGTGGGATAATCCTGGTAAGCTACCCTTAAATTTCATGGTCTTCGACACGAAGGACGATCTACAAGCAGCTTATTGGAGGGATCCTTACAGTGTACCGCTCGCAGTAATCTTCGAAGATTCGCAACCGATAACACAAAACCTTCAGTAAGATTAATCTACAAGTTTTCAACTTACCGATTACTTGGAAAGAAAAGAAATAATGGTAGATTACTTTAAGTTTAGTCAAAGATAAGTAGGGCGAGGCTTTTTCGGTCAGTCTAAACATTTTTTACTCTACGCACTTGTTATGCACATTTGCGTGCTTGACACATAAAAGATATCCAAGTAAGCATGTAAGAAGTCTGTGAATATTGCTCTCAAGATTTTTAGATGCCTTGAAAGTCGTTTCATCCGACCTTTTTCCTTAAACGACAGAAATAGCCCCGACTTACCCTAACTATCCGTTCAAATAACGGAGTACATCATTTTCATTTTCTAGTATATAAGTACATTTGGTAGATACACATAATATAATTGTTAGTGTTAATCTTCGAGATGGAACATCCTTGATCCTTTATGCATTTTACAGATATGAGATAAGAACTAATCCGTCGTATACCAGTCCACCTTCGCCGACTGAGATGTATTCCGCCCCAGTTACTTGCCGAAAAGATACCAGTCACTGGATGGTATCTTTTGGTAGCATATTGTCAATAGAGACTGGTGGTTCCTGTCCTGTTAACAGTTACTTGCACTCTGGCTTTCTGGCTCTTCAGTTATTAATGGATGTTACGAAGATAAGAGTACGTGATACATCCGAGCTCATATTTTTATGTAATAATTATTCGCGCAAAGTAAAACCGAAAAAGTGTACAGATAAATGGTGCAATGTATTTGGAGCTAAAAGTATTGTTTGTCTGAATAGCTAGTGAAATAATCATATTTGTCAAAATTCTTATGCTAGTATGAACTATTAGTGATCACAAAGTTATGTAGTAATGTTAAAATAGTTATTACTTCGCTATCTAATTAATTAATTAATACCGTGTATAATATATCCTTGTCTATTATAGCTGGACTCTGGTAATAACGATGTGACCATGCCAGACATAAAGCTAGAGATGTTCCCGAAGGAAGCGTTTACCGCAGGTAGAACATTGAAGACAGATACAGACTTCTATTAATTTAATAATAATTTCTTATTAAAAATATGCGAATGGTATCCTATTATATAGACTGGATGCTGGCCTTTAGGGTTGTTATACCTCTGTACATGGTTTTGGCTCTTTCGCAATTCATTACGTATCTCTTGATTCTGATAGTCGGGGAGAAAGAGAATAAGATTAAGGAAGGAATGAAGATAATGGGCCTAAAGGATTCTGTGTTCTGGTACTTGCTCTTTTATTTCCCAACAAAATATAATATAGAAATACAGTATACCTATTCCATTTACATTACAAACATTTATGTATTATTTCCAAAATCTTCATCAAATGTAGAATAATATATTTTACTGTTCCTCACAGGTTATCCTGGTTTATAATCTACAGTATCTTTGTCCTATTACTCTCTGCGGTTGGCGTGGTTCTGCTCTTTACATTGCAAATGTTTCAACACACGCATTTTCTACCGATATTTCTTTTAGTGGTTCTATACAGCTTTTCCGTAATAATGTTTGCCTTTATGATAACGCCGTTCTTCGACCAGTCACGCGTGAGTGCTTTTGAGAGATTACCCTTTTATGTAAACTATGATAGACAAGCATGAATTAAGGAAGAATAATTTCGACCCTGATTCTTCCTTCAGACTGCCGGCGTACTTGGTAATTTTGCGGTTACGATATTGAGTCTGATGTATTTTATCCAAGTCTTCGTTGATGACTCTAGTTCAGTCTCCTTTTGGGTAGTGTCACTTCTTAGCCCGACCTGTGTTGCTTTGGCAATGGACAAGGTATCTATTTTTTGTATTAAAATTTGCATATCCAATATGATAAATAAATGAACAATAACCATGATAGGTAATGCATAAATATGTTTCCAACAGGCTCTTGTATTAGATTTACAAGGTCAGGGAGTCAACTTTGACAACCTTTGGTCGGGCCCTGGAATCCCCTTCGGAGGAAGTCTCGTTATGATGACATTAGATATCGTTTTGTACGCCTGCTTGGCCTACTACTTGGATTCCGTTATACCGAGTATGTTTTTCAAATGATTATTTTATCTCGTATACTTCACTGTACCATGTATAGTTTTCTGGAAACTATTATTATATAAAAATAATTGATATAGGCGAGTATGGTACGAAGAGACCTCCCTGGTTCTGTTTCACTGGCGGGTTCTGGTGTCAGAAGAAAGCTCAGCGGGTGAGTTTAATAATAAATAAAATGATGTACAATTCAATCAAGGGAAACTAGGTAAGTTTTATTGATAGACGTATTTGCAGGTACCGTCATCGAACGGTGAATCAAACTCGTTTATCCCCGGCGAGGAAACGAACCGTGATGTGGAGCCTGTTGTACGCGAGATGAAGGGTAGAGAAGCTATCAGAATAGTTGACCTGTATAAATCGTATCAGAAGTGTCGAAAGCCAGAAACCAAAGCGGTGAATGGAATAAATTTGACGATTTACGAGGGACAAATCACTGCTATACTTGGACATAACGGTGCTGGGAAAACAACGTTGTTTAATATACTGACAGGACTCACTGCTCCTACAGCTGGCACTGCCTTGATCTTCGGGTACGACGTAAGGGATTCCAATGACATGCAAATGATCAGAAGTATGACTGGTGTATGTCCGCAGCACGATATTCTCTTTGATCTTCTAACACCAAGAGAACACCTAGAATTTTTCGCTGCTGTTCGTGGAATTCCAAGAGCAATGATCGAACATGAGGTATGACCACGAATATCTGTACTTTGAACGTTTTGTATTTTAACTTGTGAAATAAATTCGTAAACATTCCTTCGGCGATTACAGGTGAAAAAGACATTGAAAGATATCGATTTACTCGAGAAGGCTGACAGTTTTGCAAAATACTTAAGCGGTGGTCAAAAACGAAAATTATCCGTTGGAATCGCTGTTATTGGTGATCCTAAGATCATAATTCTAGACGAACCCACGGCGGGTGTCGATCCTTATTGGAGACGACAAATGTGGTCCTTTTTGCAATCTAGACGTCATGGCAAAGTTATATTATTAACTACTCATTTTATGGATGAAGCAGATATTCTGGCTGATAGGAAAGCAGTGATCAGTAAAGGAAAACTAAGATGTTGCGGAAGTTCCCTGTTCCTGAAAAATAAGTTCGGCATTGGATATCATCTAACGTAAGCTCGTAATAAACTTGAAATAATTTCAATTAATTGTTTTTAATAAGAATTTAGAATCGCTGCCATCTACAACTAATTTTATATGATCTATAGGCTAGTTCTCGAAGGAAATGCGAGAGAACACGCGATAACAAGACTAGTTAGTTCCCACGTAACAAAATCAGAGAAAGCAAGACGTCATGGGCGCGAGCTGAGCTTCATTTTACCTCACAATTCCGTGGAAAACTTTGCACCACTATTCTCCGCTATTGAACATGAGATCAAGACGAGATCGAGCAGACTGGGCATCAGTAGTTACGGGGTATCGATGACGACTCTGGAGGAAGTCTTTCTGCACCTGGAGAAGGACGAGGGTACCGAATATACGATGGACAATCTATCAAAAAAGATGGTACGAAATCGTGCTTTAAGCAGATCGCTATCATTGCAATCAAAGAGTACCTCTTATCAGAGCTTGCAAAATGAAGGAATCACCGTGCAGTCGGACGGCCAGGCGAAAGGTAATTTATCAAATTATCAATATCAACTATACAGATTTCATATCTTAATATTAATAAGACTTTACCAACAATATTTATTCGGAACAATAGTTGTAAGTAATGAAACACACCAGATGCACACCCTTGCAATCTAGTCGAATCGCAGTAGGGTGGGTGATCGTAAGTCAGGACACTACATGTAACGTATTTGTAAGATAAACTTTTTTTATTGCTTATAATATAAATACATATATTCCAGCCCAATCGAATGGTTATCATTTAAGAATACTGATATTTTAATATTGTTCATTGTGGTCACAGCTGCGGGAGATTTACCGGATGGCGTTCATTGCGACAAGAATCCACCTGTCCTTGGCCTCGGTCTAGACCCCATCAAAATCCGGCCTAATTTCCTTCAGACCCTCTACGCTATGCTTCGCCTAAGGCTACTCAGGTTGTTTAGAAACATCCAGCTGCTGTACTTCACCATCGTCGCACCCCTTGCTCTCATAGTTCTCGGCCTCTACTTAAACAGTATCCAGACAGTCGAGATCAAAATGCACTCACTTGTATTAAACAGTGGTACGTTTACATCCCTCGTATTCTAAATATATCATTATGCAAAAAGGCCTGTAAGAAGAATTTTCCGTTTCAATTTTGAATCGTAGATACATACGGCGAGAAGACAAAGATTTTATACATAAATAATACTGACCGTGATATTTCGGACTTCTTGAGTGGAATGGAACGTAACGTAGAGAATGTTGAAGAGTACGATGGGGATTACGGAAGTTTATTGAAAGTAGCACCACATGTAGCTGCTTTCAATGTCAACGATTACAGTTTACCGAGAATGAATTTGACTATGGTTTATAACGACACCATGCAACATTCTCTTCCAATCTTGGTGAACATTTTGTCGAATACGTACTACAGGTATAATCTAATTTTTATATATATTATTGAATGCATTCTCTGAAAGTATCTACCTGAATATTACATTCTCTCGTTGATTAGATTGATTACAAATAAGGACGATATAACACCAATCGGATTGAAAACGCATCCCTTTCAACAAACTTCCCAGCCACAAGAATTCAACATTGGCACAGCTAGCTCGGCGTTATTTATTGGAATGGATTTTGTACTCTTACCCATCACTTTGGCCGTGGATATGGTTTACGATCGAGAAGTAAGTTATAACTAAGATCTTACTATTATCCGCTCAACATAAATTAAACATTCAATCATGCATATTTTTTTAGATAAAAGCAAAGAATCAGCTACGCGTGAATGGCCTCTCGTTTCCTATGTACTTCCTTACATACTTCATCGTGCTTGTCGGCCTGATGACGTTCTGTTGCCTGTGCATCCTTGGCGTGATATTCCTCTTCGATGTGCCTTCACTTCAAGAAATACCTGCACTCGTCACACTTGGCAGCCTTTTAATGCTTTACTGTCCGTCCTCTATACTTTTCTCAACATGTTTGAGTTACATGTTTGACAAAATGGATTCTGCGCAAAGTATCTTGCCGAACATAGCAACCTTTTTCGGACTAATACCGTTTCTACTTGTTATGATCCTTGACATGTTAGGTCTTGGTAAGTGAGCTTTATGTTATCAAAAGAAATACACAGATTCATTGACATCAATTTAATTTAACTCTTTGATTGTTTGTTTTTTAAGGTGGTACAGCGGCATTTGCTTTGCACGTTGTTTTTTCACTCTTAAACACGATGTACGTGCCATATGCAGCAGTATATTATGTAGGACGAGTTCACTTAATGTGCTCAATCAATGCCGCCTGCCATCACTTGACTATGTCTGATTACCTTACTACGGAAATTGTACTGATGGCCTTTGGGGTGGTCTTACACTGTCCACTATTGTTCTTTATCCTTTTATTCTTGGACATTAAGAAAAGTGGCGGAAACACCAAGGATTTAATAAAATATTTCCTGGTAAGAATATATCTCCTTTATAAATTGCTCAACCGATTTATTAATCCAAACAACATTTATTCTGTCATCCTACAATTATAAGTTTAAGCATGTCATCATATTTTCTTATGACATTATAAGAAGCAATTAATGTTGATTCACGTACATAGCGAAACGGTGGTTCTATTGGCGAAGAGATAATGGAGAATTCCGATATTGGAGAACACGAAGACGTGGATGTTAAAAACGAGCGGCAGAAAGTTTTTAACATTATCAATTCATCTGCTGTTCAAGAGCCACCTGTGGTTTTAGTACAGGTGCGAGCTAATATAATTGTATATTAATTATATTAGTTGTAAAATAAGTATTCATATTTACGGTCTATCTTCAGAATTTAAGAAAAGAATATAGGCAACGGGAGTCTGGAACATGTAGCTGTTGTTCGAAACGAGAAGAACAGGCAACGACTCAGGTGCAACGAAACGTAGCAGTGAGAAATCTTTCATTGGCAGTTGAGCCCGGTGAAGTATTTGGTTTATTAGGCCATAATGGTGCAGGAAAAACTTCTACCATGAAGATCATTATCGCTGAAGAAGCGGCAACACGTGGAAGAGTGCAAATCGGAGGACACAATATACATTCTCATATGGCAGAAGCTTTCCAACAAATGGGGTATTGTCCACAGCATGATGCTCAATGGAAAAATATCACCGTCAGAGAACATATCGAGTGTTACGCCGCAATACGCGGTGTCCCTTGGGGTGAAGTTGATAGGTAATCAGAAATCATAATCTATAATATTAAAATGTTTCCCATTTCAGAATACTAGTATGGAAATATATAATATTAATTATGATCTTCAACGTTTTCGAGATTGTGATTCCTATGAGGAGAAGGGATAACTCTAAATATTCGCATCAATTTTTATTATTAAATGTAATGTTTTCTCCTTGACCCTGCAGAATCGTAGATTTATATCTTACTGGTCTACAAATCCACGAACACGCAGACAAACAAACTCAGGAATGTTCAGGTGGAACCAGAAGAAAACTCAGTTTTGCTATGGCAATGGTGGGTGGGCCAAAGGTGGTCTTAATGGACGAACCCAGTACGGGTATGGATCCTAGATCGAAACGATTCCTATGGGATACTATACTTGCCAGTTTTCAGGTCGGTCCTTTAATTCAAGTCTTTACATATATCCACGTGTTTCTCCATGTATTCATTATTATCATTCCATTATGTTGAGAAGTACAAGTAATACTTATCAAATAGCATTTAATAAGATGAAAGTATTTATGAACAGGGTGGTAGAGGAGCAATCCTAACGACTCACTCGATGGAGGAAGCTGATGCTCTATGCTCCAGGGTTGGTATAATGGTGAAGGGTGAACTTAGATGTCTCGGTTCAACGCAACACCTGAAGAATCTTTACGGTGCCGGTTACACACTTGAGATGAAGCTGATGGGTGGTGATTGTACACCAACCACACCTTCTGGTGACAGAATCTCGAGCTTAAAGGATTTTGTCGCTGGCCTCTTCCCAGATGCAACCCTTGAGGAGAGTTTCGCAGATAGATTGGTTTTCGCTGTTCCTCAACACGCCGTTACCTCGCTGGCCGAGTGTTTTACCCAGTTAGAGAAGGGTATGTCTGAACTACAGAGATTTTTCAGTAATGATTTTAAGAAAGTTTCACTATAATGAATCCTCAAACGTGAATCTCGAATTCAGAAACATTTAATCATTTTGATTCGCAGCCAAGCTCGAGTTGGATATCGAAGAATATAGTTTCAGTCAAACGACATTGGAACAAGTGTTTCTGAAGTTCTCACACTACGATGGAGCAAATTCCGGAGACTGATCACATGAGATCTAAATGGATTTAGTATTACGCTACGTGGTGTGCTCCTTCCGTGTGCTATTACCTGACACTAACAGTGCTACGAAACAGTGCAAAGAAGACCAAAGGTTCTTTATTGGAGAAGATGATTCCACGAGGAAATTAGTAATGATTCACGTGCTTGATAATACTGGATATGCTAGGAACGATGTGAGTATGGTCGGGGACCATAAGAATAGAATGTTGCTGAGAGAACAGTTACAGAAGAATTTGTAACACTACATTCTTCTTTTACGATGAACTTGAAATACGGCTCCCGAATCAATCGAAGATGCATTACCAGTTACATACATGGTTATGCGATAATTCCTCGATTATAAAATATCGCAGGGGTGAACCATGTATAAAGAAGAAACTGTAAATGGTGGTAACTCTTTACGAGTCTCTTATGGAAGAATCATTATTAACGGCTGATCAAATCTCCCGTGACTCATCATTGGAGTTTTAGACTAATATAGTTTATTATTGAATACCTAAGGATATGTCTCGTATTAATATTGCAGTGGAATTGGAACTAAAAACTATTATCATTACAACAAGTATAACAAGTAAGTCCTTAGCAGCGAAGAAGATTATGTATTGTAACATTGAATTCCTTTTGCCGGATGCAGAGAATGCGATTCATTTTATCTATCTATGTAGATCACTTAGAAATGCCCGAATCGCGGCTATACTTTTAGAGGCACTATGAGAGTTGGTTATCTCTAAGAGAGACAAATACTCGATCGAATCGATGATTTTAATTATGCATATAAAGTAATAGATGGTAACTTAGTTATAAAAGATTCTGAAATTGTCTTGTGGTCATTACTGCAGCATTTCGAATGGCAAAGAAGAAATAAGAGACGATAGGTTGTTAATCTTGTCTCCGTAGAACGTAAACATAATTTAATGAAATTAGTTAAAGAATCCTCCCGAAGGAAGGTATCATAGCAGGACCAGACAACCAGAGATGCTTTAATCGAAATTATAAAATACTTTAAAACAGTTATGTTAGAAAACATATATTTGTTATATAAAATTTGTTATGCCTTCTATTTCATACGTGCGCTTTTATATCTATGTCATTTATAAACTCCTCAGCTTTAACAGCCATAATATATTATTCACTGCATAGCTCATGAATATATATATATATATATATATTATCCAATAACAGTTTCTAATAATTATAAATCAATTCTGCATAGAAACGGATGTTGTCCGGACCTGCT
The DNA here is from genome assembly GCA_910591585.2 of Nysson spinosus. Lineage (NCBI taxonomy): Eukaryota > Metazoa > Arthropoda > Insecta > Hymenoptera > Crabronidae > Nysson > Nysson spinosus. Next base: position 5,610,253 of record OU342843.1, on the reverse strand, counting down.
TTTATAATATTCGAAGATGGAATCCACGGAAATAGTGGAATAGTATCTGAATGTACTCGGCTAGTGTATCGAAACAAAGTTTTGTAATACATGCATATATCGAAGGGGCCTGATATGCATTGAAGGATCCATTGAAGGAATACTGGAACGGGATATTATAGAAAAATTGAAACTAGTTAAATTGCTCTAATGTTACAAGTTCTCGAAACTTTGCAAGTCACATCCAAGAAAATACCCTCGATATTACGGGGCGAAGGTCACGAAGAATTGAGTATGTGAAGGCAAGGGTGTCATTCGCAGGGCAGAATGAAATATTTTGTAGAAGATAGAATAGCTAGTGAAAAATTTGAATCTCATCGTAACGGGGGAGGGTATCAACTTTTGTAAATAAAACTCATATTACAAATACATTACTAAATGTGCGTTATACGTGTTATTAATATGCATAGAACTATAATGTTACTTTATCGCATATAATTGTATGCATATTAATAATTGTATATATATATAAATACATATATAATTCAAATAGGAAATACGTGCGTTATTGGGATTGTGTACGCACAACTCTCGCTCTAGCTAATACCATGAAATAAGCCGTTTATTTTGAAAGTGGCTCAAGTCCCATTTTTTGGAAAAATGGTCTTAGAACACTTTCAAAATAAACGGCACAAATATAAAACTTAGTCAATTATACGATTACACGTGAAATAAAGAAAGGTCGCAGTTTTACGAAACTCACTTATAAATATATAAATATACGTATATTTATGTATTTACGTAGAACAAAGTGCGCATATACGTGTAGGATATCTATGCGTATATGCGTAACATTTTTTAAAACAGTTACATCGGGAGTTACAAAAGATGCAACGAGAAAATGAACATTCCCTTTGCTACAGTTTCGAATATGCTATTGCGTCCTGCAACCAGATATATTATCTGCATTCTTAATTATTAACATTAACAATATTAGCATTCCCGCTTGATCAGTAATTCATTAGTCTTTACATGATAATTACTAGAGCCAAGCATATTACACAATTTTCAGTTGGAAAATATTTCTTCTTACACATTCATTATTTCAATTTGATTTGATAGATTGAATAATTACGAAGAGAATAGGTCTGTAACTATATTCGATAAAGTGACGTAAACTTGATTACAAACGTGATGGTTTCTTAATGATAACGTGTAAATATATACATACGTATAAATATAAATATATAGTCTGGAATGGAACAGCCTCTATGGTGTCCACGGAGAAAGGGTGAATGTTCACTAATTCAATATAAAAACACCGTGCACAGATTTTAAGCATACACGCACCCACGCACGGAACAATGATAATGGCAGAAAAGATAGTAACAATTTCTTATATCAGTGGTCTATAATAATATGCAGTGATTCCGAATTGAGCTAATGGTGGAAGTTGTGATAATGTTGAATTAACATATCGTTAACTGATAACGAGTTAAAAACCCGGGGTTTGTACACGCATCAGCGTTTTAATTATTGCGCTGCTGATTGTGTTGTATAGTATTTGTTTTATTATAATGTTCATGATTTTGCTGGATACTTTGCTTTTTAATCGTAATTCAAGTTTTGGATAGCCAGTTGCAGGGGTTGGTTTTTGCATAAAATTGTCGGTCAAGAATGTGTTAATAAAATTATTCCATTAAGTCATACAACTACCACCATTATTTATTTGGAATTAGAGCATGTGAATTGTTTAGATGTAGATGGGGGGTATAATCAATATCGGGGAACTGGGATATTTGTTGACTAAAGCATGTATAATTCGTTGGCAAAAGCTTTTTCATCGATAAAAAGGAAATAGAAAATCCGGTAAACGTTTGTGAAGTGTCGTTCTTCGAAGATTCTCGTGTCAGATGGCGAAGAAAGATTTCAGAAAACAAAATGCACGGCCGATAAAACTGTTTAATACTCGTGCCTGTCCATTGTTATTGACGTACGATGCGTTGAATGGCGATTCTTGAAGAAGAAGAAAGAAACAGTACGAAAGATCTTGCTTTAATTCGAAGGAGCATCTTAAAAATAATCTTCTTCTAAAATCAAGTTTTCGCTTCTGTCTCCCCTTTTTCTTACGCTGCTGTAATTACATTATTCTAATACCAAGAAGAAGATAACGAGTACGTTATTAGAAATGTTTAACCAACATTAAATAATACAAAATAAAAAAGGACGTACCACATTCCCAACTAATTAATACTATCCAGTGAAGTAAATTCAATATTTAAAGATTAAGTGATAAGGATACATAATTCATGAATGCATTTCAAATAAGAATCTTACAAGAAAGGGTAGTGTACAATGATAAAAAGAATCGGAAATGGTTGATAGAATACTCTTGTGTTATTAGGACTATCAGTAATATTAACACGTTGACTGCCGGACTGCAATTCGTGTTACACGATACCTCGCGAAACGCATTTGTAACTACCAGTATGTAAATAATATCTAAAAACAAAACTGTTTAATCCCTCTATAATACGTTACTTACTTTACATCGTTATCGTAACATTAAAAGTACTGAAAATTTTACAAATATTAGCAATATATTCTATTCGAGTTTTAATGATATTTGCATCGTCGGTCACCAATGACACCCCGCGTCAATCAACGTGTTAATTACTTTAAACAAATGATTAGTATTTGTACTGGAAATGCGGCGTAAACTATTTCTTAGATTGAGAATAATTCGAAGCTTTGATCGTATGAAAAGATATCAAGATCGTAAGGTATATTAATTTGGGAAAATCATGAATATAATGACTACCTTGGTGGTAGCAGGAACGAGGTCTGCGTATACTTTCCTCAAAGACACACACACATACATCGATTTAAGTGCGCGAAATGGAAATCTTCAGGTTTCAGCAATCAATTTCAGGAGCACTGAGGTAGATGTGATTCGTGCATAGCTTTTACTAAAGTGAGAATTTTTATAAAAGGCAAGTACTTAAGTTGCCACTATGCGGTGGATAGATTAGATCGAATAATCTCGAGCGGAGAGATTTTATTATTAAACTTGAGAAAAATGCGAAACTTTATTGTCCAAGGATTTCTTAATAGAAATATACTTGTCCTCCATTCGTTATCACATAGAATTCATATATGAATTCTTATACATACACGCGTACAGATTTATTTATGTAACGCGTGCATCGTCATAAATAAGAAGCCATTATGCTTTCTATCGGAGATACAACTTGCACATGATACAAGTGTTCGTCATATTTCATGAAGTGTAGATATATCAAGAACTTTCCGATTGATCTTAATGAATAGCGAAGTTCTTTTAGTCGAATATATTTAGGCAATTTGTTTACTCAAACGATTAACGATAATAACGATGATAATTGTGAAGCTCTGTATAAGGACGTTAGGTCCTCCGCTTCGGGTAAATAAGTTTACAACTTTGACTTTATTGTATCATTGTTATATTACAATAAATATATGTATACAAGACGGTTTACAAAATTGGACACGCTAATTTTATTTACTTCGCTTCGATGGATCAATTGCAGTTACTGCAATGCTCCGCCTTTGTACAATGGAATTTTAATGATTCGCATTATTTTGTTATCCTAGTGAAATCGGTTATTTCTACGTAAAGCCACAAAAAGTGTAGGCGTATTTTGTAAAATCAGATAAATTCGGTCAAGTTATTTTTCCATTAAATTGCAACTCTATTAAGAGTACATTAATCGACAAGATAATCTGATGATTTTATTGCTTGTTAAGGTAACAATTATTTGATAAGTATGAAAAGGTCAGGTACCAATTTCATTAATATAAAGCATGAGTCGTTATGTAATTATTGCAATCATTTCAAAGTAATTTTTACGTGTAATTTTGTAACAGTGCTTTGAACGAACTTTCTGATAAACATTAAACTGAAACTCGATCTGGAATATTATGTTAAAGGTTGAAAAAGTTGGTTAATTAGATGAAGTATTATGGCAATCAAAATTGGGAATTGAATGAAAACTGATCACTGTAAATTAATTTATTCATGTCTTAAAGACACGGAGAAGATAGTCATGTACCATAGGCGTTAAATAAAATGTTGTATATTTTATTTAGAAAACCGAGATGATAACAGATTCCTGAGTAAGTCAGGACATTCTTTTCGCTATATAAATTGGTTTTCGCATACACTTTAATGATTTAAAAACTTTGTATCCTTGACAATCACAAATTATCTAAAAAGTGCAGTAGAACGTCCTTCGTTTAGTAAGTCGCGGATGAGTTTCCAATTTGTTGAGTTACAAAAAATTCGAAAGTTACATTGTTCGAAGGACGACTACTATTTTCTTGGTTTCTTCCTAATCTTATTTTACATCGACATTATTAATCTAGAGAAATAATGATAAGACAATCAAGATCGAACTTAAGCTCGGGAACACCCTCGTGTGTGATTATCCGACAAAAGAATGAATTGATGTTTTCATTAACAAAAGTAGAAAAAAATGTATTACGCTAAGGGAAGTCTAAAAGAATGTTTGATTCTCTTAAGTAAACATTTCCAAATCGGTCGTGATACACCCCTATACATAATCTATTTTATGCATCTTTTTAATAATAAATTAGTTTCATCGCTACCCTCGTATTTACCTAAATTCATTTTCGTAACGTCTCGCATAAGCACGCAACACTTGATGATAAACACATTATTGATAAAGCGATTGATTTCTAAACTACTATCTTCCTCGGGCGATCTTTAAAAAAAGAAAATGTCGAAGTCTGAATCTGAACAGCTATAAGTCCATCAGTTCCCTTTTCTTTGTTCATGAATCGATGGCAGTTTCTCCTAGACAGATCGAAAGCTGCTGATCCGCGAATTATTTATAATATATTACAATATATTTCCTAATGTTATATTCGGTTTTTCCTCTTAAAATTCAGACTGACATAGGAGACAGGTTTAACAAGCTTACACTAGTGGATTACGATTGAGCCGAATTTTAAGATGAAATAAAACTATAATACAACCCAACGTTATTAACATATGACTATATAGCGGACATTCAGTTAACACGTAACACGTTGAATGCTTTTCAGTCCATTGATTGTGCTGTCACTGAAAATTGATTAACACGATCTCATCCAGATTGAACCTCTCTTTAACATGAGATCAATAGGTAGAATTACGATTTTTCGCTTTTGCGATATTCATCCATGGAAATGTATTCGGCCCGATTATCAAGGAATTATTTAAACACGCAATGCTTCCTTGTATCATATTTGATCAGATTGTACACATTTTTTACAGGTTATTCTTTATGTAATCTGTACAGAAATCGAAACACACGCAAATACATCTTCCGCGTTAAGAAACGCCGGGCGACAAATAAAAAATATAAAAAAATGCATGTGTAACCTTATGGAAGATTCACGCGATCGAGTTTAAAAAAAAGATTTTACACAGTATTTTCAATACTTTAAAGTTTTCTTCTTCATGTGGATAAATACAAGCGATGATAGTCATTAGCTCCAAAAGCACAATTACACTTCGGACACTTCCTTTGTCGCGTCTCATACCGCGTACGTAAACAGTCCCAACAAAATACGTGAAAACATTTCGTTAACACGGCATCCTTTCGCTTCACCTTACACGAAGGACACGTCAAAGTTTCTTTGTATTCGCGTAACTCTTCAGCCATTACTTCATCTAGGGTTTCGGCCATCTCTATCTTCTTCATTCTTTCCACTTTGCGTCTTAGTTGAGCTATCTCCTCCTGCAGAACAAAAGTCAATTACAATATGAAAATGGTATTTACGATTAAAACTTAATTCAATTTTACTTCGCGATACACTACCTGCAGTCTTTTTGTTTTATATGCCTCTGCCTCTAAGGAACTAGTTTTCTCAGCTACAACTTGTTGCGCTTCTTTCATCTGGGAATGATATTTTTCTGAGCAAAAAAATGAAACGAATATTATTATTAATATCAGTAAAAGTCGGTAGAAGAAGTTGCATCTGAAACACTCACCTAAATGAAGTTTCAGATCCGCTGCGGATTGCGCACTTTCAATAGCTTTTCGCTTGTGCATTTCCATGGCTTGTTGTCTCAAAGCTAATTCCTTTTCAACAGTGGCAAGGGAGTTTTGTAAGAGTCGTTCTTTCTCCTCCAACTTGCGCACGACAACGTTAGCAGCTTCCACTTGCGTTGTCAGTGTAGAAACTTGTTCTTTTAATACGTCCTTTTCTTCTCTAGCTAATTTGTGCAGTTGATTACTCTTAATCCTTTCCGTCATCAGTTTGAAATTTGCGTCATCTTTTTCACGTAGCTGTTGTATCAATCTAGAATTTTGTTCTTGCATATCCTCGAATGCCTGACCAGTTACTTCCATTTCGTTTAAAAGCGCCTCTTCCTCCTGAAGCCAGATACAATTCTGTTCAGTGTTACACCACAGTTCAAATACACGAGAATGATCGAATTATTCAGGGAAAGTAACATACGTTTTGATTTAATCTGAGTTTGGGTATTTGGGTAATAACCTAGATTAGATGTTAGAGATTTGAAGAAGTGTTGCATGATTACGAACTGTACACTGATAAAAATAGATGATGATCAACAATGTAAGAACAGTGATCTACCTGTTTTTGATTGGCAACTTGCCGCTGCAGAGTATAAGCTTGCTCCTCTAGTTTTTTTATCTTAATTTGTGCATCTTCATCTGCCAACTTCTTTCGTTCTTCACGTTTACTTTCCTACAAACAAATTTATTTTCATTGAATTAAGTGTGTTTATGCTAGCATATCGTAAAGTTTTTTTTTATCCAATGTCCACCTGAATTTTTTTAATCTGCTGTCGCAATTCTTCTAACTCTGCCCTTGTTTTACGCTCTGCGGCCATGAGTTGTACTTTATCTCGCTGCTCCTTTCCAACACCTTTGTACATATCCAATAATAATTTCATCTCCTTCATCTCATTTACAGCCTTTCTGTAATTTTGCATGTTATGTAAATTTTAGTTCGAGTTTCAATAAAGTTATTAAGATGTTCTTTTAGCTACATACTTCAATTGGGCCTTCAAGTCTCGAACTAGTTCTGATTCTGCAACTTTTGTATCCTTAGCACGATGAGCGGGATCACGATGTTCGGTTTTAATTGACTCTTTCTTAATGTCCTTTTCACGTTTGATATCTTTTTCCTTTTTCAAAGTAGGGGAAGTTAACGTTGATGAATCTGGGGTACCTTTATTACCTTCTCCTTCACCGACTTCGATAGTTTCTACTTCTTCATCAGCCCCGGCTTCCCTCTTTATCGTAACACCGCTTTCTTCTTTTATCTGCACCACCAAATGCATTAATGATTAGAATCAACGAACATTAATTTCCCTGAATTTTCGAATATTATATTTTATTATACCTGCGTGGAACCTGGAAGAGAATTTGTCACATCTTCCTCCTTTCCACTGCCGTCGGAATTGTTACCTTCTTTATTTTCCTGAGAAGTTTGTTGACCTAATTTAGTTGTAAGTTCTTCGACCTCTTTCTTTAGCTGAAATTCAGTTAAAATAGAGTAAAGTTATTTCAATTAGATTTCTATAACTAGTCCTTTCATGTAGTAGTACATTTCTTTAACAATATTTATACCCTTGGTATTTCAGTGGAAGCTTCCTTATATTTCCGTTTGTACCGTTGGACTTCGCCTTTAAGTTGTTGATTATGGTTCTGAAGGGATGTTATCAAATTCCGCATCTCTCTGTTAATTGGTCCTGTTTGTTCATTAGCCGCCAAGTTTTGCTCGAATTCGATTCGTAACATTTCGTATTCTTTGCGTAATTGCGCTAAAACATCCTCTAACTGAATACACTCCCCGCGTAATTTCTTTTGAGCCATTAACTCCTCACTCTAAGAAAGAATTGGTCAGATCACAATGTTGTTTATATTAGTCAATACATAATTTTGATGAAAAGACGAAAGACTTGCCTCCATCATTTCGATATGACGTAAGTGGGCATTTTTACTCGACTGCAATTGCTGGCGAGCATCGTCTAATTGAGTTTTCAACTGCATTGATTCATTATATAAAACGGAAAATTGCGATTGTAAACATTTGTACTCTGTTGTCTCAACGATTACGGATTCAGGAAGTTGTCGTATCTGTAATTATAATAGCATGTTTCTTATATTTACACAACTAAACCACAAAACAGTGAACATAATAAACGACTGGAATAAAATATAAAACATTTATTGAGTATGAGATTAATGTTACATTCTATACCATCCACCATCACAAAAGTAATGTATGCAAGTAAACTCACATCCATTTTTAGTTTTTCTACTTCTTTCAATGCATCGCGATGTTGTTGATGTAATTTATCTAATTCTTGCAATCTGTTATTAGCTAGTTCCCTTGTTTCTTCGAGCTCTCTTTGTAAGTCTTCAAGCTGATAACAGACAATTTAATTACATGATAAATAAACTGAAAATATAAGACATAATAAATAAAGTACATTACCTTTGTTTGTGAAACACTGGACGCTACGAGCGTGTTAGGTTTATTACTGCCTTTTTCATCAGTACCATGAATTTGCTGAAAGGCCTTCAACTTTTCAATTGCTTCTCCCAGATGGTGTTCTAACTTATCATTTCGCGCTCGTACTTTATTTAATTCATACTGAAGGTCATCAACTTGATTTCGCAATTCAGCTGCTAGTGTATCTTTTCCAGTTATGGTGTCTTGCAATTCCGACATCTAGCAAGAAACATATTTATTATGCATAGTATGATGATATGAGTAGACTATCAAATGAATGTATAAAGCAGAAAAAATAGATATAATCACCTTTAATGAAATGGTATGGTATTTTTCATGAAGTTGAATATTTATTGCTTGGAGATTTCTATTTTCCATTTGTATTTCAGCATTGGCTCGACGTACTACTTCATCAATATTTGGGGCTTCCTCTGCCGAAACAGATCAAAATAATATTGAATTTGATCTAAGCTTAACACTTAATCTGCGGGTGACGGAATATTTCGTTCTCGGCCCGCGTTACGCGAAAGCGCGCGCTCAACCAGCCCGCGGATTAAACGTTAATAAAACTCTGATATTATTATTTACCTCCATTAAATTCTCCTTTAAGTGCAAGCGTAATTTTTTCATTTCTTTGTGAAAGACGATCAAAGGCTTGGACTACTTTAGAAACAGCTCGTTTGGACACTTGAACACGGTTCGCTAATTTGTCATCCAGTTCCTCCTTGTCCCAAGAGGAAAGTTGCATAAGGAATGATGTTGTAGCTTCACTTTCATCTATGTGAAAAGAATTACAATTGAAAGATTTTACATTGGCAATACAAGATTTGTAAAGAATGGTATGTGGTTTAAAAGGCAATCATAATTACTTTTATTCTCTGATTCATCTGCAGTTTCTGCATCAAACCTCTGAAGTAATACACGTATATCTTCATTTAACTGATTCCAATAACGATTTACAACGTTAAGCACTGCATCATCTTGCATTTGTCTTTTCTCCAACTGCTCAATACGTTGTCTTAGTTCAGCTTCCATTCTATGACGCTGCTCTAATCTCTGTAATATTTCAAATGAAAATATTTGATCATCACTTATACTTGCATAGCACAAGTATAATAGAAATCTAAAATGCTGATTCAAATTCAGAAACTTGAGATATGAAAAATTTAAATATACAAACACTTAAATCATAATTGAATTTTTTCAATGAAAAACCAGGTGCTCATAATTGCTAGTTTTACTAAATCCAGATTTGATAAAAAAATATATTGTTATTATTATATATTTTTGAAAAGCTAAATACTTAATTAGCAAGTTATGACTCTACTTTAATTGCACTTCAACAAAAAACTAGGGCATGAAAGAGTTATATTTTCAGTGGAAGTAGAGTATGATAATAATGAGAATTACATATGGATAAAATAATATTCCTAATGATAAAAAGAATAATTTATATAATATTGTAGTAAAATAGAACTGTTAAAAAGTATGTAAGATCATGAGAATAATAAATGCTGAGTCCTATGTAATCTTACATCCAAATTATATAGTCTGTAAAATATTTGTATGAATTAAGTAATAATGGTGGAAACTTTATAGTAAAACTTTTTTGTAATGGAATAGAATATACCAATTTCGTACAAGTATATATTAAAACAATATATAATTTAAAAAATAATAATAATAAACAATAGCTATAGCTAAATATTGCAGTTGATGTAGTATTCTATGTTGTACTACATAGAACAAGCTGTTTTCATAAATGAGTGCAGAAGTATATCTCATAAAAGCAAATCATCACCTGGGCCAGTTTTTTATTTTGAAATTGCAAAACTTTCATATCCATTTCCTCCAGAGTAGAAATAGGCCCAATTAAAATTGGTTCAAATTGAACTTTCTTAATTGGTGGCTGGGAGCCTGAGTCCCCGCTATCGGCCGGCCTCTTCGACATTTTGTTGAGCTAGTATTACCTACTGAAACAGAAATGTAAGAAAATAAATTCATTTAATGCACCAAACTTCTTCTTCTGTAGAACATGAAGGTTTGTTATTGATTAAGAGGGGGCTACCTTGTAACGTGTACTGATACCTCCAGCAACCTGCTCCGGAAATTCGATAGCCCGAAATTCGTTATACTGCTATGTCATTTTTAAATGTCTAAAACCTGCCGAAGAGATTATTAATTCGACAGATTTTTACATGTTATTGGCGACGATCGTTAGTAGGCACAAAGTACATCCTTGTAACGGAAGCCGCCATTGTATCACGGCGTTGCATACGCGGCAAATAAAAAAATAAGCCTAAAACATCGACATCTACTTCGGTTTAGGCTCAACATAGTGGCGACACTGGTAGTCTTGAGGGTGCAGAACGAGCGCAGCGCTACGCGTTTACTACAAAAAACGCATGCGTAAAACGATGGTAAAACGCACGGTAAAACCATTGTTCAGAAGAATATAAATAATTAAGGTAATGACATATAAATATAAAAAAATATACTAAAGAGGTACTATATACGATTCATGTGATCTACAAATAATACTTAATCTGAACAAGACAAAGAAAATAATGTGTAATTTTAAATTAGTGTACCCCGTTTCCTTGGAAACAAAATTAGTATTAAATAATCACCGCATATAGATCAAACTTTCCAACTCTTCACACGAGTTCTATTAACTTCTTTCAGTTTCAAAATAGCTTCTGCAAGTTTCGGCACAAATTAAAATGCATGCAAATCAAGCATTGCTGTTACCACCTCCGCCCCCGCCGCGGTTCACTTTAAACGAATGGCATCTTAATAATCGTTACAGGTATGAACAGTCATTTAGATTGTACAATAATTAGTGGAATTACTTTATTAGTTAATTACGGTTACGTACAAAAAGAATTATTATTTAAATATACAAACATCACGATCCATATTTGCACGAATTCTTATATCGAATTTATACAATTCTTCCTTAATATGTTTTACACATTCCCCATAAATAATTCGATTTTAATAAGCGGAAAACCCGCAGCTATACCAGGAAATAGTATTACTTCTTTGTGATTAACGATCATTTTAGATATCGATGTTCAGAAGCACAGCAGGAATTAGCGGATCGTTTATTAGCCGAATCGGAGCGTATGCGTGAGGTAACAGCTGAAACGGTAAAATCTAACAAAGAAGAAACAGATCATAGGCTTAAAGAAAAACTCGAGGATATAGAATTTGCTAAAAAAGAATTGTTACGCGTTAGAAAAGAAGTTCTTCTCGAAATTGACGCTCTATCAGTTTATAAAGAACGTATTATGGACGCTTTATCATCGGTTAAAAAAGATGCCCTCGCGATATGCGAGAAATGCCTCATATTTAGGTACTTCTTCCCCTAGAATTTTTTTTAGAAAATCCGTAGTTATAACTATTTCATCCTTTCTTCATTTCTTCTTTCACAGGGAACATAGGCTTGGAATTGATTTGGTTCACGATAACGTTGAAAAAGAATTATTAAAAGAATGCGAGGTAATAAAAGGCGCGGAAAACTTGTTTGTACGAATTTTAGAGCAAGCCCAAGAACAAATCCGACGATTGAAATCCACGCTTTACAATACGGATCACGATCTCGAAGATAAGGAGAATAATTTACGAATCGATCGACACAATCTTACTCTTAAAGAAACTGGCATGAATTTGAGCATCTATCACGGCACTTCCAAACTAGACCCATCGTGCGTAATACACTTATGAGTGTTTATTAATATCTTTAATCTTATATTATATTGTCAGTATTACCAAAGTTCCTGTTACATTGAAGTAATTTAACGATTCGTAAAAAAATATATATCAACTTGCGAAAATGTTGTTATAGATTAAGACTGATTAAATGGCCGTAATTTTAAGTAAGATCTGTTTGTAACCGTTTAATCAATCTCATGCAATACTAAAAGACAACGATCATTTATTAATGACTATTAAAATTGTTGTTTCGTGTAGAACAATAAGCTTAAACGAATGGGAAATGCAAACCAATAACAATATCATCGCTGCAACCAAAGAAGTAAACTGCGCTAAACCTTTGCGATGCTATATCGATACGATAATCAAACAAGTGAGTGACGATTTAAGTAGTCAAAAAAATGCTACCGAAGAAGCATTTCGTCAGCGCATAGAGGAAACGAAAGAAGCTAAACTAAAATTGGAACTACAACATTCCGAGGTGTGTACCTTCGCCGAGTGACTGATATTTACTAATGTTTATCTGATATTTGAGAATATTGATTTGGTTTTTTAATGTAACCATTTTTGCAAAGCTAAAACATGTTATGCGTATTCGTTTAGATAATGCGCCAGGTCAATGAGATGTCGCGAAACATTACCAATCTTGAAAAGTCACTTGCGGAAAAAGAAGGGTACATGGCCTTAGCTCACACAAGATTAGGAAATCGTTGCCAAAGACCTGGATTAGAACTTACGCGTGATCTAGTAGAAACATACCTTGTTAAAGAAGTGCATGATTTACGCGATGTCGTATCAAACTTGCAACAAACAGTTTGTGAGGTTTGTAATTTGCAGTCAATTGATACTGTTCACATACTTTGCAATATCATACATAAGATTAATTACGTTATGAACAAGTGCGGTAATTTATTATAGTTTGTCGTTAATTATCTTTATAGGCGCAGGCGTCAATGCGTTATTTGTTAAAAACTCAAATTCAAATTGAAGAAGACATCAATATTAAAACTAACTCATTGAAAATTGACGAAGTTGATTGTATGACTCTCCGACAAAGTATGAGTTATCATGCATACTAAATTTCACAACATGTAAGTACTTGAGTTGATATATCAAAATATCCTTAAAATATTCTGATATCGTTGTCGATAATAATGCACAACAAAATGTAGAAGTTCGTTTATATTTTATAAAATATGCCGTTTGAACGTTGGTGACGCATTTAATTAATAATTACAGAATAATGAATAAATTATAACAACGTTAATAGCACGCATTCTTGCGCCATAGGTGTCGCTTTAAAATTTCCGGCAATCCTATGATAGCAATGTTTCCGCATGAATGAATCTTAATATAAACAAATCGCAACTGCAAAAACTCTTAACTAAGCTATGTATGTCGGAATCAATATTTTGGGATTTCTTGAAAATAATGTACTCGTGAGAATGCTAAAAGTATTCTATAAGGTTTACTATGGACACTATTCTAAAAGGATGCGAAATAAATATATGCGTAGCCTCTAAAATGTTGTTACAAAATCCTATATTTTCACATTTTCAGACCTAAATACGCAATGATTTTCAATTATATCACTGTTTTTGATGATTAAGACTTATTATCAATAAGATTCCGTAGAATTTCGAGATACATATACAGTTATTTACAAGTTGAAGAACAATTTAATATTGTAAACGATACGAATGAATTTACGAATATTCACAATTCTAGATTTTGAATATTTCAAACAACACATCGAATGATGTTATTAATGATTCTGGATATCATTAACTTGTTTAATGACTCGTTTCGATGTTAATCTTAATATTATTTGAAAGAAATCGTGCATTTTCTGTTGAAGATTGCGTCGTACATGTTCCATTGTTTATTCTTGATTTAAGCATCATTTAACAATGTATTTCGACTAGATAATAATTATTGAAGCGTCAGACTGCAAGATTGTATATAAATTGATAAAATTTATACGAATTCATATACTTAAAATGATAATTAACGTTCTAATTTAGCTATATGATCAATTTTGGCTTTAAACGAGTTTATTTTAAGTTTCTACGCAATAATTTCAATGAAAGAGAGTAACATGTAAGGCATTTTCATTAACTAGCTATGTATTATTTATTAATAACCCGTTAAACTTAATGATTTAAGAAATATTGTAAAGGCTCACACAATAGCTCACACCTACGAGGGGATGAAGTAGTGTTGGTAGAGTCTTATGTCAGTTCCGAGCATGCGCGCTGCGCGCGATCTTAGGTGCGGGGTGTGGTAAAGTCTGTCGCCGGTCGTTCCTCGAGTAGTGCGGATGTGCTGTCATTGTGCTCCGATTTTCTGGTTTTCATTTCTCCAAATTTATACTTTTTGTTCCGAAATGTGTTTCCACAAGTGGCGCGAAGCTTCCTCGGCTCGGTTTTATAGTTTTCTTAATAATTAATAAGTGAATTTTTGAGTTTTTCAACATAGCGTCACTTTCGTCGCGGCGTACTTCGCTCGCTTCGCGGTGCTGCGTCCTCCCATTTCGAATTTCCTAATATTCACGTTGTTCTAATATCAATTAGAGTTCGATTGTCGTACATTTCGCGAAATTAACTTCCGAATTTTCATCTAGAAGAAAATTGTCAGCCAACTACGCAGTTCAACGAGGCGGTTTGGTTCGTATTGTTTCTTGACCTTTCAAAGTCAAATCTTTTCCGCGACGCAATTACGCTAGCGACACTGTGTTACCTTCTTTTCGCGTTAAAAGTTTACATAAACCTAATTTCCGTACGTCTTTTCAAGAAACTTGGATCTTGCCAATTAGAGTTCCTTGAAAAACGAGGAAACCAGCTTATTTCCTTATTTAAAACTTTAGCTTTGATACTCGATTTTAACTACGACGATAGTTATCCACCATGTATTGGAAATACACGTAATATTATAATATGTGCAATACCTTTTGTATCACATGTATTATGGTATTATATTATATTTTCAATGATTATTAAAGAATTAAATTTTTATTGGAATTGGTAGAACCGAAGAAGCACTTGACTGAAATATTTCCTGTTGTGCACTTTAATAAGTTTTGTTTCCAACAATTTTGAGATCGCACGCAATGCGATCTTAATCTTATGCAATGCGATATGTAATTTTTTCTTTTAATTCTAAATGATTGGGAGGTAAAATCCTACCTCCGTCCTTTGTTAGGGTGGGTCTCAAAGCAGCAACCTCCACGTGGTGAGACCTGGGCAATCGGAATTATTTCTCGTGTAATAATGACATGAAAATTATTTTAAGGCATTGTTTTATAGTACAAAATTTATGTAGAATTATAATACCTGAAGCTCATATTATTCCGTATTCCTTTACGGAAGAAATACCTGCATTATAATTTCGTTGTCAGTCTTATTACACCATAAATAATTTCGAGCTAATCAGCTGCAGGTTATTTTACATTTATAAGTGGTATGAACATTTTATTTATAAATGTAAAGTAACTAATTCCTAGCATTAGTAAATTGCGGATTCGTTATTGCGAACGAATTGAATTTAATAGTAATCCACCATCTTTCATCAATTTCGACCGTCGAAATTGGCGACTTTGAAATTTGGTCGATTTTTGAAGGTATACCCCTTCACATTTTTTCGATTTTGGATCGACTCATTTTTGACGAAAAAAAATTTTTAAACCACTTCTTTCGACCAGAAATCGTCCTAGAATATGTTTATACATCATTTACCATCGATTTGGGTCATCTAGAAGCGATTTTGGCGACTTTTAATTTTTGGCAATTTTTGAAGGTATACCCCTTCACATTTTTGCGATTCTGGATCGACCCATTTTTGGCCAATACAAATTTTTTAACCGCTTCTTTCGACCCAAACTCGTTCTAGAATATGTTTATACACCATTTACCATCGATTTGGGTCATTTAGAAGTGATTTTGGCGACTTTTAATTTTTTGCAAATTTTGAAGGTATACCCCTTCACATTTTTTCGACTTGGGTTCGACCCATTTTTGGCCAATACAAATTTTTTAACCGCTTCTTTCGACCCAAAATCGTCCTAGAATATGTTTATACACCATTTACCATCGATTTGGGTCATTTAGAAGTGATTTTGGCGACTTTTAATTTTTGGCAATTTTTGAAGGTATACCCCTTCACATTTTTTCGACTTGGGTTCGAGCCATTTTTGGCCAATACAAATTTTTTAACTGCTTCTTTCGACCCAAAATCGTCCTAGAATATGTTTATACACCATTTACCATCGATTTGGGTCATTTAGAAGTGATTTTGGCGACTTTTAATTTTTGGCAATTTTTGAAGGTATACCCCTTCACATTTTTTCGACTTGGGTTCGACCCATTTTTGACCAATACAAATTTTTTAACCCCTTCTTTCGACCCAAAATCGTCCTAGAATATGTTTATACACCATTTACCATCGATTTGGGTCATTTAGAAGTGATTTTGGCGACTTTTAATTTTTTGCAAATTTTGAAGGTATACCCCTTCACATTTTTTCGACTTGGGTTCGACCCATTTTTGGCCAATACAAATTTTTTAACCGCTTCTTTCGACCCAAACTCGTTCTAGAATATGTTTATACACCATTTACCATCGATTTGGGCCATTTAGAAGTGATTTTGGCGACTTTTAATTTTTGGCAATTTTTGAAGGTATACCCCTTCACATTTTTTCGACTTGGGTTCGACCCATTTTTGACCAATACAAATTTTTTAACCCCTTCTTTCGACCCAAAATCGTCCTAGAATATGTTTATACACCATTTACCATCGATTTGGGTCATTTAGAAGTGATTTTGGCGACTTTTAATTTTTTGCAAATTTTGAAGGTATACCCCTTCACATTTTTTCGACTTGGGTTCGACCCATTTTTGACCAATACAAATTTTTTAACCCCTTCTTTCGACCCAAAATCGTCCTAGAATATGTTTATACACCATTTACCATCGATTTGGGTCATTTAGAAGTGATTTTGGCGACTTTTAATTTTTTGCAAATTTTGAAGGTATACCCCTTCACATTTTTTCGACTTGGGTTCGAGCCATTTTTGACCAATACAAATTTTTTAACCGCTTCTTTCGACCCAAAATCGTCCTAGAATATGTTTATACACCATTTACCATCGATTTGGGTCATTTAGAAGTTATTTTTGCGACTTTTAATTTTTGGCAATTTTTGAAGGTATACCCCTTCACATTTTTTCGACTTGGGTTCGACCCATTTTTGACCGATACAAATTTTTTAACCGCTTCTTTCGACCCAAAATCGTCTTCGAATATGTTTATACACCATTTACCATCGATTTGAACCATTTGGGAGCAATTTTGACTGACTGAAATTTTTACAATTTTCGAAGCTATACCATTTTTTTGCAGAGTGCACACACAGACGAGATGAATACATTTTTACAATTAAACAAATAAACAAAGTATGCAATGCAATCCGTAATTCCGAGTCCTAGAACCCGGAAAGAATTTCCGTGCCCCTGGTGACGTTACCCACCAAACACATAAAATAGCTATTTTTTAATGTTTTTAGTACCAAAAATGCAAAAATAAGACTTAATTATTTTTCAAAAACTCTTGCATCTGTGAGCACTTATATCACTCGATGTTCAAAAGAAAATTGATGACTAATATTAGAAAATATCTTCCTATATCTTGTCTGTTTGGAATCACGAAAGTCCATTTAGTGGGTGGTCTTACTATATCTCATCTGTGCTTTAATGTACATGAAAGCGTTTACTTTCGGAACACTTGTATGTGTATTTTTTCGTTGATCAACATAGTTTGGGATTCAAGAGAAATCGTGGAGAGAATTATTAGATCACTTTATTCCGTTCCTGCCTAATATACTCAAATAGATATTGTCTTGTGCTATAATTTCAAAAACTCGAGACTTTATCTAGACTCAGGTTGTCAAACCTGTTTACCCCGTTTTAGCTCGATTCGAACTAGTTTTAATAATCGTGACAGCTGTCATATTGAGAGTATGATCGTAGTTTGAAGCAGCTACTAAAAGCAATTTATTTAATGTTGTAATTATCCGTGTACAATTTCTATTAAGCGGATTACATTTATAACATCGTTTAACGAATAATTATATTCTAATCGCTCCTTAAACATAATACTGTGAACGATGACAATGGGCGATGAGACTCCAGTTACATCATTAGTTCTTCCTGTTATTCTAAGACCAATATTAACGAAGGTATAACTGCCTTTATAAATATCTTTGATTCTTTTGATTCTCATTGAACTTTAAAATACTTGTGTATGGAAAGATTGAGTTTTAATTTTGTAACTGCATTACTACATACTTTCTTGCATTGAATCTATATAGTTAGAGAGACAAAATGTATTGGCTGCACAAACATTACGTGCAGCACTCTTGAAAGCAGAGAATTCCCACCCAGGCATAACACATGATTTAATACTTGGCATAATACGAAGAGCAGAACTAAATCTTGATATGAATGAAAGTGTTCTAAGACTGCAGGGTGCAGCATCTGATTATGATGGTACATTAATCAAATATAATGTTCAGCATAATCAAGCTATTCCCTAAGCAAAAATTACACATTAGAATTGTTTATGTAGTTGTAGAATATCGCTCACCAAGATCTGAAGATGCTTTCCAAGAATTGAATCGTAAATCAACCTCATTAAAGAGAATCCTTAGTCGCATTCCTGATGAAATAACAGATCGGAAAACATTTCTTGAGACAATCAAGTTTGTATAAAATATTTCCATGTGCCACAAATATAAAGATTTCATATGATATTAGAATGAAATAGGTTTCCCACAAATACTTTGACTTTAAAGTACATATATATATTATAGGGAAATTGCGAGTGCAATAAAAAAGCTATTAGATGCTGTTAATGAAGTTACAGGATTTATTCCAGGACCTGCAGGAAAGCAGGCTTTAGATCAAAGAAAAAGAGAGTTTGTAAAATATAGCAAGCGGTTTAGTAATACTTTGAAAGAGTACTTTAAAGAAGGACAGTGAGTACCTGAGAATATTTATAGCTATGTAGTCTATTATTTCTTTCTTTAGATATATCATTCCACAAGTTAGGTTATGGACATTTATGCAGTGACTACTTTAAAAATTGTTCTTTAAACAATAATAAAATAATTAATTAATATTTACAGAGCCAATGCAGTATTTGTCAGTGCATTATATTTAATACATCAAACAAATATGATAATGCTCACTGTAAAGGATAAATGTAAGTAAATGGAGGTTCCATAGACAATGTTTGAGGATTCATAAATATGTTGAATTCATTCAGAATAATAAAACTATCTATGTATGTATATTATAAACCATGAAATATATCAATATATTAATTCTGTTATATAATTTGATAAAAGAACTTAAATGTCATTTGATGTAACATGTAGCCTCATTATTTTAAATGAGTTGAATTGTTACATTATTAGTGTACACACATAATATATAAACAGTACAGCATTAAATAAATAATATTCATGTTATACTAAGAATTATTATATTATATATTAAATATGTCAATTCCGAAAAAAGGAGAGTATTTGGGGATTCACTTTGTGGATTAAAGGATTGGTGATATATTAAAAAAATAATTTCACTGAGTGTAGAAGAAATAAAAATTACTTTATTGATAACAAATGTACACAAATGTGCTGCATTTCCCACATGGAAAATTGAATGGCTTGGCTATCTACATTCCTCATTGTATTAACAATAACAATGAGTAACAGTAAGAATTAGTGGTAATTGTCATAATAAACATTATTGGGAAAATGTACAAAATTTCAAGCACGTTTGCTGTCCGAAAATGCTCTTACAATACTGCCTATACCACTGATGTTATATACTTTCTCGTGCCAAACTAACAAATGACTACTGCTACCTTCTGTTGGGATTTCAAAACCCCGATAAATATATTTCATTAAAACATCCACTAAATCGCGATCCAATTGTGCTAGGCAGTCATCCATTTGATTTGACTTTATATTTAGAAGAACTTTCAGTGTCAAATTCCTTGCGTTGTCCTGTAACAACAAAAGTTCTTTTTTTATAATTTTAAACAGTAACACAGCTCAATTAAAATATATTTATTAAATGCATGGGTTATCTATTTATTTAATAGCTGGAATAAGCAACTATTTCAAGATGATCTGTAAAATCTAAATCCATGAAAGTTAAATATAATATTGCACAATAAATTCCCACTGCACAGTACAAAGAAGTTTATACCAAGGGGAAGCAAATGGAAAATATAATAATATTACATATTAATTTATCATAAAAAAACAAACAAAGATATAATATAAAATGTTGGGGGGTTACCTTTACTTGTTGATTTTTACAACCAAGTGGTGCACATTTTAATACTGATATCAAAGCCTCGGCATTCTTACCCTTGATTATATATTAAGGACAATATAACATAATATAGCTACTGAAATCTAAGGAAGACAATACATGGTTTTAGTCGCGTTAGTAGAGCAAAGGATATTGGCTAAGAAGTGTCAAAATTTCGTTTTCATCCGGTCCAGTTGGACCTCCTAATCCACCGTCTGCGTCTTCTTCTTTAAAGTTATTGTCACTATATTGATCAACGTCTATTTTTCGAAATGTAGACGCAGTCGTGTCTTTTCTTCCGTCGTTCCTCGACATTGCGGTTTTGTACTTGACGTTTTACCGTGTACACGCCCGGTTTATCAACTAACGCTTTGGAATGAGTCTTCATCTACGCCTATATAGGGTGCTTTCCATTTATATCTCTATATGATAAAAAATTATCGAATATGCCTCGAATTCACAATGGTTGGGTATTTTTATATCCTAGGAAAAAGTAAGTCATTAATAATGTCCAATAAAGAATCCACAGAAAATGAGTTAATACACGCACAACCGAATACACTGGGAAGCTTAAAATAGCAAGAATACCCAATCAGAAGTGCAATACAACGTTAGAAATTTCTTGACTTAAATTTCCACCAGTTGCTATCTCTTTTTATTCTTCTCAAGATCGCTTCAAATTATATAAAGTCGTAATCATTTGGAAATGAAACTTACAATTGGGATGTATTTCTTTTTGCAAAGAATATTGCGCCAAAATAACGATCTCATGGAATTCACTGGGTTTTTAGTACCAAGTATTTCTTCACTGTTTCCCGCCTTCTAACTTTGCATACTTAACAAGTATCTGCCTTCAATGTTGTATACAAGTTAAGAAATTGTCATTTTCTTGTTCAAACAAGGGAATTTATTACAAACGTTATCGGATCACTAACCACGCTACGAAGGAATTTTTTACTTTTATTTGACTTTCTTTGTTTCATCGGTGTACCTAAACCTAAATTTTAATCTGAGCATGTTCCATTGAAGCCGCGTGTAACACGTATTATTAGCAACAACTCGAGTTATTTTAAAAGTCGATCATATTTTTGTAATGTATTCCTTGTTTTTAAAGAACGGATTTAACTATTTAAGTCATAATTCATTGAATAAACTCGTAAAATGAATCAACACATTGTTAATGTGTTAATCTGAGAACTTAAATTTGGTTACTCTTTGGAACATAATACTGTTACCTAATTCATCAAATAGATCTAAAAAAATGACTTATCCGATGCTTGTTAGCAAATTCCGAACACCAAAAATTATGTGGTATCAATCGGATGTTTCGGTTATCATAAGAATTTTACTACATGATATTGATGATTATTATCTTCGAATTGAATGCGATCATGTGCTTTTTAGGTATACACTATTATTTGTATTGCTTTGCGCTAATTTCTTCGTTATTAATATATGAACAGTTTTCATTTTCGCGCTATTATAGTTTCTGTTAACTGAATTTTTGCCAACAAAATGGTCCTCTATTTATTTGGATATAGTATTTGATAAATAACATTTAATGGCATCAATAATCAAGTTAGAATCACATTCTACGGAATCACAAATACTTATTTTTTAGTACCACAAAGGATATGGAGGATTATTATCTTTGTTTGTATTTATTTGGAACTGTGGTAGCAGAAAAGACAACTCATCACAATCTTGGAAGAGAAATCAAAATTACACTTAGGAAAGCACATAAATGTAAATGATTTTAACATTTCATTGAAATAATTTATTACCTAACAATATCTAAAAAACATGCATTTGTCAGGGACTGGGTGGTTGAGATTGCAGATAGAAAAAGATAAAAATATCATGATTGTCCCTGATCCAGATCATATATATCGAACCGATTGGTCTGAATCACCTGTGATATCAGAGGGTAAATTTTTCATAAGTTAGCATATATGAATTGTTTGAGAAAATGTTATGGAACAAATATTAATGAACATATAATGATTTACTGCAGCAAAGGAAAGTATTGCTGAATACAAAAATAGAAATAGTATAAGCTATATAATGCCAGTTGTACCATCTACTGATGAAGAAGAATCTGATGATGAATTAAAGGAGTCATTATATTTATAATTTGTTCAGACAGTATATCATATAATATCATGTAATATCATTTCAA
Organism: Nysson spinosus; assembly: GCA_910591585.2. Lineage (NCBI taxonomy): Eukaryota > Metazoa > Arthropoda > Insecta > Hymenoptera > Crabronidae > Nysson > Nysson spinosus. The sequence continues at coordinate 5,587,465 of OU342843.1, read as the reverse complement.
ACATTTTACAACTGAAGTTTGTTATATTTTTTATATTGGGTGATTCTGCACATGAACCAAAAATTATGATAATAAACAAAATAACAATTGGGTTAATCAATGTGAGAATGATTCTTGTGAATGTTTATATATTATAGGAAAATGAAACACTAGTAGTAAATATAAAAGAGTGCCAATGTTACACAGTTTCAATTTATTTCAATCTTTTTTATAGGCTTATTGGTTGCAAATGCTTATTATAGTTGCATAGTAAAGAGCTGCATATATGATAAAGTTGATGTTGGTACTATCAATTCTTATTTTATAACTGTTCTATAAATCTTTAACTTTCTCTTTTATTCCATGGAACTATTCCACATGCAATGGTTCTATTTTTATTCCATGGAAATATTCCATATGCAATGTTTCTATTTTTAAGCCATGTGTATATCTTATTCCATAACCAATTGGCAGATATATTAACTGAACATTGATTTGCAAATAACAGCTTTTATTAAAAGAAGTATATGTCAATAGATCTTTGCAATGTTTCTTGCTTTTAATTTTATGTGTATACTGAGATATGATAAATTGATAACATTACACATATAGCTAGTATATTCGAATTTAATATGTTATTTACAAAAGTCAATAACAATTGTTTTGCTATTGAAATTAAGGAACACACTATGGAATGTTATGGCTTTATGCTATACAAGGTACAATACAATTAAAAGTAAATGGGTCTAAAAATGATTCTTGCATATTAGTCACAATTGAACTATTGCTAAAAGTGTTGCTTTACAAAGTTTGTATGTATAGAAAGTAATATAATTAACACTGTATATAACAGGTGCAGATACCACAAGATAATATATTGTAGATGTTAACTAGGAGTTCAGGTCAACATTTGCATTGATAAAAACTAAACCGGTAAAATGTCTCCTTACCAAATTATTACATGACTTATACAAGCACTGGGACAGTCCTTAATAGTTTTGTGAGAATAAAACATATACATTAAATTGATACATTAAGAAATATGCAATGTGCCAGTATCACTGTGAATCACACTACCTTAGTATAACAGGAACTAGTACTGCTTAGTGGTTACTACCATTAATTTGTTGGTAATGATCTATCACATTTTTCTTTGCATTTTCAATTGGACACTAATATGTGAATGTATACATTGAATGATATTGCTTTCGATATTAAATTCTATCTTAAGTAATATCATCAGACTTTAATTAACAATCAGCAGTAATAAGAATGTATTCGAAATAACAAATAACTGTTGGATGTATCTGACTAAAAATCATTTGAAATTTACTAAATCGATAATCTGTAAATGCAAACATACATGCATTGTGTGGAGAAGTATGAAATACGAGCATTATACTTAAATATAAAACATGGAACATTTCAAATGTTTTAAACCTGCCATGTATGAAATTGTAAGTTGACAATGCTATAATTTACAACAATTAATTTTCGAAGAACATCATTTTTTGTATACTCTTCTCAACATGATTGTGTTCAACAAATTCAAGCTATTTACCATTCCTCTTATATACATTACAGATTGTTCGTAATCAATATACACATTGCCATATAATGAGAGTAACACACAATGCTCAATGCTTCTATACTTTCTTGTTTACGTTAAATAATATATTTATACAGAGGCGGTAGTAATATATAAAAATTACTTCCCCATTTGTACTATCACTTAATAAGATAAACCACGACTAAATGTCATTCCAAAAACGCAAAGTGTCACAATGCATTTGCAATGTCCATATCGAATATTTTACACGTAAATGCAAGCGTATTTGTCTTCAAAATGCAAGGTGATGAATTTAAATCTAAAGTAAACTCACGATAATGACGCCAAACTGAATAATAGTAGACCATGAGAATCCCGTAATTCTCGAGAGTATTCTCTCTACTTGTATGCACTTCCCTTACAGTTCGAAAATTCTGAATTTGCATTCGTAATAGACATAGATATATTTTGTTTTGACTAACAACCTTCTAACGAGAGTCTTTGATTTATATTTTCTACCCTCACTTTCATTTCCCTGAGTATATCTTCGGCAAGGTTATCGACGGTGGTGTATCTAACTTTAAAAAAATTGAATATATCTACCAGAAATTCATTAACCTGGTCTCTAAAATAATGACAAGTAGATCGTAAACTTCCTTCTGGGCCAAGAAATCCCCATACCAGTACCGGAGAAACTTGTTCAGAAATCGAATAAAAGTGTGACAAGAAACCTTTATCATACTTCAACATTTGTCTTTTACCCACGAGGACGGACCAGACTGCTGTTCCGATTGCCTTCAACATAATATCGATACAATTAAAAACGATTGATCTTTAAGAAACAAACATATACAGTACATCCTAGATACTTACAGTTTCCCGAAAACTGGCTGATATCCATCTATTTTGAAGTATCGCTTTTATTGACGAGGGTGGTTTTTCAACTTCTTCGAAAGCGTCCAAAAGTATAAAGTCAATAAGAACATCATAAAAGTTCATACACTTGACACCTCTTGAAGATAATTCCTCCTCCATTATAGCGTGATTACTCGGCTCTTTCAAAAAATCCATCATACGTTCGTAATGTACTAAATAATCTTTCGGATCCTATATAATGGAGATTGTAATAATTAAATAGTTAATTATTATACTTTTATGTTGTAAATATTATTCAAACTTTACACTGGTCGAGGAAAATAATGTTCAATATACCCTGTCTGCATACATAATCAAATCACTAATGACTTGTCTCCCAATATCTGCGATCTCCATTGCTGCGGATGGAGTAGAAAATAACTTTGTATAAGCTTGTCTTAAACACTGTACTTTAGCCAAATATTCCACGTCTGATCCGCACTTTACCAGTTCCGTATGCAATCGTCTAAAAGAACATGAATTATTATATCATGTTATATCAAAATTTTCCTGGTAATTTTATTATTCAAACTACACAAGTTTTATGAACGTATACCTGCAAGGAATCCCGGTATCTTCGTGTTGTTTGAGAGCAGCATGATAGAGTTTTTGCTTCTCGAAATGTGGAAACAATTCGGAAAACTCTTCAAATTCGCGTAAATCTGCTACCTAATATGATACCATACTGTTAGTTCGTTTATCAATGATTCGACACATAGTCTTTTAAACATTTCAATGTATATAGTGAACCTTGGAGGTAAACAATTCCAGGACAATTTTAATAAAACTTCGAGGAATCCTGATGTATTTTGTATTCATTTAAAGATATCAGTATGCTGTGAATTCGTGTAAAATATTGTTTATAACTCACCCCGTCGCGTGCAGACTCAAAGGATTCCGGTGACGATGCAGCGTCAGCCTTATCTTTCGCAGATTGCCGTGTACCTATGTTTGATGGCTTATGACTATCCAAGCTTTCCTCGCTTTCATTTCGGAATAATACAGAGTGCTATCGGCATAAAAATGATATTAATAACTTCGATCTACTGAATCTATCGCGATACAATTCTTTCTCGATGTTTATATATAATTAACAATTACCTTTCTAGTAAAACAAATCAAATGATTCGAGTATTAAAAACTTATATTTTCTACTTTGTTTCCGTCTATCATCAAACATTAACTTTTAATATTCAAATTGAAAACGTAATAGTTCCTTGCAGAGAAGATTGACAAAAATGTTCATAATGCAACTTTTCTAACCACTTGGCTGTAAATTAAGGCTTCTTACATTCAGAAGCCTAAGATACACATGAAGATAGTTAGAAAGTCGTGAACTTCCTATCCTATAATGCCAGTAATAATTCCTCCTTGCGCTAGGTCAAGTGACTCGTTGCACTAATTACTCGAGCCAATTATCATTTAAATTGGATTAATCTTTGTATTTTTCATCGGACAAAATGGTAATTGACGAATGCAATTCTTCGGAATGATACTAAACTGTATCGGGTAACGGAAATATTTTCGTAATTCATTTAATAACAAAACGAATCGCGCACACGTACAATAAGTGATCTACGAAGAGACATCTCTTATTATATTATTAAAAACTTTTCTATACCGTCAAAATCTTTGCAAAATAACTAACGCGCGAGATATCAATTCCAAGAATGAGATATGTTAACTTTCAAACGTAAAGCAGTTCATATACTCTGTTTATACTTTTAGTTATCAGAGCGTGTTGTTGAAACTTAGCCAGACATCTTAGGAACAGTCTTCACAATAACGTAGAAAAAATAAAGGGGGAATTGCTTAATTTACGATCGGTAAGGTATAAGTTATTGCGAGAAGAGAAAGGTATAAATAAATTGTATACCTGATCGATGAAAAGCAGTTCCGCGTGGCTCTGTATTTGATAGCCCATATCAAGGAGCTCTTGAACATCGTGCGTAAATGCTGCATCCGCCTTGGACGGCAATGCAAGCGTGTCATTACTGAGTGTGGAACTAAATGCAGTAAGGGCATCCTCCCAGCAATACAGTGCCTTTTCCAACGCTTCCAATCCTGCGACGTTTAACATTGCATTAGGTTTTACCGATATGAATCTGATCTTCGCGTGTAGTAAATCTGAGAAATTTGTGCGCGTAAGAATTCGTTCCGCGAAATATATGCCCACGACGTGACGAGGAGGAATTCCATGTAGGTTTAATAGGGGTAATACTTGTACCAATTCATTCTTCACCTTTATCATCTTCATACTTTATAGGCTAATTTTTAAACTGTTACATCGTGTAATATACACGTGTAAGCAATTGTTCCTGTAAAAGTTGACGCATCTGGGTATTGTTCATTGTCTTTGCAAAACAGTTTGTTCGGCGATCAAATAACGAATGCTAAATAATATATTCTGGTTGTTATCGTTGCACGTATTAGTCGTAAATTATCTCGTTTTTCAGTATCGTTTAACATGAAGGAGATAAATAACATGCTACGAACACTGCTAATTTTGAAAACATGCAAGAGAACGGGTTTGAATTTCGCAGTATGCATTCCCAAACAATTGAAAGGCAACTCGTGTGGAGACAAGAACCAGTTGTCAATGCATTGAGAAAAAGATATGTTTAGCATGAAATACTATTTTTTAGCGTGTTATTTGATTTAAGAACGTAGTGATGAAATAGTGCTTTGTAAATATCGATGTAACAGTAGCCTGCGTGCTTTAGTCATACATAAATCAAAATGGAACGCTTTAGTAGTTTTTTTATGGTCCATTTTAAATAAGTTTTTTTAGGTTCATGGTTCGCTTTCTTTATTTCATTCCGTTTTTTATGTTCGCGCAAAGGCCGCTCTAATCATATCCAAATAGTACAGAATGAGATTGATTTATCGCTTTCACCTTTTTTTCTGATTAAATGAATGGAACGTTGACAAGGATAGATCATATTTATATAACAGACAGGTGCTGACGATAAACGACCCACAGAATATTTTTCCGAACCTTCTTTTTTGCATTTATTTCTTGCATTTCCTTAAAGTTACGCGACAGATATCGATTTAGCAATGATTCACCCTTTTAGAACCGGAATTTTATCTGCTGCACATCGTCATGGGAATTTCTTATTCTTAATACTGGACATATAAATTAATTTATTCCACAGTGTTTGTCTATGTTTTTTATCATAAAGAATACTAGTATAGTCCGCGTGCAAGGTTGGACCTTTTCCTGGCCTTCTGAATGGGACAGTATTTCAGTTTCGCAATCGAAGCTTGTTGCCTTGCAATATTTCGATATTGAAACAGTAAGTTTTGAGAAGTCCAGTCACGGAAGATGCCGATTAAAGAAAAGTGCAAGATTTAAGTTCGCAGATGAACGACAGGGAATTCTCATCGTGAAGCACCTCGGTATGCCAACGTCGGCGGAATATAAGTTTGTATTTGGCAAGAATACAAGAGGCGAATGCAAGGTTCAACGACTGATTTGCAATGGCTCGAGATTTACAAATGCGCGCCAGGCCCTGTCTGTCGTCGAGTTAGCCAGTCAGCAGAGAGCAAGGGTAGAGAGCACCTACTTAATGTTGTCAGTATCGCAGGATTTAAATTCCGAGTCGGTGACGACATTCTCCGTACTCAACATTTTGTCACTCGTAAGAGCGTACACGAATTTGTCATAGCGGAAGTCCGACGCGCTGTATCAATTAAGAAGGACAACGTCTTTGAGGTTTAGCCATTATTTTCAATCTGTGTCGAGAGCACGATCCGTGTAGATTTATATCTCCGACTGTTAGCAGATATTATATTATCGTATTACATTGCAGTTTATTATGCGTCCGGCATGAATACGCAATCATTGCAATAGGAATTGCATTCTATATTGCCATATTATTATTCCTCCCTCAGCGAACAAGATTTTAAATGCTTCTGTACACGAATTACGTAACGAACATCAAATTACGTGAAGTGCTTTCATTACTACTAATGTTCTTCTTCTAAATTATTCTTTCAAAATGGCGAGGGAAAATGTTACGTCAAGATATTGTGACATACAGTATAAAATCTGTCATTTTTAGACAAGTGCTTTATGTATAATATCATTCTTTGATACGTTTAAGAAAGTACTTATTATAATGCGTTGCAGTTAACTTTGGTATAATTAAAATGAAGACAGATCGGATACTAGTAAGAACGAGTGGTATTCCGTAAATTCTTAATACTTTACATTACCTAAAACGCTTTTGACATTTGACAATGTAATGATACCGCCAGGGTAAGAAAACTATCGATTGTAACATGGCGCCAGTGATATTTGCGTCCAGACGGCTCGTGCTTTATTTCAACGATAAACTCAAGTAGCAATGAATATCTTTGTTTAATTTGTGTTAATAAAATAGAATAATTATTATGTTTTTCTTTAACATGGATAAATGTTTAAAATATACTGTCAAAAGAGGGGGGTTGCAGTGAAAGGTCGTACATCTTTTACTGATCGATATCGAATTTACTTATTTTTTATTTAAGGATCCCAACTGCCATTTTCGGGGGGAGCGGCATGTATAGAGAAAAAAATGTTTGCGAGAAAGGGATCAAATTGGGGTGCACCCCAGTAACGTATCTACTTTCGCGATTCAAATGTATTGAAGAGGTTAAGAATTGCAAAAAAGAATTCTGTATTGTAGCACACTTGGAATACTGAAATACTTCCGACGAAAGTAAATATTAAAGATATTCGTGCATTCATCCATTTGTGATCATCAAAGTGATCATAAAGATGTAAGTAAAATTTCTAACGACTGGAAGCATAGAAAGTGAAAAGTGTGTGCGTAATATCGTATGTATATAAAAAATGCTGAATAATTTATAGCGCGGAACATTGAATGATTCTAAATAAATAGCCTCCGGGCTTCCTGTTCTTTGATGGCTTCTAATCGATGTAAATACTGTCATACATAAACTTTAGTACCGGTGAAAAGCAATCCTGAGATGCATACTCTCGTAGCCAAAAGGTACGAGAATGATCATTTTTATTATTTTCAACAAGTACAAATAACAAAGAAAAAGCATTTATCGCGCAGAATAAAGACTGGAGGGTAGACTGCAATCTCCGCGACGCGCAACATACGTAAAAAAAACCTATTATTTAACAGTCGGATGTGGCTGCTCCCACCTTTTGAAATAAGCACCATCTCAAGCGAATTACTCTGAAAGTATTCTTGCATCCCTTGCAGAAGAAGATACCCCTAAGAATCCAGCACTGTGATGCTGCCGGATGGTTGGCGTCAATAATACAAAAGTGACGTAATCCTTTTGGAGGTTGGTTATTGGAGGATGTGTCATCCAATGGGGAGGGGTCGATATGGCAGCTGGGAGGCGCGCGCGGTCTCGAAGTGTGTTCAAGGCACGCGTTGCGGCAGCGGTGGTGTTCGGTGCGTTAGTGCGCTACCGAGACGCTGTCGAGTTACATCGTGATATTACAGAGAGAAGAGAAAAATAAAATAAGGGTAGGAGTGACTAGGATCAAGAGAACGTGGGGCGCCTAGAAGAAGGGTGAGACAGTCGGTCTTCGCCACTGGCGTTAGTTATTCAACTTGCCACTCGCGATTCGGGTGTAGTGTGCTAAGACTTCCGAAAACTTCCAGGACGTTGACACGCGAAACTTCCAAACATTAATATTCAGATATATCAGATTTATTCTCCGCGCGTTATCGAGAATACGAAAAGTAGTGTAAAAACGGGTTATCCTGTCTTCATGTCAAGAACTGGCCAGCCGAATTATTTGGATTAAGACAAAACAATCGTGAGTACATTTCGTTACTTCCCCTACGTTAACTGGATCTGCTACGATTCGTTGGGTTTCGGTTAGAATTGTACCGAACAAAATGACCGAGATCTTCCAAATTTTACACCCCATGACCTAAATTTTCTATATACGTTCGAATATTGGTACTCAATATAAATACAGCGCATTTGATACTAAATATCGATGAAAGAATTTCGTAACATACGAATCAATTGCCTCTATATGATACTCCGCATTTGGTACATGATATGCCGAAGAAATCAACTGATTTCGAAAACAATTTCTCAACCATTCAGCGATGATGAAGATGATTGCGCACCTAGAATAATTAGCGAATCTATCTAGAATCCGTAAGAAAACTTTGCGAATTCCTGAAATATTGCGTCACTTAGAATTGGGGGAAAGATTGAATTAACGAGACGGTAAATATGGAAATTGATATTACACTCTGTATCCACTCAGTTTCACATATTTTCCAAATTCTTGGAGATGAGAACTTCTCTATAGGTCAAGTTCAAAGGTCAATACCTCGTACCGTTGAATCTCGGATAAAAGTGAATGCCGTAAATGTAGCAAAAGCACCTCACCGGCAGATCGATGGAGGTGCCTGCTGCGCTGGTGAACTTGGAAATTTCCCTAGCACACGCGCACTTCCTGCACTTGTAATATTTGCAGTCCCATTATGTTTTACCTGAGTACGCAGGAGATATGCATTTCCATTCGAATGTTACAGATGAATAGAATAGAATAAAATCTTAAGAACGTGTACTATTTCCAAGCACAATGTGGAATGTAAAAGGTCTGCTATTACAATTTAAGATACAAATGTTTACATTTCACCTATAACATAAAAAGCAAAGATGAGATGAAAATATTCAGTTTACTTCTATTGGCAATCGTGCTTAAGAGCACGATTCACTTCTAACGTTAAACGCGGGTTATCTTAAGTTGCTCGTAAAGAAGTATTCATATTCAATGCACGTACATGCTATTATATGTTAAATATCGTTGTGACTTGGATATAGTATAAATAGAAAAGAATGAAATTCGTTGTTGTTCAAGAGTTTTGAAGGCCGAGATGTAAAAGATGAAATAGTATTTCAAATAGCCGACATAATTTCAACCACAAGTAAGTTTCTGTATCAACGTTCGGGCAACAGGTAAATGCAGGTAGTTCAGCCAATTAAGTCTTGCATAGTCTTAAAGCCGTACAAATTATAGGATCTGAAATGTCCTATATTCTGATTTTACTCTATTCGAGATTTATTGGATTGATGCTATTTATTATACTCAACAATGTTTGTATCTAATAGAGACATATGTTAGAATGCAGTGTATCACAGGGTTGGTATCCTATCCCTATATCACTTTCTTTTTTCATACACGTGTGTACGGAAGAACTTGCTCATGATAGATATTAATTCCCTACCAGTGAAGTGACCTACCGCATAAGAGGCCATATCATAATTGGATTATACTCGCATTGCATTAGGTTAATGGAAAGGCTTCTATGCGAAAAACGAACATAATTGCATCCAATGCATTTAACGCTTCTAATTAAAAGTGTAATTATCGGGTGATATCAATCATATTACGCGCATCTGAGTGATACTCTCTAGAGGGGAGAATTTAATTACATTAACACGGCGGAACCTGTATAAAGTTACCGCCAAATTCAAGGTCAGCCACATCGTTTCATGCGTAGTTAAAAAAAAAGCACGAATATAGTTTGACAAGATTATATTTATCACCCTAACTAGGTGTTATTAAAACGCAAATCTGTGGAACCTTTCACATTCGATGAAGCGAACATGTGCAAGTTGTTAGATGAGCTGCCGATGAATACCAATTTCATTGCTTAACAAGATGCACGATAGGATCGAGTCAGTTATTAGGTAATAGTAGATCCCCTGTTGAGGATGCTTCGACCCTGATGAGGCTAATAAAAGTGACATCATTATCGTCAGCTACAACGAGCTTTTAGCCTACGTGGTGCGCTCTGATTTTCATAATCTGGTTCACATCATCGTGCACTTCCCCCTATTAGTCTCGGGATCGTCGCACCGACAAAGTACGAAGGACAACGGAGTCAGTCTTTTCTTTTTTTTTTTCTTTTCTCTCGTCCATTGACACGATAGCGAATCTAGGTCCCTTTACATGGAAGTTATTAATATGCCTACTATCCTTGGATGACCATGCATTCAAAGAGTATACGCCGTGAAACAGCAAGAGGGTAAAAGGTGTATGTACCTCCCACCAGACTTTGCCATCGTAAAGTAGACCGACGGAGGTCACACTCTACGGCTACGCGAGCCACGTCAGCCGGAAAGATCTTCGGTATCTCGATAAAGCTGAAGCTTAACGCGTACTATTTATTCGTCTTTCTGATGTATTCGAAGCACGTACCCATCCCGCGTGTAGGTACTTCTCGAAACCTCGATTTACTAGATAACACGTAGTCTTCTCTTTTTAGATTCGATACGCGAGAGTTTCTTGTATCAGGAAGAGTTTAACGCATTTGAAGATATTTCGATTGGTCAACATCGTTAAACTGATAATATTCCTGTTCGCGAACATTGACAATATTCGAGAGTAAATAGATGTAATAAATAGATGCAAATTGATGTAAATAGCAGCACGGATAAGTTTGAACGTATATTAGAAATATAGGATTACAATAAACCGGTACAATTTTACCCTAAGACTGTTCGAGAGAATAGAAGGCGTACGAACGATATGTTGAAGTAAATCGTGAATTGTAAACTGTTTTCGATATAAAATAATACGCGTATACGCTGGATAAGTGAACAATGATGGGAAACATTGAACAATAAGATCTGCAGGTTCAATAGTCTGTGTAGCCATTCTAAACTAACTGTTCATGGTTACTGGATAGAGGAGATGAATCATCGCGTGAGAACCGCGAGATTGATTCGGCAAAGTAAATTATTGACTAAATAATATAGGTAGAACTAGAATAGCAAGATTAGTGTGACATTTACGAAAGTTGTGCAGTGGGAGCATCCTGCAACAGTCGGGTGCAATATGATCAATGTTCATGATGATAACAGGGGGTTTGACTAACAGTAAACTGGTAGTTAATTTTCCAATGCACTTATGGGCAATCGTGCGACGGAAATGAGTTTAACAATGGTTGTAGATGCGATACAGCTGTAGAGACGCCCTTGACAGTGGTGACTAGATAATATTGTGCATGATTATTACTTGCCACCAATGGATTCATACAAAAGATAGATTTAAGCGGGTGAAGATACGCCGGCTTTGTTTACATTGCTAAACACTTATGTTTCTCTATGCATTGCTTCGTTCAATATCATTGAATTAAACTCTCTGCTAACACAATCAAGGAAAGGGATTTTGGTGTATATTGTAAGCGATGATTCTTTGGCTTATAGGTCGGTAAACTTTTTAGGTCATCTGATTTAATTTCATTAATATAGTATGTGGGTAACTGTATTTTGATATCGGTATTAAACGTCAGCCGTGGCATCGGATGCAGTGTAGTAAACGTTCCAGTTACCTGAACTTGTTTTGTATATTTTGAAACACATAATGGTCCGGTTGGGTTTTACGAGGGAATCGGTAGTAGGAACGTAAGTTTACTCTTAGCGTACGATGACGCAAGTCGATAAGAAATTAGAAATGATCGTGCGCCTTTCTAAAAAGCAACTCATAAGCAATGCCACCGTGATCGTATTCGGTTTTCAACATATTTCTTTTTTAGTTTTCTTAACCTTACTCTCAAGATTAATTTACATACACCGAGTAGCTCACCCAAGGTGAAGTGCGTTATAGCAATCTGCATGAATATTTTTCAGGAACTTTCCCATTTTTAAATCGCTCCCGTATGAAATATAAACAACATATGAAATATCCACGCCGAATTAATACGAAATATTATTCCATCTTTCGTAATTTCTACCAATCAAGATTGAGCTGACTCATTCCTCATATGTAATACACTTTTACAAGAACTTTATTGATGATTCAGAGAAAGTACATTCCAGGTTGGTCTGAAATTGTACCGCCTTCTAGCTCTCTGACTCAACGAAAATCTTGATATAACAATGAACCGTTTCTTGTAGGTAACCGGACAATCCGTTGAACAGAATTACGCAATCATACGTGGAACTTGTTTTTACGAGACAGTTCATTACACCAGGTCGTAAGGGAAATGAAAGAATGAATGTGTACGACGACTGTTCCGCGGAAACACTCAAATCCATTGTCAACTGCTAGACTTAAGAATGACAATCCAGTGAACAACCCCAAGATGTCCCCGAGATGTTTGCTTTCTACACATGAGAATTTACTTCCTTCTTCTCATTATCAGAGTCTGAAGAAGTTCTTGCACCTTTTTCTTTTTCCCACGGCTGAGTACGTGTGTCGTGCACGTGCTCGGAAGCGCAACCGTAAAAGAGTGCTCTCGACTTTGGATTGCAGCAGGGTGTTATCATGGTAACGCTGATAGCCGCAAGGAAAGTCGATACCTTCCTCATTTCGTATTCCACAGCAAGGGCATGCCCTATCTCTCCCTAACGGCCGAATGCGCAATCGTGTTTACTCTACTTTCGATATCATGCGCGAGATTGCACAGGAAGTGTACCATCAAATAAGTGCAATTGCAATAAGTAGCTCTTATATTTTAGAGTGGAGAATTCCGCTAATTCTTCTATCAGCCATGCAGGACATACCGTGAGAAGTATTATTTAATCAATCCCGCCCCTGAATAGTATAAATTTGTGAAACCGTCATCATTCAATCAACACTTAAATCGTAATGACTACCTCTAAATTCGATATTACAGTTACATTAATCATGTCGAGCATTCGATCCTTACGGTACGCAAACTTAAATTGAACGGATATTTTACAAGATTTTTTTATGATGCACTTTTGTTACGTTAATTTCATTACATTAAGTATCTAATTCGTACGATAATAATCCTTACGGGAGAACAGTACTCAGCCTTGGATACATCTATCTTATTCGTACAAGATAATTTATTTAATGTCGAAATTATTCGAGAAGCCTTACCGTAAATCATCCAAAACTTTAGGACAGGTGACACGTGCACCTTTGGATATTACGCAACTGTTAAGAAATATCAAGGAAACCACTAACCAGTACATATTAGTAATTCTAATTAAGCGGACTGCTAGTCTTGTAACGATGCTCTGACATTAAAAGATTTATCCACGATAAAGATAGTTTGTATGTTGGACTTTGCTGCTGAGAAATATTCAAAATAGATGTTTATCATGACGGTCTGCACCAATCTGAACGTAAAATACGTTTACGATAGGTAAACAAGTTTTAAATGAAGACCCGTCTATAACGTAATTCCGGCCCCAATCTTAATTCCCTAGATTGAAGGAAATAGAACTCCGAATCGTGTGCCAAGCCTAGGAACTTTCGAACCATACTATGAGCCTGATCCCTTCCGAAACACGTATACTTTCTCTTAAATTACTACCTCTCGAAAATTAAAGCATTCCAGTATGATTCGCCGTGAAAGTCAATCATCTAACTTCCTTGGTTATGACGTTTTACTGTAGCTACATATATCCTTCGTTGCAACAGTCACTCATAATGGAAAGGGTGCTATCAACTACAAAACTTTTTCACTTAATTTCAGGGAATCAAACTATGTGGTAATACTGGATATAACTTGTCTTCAAAACTCTAAATAATCGATATGCAATCTAGATTATTCCTTTACTGCAGCCTCTTTTAGTCCCCGCGTAATTTTGCAAGCAATCACGTATTTCTTCGTCGTTCGTCTTTTATGTGTGTACCTTGTGGGATGCGCTCACATACCGCTCTCAATTAAATAAACTCCTGACCGTCGGGGTCATATAAAAGTTATGTCTAGTTAAGGTCAGTAGGTCACCACCATATCAAATGAAACATACGAACGTAGCCTGACCGAATTATTCGAAGGACGAGGCACGTTAATAATGCATGCGGCATACATAGTCATTCCCTTTGCCTGTAAATCTTGTCATGCGCTTGGTGCATCTGTCTCTGACCAGGGTCAACATTTTTCTCTTTATTGCACTGACTTATAACGCTACGGTCTATTAATATCACGTGCCAAGTATTCGGTAAGCAACATTAAACATGACATAGGTATTCAAGAATGTAATCAGTATTATTGTAATTAAAGTACACAGTACGTTTCGATATTCAATAAGGTTGATCGTAAATTGTCTCGATTATAGTCATTTCAATTATGAAACTCTCAAGAAATACCGCATAAATCGCGGAATTAAATGTACTGCAGGAAGTATCGTTGAACGATTCTACCGGTTTCAATGAAATTAGCAACGCGCACAGCACACCCAAACAAACGCAATTTCCAGCAACCTTACGTAAATCCCGATAAAGCCGAATGATGTAACGTGTTCATTTTGTCACTTCTACGATTGCTATGATTTATCGAAAAATATTTCAGGAATATATGCGCGGTACGGTGTACCATGGGAACTACAATAAAAGACGTATTTCCGAGAAACAAATACGCCGGGAGGCAGTTCGAACAAACTCATGAATATAACTTTGGCGTGAATGACAAGAACGAGGTGTAAAAAATCGCGGAAGCTCTTAACTCGTGCCTAAGACATTATCTCTAACATTGAACGGATCGCAAACCGGTTAGAAGTAACACCAAGTCATTTACACTCTGCCCGGCCACCTACTACGAGTACCTGATTTTATGCCACTTTCTTAAAATAAATGATAAAAAACGAGTAACACTCCCGAGACGTACTAATCCGTTGCATTTATTAGTATGTATATGCAATCTCATGTTTTAAACTGTTTACAACGAGAGTCGCACTCTAAAGTAAACAAGCGTGGCTTGCTCATCAAAATTAGGAGTACGAAGACACGTATATAACATCAAGCTTGAAAAGTTGTAGATTTATGTACTTTTCTAGGTAGAATTTCAGGTATTCATTCGTTTCGTTCAAGTAGAAATCGGTATGTTCGGATATCGTTGATGAGTATTCAAAATGTTCAACGTACCGTCACCTATTTTACTATTCTATGTGTACCTATGGAATGGTTTCCCTAGTGCTATTTACCACGTTTTGCCTTTCTATTGACGATGGTACCACAACAATGCGCAAACGGAAACGTTTTGTCAGCCGTGACCATTCGGCAGACCAAACCCGAGGTCGCGCTACGGATGCTCAGTGCTCACGTGTATCTCTCAAATCTATTTTCTTCCCGAGAA
This sequence comes from Nysson spinosus, assembly GCA_910591585.2. Taxonomy (NCBI): domain Eukaryota; kingdom Metazoa; phylum Arthropoda; class Insecta; order Hymenoptera; family Crabronidae; genus Nysson; species Nysson spinosus. The sequence continues at coordinate 5,571,967 of OU342843.1, read as the reverse complement.
TAACTCAGAAAAAATCAGGTATTTAAGATGTTTTCATTCATCGTTGAATTGATTCCTTTCATATTAAAATTGTATGTAGAGATTGTTCATCTAAAATGGTAGTGATATAGATATTAAAGAAAGACAATGAAATAAAGGAAAAGAAGGTCGATATTGATTAGCAAGAGTTAAAGAGCAAAGCTCTTGAAATACATTCGGTTCCCTGTAACATACGGTTTATCAGTTGGAGCCGTAGAACCGGTTAGGATCCAAAGCTGCCTGAAAGATCATTTTAACACGAAAAACTCCGACGCTCTTTTGTTCCCTTAAGCAAAGCGTGACGCTTTTGTCCGGCCTTTCGCGCTACGAAACAAAGAGAGTCTATTTCTTTGTGACCTCTAGTCTTATTCACTCGGTAAAGTGGATTATAAGGCACCTTTGCGATTTAGAGCACGCTCGAAAATCAAATGATACCTTTGGCTCTCTTCCAGTTATAAGGCACTTTTATTTTACGGGGCTACGATTCCTATTTTATATTCTCGCGAACAATATGTTTTCACTTTGCACGATTACATATAATTCTTACTCATCCTTAAGCTTCCGGAAACTTATATACCTCAATGCTCTCTGCACTATTTAGATTATAGATTTTCTATTTTGCGGTTATAATTTGTTCATAGCACGAATGCTTTCAGACTTGAGAATCGTGGCAATTATTTCGAGGAGTAACTCGAAACTCTGACGCATTCATTTAAAGCCTAATATTGTGAGTAATCTTATACTATAGACTCGAATATAATCCGAAAAAAGGGTAACAAGAATTACCGAGAGTGAATGCAGCGGAACACGAGCACTATAAAATAAGTGTATTATCACGTAAACGGATATGCCACGGAACCGTTACTGTAACTCGTACGGATCATATACCGGGTAATACATGAAGCAAAGATTACACGCTTTACAGATCGGAGATTCTCTATTTTTCTTAATCATATTACTCGGTTTCCCTGTTTTCGATGAACTCTACCCAATACTGTCATGAGTGGATATTAAAAGATACATTTATAAAGAATATTTCACATTTCCAAAATCAATTGAATACGACAGTATCTTTATTTATTCAAAGTCTTCCATTCAATTGTAGACTTCTGGTTTTAAAGCAATGATATTATTCGTTGCAGTATGTTTTTAATTAAGCACCTGTATATTGTGCTGTATTTCTGACAAAATAATGCGGGCTGTGTTAGTACGAAAGTCACTGGAATACGATAACGTGTATACTATACAAGTTTAATCGTAATACTTATGTGTAAGTTTTCTTTCCTCGTATTAACTCAAGCGAAAATGCGAAGCAAGAGGAAGGCAGAGCGAGATCCAGTTATACGCGGGATGTGTTAAAGATACGCTCCGTAAGCAGAAACATAATCACAAGGCACGGGGTACTACTGTTACGAAAGTTAAGGTCGCTCAACGTGGAACAAAATAAAATCTCGCATGATTCACATTCCGTGTTCTCCAAGGATCGTGTTACTTTAAAATATTTTCGTGTTTTACAAATATTCAGGAAAGTTTGTGAATGGTATTCTTTAGAAAATTTGTTTGTTCAAAGAATTGCTTGTAGAGTATGCTTTTCCTAAAGTCAAAGTGAACTGTTATTATTCTTACATCACGGTAGTAAGTTAGTATCGGGTTTCGACTGTATAAGCTTACAATATCATAATAACGGCTTGTTAAATTTCGGGTCCCCCCTTTTCCCTTATCGCATTTAATCTTCTCAGGGATGCACTCCAATGAAGTTCCATCACACCACACTTAATTAGCAGGTACATGCACATTATAACAGGTGGAAATCTCTAATTTCAGATGTCTTGGCAAAGGAACTACCTCGTGCTGGGTCTGTTCGGTGTCCTCTTGTTCTCGGCAACCGCGGACAACAGCGTGCACATTTTGTCAAAGTATCAACTGATTACGTCGACTACACTCAACTGGTTGCCACGGGCACATTATGATCCTTCGAAAGAAATAGTCATCGGTGGTTTCGAAATACAAGAAATCGAAGGTATGAGATTGTTAGATGAAATGCAACTCCAAGGTGAAAAGGTCTGCTATTGAAAAGCATGAACGCACACCGAAGATATATATTCTTCAAACAACTGCAATATATTAAGCCGTGTAAATAACGTACTTAAATTCCAAGTTTACTTTCCATGTCATATATATTAAGTGTGTCTTTGTACATATCATTATGAATAGTCACCAAACAATAAGAAGTGTACTAAACAAATATTTCACAATTTCCTGACGACTAGATCTTGTTATATACAGAATTTTCCAGGAACAGTTCATCGACATTTGAAACCTTCACGTTAATCTTTGTCAAGCTAGCGCGGAACAACAATATTGTCGTTTCATAGCACTCGAGCACGGTCCATGACTATTACCGGTGTATATAACGTTCCAGACGATCCAGACAACAATCAAGCAGAGAAATCGGAAAGAAAGAGACCTTTATACGTGTGCCGAGTATTTCATGGCACTGTGTGGGTTGCTGGTAGTCAGAAAGGCGACGAAACGCGTTGTACTGTTACTATTCACGGGAACGTGCAGTCCTACGAAAAATACGAGTTGTTGGAGAACATTGACAATGCAGCTCGTCTCAACTGGGAACATTGGGACAAATACAAGCCAACTCCCATTGGGGCTGTAGCTACGGAAAAGATGTACGTGGCGAGACATGCAGTTCGCAATGATGCAGACGCTCTCCATTCAATGCCAAGATACACGCATTACATTGGAACTTTAATCTCTAGCGACAGTTTTGGCTCCATCAGTTATGTAGATACTGTAAGTACACACTGCGGAACAGGAGGAAAGTATTTATATGTTGTTGATAATATATTAGGAAAATGTTTACCTGTTCCTTAGGAGGGTAGCGAAAGAAGTGCGAAATCTGGCGATGTTTTAGTAGAAATGGAACCAATATATTATGAACTAACGAGAGTTAAATTAAATTGGCCTAAAAAACGTGTAAGTAAAAGGGTACCGCAAGTGCTCGGTGAAGCGACAATTACCAATGACGGGACAGAAGGGGCGAACATGGCAAAAGCTTTTGCATACATCTACAAGTACTCTGTTTATTGGGGACAAGGTCATGCAATCCTGAAAGGTCTAAATACTTCAATTACATTGGTGAACGGAACATCTTTGCCGAAAGTTATGTGGGGTACCATGGAAGAAAATAATCGTACCGATGTAACTACGTAAGTACAGGGATTTCGTTAAGATTTACTTCATTTTCCAATATGTACTGGAATTCATTGTTGATCACAGTGTGGATATCTACTTGGAACCCGGGACTGGAGTGAACGTTACTCTGAAAGCTAATTATACCGACATGGAGGTATCGTATTCTGGTACATTGATCTCTCATTACGAGGATGGCGAAGCGAAATCACGTATAATCAGTGGCATCCGCCGCGAAGAATCCATGTTCGATGTTACCCCGATATTTGGTCCTATTTATTATCTGAGTAATTATAGTTTCGTTCCTACTACCATACCACCACCCACTACACCAGAACCAAGTACAACCGTGCTTTCGCATGATGTAACTAAGGTAACGCACAAACATGATATGGATAACATCGATCACGATGAAAATATGATTATACCACCAAAGAAATCCGATATGTCGAATATGCAAAGTGATGATGGTGGTCCATTGTCACTTAAGAACAAGGTAGAAGTTCTACAGTCTGGAACGTGTCTGTTTAAATCAAATTTGTTGCTTATACCTCTATCAGCGATGATTGTTCATAGAATCACGTGAAAAATCGATTGAGAAATATTAAATCCTAAATTGCAATAGTAATATATTCGTAGAACAGTATCGATGAGAAATAAGAAAAGACAAAAGCAAGATAAAGATATATTGCTGTAATTTCGTACATAACGATTATGGCACGAAATCAACCTCTTTGGTTAAATTGCTAAATGTCTGACCATGATATCGGTGATGACATATATGCTTGCCTTTCAAAAGAACTTGATATTTAATATACATACACACGTAAAAATATATGTATATATATATTTATATATATACATAAATATATGCAGCTAGGATAGCGAGAAATATCTTAATGATGAGCTAGTCTCACAACAATGTTCAGTACAAGAGATTGCAGCCAACACAGATGTTAACATTCGACTTGTTAACATTACCTATATTGTTGAATAACTAAACGTAACTATAACATTCCGTCTTTACTAATTCTGCTGTGAATCGACGTTCCAGCTAACTATTTTATGCCTTCGCAAAATGTAATTCTAGATTCTCTAGAATACTAAAAGCTTACGAATGGTGACGATACCTTCTTTAAAAGTCGTGTTCAAAGAAAGAGCTATCGTTATTGCAGGTGTCGTCATGTACAACTAGCTTATAATAAATGCGGATTAAATGAAGATGAAGTCGAAGATGAAGGGAAAGATACGCGAGTTGATGCAGCTACGATATATTTTTGAGATTGCGGATAATTTTAGAAAATTGTAAGATTTATAAGGGTAGAGTGTAAGAAAGTGTAGAATGTGGATGGATGGGTACTTAGGTTCTCCCGAACTAAAATATTAATTTTATGTGTATGACGCATCAACCGGACATTGAAATCATTCGGTATTTGCAAAGAGTTGCGGATGAAGTATTGCTACGCCTGAAAGCTCTAATGTATTTTGTTTGGCTAGTGAAAATGCAAGAGACGCAAACTCCACGAATATAAATATATGTCTATAAAATGTAGAGATTAAAAGGAAATAATGGCTGGCGATTCTAAAATATTTTATTTTCCATTGTTTCAAGATTCATTAAATATTGCGAAACGCCAAAAGTAATATGTACCCATCTGTTTCCAGTGTAAAGTGATAGGGCTTGCAGATTCCTAGACTACTGTTAATGCAGATTGTCGTAAACAGAAAGACGCAGTATTTTAATTTGTATAAATATGTTAATAATTTATAAGAAACATTCTTCGAATAGATGGACAAGAAATACGGACGTAATTAATTCTGCGTTTTTTTGAAATACTTCGAATGGTTTAGAAACATAATGAAAAAGGAAATATATGTTCGTAGGTTTCTAGTTTTCCGAAAACTTTCATTCAAGATATTGGTATGTATATAACATGCATTTCTAACATTTTAACAGGTCTAACTGTTACCAAACTTGTTTAACCAATTATAGTTTTTCTATCTATGGTAATATTATTAATATAATTATCATAGTTTACTACATCGTCATAGTTTAGCAAGGATATTAAACAATCATTTTCAGCACACACATATACCCATTGGTTTCTACAGCTGATCAGAGTAAGCCTAATCGCAATGTTGTATTATTCAGGTAAAAATTTATGTAGTCATACAGAAATGACGCGTATTGTGTTAAATAATTTGTTATCGTAAGAAGCAATAATTTGTTGCGAGATTGGGGACATGTGCGTTTTAGAATGTTGCGTGTTTAAATGAAACGGACAAAAGCAAGATAAATGATTGCGGGATATTATGTATTTATAACGTTTAATATTGTGAGCAATATTTTCTCATCGGGTAATAAATTAATATAACGGGCTTCATTCGAAGTAATTACATAAGTTCCTTTCGCGGAGGTACTAATTTCAAAAATTATAAAATGCATAAATTCCGTTTCAATTTTCAATAATAAACCATTGTTATACCCAGATTGCTGCTGTTTAATTACAAGGATCTTTGAGAAAATATGAATAAAAATGACAAGATTCACAAATTGATTTGGCAATGCCAAGAACTGTATCACATTTTTAACAGTATCTATATCTGGCAGATATAGTATTTGTGAATAATCTACTTTACTGTACATTATCATGTAAATATAAATGCTATGTGTGTGTATAGGAACATATACACATGCACATCAAAAATATATGTAATGATGCTAGATCAAATCATATTTCCCAATTACTGACATCCTGCAAGAATGTATTTAGGATTCTAAACTGATTTAACAACAAGGGGTAGATAACAAAATTTACTAAATAATCCTTTAGTTCAAGCCAATATACTTTATAGATGACACAGACAAATGATTTAGACCAGAAATATTTATACTGTATGTTGAAAGAAATATTAATTTTTATTTGGAGGCTGTACTCTTATTATATTGTCTTTATTCTTATTGTTTCAATTTGAATGCATGATTCATATATATGTCAACTGTTTTATTTTCATATATACCACAGAGTATAAGTTGTAATACATTGTTTGAATTAAAATTCCAACCATATACAAAATTTAGAAATCTTACTTACCCAAAACACCATACTGCTGTGGAGTAAGTCTGACATCCCCATCTGGTCCTCCTGGTACTGACGATATGAGAGATGCCCTATCACTTAAGTGACTCCTAGTACTAGCTTCGCTTCTTCTTGCCCATGATGCTTGTGACAATGCATCTATATGCATATATAAATATGGAAGGAATATTCAAAACCAAATTATATGTGTCATAGCCTATTAGTTATGAAAATATTTTCTTTGATATATAACTTCAAAAATATAGTTTGATCTAAAGCATGTGTTACTTAAAAGCTTGCAACACATTGATGTTTATGTGTTATAATATATTACCAAAGTTAGAATTTTTTGCATTTGCAAGTCTTTGTTTTAAGTCCCTGAGTGGTCTTCTAGAAGGAGGAAGAGGATGTCTTCTTCTTCTTTTTAAAAACTGTGCTAAGCCCCCTAATATTAGAGATCCACTAGTAAGACATATTATAAAGATCTGAAAAAGAAAGTATAATCTATCATGTTGCTAATAATATAATGTTGATTCAAATTCATTTAAATCAAGAAATGTACACAAATCTCTGATTGCTGATATGAATGTCCAGTTATATATGAGATATCAATTTTAATTATTATGTAACATTCAATTTAGTTAATGTAAATATTCTTTCAATAACCTGCAACAACATGCTTACTTTTTGTGTCCTAGACAAATTTAATGCTGGCAGTGAAATGATGTAACGTCTGTATAAAGCACCCAAAAATTGTCGTGCATTAAAAACTGACATTGTTAGTAATTCTGTTATAAACAGTATAAACGAGAATTCGCACTATCTTGAAACCAATGTGAAAATATTAGATTGACAGCGGTAATGTAGCCATAGCTAAAGAACCTCGGGTGTGAGGTAAGTGCATAAACGGGGGGGGCCGTAGGGGACTGCGAATTCATGGGAATTTTAGCACCGACGAGATATCTCGTATGTGATTTTAGTTAGTATTTTATATTAAAAATATCTGATACGATACCGCCAAATTTTAAATTATTATTGCAATTGCAAATTTACCAACGTGAAAGGTATCTATTTATATTTAAATATTTAAAATATCATATACTTTGGAATGAGATGCATACTCAAATATAAAAGGGCATTTGTAATAATTATATATGAATATTTAAACCTTTATACAAAACGTGGTAAATAAAAGGATATAAATAAAGAAGAGACAAAAATTAGAAAAGGAATATGAAACTTTATTTAACAGTATGCATACAACTCATGTTTCAAAAATACAAAAATACTGTTCATTTTACATGTATATAAATATCTATTCAATATCATCCCAATCACAAAAATTAAGTTCTTCTTCGAGTTCTTGCAGCTCTGATACTCCTTGCTTGTCTGTTGGAGAGCTCGTTTTTGGCATTGCACTTTCCGCACTTTTTTGATCAATGTTATTTGGAGATTGTGAGCACTCTATGAACGAATTTAATGTCAACTGCTTACTATCTTCTTGTTTCGTAACGGGTGCACTTTTTAGCGAAAAATCTTGGTCAAGTCCAACTTCATTTAATACATTCATTTTTCTTTGGATTAAGGGCCATAAATAATCATCCGCCGTTTGTTTTGCAACTAAATACTGAATAACAACATTGCTGTCCTGTCCAATTCTGTGTACCCTGTCTTCTGCTTGACATAAAATCTAAAGCATAATTTTTCTGTTAATATTTCCTACCATAGAAATAATGAATACACAATGAATGTGATTTATAAACGTACTCCCGGATTCCAAAATAGCTCCGCAAATATAACGAGTTGTGCGGCGGTTAATGTAATACCAGCATTGGCTGCTGTAATTGACAGAACTGCTATAATATAATCCTGAGAATTTTGAAACTGATCAACTTGATATTTCCTTTTCTCAGGTGTTGTCTTTCCATCAATTCTTATATATCTAAAATATTATATAAACGATGAAGTTTAATATTTGAAGTTCAGCAAGAGTACTCCCAATAGATATTAATTATTACTTGACTTTCATGGCATTTGCTACATCACAGATGGCATCCAATATGTTTTGATGGTGAGCAAAAATCAGAGTCTTCTCCTTGCGTTTAAATACTTTAGAAACATAATCACTGAAAAGTTCTTAATGTCATTAAAAGAAAAATGTAAAATCAATTTAATACAACACATACTGTACCATATAGCTTTTTGTTTGGCAATACTAGATTCATTATAATACTGTATCAGTGCATTGTGACGTTCCATGCCACTTAAAACCTTGCGTTCTAATTTTTTAGACATCTCTTCCATCTCCCTTGTACCTGCCTTTATTAAATCAGGATCCAACATGACGACTTCTCTAAAAAGAACAAGAAAAAAATAACAAAAATGGTTAATTAGTTTCCTGCACGGAAAAAGCAGACAAAATATCCCGACCTTTTCTTTGTTGGCAATTGATTTAATACATCAGTTTTTAATCTGCGAATCATGCAAGTTCTTTTTAATAATAGTTGCAACTCTTGCATATTTGAGGATCCATTAAAATCCCATCCATATGCATTTTTTTCCCCAGCACAGTAACGTATACCATACTCAATATAACTGTAGAAGTTCAAATATTAATTGCCTAAATCTCATATATGTATTGTAGCAATCATTAGCTATATCTTCTTACCTCATAAAGCGTGGTAATATAAGACTAATTTGCGAATATAACTCTATAGGTTTTGATAAGGCTGGTGTGCCACTAAGTAAGATAACATGTCGCGATTGTGATGCTACACGTTGTATAGCTTTAAATCTAGCAGTCTTAATACTCTTTAAATTATGTGATTCATCCTAAAAACATGGTTAAAAAACACTAACAGTAATCAGTTTCACGACAACAATGATACATAAATTAATATAATAATAAACGACTTATAACATGTACCAGAATAATACAACCAAAAATGTGTTTCTCAAAAGTTTTTACAGCCCTTACTAACAATTCATAGGATGTTATAATGATTTTGTTAACATCAAGAAAGTCGTTTGTGTTTTGGAATTGATATATATACTGTGTTGGAACTGATGGTAAAAAATTGTAAATAGCATCTGACCATTGATACCTGAAAAGAAATGATACAATGTAATTGTTACAATGAATTGTGTGATTGTATGATTGTATAATGTATCAGGTTTCCTCACCTAACTGATGATGGAACAACAATAAGCAGTGGCCAACTACTTTTAAAGTAGTGAGCAATGCCCAATGCTTGTATGGTTTTTCCTAATCCCATATCATCAGCAATCATGCAGCGGCCACCTTTTGAGATTCCATAACTAAAGCATTCAGAAATTTATTAGACATTAAATTCTAATGGATATATCAGGTTAATGTAACAAAAAAAGAGATATTTTACCAAACACCCTGATGTTGAAATGACATTAAGCTACTGACTAATTCAGGATCAACACCAGATAAATCTACCTTTTTCATATCATCTTCCACAGATTTATTAGTTTTGAATACCTAATACACATTTAAATAATTTGTAATTGACCTTGATTTTTCTTGAAGAATAAATTCTTTTTTATTGCAAAACCAATGGCAGACAAAAACAACAAAAACAAGGTATATACAACCTCAAGAACACTTTTAGGAATGCCTATTATGTGTATATCATTCTTGAATTGGACAAGTTTCTCCATCAAATTTTCATAATGTTTTATGTGAAAGCTCCATGTTTTAGTTTCCATATCTACAAACCAGAATAATTAAGTCACAGTAAACATTATCAATATATGTGAATATTTATATTTCTATTTAATGGTGCATTTGGTGGACTTATTATTTACTTTGTTTCAATGTTATTTACATATAAACTATTAAATTTACCATATGTTCTGGAAGGTATTGTCTTCACTGTTTCTATAAGTGGAAGAAGATATGATGATGTTTCCAATGCAAACTTGTCATCAGCAATCATATGACATTTAATAGTCAACTTTGTCTCCTTGCCAAAGAAAGATTGAGCTTTTATTGGACTAAATCTTTCCTTGGATCTATTCCCTTTCCTAAAAGGTGACCCATTGTTCTTTGCAGAGCTAGTTTGTGGTGAGAAAAGTGTCCTTCTCTCTTGATTAAAAGGTCTATCATTATGAACATATGTACTTCTGTTATCCTTATTATTGACAGCAGGGGATAAAACACTTTTATTTAGTGCTTGATTTTTTCTTTGTAATGCTTGCTGACGTTTTTTTTCTATCTCCTCTTGGGAATAACTCATGCTGTTAACAATATCATGATTTAGTACTGGACTAAAATTGTACATTTTTATCATAACTACAAACCTGATGAGTTGGGTCCCTTATGTAAATGTTTATATTCGTAATTTCTATTCCAAGTTGTCGAAATTAATAGTGCATCAGCATTTTATGTATCCGAGATTTATCTCATTGTTTAATGGTAATTGTCCTTTGTTGCGTTTATTATGTGGTATGATACATTACGCCACAAAAAGTGTAAATGCCGCATAGAATAAAGAAAAAACGCAATTTTTACGCAACCTACGCAGCTGTAGTGTTTTTATATACGGCGTTTTTTCAACAGCGAAATATTTCGGTGACAATTTTGAATATCAACATTATATCTACAATGTCAAAACAAAATTTTAATAGTAGCCAAAACACAACTTGTTTACCAACAGTAAAATATACAACATATTGTACTGCTCAACTCATTGATGTTTCATAATACATTGATAGATGCCACATAAAATATTATTAATTACGAATTTTCAAAGATAAACAAACAAACTGTTCAGAGAATCAACGTACGATTCTACGAAAATATTCTTATATATACTACGTATACAAATATATATGTACAGATCTCCGCATCAAAACTGCGTGTACAAACAGTGAATCCAAAGCTTTTCTGAATTTATATACATATTTATTTAAACACCTTTTAATAAAGAATTGCAACTTATAGCGAGTGACATGAAATAATTAAACTACAAGTAGATAAAGTTAATGTTTTTATTGAATTTAATTCCCCAAGCTGGTTATGATCTTATTACAAATGCAAGAAAAGTGCAATTGAAAATTGAAATCGCTTCTTTGAACAATTATTAAGTCACTCCATCCGATTTGTTTGTTTGAGAATATTTGTAATTTCAGTAAAAAGGTTGATACATCTTTGCTGACTTTATCGGCACTATCTATATGCAATATTTGTACACTGCAGGTATATGAATGTGGTAGTGGGCTATAGAACTTCGTATGTGCAATGCACTGACATTGCACCGTAGAGGCTCGACAATTTAATGTTAATTTATAGATCATTTCAACGTTGTAGATATTCAATAAAATTTCAATTCAAATGCTTAACAATTTTTTGAAACATTTGCGTTGCATATTTTTGATCTGTTATAGTTAAGCCGCTATTATTTACCATGTCAACAGCAATGGGTTATATTAAAGATACAGAAATACTACGTATGTATTTTAATTGAGTATGATAAATGTTAAGGTGAAAAACGATAATTACATTATTCTATTTTAGCTGATGAACATGAATTTGTTGTACCCAAAAAAGCTATTAAAGTACCGGCCGACATGGCAGTTTGGGAAAAATCAGAGGCATACTTTGTAAGAATCTTTTTTATTATATAAATTGTTATATAAATTGCATACATTTCAGACACTTTATGTATGTATATAAATGTCAATGAAAATAATGTCACAGGAGTACTTGGGCTTTATATTTGCTTTGAATGAGTCAGTCCTAGGAAAGTCATTGGATGTAGAATGTCCACAAAGCCCTGTGATAGGAAAAGTTATTGCAATGCTTAATAAATTTGATGAATGGGTAACAGAAATCCCTCCAACTGAACAACCTCAAAGGTTTGGAAATAAATCATTCAGGCTGTGGCATGAAAAATTACAACAGGTAGATTAATTTTGTACCATGTAAGAAACATTTTTTCTTATATGATTTTAAGTAATATTCTTTTTGTGATAGAGTACATTGTTCTACTAATTGATTTCAAAATGATTCTAGAATGGCATAGATGAATTGCAACAAGTATTACCAGAGAAACTCCATCGGTCAGTTCCTGAGATAGTTCAATATTTATTAGAAAGTTTTGGAAACCCAACACGTATAGATTATGGTACAGGCCATGAAATGGCATTCCTCATGTTTTTATGCTGCATGTTTAAAATTGGTGGTTTCAAACAGGATGACAAGGTTGCAGTTGTTGTAAAAGTTTTTAATAGGTACTTCAGTGTTCAACTTGTAACATATTCTGTTAATTATAATTGTATATCTCTATACTGAATAGAGTTATTTATTCTTCAGGTATCTTGAACTAGTACGTAGACTACAATTGACTTATAGAATGGAGCCAGCAGGTAGTCATGGGGTATGGAGCTTGGATGATTACCAATTTGTACCTTTTATATGGGGAAGTGCTCAATTATCTGGTAACATATTTATAAAAAGAATATTCTCTTATACTTCTATAAAAATACAATAACTTAAACATAATTACACTTAATAATTATATTACAACATATAATAATTTCAGGACACCCACGTATACAACCTCGTCATTTTGTGGAACCAGATATGATTCAGTTGCATAGTAAACAGTACTTGTTTTTTGGATGCATTGAATTCATTTCCAAGGTACAGGTCTTGAACATGTAACTACATATTGATTCTAATCATATTACAGATTTGTTCCATCTGTCCAATTATTTTATTAATTAAAGATCTGTTCTAGGTAAAGATTGGTCCATTTGCAGAACATTCAAATCAATTATGGAATGTGAGTGCAGTATCTTCATGGGCCAAGGTTAACAGTGGTCTAATTAGAATGTATAAAGCTGAGGTAATTTGTATGATGAGTGGATTATAAGAACATAGTAAGCAAATTTCTAACAAAATATTGTTTAAACTTTAGGTATTAGCCAAGTTTCCTGTAATCCAACATGTTCTCTTTGGCTCTTTATTACCAATAAAGCCAGCATCAGTCCCTGCTGTTGCCAAAGGACCTCTTTCTAATCAGTCTATGCCACCACCATTACCACAATAATTAAGTTACCCATAATTATGTTTCTTACTGTAGATTACAGTAAATACTCGATATTTATAATAAAACTGTACATTGCGATTCGCTAAACGAAGTATCTAATTACTAACGAACGTGTACAAATAAAGGAGCTAATACAATCGGCGAATCATAATACAAGCTAATACAAGTGGCGAATCAATCTTATAATATAAATCAGGCATAAGAGTCTGTAGAGAAAGCATTGAACCAAGTATATGTAATGAGCTTATTTCTATTCCCACTTTTTCCTTCTTCTTTTTTCTCCCTTCGAAAACATCTTCGGAGAACCGTGAAACTGTTAATAAAAAAATAATTATGTATATCAGCTATAATAATTACCAACTATTCTACCGAACTACTAATCTAATCAAGCATGCGACACATAATCTAGATTAAGAAATAATCAGTAAACAGTGAAATAATCATATATACAATCAAATAAACAAACAAACACATTGAATATAAATTCATAGAAAACCGATCGCTCCTTGAAGGACTAACCGTCGAATATTGTTTATTTTCTTCGATGGTTATCAATCGTTTTCGTATAATTATGAACTTTTTAGCTTTATGGAAAATATTTTTTCACGCATTTTTAAAGATTTTTACAAATGACGTTATAATTGGTGCATTAGATACCAATACACTGAAACGATTCCTCTTCCGCGGTGGACGAGCAGTCGTTTAATAAACCAACTGCTTCCGATTCACTTGAGATTTGATTAATTTGTTGTTATTTAATTCCATAATTTGTTAATAAGCAATTAATATAAGTAATATTGTAATAACTAATTCGTAAGTTAATAAATTTATCAAATGATCGATGCATATTATGATTCAAAGATATTATGCTTTAATTATTTTATTAAACTGTAGCTTCCGAATTCACCAAAGGTTGCATGGTGTATAAATAATTTCTTTAAACAATTACTAATAATAGTTTACTAATAATTGAGATATGACATTGTTGTAATTTTTGCAACGGTCGCGGTTTGTTGTCGTACGATTATCGGCGTTTGTACATCAAACAAATCCATTATTTAATTATTACATTTTTACAACCATTGGATTCAGGGATTGGCAATTAACAATTAAACCTTATGAAAATCACACCGAGCAAGATTTCTATGAACGTTAAGTAATATTAAATCGTGGACAGTGTTTGTTTCAAAAATACAATGACAATGGAACGTCGACCATCGTACCACAACAAACCACGACCGTCGCAAAAATTAGAAAAATATCATATCTCTATTATTAGTATTTGTTTAAAGAAATTATTTATCGTTGCAACGTAATCGTAATATTCCGTCGACTCAAAAAGTGCAAGATCGCGGCGAACATTTTGGTCTTATCGATAATTTAATAAATTTATTAAATTACGACTTAGTTATTGCAATATTACTTATATTAATTAATTATTAACGAAGGATCCGATTAAATAACAACAAATTAATCTGGCAAATCCAAAGGAATTTCTTTATTAATTGACCGCTTGTCCGCCGTTAAAGAAGAATCGGTTCAGAGTATATGTACAATGCACCAATTTTCACGACATTCGCAAAAATCTTCGAAAATGCATGAAAAAATGTTTTCCGAAATTCTCTCAAGTTAATAATTATACGAATACTATTGATAACGATCGAAGAAAGTAAACAATATTTGACGGTTAATTCATCGAGGAAGGAGGGATTGCGGTTAGCCAGGGGATCTACCCCACCAATTTTAACCCCTTCCTGGATCCTCAGGAACCGAGGTTATATAGGTACCCCCTGCACAACGATCCTTCATTCCGGCCGGTGCACTCGGGGAGGAAAGACGTCTTTCCTAATCCTCTCTTCCCAAACTACCCCTCTTCCAAACCGACCATCCTCCTCTTTATAGGATGACCAATGCCGACCAGTACCAGCCAATACTGACCACAGCTGACCAATAGTGACCAGTACTGACCATTTTGCCCTTAATTCAAGTTTTGTTTCAAATCTGTTCCAGGATCTTATTTTCAATATTTGTATATGATTATTTGATTGATTGTTGATAAATTTGATGGTTTACTGTTTACTGATTATTTACTGATTATTTACTGATTATTTACTGATTATTTACTGATTATTTACTGATTATTTGCAGATTATTTACTGATTCTTTACTGATTATTTACTGATTATTTACTGATTCTTTACTGATAATTTACTAATTATTTTCTGATTAATTCCTCATTATTTCCCGATTATTTACTGTCTACTATCTGACTACTATCTGACTACTTCCTGATTACACTCTGATTATTTTCTAATTATTTCTTAGTGTTGTTTATGTATCGCATGCTTGCTGGGGTTAGAAGTACGGTAGTTTTTGTAGCTATTATAGTTAATTTAAAAGTTCTCTGAAGATGAGCTCGAAGAAAGAAGCAAGAATTGTACAAGAGGAAACTCCTGTAGCGTAATTCAAGAATAGAAATAAGAATAGATATAAGAATAGAAATAAGCTTATTAGGTATAGTTGGTTCAACGCTTTCTCTGCAAAGACTGTTTTGCTAGATTTATATTGTATTGTTGACTTGACACTTCGATTGTCTTAGTTTTTAAATTGAGTATAATTCACACAGCGGTGGAGAAAGTGTTGTGCTAGAAATTAAACGTACACCTAAATCACTGACAAACTTATTTACGAAGAGCGAATATTTACAAATTCTCGAATTATTAGCTTTTGCTTTCCTTTGCTTTGTTTCGCACCATGAAGTAGTTTATCTTGCAATGATGAGCGACGATTTTCTCGCTCTTTCGTTACTCTCTTCCAGAGTATCGAAATGAAATACTTGGATAGCATGTTTGTTCGATCTGAGTGGGTCCAGCGCCTGCAAGGAAGGACCATGTTCAGAGTATGGGCGGTCGTGACGTAAGCACCGGCGAGATATTACTTGACTAATTTATTAGTCGAGTAATATGTCGTTCGGTGACATGAGTCGCGATAGATCGAACCACGCCTGGTATGGGGTAATTGTAATCCGTTTGGAGGCTGCGTGCGGTTCTCCTTCGTTGTTACTACCGCCAGGTGCTGGCTTCGTGCGCCTAGACAGGCCATATAGATTGGAAGTCCTCTGCATGGTCCAACTCTGAGTACGGCTCGGCGGGCATCAGGTCGTTCGAACTTTGAATCGCGATTTAGAGTTAGAGTCATTTAGTTTCTTAGAGTCAATCCCCCCAATTAGTACATTCGCTCGTCGAAATAATGTTCAGTCAGTGACTTAGCAATAAGTGTAATATAAGAATAGTTAGTAAGATAAAAGATTGTATCCGCGACGATATTCCAAGTCTGATTGTCCTATACTTCTTCGAGTTTAACTCGAAGCAAAATGTGCCTTCAGGACTTGGAATAAAACGGTGGGTGGTTCGGTCGTGGAACGCGATCCACCACCCAGCCACCCACCCGGGTCTCTGCTAGCGGCAACCTCCACGTGGTGAGACCTGGTAATCGGTAATAATTGTAGAGAATTAGAATTAGAATTCTCTACAATTACAACCGAGCTAATAGCTGCTTCGTATGTATACTTTATTTAGAAGTTAGACACCTCGCTTCGAGACTCTTCCGCAATTTGCATAAAAATTGTGACGTAACTATAAAACATAGACAGTTTTTGTTTATTGCAAAATATTCTGTGGACTTTTGCCAATAAAATGATATAAATTAGATTTGCAAAATAAATTTACAAATATGTTTAAACATTAGTTAAAGTTGGCGAGACACATTCCGCACTCTCATTCTTCGAGACTCTTTTCAAATTTGCATAAAAATTGCGACGAAAATATAAAAGTTAGACGATTTCTATTCATTGCAAAAAATTCTGTGGACTTTTGCGAATAAAATGATATGAATTAGATTTGCAAAATAAATTTGCAAATATGTTTAAACATTAGTTAAAGTTGGCGAGACACATTCCGCGCCTTGATCTTTCGAGATTCTTTCCAAATTTGCATAAAAATTGTGACGTAAGTACAAAAGTTAGACAGTTTTTATTTATTGGAAATAATTCTGTGCACTTTTGCGAATAAAATGACATGAATTAGATTTGCAAAATAAATTTGCAAATATGTTTAAACATTGTTTAAAGTTGACGAGACACTCTCCGCACTCTCATTCTTCGAGACTCTTTTCAAATTTGCATAAAAATTGCGACGAAACTATAAAAGTTAGACGATTCCTATTCATTGCAAAAAATTCTGTGAACTTTTGCGAATAAAATGATATGAATTAGATTTGCAAAATAAATTTACAAATATGTTTAAACATTAGTTAAAGTTGGCGAGTCACATTCCGCGCGCTGATCTTTCGAGATTCTTTCAAAATTTGCATAAAAATTGTGACGTAACTATAGAACATAGACAGTTTTTATTCATTGCAAACAATTCTGTGGAGTTTTGCGAATAAAATGATATGAATTAGATTTGCAAAATAAATTTGCAAATATGTTTAAACATTGTTTAAAGTTGACGAGACACTCTCCGCACTCTCATTCTTCGAGACTCTTTTCAAATTTGCATAAAAATTGCGACGAAAATATAAAAGTTAGACGATTCCTATTCATTGCAAAAAATTCTGTGAACTTTTGCGAATAAAATGATATGAATTAGATTTGCAAAATAAATTTACAAATATGTTTAAACATTAGTTAAAGTTGGCGAGACACATTCCGCGCGCTGATCTTTCGAGATTCTTTCCAAATTTGCATAAAAATTGTGACGTAACTATAGAACATAGACAGTTTTTATTCATTGCGAACAATTCTGTGGAGTTTTGCGAATAAAATGATATGAATTAGATTTGCAAAATAAATTTGCAAATATGTTTAAACATTGTTTAAAGTTGACGAGACACTCTCCGCACTCTCATTCTTCGAGACTCTTTTCAAATTTGCATAAAAATTGCGACGAAAATATAAAAGTTAGACGATTCCTATTCATTGCAAAAAATTCTGTGGACTTTTGCGAATAAAATGATATGAATTAGATTTGCAAAATAAATTTACAAATATGTTTAAACATTAGTTAAAGTTGGCGAGACACATTCCGCGCGCTGATCTTTCGAGATTCTTTCCAAATTTGCATAAAAATTGTGACGTAACTATAGAACATAGACAGTTTTTGTTTATTGCAAAATATTCTGTGGACTTTTTCTAATAAAATGATATCAATTAGATTTGCAAAATATGTTTGCAAATATGTTTAAACATTAGTTAAAGTTGACGAGACACATTCCGCGCGCGGATTTTTCGAGACGTTCTTTATTTCATGCATTTTATTTTAATGACATAATGTTTGGAAGAACTTCACTTGATTAAATAATAGTTTCTTTTTCGGACAAAGCTGCTAGATTTTATGTATTAATCGATTGCTTATCAATAATCAATTAATAAACAAATCAATTTGTTATACTTTAATTATTACACATTTACAGCTACGTAAGACATGAATTATTTCATGCAGCCTATTTTAATCAAATAATATTTCTTACAATTAAATTTAATTAACTAATATTTTAACTTTCGGATAAAGCTAATTTTCTTTATTAACTAATTTATTAGATTTGTTAACTAATCTGAATTTGTAATAATGATTACAGGGTGGCCACTGCTTATTTCGCCAGGATGTCCGCAGTCAAAGAAGATCAAAGAACGAAGGGCCATCGTCAAGATATTTTACTTACAACTGTTTATTTATTACATATATTTATATATTTATGTTTGTTATATTATAATATTTATTAGTATACAATGTTGTATGAAAATGGTTGTACCTCGTCAAATTAATTTTTGCTATAAATTTGCTTTATTTCGAACATATTGCATTATATTTTATATTTCCTCGAAGTACCGAATTTCCACATATCCCATATGTCCTAAAAACTTCCTCGAAATGCGCGGAATTCCAAGAATCCGTGGTCAATTTCCTCGAAATGCGCGGAATTCCAAGAATCCGCGGTCAATTTCTAAGAATTTCGCGGATTCCAAGAATCGGCTCGCGATTCTGAGAATTTCACGGATTCCAAGAAATGACGTCAAATTCCAAGAATTGTGCGAATCGAATACCTCCTCGCATATCATGTTCTCCGGATACATTACCTCGATTTTACAGCAAAATTTCAGAATTCCCGAGAATTTAGCGGATTCCAAGAAATGACGTCAAATTCCGAGAACTTCGCGGATTCCAAGAAATGACGTCAAATTCCAGGAATTGTGCGAATCGAATACCTCCTCGCATATCATGTTCTCCTGATACATTTGCTCGATTTTACGGCAAAATTTCAGAATTCCCGAGAATTTAGCGGATTCCAAGAAATGACGTCATATTCCGAGAATTTCGTAATTTCTAAGAAATGACGTCAAATTCCGAGAATTTCGTAAATTCCCAGAAATTACGTCAAATTCCGAGAACTTCGCGGATTCCAAGAAATGACGTCAAATTCCAGGAATTGTGCGAATCGAATACCTCCTCGCATATCATGTTCTCCTGATACATTTGCTCGATTTTACGGCAAAATTTCAGAATTCCCGAGAATTTAGCGGATTCCAAGAAATGACGTCATATTCCGAGAATTTCGTATATTCCAAGAAATGACGTCAAATTCCGAGAACTTCGCGGATTCCAAGAAATGACGTCAAATTCCAGGAATTGTGCGAATCGAATACCTCCTCGCATATCATGTTCTCCTGATACATTTGCTCGATTTTACAGCAAAATTTCAGAATTCCCGAGAATTTAGCGGATTCCAAGAAATGACGTCAAATTCCGAGAATTTCGTAATTTCTAAGAAATGACGTCAAATTCCGAGAATTTCGTAAATTCCCAGAAATTACGTCAAATTCCGAGAACTTCGCGGATTCCAAGAAATGACGTCAAATTCCAGGAATTGTGCGAATCGAATACCTCCTCGCATATCATGTTCTCCTGATACATTTGCTCGATTTTACGGCAAAATTTCAGAATTCCCGAGAATTTAGCGGATTCCAAGAAATGACGTCATATTCCGAGAATTTCGTAATTTCTAAGAAATGACGTCAAATTCCGAGAATATCGTAAATTCCCAGAAATTACGTCAAATTCCGAGAACTTCGCGGATTCCAAGAAATGACGTCAAATTCCAGGAATTGTGCGAATCGAATACCTCCTCGCATATCATGTTCTCCTGATACATTTGCTCGATTTTACGGCAAAATTTCAGAATTCCCGAGAATTTAGCGGATTCCAAGAAATGACGTCATATTCCGAGAATTTCGTATATTCCAAGAAATGACGTCAAATTCCGAGAATTTCACGGATTCCAAGAAATGACGTCAGATTCCAAGAATTGTGCGAATCGAATACCTCCTCGCATATCATGTTCTCCGGATACATTCCCTCGATTTTACAGCAAAATTTCAGAAACGAGCTGAGAAATTCTCAGAATTTCGCGGATTCCAAGAAATGACGTCATATTCCGAGAATTTCGTATATTCCCAGAAATGACGTCAAATTCCGAGAATTTCGTAAATTCCCAGAAATGACGTCAAATTCCGAGAACTTCGCGGATTCCAAGAAATGACGTCAAATTCCAGGAATTGTGCGAATCGAATACCTCCTCGCATATCATGTTCTCCTGATACATTTGCTCGATTTTACAGCAAAATTTCAGAATTCCCGAGAATTTAGCGGATTCCAAGAAATGACGTCAAATTCCGAGAATTTCGTAATTTCTAAGAAATGACGTCAAATTCCGAGAATTTCGCGGATTCCAAGAAATGACGTCAAATTCCAAGAATTGTGCGAATCGAATACCTCCTCGCATATCATGATCTCCGGATACATTTCCTCGATTTTACAGCAAAATTTCAGAATCGAGCCGAGAAATTCTCAGAATTTCGCGGATTCCAAGAAATGACGTCATATTCCGAGAATTTCGTAAATTCCAAGAAATGACGTCAAATTCCGAGAATTTCGCGGATTCCAAGAAATGACGTCAAATTCCGAGAATTTCGTAAATTCTAAGAAATGACGTCAAATTCCGAGAAATTCGTAAATTCCTAGAAATTACGTCAAATTCCGAGAATTTCGTAAATTCTAAGAAATGACGTCAAATTCTGAGAATTTTGCGGATACCAAGAAATGACGTCAAATTCCAGGAATTGTGCGAATCGAATACCTCCTTGCACATCATGTTCTCCTGATACATTTCCTCGATTTTACAGCAAAATTTCGGAAATTGCACGAAAACCCGAAGATGTAGGAATTCACTTTTCTTTTGAATGGCGCCGGCCAGTCGCCACGACCGTTATTCGCAACGGTTCTCGGTCAACAACGGTTTTTTGGCGTTTAACGGTATGGCGACTCTCGGTCGCCATTTAAAAGAAATCTGAATAACGACAATTGCTTGGAACTCAAAATTTGGCCCGAAAACGCCCAAAAATATGTGGATTTCACTTTTCTTTTGAATGGCGCCGGCCAGTCGCCACGACCGTTATTCGCAACGGTTCTCGGTCGTCAACGGTTTTATGGCGTTTAACGGTATGGCGACTCTCGGTCGCCATTTAAAAGAAAACTGAATAACGACAATTGCTTGGAACTCAAAATTTGGCCCGAAAACGCCCAAAAATATGTGGATTTCACTTTTCTTTTGAATGGCGCCGGCCAGTCGCCACGACCGTTATTCGCAACGGTTTTCGGTCGCCAACGGTTTTTTGCTGTTTAACGGTACGGCGACTCTCGGTCGCCATTTAAAAGAAAACTGAATAACGACAATTGCTTCGAACTCAAAATTTGGCCCGAAAACGCCCAAAAATATGTGGATTTCACTTTTCTTTTGAATGGCGCCGGCCAGTCGCCACGACCGTTATTCGCAACGGTTCTCGGTCGTCAACGGTTTTTTGGTGTGTAACGGTATGGCGACTCTCGGTCGCCATTTAAAAGAAATCTGAATAACGACAATTGCTTGGAACTCAAAATTTGGCCCGAAAACGCCCAAAAATATGTGGATTTCACTTTTCTTTTGAATGGCGCCGGCCAGTCGCCACGACCGTTATTCGCAACGGTTCTCGGTCGTCAACGGTTTTTTGGTGTGTAACGGTATGGCGACTCTCGGTCGCCATTTAAAAGAAATCTGAATAACGACAATTGCTTGGAACTCAAAATTTGGCCCGAAAACGCCCAAAAATATGTGGATTTCACTTTTCTTTTGAATGGCGCCGGCCAGTCGCCACGACCGTTATTCGTAACGGCGCTCGATCGCCAACCGTCATTTGCAGTTTAACGGAATGGTGATCACCGATTCCCGGAATTCAGCGAAATTCCAGGAAGTTTTTAGGACATATGGGATTCTGGATATTCGGTAGGTTGCCGAAATATATAAAATAATATAATGCAATATTCGTAATAAAGTAATTTATTGTAAATGTAACCGAGGTACAACCATTTTCATACAAAATTGTACACTAATAAATAATATAACATAGCAGACATAAATACGTAAATATATGCAATGAATAAACACTTGTAAATGAAATATTTCGACGACGCCCCTTCGTTTTTTTATCTTCTTAAAGTGTCTATAGAGTATAGTCCATCGGCGAAAGATAGTCAAGCGATATCCGACTCGATATACCTAACTTATTCGGTAAGCGAGGTGTCTAACTTCTAATTAAAGTATACGTATAAAGCAGCTATTAGCTCGGTTGTAATTGTAGGGAATTATAATTCTAATTCTCTACAATTATTACCGATTACCAGGTCTCACCACGTGGAGGTTGCCGCTACTAGAGACCCTGGGGGTGGTTGGGTCGGGGATTTTCAGGTCAGGTTTTCACAAAAACGTATTCAGTGCTCGGTCAACCTATATCTCGTCTGTGCTTACTTATAGCGAAACGAACACTGCTCTGAAGTTAGTTGCATGTTCTTTATTGCGACTTTGAAAGAGGGAACACGGGAGGTTTAAAGAAAGTTGGGTTGGGAGGGTTATCAAATGATCCTGGCGGGAATAACTGTTTTGTAAACATCGTGTATTTATTTTCATTTATTCAAATCTTGAGCTTGCTTCGTATAAATTGTATTCTATCATTGTTTGCTGTTACTATTTATTTATGTTTGTTACTCGCGCCAATGACAATTGTTATGAATTGAAAGAAATTGTGCATCATTCGAGGTTATGATGTTTTGTTCTCATTTTATACGTTTCATGGAAAAGTTTGATCTTTACATTTAAAACATATATTTGTGAAACAAATTAAATCGCGATGGACATTCCACCGACCCAAGTTTACGAGGATGAAGATTTTATTCCGACTCAACAAATTTCACATCCGACGCAGGAAGATTCTTTGCGGCAGGTACCTGCGGGCTATATAATTTCATATATTTCTTGTTAAACATCATGACATTTGTTAATTAATTGTTACATCGTATTGTACCATAATTCTCATTAAATGCATTATTCAATGCAAGATTTATGTGCCTTAAACGGGGCATCATATACACTGTTCAAACTGTCAATCACGAACTGTCACCAAACAACGCGTCAATTACTTATTATTTTTTCGCATGCAATAATTCGCTAGATTCCAACGATTTTCGAATTAATTATTTCAGGTCGGAATATTAACCATTGATTCAAGTACACATCCAATTAACAAGGGGATTAATCAAATTGGTAGACATCCAGGTTGCAACATTGTTCTAAGCCACCAAGTAAGTGTCGAAAGTATGGGCTTTTTATTAAACTACTTATTTTGTTTGATCTGTTTTGTTAGTAACTACAATTAAATATAGTATAAAATATTAATTTGTAATTTAATAGAGTTTCATATAAAAATCACATTAGCAATGCTATTTATTTTCTTGCATATTAAGTAATACTAGGTGTACAAATATTTATTTTAAAATATTTATTTTTACTCCTAGACATTGATATGCAAAAATCAGTAAATTTAAAAGTGTAGAAACATGCATTTATCATTTTAAAATGACTGTTGTTCTATGATAAATTACCTTTATCTCTTATAAATAAGCATGAAATTACATATGTTTGTCTATTGTGAATTTCTGTATTTGGTGCATGAATAACTCCTATAACCTTGGAAAGCCCTAAAGAGATTTCATGAATAATTGCAAAAATTTCATAGATGATTGGAAGGAAATTTTATGTACACACCCGTATAATATTCTTATTCATTTTAACAGATTAGTACATTTATTATTACAAAAGCGTGTATTTAAAGCTCTTCCTTCATTTTTCCAGTTGTGTCTTTTAACTTATTTTCATTGAAATCAATAGAATTCCAAAAAGCTTTGTGCCCAAAATCAGCATCACTTCCCATAAAAACTTTCTTGGGTCCAGCAATATGTAGATAGTGAAGATCCTTCTTAGAAGGATCTAATTTGGGCCACTCTACATTTATTATATTTGGAACACTGCAAAAATTTAAATAATGATACGCAAAAAATCATGTTAAATGGATTTTACATCATCAATTATTAGGGTAATTTTCGATACGAAAGTATTTCGTAAGACTTGCTAAACGCGGAGTTCGGTCACTGATAACGATATAATCGACCTATAAATAGAAACCATAACATGCATGTTTACGATATATGTTCTTCAAAATACTCTCGATCTATTTTTACCAGTTATATAGTTCAATTAATAATAATAAATGCGTATTTTATTACCCATTGGTCGCAAACGAAACCCATAAATCGAGCAAATATTGTTGCACCGTTCGATCCTCTGGGGTCGTTACCGGATTCATGAATTGAGTATCTACCACACTATATGCGTCATCTCCATGACATACACCTGAAGTCCCAATAAAATATTTCAATCGCGAATACAGCATAAATATTAATTATTATTAATACTTCCCGTATTATAATTACCATAATTTTCCGTAGTACCGCTCATGGCATTACTAAGACTCTCTACTCCCCTATAAGTATAATAATAATACCAGACTGGGTTCGTATTAACTTTAGCCTGCATCCTAGCAGCCTTTTCGCTATCAACCAGAAAGAATCGATCACCGGCCATTTTAATTAAGGGTTTGCTTGTCATCTTATCAATCGCTTTCGTTCCGAAATAATGTTCCTTAACGAGCCTGGCAACCTTAACATGCATCTCTTGGGGCAACGTATAATTGTAATCAAGGAAATGGGGGGCGAGGAGGTCCCAATCATTGTCCAATCGTTTTAAACTATCTTCGAACGCAATAAACTCTGCAAACATATAATTCGCAAAGATAACGAGCAACACTAATATATGCTTGAGATATTGATAAGAGTATTATTAATCAATCTTATGTTAAGCCATGCCACGATTAAATCATTCTTAGAAACAGATTTACAAATTGAATAATTGAATAATTGATGAGTGCCGTGGTGCTTGATATAAGAAGTACGCATTTCTTGCGGCAAGTGTCAATAGAATATAAATAGATTCCGTGTGAATGACCTATCAGATTGAATAGAAATAACTTCGTAAAGTTTATTTTCATACCGGCTACGGGATAAAGTCCTTCCTCGCTTGTGACTCCGGTCACCCAAGGTGCATCGTAAACATCTCCGCTGGCTACAATTTCAACCGGTGAACGATCAATGAACGGCTCGTCGCCATATTTTTCGGGAACCGGGCCGAACGGTGTAAAAGGATTGAAGTAGAATTTCTATGTTGAAAAATATATGATCACACAATTGATATGATCACTCTATCAGTTATTGTATAATGATATAGATAAAGATGATTATATAGATTAACAGGCAGCAACTGACCATAAAGTTGGCAGTAGTTTGTACGAGAGCTCGTGATGGACGATATCTTAGACAACGAACCATCTCCCTTGTATTAGTGGTAGGACATCCAAGAAAGTCACCGACTTTCAAAGCCTTTTCTAAAGCATTTTCGGTTTGCGTCCAACAATCGAAAGCCGTGCCGCTAATCGACAAACCAGCTACGTCGTGGAGGAATCAAAAACAGATTTGATATCACGAACTGATAACACGTCGAACGAATATTTATGATACACCAAATCGATAATACTAAATATGAAAATGTCGATTTTTAACTATGACATCTATAAGATTCTACATCATGCGAATTTATGACGTGAGAAAGTGAACAAACAGCGGGGATTATATAAACACCGCGAGATATGGATATCAGGAGATTCATATGCCGTTCAGGAAAACGACAGTCATCATGTTTTATATCTTCGAGAATGCCTTGTGTCAGATATTTGATTATATAGTAATCTTCTTGAATACATAGTTTTAATAAGAAGAAACTGCGCGTGCAGAGTTCGGCCGAGATTTTGTTCAATTGCGAATCAAATATATTCTCACCATGAAAGAGACCGGCACTCATTGGAGATAGATAATGATAATGCACGCTTGCACCACCCGCACTTAAACCAACCAATGTAATCTTTTTCGGATCACCGCCGAACCATTCGATATTTTCCGACACCCATCGCAGTGCCATACTTTGATCCTTTAATCCCATATTACCCGGTACAACTTCATCTTCCGTACTCAAGAATCCTGCGAACGAAATGTTTTTAAATGGTGCAATAAAAGTGATAGTTTTCGAAAATTTCTTTCAAAGATATTCGCCGTTGTACCTAATATTCCGAGACGATAATTAATAGTGACTAAAATGACATCGCGATCCATCAGGTATTTGGCACCCATGTCAGTACCGGCACCAAATTGGAAGGCTCCACCATGGATCCAGAAAAGTACTGGCAATTTGTTGTTGCTAGTTTTTTCGCGAGCTGGCGCGTATATATTTAAGTAAAGACAATCTTCGGAACCAAAGACTTTTTTCTCAGGGTCAGTTTCTAATTGAGTGTATTGCAAACACGAGGCACTGAATTTTACCGCGGGTAACTCGCCGGTCCACGGCGGTAATCGGTGCGGAGGCTGCATGGAACATAAGATAGAAAATGTTAAAAGATTTTAATTGTTGCAACGTAGAATTATATGCCTATGAAATGAGTATATATTATAGATTTAATAATAATATTATTTCCTTACTATTTGAACAAGTTTGATATCTGGTTATTATACATATAATCTCGTACGCGCTCTTTTTAATTATAAACATATACACCCTTCTATTCACGAAACATATGATATTTCTACTAATAATTGAATTTAGAAATTCGCACTTCATACAGAATATCTTTCACTAAAATAGTACTTCCTTGACAAACAGCATCGAAATTAATAATATTAATAAGTAATAGTAGTACAGTTACGTATTTCGAAAATGGCAATTGTAGAATAAATAGTTTAGTGAAGGGTTATCAAAACGATGAGCATCGCGCAATAATTATGATGATTTTCTTCGGGATACCTTGAAACGTAATTTTCCAATTGGCGGCAAAGCGTACGGAATACCCTCGTAAGCTTCGTATTGCTTGCCATTTCCGGACACTTTGTAATATCCTTTAATTGCACCCTGAGGAGTCTTGACCCTTGGTGGTTCTTCGGCTTGACCTAAAATCGCAAGTCCTGCCAAGAGCAGGAACAACAATAATTTCGCGATCATTTTCGACAAACGTTTTGTCGGACCAGGCTATCACTGCAGACTGACGGTCTTCGAGTGTCGTTACTTATTTATTGTATTCCGCGAGTTCCAGCGATGCGTTACGTATGTGCGGGATTAGATAAGTACGACAAATGAACCAGTACAGCAGCCTCGTATAACAGACAATCTTACAATCTTGAATATAAATCATCCACATATTCTCTCCCATCTTCTCATTTACCAAGCAATTATCTCCATAAGATTCATATAAAAAACTGAATGGTTCGCAACGATTTCGAAAGAACGAAAAGTTATCATTTCCTCCGTGCCTCAGTCTATTCGTCCTATTTTATGAAGATCGCCGGCGCGTGTAGTTCATTTCATGAATCGGTTTTTTCCCACTGCAAAGCAAGATAAGATAAAGTACAATTTGAACTTAATATTGAAGTCCGCCAGTCAGACTTTGTCCAGAGAGACTCTGCAGATGTCTCTTCATTTATTCCGACTTTGTTGTCTTTTAATGTTGTTGGAAGGTGATACTTTACGGTTCAATTATGTTCAACTAGTTTATATCTGACATTATTCAAATCAATGAAATTATACTTTATTGGTTTAGATAACGGAATGGTGTACCAGTGGCTTAAGAATTGTGCTTTGTCGTGCAAAGAAATTTCTAAGTGATAAGATAAATACCCTGTCGAAGATGATGTATAGGAGTTTAATCTTAATTGCAGACGGTGTCAAAGGTACATGCAGAAATAGAGGCCAGTGCGGATCAGGTATCGGCGTGGATCTGCGACCTCGATTCGTCCAACAAAACAAAACTTAATAATGTAATTCATGTGAAAATATTTATTATTCGTACATCTGTCGTAGTACTTCTCGTAAATGTTCTTAAAACTTGCTAATACAGAATAATACAAAAGGTATACGTGATTGACATATCTTAACAAAATCACGATATTTATTTGATTTTTTTCTTGCATTACAACACGTAGTTAATATTGCGGTCCGGTCGATGTTATGAGCTTAAAGATGGAAGTATCATCGACTTTGGTCAAGTACGTGCAGTATACAAAGTTTATCGTCCAATGGACGATTTCATGGTACCGGAAACCCAGGTACATTTACCTCAAAGGAAGCCGCAACAAATTATACCAGGAACTCCTGATTCCTCCTTGGTAATTATATTTGAAATTTCATTTTCTCTTGTTTCTATTTATTTTCCAAGAATAATCGGGAATTATCGGCTTCTTTCTGCAGAATAATTCATCCGCTTTGGAGGGTGACATTTCCGCGATCCCCGCGACGCAAGATCACACTGATAGCTCTATGTTCCGAAGGCCACCAATTCCGCCACGATATTCTACGAGCAGTGATAAGAAGAGTTTCGGTCAAGATTCATCTGCGAACGATGTTTCAAATTGTTCAACTTTGACCGCGCGAGAAGCCTCAAATGCAAGTGGAAAAGGAATAAGTATTTATGATATGGAAACGCAGAAGCCATTCGAATCGGATAATGAATCAAGTACGGATATTCACGATGCAGAGACTCAGAAAATATCATTCGATAAGATGAAGAGAGTGAGAAATAAATCCTCTCTTAAAATTAAGACTGATCAAATGAGAGTTGATATTCATGATCTGGAAACACAACACGATGTAGGAGATATTCACGATCTAGATACGCAGGGAGATATAGAAGATGCTCATGGTTCCAAGAAACAGGTAAATATGAATGACATAAGCACTCTCGAAACTCAGAAAAATATTGTAGATCTACACGACGCGGAAACGCAAAAAGAAGATGATATTCACAATCTCAAAACCCCGAAGCTTAGAAAGATTACTCAGGTGATTCAAAAACAGAATCTCGAAGGTATGCAGCATGAAGACGATGAAACAGACGAAGAAGACGAGGACATTTATAGCATGGGGACACAGAAAGTCTCAAACGAAGATACAGAAGTTCATTCTCGCGATAAAGAAGTGCGGATGTCCTGTCAGAATGACAATGCATACGATGAATGCAAAAACGATAATAATGTATCAACTAACGTTCCAATTTCAAAGTCTAGTCAGGATGACACTGTGTTATCAAAAGTTAGAGAAAATGATACATTGGAACCATTAAAACTATCACTAACATGCGAATTTAATGAAGAATATCCCGTTTTGGAACGAAGTGTCAACTTACTTGCCTCGGAGAATATAATGCTGCATTTTATGGAGAACGATATGCTTGCAAATGATAGGCAAACGAAAACCTCTACGCCAGCAAAGACACCGGCCGTGAAGGATGTAAATAATACATCCGACAAGAGCACCGACGAAGAAAATATTTACGATGCTGCGACACAGACTAAAAATGACAATGATAATATCTTTTGTGCGGCAACGCAACGAGTGGATTATAAAATTATACCTGTGTTATCAGATGACGATTCAGATACTGACGCAGAGGATGTCTTTCTGAGATACTCGCGTAAAGAAAAAGAACGAACAAGCTCCCAAAAGAGTCAAAGTAACGAAACGATAGCTGACAGTGACGATTCTGCAACCGATACGGAAGACCGTTTCGCGGACATAGCCAAGAATCAAAAACGAAATTCATTAAGTTCGTCTGCATTAAAT
The DNA here is from genome assembly GCA_910591585.2 of Nysson spinosus. Classification (NCBI taxonomy): domain Eukaryota; kingdom Metazoa; phylum Arthropoda; class Insecta; order Hymenoptera; family Crabronidae; genus Nysson; species Nysson spinosus. The sequence goes on along the minus strand of OU342843.1, from coordinate 5,541,387 downwards.
TCGAGTGACAAACAGCAAGGTACTAATGATTCTGGTTCAAATCGAGATTCCGATGATTTGTTTGATATACCAACACAACATGCGAACGACAGTGAATGCGATGATACTAAGACGCCAAACGTGCCGTTAAAAATTGCTGCAGTTGATAAAGATAAAGTTTCCGGCGATAAGATATCCGCGCAAAATGTGCAGCGGGAATCAGTAAACGAAAGAACCAAGGATAACAGATTAACAGAATGTAAAATGTCAAACGTGTCCTTGGAAATAATTGAAGTAGATGATGCAGTACCAACTCAGATTATTAAAATAAATAAGCGAGCCTCGTCAACTAGAAAGTGTAAATTAGCAAATATAACGAATAATATAAGAACAGAAGTTACTGCAACAGAAGATCTATCTAAACAAATATCCGATGTACCAAAATCACCATTAAATAATGGTAACAATAGTTTACAAAGTTCACCTGAACAAGATTTAAAATCTCACGAAGAATATAGTTTTGTGGACATGGATTACGAAATGGCTCCCACTCAGTTAATTAGCGAAGTAGAAATCCAGAGGAAAGAATCTACGAGTTCAAACAATAAGAACGATTCATGTAAGTCGAAAGAACGAAAATCATCGAACAAAGTAAACTTAAATGATACTCTGGAACGTAATCTGAAAGAAATGTTTGATGATGTAAACGAATCCGCTACTGACGAGCCAGTAATAATGTCGACACAAGTACTTCATACAGTTTTGCAGTTGTCACAAGAGACGAATGAATTGTTGGATAATGAATCCAATACTAATGACAATGTATCATTAGTGAAAGACAATAACGAAAACCGATCTAAAAGTAAGAATATTACGGAATCTCCATCATTAGGAACGAAGTCTCGACTGTCAATTACTAAAAGTAAAGGTGCCGATTCGCAGAATTCAAATGACTATTTCTCAAACCTTAAATCAAGACGCAAGCGTAACATTTTAGCTGAATCTCAGACCGAATCTACAGGGCAATTAGCTTTATCTCGTACGGTGGGTAATAACGCAAATGCTAATACAAACACGGCAGCCAATTATGCAGAAGATAATGCGGCTAATTCTACAACGCGGAAGAGCAAAATGGAAAATATACAAAATTTATCTTTAAAAGAGAACCCGAACAGTGAGATGAATGCTAATGAAATTGCACCGCAGAAGGCCAGTGAAGTGCAAAAGGAACATGAAGATGGGTCAACAATGTCATTACAAAGAATTAATGATCATTGCCAATCGGATAATACGAAACCACCTCTACAAACGTCGACCGTATCGCAAGATGAAGATGAAGACCCATTTTTCGGTTTACCCGAAGTTAATATTGCCGGTACTCTTTCAAATCCTGCGAGTCCTGCGTCTTCGGCTTCATCCGATTTTCAAATTAATATTAATTATCCACCGAGGAAACGATTCACCGCAAAGAATTTACGCAAACAAGAAATACCGCTTAGAAAGAAGTCAACACGGAACAATCTTCGTGGAAACATCGAAGAAAGCGAGCCATATCGTAGTACTTGCGGCTCCCAGTCTTCAAATTTCCCAAGGAATAATTCTTTTTCTGGCAACCTTGACGTTGATAAGATATCATCAAAGATAATCGAGAACAAAGATATGAATGAAAAAACAAAACACAGACGATCGAAGCAATCTGAAAGCAAAACATGTACTGAGAATTCATTGAAATCTGAAAGAATATCCAAAAAGGCAGAACAACAGCAGAAAGTCACTGATTCCGTTGAACCGCCAAAAATAGAAACCAGACGTAATTCTGTAGAATATTTGCAAAGGAATTCGTCCATACGTAATATCGAAAATACTTCGCAAGATAAGAATGATACTTCGTCTGTGTTTCAGGTCGCGAAGGAAGATAAAAGTATCGTAAGTTCCACTAATAAGGCTACAAGAAAAAGAGGTTTGAGCGTACCCTTCGATGGAAGGAAATCAGTTGACGCGAGTTCAGCAAACGAAAATGAACATACTGACACAAAAAAGCGTAGAATAGAAAAAATAACTGAGAAGCCAGCTACTGCACCTAAGACTAGAAAAAGGAACGTCACACCGGCCACTATCGCCAGCAGAAGGCACTCTTCCAATATCCTCGACTTCTTGACTAAAAGGGACTCGCCAATAAACACTGACAGTTCACAAAGCAGCACGTTGTCTCAAGAAACTTATGCGAACCTAAAACAAGCAGTAGTCAATGTTGTTAAACTGTCCCCAAACATGGAAATGGAAGTTATCAACGATAAACTCGCGGTAGATGAAATCAAACATAACCGATTGGATGGCTCTAAATGTAAGCAAAGTCTCTTAAACAAGACCAGTACATCAGCGAAAGAAAACAGTATTGGAAATCAAAAACAACCGGAAAGTGCTATTAGGAGAAGTAGTAAGCGACAAACGAAAGCTAAAATAATTACACCCCCAATCAGCGAGGAATCACAGGAGGTCGCGATGATTATGGGAAACGCTTCAATGAGTAATGACAGTGGTTTAATACTAACCGATAAAAAGGAAAACGCAAATGGGAGTATTAAAAATGCTAGGCCAAGAAGAGGTAGAAAACGTGGAAATGCAAATGCCAGTACAGAGTCGGATGTTACGGAAAATAGTTCTTCGATAAGTACAGGCGAGTCAGATAATTCTCACTTTGAAGTTCCAACGTTGAAACCCAAACGTGGTAGACCCGCTAAAAATTCAACTTTAAAGAAAGATGAACCAATTAAAGAAGTGCAGAAAAGTACAGGTCGAATATCGAGACGAACTCGCGGCTCGCAGCAGTCTTCGATTAATAGTACTTTGGATTCGTTTGAGGATAATAATCGAGTAATTGTCTCGAAGAATGTTACACAAACAGAATCTGATAAATCGAGAGGTAAACCACGGAAAAGAAAAGAAAGTGTTACAGTTGAAAAAAAGGTGGAGGAAGACTTACCCTCAGACAAGAGTTCTTCCTCTGGATTGGATAACAGTACTTTGAATGCGTCAATAATGTCGACGTCCTCTAGAACACGCAGAAGTATGTCTTCATCTATTCTAAATATATCTCAATCAAAGAGTAAACAGAAGATATTGTTTACGGGTGTGTCAAGCAACGAATATACTAAGGTATTAAGTAAGTTAGGTGAGTCTAGAATCCTTATTGCATCTTTCAAACAAGTGTTTCTCCTTAGGCATTGTTCCGAGTGATATATTTCCCGACTTAAAAATGTACATTTTCTTTTGCAGGTGGATCACAAGTTGAAGATTTTACAAATTGCACTGTTTTGGTAACAGATAAGGTTCGGAGGACAGTTAAGTTTCTTTGCGCATTAGCCCGAGCTGTGCCGATTGTATCTACCGATTGGTTAATTGATAGCGGGAAAGCTGGATATTTTGTAGACATAGAAGATTATATACTGAGAGATGAAACTGCGGAAGCGAAATTTGGTTTCAATTTACGCGAAAGTTTGGAAAAGGCAAGTCAACGAAAGTTTTTGGATGGATATACCATTATTCTGACGCCCAATATAGCACCGCCCCCAATACCAGAATTAAAAAGTAAGTCACTGCCAAATATTCTGAATGACAATAATTACTTCTTTGCGTTATTCTTACTTAATATATTCATATAGCTATTATCACTTCGTGTGGCGGTAAACCTTTAATTCGCCCTCCGACAAAATGGCCACAAAACACGGTGATCTTATCCCGCGAGGAAGACTTAAGGAATGCAACAAAATTTCTTTCGAAAGCACCGAATACTGTCACTATACAGTCGACAGAATTTATCTTAACTGGTATTTTAAGACAGGAAGTTGATCTTATTAAATACCAGTTAAGGTAATCTGATATTTTACTCGAGTAAACGAATAAAGCACGTTACATTTCACGAAGGAAGATAAGGAAGAAACTGTTACGTGTAACCATATACTTTTTTTTACCAGCATATTGTATTATTGAATCGTTATTCGTACTAAATGTATTTCGCAATATTAATGTAAAACGAGACCTATTTTTAATATCTCTTATTTAAATATGCCCGATATTATTACTATATTGGATGCGAAATCTTGAGTGCAACACAATGATCGATGAAAACAAACTTTGTATTACTATTTAAGACGGAGTAAAAATTTGTATGGTATATAATACCTTGAGGAAGTAATCTCTTTCGTGCATTTTTAATAGTTTTACGAAGACGTGGGTGTTGGATTTCTTGTGCCAGTGTATTAAGTTATTTACAAAATTTAATATATCTCCGAATTATTAAATTTTATACCAGTAACTTGCAAATCTGTATTATATCGAAATAAGGCTTTTTTACGTCATACCCTCTATTTTTAAAGGAAAATAAACGTCTTAAACATAGTCCGCGTGTTCGTCTGTAATAAACTTTTATTGTACTATCTTCCAAAATACATACATAATTACGTCCACGTGACACGTAACTCGCGTGGTTTTAATTACAAAAAAAAGAATCTAACGAAAATGTACCCTACACTACGTGAAAAAAGAATGCGTCTTTATAAATGTCCACATCGGATGAAGTATTTCAATGCAGACTCTATAGAGGGAGAAATCCTAAACGATCGTCGATAATTAAAGAAGGCAGTCTTAATTGATTCAGTTAGTTAACGAAATCAAACTAGACATTGACAATTCAGGATTTCCTATTTTGTTAATGAAGCCAATATGAACATTACTTAACTCCCTAATATGTCATGAAAACTTCTGGTCAAGGCTAGCCAGATCAGGAGTAGTAGAACTAGGATTTATGTTAATTATGTTATCCTATAATAATTATAAGACGCGGCCTAATCTACTAATCTTATCTTGAACAGGAGTCTATAATAACTAAATGCATTTCTGACAAATAATACAGAAATCTTTTTGTCAAGTGCAGATAATCCAGTAATAATCAGCCTATCAATATAAATGTGGATAGATTCTTAATTTCTTTCCACAAGCATTAAACTGTACACCACGGGCTCCTGAAACAAAAAATACACATAAGAATGGACGACTATTCTATAAATAAAAACTTGTACATATACAGTCCAATGTAACGCAAAATCTTTTTTTTTTCAAACCAAATAAATTTCATAAAACGAGAAATTTATAAAACCCGCGCCTAATTCGAATCCATAATATTTGCCGCAACAATGTAATAAAGAAGCAGTAACTATGCGCGTAAGGAATGAGTCACCTTTAAGCTGAACGCGGCGATAAGAAAAAAAAACGGCGCAATAACGTTCGCAGGTCGTTTAAAAAAAAGAGGTAAACGATCATTTGAATTCAAAATTGTAACGTATACTGTTAGAACCTTTAAGTAAGTTAACGGAATTAATTAAATTAAATAAATGCTATTCGCACAAAGTGCGCCGATAGGACGCGTAATAAAGCAAACGATGGTCGCGTAAATACGCATAAATCCGGCCAAGGCTACGGCGACTCTTTCAAACAATGTACGAACCGATAAAATTAGCGACGCAAAAAACCCTCGGAAATGATTTCTTCGTTATGCAAATCGGTTTTACTTACAGTTTACGCTTTAGTCTTGCCAGCTTGCCGTTTATTGTGTTCAGTATTTATCAACTTGGTCATAATCTTTCTGGAATGGCCGCACGGATCGAAGTGATTTGTATGCGTGACAGCTTCGCGTTTGCTTCTTTGCTTACCACCGTGCCCAGTAAAGATATGTTTGCCGTAATCGTAATTGAAGTGCTCGTATTCGTCGAAATATTGCTCAGACATAGTTCTCACTATCGGATTTCCAGAGATTACTGAGAAAGTTAACAGCGATCGCCACTGTTAAAAAAAAGCCTTTGCTTCCTTTGCTTCGCAGACGCTCACTTCGCCTCGCACGAAGTTGGTTCAATACTGTCTTCGATGCCCGTTTCGCGGCTTCATTTATAGGAGAGCCCAAAGTAAAAGAGCATGCGCATTTCTCAGTAATGTCTCTAGACGTTTGAATACCACGGAAAATCATTGGTATCGCGATAATATTTTAACTAAATCATTGTATAAATAAACGATAGCCAAGATGATCTACCGTAAGCGAAAACGTGAAACGTAGTTTTGGTCGTGTACGCGAATTACGTTGAATCTGTGATGTTCACTATGGAAACGTGGAAGAAAGAACATACTGGAATCCTCCATTTTTACCCGTGGCCTTTACACATGTTGCTTCTACCTCCAAACCTAAGAATCGCGGGGAACATCTGCAGCTACCTGGGAGGGATCTTTACAAATGACTGCCGTCCTATTTCTATAGATAAGTATCTCATTTGACAAGCATGCAAGCGAATGTCCTGATTACGTTATGTCTTGTATTAATTATTTTCGATTGTATGTCATTTATACTAAAATCTGTTAAACATATGCCACATAACGTGCCGTATACGTAAAAGTCAAAAATCAAACGCAACAAAATGTATAACATAGTTATTGGAGATAAAATGAAGCTCTTGCAAAGCCTGTTTTGTCGGCACTGCACACTTCATTGTGTGCGTGTATATTCAGCTGCAGTTTCAACAGTTACCATGCATATGCACATTGCATACGATGTGCCAATTAAAATGACGTTTAATCTGATTTTACTTCGCAGCGTAGCCCCCTGCGATAATCGACAAAATTGTTTAGGAATTTTAATAAACCGGAGTTCTATCAGTCACGTGGGAGAATCGTATGTTTGACAACAAGAGGTCTCGAAAGATTTATCGCGCATGCGTAATAAGTCTTTCGTTGCATTGACTTCTAAGTGTATTCGTACCACTACAAAGGGAATGCGACATCGACGAATGTTTTTTTTTACATTCACCGTGATAGTACAGCGGAATATGTGTGTAGACGGAAACATTGGAATATGTAGAAGGGGCGTGGTAAAGAAGGAAACTGATATCAGGACGTGTCTTTACTACGTCGTAAGATTCTGACGCAAATAAAACTACCAAAGTATAAAAGACACGTAATCTAACTGACGAAAATTCCCGATTAATTGTCTCATGCCCCTGGAACAGCTTAAGTCAATATTCCGATAAAACAGTAACCCAATTGCACATGAAGTGATTATTTACAATGAGTTCTTAAAGCAAAACATATGACGACGATTCATGGCACGACTTATTTTTCTACAAAAACAGGTCTTCACGCGCATACGTAATTATCAACGTACGACGTACGATGCATTCGTAAAATCTCCATTGTAATTAGTTTCAACTATCGGCAATGTTGCGCGACTCTGATGGGCCCCAATATTTGTGTTTATTCGTCAGATATCCCTGTCTGATGTTGTACATTTATTCACAATAGTATTTTCATTAAAAACAGCAGAGATTTGCTGAAACTCTCACGATCAGTAAAAATGTACTTTCAATAGTACCTGCGTTTTCTTTGCGGAGACAGTAAACACAGCACTGACGTTTAATTTTAGCGTGTCAGGAATTTGCTATCTCTGCATTGTCATGGAAGCCAGACTCAGTAGATCTTTATATTCGTTCTTGAGTTTCAAGGCAAATCTTACGACTGAATACAAATCAAAAACCGATCGAGATTAAGAGACATAGATCGAAGAAAAAGATATCGTGGAATACATACAGAATCCCGTTAATCGCGGTGTTCGCGGTGATCATGTGATGCGCAAAAAAACAATAAAGGAAAGAGATGAATAACCCCTATTACGTCAAGTGTACTGCAAACAGGTTTTTCGTTTTCTTAAGTATCCAATATACCGCCATCTGCAAAGTTTATATAGAACATATCCTGCCGATTAGTTTCTTTACGTTCGCGGAACATGTCGCCCTCTGGGAATTCTAATAAACATTTTTATTTTTATCCGACCGTATCAATTTGCGCTTATGAATGAGACCCGATTACCGAAACCGCGATGACTCATTAACGTCAGTTATATACTTGCCGAACTCTCGGATAATAATCAAATATGCAAAAATAATCGAATTACTTTGATGACGTTTTGTATACGTGTTTTCAAGCGTGTTGACATTCGAAATGATACGACAAGCGTCTGAGAACCATCCCAATTACACCCGTCCGACATTGTATTACATGAGATTGAAACATGTGTAAATTATGCCACCGATTTTATCGATCTTTAGACTAAACAGACGTAATAAGTTTCCCGAAAATTCGAGTTGTTTCTTCGTTTGCAAAAACATTACAAAATGTCGAGGCACGTATAGGAGCTGTATTAAATCATAAGTTAATATTAATACTGTTGACACTGAAAATAAAATAAAAGAGAAATCCACATATTGTTCTTACGTAATATTTCCCGCTTCCATGCGCGGGAAAGGAAATTCGAACAGATTGCTGGAATCTGTAGATGTAAAATCTTATCTTCAGATTAAGTTCAAACGCTTTTAACTTCTTTTCCATACGACACATTTTTCTATCGAATTTGATTACTATTACAAAAAATTCAGAGGAATGTCAACGACGATGTAATGAAATGAGATATAAAAGATTTATTGAACACGCTAAGCTTGCATAATTTCACGTGCAGCGAAGTTTCTAGCATAATCAATATGTTTTTAAACCACTTTAAAATACTCTTTACATGTCATAAAATATATATCGATTTGTTAGTATTGCAGCTAAAATTATAATCATCACCCGCACGGAAAAGTCGTTGTTACTTCTCTTTTGTTATTGTTTCATACTGGAAGAGCTTCACCGTCAAATACTTCAGATATAATATCAATACTACATCGATATGTTAGTATAACAACTAAAATTATAATCGTCACTCGCACGGGAAAATCGTTGTTACTTCTCTTTTGTTATTGTTCCATACTGGAAGGGACTCTTTACCGAATAACTGAATTGATATTAATACTTTTAAGAGATCAGTCCATTCCATATACATCTCCACCCTTTCGAAAATCGGCATTTGCATAAACAGTGCCGTTTTTAGTAAAAATAATGCAGGCTGTGCTACCGCGGTCTCTATACCGTGTGGTTTCGTGACCTATTCTTTTTAAACCATCAATTACTTGCTTCGGTATTCCAAACTCATAAGACATCTCTGGTGGAAATAATTGATGATGTATTCTCGGTGCATCAACGGCCTCCTTGACCGTTTTGTTCATCCAAAGAATCTTTGCAACTATCTGGAATCATTAATTTAAATAATCGGTATCTAAGTGCCCTTGTACCCTGACGTGGCGAAAAACTGTATTTACAAATTCAGAATCAGCGAAATGGCAACGCTCTACATGACAACAATTACGAAATGACAAACATTTCCATGCGAAAGTAATGTTTATAGTTATTGAAGACAAGTTGCTGCTTATTGACTTCGTCTTTTATATAATTTCGTAGAGAAGCAAATGGAGTATGTCGAAGATGCGATACTGTATTACATATATTATTGTGCTAGTTCTATTACATTGATTAATAAAATACGAAATAAAGTGCAGTGTACTGACTCGATGAGTTCAAATGGTAATTATATTTGTTTTGTTTAAATTATGTATATCATTCAGTTTAGAAAATAATGGAATATATCGGATGTACTAGAGTCTATTACGTGTATTGTTCAATCATTTCAAGAATGTTATACTAATTAAGAATTACTGACTTGCGCAATAGATGTGGTAATTTTTGTCCCTCCCGAAGCACCTATGACAAGCCGCGCATCTCCCTTCGAATCAACAAAGATGGAGGGTACCATCGATGACAAAGGCCTCTTTCCTGGTTGAATATAATTGTTTGGACTCGGTGGAATACCGAAATGGCTCTTCATCAAAGGTATACCGAAATCATTCATAGCATTGTTTAACAGAATTCCAGTACTTTCACTGGCAACGCCGCTTCCAAAACTAAAAATAATTATCCCGTCAGTTTAATAATCTTCACCACGGATCATGGCTCCGTTTTATACGAAATCGGTGTCCAATTATGCAATTATTTCATTCTTCGCAACACAAGCATTGTATAATAATAAGAACGTACTAAAAATTGATAGTACTGGTAGCCGACACCGCGTCTCCATTCGGTGCTAATACTGAAATATGAGCGGTTCCATGATCGTTGACATTTCCTGTCATTGAAGCACCGTAATGTAATGGATCGTTCCAAGTCTTATAGTCATCTATTTTCATTCTTGTCCTGTGCGCGTATTCGCGCGACGTTAAATTTTTCGTCAACTGTAAGCAAAATATATGGTGGCCTACGAGAATCATCAAACACGAATGAATAAATTACACGTGATACTAACTTCCGCCATATCGACGAAATCCTTATCACCCATTTCAGCCCTTAACGCGTAAGCGTACTTGAATGACTCTAGCATTCGATGATAGGTGAGTACAGTCTCGTTGTAATTAGATATACTGTCAGATGTAAAATGATAATCGTCTAAAATATTTAAAATATAAGTTAAAAGAGCACCACTTGCAGGTAATCCAATGGTATAAAGTCTTATTCCGTCGGAGAGATTTGCCTGGAGTGGTTCATCCCAAATAGCCCTGCAAAGAACATTTTTATTATATTAGTTTATTAGTTCAGTTTAACGATACATGCCCTTAATAAATGTAAGACGACAAAGGAATAAATACTAACATAATATCTGAGTTATCAAGAAATGACAATATCAAAAATGGTTGTATCGTGAAAGAATGATTTCTTTGTGTAATATGTACCTATACTGATTTAAATCTTCCATTGTTATAATAGAGCCTCTTTTTTGCAAGTCTTCCACAAGAAGTCTCCCCAATGTCCCGTTATATAATTCTGTCGCATTTTTCTCAGCAATTACACGCAAAGTTTTACATAGTGCCTTCGGTTTAATAATAGACCCGGCCTTGTAAAACTCCCTCGTTTCCGGATCTACAAATAAATCCCTAAAATTTAAGAGAATCGTTATCACCGCCTCCATAGTAATAAATGTTCGCCCACTTACTGGTACGTACCTCAACGTAGAGTCCGAATAAATATTTTTCTTGTTCTGTTCTAAATCGCCATGTTGAATTTTTGTCAAATTATATCCTTCCTCACAAAGTTTAATATTCGGTTGAAATAAATCCGCCCAGGGTAATTTGCCGAAACGTTTGTGAGCCTCCCAATATCCCGCGAGTTCACCGGGAACCGCAATGGCCAATGGCCCTAAATTTATTAAGTTCATATTTTATATACTGTATTTAACATTAGAACTACCAAAGCAGTCAAAAATCTCCAATTTTTATAATCAATTATTATAAGATCATAAACTTTTAACAGCATTTTTCAAATGCGACACTCCACATTTCTTCAGATTTTATATCCCTTTATTCTAGATACGCGGTACACACACAATTAAATTGCAACTTGCTTTTTAACTGGAAATGCATTATTATCTGATTGAGATTAAAAACTAACTATATTTACTATACTATACTATATTTAATGTTATCCATCCTATATTCGGATGTATTTGTTTTTTAAAAGTAAACTACCATCGTAATGAATCTTTCTTCTCTACAAACAATTTGTTTAAACCGAAATTCCGCAGATATAAAAAAATACATGCCGCCTAGTTTTTTGAGTAGTACAATATATGTGAAAATGAAAAAAATTTGAGACGCACAGCTATCTAGGGTTCCTTGTAAGTAATTAAAAATTACCAAGAAGAGCCGCTTCTTTTGGTTTGCCATTGTACATTGTGGAATTAGCTGCCAATGGCGCCCGATCTCGTGCATTTAAAGTGTAAGCACGACCGGAAGCTTTATCATAAATTGTCATCACAAAACCACCTCCGAGTCCCATACTTTGCATATTTACGAGACCATTGCAAATCATGGAAGCAATTGTCGCGTCCACCGCGGAACCATTTCGATCCAATATCGACCTGTTTGAAATTTCATAAACAGTTCTAATAATTTCGTAGATAGCTTAATAAATCGAAATTAATTCAATACATACTCTTTAACACGTTGAGTGCCGCGCCGAAATGAGTGTTATTCGATACCTCGCGTAACGTCAATATAACGTCTAAAGATAAAACTGTTTAAGCACTCTACGATACGTTGGTTCCTTTACATTGTTACCGCAATGTTAAAAATATTGAAAATTTTACGAATATTAGCGATATATTTGATTCTAGTTTTAGTAATATTGGCATCAGGGCCATCGGTGACCCCAGGGCACTCAACGTGTTGAAGTTACTGTCAGTAATTATAAGTGTTATGTTATATATCGATATCAAACAGATATCAAACAACTATATAACAGTGGTATTGTATAATAATTTGCCCGAAAGATCTACTTCCCAAAAGCTAACTTGATCGCGATCTACTTTTGATAAGCGTACATTTTTCAAAATATTATAGTCTTTCTTTAGAAGTCATCTATTTCTCCGCATACCTAATCCCCTTAACGCGCAAGCTCGGGTTAATGAGAGCGGTGTCGCATTTTCTCTTATCATAATGTACAATACATGCTCGGTATTTAAAAAAACTGTAATTTAGTTTAATAGTTGTTTGCTGCCAATTCGAGTTGATAATTACGAGGTCGAGTCTGCAATTGTTTCTTCTAAAAATAAATGCTTATTGCTACGTTGTTGCCTATATTTTACGTCAGAACTTGAAGGAATATAACGAGTATTTTTGACTAACAATAAGCATTGAGTAAAGTGTTAAGTAATATTAATATTAACAATCAATTAGGTTTACAGAGTAAATAGATATACGTACTTTCCGATCGCAGCACATGGTGCACCATCCGCACAAACTGCACCGCGTTTAAAAACCCTTAATTTACTGTACGATGGAAGAGGGTCTGTTTCTGGATCGGGCGGTATTAATTTATCCTTGGTTTGGCTATTTTTATTTACATTAACTTTATATATATTAACACCGGCGATCACTGCGCAGATTATCACCACCATTAATAGACCAACAATAATAATATATCTCGTACGAAAGACGGGACATCTGCAAAAATTGCAATATTTCTCAGAAAGGTTGCTTTTGCATTTCAGCTAGGAATGCATTATTATCTGATTGAGATATAAAAATAATGTATGATAATAATACAAGTAAATTAGACATTAATGACATACAGTTATAAGTAGTTGTATAACGAACATGAAGTATTCATGTTAAATCTGGCAAGTTTCGCAATTGAATGCAGCCAATAATGCATCGATCGCAAATTTAATTATTGAATGATAATAGTATAGAAACCAGTATAAAGTCCTTGTGTCAATAATTGCACTTAGTGAATTCAAATTTTCTAGATAAATATAATATATGTAGCTGTCAGTCGATTGCGACATGTGTAATTCAAAGGATAAGAATATTTAATGCAAAGTCATACCGATAGGTTATAACTTTTTATCATTCGCTTGATAATGGTTCTCGTCAGTCAGTCATCGAGAGTGCAGCAGAACGGACATTGTGCACTGTCTCTCTGAGATCAGTTTAATTTGCAAGATTGCATTTGACCACATTGTATTTGTGTACTTGTATCACGTTAGTTCATTTGACAGTAACATTCAGACAAATATAGCAGTGTAAGACATTATAAGATATATGTAGGAAATCGTAGTCGAAAGTGATAAGTAAACAACAAAATAAAGTAGACAAACAGTTCGAGGTTAGGCGAATCGGTGCATCGAGGTAAGTAAACCGCTCCGTCGTTAACTTGGGATTCTTCTTTGTTGAAATAATTTTTTGCGAAATGGTTCAAATTAAAGTTATGATTATCATAATTGCTGGTCAATATGTTATTACAAAAGTAATTATACGTATATCGACATGTAATATTATACTTTATTATAACTTATAACACACGAAGTGTTCATTGATGCAATGCAATCTTTGGTAAAGTGTAATTATGAACATTAGATCCTTTTAATATTCTGTGTTGGTGAAAAAGTTCGATTGAATTGACATGCACGTAATATCAGTCGATGACATTTTGGAGATGTACGATAGCCTTATGAATTATTTTAATTTAATGCCAGATATCGATAAAAGCGACAGTATAAATTCGCAATTCTGCAAAATCACACGTTGACAACAATAATCTGACATTTCGAAATCCTTGTAATTAAAAGAGCACATGTTCAAAGTCCGAAACTAGATTCACGAAGTACATGGACCATACTCGTTTAAATAGCTCTTATTATTTTATATTGCAACTTTGCATTAACATATTTGTGCGCATGATTGGAACCTGTTCCGTAATTACTGCACAACTAAACGACAAAGACGACAATTATTTCATAACAAAAGTCACACAAAGTTTACATTAAATGAATTTGAAATACCTGAATGCCCCATTTCATGAATTTAATGTTACATTTCCCGAAAGTTCTGTTGCAATTATAAAGTAATTATAAGTAAACACGCAATGTTTAATTAAGGAATAAACATAAAAAACGTGCGGAACTTAAGTAAATATAGGATAATGGCATGAGATTATGCGTCGCGCATAAAAACATAACACTTTCTGAAATAAAGAATATTTGGCTTCATTAAGATAATGAAAAAAGTGAAAAAATCGCGCTTAAGTAAACGAGAAGCAATAATGTCAGTGTTTAAACTCATTGAATTAATCCCATTTGATTAGATTGATTAATAAAAATTAATATACCTAAAATGTACAAATACGAAGGAAGTATTAAACAAAACTTTAACAGGGAGCTCAGGTGCCAGGATACCTTGCTACAATTAGAAAGATCGTGCACTCTCGATAATGAATTGTGCTGATTTTGACAAGAAACGAAACAATCTATGGGTTTTTATTCCGACTCACTTGCGAATTAGAAGTGTGTTACGGAGTTCTCTGGTTTTGTAATAAGAGTAGGAACGTAATAGTGGAGTATTCCCTACATTTTCAGTATCAGGGAAGTTACGCTTATCATTATTACAGCATCGACGTACGTCATCTGTACTCGCGTACGCGGAACTTGTACTTGTCGAGGGAGACGATATCATGTTTCTCCTCTGCAAAATCAACGTTTTTCATTAATTTCTTCTTCGAGTCCGTAACATCGAAGGATGTCGATAATGCAGGATATCGACGGACATTAAAGTTCCTTGCATCATGCTTATCTTAATTCGCGTGCCACCGATAATATTCATTCTTATTATATTTACGAACAATCACTTATCGAATATTCGATCAGTGGATAGATAATCCAATGAGCAACTCTTATTTAAGATATTCCAGAACAAAACACTGGAGTTATATCTTCATTTAAATCACCAAACACTCACTTTGAGAAAACCACGGTCCTTCGTCACCATTTACTATCAACTTTTTATATACAACTTCCTCTGATATCTCCTCGTCGAGGATTTGAAAGTCATTTCGAGAACGATATTAAATGCGAAGGCACTCGACATTTTCACGTTTTCAACCGCATCGTGCACGGAACGGAACTCGAGAATTCTGTGACCCGAGAAAATCGATTCGAGCTTGCGCACGGGAATCTCTTCTCTAGTCATTTCTGATAGCGTTATCTACCGTTCGTAGGGCGGTTTTACAAAAAACGAAAGTTTCGTGAAAAGGTACGATTGAAGTAATCGGAACGAACATAATTAATTATATAATTAATTATTATAGATATATCATGAATTACAATTCTCGTTGCAAAGAACATAAATCATCCTGTAGGGTGTTACGTGACGTTCAAGTAACAGATAACATAATCGACTCATAACTCGAAACTTTGGCAAACATTTAAATCGCACGTACAGCGTATCAAAGATTGTCACTTGTAATCACGTGTACATCTCTCGTAACACGGAGTACAGTTTTTATACCTAATCCTCTTTCGCTCCTTCAGTATGTACCCATCTACTTATCACTTGCGAAAATCCCATGTTTACATTTTGATCGGTACTCGAGCACCGGTCAATTAACTTCTATTGTACTCTAATTTTACTTCTTATATCGTGTCGACTTCTTATATACCTTAAGCCATCAAAATAAAATCTCAAATAATTGGCAGGAATTCAATGTTTACACTTTAAACGGTACTCGAGCTTCGGTCGTTTAACTTCTATTATATTCCAATTTCATTTCTTATGTTGTGTCGACTTCTTATACACCTTAAGCCATCAAAATAAAATCTCAAATAATTGGCAGGAATTCAATGTTTACATTTTAAACGGTACTCGAGCATCGGTCGATTACCTTCTATTATACTCCAATTTCACTTCTTATATTGAAATATACCTTGAACGATAAATGCAAATTCCTACGTAATTATTTGGCATCCAATATTTACACTTTAATGAAATAATTGAGATAGTGGCGTTAGTCGATTAGCTTCTATTATGCTCCAATTTCGCTTCTTACATTGAACTTTAATTTGAGCGATAAAAAGAAATTCGTAATTCATTGTTGTAATCAATTGGTTACACTTTAATCAGCTAATCGAAATTATAGATTATTATACATTTATTCGATTAGCTTCTATTACCCTCTAATTCTTTATCTCGTATCGCGTTAGAATTCTATATCAAGACTAATTATCTGATTTGCGTAAAAGTATCACACACGAAGATTATATAATGATTATCAAACAGGAATAATTTCTAATGATATGATCATTTATATGATATGATTCTTCATATGTTTCCTGAATAGGCCCGAATATGATAAATCATTTACAATCATAAATCATTTATGATATTCGCGGATATTTTTCGGACATTCATAAATATTAAGAGTAGTATCATCAATGATTTATAAATTACTTATCATATTACATGATCTATTGGAATTTATAATCGTACCTGACTTCATTCCGAGATTCGATCATTAGACTGCCTCTTCTTGTCATGGTTCTTTCACTTGTATAACATTCGCAAATTTTTCAAACGCGTGTATGTTTATATATATCAGGAGGTTCGAAGTAAAGAAATGAAAGTAACTGGTTAGTGTAAATCACTCGATGGTTTCGATGGTTCTGCGCGATTGAATTCTCTACGGAAGCAAGAATACCAATTATTGAATGAGTATCTACAAAAATAAATTTCATACCACGTGCGTGCAGACCGGTAAAATAAGTCAAACTACGTATTTAACTACGATAGCACGAGGTGTATTATATATACACGTGTAACAGAACGATGTTAATTTTATTTCCAATTTGTAGATAGATACTTTTCACTTACACCGATCTATTAATGCATATAATGATGTTCCATGAATTTGCCACGTATTTTATTTCCAATTTATATGCAGATATTTTTCACACACACCGACTTATTAATGCATGCGATTAACTTGTGATTGGTAGATACGATTCACTCGTAATTAACTAACAATGAAAGCCATCGAGGCTTCTTGTTACGTAGTTTTATTCAGCTCACATGTCACGCTCCGATACAGGTTTCACCGGCGAATGAACGAGACGATTGGCTCTTTAACTGGTCGAAGCTACAGCGCAAAACTACGAAACGTGTTCGGGTGGTACGATCGAGGAAGGAGGGATCATTTCTTGCTCTCATCGACGAATATAATATCCCCTTATTCAAATTCCAGACGATAGTTATCAGCTTTCCTCGTAGCGCATTTTTAGGAACCAAGAAAGAAAAACACATTCCTTTCCGACACGTGTATATTTTTCCACGCATCCGACACACGTGGCAATATTAATTTCCAAAAGCATCTGGAAATGGTTTCATTCAACAAAACCCGTAAAACATATTACGAGAGTACCAGCCGATAATGTAATCATTTCCTTGCGGGGAAAATGTACAACTAAAACTCACTTTAGTGTTAGGCTATATTGATAACGAGTTTTGAAAGTTTAGGGTGGCAACCATCGCTGTGGAACTCCGTTACGTTGGCGTTTACACGAAATCGTTTACAACTCACTTTACAAGTTACGATGATCGAGAATAAATACTGAAATTATAGGTAATTGTTGTCTTGGGTGGCTTATTAATTAACGAGGTTATATTGTTACACGACTCTCACATTTAACGGCACAAGTTCAAGCTCTCGATGCATCTAATTAAATTCTTTCCTTTACGTGGCGTAACATTATTTGCATATTATGTACAAAATATGTATATACTCTGATAATACGGTGTTGTCGAATGGAGGAAGTATGATGATGTAGAGAGAACAGAAGCGGAATGTATGTTAATAAATATTTACGAAACCCAAACAGCAGTAACACAAAAGCATTATCATTACGGAATTTGGAACGTCTGCTGTTTAATGAATTTCTTTATTTGCACTAACGTCATACACTTAAACATCGTTTACCTCGCGATACTTTATTATGTTAACATTGATACAACATTTGCGCCCGAAAAAATTCCCGGTCTTTGATTATTTACATTAGTAAAACAATTCGATCTTGCGAGCCTTAAAACAGATGATATATCTACCGTGTGTGTTTCAAGGTTCGCACTCCGTTACTGATTGCCAATTATTCTATAATGATAACGATTTCCGTAAAAATGAACGAAATGTCACTTTGTAAATGATTATATAGGACGAAGATAATTACGTCATTCATTAATAATTATATATTTTCTAAACAATTATATAGTCAACGGTAATAAATTGTCCTTCGTACGACAGTTTCAACTGATTTTTAATAATTGCCATTAATTGATCTACTAATTAGACTGCTTTTTAGATTATGTTTTGTGTCAATAAATGATCGAAATTCAGGTAAAAAGTGTGACAGTTTCAACCAGTCGTCGAAGATTCTTGGAAAACGAAATGGTTGCTACATGAATTGTTGCCGTCAAGTATTAGTAGAAATGACTGTCGATGAGCAGACAATGCAAATGATTTCAATATTCCACTGAATAGACACATATATAACCCACTCTCACAGACATTCTACGGAATTTGGAGTTCCAGTCCCCAGAGCTACTAATACTACCAAACATTAATTGCTTCTTATTGCACTTAAGTTACTAATTGTTGTCATATTGGTACGAACGGAGTACCTAGTCGTAATCCATGCCAAGCTATACGCACTCGGCATTAAACGATTCACGGTCATTGAATCCTGCAACATAATGATTGGTCGTTTCTTATTAATCGTTAAGTCATCCACGTGATCTCTCAGAGTATTAACATCGTTTACTATCAATTGCTCGGAGCAGTGGCCGTCTACGCGAATACTACTCGACATTGAGCTTGAAATTGATTATAACTTTCTCATTAAATGTATTCCTTAAACAAAGTCACCCTGCAGAATTCTCACTAAAAGTTTATGTCCTTGGCGCGCGAAGCATCTTGTTTTAATGAGCTTGACGGCGATCGAACGATTTTAAAAGCTAGTAGAATAACCTGGCTACTTGCCAGACGCTCCCTTTGTGTACTAATTAATCAAAGATTCCGACAGGCCATTAACGAGACTGATTATTGAACTACCGTAAATTAGGGAGATAACACCCGGTTTAAGTTGTAATCCACGGAAAATCAATGAAGGACTATTTGATAGAAGAACTTATTTTCATATTTTACTGATACGAGGAATGGTTCCGAAGTTTCGTTTCAATCCGAGATAACGGACTTTCGTATCGGACATATTTCACTTGATTTTGTATATAATCTGATATGCTGTAATATAATACAGAATTAATTATAACATATTGTATATTATATATAATAATATATATTAAGACTAGAACTACTAAAGCAGTCGAATTTAGGGGTCCTCGGTACTAAAAAATATTAAAACTTATAACGCTGAACATAATTAAATGGACTTTAATGTTTTAATATTTTTGTTCTAATGGAAAACGTTTGTAATTTTTCTAATGGAATTCATTTTTTCGTCCAATCATATTTAACCGAATATGACCGAGTATATTGTCTCTAGTTCTAGTGTTAATATGTATATTACATATATACTCGTCAGAGGAATTTCTTCGGGCGCATCTCACCAATCGAATTATCATCTTCTGTAAAATCATCACAACTGATTTGACAAATGTTCAACAAACTTTGCTAAAAGTTGTCATCTTAACGAAGGGGACAATTACAGCCAGTCACTTTTGCGGTACAAACTTTCTCCCGGGTCGGCGCCAATCGTACAAGGAGGTGGTGGGGACTGGGGGTAGGGGCAGGGGGCGGGGGGTGATTGGCAATTAACTTCTCTCCGACTCACGCCGGCTGGTAGCATAACTTTTTAAAATGAGTTCGCTCGTGGTATATATTAAATATTTTCTTCTTGCGAGAGGTTTCTTTTCTTCCTGTTCTTTAACGTACATGTTGCGTTTCCATTAATGCTGCTTTGTTGCTGTGTGTGGAAGTATAAAAATATAATTTCAGGATATGTCGATACATTCTGCGTAATATCGAGCATAGAGGATGCAATCTGAGCCTTTTGCTTTTCATAGTTCGTAGAATCTCAAACCCGATGCACTCAGGAAATAAATAGAATGTTCGTTAAATTATCGTATAAAAAATAGTATCACTAAAAGTCACTTTAGTGCGATATCCGAAAACAATACTTGGTTAAGTACATGATAAGAATCATGATCCTTGAATATTCCAATCGAAGAATATTTATGAAAAGGTCTACAAACGATTTCTAATATCGTTGTTGTAGAGGTCAATTTAGTAACTAACATTTTCATGCAAATGATTCGTATTTGTTTTATAATTAATATTTTGCTATTCACGAAATAAAATATTCGAACTTAGCAAGTCATTGATATATGCTGCCTGTACTATCTTGTAAAATTGGGTTTGTTTAATTATGATATTTGAAGAAGAGAATGTCGGAATTGTAGTTAGTGTTTTCTTCCTCTATAACAACGATATGTTCCAGGAAAACTTAAGGCGTACCAGTCAAGAATAAAATAATATACAAAGGATCTCTTTCACGATAGATTTTAAGAAGAAGTAGAAGCGAGGAGGGGCCTCATTTGAGCAACTTTTTCCCGATCTCCAGGAATGTCTGACTCTCGAATTGTTTTGGATTTCCGTCTTAACGGCCTAGTTTTTTCTCCTTCCTTTGACTCTTCGATACTCTCTAGATTGTCTTCTTCGATATCTTCTTCTATTATATCTTTCGGATCTATTTCCTCAACGCTGCTCCAACTATTCTCGCTCTCGCTGTGTGCTTTCTTCGTTCCATTTATATCATCCTTCCCTTTTATCGTTGGTCCTCCATTTTCCTGTGTAACCATTATACTTATTATAAAATACAACTTGAAATTACAAAGATGTTATTACTCGTATAATTATTGCTCGTCAGATTAATTTCTAAATTGAGACTTATTAAAGGTTTGTAGAATTGATTTAATAATAAATATATTGCATATGGCTTGGTTATAAATCTACGTTTCATCAATGCGCTTATTGAAGTCATAATCAAAATGCTTGGAAAAAATAGTTTAAACTTCTCCCGGAAATTTAAAGGAAGACGAGTATCGTGGAAAATTCCGAACCGCTCGAATTTTAGCTTCGTGGATTTTCGATGTTATAATAGCACTCCGATTTAAACTGACTACTTACCACCGTGGATGTTTTCATTGGTAATGTTGTGGTTGTCGTGGTTGCGGTTGTATCTGTGGTATCGCTACTCTCACTGTTATTGCTAGGCATAACACCCACCAATCGTGCGCCTTCCTCCAAATTTCTTCCACGTGCAAATCGCCGAGACGCCGACCAGATGTCCGATGAATTTTTTATATTGGCCTTGGTTAATTTTTGGGCTACGCCTGTTGTCCAAACGCTCGCCTCGCTACTTCCTGTACTACTGTCACTTCCTGTACTGCAATGCCGCCATCTCCGTTCTTTGGAAATTTTGAAAATGAAAATATTCATTGAGTGACTGAAATTCGAGTAGAATTTCTGAGGATTCGAACTCGAGAATTTCGTGATATTAATTCGTCTAGGTTTGACAATTTCATGGAATTAATTAATTAAAATTCAAATTCAATCACTTCATAGAAATAATTAACCA
This sequence comes from Nysson spinosus, assembly GCA_910591585.2. Classification (NCBI taxonomy): domain Eukaryota; kingdom Metazoa; phylum Arthropoda; class Insecta; order Hymenoptera; family Crabronidae; genus Nysson; species Nysson spinosus. Next base: position 5,519,474 of record OU342843.1, on the reverse strand, counting down.
TTGGATAATTTAATAAAATTCATAATTGAAATTCGACAATTTTGTGAAATTAATTAATTAAAATTCCACAGTTTCCTCAAAGTACTCCATTAAAACATAATTAATTAACTCTCATGAAATCTAGTTTACACGATCAACTGATAAGGAAAGTTCCTGACATACTAATATAAGCGCCAAAGTATCGGCAAGATAAGCGACTACGCAATTTGAAGTAGTCGAGAGAAAAAGTAATTAATTATTCATTAAGCACGATGTCGCATAATTAATTAATTCAATTCCACTCTACTATTTCAAATTGCACATTCGCTTATCTTGGCGATACCATGTTTCCGACAACTATTCTTGCCTATTATACTCTAATAATGTTAAACATAAAATTTGCAAAAACCGTGCACTGAAAACGTACTGTCAGAGGGAAGAGCATTGATATTTGAGATAAAAGGTTTCCTCAGCAATGGACTCCCTCCGTCTTGACTTTCCTCGCTGCAAGCACGTGTTATGAGAATCCTTGGACTTCTCCTTGGAGTTTCGCTCATAGCCATCGAGCATCCACCACCCACATCGACTCCAGTGAAATCGCTTCGATAGTGTGGACCCATTAGATTCGCGGCACTCGCACTCGATCTTACCAATTTGCTCGTTTCGCCTTTACGTGTTGCGATAAAAGAAACGACCTCGTCGTTAGTCGTGAGAAAAGACACCACAAACAAAATCAAAAGGATCTATCTTACTCCACCGCTACCATAGAAACAAGTTATAAATGTCTACGACCGTGCACAAGAAGAAATGAAATCAATACTTGACAAACAGAACCGAAGTGTATGAAACTCTTATCGTTGTACCAGAAGTAACATTCATTAACTAACATTTTCATGTAAGAGTCACCGAGACTTTTGTATTTTTTTTATAATGAAAATATCAATATTCACGAAATAAAATATTTGAATGTAGCAAGTCATTTATATATCCTGCCTGTACTGTCCAGTAAAATTATGTTTCTTGAATGATTATATTTGAAGATGAAAATGGCGAAATTGTAGTTAGCGATTTGTATCTCTGTAATAATGCTATGGTCTTTGTAAAATTAATGTTACTTCTACGTGTGATATTTCATACTGTAAGGAGAGGTTTTAACTGTTATTGATTTATAACGTTCATGAATATTTACCTGACTCGGAAGTTGGTACTCGCAAGGTATTACAAGATGCGGCTGGTTGCAATCTGTTTCCGCTCTTGTAAGTACCAAGTGTGAGCAGTGCTTCGCTGAGTCTGCGCTGCAGAGGCGGAAATGGGAAGAAGGATCCAGTTCCGCTTCCGGATGGTCTTCTTGATCCTGCGACGCTTGGTGTTCTTGCTTGTATTTCCTGATCGACATCGTTACGTTGATTAGACAGGCGCTTAATTGTATTGTATCCTCGACAAGTACTACTATCAAAGATATCACGTTCTATTTAATATCTTCAAAGAATCACCGAATAAAATATTAGGTGTAGAAATGAATTCTTTCCGACTGGATTCACATAATCAGTACAGTCACTCAAATCAAAATATTCCGGCAAAAGGTCATTAACAACAATAGAAATGATTTCGGTGATTAATCTGCTTTCATTCTTTTTAAATAAAACTTTGAAAAATGTTCTTAAACATAGCGATTGTTATTTCGCACTATTCTAAATTTCGTGGTTAATACTAATACTTAATAATAAGAAATAAAACTTTTCTTAGAAGAAGCAAAGTCGAAGCAAAGTCGAAATGATATTAGGACGAATATTTCTAATATCTTTGATCCTATCTTTCTATGGAAAGCTGTAATGTAATTACCTGTTGAAGCTCAGACTTCGTTGCCTTTTTTCGCCAATAATTCTGCACGGATCGTCGAAGAGTCTGCGATTTTAAGCCGTATAGAAGGCCGTTAATAGGTGGGGAACAAGCGAGTAGTAGCGAAGCCAAGGAAGCTAGTCTGGGATGATCGTGAAGATGAGGCTGATTAACAGCTCGGCAAGCCTCCCAAAGGATGAGTCCACAGTAAGGGAAATAAAGCAAGTATAAGGAACCGACTAGCTGCATTACCTGCAAAATGAATCATTGAAAAATGTACATTAATACAAAGTTAAATAAAATGTCAATGAACGTCATGCATTGGCTGTGAAAGGCGCCAATTAATGAAATTCTTTACGTTATTATGGTATTTGATTTGTTATTATATATTTGACCTATGACCCGGAACGTTACTATATATATGGCTTCAAATGGTGCATTCATAAAAATGGAAGGTTTACAAAAATAGAAGAAAGAACCTCGTCAAGGATATCACCGAAAATGCATCATTGATAAGACAGACTCCAATCAGGCGTAACACGAAACTGACACGGAGTCATCTCGACATGATATCTGTCGATTTGACTTGCAAACTGTCTAGCGGGAATTAAATTACAAATGACCCTTTAGTTCGGGCGCTTTTGATTAACTTGATCAACACGAACCTATGGGTTCTCGAATTAATCCGCCGTGATTCTACGGTGATTGTCGAGTTAATTTAATTTAACGAGACTCCGCGCTGTTATTAAGACATTTTCTGATCGGCTTGTAAAGTACCACATTATTGGAATATCTCGTATATACTGAATTCACGGATATCGTTTTATTCCGAATAAAAGTATTAGTGATATTAATATAATCAGAATTTAAATTGAACTCCGATTCTAAGACATCCAATTAAGCACTAAATATTATTTCACAAGAAATTGGTATTTAAAACATATATCTTGAAACGTCGAAATTTAGTTAATTATCTCGAAGAAGGCTGAATAAAGATACCAAAGAAATATTCTATATATTTGTATATACATGTTATGGTTAAGTAAATAAGACTTAAATACACGAACCGTGCTCGCCGCGCTGTGGAATCTCGGTGGACCACCAGCAGCTGGTGCCGTGACGGTGGGCACAAAAAATGGGTTTCTCTGATGTGTGATGGTCACTTGGGCACTTAAAGTCACCTCGTAGATAGCACTGGCAATACGATGACGATGATAACGCGCAATGCCGAGTACACGCAGATTGCAAACGGTGACAAGAACAGCTGGTAATGCGAGACCCAAAATGGCATAAACGGCACCGTACAGTGTGCCAGCGGATCCCCAGGATTCGCTACCGAAATCTGGGGCACAACAGCCTAAAACTGGACTGTATCTGCGTGACAATCGAGAGGATTAAATTTCACATGATATAAGTGCTTTACCATTGAATCGCTTGAATCGATTGAATCTATCGGACCAAGAGAGGATTCTTTTTCCGAATTCAATACCGATACTTTATCCCGAATTGTTCTTGTGAATGAAAGTCATTCAATGGCGTACGGTTGAAACTTAATCAGTATTCAATTTGTGTATGAAATCCATTTTTGTTCACGCCCTTACTGTTATTGAAATTCAAGGATCTCCATTGTTCCCCTCGATATTACTTTGCCGTTCTTTACCCTTTTAAGACATTTCACGTGAACGTGAGTTGAAAGAGAGTACATATATTCAGAAGGGGGCGAAAGGTGAAATGTGAAACGAAAGGAATTTCTTAGAGATTTTGAAAGACTTTTTGTATATCGGCACAAACCTGTAAGGTGGAACCAATCCGGAAAATGGGGGCAAGCATAAAAGTAATGCTCCTGTCCAGGATGCGACCAATCCCACTGTCACTCGCCGCGGGGAAACCAATGCAGCGTAATGCAAGGGTGCAGCTATGGCGTAATATCTACATAACAATTGCATACAATATACATATGTTATATATATATATATATCAATTAATATGAAATATTAATCATGACGCCTAAACTTTTCCCTGCACTAAACTTAATATACCGATTATAATTACGCGTTTTTCTAATATAAAAAAGCATGTCGTTGTTATAAAGGTTAAATTTATTAATTAACATTTCCTGAGACAAATCTCGGCTTTTCCAATGGATAGATAACAAAATACGATATGTATATGATTTATCATTTATCCATCGCAATTGATTGGCTGCCGGATATCAAGCAAATATTATGTACAACATAATAAATATTGGAAATTATAAAAATTTCTTGTGCTCGTATTATTCTTCTGATACTAAAATCATACCTATATAGCACAACGAAATTAATATTTATGTGAAACTAAAATTTGACAAGAATTGGGAACTATTTAGTATAAACTATAATACTGTGTATAAAGTCATACAAATATCGCCATCCAACTTTATTAATAAAAATCATCTACTATAATTACACGTCATGAACAAATAACAAAGGACGATGAATAACGAAGAATGTCGAATCTTTACTTGGACGCGCGAACTTAATCGAGTTATCTTTGAAATCAATTAAACGTGAGAGCCGTACGTGAATAATAAAAAGCCCGAAAAAGGCAAAGTCAAATAAGGATCCTGGGGTAAATAGATGCGGATGGTTTAAATCCATGAAACCGCTGAATAAAATATTCCTCGATCGATCCTGCCAATGTCGGTACCTGCGACATTTCTGGCAAATAAAGCAGATACGTGTCTCCAGTATTTTTAGCCCTACCATTTTCTACCAAGCTCGTTATGAAACTCGCGTGATTTTTTTATGCCAATATTTCCACGAATCAAATATATCCGACCCTCGATCAATGCCCGTCACGTTCGTATAAAGTAAACAACGAAAGGGATCTTTTCTCATACGACGATATTTAATAGGCGTAAGATTGATGCATGAGTTCCCGTGTCCTTTAACCTGCCAATCAGGGATGACGAGTCAACTCGTCATTCTTATCAACACTCATTTCAAAGATTACGAATTCAATGACAATTGAGTCGTTCAATTGCCAAAATGATTAACGTCACTTTTTGACAATTTTTCAATATTACTGTCAAACCGCATTTTCTCTAATTTCTGTTTGATAGCGTGTGTCACTTTCGTTGTTGAGCGGCTCAATCATCCCCCACATAATCAAATCCATATACAGTAAGACGTCAATCATCCGAACTGTCAATTATCTAAATCACCGCGACACAACAAAAATAATTATATAGCTTTGAGTCATAAAAAATTGTTAATTTTCAGTTCAAAAGAGTTTAAATTTTCGAATATTAATGTTACGAAAGTTCTCAACACTCTTTGAGCTTTGGTTAATAATTGATTTCAAGCTTAATTGCAATTATGTGCATTTATTTTATTACTAAATCGAAAGCATCCGCGTGATATCGTTTCTCGGGAGAACTCCCCCGTTAACGGGTTAAAGTACGAAGCAAAGTTTGCCAGCCGACGAATGGAGACGCGGAAGATTCGATCAAAGATCTTATTTCGATTGACAGGTAAAGAGATAACGGTCGAATGCATGTTGTCAGTATTGACAGCCTACATTGAAAACCCTGCCAGCTCTGTGTTGCAAAGGCCGTCTTTCGACATACGTCACCCTTAGTTTATCATCAAAATAGAGCATCGATGTTGTTATCTCGCTTATCACTCAACCCGGAGAATTCTCGGTTCTGGACCTCTCCATCTTCCGAACTCGCAAATGACATTTTTGATCAACGCGTTATATTATATTAATAGTGCAGGTAATTCTCACTTTTGCGAATTCCCACTTTATGAATTTTTATGCGGACATAATTTCTTATCATTTAATATTCATTTCATATTTTATATCCCTTCTTACGAACGTAACTTTCGCATTTTAGCATCATTTCTAAGGCAATTAAATTCCCGAGGAAACAATTAATTCGGAAAATCAATGGCGGGAATTACCCGTATATTTAAGTACAGATCTCATAATAGTTACATCGAGTTTTCACTCTGATTTTAAAATAACTTCTTCATCGACATATTATACAACGATTCAAATATTAATATCGCTCTCCTGGTAATATAATGGAATAGTTTCGTCAAAAATATTGAATCCCCAGCGGAAAACACTTGAAACGAACGCTCGATTGGAATCCAGTTCTTAGTGGGATCGATCGAGATACAGTTATGTGTGTCGCTTTATAAAGTGCGAGTCGTAAAAATCTATGTATTGGAAAACTACTGTCTTACGAAGAGTAATATGGCTGAGAAAACAAGCGTCACGCAACGATTTTCATAACTTTCGTACCGCTACATCGAATGTGTCTCGATACGCTTAATCTTCTGTAACTTCAAGAATAACGAAGTATAATATGAGTCTGTCGAGTCTCGTAATTTCATCGTCCTACGCGTTTCAGATATTAAATACAACTAATATGGAGTACGATATAAACATAAAAGTCTAACTAAAGTCTCGTATAAATACTCAATGCTTACGATTTGTGCAAATATTAATTACACTAACTAATCACTAACACCAATCACTATTGAATAACATTTATAGGATGCTTATAGCTCAAGTATTATTTATTGTTTATGTGCCACACGGCGCGATCGCGCTACCCCCGTTCCACGTCGAAAAATGTCTCTGCAGATATGGCAAGGGACTTCCATCTCAAGTTTTTAAACGACAATAAGAAACCATACGTTTAATAAATATCATTTTTTATATGATCGTTGACATTAAAAAGGTTGAGAAGGAAGCAAACGTACTCGATATCTACAATATAAGTAAAGACGAAGAGAACAAAATATAATTATAGGAATGGACGACGAGCGCGATCGCCCTGCTCGGAACATTTTGCACCGACTTTGATGAATGCCGTTTGGCACTCAAACGGTTAAAGAAGAATATATAGATGATTACCTATCACAATTTAATCCAGTGACGGTCCAAAGGGCGACCGGATGTAAGAGAGTCAAAAGAAAGCCGTGAAGGACACACCAGGTGCCGGCAATAGGCCAGGAGCCAGTAGTAAAGATCAGTAATATAAGACACACCGCTGCCTCGACTGCTCCCAAGTGTATCAGCAACAAAGTATTGGCAGTTTGTTGCTGCTGCGTCTGTGGACATTACGCCGGTGCACGGTTAACCCCTTCAATTTATTTTGCCTGGCTATCGAAACTCCCCTACGAGTTGCAATCTTTATTTCCACCTGGCCTCTTCTAATTTAAACTTCTGACAATTTTGCACGCGATCCTACGTCATGCCTTCTTACTTAAATCATATTCTTTCGACTTTATTGCATGATATGAGAAGAATACTTAAAAAGTATTACGGCGATACGTGTCTGAAACGACAACCCGAGTGCAACTAAAGCAAGCATGTATTACATATGTAATTATGCAATGTATTTAGGTGTAATTATGTGTAATGAAGTTGTCTTAAACGAATATTAAATATTTCTTATTTTATGACTTGAGAGAATAACTATTACACTTTGCACATTTCAGTATATATATATTTCCAATAACCAAACACAATGCTAACCATAATTAACCCTAATGATCCAGCTAATAAGATTTGCGTGTAACAGCATCACGTTAGTCGATAAGTGCATGCGTATATATTTGCACTTTGCTGTGTATAGTCAAATTGAATTGTGGGGCAATAGTAATTTTAGTAATTGATATTCAGGTTACTTAATAACTCTTGGTAAAGAATAGCATTCATTGGATCTCATGTATTATGGATTTTAGTTTCGATTCTTTTATCACGCGTAGTATATCCAAGGAATTGCACGGATTTTATATCTATATTTGAATTGCAAAATACTCTTTGCAGTGAACCGGTATGTTTGATTTCTACTGAAAAAGCTTCAGACACAGTTTACGCGACCCACTTTGGCGAACCAAAGCCAGACGATGGCATATCGAAAAGTGTACGAGCTTTCATAAGCACAAATACAGTTTCCTGTTGTTCAAAGAAACGTGGTCAGCAAACAACAAGTAGAATATCTTTCACTAAAACTCAATCGAACTTGGTTTTACTTCAATTCCATTTCTTAAAGAAAATATATTTTCATCTCGCAAAACAAGGGGGATGCATTTCGAATCCAAAATTCGAAGTATTATGAATCCGTGTTATACAAGTCATATATATTATATATACACCTGGAAGCACGTCCAGGTCTATCATTATGTCTAAAAGATCTAGCGGTTGATTATAAAATTTATTATAAAAAGTGTGCAGAACTTTAAGGACAAATGATTTGGAAACAAAATATTCACCCACGGCATTAATTTAGGGATTTATAGTGTATTAATTAATTTATGCTTCTAATATTTTCATATATTCAATTAGAATTGCCATTTCTATCTGGTGCATTATATGTGTAACGGATATCCTTAAGATATTATTAATTGAAAGAATGAAATCCTTCCGAGATAGGATTCGATATTCACCTGTTTATTGAGCCCGATAACGACAAGAAGAACGTAACCGTTTAGAAGGAGACCTAGAGCTGAAACGAGGACGAGAGGGACCCCAAAGGCCCAAGGGCCCATTCCTCCTTTTCCCGTGAATTGTTTTCTTCCAAAGATATAACTCTGGACCAGAGATTATGATAACATTTGTGTCCTTCAAGTGAGTCTGTCAACTTGCCCAATCTTCAGGGTCGTTATCCATCCCATCATTCTTGAGTGTATACCTGAAAAATCTAATTAGTTAGTTATCGAAACATTATCTAATGAATTACCAATATAGTTGTTATGTATTATTAATTTATGATATTATTAAATATCTAAATTATACTCTTTTATGATCATCATTATTCACTATCATATATTGTCATTACCATGGCTCTAATTTATTAATAATGGAGTATTAAAATCGATTGGCAAAGGTCAAGGACGAACCAGTACATAAACTCACGGAAAGTAATTTGTTGTCAGACATTGATAATTCACAGTCCGGCTATCTCGCACAACACTTGTGCAATCAAAGAAATCGATTGCAATTAACGATTCTTATTATTCACGAAAGATATTGAATAATTCATTACTCGATACAAAAATGAATTCGGTAGAAGACCGCTTATAACCGAATGTATAATACTGCATATTAATTTCTGCATTGTATCCAATGAGAAAAGAAACTATAATAAATGCATATATTACCATCGCGAGTAGCACCTGAATAATAACTTGCTAATATTTTGTTACTTAAAATATGGAACGTATTATCAATCTGTTGTATGAAGAAAATATAAAAGATAGTAGAGGCATAACAATAATTAAAGCATCTTTACAAGACTGATATATAAAAAGACTTTCAGCAAAAGAATAGAAGGTATTCTTCATAGGGTGTGCTTTCCAAAAATTGCCAAAAATTGAAAGTTGCCAAAATCACTTCTAAATGACCCAAATCGATGGCAATTGATGTATAAACATATTCTAGGACGATTTTGGGTCGAAAGAAGCGGTTACAAAATTTTTATTGGTCAAAAATGGGTCGACCTAAAATCGCAAAAATGTGAAGGGGTATACCTTCAAAAATTGCCAAAAATTGAAAGTCGCCAAAATCACTTCTAAATGACCCAAATCGATGGCAATTGATGTATAAACATATTCTAGGACGATTTTGGGTCGAAAGAAGCGGTTACAAAATATGTATTAGTCAAAAATGGGTCGAACCCAAATCGAAAAAATGTGAAGGGGTATACCTTCAAAAATTGCCAAAAATTAAAAGTCGCCAAAATCGCTCCTACATGGCCCAAATCGATGGTATATGATGCCTAATGATGTTCTAGGACCGTTTTGGGTCGAAGGAAGTGGTTTAAAAATTTTTTTGGTCGAAAAATGGGTCGATCCAAAATCGCAAAAATGTGAAGGGGTATACCTTCAAAAATTGTCAAAATATGAAAGTCGCCAAAATCGGTCCTACATGGCCCAAATCGACGGTATATGATGTATAAACATATTCTAGGATGATTTCTGGTCGAAAGAAGCGGTTAAAAAATTTTTATTAGTCAAAAATGGGTCGAACCCAAATCGAAAAAATGTGAAGGGGTATACCTTCAAAAATTGCCAAAAATTAAAAGTCGCCAAAATCGCTCCTACATGGCCCAAATCGATGGTATATGATGCCTAATGATGTTCTAGGACTGTTTTGGGTCGAAGGAAGTGGTTTAAAAATTTTTTTGGTCGAAAAATGGGTCGATCCAAAATCGCAAAAATGTGAAGGGGTATACCTTCAAAAATTGTCAAAAAATGAAAGTCGCCAAAATCGGTCCTACATGGCCCAAATCGATGGTATATGATGCCTAATGATGTTCTAGGACCGTTTTGGGTCGAAGGAAGTGGTTTAAAAATTTTTTTGGTCGAAAAATGGGTCGCTCCAAAATCGCAAAAATGTGAAGGGGTATACCTTCAAAAATTGTCAAAATATGAAAGTCGCCAAAATCGGTCCTACATGGCCCAAATCGATGGCAATTGATGTATAAACATATTCTAGGACGATTTTGGGTCGAAAGAAGCGGTTACAAAATTTTTATTGGTCAAAAATGGGTCGACCTAAAATCGCAAAAATGTGAAGGGGTATACCTTCAAAAATTGCCAAAAATTGAAAGTCGCCAAAATCGGTCCTACATGGCCCAAATCGATGGTATATGATGCCTAAAGATGTTCTAGGACCGTTTTGGGTCGAAGGAAGTGGTTTAAAAATTTTTTTGGTCGAAAAATGGGTCGCTCCAAAATCGCAAAAATGTGAAGGGGTATACCTTCAAAAATTGTCAAAAATTGAAAGTCGCCAAAATCACTTCTAAATGACCCAAATCGATGGTAGATGATGTATAAACATATTCTAAGATGATTTCGTGTCGAAAGAAGTGGTTTAAACATTTTTTGTTAAGGTTTCGGGATCGCCAATTTCGCTCCTGGGTGGTCTAAATCGATGGTATATAGAGTCAACAGACAATTAGATATTAACCAGATTGATCGATGTACATATATACTTATTTCGCAAGCTACATAGTAAAAAAGACTAATGCCAGTTCCTCGATAAACAGCACGGTTAATGGAAGCTGCAAGGGTGCCTGTTCTAATTGCATATTATTAGCTCAGACCAATCGCACGCTACACTAGAAGTACAGCTATATGCATAAATACCGTTACTATATGTATATTGTTTTCCGGATCACGGGGAGACAGTCCGTAGGATAATTTAGTTAGGTTGCCATTCTGGCGGTTCCATTATCGACCATTACGGTGTCTCAACTATCTACGTCGAAATGACTTCCGCGAACCGCGGGACCTATCTCCTTGAATTTGTCATTGGCTCCGTTCTAAGCGACCCCATAGACGATATTCAGCTACTAAGATGCCATGATAACGTAACATCGTTAAATCATATGCCTGATAACAATCACCTCGTGTGTATTTTACACACAAAAACGGTTAATGTAAAGCCATAAGTTGTACATAAGATATTATTTTCTATCGTTAATTACGATATATTATAGATACGATCATACAATAACGTCATGTGTTCAATTAAACGAAGCATCTAGTCAAAAGTTTTACACCGACATACGATATGATTTTTTATTGTGGTCTATAATAAATTATAGATATGCTCGTTCAATAATGTCCTATGTTCAATTATACAAAGTATCGTGTAGAAAGCAGAACAGGTTTTTTAAAAGTAAAACATTAAGTAGAACCTTGTTTGAGATCATTAAATAACCATTAACGAAACACGCGCGCAGGAAAAGGCCGGGGGAAGAAATGAAATTTCAAACGACATACTTCGGGGGCTAAATTACCTGGGGGACCAGTAACCGGAGTATTACAATATTATTTTCCGGGAATAAAAAACCGACTCAATTCGAAACGCTTTGTGTAATATATTCAAAACAAATAATATTATATACGGGGGTTAGTATTACGTACACTCAACAAAATGTTATTGTTCATCCTTTATTCAATTTATTAGATAGCGCAGTATCGAACGCATCGGAAGATTACATTTAATCTAATACATGTTGATACGGCGCATACTCCGCGCAAAAAGTTAAAAGAGCAGGGCAAATTAAACGAATGGTATTTCCATAAAATTAACCGTCTACTGATACGATATGCAAAGTGGTTCGTGTTAGAAGTAACGCTCTTTACATCCCGATTCTATCGGAGCACTGATCAAACCACCCCTGCTGTGCGAAAGTATTTTCTGAACTCGATATTCACGATGAGCCCGAGGATATAAGAAAAACTGGCAATAAATTCTTTTGCTGTTGAAAGAGATTCCCGAGAAATCTGAAATATCTGACGATATAATAAAATATATGCCAATTTGATTTACTGAAATAGTGCCATTACGATTTCTGTAAGACTACGGATTTAGTTAACATTGTTTTTAGTATACTAAATCCTGTTACGAATCAGGTGCTGTGTTGCGTTAAAATAGAGTTGATAATGGAATTACCTTAGTGTAATAAAATATGAACGAATTTGTATATTTTTATATCTTGCATATTTTCATATCTTTAAGAATACACTGCTTTATTGCAGGTGAAATAAAATATTGGATATCGCGTTGTTTCTAAAGAGACAAATTTCATTTTTCACGAATATAAGGGTAGTTTCTACTGAATTATGGAAAATCGATGCCCAAGAGTTAGGAATAGTACCATCTTCCTAACTTCATTGAGGTACATCAGCATCTGCTCCTCGTTTCTTATCTTGTTTCTTGGTTCCCATTTCCGTTCTCCAATTTAAACAATTTTTATGCTCGTAGATAAATCATCTTAAATATCTTCCGCTAAGACCATAAATATACTTTGCAATTTATCTGTACTGTACATACCGCAATTAAGTATTTATTAATAAATCATTGTCTTCCACAGCATGACAATTTTTAATTATAAGTTAGATGTTCAAATTTCGTTTTCCAAAACTTTTGATTCACAAAATTCAAGTATAAAATTCAACTTCCATTGGAATCAATTAGAGGTAACAATTCTCACACTCATCTGATTAATCGTTTCCGAAACAATTAAGCCGTAGAACAATGTAAAGGAATGTATTCATGGGAAAGTGGAACTCTTGATATACTAGGCACTAGACTTATTGATCCCGTTGAACATCTCTTGATGCTTCTACCCTTTTGGTTCGATGTGCAAAGTGTTTCGCGCAACAAGTATCTAACGATAAATGGCACTCGAAAGGGGCTCGAGACATTCCGATTTCAGCAAGTACCTTTCCCAGGAGGGCCGTCTTTTATTTGTCGAAGGTCCTTTTGGGCTGACTACCGACATAAGTACCGATCCCTCGATTTCAAATAACATTTACTTTCCGTTGTTTTTCTTCCCGAAAAAAACCTCCGCGTAAACCTTGTCCAGGGAATATCGTCATTCATTCCCAGTCAATCTCCGTCGTGCACACATTCCGGTGATCTTCGAATAAAGAACCGGAAATATGAACGGACGTCTTGTTACCGAGATTAACTTCTTTCGATATGAAGCAATGGAATGATTTGATACTTCTTTTATTGATATGCATCAAGATTCGGATCAAATATAACATATTATGGTACGCGGAAGAAATGTCGCCAGCAGATAACCATGTTTTTGTCCGATAACACATTTATTACATACATATCTCTTAGTATCCTTTGGAAATGAAGGAATTCGGATTCTAACTGGAATCTACATAGGGATATCGACTACTTCAATGTCCCTGACGACGAAGATAAATAGCACGGTGACCCCCTGCGATCCGCCATGACACAATGGGATAAATATTAAACGCAAGAAAGAAACATAAATAAATTTCGAAATATACTCGCTTCTTTTTAGCTTGAAATTAAGGCAGCATTTATCGTGATACGAATTATACATAAATATTAGAGTCGGGCTTTATCCTTCATCGTGATTTTTAAAAGATGATCTATTACCTTTTTGCCGTAGTTTAGTTATCATTAATTATTCTTATGATAACAGAAAACAGAATAAATCAAGGATCTCGTGGGTGATCGTATAAATTAGATTTCTTGTTACATCTTCATTACGTTCTTTACAAAGTATATAGTCTCTTTGCTACTTTGTATAGTTGCAAATGTGATTAGCACACATAAATATTCATTCGGGTTCTAAAGTGCATGTACCATACTAGTTTATCATCATCTTTATTCATTTTTCAATTTTATCAAAGTTAGCTTTGAATATTTAAATTTACTCAAATCGATTCGCAATTTGTAATTCCCATGAAATTATGTTCTGATTTGCACTTTGTATAAAATGAATTTTTAACATTTAAGTAATTCTATTCAAATCAATTTTATAATTTCCACTTTTCGTGAAACTAATTTGTAACAATTCCATCTTGCTAAAATCAATTTCTACTTCATAATTTCATTAAAACCAATAAAACTAATTTGTCATTTTTAATGACGAACACAAGAAAGCACCTTACAATAGCTTTCGGAGAATAAAATTGCAAAAGAAAGTTGAACGGCGTTAAATTAATTCGGTATGCAACGACAACTTATGATTAATGGCGGTTGCACGAATTCGCGGCTGAAACAAGCAAGAAGGAATAGGTCATCGCGTGTAGGAATCGCGCGCATCTTGAATAAAATTCGTGAATGGCAAGAAAAAAGAAAAGTAAGAGGTGGTTCGACCCATATATCGATGCCGTATACTGAAGACATAGTGTTCGCGTGATAATACTGTAGGAACCGGTTCACAGGAAATCCCAACTCGTGCGAAGAAATGGTAAGAATACCTCAGACAATTTAAATCGATCGACATAACATGTCCTTCGTATATCGCCAATACAGAATTCACGATCGTGTTTGTTCGTAACAACATACGCTTGACCTAGAAATCACCATCGAAGATCAAGTTTCAGTTTCACCTCGCTAAATACATCTCGCTTTACCTAAAAATAAGAAATTTGAAGACCATCGAATAACTCGTTTCCTTCCTAACCCTTCAAAGTTATCAACAAAAGAATCACGTTAATATAAACAGTATCTTTATAGCAAAATATTGGGTTGTCCGGAAAGTTCATGCCGATTTGTAAGGAAAGTTCAAAGGCAACATTTTTATATATTCATATATATTTATTTAATGATGTATACACCGTTTTGTTCCACAACTTTTGCCTTTATTTTTTAAGCAACTTGAAGATTCCATCCTTTCAAAACTTCTCAGGCTTTTTGCCGAAAAACTACTGAAAATCGGCATGAAATTTGGACAACTGAAATTTATCCACTTTACATCGGAAATAAATCTTCACTGTTCAATTCGACAAATCAAAATTTGTTTAGTGCCGGGTGAAGCTTATTTTCTCGGTGAAATTGTAATCAGTGTTCATACGAACAACAATAAAAATGACGGATGAAGAACAGGTCGCGGAAGTTCAGTGTATTAGCACTCAAAATGGTGTCGAGAGTTGAAAATAGGTCGAAAAGCAGTGCGTTGCGGTGCATGAGCAGTTTAGCACAGAAAACAGAGTTATGTTCGAGAAACTGCACTCGGCTCTGTGTGGGAACTTCTATTAGACAAGTTCCGGTTAGGTTTCGGAGAACCAAATATCTACGACATCCCGACTCGCTAACCGGAAATGGAGTCCAGGATTATCCACTTACTGCGTGATACTTCCAGCTAGCTCTCGAGATTATTAATGTTAATGAAACCTGGATTACAATTAGGAGGGCAATTATCAACATTTATTGCCATACGCCGTGGTGGATATTGTATTTTACACTTATTTAGTTCCACTTATTATATAGAAATATGAACATTCAATAAAAGTCCCCAAGGATTCATATGGCGTCGATAAAACTTACGTCGCGAGTTCGAATTCTACTTCGAATTATAAACTTTTTATTTATATGTATTTTTAAGAATTCCGCCTACTATTTTTAGTATAATATTTTCATAGGATTTAATAAGAAAAACGGATAATTACGATATTAAGAAAACAATTACACCATATATTTATTAAAAAAATTGTACGATATAATCTACGGTATCAGACAACTATTATTGTACATTTTTATCTCGGTTTATATTTCAATTATTATATCAATTATTATTAGTATCTTAACATTGTTTGAATCAACCGAAGCAAATCATTCTTAATAAATATATACTTTAATTTATGTCTTAACATCGTAAATAATCATTTTTCTCATCAAATCCTACAATATTATTTCATATTATTAGTTTATATTCAAACTTATTAGCACAATATTTTTATAACAAAGACTCAACTTCTGTTAACACGCGCGGATTAATTACAGTCCGAATATCTCTGAATTTCCGTAGTGCAGCGACAATTAAATTAATAGGTTTAAGTAATGGGGCAGCAAAAGTAATAAGGAAAGTAATTACTAGCGGTGGCCTTTAAAATGTTGTGACGGCGCGTGCAGAATTTTCCAAGATAACGATTAGTCGCTTTGTAAACCCAGCAGGTTGATGCTGTTTCAGCAACTCCTGTCATCGCGAAGGACTCTGTAACTCGTCACGTACTCCGGTATCCTTCCATCGACACGTTCCTCGAGAAAAGTACAACCGATGCTTCGCAGGATTATTTCGTTAGCAAATGTTCGTCCTATTAATTCTTATCAGAAGCAGCGTCATTACAATCAACACGTAATTGGCTATCATTATATTCCATTTCTACACGGTTCAAGTTAAACCGTATATTTTTTTCTATAAAAATCTTCAATGTTTTTTATGCTTCTTTATGGATCGTGAACGAACATAATTCAAGTTTAAATCTTATTTTTCGAAAGCTGTAATTCCCTGCCACTATAATTCGAATTCCATTAATTACTTATTGACAGAAATTTGGCAGCGGAGTTTATTTGATATTAATCTTTAGTTGAACATATTTACAATCAACTTATGGAATAGAGTTACTTTTTAATAAATATCAGTAAAACAGAAGTACGGCGATTAGAAACGCTAAAAACAGCTTACTGAAACGTAAACAAAAGTAATACAGGTAACCCTCGTACAACGTGATTTCGATACAACGCGGTTTACAAATTGTGGCGATCCTTATATAACGCGACACTTATACAATGCGACTTGTACATAACGCGTTATATATAATACCCCCGCGTTCTACGAGGGTTACCTGTATGTTCAAAGAGTAGGTGATGGAATTCAAGGCGCATTGATTCAAATCCAACATTTAACCAGTTCATTTTTGGCAGAAATATAAAACCACGTTTCTTGAATAAAAATCTGTTCCACTTGGGATTTGTGTAATCGTATTATGCAGAAGATATCGAACGGAATGGCGCAACCTAGGATATCTCCTGCAGCTGACCTCTGTTCGGCACGAAAACAAATGTATCGAATGTGTTTGACACCTCATACAACACGTGGAGATTTAAATTTTTTATCATAAACCGAAGGAGTATTTTTAATCTTACAATTTCTGGGAGCAGAGGACTTTCATTATACATTTGTATTATTACTGGAATCTGGAAAGAAGGCGATCGGGATGTACGTAGATGTTAGATGGAATCTCGATCATCTATTGGTTATGAATATCATATATTATGAATTGTATCAATTATATATTATACTGGAATCTTTCCGTGGATTATTTGATGCTATATATAAATTATATAAACTTGATTATTATTGACTTGAAGCTAATATTAAATCGAATTTTTTTAAATATACCTTTTTCTGTTACTTCACTTGAAACTATTTTATCCTCCGACAACGTTTTGAGTATTAACTGATATTATAAATTTCTTTCCAAAAAACGACGTCGCATCCGTCATTGAGTTCGAATTAACATCATTATCTGTGCTTCTATTGTTTATTGATATGAATTCATTCATATTTATTGTTCGTAATATCAAGAAACAATGGAACCCCATCAACCAACGGGGAACGCGCAATTCGAGCTCTGAAATTGGTGGCTGTTCACTTTGACAGCGCGTTAAAAATTCGGCACAAAAGCGACTAAGCTGTCTCGCATCGATCCGCGAAAATAAAGCACGAAAGTTGAATCCACGACTTTTTGTCGAACAGTATTTGAACGCGCCCGGATTTTCACTGTTTTAATAGATACTTAACCGGGGGGGCTTAGTATAAAAAGTATACATTTTATCGTGTCATTATCAAGGACAGTATCAACATTTTCAATAATACTCTTCGTCCCACGAGCTACGTGATTGATTTAAAACCCCGCATATTGATCGAACAAAAATATGATACGCTCTGTCAATATCGAAATTCGAAATCACTTTGGAAAATGACTTTCGATCCGATTAATGTTCAATAAGCGGACACGCAACTGTCGCGAATTTAATTAAAATTACGAGGCTAATCAAACGGCGCATTGCATCGAATAAATTCAATTATCTATGAGTTCAGTTCCATGTATTTTTTCCAATTTCATTAAGATGACCAACGAGATTGGTGTCGGGGAAGAAGTGCATCGACGTACGAACCAATAAGATATACGATTTATTCTATCGTGACTCTCACCATTAAACCACTGCCTCCAGCCATTACTAATCCCTTGACAATCACGTATATTAACCGTTAATAATCATCAATCACGTTGGAAAAGAGATAAGCCGCAAACAACAGGAAGTAGCTTCCTGTCTTCCGTAACGATCAGATAGTGGCTGCTAATATCTGTTTGTCATTTAATAAATGTTCCATTATTCTAATCACACCCTCGAAACCATCAAAGTTCAAGACTCCACTTAATATAAAATAAATCATTGTCCATATTTTTGTTTATGCAGTCGTCTTGAAACTGTTGTTAAATAATAATACATGGCGTTTTAGAAAGTTCAATACCGACCTTAGAAAAACACAAAACGACGGTGAAATATTTCAATTTGAAAAGATTTGAGCAGGGAGCTTTAAAAGAAGACTCAAACTTTTGCATACATCTAATAATATTAATATTATAATGAGTTTCTATCGTGATGGTATTCGCCAGCCGCCAAAAAAATGGTAGAAGGTGATCGACGATAATGGAAATGATTTCATTGAAATTTATTTTCCATCTTTAATGATCGTTCGTCTGGTATATTAATTCAACTGCGTGCACTTCTTTGGTATTAAGAAGCACTCGTGAAATATGAGAGCAAAAGCGTAGCCACGGAGTAATGAGGTGACCTTTTAGCTGATACCACGAAAGGGACTCCTCACGTAACAAATGGCCGAAAGTTATCTGGGGGGGAACGCAAGTTGCGTGGCAATGAAGAACAATATTTTTCCTGTAACCACCGACACTAATCTTCTATAAATAGTTATCTATCGTTCTCCAATCGATTTTTCCTGTCTCCGTATCCCTCTCCGTTCCCAAATGGGTCTACGTTTTTATTCTTTACATCGAATGGTTTCTTACTGGTCTCCGAGAGGTACCAGTTCGTGAAAACATGTTTCTATTGTATTTTTCATCTACGGCGGTCACGGCAGAAGAGCGCGAGGGGAATCGAAATAAGTGGATAAAAAAGCAAGAGAATATGGCCCTTGGACGAGTATCAAGATACCCTTTTAGCTAATTTGCTGTTCTCATGTAATACGTGCCTTCATGTATATTTACTTCTATCTTCCAATGAAATTGACTTTATTCGACCTTCCCGCGGAGATGCTTATTTGCTTGCCTTATGAATATTTCAAATAAATGCCTATACCAGGAAAGATGTAAATAATGGATGATCCTCCTGTAAAACCTCCATCACACCTCTCCCGTACCTTTTTTTCATCCTTACCCCTTCCCAAAATCGAGAGTTTTATTTCGGTCAGCTAAATCGACTCATGACTTGACATACCAAGCGCTTCAATATCCGTTTTATCGCCATAAAGGACGCGAAAATGGAAAGAAAGAATAAGGAAGATGAGCCTCGGATAAATATCTGGTGCGACAGTTTCATCTTCCGATCCCTTTACCGCAACCTTTCACATGTTGAGCTGAAATAATTCCAAGTTAATACGAAAAGTAGACTACATCAAGTATGCAGGATTCCGTGGAATACCTTGAAATGAAACCTTATATTATATTGTAGGATGAATTAATGAGGAAGACCGATTGGTCTCGTCTTTCGTTACATGTCTTTCTGCAGCGTATCATATGCTACTTTACCAGCAAGTGTCGACTTACATCGTTAATGAATTTTAATTAATATCACCCGCTAACTAACTTGTTGCCGGACTTACAGTGTGCCGCGGAAGTATTCGTGTTTTAGGATTCAAATATTTTTTAGGACACAAATCTTAAAATGCTTATCGATGTGAATGTACTATTAATTACATGACGTGTTAATTAAGCTTTCAATTGATATAAACTTGATTGTAGTATAATAATTGAGTGTAACAGAAACAAGAATTTAAGTAAATTGTAACAGAATGAATGCCATAGAAGTATTCTATTATAAATAAGATTTTCCTTCGATGTGCTTTTTTTCAACTATGGAAACTTCACTAGTTTTGCGAATCATTCTCGACACTAACTATTAACTCTTGTACAACGATTTTTATAACGTGAATTTTCTCTGAAACTTAACTCCCGCGTTATACGAGGGTCAACTGCATTTTGGTTTCACGCATACCAAATTTCTACGATAGAAATATCTGTGGTGATAATTCTGTGATGGTTGAGGATTAATTAATAATTGAAATCGTAAATTAGGAGGGCGACATGAAATGGTTATCAGACGATCTGATTGTCCATCTCTTTTTTTACCCTTTCCGTATTCTTGTATAGATCGTTATTTTTACTCGCTAAGTAATTCTCTTTTTAAATAATAGAACTATTCGGGAGTAAAATGGCAGGCGTACGAATGTCCTCCGAAAAAGTCTACGAATTATTTAGCCGCTTTGATACAAAGGAGATTCTATAAATATTTATCGGATCGATCATTCGAATGGAAAAGGAATGGAGATAAAAGGCCTCACCTTTGGGGCTGAACTTTTTAACATTAGGAGCTTACGAAGTTTAAACGCCTTGGTACTTCCCGAAACACCCGTAGCCATTATATTATACAACCCTTCTCTTGCGAGAGCTATCATATGGAATAGGATACATAACTTTTTCAACCCCTCTCGATATACGCGCTCGAAAAAAGAACGGAAACAAGTTACATTTCGAAAACACACGTTTGATCCTTTATTAAAATCCAGCATGGAATACCAACACGAAATAATAAGGTTTGTATAAATGACGACCTTCTATAACATATATTATGAAATATAAGTATGGAAACCTGAATCTGTTTATAAATTTATTAATTTAGCTTTTATTTAATCCAGTGATCTGGAAATAAGATATAATATAGAAAACAAAAGTAATAATGCTTTGAGAAAAACGAAAGTCTTGGAAAATGTCGATTAAAGAAATTATTGAAATCTATATTCTCTTAAATCATAAAATTACTTTCCCGGAAAAGCTTCGAGTTGCGTTTCAAAAACAAGGATTTGATTCTTTATTAAAATCAAACGTAGTATAATTTTTTGAAAAAAGAAATGAAAGTCTTCGAAAATCCCGATTATGAAAATTGCCGACTCGATTTTAGAAATCCCATTTCCGTAAAGTGATCATAAGTCCCTTCGATTACAAGGGAATTACTCGTAAGATGCAAGTACCGGAAAAGTACAATCCAATATCGAAATGTCACTGATTCCGATGGGCAATCCATTACCAATCGATACCACGAAATTGCGAATCCGAATGTATAAGTTTTTCCCTTCGGTAACCTTGAACCGTGTGTCGCGAAAATCGAGCGACCATTGAAAAATTCACTTAAGGGACGTCTGAGGGTGAAGGAAAATAATCTTCGGGATTTATCGAGCGAACAAAAGCGAGGGGATGAAAGGCGAAGCTCCGATTTGCATCCCTCCAAGGACACCCGTGTCAAACTGCAAACATATTTCATATTCGTTCGGCAATGTTACTAATGTTACACCCTGGTGATTTCGCAATCGACCGAGGAAGATATTTCACTTCAAACTGATATGTTTTAAACACGCCTCAGGTTCCTAGCCGTGTTTTGGGCTCGAGCCTACCATCGAATAAGTATTCCCCCAAAATTGCCCTCGAATAGAAATGTACAAAGAATATATATATATATAACTGTGATATATATATATATAGATACATAAGTATATAGGTATATACATATATGTATGCCGAGGGAGAAAGAAGCAGGGGTTGTTCCTCGTAAAAATAGACGTCCCGTGTAGGGGAAGATACGAAAAAACACCGAGAACTACCACCACACGGACTCTCTTTGTTTGTGTGCGAGAAATTTGTCCGACATTGTTTTAGCAACGAATTTCAGGTGTGCTTACGCATCTGTGAGCGTTGTACATATGTGTATATATATATGATAAAGTCAAATATACTGAAACATACTTGGACATTATTTACTTCGTCATCATCGGTAGATTCTATTGATACAAGAATGTCACGGTATTTATGTGTGTATTGTTAACAAATGTGACAAATACGTATTACATTATCGAGGGTTGTATAACGTACCGAGGTCATTCGAAAAAGTACGATAACAGCAAAACGGATCGAATGAATATTGCATTTTATAAGAGTTTCAATTAACTGGATATCGCTGGGGATAATTAAAGAAGCTTTATTGGCATTGGAAGAAATATGATATGCATAAATAAGACAGCACTAGAGCCAAGTAATTAGTTCATTTACGTAATCAAGTAAACTTTCTTTGCAAAACTAACGGATGACGTCGTAGGCAGTAACTAATGAAAACTGACTATAATATACGAGGAGACGTAGCAATCGATAACCACTAATTGTAATTAAATGTAATCACCTCGGTGTACGGAAATCGAGGGAAAAATTATTATACTTTATAATTCGTCCTCGATATTCTTCATCGAACGATGTCGATGGTTTGAGGTTTTGGGCTATTAAAAGTGAAAATACACCTGCGAATAGCACGATGTTACAGAGCTGATGCATGGATAATAGTTTTACGATTCTTCGAGATCTTTCCTTGAGCTCCTTTCGCTGCCACTCGGAAGTTTACCGCGTCTACTTTCCCAGAACTATCGGGTTTGGTACTTTGAAAAGCGGTCGTTGCGCGGCTCGACAAACTTCGGAAAAATATCAATAGGAAATGGAATAAGTTCAACTTCCAATAGAATATACCCCGTCCATCTCTTTAAGGAAGTCAAGGAATTTTATTACCGATACAATCTTCCGAAGAATCTCGAGATCGGATCTTCATTGTACCTAGCGTTATCTGACCAAGAAGTATTTTCGTAATTCCAGATTTGAGTCGACGTCCCGCGGCAAAATTCCCGTCGATATTATACAATCGAAAGTCGAACCGCTTTTCACGATAGACGCCAGGATATTGGAATACCTCTGGCTAAATAGAGGCTTGATAATCCATTTCTAACATCCTTCGATTTTCCATCAGTGTATTAACATCCCTTTAACCGCCATCCTTTATTTCCTTTATCATTTCACATATTTATTTACATCCGCCTAGGAATATTTCTCAAATTTCAAGTGGTTTAACGTGTTTCAATAAAATCGTTAATAATTCTAAGTAACATTGAACACATATAATTAATGAAATAGAAGCACAGACATACTACTGGTTTATTCCTTAATATACGAATGTAAATCGAGTATGCATCTTCACCGGAAGAGACTCACAACTGTGATGCACTTTATGACTCAGAGAGAAGCAATTACATTTTGATTACATAGCATTACGATCTCTCGTAATTATTGAAATTTATGGAGACGCGGGGTACGCTTGAGATTGCCGTATTATATCGAATATAACGAACGAATTCAATAATGTAATCGCTATCGAATGGTACGTTGAGGACGTGAATGAAAAGGATGGTTCCTGGCAACATTGCGAGGAATAGAGCTCAAGGTTAAAGCTGTTCGATTATATACATAATGTTACAAGCCTCTGCGGCAACATGTATCGACCAATGTCGATCGACATGCGATAGTAAAGAAAATCGAACAGAGGTCCTGTCACGACGAAGGTAACCTCAGCCAGACGACAAATTACTTCTCGCGTCCTCATCGTCCCTTGCCACGGCGATTTATCATCTTCTTATTCCTCCTCGTTTCGTACGCTTCCCACGGCATTTATCGAAAAGAAGAGTTACGCGTATCGATCTAAAAATGACAGATCGATCGTCCCATAGCAGGACCTCGAAAGAACCAACGAATGCCGTAAGCAATTTTTCCTCCCCCTTAGGAAACTACAGACCGCTTCTATATCTTAACAAATTCCCTTCGTTCGACCTTCCCTTTCTTCCGCCTTTCACGTGCGCCCGAAGAAAGTGGAGGCACGTTATTACTTCCCGATACCTCCTTGGAATCTAAGAATCCGGGTCATTGTCGGTAGATCTTTTCACGTTCAAGTTACTTTTATCGTGAAGATTGCGATACAAATGGCGCGTCTCGATCGTTTCTTCGAATAGTAATCTCATTGAAGTTAATATTGAATGTTTCTCACGTGGACGCTTCTGTACGAATGACGATGCTAATGGAAATAAATATCGAGGCTGTCGATACAATGTCGCGATGCGTGGTGAGATTTTGAATAACGTCCAGGGGAAATGTGATTCCCGAAATAGGATCAACGTGCAAACGGGAATATAACGATTTTCGATATTTTACGGTGATTAAATGACTGGTAATCGGACGTAGCTCGCTAACTTATCACTTTGCCGCAGCCAGGACGATGGGCGAGGCCGAGAAGACAGCATCGTGGAGGAAGGAAAATAAAAGTCGCAAGGATCAAGAAAAAGACAAAAGTGTTACAAGTATAACATAAGTAGTTGAATTAAATGAATAAAATAAATTCAAATTACGGAATTAAATAACAAAATAATCATTCACGTTTCGATAGTAACAATCGAACATTGTTTTTGCTATTTGATTTCTACCATCCGAAGTATAAAATCTACAATTTTATTGGAATTGTCCATACAGAGAAAATCGTAAGAATTATGAACAACAAAGATAAGAGCAAGGAAACTCCTGATAACTCAAATGCCCCTCAACCAAGAGGTAAAAGAATCAGGAATCACTATTTAAAGCTGTAGAAATGTGTCGAGCAATTTCAATGATTACCACGAAAATGAACGAAACGTTATTAAAACATAATCTATAAAACAATATTATTATGAACGTCTCGAGAAATATTGAATATCCACACAATAATATTCGTATAAATATAATTCATCGTAAACTGGATAATTCTTAATTCCTAACTCCGTGTAACCTTTGATAGGCTCGGGGAAAGTATCCAATCAGGATAACGATGTGAAACGGGCAGAAAAAGGTGCGAGAAAAGGTGGAATGGGAAATAAAACTGAAGGACAGAACATATCATTCGCAGAAACATCCGTCGTCAGATTTAGTTCTCAGGATTCAGGTTTATGTCGCGTGTCTGACTATTGATTTACTCGAACTACTGAAAGCCACTTGTTAGAGATTTTAACGCCTGTTAAATTCAAATACTTTACGCGTTTCAACCATTTTAACTATTGATACTTCGATAATTACATATCGTACTGATAATATAATATATCTTGATGAAAACATTATATTTTTACCAATCATTAAAACTTTTTAATATAACTTTCATACAGAATATTATAAAATTGAGTATAAAAACAAGTTTTCCTCTGAAACGTATAATTTCTTATAAAATCATTTCTAATAATTTCTGTTACAATTGAAACGGAATAATATTTAGAGAATACTTAAGACGAGAGTATAAGCTTGATATTGTTACAGCATAAATGTCGTAGTTTGAGATAACCGAAGAGAAACATAGGTTTTTCAGAATTTAATACGAAACCAATTGATCGCAGTTAAAACGCTCGACGAGAATTCCGAAGAAAAAGGTATGGAAGAAGAAAATACGCATTCCGATAGTGACACAACAATTGTTGCGGAGGACGTGAAATTCTCGGATATTAGTTACGATTTCTTTGTTAATCTTACTGCCTTCATATTGTGCATCTCCATTATATTCGGTACTATTTACCTAGGATATTACATAAGTCAACGTTAAACATTACATTTATAACTAGTTCTGGTGTTTCACCATTACAATTAGGATCGTTAATTTCATGTTTCATTATGCTCGTACATGTAATTTATTAATATTGACTATATTCCCAAGTTTTGCCTCTACATTTCTCATTGTAATATAATCCCTTTAAATTTCACGTAATAACGGATTATTCCCAGAATATCTCGAAATACTAATTCCCTCGTATAATGGTACTTATATATTTACCTGCAATATTTAATATCTATCAAATATAATCAAGAAATTAAAATAGTATACGTGTCACTAGGCAGAGTGAAGGCATAGCGAAAGTGTGGAGTATGCAGAAACCACGTAACATCGTGTTCGCTCATTTCCACTTCGACGCTGTGTTCTAATATGAACATTGAACATTCTAGTTTGCGGAGCCAGTGATCTACCCTTAGCTCGTCAAACGACAGTAAGCTTTGGTTTGCGCGACCTAACCACAGCTATTGATCCGAATACCGAATTGAAACTGGACGACGACTGATAGATCGATTCCACGTAATACGTCCTACTTTCGTTAAGTCACCCGTGAAGGATATGAGCTTTATGCTCCTTTTCTTTAGATTCGCCTTTATCTTCAATGTCTTCCCCGTATTAGAACACATGGGCTGCTTTGCGCTCTGCTTTGCGCTCGGTTGAGATAAGGCCACTGATAACTCGACGTTCGGAACAAAGTGGAAGAAACCAATGCAACCTGGCAAGTACTACACGAGTCGATACGATATGTGATTTCACCCTGGTTGGATCTTCCGGACAACCTTGGCATGCTTCCTGCATGGACTACGATTTCTTTTCACCGTCCGATTTCTACTTGGAATACCGATCTTCGCGAGTTTCGGATTTCCTTTGACCGCTTTATCGTGAAGTTCCAATGTGATTATTGGTTTCCAAGAAATAAATGTATGTATTCCTGCGTAGACTCGATTTCTTTACGATTTCTACTTGGAATACAAATCTGCACATGTTTCTAATTAGTTACTCTAGTTACTTCAACGTTATATTGTTTATGTAACAACCATTGGTACGGCTGTCGATGGTAGCCATTTTTATTAGTACACAAATATTTATTCGAATTCTGACATAAGACTATTTTGAATCATTGCTGATATATCGCGAATCGATTAATCTAACTTGTTGAAGATCAATTGTGATTGCTATATTTTGTGACTAATGAAGTTCCACATTAATTTCTTTATATTTTATATCTCAACTTATTTACACTTTTAATGTTGCCAAATTAGTATCTGGTTCTTTCGTCGAAAGTCAATTTCAATTTTTAATTAAGTTTCACGGTACAAAAGTGAAATCAATTTAGATTATCCAGACTTAAATCAATTGGGTGTGTGTTTGATCAGTTAAGAATTTACCGTGTAAACTTTCGTGTTATTAGTGCGGGAAAATCTACAAAGGAAACAAGTTGAGAAGTGTAGCTTGTCAGAAAGAATATAAGAAAGGCCTTGTCCCATGTAAGGAGCTTTTAAAAACAGACCTTGACACGTTTCTCCGTGTAACACTTTAATTATATCCTTTAAGAACACGCAAATATGCCATCATCGAAAGTATCCAAATTGAATATACATTTACAGCCATAAGTTTCACCATCCCTCAAACAATAACACGAATTACTGTCCTCGCATAAACCGTGGCAAGAAATAATTCACGATGTACTCCTGGAATATACTTTTTATAAAATAGAATTCTTAATGTAAAAGGAACTACATGTGTGTTTATATTCTGGATTTAAACAAAATTTACCTCATAAATTGTAAGAAAAATAATTTTGCGACGACGTACCATGTTTAAGTTATATTACTATAATTATTATATAGACCTTAATTTATTACCAAACATCCTAAGAACGATACTCCTGCAAGAGTACACCGTAATTTATACAGATACTAGTTCAATTTTTATTTATATGTATTATTTACATATATTACTTCCACCACCATTAAATTCTTGGAACAAAAGCTCCTTTCGACAAACCAATTTCCCGCGTCTTCCAAAGCCAGCATTACACTACATCAAGAAAATATGAAGGCATATGAAACATGTTCTTAAACCCCAATATACCGAAACAAGTATTGTTTCATCTTAACAAGCTTATTGGTTGGTATCACGGTCTTAAGGTTATTTCTCCGTAAGGTTTATTTCGTCGATAACATTATCTGAAGCCATAGCTTCCATGAATCAGATGGAGCTTAAGAAATACGTTAGATATAGAAAGCACGAAGGCAAAGAACCGCGTGCACCTCGGTTTACAAAAAGCACTGAAAATCTAAGTAGTCCTGGCGCGACTGTCGGTCTCATTGGCCACCCATCCCTTATCGAAATAAGGTGCCCGACTGTCTGGCCAAGTAGTTTGTTCTGTATTCGAGCCAACTACTGGAGAATTCTGAGAAGAAGACACCCGATGACTTTACGAAATAACATTTAACACGTTGACTGCCGTGGTAGTCATCGATGACCAACGATGGGAATATTACTAAAACTCGGATCAAATATATTGCTAATGTTTGTAAAATTTTCAATAAATTTAACACGTTGAGTGACATACCGAAATCTGTGTTATACGATACCTAATGTTATATATGCTATATATTCTATATTTTAAATCATATAAACACTAGTTTAATATCTAATAATTGAATATCTAAACACGATATTAGTTATTAGTTAGCGACTGTCCCATAAGTTATATAAGGGATTATATCATTTACTCTCCTCGTCTAAAGTCACCGTTTGCCTTCTAAGTAGAACTCTCAGTATATAAACTTCCTTTACTGAACCCCGCAGGAGTGTTCCATCCTTATATTTCTCTATCTCAGGAAGTTCTTACGATAAGCGGATACAGACTGGGCTCCGTTAGCGGAATGCGTCTGTGGCTTCTTCCGAGGTAAACATAAATGTTTACGGGTTATGTGTTTCGTAACGAACCACTGTTAACAAACTTGAACGGAGCTTAATGAGTTGGAAGCTTATACTCGCGGGGTTTGGGTTTATTTGATAGACCAAAAAAAGAGCATTCGTTTCAGTGGTTTCCGCTTCGAGCGAACGTGTCTGATCCTAGGAGAATAAGCTACTGTTTGAGGATACAGTAACGCGGGAAATGGCGGGTGAAATTATCTTCCAAATTTATAGTGGTATTTTGTTAAATAATTCGTTTAAAAGGGTGGTTGAGTAGTGAACTAGTACTACAGTGTTTTCAGGGAAAGTGTTATGTTTTACTTGAAAAACGTTCTGGTATTATTATATGTATGAATACTTTAATAAAAATATTGTTTCTTACTAGTTTCTTTTACTGAGTAGTTAGTAAGCCTTCTATTTAATTGCGAACAAATCAAAATAGTGGTAAATAATTGATGAATAAAAATAGTTATGGATGAAAAACAACAAATCGGGTTTAGTCAAAATATGAATAATAATAAAGTTAATATTAAAAACATATATGTATTATATAAAAACAAACTATTAATATGCAAGATAATATTACCATAAATGTAATATATTATGATAAAACAATTGATAGAAAATTAATATCGTAAAAATTAACAGATTACATAATACAAAATAACAAAATCTAAAACAGTTTATGCTCGACGTTTAACTTAATTTGAAATTCGAGAAAGTCGTACGTAACTTATAAAACTTTTTTAACCCAAAGTACATCTGGTTCCTGTCATTTAATACTTTTCTTTTGGCCATAAAGAAGGACAATCGAAGCGTAGCATTTGATGTTAGATAAACATTGTACGTGACACAACGCGATTAAATCAGTACTGAGAAATTCACGTGAAGAGCTTCGAGTACACGATTTTTCGTAAAGAGAACCATACGTGTAAATATTGTAAAACTGGAGCCCCATATCGAACTACGTGTAATTGCGATCTTTATCCCGCCAAGCATACGTAATGAAAAGCAAATAAACACGAGAATTCCTACAGGAATTTGAAGGTCAGGAAGCGATCCAACAAGATTATCTTTTTCATTAAGAAAACACACCTATTAATTTTAGGTCTACTGTCAGATACTACCGTATAACGTGGTAGATATTATTAACTATTATTTCAATATTATTACTATATTTTTAATATCATTAATACTTCCTTAATTCTTTACACGAACTTGTTGACAGTTTCAAGAATGCCCAAAGTCTGGGTTAACAAAGTTGTTTAAAATAAATTGAGGAGTGAAACAGAAACTAGTAGTAAACCAAGATCGTACTTAGTCGTTTCAATATTAAAATCCAATATTAATTATTATCTATTGAGATAATTAATTCAGACAAATATTAGTCAATAAGTTTATGGTGTCAATTCTGATATAGGATATGTTTTATTATATCGCATAAGGCAGTTTAATTATTACTTTATATATCTTATTCACGAGAATAAAGATGTGGAATGTATCAAAGTGTGCTCGAGAATAATGCATCTATATTAATTATTACTTAAAACTGAGATAAATATTATTATATCAGCATTATTCTCAATGACTTCATAGTGTAAATTCTAATATAGAGTATTATACTGCACATTTATCAAACTGTTTCACGAGAATCGAGAATGTATACGGTGGCACAATGGTACCTATTCGTTTACAATGGATCAGTATTTATTTATTTACGACCGCTGGTATAGAAACAAGTAGTGAATTGTTCTGCTTATTGAACAAATGTGATAAACACTCGGCGCGGAAAACTGAAAGTAGGTTCTTGAAATGCCAGGCACGCTTAATGTGCAAACATCAATATTGCAAAATCCCCAATATGCATATTAAAATGGAATTTAATGCGGCTTTATAATCACCACCGTAAACTGTATATTAAAGAGAATACATTGCGCGTTACATTTCATTATTTTCGTTTTTAGTTACAAGTTTCGCGCCACCGAATTGGATAATTTTTCAATTTTCATTCTACGTACAAATATGAACTTTATTCTGATTTATGAGATTCAATGAGAAAAGTAACAAATCGGTGAAGAATATCCTGTTAATAATGAATATATGTCTGTTATTAAATCTATCTTTATTGAATTCCACGTGAGAATTCACTATCTCTGATTTTTATTGTGTACTTTTCACGACAACAGAATAATGTTCGAAATTCGTGTAGAAACACGAGTTTCAGATTTAACGAAGAAATTCGGTAAGAAAGTCATCAATTATCAGATTATTTAATTACTTGGCATTTACTGAGTAGTTGGACCAACCAACCAAAACATTGATATTCATAATATGTAATCGTTTACCAAATAAAAGGTATCATTTTAAGAAAATTCGGATACCTAATTCTGCGATTGGTGGGGGAAGAATCTAATGATACAGAAATATCTAAAGCAGATACGTTCCAATGCTTTCATAGAACTAATACAACGTTAGAATATCGGCGTTCTCGGTGACATGTAAAAATATCTTTAGAGAGAAAACGTAAAGGAAAAAGCGAAGAAGGGGACGGCGTTTTGGGGGGGCGGGGGTCTGGAGGAAAGAGAGAACCGTCTTTACACACCCGCGAATGGCCGATCCTGTAACATCACTCATTCGCGAAAGGTTGAAGACCTTGCCTCTTCATTATTAACGCGATGTACATCGATTTTGTCGGCCTGACTCCGTAAACTCGTTTCCATTTCCGCGAGTACGGAAACGCAAACGACAGTCATCGAAAGAAATCGATCAGTCATCGAGCATTCACTTCGAATATCGTTCCCGGTAGTTTTGTTGTCAGTTACACGATTAAAACGTCGAAGGAACACGATCCAACTTACCCGCCGGCAATCCCATGCTGAAGTAATTTAAGAAGCGCGAAGTCGGTACCCTCTAATCCTTGTCAACATCACGCAGTCCTCGGGAACTCGCATTTAAATACAATTACAGAGTAGTGCCATTCATTTCACTGCGATGGGATTTCCTCGAAAGTGAAACTTACGATTAAGATGAGTAACTTCGATCAATGTAGATCGCCGAGTATCTACGTGAATATTAATATGTATTAATATGTAAAGAAATCTCTAAGTTAAGCGGTGGATTTCTTAAGATGAGTAGGAACGAAGATGAGCGTTAGTGGTAATCGAAAGAGTATGCGAACCGTGGATCGAAATTGATTCTGGAAATCGCGCGCGAACGAGCGACGACGGGCGAGGGTCGTCGCCGTTTGGCCGGGAAGAGCGACCACCCCGGTGTATATCTTCCCTTTGATGCCACGTGCTGAAATCAACGAACGTCGTGGTAAGAGAGAGTAAGAAAGATATACTGGCCACGAGAACCACGACGGCGCGGTACGTACGCTAAGCGTCGCGGCGTCTATCATCGACGCGCGCATTCCTCGCTTCCGGAATAAGTCGTAGAAATTGTCCTCGCCGCCCAAATCACTCGATCGTTAATTACGCCACTTATTCCCGATTACGTTGGATTCCTTTTACGGAATTACTTCAGCTTGAACTTTAATCAAATTCTGTAAAACTATGTAATGCTGTAACGTTATTTTAATTCGTCACTATCCTGTCGAGTGTTTAAGTTTAACACTGGAACTACGGAGGCCGTCAAAATACGGGTCTGTGGAATGTAATAAAAACGTTCAAATTCGTCTTGAAATGAAATTATAGATAGTTTTAATTGCGAAACTCAACATTTTGTTATTGGAATTATCTAAACGTGAATAATTCTATTAATCATGATAATATGAATACTATAAGTGATTCAACATCTCATGAAAAGTAAGATACTTTAAGTGTCATATAATAAGTTACTCAAATCATTCCGCAATATTTCTTTTCTTAGCTAATAATAATAATTATGCACTTAGCAAGATTCTCTTCTTTCCATATCTGTGGATTTCCATTCCACTTCCGGTATGCTTATTTTCCACATCACAAACAAACGCAAAACATTATTGCGCACTTTCATGCCTGAGATTTTTGCATTCACTGAAAACGTTTATACGATCGGATCATTATGTTCTGTATTGCAATACGGAATATACGATTACCGCCTTCGCAAACTTCGTCTCAAGTTCACCAGGAAGTTTGTTTCCTGACAGAAACTTGATTGGTGGCAAGGAAACTAATACCGAACTTCTGAATTCTGTTATCACGAAGTCGAAGGATATTTGCTATTATCATCGCAAAGATTAGACTCCATGTTTTGTCTATAAAGATATTCATCCTTGTCTGATATCGTCCAATCATATTATTGATATTTATTAGTTACTTAAGTCGAATAACAAATATATGCATGTTATCATACGATAAATAAATTAATTTAACTGAAATTAAGGTCTCTAATACCATAAATAAACTAATTTATCCGACGCTAACGTTTCCACTGCGATAAATTAATGAATTTAACTGAAATCAATGAATACTTAGAATACAAGAATTCTTTACGTTCACACAACTCAACTGCAAATGGAACTTCCTTGTTACGCGCCAATTTATATTAATTCCCAAACTTTATTAAGAATAGACTAAAATTAGGCGACCACAAAAGACTAGTCTAACCACAGACAAACATGTTTGTGACATCAACCACGAAACTAATATCAAAGATTGCTTTGCAAAGCGCACGATTATCAAGGCCGAATTCAATGTCACCGTCGCAAATTTCCGTAAACACTAACACCGGACTTGTTTAAATGAAAGAAGCTATGCGTAAAGTCAAATTACCGAATTGTCATCAGTTTAAAATAATTATTCGGGTAATAACATATTAGCACGAATTAAACATACGACGAGCCGCCCTAAAATTAAAGAACTTTAATTTAAGTTTTTGAATGTGAACCCAACACCTATTAGTCGCCCTTTACGAAAAGCAAAATAATAAAACTGACGTATTAAGATACCGAAAAGTATTTAAATTCCTTAAGATATTGAGAAGTATCTAAACCCTTTACAAAGATTAGATTCGCAACAGCTAATAAAATTATTGGAAAGAAAGGAGGCCTTGCAAAATTGGTTCATTTTGTATTAAGTACAAATAATCTTCAAAATTTTTGGAACCTTCATTCGCAACCAATATAAATTTTAACTTTTGCTTACAGATTAAAAGTTTGGAAAAGGGCTAATCACCATGGTTATGGGACTTGTGAAATATATGGCTCGGTCCAATGTGACCCACGAAAATATACCGTTGCGGTATACAGTGGATAATAATCGTCTGACACAGGAACAACGCCAGTTTTACGAAAAAAACGGGTACATTGTATTTCCTCGTTTCATACCACAATATATACTGGACAAGTGTCATAAACGGTACGTAAATAGAACGTATGAAGTTCTATTGGTTAATCACTATTCTATTAT
The DNA here is from genome assembly GCA_910591585.2 of Nysson spinosus. NCBI lineage: Eukaryota > Metazoa > Arthropoda > Insecta > Hymenoptera > Crabronidae > Nysson > Nysson spinosus. The sequence goes on along the minus strand of OU342843.1, from coordinate 5,485,263 downwards.
ATAAAATGTATCGGGAACTAATCCGAACTAATAATAAGTAGTAATGTTTTTGTAAATATTTAATCACTCGCTCAAATCATTTTCAGGTATTTTAATATTTTGATGCAATTGTCGTTTATAATCTGCATAACTAAATGTATATATGTAGTTTTGACTTTCCTTTTTAATAATATGCAATTAAATCTGAATTTGTTATTCATGCAACGAAATAAAACGAAGTAAATGATTAGTGCGTACTAATCGAACTGCAATCAGATTTATGTTAAATCAAATACTTTTACTAACTTTTCATGAGGGAAATAATTTCACTAATTTTAATAATGAGAAACTGTCTTTTCAAATTTATAGATTCGATGACTTAGCAGCGGGCAAAATTGATCGTAATATGATGACCCTCATGTACGACATTAAAGATAGAAAGGCACTTAACAAGATACAAGATATAAATCATGACGTTGTCTTTCGCGAATATCTCGAGTATCCAAAGATGCTCGATATAATAGAAGCATTTACCGGACCGAGTATTTTAGCTATTCATAGCATGCTGATCGCGAAGCCACCCGATAAAGGATATGGAACTTCAAAGTAATATTAATTGGACATTACAAAGTAATATTTTAGAACTTATACAAATTATGATTAATGACACGTAAAATATTTTCAGGCATCCACCTCACCAGGACTTATACTATTTTCCATTACGGCCAGCAGACAAAATCGTAGCCTCATGGACCGCAATGGAACCTTGCGATCGTGAAAATGGATGTCTTTACGTAGCTCCCGGAACACATAAACTAGATCGCTTGTTTGAGCATGATTATCCTAAAAGTGGCGTTGACACCGTGAACAAATATTATCACGGAATACAAGTACGAGTTTAAACCCCTTCGCTGTTTCATCCACCTTACGCGATTATACGAATACTACCCTTATCTTATAGGATGTGCCCGAGTCAGTAAAATGGGTAGATCTTGAGATGAATGTAGGCGATACAGTGTTCTTCCATCCACTACTTATTCACGGATCCGGGGTAAATGTATCGAAGAGAACAAGAAGAGCTATTTCTGGTCATTACGCGTCGGCTCAATGCAATTACATCGACGTGAGTAATAAATGCGCGGCTAATGAAACGAAATCATTTTATCCGCTTCTACCTTGAATAAGCAAAGAATCCTGAATGACTAATAACTATTTTTGAAATTAGGTGGACACTACTGTACAAAAACGTATAAGCGACGAAATTTTGCAAGATGTACGTAAAAAAGTTCCTGGTGCCACACTTACCTACCAGGACATTTGGAAATTCAAAGCTACGCTCGTCCGCGGAATGCATTCGTCTTTATAAAAACACTAGTGCGATAAGTTTAATTTATATTTCAAGTTGGTTGCATATCATAATAATGGTCCATTGAAATTAGGGTATCATACGGTAGCAAAAACGAATTATTTTCCGAGCATAAGGGATAGCAGGATGGTGGAAGCAAGGTGAATAATGGCTTGGCAGAAGAAGATGTAACGACAACAGCAGGGTTGTCGCCATTATTATTGTTCATATCAATATCGCGACGATGTCGCTGATGAGAATATGGTGATTGAAGAGTATAACAATGTTTAGAATGTGGATCTTTATAAGTGTTTTCGTGTCTTACGCTAGCACTCGAAGTACGGCACGCCGCTAAACACGCTTGAAATCGATCTAAATTTCTTAGACGTTTTCTCACCACATCATCTTCTCTTTGGATTTTGTGATTTTCTCTATGAGAACCTGTTAATACCTCCTTCCGTGCCTTTATTTGCTATTTAAGATAATGTATTGTTATTATCACAACAACTGTCTAATCTTGCTTAAATAAAATGGAAAATAACCTTGCTGGGGTGTAGACAACATGAAACACAGTATTCATAAATTGCACAGCATCCTCGAGGGTTACATGTTTTACAACTATACCTCTCTCTCCCAACCATAGATTCCTCATTTTTCTCTGCATCTTTTTGTTCTATACTACAACAACCATTTGGCAAAACATCCCTTCTAGCACATACAATACCACGTTCATCTACTATTAACACTTTTCCCTAGTAGAATAATGAAGATCCACAAATATACTATGCCAGACACGATATGTCTTAAACTACTTAATCCTAAGCTTAAAATATACCTGGACAGAATTACGGCAAGGCTGGTCCAAACTATCACTGTCATTTAAATTTGGTAGCATCTCTATGTTTACCGCATTATCATTAGATGCTTGATCAAGAATTGCCACTTGCCACAGTGGCGTTTTACCCGATATTCTAAATTGTTCTGGTAAGGTATCATCGTCGGATATCAAATCATCATTATTATCATTGAGCATCATACCATCCATATCATCCAGATCATTATTCACAGCAAATGCTTTCCTCTACGCATAATACAACAATAAGGACACGCACGGATAAAAAACAATTCCCTAAACACCGAAAGACATATATTCACAATATTTTACCTCATTACGTAGTAATGAGAATGCACAATATGTCAGTGACAGAGCAAATATCAATCCAAGAACAAGGCGTCGTCTAATTATTCGTAACAGACCACCACAACCCGGCATTCTTTCTCTTATTTCCGAAATACTGACAAGACTTTAATCGATGCTAAATCTCGTTATTCACACACTCACGCATTCTCGCAACACCATCAATTACGCGAGGTTAAGAATTAAATTACTTCCTTGACAAGACCCTGCGGATAATGGGAAATATATACATGTCGATTGTAAAATATTAAAATATATTGCATACTCGTCTATACAATTTCAAGTTTGAGCGATGCCCTAATAAAGACGGAGAAAGGCAGAGAATGACAGGAAGCGAGACAGAATATGCGAAAGAAGGTTATATTGTAGTTCTGCATAACGCTAGTATTCATAAAAGGTTTACGATATTTATAAAAATGAGAGTTATTATTACGATTAAGCTCTTACACTTGAAAGTGGGAACTGTAACGCATGGCAGTAGTTCTTGGTCTGCTAAGACGTGTTAAAATTCGTGTCACAGCCTACGGAGATATCGTTCTGAGGAACGTTGACCTATCAATGAGACGCAGGAGTTATACGCGTGTCATTGACTTGAGTGACGGAGATCTCCAAGTTGTAAATCAACATGAAAATTAATCTTGTCGATATAAACACATTATGTACAATTATAAAATATGAGCTTTAAATAATTGAGAGAAATTTTTCATCATTTATAACACCAATGGTAAATTACTTTATCAGAATTTCTCATATTTCAACGACACTATAATCACTCTAAGTTGGTTTGATTCTTGCTTTCTCAACTAAATAAAATAATATTGTACAAGTTAATGTGTAAAATGAATGGATTTCAAGTGTGATCGGCCTCGGGGTATGAAACAATTGAATGTTACTTGTTAAGTAAATAATTGCGAGTTTGCTTTGGTTGAATCTCGTGATTTATAAATATGTAAACGATCTACGAAAATATGACGATGGTCTTCGGAGTAGAGCAGTGGGTCATATCATCAGTGCTATTTTTTATTATCCTTGCCGTGATCATTTTGTCTGCAGCACGTCTTGGTCGTAAAGCAAGTGGTGACGAAACGGTTACGACCGAATATAATGCTACTGCCACCCCAAAACCCGACAAACCGTAAGAAGTTTCTAACGAGAGGACTTCATGTCGCATGTGTGCAAAACGCGTGACAAATACAATGTACAACACGCAGTAAAAGAAATAAAAATATGGAAACGGTATATTACTATTACAGAAATCTTTCGAACTTACGTGCTGCTTCCGGAGTGACGTTGAAACCCCGCAAGTCCGTAAAAGATAAGACACAAACTTCGTAATCCGGTAAACATAATATCCGATTTTAATAATCGTAATTCTAATAGTAATTGTAGCTGGCAATTTTGGTATGATTATTATATTCCGATTATATTTTCTATGATGTACCACCACTGAATTACTTGTGTCCTTATACTGCAGGGTTTCTTCTGCTTATTGTAATAAATACTTAAACAAGTAAATAATTAAGATTTCATAAACAATTCAAGAATAGCGATATTAAAAGTGATGGTAATTGATAAAAATGATTTTTAATGAAAGGAAATGTTTGAAAGTTCTAAGGGACTCGGTGAGTTTGTTACTTACCAGCCGGCATTTTATTTAGTTTAATGAACGAATTGGTGAATAAATGTTTGAATGGTGTTTCAAGAAGATACAAGACCATAAAGTTGGGGAGACTCACTGCACCCCATAGCGAACACAAGTGGTGGTCGGTTAAGGACCATCTGTGAATGACCCAACGTGTACGGAAAAGGAGGGATCAACGTCTTTCGTAAAACGGATTGAAAACAGACAGAACTGTGAGTTCTAACAAAACTTGAACGAACCCACGAAAGATATGCTAATAATGCCGTAACAAAGTTTCCCTTTTCACGAGCCGTACCGTAGTACATTGACCGTACACCCTGGGTGTAACTGAATAACATATGTATGTAAAATAAAAACCTTTCCCTCTCGAAACTGTCCTTTTTTATCGGGCATACTATTACAAGCAGCACAAGGACGTATGTATCCAATAAATTAAAATTATTCCAAGTTATTCAGGATACCTAATAATAATGTAATTTTGTACTTTACGTGTATTTGATGCAATTGATTTTTATAATAACCGTTAATTATATACAAATAGAAGCGCTTAATAATAACGCTGTATTTTTTACAAACAATAATATTTTGAATTAAATAAAGACTAATTAGCATAGAAATGATTTTAATGATTCAAATGGTAGGTGCATATGCCTCCAAAAATGTAAGTGCCATTTCAATGCCGAGGAAACATGCCGCGTTTGCTGGAACAGCGCGAATCATCACGGGAATGACACCACGATAAAGTGCGAATAATCCATCTTCTTTGATAATAATTGGTAAAACTGATCTCATGCCACGTTCGTACATCCCAAATGGAGATATTTGCAAGCGGGTCTTCAGGACATCCGGTGGCATCGCGATAGCCCAATTTAAGATTCCAGCGACACCACCTGCTACCAGAGGCTGCCACGTTACCTTGGAGAAATCATTATTCTTCCAATTCTTTTTTAATTTCATCTTTAATGCGATAACATTTCAACTAGCTATTATCACTATAATATCATATCATTATACAGAGTGGGTAAACGATCAGAAATGCCGTGAAAAGAGTTGAAATATGTGAATGGTCGGAAGACAGTCATTTGTATAATGAATGTAATATTCCACCTCTGATTAAACTATATTTGTTGAAAACTATTTGTACCAATAAATAATTTCCAAAGTAAAATTTGCGTTTCTATTAATTTTTGGCGAATTTACAATCAAAGGAAAACAGGAAGTGGCATTCTGAAGTCAGAATGATATTAATATCTGATTGTAATACAGTTTAAGTATTTATATTATCTGCGACTGAATTAAACCTTTGTAAGAATGAAGAGAATGTAGACAGAAAGGGATAAGTTTTCTTTTATATCATAGTTGGTTGTTTATAAAAATGAATGACTTTATCTTGGTTTATTGTGATACAAATGTGATGCTGTTTTTTGCGGGCTTACTTCATCAGATTGCATCACGAGATATCGCAATACCCGGTCGTAGGAATAAAAGTATATTCCGGTGGATGGTATGTCTCGAAGCAATGTAGCGCACGTGCCAATATACAAGTTGCGTATTCCACCCTCTTTCCATAACTTTATAGTGCAATCCATAAAGCCATCGTATCTTTTTACTCCATTCCCCTTGTTTACCGGCATAGAAATCACTTGCCATAATAATCAATTCGAATTGTACATTCGACCGTTAGAAAGAATACTAAATATTCCGCGATTCATATAACGATTAAACCGATGCATTAGTGTTCCTTCGATAATACAGTATTTAAATAACAAAGTAATATAATAGTTGATATTCACATCATCAAAGGATGTAAGCAAAGAATTATTTAAAAAAACGTTGATACATGAATTACATTTATATAATAGTTCGAGAATATAATAATTTCAAATTATTACGAATATGTCTGGAATCTTTTTCTATGTGATGGGAGCACAGAAAAGGTACTGAATCATATTGTTATAATTCGTAATAATAATTGCTAACATTATAATCAGGAAATATAATATCAATGGAACTGGGAAACTAACGTTTATGATGTCAAAGAATTACTGGAATGCCTTTTAATTGTTTCGCAAATAAACGACGATTACCTGCAATTGAAGTAGACATTTTATACGTTCCGCGGGGACTGTAATGAATGACGTACTCGCGCCACTAAACATCCCTGCTGAGAATAATTGCATATCAGAGAGCTTTGTTTGACCTGGTTCTGCAACTAATTGTTTGCCGAAACCGAAACCCAGGAAGCTCAATGCAAACATGGGTACAACTGTGATCAGAGGTGCCGATACACCCTGTGGCCAATTAAACAGACTATTATTAATAATTATCTGAATTATTGTGCTATGAAGTATTATTAGTACCTCAAAACATCATTTTTTGTGTCTATTGTTACAATTTGTTATTCATCAATTGAAGAAGTCGCGATATTTACATGAAAACGTAGGTTAATGAATTTTACCTCTATAACAACGATATTATAATTATTAATATTCTCGCTGTTGCTTTCATATGTATTTTAAAACCAATCTGGTTTACTTATATTATAGTATGATTATTTATTATTTATTTGTATTTACTAATTATAATCGATTTTATTATAGGTTTCTGTCAACGGTAATTATTTGTGGCTATCAATTGATAAAGTAGGGTGGAATTTATGAATGGTAAAAATATTAGAAAAAATCATATTTGGCGCCTTTTATCATTCGGGGTGCGTGCAGTTTATATAGGTGCAACGTAGTTTTTAATTATGTGTTGTCAAAATCTTGATCTATTTGCGAGCAGAGTATTGTTTCAGAAATCTTTCCGCAATTGAAAAATCTTTGACACCGTTTACCACTTAGCCTTGAAACTGACTACAATCTTGGGCCAGTTTTAACACCAAGCCCCCAGGAGATTCAAGGGGTCCGGGCCCCCTGCACTGCAAGATGTGTTTTTTATCTAATCTGTCATATCATCCGTACACTTACAAATTTCCCTTTCGTCCTCCACTTTCCCGATCAATTATAGACTCTTGAGAATCCAGGAATCACGGTGTCAAAGTCCGATTATAAATTAAATTCCCTTTCAAAAACGATTGAAAAATACTTGTTAAACTTTAACCATTACCTTAGCTTCTTACTATTAAATTAATTGTATTTGGTGAGAAAAACGGCTGATTAATATCTTAGGAAAAAAATTTATGGTGTAATAATATCATAACAATTACAATATCCAAGAATGTCACTAATCTTTTTCGAGTGAGTCACGCGTGAAAGAATTACTATCACCTAATGAATCATCCTTAACAATAATCCTAAACTCATTGTTTGGAAAACATCATTACCTGTCGAGAATAAGAAAAACAATCGCTATTGGCTAAAAGAGGTAAAGGCGCGCGGAACTTCGAAAAATCCGACCAATTGGGTGCCAGGTATACACATCGTACCCAAGCCTAAACCCCCACCAGAATATAAAGGGGGTCCTAAAGTACGGTCCTGTTTTTCAGTCGGTTTCGTCAGAAGAACGTGGAATGGTGTTTGCACTTCGTAAAAAGTGATGCCGATTTCGATCGTGAATAGTGATACAAAGTGTCAAACCAGTGTGGGGAAGCACGTGCCGGATTTGAAAAGTTATTCTAATAATCCACAGAAATCGAAGCATTCTTTAAGAACGTGCTTAAAACGTGCATTGAGGCGAGTGCGTGCAGACAGTTCCGTGAAAGCAAAGCGACCATGTGAAGGATGTCTACCGAAATTATTTAAGGTACTTATCAGAAATTAATGACAATTCTCAGCCATTGAGATATTATCATAAAAGGATGCAATTTGGATATAAAATAATAGCGTGAAGCATATCATTATTAACCGTTACATTAAACTTTGGAGCTCCGAGATTCTAGATTCGAACGATGAGTTCATTCGTCATCCCCGGTTAACAGGTTAAGAGTTTCAGTTAATTGTCGATAATTTTGTAATGTAAGTGTTTTACTTAATGTATGATTCACACGCGTGTCAAGGGTTTTCGGTTGACTGTAGCAGGTAGAAATTCGAAAAGCACAGATGTGTGACAAATGTTGCGGGAGTCCGTTTGGACAAACCATAATTCTCTTTTATGAACATGGTTAATTTATGGTACGAACACCTGATCGTAGTCTTAAAGAGGTGAAGAACTTCCACCGTAGATGGGTTTCTCCCCATAGTAACGAATTTACCATACTCTTATCGCATTAGCATTACAACTTAAATTCTTACTTTTTAACAACTAATTTTATCCGTTGCCAATAAGATTATTATTATTATTATCCTTCAATGATGAATATTAGTTCCTTGATCGGCGACGATGTAACAAAACACGCATGTTAAAAGGGAATCGATCGCGATACAAAGCTTATATTGTACAACTTTGTATAACGGTCAGATGTTTCCCGCATCCTTCTTACGTTCGTAACTGAATACATTTTTGTCGGGAGATATGAATCGGCGTATTTCATTTTTTAAACGATGAAAACGGGAGATGTGAATCGGTATCGCGCATTTTTTAAATATTGAAAATGGGAGGTAGCAATTCATAATTATCTACCACCGATTTACCACAAATCATGACCAAAAATGTGCGGGAACTGAGATGTGATCCATTTCGCAGTATACCATTAAGAATGTTTACACAATAGTTACAAGTTCACAATACCCCTAATAATTACATTGACATAGATTCGAAACAAAGGCAATCTAATAAACGTACTATAATCCTATTGTATAAGGGTATCCGAATTATGTTAAAAAGGTTAGGTCAAAAAATGTACCTTGTATAAACCGGAAAACCCCTCCTGGGACAATATTTTAAGAAATGCATCCATGGTACCTTTATAAATACCTTTTACTGCTTGTAATCGGACTTTAATTGTGTCTAATGGGTGGCCAACTATTACTGTGCATATCCCACCAAATCCACCAGCTAAATAAAACAATACAATACTAAGGTCAATGAATTTTCAATCCTAACTTAATACATTGCGGACGAAATATTTTATTGCTACCCATAAACAATAGCCAGCTATTATTTGCTGAAACGCACTGCGATGATTTGCAATAATAATTGATCACGAACTAAATATAACACCAAGTGTAATATAATTAATTGAACTAAAATAATTCATTTTCTTTGGTAAACAGAGAATGTGAGATATCTCATTAATCGAACGCATGTGTTAAGTTTAACACCTAATGAAAAATAATAATATTATTGCACGAGTGATGTTATGTTAAAAGCTAGTGTTTCTTTGGTTATATTGTTCTTTACGTGTACCCAACAAATATTTCATCAAGCTTGGTTCTTCTTCCATGGCGGATATCAATTATATCCGCAACATTATTCTGCTGAAACGATGGAATATCCTTTTATGCAAATCTTGCATTTTGCCGTGATTATCTAGCTCGAAATTTGACTCCTTTCCTCGATCGTTTAGCATCGTACAGAAGAATTATCATGAAGTATATCCCTATTAATAATTAAATTAAATCTAAAGAATCGATTTTCATATACCCGGTGAAAATCGAAATCGAAGGCATTTGTTTTATATCCAATATAGCGTCAGGTTCGCAATAATGCACATTGCAAATATCATTTTCATTTTTATTAAAATTATTACCGAGGATTTTACACTTAATTGAAGCAGCGCTGATAAAGGATCTTGTGGAGTTACTCTGCACTGGTTTTATGAAAACATAATGAGACTAAAAATGAACCTCTCCGTGAAACGTACATAATTGTCGACTAACTAAGAATGTGTCTTTTCGTTCGCCTGCTTAGCTTTAAAGATTAAATAAAACCGGCGTCAGCATCCTTGATCTCTTTCTACAGTGACGTATTTTAATGCTCGCTCCGTGTATTCGGTAACAGTGCCGATTCTGAGAAGTATAGAATATCAAATTTCCCTGAATTCAGATAGAGTTCTTAACCACCTGCCTTATCTTGGTCCAGTTGACTATTCATTCTTTGCGTATGGTGAGAAGCAGCCGTTTTTTTTATTAGTTCCCATAACATTATTAGGATATTGTTACGTTGTACGTGTGGAATTCATCAACTACCTCGTGGGAATGACGCGTAACTGTTAGAATTAGTCTACATAAGGCCTCCCCTTCGGACTTAAACCCCCGAAGCGGGGGTGATGCCCTTAAGTACGGGGCCTACGAGGGACGGGACGGATTCGATGGTTGCTCAACGACGAGTAAACACGAGCACTCTTCTAGCGTTTTCGAGTATATATTATAATTTAGCTCTACAGACCGCTTAGTCTTACATAACACTACATTAAATAAAGATCCAAATTTCGAAGTATAATAGAAATAATGTGGGTTCGTGTAGGCAATCATAATATATTTTCTTTTTATGAATATCGCAAAGTAACTACGTACTTTAAAAAGAATACGAATTTCTTATTTTCCACCTCGTACAGCAGTTTTAATTATATTTTACTCATTTGAGTTATTAACAACGAATATTCTATCAGTCTTGATACGTTTCCTTACAGTCATCAGATGCGACTAACTTATTCTGGCTAACAGTTCCCCTTTTATATGTTCGTTGATTTGTAATTACTGCATTATTATGGCTTGGTTAATGCTACTCGACTACCGATCTTTTGAATCTACGTAGCAATCTAGGAAGTTTTCTTGAACTTTCGTTTATCTCCCTTCATGCAATGCTTGCGACATAACTCCTGATACTTGCTGGATTCATTATATTAATGTATTACATTTATAGCACGGCATTTACTTCTGCCACTAATAATGCTTTTACTCTCGCTGTTCATTTATAAAGAATGCCAGTTCTTTAATATTACAAGTTTTATTGCTAATTATATTCCGTACGACAGTAATATCGGATATAATTAAATTTGATAAGCGATTACAGAGCGCATATACGTATTTTATTTCGTGGGATTGTTATCACGTACTAAAAAATAGCTTGGAATGATAAACAACTCTTATCGCATATGAGCTTTGGTCTGCCATTACGATGATTCATGTATCCCATATAAATATGTTTCGGACATTGGTGAAGATCAGTATGAATTCTTGCTTCGTAGGAGCAAGAGATCTAGAATATTTAAGCTGAATCAATTAATATTTAAGCTCCCAGAATAATAGCGTCACACGGCAACGCCTCAGAATTCATTTCGGTTTTTCAAGATAGGACCGAAACTAGTTGCGGTCGAATTATTTTCGAGTGCCAGGAAATCGCCCCCATTTTTGTATCACGAAATTGCAGTAATAATTGTAAATTCGTATTCAATTACTACAGTTGGGAATATATCATTAATATGTAAGCTTCTTTGCATAATAATCTGCATGATTCATTATTTTGTATATTATTACTATGGTTTTTGAGAACGATCAGTTTTCAGTTGATAATTATTCGACATCTCGTAAAATAAAATGAGTTCACGAGTAGTCGATTTTTATGAACAGCCCTCTCCGATTCTAACTAATGTCATCATTTTTAACATGTTAATGTATAAAGAACGTAGACGTTAATAAATATTAATCACAGTAAAGATAATACAATGGATGTAATAAATCCTTAAAAAAATACGATGTGCACCTTTTTCTGAAACTTTATGCACACCGATCAATAAACATAAACGCAACGTTGGATGGTTATGAAACAAATGACTGCACGTCGTAATAAACCGATTCATTTATACTCAGATCCTGGCGTGTTATCAAGTGATTGGAGGTTATCTTTCTATCCTCTTTAAGCTTATCTATCCAACTGATAAATAAAATGCAACGATATCATTATAGACAGCTGTAAAGCTCAGTGCTGTCATTATCCGATATAAAACTCCGGCGAGTATTTTTCTGATACTTACACGCCAAAATGTGTTTCGAAGAACATGAATGTTATATGAAGGCAATCGAAGTTCTAAACTTTCAATGGATGTTTGACATATGGCGGTAAACATGCCACATTTGAGTTTACTTCATTTCAAGGATAAAAGGTCAACGTTAGTGTTTATATTTTTTAGACACAACTCAAGTGCTTGCTCACTCGACTTGATAAACGGCGTAACGTTAGACGCGGACCATTAGAAACGAAATAATGTTCTCTTAACTTACTTAACGTTGTGGAATATATTTCCTCGAGTACCGTGTATTATGTACTTTATAAAAGAAACAAACAAATTTGTTGCACGTGCGGTGGTACGCATATGGTTTGGGGACCTTTTCCCTCGCATACAGCAATAGCACCCTGTTTTCGGCCAGGTCATTTAAAAGTGTGGGAAGCAAAAAGATGCCAGTCGGGTTTACGTCTGCATCAAGAATGGTCCAAATGGAAACCAACCACTCGACGGTGGTCTTCGATAACTATATCCTGAAACGGTGGCTACATCGTATTGGACCAAAACGACGTTGCGAATTCTTACGAAAGGTGCGGTTTGAGTATTCACAAATTCTCTTATCATAACGGAATTGTCGTCTAATGTGACGCCTTTGCAAACAAGTAACGCGTAAAATTAAATTAAAGAGAGGCCGAGTGCAATATAGGATTCAAGAACATGTGATCTTATATTTTGAAAAATATCTTGTGCTTTCTTCCTTGTACATTTATATATTTAACGTTCCGGTGGTCGCTTAACGTAAATGCACATTGAGTGAATTTAGGTGCGCGCGCAAAGAAAAATATTCATATACTGTACATTATACGTGGGACGAAAAAATGAATAGCGAAGAAACGAAGAAAAGAATGTAGAGAAATGAAGGGCTTCTTTGTTCTTCGGTTTCTATGTTCATTATAAGGAAATAGTTATGTATGAACAATCTAACCCCGAAATACGATGGCGATTGTTTCAGCTGAGGGACGAACTACAGAAACGTGGCCTACAAGGGAAAGAAGTTCGGCGTGGATTACTGCAACTTGCAACGAATCCCCGCGTCGTTCTCACAAGGACAAAGGAAAGCTTAAGGATACGGTAAGTGGTGGCATCGACGGAAATGCACCGGTGTTTGTCAAACTGTAGTTCGTTGGAGATTTGCATTAAGCGGAACATGTCGCGTTAAATAGTTACCCATGGAAGTAGAATGAATTTGCTACCAATTATACATTAAAAACAGTTTGAATTTACATCATATAGGAAATACTTAAGTATGTTGCAAATTGCATCTATAATTTGTAGTATATTAATGGTAACACATTGTATAATCATACGTTAAACATTTCTTTAAAATTTGTAAATCGGTTAATACGCATTCACGATGCATACAAGACCACACGTTGTTTTATGAAATTTAGTATTTTACAAAAACACTACAAATCGGTAGACTCTCCGATTTTCGGGTTCCTCGTAGTACCATATAAACAAAACTTCTCCTATATTTGACACAATGTTGAAAATGTTTTCACGTCGGCACGGACCGATAAAAAATGGTGTACGTGACAAATAGCGAAGAACGTGCCGTTGTCAACGGGAAGAGAATCATACCGGAATATAACTAGTATTAATATTTGTTGCGTAACAAGTTGAATAAATTGAAAATAGCTCCGTAGCACAATATATGTAATTTGTGGCTGCATCTATTGCGTGCAATCAAGCAGTATGAAACATTTTCCGCATGCGATAATGGTGCGAAACAATGAACTTTAAGCTGAATACTGATATACATAAATTACAATGAACTACATAAATTAGAAGCGAATGAAATTCATGCGTAATAAGCATAACACAAGTACCCATAAATTGCGTATGGATGAGTTTCCATCGTAAACCATAACAAAAACAGCAAATTGAGGAGCCTAAGAAATAGCCCCAGAATTATCCCCAAACCTAAATACGTTTGCTGTAGTTTTGTCTTCAGGTCCACCCCCACCAGGACACAGATAACTCTTCCAGGTATACGCAACAACTTTCCCCACAACCCCAGTCGTCCTCTCGCGTTGATACAAGTGGTTTGTTTATTCCGAACGTTCCCTCGTACTTTCGGAAGAGAAGTTTCCCTTGGCGTGTCTAATATTATTCAAAGTTATTAGCATGACAGTAAGACATTTATTTCAAACCGGACTCTAAACTGAGAAGTTGGATGCATCGATAAGAGCCAAGGAGAAATGTAACGTGCTATATGAATGGATTTATAGTACGAAAGATGCGAGTGAATTTATCAGAGACTTCTAAGAAGAAAATAGAGATTGCGTATGTATGTGTACGATAAATCGGTCCGCTATTAAACCCATACGTTTTCTGAATCCGATAGTGAGATGTGAAAGCAGAAAGTTTATGTGGATCTGCTAACAGATATTATTCGGTATATCTTCGGACAGTAACCCAAATGAATCGGTAAGAAGAATAACGTGTACATGGATGTAGAATATATCTTGAATGGAGAATACTTGATCCGGTAATGCAATCAAAAAAGGTTCTGCCGACTCAGCATATCTAAAGTTAGTGGGAGAAGAGAAGGACGGAAGTACCAGAGACCGATAGGCTTTGAGTGTTATAAAGTCGCTTGCTGTTTAGTCGCGATTCTAAATGGTGTCGAACCGCAGTTGCTCGGGAGAAACGTTTCTATGGTGCTGAGCGACCGCGCAGAAACGGTTTTCCGACGGCAGTGATTCATAAATGAAACTTACAACCAGTGCGAGTATAGACTAATTGGTGATTCCACGAATTTAAGGGTAATCTCCTACATCAAATGACTTAGGCCGGTGATTCAGTTGATAAGCTTCACATTGTTCTCCGCGTGTACCACCTTCTTGTAACAAAGCGTATGCCGGGTGTTTTATTACGCGAAGATCTCATTCAGCCGAAAGCGCGGTTTTTCTACCACAATGTAAGTTAGAAACATGTGTTGTAACTATATGAACGATGTAAGTGCAATACATTAATGTGATATTACTACAAAGTGCCTTCGTGAAGAAGTGGTGGAAGTCTTGCGCGGTGTGTTAGTAATAAAGAATATATAATATCCGAAAGCTATTTTCTTTCTTCGTGATTCGAGAATTCGTGTTCCATGGCGAGGAAGGTGCGTCGATCTAAAAACAGAAGTTGGTCGCATTTGAAATCGCTCCTGCGGCCATTGATAATAGAATGCGTGTTGGAAGAACTTAAAATAGCACAGGATGAGCTCCTGGAAAATGGGATGCAGAAATCACCGAGCAATAACGCGCTTGAGTCAGCAGAAAATGAAAATGATCAGTGGCGTTTGATAGAGGTAACACTGGCGCCATCCGAACACAACCGCGATGCCGACAATTTTCATCCAAGTGATCCACGACGATTAAAATCGAATCAAACCGAGCCAAATGATGAAATACCCGGTTCTTCACAATTGACCGAATCATCAGTGAACAATGGTAAACAGAATGAAGTTATAGATCCTCAACCGTCACCGGAAGAAAGTCAAGATAAAGTTGTATCTTGCGATGAAGTGCCAAGCAACGTGGAAAATCATTCGCGCGAAAAAACACCGATTGAAACTGGCAATTATGTCTGTGAGACAACAGGGGTTAGAACAGATAATCACACGGAAGATAAATGTAACAAAGCTTTGGAGGATATCGCGGAGAAAAACGATGATGTCAGCCCTTTAAATGAATTTTGGGAATTTGTTGATAGGTACAGCGATATGTAACACTATGATGTCCTTGTGATATTGTTGATGATTTAATAATATATTGATGACAATTTAAGTGATACTCATATGTCGTATTAATCCGCCCATAAATTCGACATTGTTTCAATTCTTTTAGTACTAGATTGAAATTAAGATGTTCCTTGGCGTGCATCTTAATTAACTCTATCTGTATTTTACGCTAAATGATCGCTAGAACATTGAAATATATAAATTCCCCCCCCCCCCAATATAATAATAAAATGATTATGTCAAATATGTGGCAACTTTATTTATCTACTGTTCTACCACACTTCTTCCATACTTATTTTGATTTCTCTCCCCAAAATCCACTGTTCCTGTTAAAAGTGTAAAGTGATTATCTTCGTAAAGAATGATTATTTTTAATTATATTTGAGATCCCTTTCTTTGCGAGGAGTAAATGAAACTGGTAGCAAGAAACTCATAATCGGTCATTAAAGATTTACCAGAAGATATATAGTATATGTAAAGACACATGCTTCTGTTTATGTTTCAGATTAAAAAAGCCACCGAAAGAGCAAAATGACAATGTTTCCTGCGAGCCATCGACCATCTGTAATAAAACCGACATTCCATTTTTTGAAGACCGTCGGACGTCAAAGAACGCAATTACGGACGATGAGCATCAGCCTAATAGAAAAAGCGTGACCGAGGAAAATAAAAAAATTCCGAAGCCTATTATTAAGACTGTTGTCGTATACAAAGATTCGTCGGAAGTAAAATCTCGCTCGAATAAGGAGCACACGATGGATAAAGTCGTCGGGACAAAATCACATTTGTTCGATACAGAACTATCAAAATTGGACAAGATTTTCTTGTCCAAGACACAAAAGACAGAAAAGCCGGCAGCCGGTAAAACCCTGCCTGCCACAACATTGACAGATGTGAGTCCTAAATCTAAAAATAAACATTGCCAAAGTTTCGCGGGGGGCGTATCGGCAAAAACTAAACAAGATACGATTGTAAGTAATAAATCCGAAGATAAATCTCGATGTATTACGGATGACACTATGCGATCAGGATCGAAAACACCGGAATTAACGGACGATGGTGCATTCGCAAATCCGCCTCGAACAATGGGCGATATTAAGAAGCAAAGCATTCAGATCAAGCTGAGTCCAACTGTTAATCGCAAGAACACAAAGTTCTTAAGAATAAGAGAAAAGAGGAAATTAATGCAGAGGCAAAAAGACAAAGAAATTAGGGAATTTGATACGAAGAATAATAATGTGATTGATAAGGATGTGACAGAGACTGTTTTAGAGAAAAAGAAGTCGTGCCCAATGAGAGCCGACGATGAAACTCAAGCTGCTGTAAACAGCATTCTCAGTGATTCTACTACCGTTAATTTCACGTCAATTCATCCTGAAGACTGTTTGGACAATCGAGTGACGTGTACGAATCTTGAGGAAAATGTATCGAACAAGAGATCTTACCCCGACGAATTTACGGATGTAGCACAAGAGGCGAAGAAAGCAAAGGTATTCACTAAAAAGAGAAGAAAGAATATGCGAGTGAAATTTAGAGAATTTTTTGGACAACGTGTCTCCGTCAGCGAAGATGAAGAGGAATTCTTTATCTTAGAAAGGTTGAAGAAGAGAAGGAAGAAAAAGGATTCCATCGATTCTTGTGATTCCGGGGTTTGCCTTTCTGAACGCGAGGCCATGTGCATAAACAGTGTGGAGATTGTTAAGGAGATTCAAAAAGCTGTACCCGATTCTACGGTGGAAGAGTGTGACGAAAATGCACTTGGTAAAATTTCCGGAGAGAACGAATGCGTGGAAGATTCGAGGAAAGATACTCATAAAGAAGACGTTCATTTTCATAAAGAAAATGTTGGAGAGATTACTGAAGTCAATGGTGAAGAATCAGTGGACACTCAAAATAAAACTGAAAATATTCCAACAGCATCGAATTCCAGTAAAATCCACGAAACGCAATCTATAAGAGAAGATACCGTAAACTCGACTAATATTGTAGAAACGCACCAGAAATCTGGGAAATCAGACATTATTGCAACTTCCCTGACAGCTGGAGCTCCAGTAATAGAAGCAAATATCCAGGAGTCCGTTTCTACTGAAACACAATCTGAATCAGAAGATAAAAACGCACCTAATGATCTAGAATCTACAATCTTGACCGGAGATTTGTCAGAACTCCAGGAGCCACAAAATATAGAAAAAGAACAAGATCTTACGCAGCTTCTTCAGTTGAATGTTGCGAATACGTGCCATATTACGACGAACGGAAACGTCCTCAGTATAGCGGAGAATACTGAAACCGATCTGACCCAGAGTATACTTGAAAAATGTCTTGAACAATATCCCGAGTTGCTTACTTTATTGCCACCAGATCCAAAGTCTAGTCAGTGCACAAATGCAGAGATAACGAGTCATATCGACAGTGCAACAACCGGAGATTTAAATCCGCTTGTTCTGAGTGAGAAGCCAAATACTGAAAATGTAAGTGATACAAACAAGTCTGAGGAAGATGTTGTAATTACTGACCTCCAGAAAGATTCAGTTGACGAATTAACCATCAATATTGGCATTGCTGGAGAAAGTACAAATTCAGAACTTACGGCACAAGAAAAAGATGAAGAGCCGAATGATGCAGTAACGCCTAGGTTGAGAGTGTTGTCGAGCGCAGAGCTTGGCTCTAGGTGGTGTCCTACACCACTTCATACTTCCGGTAATGTGACATCAGATGGTCTACTTAAAGCTAATACTGAAAACGTGTTAGAGTCACCATCAATACCTGAGAAGACAACAACACCCGAGATGGATAATTTAAGAAATACATCGCCACGCAATTCACCTTCCGAAACAGTATCTTCATCTACCTCACAAACGGCCGTCCAAGAAGTGGACGCAACTACTCAACAAAATAATACAGATGACACATTCAATACGGAAACAGAAACTCGGGATTCGCACATCAGACAAACAATAATAAATATACACGAGCATGTTAAACAGTGCCGTTGGCTTACTGTGAAATATAATGTGGACTGTAATTTTGGTGGGCAAAAGCACGACAATGAGAAAAACCAGAAAATGTTTCTAGATCGGATGTCGCAAAGTACAAAGCTGCTAGTCACTGAAATGGAGAAGATAGGTATCGTACTGAAGATTAAGGATTATGAGACTGTAATACATGTGTTGGTACGAGCACTTAATAACCATACGTACAAATCAGAACCGGTATCATATGAAGAGATTTTCTCGTATGCGCCTATACACTTAAGTACATACTATTCCAAAAAACAACCGACAGCAGTTGGAACTGTTAATGATGATAACAGTCAAGCTACCTTCACGAGCTTGAATATTCGATCAGGTGGAAGCTGGGATACAAATTTGGTTCCTTCTCGCGCGCAACCACCTGTGAATCCAGTTCCTCCTCGCATGGAACCACCAGTGAAACCCGTTCCTCAACGCGTGGAACCACCGGTGAATCCAGTTCCTCATCGCATGGAACCACCAGTGAAACCCGTTCCTCGTCGCGTGGAACCACCGGTGAATCCAGTTCCTCATCGCGTGGAACCACCAGTGAATCCAGTTCCTCCTCGCGTGGAACCACCAGCGAATCCAGTTCCTCAACGAAACCAAATACGACCAACCACTACTTTTAATAATCTTGTGATGCTCCAAACAACAATTAATCATCACCTACCATGCGCAGCTCCAATGTCTAATCAACCGAACCAACAAGCCAAACGACATACGAGGAATAAGATGTCCAATAGACCTTTACCAAGTACTTACGTACCACAAACTGTTGCAGACTATCAAGTATCTGGACCCTTACCGACTCAACAAACTAATCAACAAGCACCATTAATAACACCGTCAGTACAGAATAACGCTTATGCTCAATCACGTTTACAAATGAATTCGCATATGCATCAACCTGGATATAGAATGGCTGCGCAAGATTTTCAGATGCCACAAAGACCACCTCAAGCACCGCGGCCACCAGCACCACCACCTTACATTGCTCCTACATTGGTCCCCAATGTAACTATTACTCGGCCGGACCCGTATTATCAATCAATTATTAATATGACCCAAAGGAACACTACTCAGTATACACATGTACCGACATCCACGCAATCAGTTAGAGCACATAATCCTAGGCATCCAAATGATATGCGCAACGTTCTCGTATCTAATCAGCTATATCAACAAGCACCGCATCAGCAACCTTATAGGAGACCGTCCGATGGAATTCGATTACAAAATGCAGTTCCAGTAATTACAATACCAGACGATACGGTAGAAACTCCATTACATAAAGATTATTTACAATGTGTCCCAAATGTGCAGCAAAATATGTCACAACTTCCATGTAAACCAACCGCTCAACCTATGCAGAGTAACGTGCAACAAACAGAGTGCAACAACCGTTTGTGGCCAGATCCACCGCACAACGATCCTTTGCACTCCGCACAACCTGTACAGTGTAATTTGCAAAAAAAGGTGGCAGGTCGACCGAGAGTAGTACAAAATACGCGTGTTAATATCAATCTGAATAGCGGGAAGAAAAATGCAACTCAAAGATGTGAGAAGAAGGAAAAAGTATTTCATCCGTCAACTTCGACAAACGTTCAAGTTGCAAAGAAGCAAAGGGTGTTTAATATACCCAACATTTTCAGTGATATTCAGAAAATGATGTTAATCTCTCATGTAAAATCGTATTTCGTGATTCTAAAGGCTGTGCAGGTGTATTTGACACTAGAACAAATCCGGGAAGCGAAATTAAGTTATGGAATGCTTGGTGATTTTTACACGGCTTTGAATGCTAATATAAAACAATCCATTCAGTCGTATTGCCAAATTCAACCCGAAATTGCGAATACAACTAATGTACAACAAGAAATAATACCGGCGGCTTCATCGCAAGTACCAACAAATACACTTCAGATTAATAAGACTCAAGCAAAAGTTTCATGCTTGGATGAAGATCGTATGGATTGTCAGACGATTATTAATTCGACAGAAGAGCAGCCGAAGATCGTAAGCGAAGTTATGAAAAGTTCAAAGAACACACAGATGTCAGAAGAGATAAATATTGTGAACGCACACCAGGAAGAGGGATCAGATGTGAATAAACAAGACGAAAAAACTAAGGACGGCACAAACTCACAGCTTAACGAAACTCAGGGTATTAAACCAAATAGTGAAGTACAAGACAACGAAATAGATAAGAACATAGCACAAAAGCACAGGCAGCAAAACGAAGAATCTAGGAGCAGTGAAAACAACGAGATTCCGGAAATTCATGATCAACAGAAAGTAGAAGATCAAGAAATGTCACGCCATAAAGAAAGTAGACTACCTTCCGGAGGAATAGAAGAAAGCAATAACGTTTTCGAAAAAACATCAAACATCATGGAAATAGAAGAAACGAATACAAATAAAGGGAACGAAGAAGTAAAGGACATTTCTCAAGAAGAAGTTACCGATAATAACGAACAAATTGAAGTTGTACAAGATGAAAAAGGAAAAGAAGAAATACAGGGTATGGAACCAATTGAAACATTCCAAAGTAAGGAACAAGAGGAATTAAAGGTTAATGAGGAAATTGGAGTAACTAACAATCCAGAAGAAATAGTAGCAGATAGTGTTGAACCAATAGTACTCAAGCAACATATCGAACAAAGTACATCCGTAGAAAATATCGAACAACAAACGACGGAAATTGCAGTATTACAAGAGAACGTACAAAATGAAATAACACAAAATCATGAGCAAGAGGGTACTCTGAAGAATGTGAAGAACGAAGATGAAATACAAGAGATTAATTCAGAAATGAAAACCGAGATAACCACGGAGTTAACTGAACAAACAAATGTGCCTTGTGAAGATCAATCTAAAGATGACTTAAATGTTCGGGAATCGTTTGAAAAGAATATTTCGTCGGCGATACAAGTGGAAAGGCACAGTGTAATACACAAAAATGCTGCATTTAATAGATGTCAGCAATCAGACACCTCGTACAACAACTCTGTTAAACGAGAAGGAACACCTGAGCCACCGGCAGACTTAGAAAAACGCGATGAACCTACGTCGGTTCCTCGAATCGTGAATTATGTAACGGTCGAAATTTCTCCCAATAAGAATCGGATAAGAGTAGTCGATACCGATACAACTTTATCAAATGAAAACAATGAGAACATTTCTACCGAGAATAAATTGGAAGAACAAGAGAAACTTGAGGACAATGAAAGTAGTACAGGTCTTTCACAGGTTTCCAGTAAAGACACGGATTCGGAAGTTTCAACGGTACTTATAGGCGATTATGTCGATAATCAAATCTCGGGGGAGGAGAACGTCGAGACGTCAGAGTTGTCAGAAACTGAAACAGAACACGAAGGTTTACTGCCAATTATCGCGAATGTTGAAAGTATATCGTTGGACATATTCAATACGCTGGGGGGAACTGCTGAACATTCGAGCGATCCGCAATTATTAGATACCGAGAATAGATCTGTAAACATAACGTTCGATAACGAAAACGAAATCACGGAAAAGTGTTTACACTGCAATGAAATTAGTACCGTCGTTTGTGAGATATGTTTAGCGGCGTATTATTGTTCGAAACGTTGCTCGGACTTACATTGGGGGGAGCATTACAAAACTTGCAAACCTCACGCTCTATATACTAAATATAAACAAGAGTTACTATCCGAGGGTCCGACCAGTTCCTTGATGTGACGTTCCTTTATCGCGACTCTGTTATTTTAAACAGTATTTATTGTTACTATTTCCGTTAATTAGATATAGTATATGTTACACTGTTATCTTTTTATATGAATATTGATAAATTATTTTACTCAGTGTATAACTTTAAAATATAGAAACAAAGGCAGTGCACTAAGGAAGCAATATATATAGTTTTCACAGAGTTAAGATGTAGTTAATAATATTACCAAAGAGCTTTGCGGTGAACACCTCACTTGTATTTAAGTGAAACACACATGTACTTATATATTTTATACCAAACATTTTGTAACAGAGCGGCCTATTAATAAAACAATACTTCAAACCTTTTGAATCCCATCACTTTTAGCATAATATTATTACCATGGGAGAGCATTGTATTGAAACACAAGCAGTTAGATCTTGAGTGATAATAAATTTAGTTTTACATAATATTTCGAATATTTATAAGGATGAAGGATGAAAATTAGGTCTTCATTACTTTTATTTATTTGGATGCCACAGGGCTATACAAGTCAATATAAACACGTATAACATGGCTTTTGGTAAAACTATCAATTAACATACTGCCAATAAATTATCTTTCCTATAGTTGATCTTCATAACCTTCCCGTGTTGGATTCATGTGAGCATTATAGAAAAGGGGTTTGTTCCCGTCAGCCCATGGGAATGGCTATATCAGAAGAAGCACGGAGTAACGACGCTATGTCATATAAATTCCTACCACCCATATCTTTTCTACTGACCTTGGTTATAATTCTCATATGTTCATACGCAACAAATTCGGGTCTTTCGTGTTCTTCATCATGTCGTAAATAACAATTGACCATACTGAGTAAAATCGCGGGACCACCGACAAAGAAGAAAATATTCTTCCATAGTTTCGCGGATTCGGCTAGAAATTAAATGTCCTATTATGTAACACGTATCGATTCTGCATAACAATACATATCGAACAGCACTGCAGGAAAATACATTATCTTCTTGGGATTTATGTGAACTATTCAGTAATAGACACAGTTTTTAATAGAACGTAAGTAAAATGAAACCAACGTTCGATGGTGAATGCAATGGCTAAACGTAATTTGACGTCACAAGTAATACTAGGAGTCTCGAATATTTTAAGACATGCAATGGATTTAATATATAATGTTTCTTAATTGTCTTACGTCCTCCATGCGAGTGAGCACCCCCCGCATGTGCCGTTGCAAATTGTCGTGTAAAAATACGACCGAACGTCGCGGAAGCCGACATATTTGCTACGCTGCTTATCTTTACAAACGTTTCAGTCGATTCTGCTTGCAGCACCACTCTCTGGGTTCTGGAAAGAAGGCAGTCGTGGAGAACATATCACGTGGTCTTTTGCGTTAGTTATACATGGGGTTCCCTTGCCCCCGCCTGAAGTGTTCGAGTGCCTTCCTTCCAGAACCCTAAGGTTTTTAGAATTCACTAGCTACGCCAGATGAGATATTAGTAGACTAAGCACGCAGTGCAATCTGTAACTCCAGGGTTACCGAGTTCTAGAGCTCGGTAACGATTTTTGTGTCGCTGATGATGTTACCCACGAACACATAAAACGTTAGCATGTACTTTGGAAACTTTACATACGCAATTTGACCACGTTTTAAAATTATTTGTTTATATAAATGTTAGGGGTGCCCCTTACATTAATAGGTGATCGATTATCATTAGATTATTTAAAAGTAAGAAGTTTTTATTAATCGTAAACAATTCTCTGGACTTTTACGAATTAATTGATATAAGTTACATTTACAATATATAGAATGTTTGCGACATATAAAAACTGTCTAACTTTTATACTTATGTATTTATATCTGTTAAATGTCGACTAATATGTATGCTAACAGATGTAAGAGTTTTTGAAAGAATTAGTCCATGTTTTATTTTTATATTTTTAGGATTAAAAATATCAAGAAACAGCTATTTTATGTGTTTGGTGGTTAACATCATCAGTGACAAAAAAGTCATTACCGGGCTCTCAGACTTGATAACTTTGAAATTACAGAGTACATTGTGTGCTTGGTCTATTTATATCTCTATATCTTTATCTATCTTAAAACGCGGTATCTATTTTACCAACTATTAATCGCAACAATCCCTCATTTAACACGTTTAAAAGAAGATTTATATTATATATTATATATTTACGTAATACAAATTTTTAACGAAGGTAACAAATCGCTTCCGTTCAACCGAAAGTGTAGACTCCGCGCCATTGGCAACTTGATACAAATGAAGTATTTAATATGATATTAGAGAAACATGGAATAAATCTTTGTCTTAATTTCCGTGTATTTATTGCAATACTTATACTGACTAAATTACAACAGATATAAAATTTGTATTTTTAAATTATGAATTACTAGGCATACATTTATATGGAAATAAATATGGATGATCTATTGACTAGCTGAGTCAAGATTGGCAGATTCGAATTGACGTGAGTTTTGAGTGCTTGTCTAAAAAATAGTTGTGTCGTGGATTTTTGTTTGGTATGAGCTCTATTTTATTTATAATTTAGTGTTGCGATACTGCTATTGTATAGAGTTTTATTGAATCCTATCGGCGATCAATTTTCGATATCTGAATGGCTTGAATCAGAACAATTTGAACTACATGCTGAGAACGAAAAAGGTGAGACTTCATATCTTATTTTCTGTTTCCGTATTTTCATCATCTTTTCGCCGACGTTGAAACAATGCTTCTCATTCTTAATAGATAAGAACTATAATTAATATGTTTCTGTTACATCAATGATTTGTTGATAATTGAAACTCAGGTTTTTTAAACGCGGAAGATTTAATTACACAGAAAACTTAAATTTCCACCTACAGCATAAGTCTTACTAATTTTTTAGTTTAATATTACTGTACCGCATAGAATGCACGATGCTTCATTAATTATCATATCGAGATGTAAAATTGGGAGATTTTATTAATTGTATGATGATTATAAATTAATTACCGAAGATAGAGGAGAAACTAATCCGATCGTGTAATGTTTATTTTCGACATATGTCACGATTACTGCTTGCGAATATAAATACTTATAAGTTAAAACTTGTAGTAAAATCGTGGTTGGAATAAAATGAGATGCAACGTTTATGATGCGACTGTCGATCGGGGGATTTTCGAACGTTTCACCGCGTAGAAAATAAGTTGACTTCAATAATATCGTATTTTAATGATTTATATATTTTACGCGAGACATTCGAATATATTCCAATGCTGAATTCGAAGAAGATATAAAAATCATTGATTGTTTCACATATGCGAATATTTAAATTTTATGGAAGTTGTTGACACTGTCATCTGTTAAATTATTAACATCAAACAGTTAACATATTAGGCAATTTTTCGAAGACTACGAATTCGAATGGGAAATACTAATGCTAAAAATAGTTATCACAATACTCCCAAGTATGGTAGTCAGGTATATATTGTACAAAATTGTTATAACCTCCAACATACTCATTTTTTATAGCTTAAAGTCAGAGAAATATTATTTTCTGACAACTATTATACAATAAAAAATAAATAGCTATTTGTAAATTTAAATGTACAGTATAGTCTCAGTGACCTGATGGGTAAGGCTTGTATTGGAACCGCAGGGACCTTAAACAAGTCATTTAGATCACAGTCTCGTGCATCTTACAGAAGGTGATTTAGCATTATTTAAACAAACTGTAAAATTCATTTCATGTAGATACTAATATAATGATATTTAGTTGGACTGAAGGTACATTATATGATCCCCTTGGTTCTTCAAAGACATTATGGCCAGTTTCACGGTCACAAGCAATGTTTCTGCCAGAATTCCCAATTAAACAAATACCATTACAAGCTGGCTACACATTTATAAATATTATAGCAAAGGGTGCATATGGGAGGGTTTATAAGATTCTGAACAATGATACTAAGAAATTATATGCTTTAAAAGTCATTAGTAAAGCTAAAGTTGTGTCAGAAAATGGTGTGACACAAGCTAAACAAGAAGTAGGTTCAATATAATATACAATGTATATTCCCATTAGAGAACTATTTCACATAAAATTCCTTCACTTTTAATGATTAGGTGGCAATACAAAAACTTGTTGGTCATCATCCATTTATATTGAATTGTATTCACATGTGGCAGGGAAGAAAGACTTTGTATATATGTTAGTATGATTGATTTATGATCATCAATCTCTGTATACAGTTTATTATTACCTTAGTGTTTGGATTTTAGTGACTGATTATATTGGGGGTGGAGAGTTATTTGCATTGATAGATCAATATGATGGTTTACCTGAGAATATAGTTAGAATATATATAGCAGAAATTGCTTTAGCTATTAGTAAGTATATGAAACTGAAGGTTAAGAGATTTAGTCAGATTCAGCATATAAGGATTTACAATCACATTCTATTTTACTACAAGATTTCCTGCATAATGCTGGAGTGATACATAGGGATATTAAATCAACAAATGTCCTTCTGGATCAAGAAGGACATGCTGTGATCATAGATTTTGGTCTTGCAAAATGGTTAAGCCATTCAGAAAGAACAAATACTTTATGTGGAACACCAGTGTATATAGGTAGGTTATAGGTCAATTGAACTTGTTCATAGTCTGAAGGACTTTTAAATGTACAAGTAAATACACCATGTTTTACACATATCTTAATTTGGAGAAATTATGTATTTACAGCACCAGAAATATTGAAGAGACAATATTATGGACATGAAGCTGACTGGTGGTCCCTTGGTGTACTGGCTTGCTTTATGCTGACAAAGCAGGTAAGTGAAAACCTCAGTGTTATGATCTCTTAATTATAACTGAAGTTTGTAAACACACGTGGCTGTGTTTGCAAACGGCGCCGGATTTAGAATTCCGTGTCCCGCGCGTTGCACGCGTAATCGCTGCATTTTTCCCCGAGAAAAATAAATATACATTTAATAATGACATTACGAGATTCGATAAATACAAATATGATATTTAAAACGAATTTCATTAGGGAATATCTATTTATTTACTGGAAAGAAAGGTATAATCTCGAGTTGTATACGGTTTATGAGAACACCATCATAACAAGGACTCCGTGGCGCAACGGTAGCGCGTCTGACTCCAGATCAGAAGGTTGCGTGTTCAAATCACGTCGGGGTCAATTCTAATTTTTATTTTTTTTCTTGAATTCAATTTTGCACTTCTACTATCGACGTTTGTGTAAATTATACAAATATATTTTAATTTTGACAATCATTACTTTATCTTAAAAATTGAATATTCCTTCCCATTCACACCTAAAATAAAACTAACGTAGAAATATTCTTATGCTACAATAAACATTAGAATAGCTTATACGACTTGTAAAAAATGGATTATTTTATTAAATTCATTGCGCATTGCCTCCTACACATACTTAAAATTTCTTTAACACACAAACATTTCGATGGTGCAATAGGTATTAGAGTCTTAATGCATTGACAATATAATTGAATATTAGTATGACCTAATGATTTGTAAGAAATTGAATTGAAGTGCAAAAAAACGCCCCCGGGTGGGCTCGAACCACCAACCTCTCGGTTAACAGCCGAACGCGCTAGCCAATTGCGCCACGGAGGCAGTTATCGTTCTCATGTTTTATACGCGTTCTACAGGTCGTGTCATCTTTTGATTTACTCAGATATACGTAGACAAACATATCTATTTAGTCATGTCATAATCAATCAGAATTATTATCATTTCATGTTTGTTGTATCCAACTTTTTCTGATTATACGATATTCCAAGTGGCCTAGGAAGATATACGTAGTCTATCGCTAATCGTCAAACAGCGATAGATAATTGTTTTATTTCCCATTTAATACTAATTTCTTGTAATTACGGTCAATATATAAATGAAAAGAAGTAAAATATCATAAATTAATGAATGAACTCATTTCTCTATACATGCACAATTAATGCGTATAAATCTTGCGCGTAGCAGTCCTCAATTAAATATTTACGAGAATGTACCGAGATAACTTTAGTTTAGTTTTTTTACAATATCGATATTTATTCGAGAGATAAATGCAGAAATTTGATGCAAACACAGGTGTTTTATACAAACATATATTTGACGTAATTACTTTCAATTTATGTTTGATATTCCTGCATGCATGTGTTTAATCGGGACATTAAAATAATGAGTGGATGTGATATTATCGAATAAGATCGGTTGTACGAATTATTTAAGCGTTTGTTACCACATAAGAATTAATAGCTAACCAACGAAGATGATATGTTCTTTGAAAGTATGGCTTTCTATGATAATAATTCGTACAGTTTCTGAACGCGATGTTGCGTAAAATAATGCGGAGGTTCAATCCGAAGAAATCAAAGGATCTCACGACCTCTTGCACAATCTCTTACGCCTTGACATTTCACTGGGTTCCCTCACCTTACGTATCCACTGTGTTTACAACGCGCGTTCGCGTACACCAACTTTTCTTTCGCCCTTTGATGAATCGATGCACCGGTGCATCATGAAGAAATGTCGTGCCTTCTATAGATGCATTGCACCCAAAGCGCAACTGCTAATCATGAGATTCGAATCTTACGTAAGTAGATTCTTCGCAATCTTCGGAATAGTAAAACTCCTTACTCAGAAATTCTATCCAATTTCATAGTTTTGTTAGTGGTTAACATGTTTGATGTTTCCATGGAAACTGCTAACCTTCCACGAGAAGCTTTAAGATTCTCACATTTTGTTAACTCGCAATACAATTTTTGCAGATTTTTTTGGGGTATATTTTGTCGGAAAGTATTGAATTAAAATCTTAAAGATCCTTGTGATTGACTACTGTCTTAAGTGATGGTTCAAAAATTATTTTAAATATGATTAGAATTTGTAATGGCATAATATTGCCATTCACTTTACTGTGTTTGATTATCTGTCAAAACTTGTTTGGTTTGGGACAGTTATTGTTAGCAATATAATATAAATATCTTAAATATATTTTATATCGCGAGTATTTATATTTATATATTTAAGCAGGCTTGCTTGATTGATTGGAAACGCCGATTTCTCTTTCAAGTCAAATGTCATCATTTTGTTATACTTTATCCCTAATAGTTTTCAAACATGAGTTAAATAAATTATTCCATGCATAGCTATCTTCTCATTACATTATAATTTTGTATGCAGTAAGACTATTATACTAATCGTAAGAATATGAAGGAAAATATATATCACCATAGGCTCAGAATAACACTATTAACGACAATCCCTGGTAATGCCAATAATTTTAATTAATTTCCGACCACGTTCAAATTTTATATTTGATTATTTTTCGTCGTTTTGCCAAGTATGACTCCTCAAACGTCTGCCTCCTGTTGGCGGTATTTATCTGTTATCATGCGATCAGAATTTTGCAATATTTTGTACTCGTCGTTTGGACACAAATAGTATATTATTTCGTGTTGTGGCTACGTTAAGATATTTATCATCCGCCGGAAACCCTTGATTATTATATCTTGTATGACTTTTTGCGCACCAGTCGTAAGTGCTTATTCGTGACTCACTTGTTAGCGTGATTGAAATCACAACGTTCCTCGTGCCACTCATAATCAAGCTATCTCGAAATTTCCACCCTTTTTACGCGTATCCCTAATCTCTTCGTATATATTAGCGCACGCATTTCCCGATATTTTTTTTAATACGTCTATCGCGTGAAAAATAGTTTAAACCGATAAAATCACGAACGTTCCCTGTAGAAATAAATACTTCTGATCAGTGTAAGTTCTGGGGTGTGCTAATAAGAATGGGAAATACATACACGACAAAGGACAGTAATAATAATAATTATTATTATAACGATGATAGCAATAATACAAATAATAATATTAATAATAATAGTGGTACTGGTACTAAATCGTAATAATAATAATAATAATAATAGTAATAATAATAATAATAATAATAATGACACATATCTCTAAAAAGACAGAGTCGAGCTACTCACTAATTTATTGGGATGGGGTTGTGGGTGTGGTCGTGCGTGTTTTTGAAAAAACAAGGATTTGGGATGAGCAGTAATTAAAGGCAATTTTCATCCCTGCGGACAAATCGTTGTGTCCGCCGGGATGAATAAGGATTTGATTTGGTGTGTACCAAATCAGATCCTAAAGGTTCACCACGTGTTCCCGATCTTTTCTCTAAGTATGTAACACTCGTATCGAACGACGAATAACGTACGTCCTGTACGTGTGTTAGTATCGAGTTAGTTACTTGGAACGTTTTATGTGAAATGTGTTAATCCTATCCTTGTAACTAGGTTCCACGTGGTAATCCTGCTCCGAATTCGCGAGCTTTCGGAAACGTAGCGCGCCAGGGAAGTTGGACTCTGCCACAATTAATCAGCAATCTCTCAGTAGTTATCATTCACACCGATACTTTCACAGCGCATTTCCATTCTCTCCCTACCTTTCATACTATTTATCTGACATAACATCGCACGCACTCTCCCTTGTTTTCTCTCGTTCGCTCCTGTCTCTGGAAGAACTCGCGCATATCTCGCTGTTAATCAAGACCATCTTCGGCTTTACGAGTTCGTTGTTACGGTTTGTTATTTCGGTTCCTTCAAACCTAGTTCTTGGGGTTTTGGCAGCAATTCTGGTTTGGTTTCCTCGCCAGCCTTGATCTCCTTCTCCTCGGAGGACTTTTTCTCCTCGCTACTTTTGTCCTCTTTCTTCTCTTCCGATTTCACTTCCTCCGACGAGTTGTCGGAACGTTCCTTTGCTTCTTTGGATGCTTCGGGCTTAGCTTCCTCAACCTTTTCCTGGGATGAGCTTTCCTCCGATTTCTTTTGGGGAACAGCATCCGCAGTATCACGTTTGGCTTGGCTAGATTCGTTGGATTCTTCCGATGATTTAGCCGATTCAGCGACTGGAGTATCTGCGCTCTTAGCTACTTTCTCGGATGGTGTTACTTCGGCAATCTTTTCTTCGCTTTTGGATGTTTCTTCGGAACTAACGGCTGGCACAGGGACAGGTTGAGCACTTTCCACTGGTTGTGCTTCCTGAGCAGTTTTAAGAGCTGGTGCAACGTTCTTTTCAGCGTCAGCAGCAGGGGCTTGTTCAGCGGGTTGGTTTACTTTCTCAGCAGTTTCTTGAGGAGCAGCGGCGGCGGCTTCTTCGGCATCGCGAGTTACGCGGTCGGGTTTTTCTTCGGTTTTAAGTTGATCTTCCTTTACAAGGCTTTCGGTATTCTTTTCACCAGTGAGTGGCTCTGCTTTCACTTCTTCGGAGGATTCGACAACAGCGGGAATTGCGGCAACATCCTTCTTAAGGACTTCCTCGGATTTTTCAATCTTTTCTTCCTTCGATTCTTCCTTTGAAATTTCAGCGCTCTTTCCTGCGGACTCTACTTGTTCGGAACTTTTGCCCTCTGCAACTGGTTCTTCCTAGAATGTTAACCGTGGATTAATATATATTATAAAGTTATGAAATGCAACGTACAATCATATATCTTTCTGTTCATTTGTATTTACTCGATTTACTTTTAAGTATTAGTTGACGTACCTTCTTTTCTACTGCTACTTCAGCAGCTTCGACAGGTTTTTCTTGTGGTGCAGCTTGCACTGATTCTTGAGCCTCGGATGCAGCTTCCTTCAGAGTCTCCTCTTCCTTCTTTTCCTGCTCTTGTGGTTGCTTTTGTTCTTGTTGAGGCGCTAGCTGGGATTCCTGCGGCTGTTGTTCAACGGGCTTCTTTTCTTCGGCTATCTCCTTTTTAGGCTCTTCGCTCTTAGCGGCAACAATCTCTTCTGGTTTTTTCTCTTCAATCTTCTCTATCACTTCCGATTTCTCGACAGGAAGTGGTTCGCTTCTTACTTTAGGTGTATCGGCTGCAGCCTCAGCAGGTTGCGATTCAGCGAGTACTGGCTCAGCTTCAGCAATTTTGCTCGTTGTCAATTCCAATGGTACCACAGGAAGCGGTGCCTCAGCCTCATGGTGGTCGGCTACCGGCATGGTGACCGCGACCTTCACCCCCAACAGGCACACGAATGTTGCCAAAATGAGCTTTATCATTGTGATATCTGTAAACAGAAAATTACAATTTCCATGTAACAAAGTTCCACATTGAATACCTTATAAACTGTACCAGTTTATATAATAAATACCCTTCATAAATTAAGTTGCACACATAAATACTGCCCCTGAAACTAGTCATATTCTCAGAAATCTATAGGAATGCCTCACGTGTACATTTCTTTATCTGCTGCAAGAGAACACGCAGTATAAACAAAGAATCCCTCCTTCTATTAATCCTCAGAACAAAGGAGATGCCAACCCTTCCAATATTACATCCACAAAAAGGTAATCACTCCGAGGAATAGCGAGGGAATACATTAGAACAAAAGCGGGGAAAATAAAGGGGCTCGTATTTCTAAGTAGATGAATGGAACGGGAGAAGATATGAGAAACAGGGCCACAAAGAGAGTGAGAGTGAAAAAGGTAGAGGAAGTATGGCGGACGTTCCTCGTAATCTTCTAGTTAGATGAGCGGACATGAGGACGAGCTCTCGTACTTGGCATGAATGGACGGTATGGATATATGAATGAACTCGATCGTGGAACACGGCTAGATACGCAAGACGAAAGGCCGGCAGTCGCGCGCTACTATTAATGGCACATTGACAGAAGCGAGAAAGAGTTGAGAGAGAGAAAAGACTAGTGAAACAGTGAGAAAAGGAAGAGAGTAGAGGTACATAGGGGAGAGATGGATGAACCAGGGGACTTCCACAAGAACAGGCAGGAAAGAGAGGGATGGATGACATTGAACCGAATGCATTGAATAAGGCGAGCATTATGGAACTGTATGAAACTATAATGACAGGATGCACGCCCCTCTCGCTTGTTACGTACCCGCGACTTCTACGTTATACTTTGTCTTTCTCTCTTCTACAATATGCATGATACTGCCACTCGTGCTCTTCCCTTTTCTATGCAATATAAGTGTGGTAAATCGTCGGGAGATGCGTGCACCTCGACATCGTGTTGATTTATGTGACACGCGTATGTTTGTTTCTTTTCTTCGTGTACTTAATACCGGATGCTAAGAAGAAACACTTAGCAAGCTATCGTTAAGGCGAGCAGGAGCTCCGCGAATTAAGCTAATGAGTTCAAATTAGATTTGAATGGAATATGAGAATAACTCAAATGTATGATCATTGATTTATAACAGCTTGATTTTGTAAAAGAATCCGACAATATAGGTAAGCTTTACCGCGGATATTTTTTTCGACGTTTCACTGCTAAAGCGCAGAATAAAGTTGTATCGCGTGAATCATTAACGGAAAGTGAAATATGGGTGGGACATCCGCAACAGGTGGCAACACATTGAAATGCGGTCGAATTATTACGGCAAACGTGACCAGGCGAGTCGAAAATATTTACTTTAACGTTAATACGGAAATATAAAATATTCATAATTCAACATATTTTATTTACGAATATATATAGTTTAATAATGAATAGAATGTATGTTACGCTTAAAATAATTCAAAATATGGATTCGAGAGATTATGTTGATTGAAATTGAACATTGCAAGTCTACTTCGTTGAGTATATTAAAGCATATCAATATACAAGATCTCGTGGATAGAATTCGATGATGTCGAAACCAAAGACAATCGATTGATATCGAAATAGCATCGCATTAAAGTATTTTATTCTTTCTATCAACCGGAGACTAAAATGCAATCGCTCGAACGAAAGGAGTCGTGTTTCCAGTGTAACCTCTTACTGACTTCTGAACAGCTGTTATCAGTCTCAATATCGACAAATTATGAAGGCTAGCATAAAGCAAATCGTAATAAGAATAAGAAAGAAATAACACTTAGACTTAGAGTGCAGGATATGGTAAAATTCCAGAATAAAATTATTAAAGTAAAAGGACGCTCTGTAATAAAAATGGCACTTGCATCGGCGTGGCACACCTTTTGGAGAACGGCGTGCAAGTAAAGTGGAATGTTTACGGAGGGGAGTCGATCGGACGCAGAAAAAAAAACTGGAGGAATACAATGATCGGAGAAACAGAGAAGGAGTATAACGATCCAGTTTTTTACGGCAACTAGCGAGAGTTCGTGTTTGGTATGGCAACTTCAAGACCGCCCCATTGCAGGTGCATTCGTGTAACTTTGTTTCGATCGACAAAAGTGCATGGAATCGACCTCGTATTGGAAAGTGTGTTGAAACCAACAGTTTTTTAAAGAACATATCATCGATCGAATTAATACAAATATATTATTTTCACGTATTACTGTTTGAAATACAAGAGAATTATTGAAATCATTCTACGTAATACCTATCGATTTGCACGACTAACAGATGAAATTGAATGACTTAGAGAATGGTTTCAATTACACGAAATTCATTTAAGTAAAGTGCACATAAATACTACAAGTTACATTCGCGCAATGGTAAGCACGAAGGGTTCTTGCGTTGCATGAACCGGCAATAGGTTGTTATCAAGTTAATTGCAAATTACTTTGTCATCCACGAACGTGCTATTATCAGTCCCCTATGGCGATGCTTTTAATTACTTTGTCTAATTAGTGATGTGCAAATGAACCTCGCATGTTTGCGCGTTTCGATATGGAACGGCGTATAGCACGTATACTTAAAGTATCAGTTTTCATTGATACAAAATGGATTTCAATGATATTGCCAAAAAATACGGATCAATCTATGAAGGTCTAGGATCATAACAGTGGGGATAAATACATCGAGGTCCAGGTCGATGAGGAGGAAATGCCTGTGAAAGATGATGGACACCCATTACCTCATCAAGATCATCAGAGATGTAATAATGGTGGTACACTTACAAAAGAAGACAGACTATCAAGTGGTTCACATCAATGGCTATACCTTTTCGCCCTTCTCTCTTTCTCCCGCGTCTACTCCTCGAGTTATAAGATTCATTGTTCATCGGTTCTACGTTCTTTAATCTGATATTTGCACGATGAATAGCTGACGCGTATAATGCGATGTAGTTAAATGCATATATTATGCGAATGCGTAAAACAAAGGGAACGTTTCTCTTTGGTTAAACTGGAAAAGTAGGAATGGCTTGAAAAAAATGTCAAGAATCTCGGCTTAGTTTTCCTTGAGGTCTCGTGTCGTAGTCACACTAATTTGCAGATTGGCAGATTAGCGACGGGATAATTAAGCGCGAGTCGTGCGAGGAAATGTTGTGAGAGGAGGACGAAAATTACGCAAACGCGCGGTCATTCGTTGAGAAATCTACACGCGAATTATATGTCCCGACTGTTATTCCGTTTATGCGCGGGTGGTAAGTGCATTTTCGTTGCCTTAATCACCCTCGTAATTTCGAAGATATTACTTTCTTAGCTCGATGTAATTGGAGAAGTACATTCGGATTGGAAACAATGACACCCAATGTACTTCTGTTACAAAACTCTGCTATTACGGCGCAAAGTAGTATTTATTTCGTAAGAATATCTATTGGAAATTATGGTCCGAACAATGTTCTTAAAATATCAGTAAAATCCAAATATTCATTGAATTCTTAATTGAAATGAATTATTAATTTTAATGGATATTACGATGAAGGTTTATCTTAAGAAGAAATTCTGTCCCGTTACTAATAACATCTACTTACAGTTGCCAAGATAACTGTCAATGTATCGTTCACTTATCTCATCTTACAGTACCAAGGAAACTAAGAAATTCAATATCGTTTCACTGTTTTTCATTCATCTCAGAATTTCTTCGTAGATCGTTAAAATCAATCGAGCAAAACAGCTCCAATGAGAAGAATAAATTCGAAAATGGTACTCACGTATATTTTTCTCCTGACGTAGCAGTAAGTTCGTCGCACCAGATGTGGACAATGTGCCTCGATTTCGTCCTGTTTTCCTTTGCGGTTCTCACCGATTGCCGCGGGAACTCTGACAAAACTCGTCGGAATTACCGTAAAACCGGATGCACCCGCCACGTATGTGCGAGGTAACTTTGGAAACAAACAAGAGCCGAAGAGACACGAGAGTCTATTCTATCTTTTCTCCCTTTCTTTTTTTCACGCGCGTGCGATTTCGCTCGATTGCAAAGGATCGTTGATGATCGGGATGAAGGTTGGGTCGTGTGTCGAGATGGAATCGTTGGGGCCTCGCTTATATACCCATGTACCCACCCATAGTTCTAGCCAGGCCAGGATCGTACAGGGGGCCCCGACCCTCCTCCCCCGCCACCGACCAGGAGAGGCCCCTCTTTTACTCTTCTCTTCTCTTCGCTTCGCTTCGCCGCCCTTCTTTGCTCTCTACCTCTATCCTCCCTCCTTCCTTCCCTCCCTTCTTCCCTCTGTCTACCTTTCCTTCTTCCTCCCTCGACCTACGATTTACCTCTCGGCTTGCTAGCTGATTCCTCTCCTTTCCGTTTTGCGGCCCACGCCGTCTACGATCAAACCCAACACGTCCAGATATCGCGAACTTTAAACATTTTCGAATATTACACTTGGCTTCTTGGATTCGTAATCCACTTCGTGGCCACGGCTTGGTGATATCTTCTTCTCGATTGTGCGCATTTCAGTGGTTTTGTGGTTGATTATGCTCGGTGGTGTATGTCGGCTTCACGGGTTCTTTGTGTGTCTTCAGTTTTTTCGAAGTAAGAACGATTTAGGATCGAAACCCTTTACTCGCACCACTTTTCAGCATTGTTCGAATCAAACTGTTTCTGATAGTAGACTTTAGATACCTTGTTCATTTATGTTGCACTACGTCTGGAGAATAATATCCGTTAGAGTTATTCGTCTTCCGCGGTTGCTCGGAGAAGTAAGGATCTGATTAATCAACACTATTATAGTTTCTTGTATCCAAGGTTTTAAATTTCTCGGAAAAAATGCCGAAAGTTAGAAATAAAATGGTGGTGCTGCTGAAAAGTCATGTCTACTTATGTTTAGAGACAACATCCGATGAATGTCTGGACTAGTTTGATCTTAAGTTTGATTCTAAGTTCGGATGCCTAATCGTAACAGATTTTTAAGATAATTAACTGTGCAAACAGTTGGAAGCTTCGTTCGATTAGTTTTTGATTCTTCGTTTTGTCAGCCATTTGATCTCGATTTGTTATTCGATTCTGAATTTTCTATTAAAGTGCAGCTGCACGATTAGAAATTTTGACTTCTCCAGTGTGCGGACGTCGCGATTGACGACGATGTTTTAAAAGCACTCGTTCAGCATGATTCAATATCGACCGGAAGTGCACTGGCAGCGCGGTGCAAGTTGATAAATGCGAAAAGGACCTTGATGTTTGACCGTGATGAGAGACACAACTGACAGCGTCAGGACACGTTGATTAGGTCACAAACAAAGTGATTTTTAAAACTAATAGTTATATGTGATTTTCAAATAATAAATATTATTTGAAGAGCAACAAATTGTATCAGCAAATTTAAGGAAATTCTGTAGTGTGATTTTCAATACTCCTTTTAAATACAATGCAATTTAATAATGATTAATATGAAATTATTTCGGGTGGATGAAGATGTCACATATTTTATTCTTTCATTCCAAAATTCCAGATATTGTTCTACGAGTAGATTTAACTCTAGTATAAGAAAGATACGTAGAAATTGATAGTAGACGTGCTTAGAGGAAATGAAGTTAAATGCGAGAAGCAATTTTTCGTCAAGAGTGAAGTTAATAAGCAGGAAGAGGTAGATAAAATGAATCGTGATGCGTGAAATGTAACGAACAACGTTAGAGACACTAAGTCCGCAGGATCTCCTAATATTCGTAAAGGCGTTTATGAAATTGGCGCCGGGCTAATTAAATTAATCATTGCATTCGTGGAAACAAAGTAGAAAAACTTATTCCTTTGTAAGCTATCAGTATGTCGGGCACGTATGAGACAATTCGTTTATTTTCACTGCGCGAAGTGTCTTCGCGATAAACGGCAGAAAGAGACAGATATTTCTCTCGACAGAAATTTCACGAATACTAATTATTCTGACCTTTTGTTAGACATAAAAAGGTTACACTGTGAGTAATGCTTTCTTTAAACACTGGATGCACAATTACTATATCACGAGCATAAAGTAACCCCATAAAAAGCACACTGTTTCTTAAGTCACTTATAGTATTCCAATCTACAAAATTATTTTTAATTCGACTACAAGCAATACACGACTTCAAATAGAAAATAAATTCATGGTATTCTCTACTGATTTATAATATTTATTTATTAAGCAATTTCGAGATAATAATAACCATTGTTAATAATAATATAAAATGCTTGACTAAGAATACTCGACATGGTTAGATTAAAGGAAATCAGAATAATTATTTGCGAAATTGGTGTCGTCAGAAAGTTCATGGTTACAAGAAACCTCGTAATCCACGATGTTAATCAAATTTTATATGAACCTAGTAAAAGATATTTGTTTATCCGTTCGATAATAATCGTCACACTATCTACCAATGTATATACCGTGTATATACCGTGTCTTACTAGTATCTATCCCCTATCGCGTTAAGAATGTTCGAGCATAGCCGTTCCTATCGCGATTAGAATGTCAACTCGCGATCTCGCGAGTAGCCAGGTAAAATGTTTTCATAGCTTTGTAGAGTCGTGACTCATCGAGCCTTTCTTCCTTGTTGCGGGCGCGTGTCGTACATACGGCTCATCGTTCGATCGTACGCATGCCATGTATCCACGTGTGTCATTATGCAAGTTATCGATGCATATGAAATGCATCCGATACAGAAGACGCCTTAATAAAAATCGCGACCCCTCAACCCTTGCGCACATTTCATTGCTAAACTTTTCAATCATTACAAGTATACTGCTGATAATAAGATACCTGGATGTATATGTACTTCGACGGATTTAAGGCTCGAAGTAAATACACGAAGGGAAACATTCCAAAACTGTAAACACATAAATGCTGTATGTAATAGTGCCACTCATCACATTTACGACGGCAGTAGTAAAATTCAATACCCAGAATACGAGTACATATCGTGCTTATCTCTCCAGCGGCTAAGAATAGGCTCCTGAGAAAATACGTAAGATTCTTTGGTATTATAGTCTATCTTCTTGGTAGTTTCGTTTGGGCCATTACCAATCCAACCTCTTCCTGGATCTTCATGGCAGTTGCCGTGGAACCGGCAACTTTACAACCTGCGATTCCTAACCGTTACGTACCGTTAGTAAGAACGATCGTCTAAGCCGCTCCTGGCGAAAACCGAGGTTTTTGCAAGCACCGAGATATCCCGGGTACTTTCAAGTACCTGGGTAATTGTGGACTATTGTGGTCAGGTTAAAATATTATGGAGTTCTTGAAAGAAGGCACACGGCGATTAGACGGAGGAAGGGGAAACCCATATCTGTTTCATGGAATAGAACCTATATAATATATAATGTATATAATACATCATTTCCAATATGTAATCTATATTATATGTAACAAATATAGCTAATGAGTGATCGAAATTTCAAGTGAAACTTACGACGCAAGTACCATTTTTCTTGAACCCTGATAAATTACATTTTTCTTGTCAGGGAAATATAATATAATGCAAATTTACTACAGTTAATGAGGGCGTAATCGTGTATTATTATTAAAAATATATACCCTATACAACCACGTGATAATTAGTAGATGAGTAATTAAAATTGATGGATGCTATGTAGCCAGTAGAAGAATTAGTATTTGCTTGGATTTCTTTACAGAAATTAATTACGATCAATGGACTTATTAATTTATGTTTTTACCTTTCCACTAACTGTATTTTGATTTATAACAGTTAAATTTATTTATTCACACAAATTAGCATTTTCAATAGCACCGATATTGTTTGCTAAAAGAAACTCCCAGGTTTCCTGGAATCGAGTAACAGAGTCACAATTGATACATATTTCTCAACTTTACAATACTTCGCGAGATTGTAGGTGTTCCGAGCATTACGTAAAATCGTTACACTTGCAATTCTTGCTTCTGGGACTTCCAATGTGATTCTTTTCCAAGGAACAATATTCATGACCGTGGTGTGTTCACCTAATTGCTAGATAATTATCTTCATCTAGGAAAAATATTAATTTCTATAGCGGTATTTGTTTTTCTCAGATCGATCGACGTCAGTGATGTTAACAGACACTTGTTAAATTAACACGCGTTAATTTAACAAGTCTCGAATTTTATTTTAATTCTATCCAAGATATGTTTTGATAAATCACGAAGGATAGCTTCCTTTGCTGCAAGGCTATGAGTATCCTATTTAATTTGTAGAATTGGGACAAGGATATCGGAGTACGTTCGAAATCTTATTCGTACGAAAAATTCTGATAAAATACGGTGATTCCCCTGATAAATCTGTCGTGGAACATATGTAGATTTTAGAAAGTTTTTTGTCGACAGTTACTTCAATATATTCCTAAATTAAATATTCCCCGTACAACGATATATTATAGCTTCAATTTGTCAACCTGACTGCGCTCATTTGATTCAATAATTTTTAACCAGTCTTCCCAGTCATAGGTCTGTTTAATGTGTTTGTATTTCGGGATCATTTTAATTACGCTTCATAATTCGAGTATATTCGCACGTGGAGGATCTTAATACTTTACGAGCTGAATTGTGTGTGTAGGGAGATTGGAATTTATGAATACTTCTCGGTCATTAAAATCTGGCAAAAATTAATGTTTTATAATAAGGCTTTTAAGAATATTAAAACACTTCGTCTTCGAGTTAGAATGATTTTATAGTATTTTTATGGGACGATATTCTCTATACGAATTTTTGCAATCAATTAGAACAATCAGGCATTTTTATATTTCCGTGTTATTATCCGATTAACGAATTCTCCATTGATGCGTGGAACATTTGCCGTGTTATTACTGAGAAGGAAGTATAGTTCGTGATCATAGATTATCTTTAATACCTCTAATTAGCGATATTCATGACAGTCGTTGCTACAAATTCACAATGGTCGATGAATCACATTCTCTGCTTTATTTAAAATACAGAACACGTGTGTTTCATAAGTCTTCTTCAATCAAAACTAATAGTCTGCAGTTTAGGAAATATTAGAAAGATATTTATATATCAGAGATTATAATAAATAATATAATAACAAGTTTGTAAACAAGGTTAGAGTAATTTGTTGAAGTGACCGTTCTCTCAGTCTTTTTGATACTGTTATTGGAGAAATTATTTGTTATACAGGCATAATAAAAATTGTTTTTTTTCCCTCATTAAAAGGGTACTTGCAAGAAAATTTTACGAAGGACAAATGCTTTGTGTTTCGTCACATCAACAATCTCCTTCTGACTTGTGCTTAATTATCGTTGCCAGGTACACGCGATTACACCTCATTTCAATTTGGCGAATGAAAGAGCAATGTCTGTTCACTTTCTACAATCACCGAGCTTCCATTAACGATCGTTGATTCTCGTTTAATCGTGGTGAATCATTACGATATCGATGTATCTCGTACCGTACACTGTGCGTCAACAGAGTTATCGCTAATCGTAAGTCCAAGTGTCCTTCGCATATGCAATGCCGCAACCTCTTTTGATTTTCCTTTGATTTATGCTCCTATCTCACCTTTTGACCGTACACTTTCTTTCGAGTCGAATGTAAAAGTTTTCCTTGCATTTTGCATATTGGTCTATCGAGTTCCCATCGTATATTACTCTTTCGATTGTTGACATTTCTTCCGCCGCAAATAAAGATTTGGTGTTGGAATCGAGAATTGCTGCTAGAATTATTCTCGAGGAACATGAAGTACAGGCCTACCATTTGTATAATAACAAATGGTTCGTTAGGTTGAACAATGTTGAAGACGATGCCGAAGAGCAAGGTAGAGAGACGAGAAACCCGCTTTTAGGTAGGCCCTGTTGACCTTGACTGCTGGACTTCTAATTTTATCCCAACCCCAATCCGGTTTTGGTACCGGTTATCCAGAAGAGAAGATTCGTGCATTAGGGGCTGCAGCTGGAAGCACCGAAGATGCAGGATCCTGAAACTGGCACGAACATTTCGTTTATTAATTAAGTAATTAACAGCCCACTCGTTAACAGCCCCCCTGATTTCGGGTTTCGCAAAACCGACCTTTTACGGGCCTTTTATTTTCTCCCCGTTTCCTGGCTTCACAACAATGTTCTCATGGCGTTCGGTAGCTCGGAGTGTTGGAAAGATTGTATTATAAATGTCATCCTTCCTAAATATACGAGGCTTTAAATTCGACTTCCATTTCGGTATTTAACCTCTTCGATTAATTCTAATTCATGGAATATAATCCTCTTGAATTATCCAATTAGAAAGCAATCATCATAATTGTTAGCATTTAAGCTACTATTTGATGGTATAAAATAATGCCGGTATATTCTGACGATTTCCTATCTTCTTTTCCTTTATATTCTTTTCTTCCGCCGCTTCCTCGACTAGTTTATAAGTGAACCGGTACTAAATTATCCTTTTCCATGACACGCAATCATCCATACCAGAAAAGTCATTTGTTCTATTTTTGCATCGGCCGAAAAAGGGGAAAAAGTATGAAAGGGAAGGATCCCTCGTCTTCTTAAAGTTCCACTTCTAGAAGCAACCTCGTAAATTGGTTCGTATTCGTGCAATGTACATCGTGCCGCAGACATTATACGACATTATGGCGTGGATCGTTGTAACATTATGATTATTTCGCAAGGAGCCCAAGGTCTGTCTCTTCTCATCCTCTCCAACGACGGTGTAATTGTTCTTTCATTTGACGCGCACCTCAGCGTGATCCTCCAGAATATCGTTGTCCTTCTTTTAGTTTCTGAAATTCTTTGCTTCAAATGCGAGATTTCATGTATCACGAGAGAAATACGTTCGAAACAGTAAGGAAGGAAGTGTATCGATGGAAGTTGATTATTTAGGGCACCTCTGGGATTTTTTAAATCTTCCTTTTTA
Source organism: Nysson spinosus (assembly GCA_910591585.2). Lineage (NCBI taxonomy): Eukaryota > Metazoa > Arthropoda > Insecta > Hymenoptera > Crabronidae > Nysson > Nysson spinosus. The sequence continues at coordinate 5,441,791 of OU342843.1, read as the reverse complement.
TTATTGAATAATTTCTAGGGAATATTTGGGATGTTCTTTAATGTCTCTAATATTCTAAGATATAATATTCGAATATTATAATATAGAATATTCCAGTACTCTGATATATAATAATCCAATATTCTGAGATTTTAATTCCTCTTAGAGTCTTCGAAATATAATATTCTTCAGATTTATACCTTTCATTATTTCGTGCTCCACTTCACCAAATACATATACGTCGAGTTTAGGGTCATTCATCTCAGAGGTGATCTATCAGATTCAGCTTCCACACAAAAATACCAGGAATAGAAAGAAATGAAAACATGAATAGGTAGAATAAAAAGACATGGTAAAAGAGGGGAGAAAAGGATAAAGTGAGATGGGGGTGGTATATGAAGAAAAGGGAGTGGCGTGAGGAGGGAGTTTGTGGCAAGGAATGGTAAGGATACATCGGCTAAGCCTAAGTTAGGATGAGGATAGCATCAGTTATCTTAACCATTCCCTCCAGCAAAACCTGAAAGGTAACCCGCTCTTCTCCCTTCTCCATTCCATGGCTAGGTCTACCATATATCGGTTTTATACTACCATTGCTTTCCAGTTACTGTTGATATTGCTGAGACTGGATGTTGTTCTGCCATCGTTGCTGCTAGGCAAAATATATAGCAGAACTAGTAATGTAATAAAAAAAGGCAAGACTTCGATCTAGCTGAAAATAGCTGGGTATAGGTTCTATCGTGTTCTGAAATAGAATTCTGCGGTACCGCTTCTTGTTAGCTTCCTTTTCCCTTGCGTTATTTCCCGATCACGAATTAATAATAAGACAAGTTTATCAGTACTAAGTGGCTGCGCTATGTTGCATAGGTAATGATTATAATGTATCATCAACGTCATATCAGCTTTTTATCGAGTCTACGTCACCGTGCAAAGGAAAAAAAAACTCTCAGTAGATATTATCAGTAACATTGTATAATTGTTTCCTCTCTCAGCATTGTTATTCGCGTAAGCAAGGTTTTCTACTTCTTGGAACTAGATCACTTGTAAACAACCTGCTATGGTTCTCCAGAATCGAAGAAACTGCATTAAAGTCGTGTATCCATAAATAAGAAATGATAATATTTTCTTCGAGCAGTTCCACCAATGTCCAGGATTTATCAATTTCGAATTTCAATTATAATCATTTCTATCGCGACTGAGAATATCCTTCGTATCGTTCATTGACTACCGGTAATTACACCGAGTATGGTAATCCCAGGGTGCATTTTTTCTAACATCGCTCTTTCCGTAACTTGATACATTTCTCACCCATTATGCCATTCACTGATGCATGTATGAAACGGAAATCAATACACGGACACGTCATAAATCCAGCATAAAATATTCATTAATATGAATCTACTGGATAATGATAAAAAGAAGAATCTAAACAACCTAATCCGATATCATCCTAATCGTCGGCTTTCCGCTGCTTGGAAAGTCGCGGACCCGCAAGGACGAGGAGGTAGCGACCGGTCGTCGGCTGTTGGGAGCCGGTTGTACGCTGGTGTGTAATGCGTTACACAGGTATTACAGGTATTATCCGTATTACACATATTACGAGTATTATACGGACGTACGTGCGACCTCGAGAGAGCATAGGCCCGCCCGACGGTTTCTTACCATGGCTCCCCGCCTCTTCGCCTTTCCACGCTATCCTTTCTCCCCTCTTGCATCCCTCGTACGTACCCTCATCATCTTCTTCTTCTTCTTCTTCTTCTTCTTCTTCTTCTCCTCCACCTCCTCTTCCTTCTTTATTTTCTATCCCTGTCCTTTTCACACGATGTCCCTTCCACGTATCCTTTTTCTACTTCAAGGCGAGGTATCCTCATCCACCTTGTCTTTTATCTAGTCTCCTCCTTATCTTTTACCCTGCGGCTTCGCAAGCGGGAGGTTTAACGTCCGCAAGTTTTTCTGGTCTCTCTTTCTCTCTCTTTTCTCCATGTTTCTTCTCTCCTTTCTGGCTCGCTGCTAGTCTCAACCACCTCTGCTTCATCTTCCTCGCTGTATCCCTTGCTCTTTGAAACACGATTCTATATCTTGCAAAGGTTTACAAAGTTTATTTAGCGGAGACTGGCGCTGTTTCAACTGCTTAGAAACGATTCAGTCTTAAAAATGGAAGTATCTTTTAGTTTGTTGATTTGTGTCCATTTAACGGATTGAATTTCGATTCTGATGCGATACATCATGAAGAAGTACAATGTATATATGTAGATTATACTCCACAGGTGGTTATTCTCAAAGTATCTTCGAAGTATGTTCATCTTCTTGTTCCCTTCAATTTTCTCGGTACATTGTTGCTCGGGACTATAATTTGCAAATCAAAAAACCATTCTCGCATATCCCTCATTTCTTCTTCTACCGTGTATGGACGGACTTAAGAGTCTGGGACCTCACTTATGGAGCAAGCGAGAATCAAATAAACCAAATGTCTTCGATTTTCGATCACGGAGAAAACGACCTCGGTATAATGTTCGACCTTTCCGAACCGGTCTACTCTCTGAGTGCATTTACATGTCGGGACAGGTGTGCGCAAAGACTTTACATCGTCGAGTTACACTCATCCTATTTCCACCGCAATTGGTTTTCCTAAATTGCAAGAATCTTATGTGCACCACATGGCAATTCGAAATATACAAAAGATATAATCCTATGTAGAGCTACATGCTATCCTAGTCAATTCCTTGCTACCGATATAATCTTACTATCTGCAGTTCTTCGACTCTGCTCACCGATGAGAACATTTTTGAAATATATTCTGAAAGATCATATTCCAATATCTTGAAATATAATATCCCAATAAACTAGCATAGAACATTCCAATATTCGAATATAGAATAGCCCAATATTCTGGCACATAATATTCCAATATTCTCATATAAAAGATTTTAATATTCTAACATTCCGAGATTTTAATTCCTCTCGTAATACTTTTCAGATTTATACATTTCGTTATTTTCTGCTCCACCTCACCTAATGTATATCAGGCTTAGGGTCATTTGTCTCAAAAGTAATCTGTCAGATTCAGCTTCCATAAAAAATTAACGATTAGAGTATCGTAGATACGTTTCGTTATTCGCAAAGGAAGCCGTCTATTATGTATCTCAAATACAAAGTCGTACCCGGCACCGCAGTACCAGCTGCGGAATGATCTCGTTATGTAGTGCACGACCTTAACGAAACCGGTCGTAAGAATCGATTTGCATGGTTAGCTCGTTGCACACCACACGATGAATTACGTCGTGGACTTCTGTTTCCTAAGACATACACCATTAAGATGATATTAGGATGAAACAAAATTAATAATTCCATAAGTTTAACCTTTCCAGGTTATTTATTGATAAGAAATGTTAACCACTGTTTTTACGTATCAAGTATTTTATAGCAGCTTATACGGTTTTAAATGACATCTTCTAGGCGTTTATTAGGTTTAATTCATTTTAGCGGTGTCAGATTAAAGTCATGGTCGACCATTCAGGACATTCATTGGATTTCTTATTTCTTGCTTCTTATTATTCAGTAATTATTATAGAATATTAGGGAGGTTTAAGAACATCCGGAATATTTGAATATTTTAATCTATAACATTCCAATATTCTAATATCAAATATTTTAATATTCTAATACTTCGAAGATTCTAATTCCTCGTCGTTCAAAGTGCATGAAAACTATGCGATATGCCTATATTTATGTATTCAATATTCATTTCTTCTCTCATATGCTTGTATTAATACATCCACTGGAATTATACGTGAGACGTCGTAAAAAGATACTTTAATGCGTCTTAAATGGATGACGCATGGAACATTAAGTTTGTATCATTTCGAATGATTTCCATCTAGGAAAGAATTCAACTTAATCGCGATTAAAATTCCGCGCACCTTCCAAGCGAGACCTCGCGATTCTGTTCGACCTTTAACAATTACTCGTACATATGTACATTGTACATATGTGTATCCTTATTGTCACACACATGTCCTGCAACTTCGAGGATTGAAAATATCATACAGCAAATGGACCAAAAGTTTCCGATCTGACCAAGTTAGAACGCAAATAATTAAATTCATTCATGTTTTCAAGAAATGTCCTCAGACGAAGAGAGCTTGAATGATATCAAACTGATAAATAAAATGGCAAATAAAAATAGTCATTTAATTTTTTCCTTCTGCTGAAGATTCATCGGTCGAAGTTACTTTTAACTGCACTTAACGCCACTTAACTCTACATTGTTGTTAGATGTAAAATTCGTTAACAAACATTATCATACATGCGAGTTATACAGGTCTTTGTATTCTTTTATAATTAAAACGTCAATATTCACGAAATAAAATATTTGAACTCTGTGACTTTAAAGTTACATAACGTTATGGAGGGTTAACAAACGATAAATTTATAAACGCTGTACCGTGATAATTTTATGATACGATTTGCACGGATGTCTTTGAAGGTTGAGTGAGGCAGGTAGGAAAAGAGGAAGTCGGAAGAATCGGAAAGAGGAAAAAGAAGACGTAGAGGAACCGACAAACTTATGCGTGTCACGCGTGAGTCGCGGTATACGCGCTCGTACGACGATCGGACTTCGATATGCTCATTCATACTTTGCCATCAGCTGACGTCTAGCGATGGCCAATCAATGACAATACGGAAGGTGACCAGACTTATGCACGTCTGTCGACTCTGTCTTCCTTTCTCTCTCAATTCTTCTTTTTTTTCGTCGTTCCTCAACCTGCAAAGACACATTTGAAATCGGGTCTGTTAAGATCATTCGATGTATTGCAGATTCGATTTGCATTTGACGATCCAGGATCGTGTCGTAATTGATGTCGTTCTCTTGCGCGATCACGAAATCCGAGGCGACCGCGAACTTGGTAGTCTCGTTTGCATTCAGGGTCGGCTGGATTCAATGACGTCGCTAATCACTCACAGTGCTATCATTTTCAGACGAATCATTTCATTTTTACGCACACGTGCTGCAACTGGAGATAGTACTTTCGTATATATAATATGATTTGTTTAAATATGTAAATCTACGACAATTTTATACAGCTCGAAAACTGGAGACGTTTTAATAGCACGGTGGAATAATGAAGTTTTTAAGCAGGCAAATATTGAAATTGCTGTAAATTCATTGCAAAGTCGTTTCGAAATCTGTTGACATAAATCAGTTTTTTTCAATAGGCTAAGATTTAAAACACTCGTCGCTTAACGAATAGAAAATATTTGTAGAACTGTGATAAAGTTCATTGAAATTCTCGGTCTCGGATGACTTCGAAATTCGTTATTCCGCCAATTCGTTTGTCGAAGCACGATGCTTACGAGTTCCATTTTATTCCTGTTCGTCTTGTGGTATTAAAATAACTAGAGTTTTGTTAAGTCTCTGGTTCGTCGACCCAGGTGATCCTTAATATTCATTGGCCGTGTCGTTCATAAAGACACCCTCAAGAATCCAGCCACCACGAGGTTGGATTCGGAAGTGCCATTAATATCCTGAACACTAAAAGCAACCTTTGGTTCTTTGAAAAATCTTTCCGACGCAGGTCAAATTTATACCTGGATTTCCGGAAATCCTGGCAACCGTGGAAGGGTATTGTTTGCTCGAATGGTACCTACTTTGAATAGCGATCCAGGTACTTTTCTACCCTCTTAAACCTTTCTTATCTCCTTCTACCTTTCCTCCAGTACTTTTCCACTTTCTAATCGACGCCTGTTACAAAAACGTTCTATCCTTCGTGGAAAAATTTCTCCACAGGCTAGTTATCAGTTTCGGTATTATTCCACTGAAGGGGAATGTCGGTCGTAGACCCTTCACGAAGTACAAAGCTCAGTGATAATGTTACTTGTATGTTCATAATTATCCCTGATTCTACCGAGGGTCCCTGTTGACGGCTAGTGTGTCGACGCGCGAAGGGCCCCTTATTTCCGAGGGCCAGGCAAAAGTGTTTATTAGGGTCAGTTCGAGTAATAGACCTTGGTTTGATTCGCCACGCAAGCAATGTAACTGATGCTATGCAACTATCGACTTCGCGGATCTTCATGTCTGCTTGCATCATGGCTACCATGAGTGAAAATTCCATTCAAATTTTGTTTCAATAATTTTAAACAACATAACCACAAGTAACGTTAATTTTTGGATATTCATTCAGATTATCAGTAGTGACGTTATGAAATTAAATGAAATTAGATGACTTCTCTCACGTTTGTTATAAACGTAGTGTTACTCACATTAACGTGGTTTGTTTGAATGCTAGGCTTTAACACTTTGAGCGCCGCGTCGGAATCCGTGTTGTACGATACCTTGCGATACCTCGCGAAATTAAAACTGTTTAAAGGATCTATGATGTTTTAGTTACTTTACATCGTTATCGTAACGTTAAAAATGTTGAGAGTCGTACTAATATTATCGATATATTTGATTCGAGTTTTAATAATATTAGCATCAGCGACCGGTGACCGCTCCGGCATTCAACGTATTAAGGATTAAATCGAGCTCGAATTAAGCGTGACTTTCGGCAAAACGAGTGACAGATGATACAACGTATCTGATTTACAACTTATTTTTATGTATCACTTTCGGTGGGTCCTTGAAAAAATGACGATAAAGAACGGTATTAGTGTCAACTTCGTTATCTCGTACAGCAGCTCACATTGTCGATTAAAATCAGTATACGGCGGAGCTGAACATCTTTAATTCATGCACGTTTCTTGAAAATACCGGGAAGAGTGATTCACTCCCCGACCTCAAATGTCATAATATTTTTTTATGGAATCTTAAACTGCGAATATGTCCTCTATTTTTATATTCAGCTATTTTTTGCTACCGTTTTTATATTAACATAGAAATCGGTGTTAGGAAATATTTCTCTTTGCATATGTTTAGTTTAACATCTACAAAAAATATATATATATTTTTTTATACATGTAAATATAAAATTAGCACGTGATTGAAGAATATATAATATTAGGATATTTCCATCCCTTTCATAAACGGCGTATTTTAGTTCCCATCACATTCCCTAACAATACCGTGGAATATAAGATAATAGTAAATAAAACTATTACTTTAGTTATATTTAACTTAATCTATATATTAAAAATTAATACACATATATTATATATGTACGTTTTTAGACATAGTATATCGGTTTCAACAATTCTTACAATGTGAACTTACATAAACTTTTGAGAATCTGAGTCACCTTCTTGAGGAAGTTAAAACACGTGCTCCCTTTTTTCCGGGTGTTTGTCTACTTTTCTGATATTTATCCGTCTTGACAATTCTCTACGCGGTGCGACAACGTGACTATCAACAAGGATGTACTAATGATAAGGGGAATCCCAATCGTGAATAGAATCCACGGATCAGATAATATAATACTAGCCGAAACTTGCGACATTACTTCCTGGAATTACCTGCATCATAAATGTGTCAGGATTTTAATTGTTCATGAAAATCTGGCGTGCAAAGAGCCTGCGATTTACAACACGGTACTTCGTATCTTTAATTACCCTCTTTGTTTTTTCCCTTAGATATGCGGGATCCTTGTAATTCGATACAAAATATTCCGTTTAATGAATTTAATAATTAATTTAGGATAATTAGTACCTATAATTCTTGGATAAGTTATTGATTTATAGTACGATGTTCCTTATTGTTAATTCGGAAAATATACCTGGATATATACCTGAGTATATAATATAAACAAGTGATTCTAAAGAAACAGATTAAGCTAAGTACTATTAAAATAATAGTGTTGTTTACTTTTATTATATATTCCACAATATTTTTGCGGAATGAGATGGAAACTAAAATACCCTGTTGTCACGTGCTAATAGTAATCATATCATTATTCTTGAGAAATAGATTAAACTAACCGTTAATGAAGTAATACATATTTTTGGTGGAATAAGATGGAAGCTAAAATACATCCTTCATGTAAAAAAACAAGTTAGAAATATCCTAACGCGCAGATAATCAAATTCATAAAAGATTCAAATTAAGATAGCAATAATCGTCGATGATCCTTTACAATGTTCTAGATCGAAGGCCGCGCGATAAATGAAGTATCGAAGTCGATATTTCCTTCTCGGTTAACCTTCGGCTATGTCAATTACGAGAGACATGCTAATGACGTAACGCGTTTACACTATGCGAGGAGAAATTAGCGAGGCTTCAAAAAGATCTCGTTAAAAACAAACCCGGCGTTAATTTAGACCCAAGGAATCAACGCGCGGATAGATTCCGCGCGGCTCGCCCCAATGATCCTTAACGATTCGATAATAAATTATCAAGAAACGAACGGTATTTTTTTTACTCGTCTACCTGAATCGCATCGATCTTCCGTTTCTTCCTTTCTCCCGTTATCCACGCGATAACTGTAAACTCAATCCTAAGCGTCTGATCGATGATAATTTTATTTAGATATTTTTTTTTCTACGTCAGTTATATAGGTCCCTCCGTCAATCAGATTCATGCCTTTTCCTTTTAAGTAGCTTTGTATAAGTCGGTCTTCTAGACGCCGATTTCGATCCATCATTCCGGCATGAAACGTATGGCCTCCCTGTCAGGAAATCAGCTATCACATTATTTTCACGTTTACCTCTATTACACTGAACGATACATTTTCGAAGGTCATAATCCGGGAATTTTAAATATTCAATTATTAACCCTTTCTGATCCTATGTCGAGTGTGATTCGAGATTACATTTTCTGCCAACCGGTTCTTCATCATCAAGGATATAAGTATCACAAGACATTTAGTATTCCCCGCAAACTGCGCGAACTTTCTAGCCAACCCAATAGTTCCACAGGATCGTGTATATTTTTTGATATAAATGAGCCTTGGAAAATGGACGAATGCTATGCTAGGATACTCTAGGAGGACTATTACGACGTAGGAAGTCTCGTCTACGATAAGCATATTAGCAGTCCGAGTGCGAAGTGCGAAGTACAATGGACGTTCCTTGGCGCTCTCAATGTCAGTAGTCAGCGTGAGCTAGCACACCAGCCGGAAAAGGAAAAAAAAAGAAGAAGACGAAGAATCCTCGGTAGTTCGTCTTCACCGTCTGCCTTCTCCTCCTGTACCGACGCTACGTGATCCGACTACCTTACTCGGAATTAACGATACCTTCGCCGATCCTGCGAACATAAATTCACCGGCAAATTTATGCCAACTCTGTGCCATTGAATGTCCTCAGAAGTTATCGCAAGTTCGAACGAATTCTGTGTCCAAATATTAATAATACACCAGTGGAAGATATAATAGTTGGCTTCCACCGAAACGTCGCGTTATAAAAACCGCGATAAATGAGACTCGGTTTAAATACTCGCGTTATATCGAAACGAGGATCATCTGTATTTTCCATTAATACTTATTAAACTAATTAATATAGAAGACTAACATTATTAATAACACAGAAAATATGTTTCTTAAATCTTTTAAAACCTGGATAATTTGGTGCTTCATACATGCGGTGTTACGATGCGCTATAATAATATAAATAATTCATTAATTCTAAGTAACACGTACGGCTTAGAATTACAATTAGGTGGTACAATATCATCGTTGCTAATGCAGTTTCATTAAGAGTGTTGTTATTAATGTTACATTTGTCGTTTTTGTATTATCGATGACTTTAATGAGGTACTTCTTGTAAATAGAGTGTAATATGTTCATTCGGAGAATCGTAGTTCGACGTTGATGTTGGTGCAATGAAGGGAGGAGGCGTTTAATGGAAGTGATGCGGTACTTGGAAGGGTTGGCAGGGCTCTTGAATTATAATATGTGGTAGATTGATATCTCCATGCGGATTAAGTCCGATTTACTCACGTCAGTCATTGACTCTACTCTTTCTCTCTCTTTATTGTCAAGGATTGTAACGCGTTACTGATTTTAGCACTTCATTTTTCCCAATGTTTTGCATCAATGAATATTACATGTACCCTTTTCTCGTACTGCTATTTATTCATTAATTAGTGAATTTAAAAATCATTATTACTGGAAAACAGATCACCGTCAATTTAAGGTAAATGTAACAGTGGTTGTTTTAATTATAAGACGCTTGCTGTTAATAAGTGATTACTAAGTAATCATCAATGATTAGTGATTAGTCTACTATTCCAATCTGCAATTTCTTTGACACGTGGAAATGATTGATGCCGTGTACTATTTGCGATTCTCCTTTACAGAAAAATGTTTAAAATTCACTTCGGTGACGAAGTTGCATAAATTCATTTGCATTACGTAATAGCCAAATACCTAACTTTGGCAATATTTGGTTCTCCAATATTATTAGGTACTACTATAAATAGCATCGACTTTTTACAGTTCCACGATTACACAATGAATTTCAATAAATACTCGCCTTGAAAGTATCGTGCATTAATATCACCACCTTTTAAGAATAAGATTTTAAAGTATCAGGATATTCGTAATATTAATGATTTTCACTGAATATTAATATATAGGTGATATATATGTATATAACGTAGATGTGGATTTATGTACTGATTATACAAAATATTGTGTTTTTGCCGAAAAGTTCGTTCGGTTTTCAACATATAAAAATAGAAAGCAATTTGTATTCAATCTTGTAAATTTTTTGTTCAATAACGCATTGTCTGACTTATAATATTTTTCATAAAATATTTTCATAAGCTTCATAATTCCGTGTTTACAAAAATCCTTTTATTCATCTGCAAAAGACTGATGCAAACCGCGCAAACTTTCTGGATAACCCAATAGTTTGATTAAAGTTTGGGACCAACATGAATTGATAAAAGCGTGATTTTTCCTCGTGGATTGTTCAATGGGATTAACAATTTCGAATGATTCGGGGAGAGGGTGGTTTCGTGGGTGTATTACAGGTTCTTTCTCGTAGGGCTTGCCAACGGAAGCAGCGTCTGTCCGGCGAGACGGATGCCCGAAAGAAAGTTCTCGAAGTCAATTCCGTAATGGTCGGCGTAGCATTGAATTCAATTGAATAATAGTCGGGTGATGGTGGAGGAAGGGGCGCGAAAGGCAGCCGCCCCGATCATTATCCATCATTCGAGCGATTATCGTGATATTCCCGCGGCATTCGCCTTTATCGCCGTTATTCAACGCGACGGTCGAGAGTGCCGAGAGAGTGATACGCGCGTGAAAGAAGTTTCGAGACGACGAACTCGGATCCTCTCTTTATCATGTCTCAACAATACTCCTTAAATCAACCTCAAATAACCCCTTTCCTCCTTTCATTAGGAACCACTTCGTGAGAACAACATATTTGTCGGTTATGCATATAATATTTCCTAACCCAGGTATATTAATAATTTCATATAATTAAAGAATAATATATTAGTAGCTGAATGAAATTTTCGGAACCACTTCATGAGAAGAATATTCTTATCAGTTATTCAAAAAATATTTATTAACATGAGTATATTGTATTAAAAATCAATATAATCAGATAATAATATAATTAGTGATCAGACTATAATTGTTCATCATCAAAATATAAGTTTCACTAAACTGTAACTGCATTTTTTGAGTATAGCATATTAGAAGTCCAATTTATAACTAGATGGATTCTATTTTTACCTGGCGGATAAATAAGCCGGCGGTGTTTTGCTCCCGATCGAAACCAGGCCAAATATGTAGGATCGGTTATATTTAGAGCTTGACCAAAGCAAGTCAAAAAGTAAACGAGAAAGGTGGGAAGTGATCGGTTAGTTTTGCTGATAGCGTGGCAGACAAACATACGACCTGCACAAGAATCCGAACGGTTGCGAGGAATCGGTAATTAGCCAAGTCCGCATTTAATGGAGCGTGTCAATCTTTAACGGTAGATTTGCCGGCAGTTTTATATGAATAGAACATATTAAGTCACACGATTTCCACCATGTCAGTCTCGAGGTGCAACATATTATTATATTTACATTTACTATTTTACCATTGCATATACATTTCTAGACTGTATACTGTTTATCTGATCCCACAATAATGAGTGTTATTATTCATTTTCATCATGACTCTTATAATTATTCAGGTCAGAATTTCTAAAGTGTTTCTGATGGAAGTTTTCCAGTGGTTCCTAACTTATATATCATATTACATAGGGTGCCATATAACTAGTCGTACAAACGAAAAGGTGGTGCTTCTACCTGAAATTCTGATTCGAAAATACAGAATAAAATGTTTTATACGAGGCTTTGTTTCCGAGAAAAATAGTTTTGAAAGTTTATATTGCCAGAGTTATCGGAAGATGTTCCTCTTGAAATCCGAAGAAGTTCGAAATCTTCAAAGTTATTTTTCTTGGAAACCAAGCCTTACACGAAAAAAAGTATTCTACATTTTCGATTCAGTATTTCATATAGAATCCTTCCACACGAAACTGCAGATAAAAGACTACCATAGGACTAAATAACAAAGTAAACAAATTTGATCAAATGCTGTACTCGATCGTGGCATTAGATGCGGGTTGCTGAATGAATGTAAAGTCGCGAAGAATGTCGACTGGTGTAGGGGACACAGAGAGAACTAGTCTAGCCTGTCCGTCGGTGGAATCACGAATGTAGGGAGGGAGTTGGGTGTGCCAGTACTCCGATCTATCGAGAACGAAGGATATAAGAATACAAAAATAAGGAGGTACAGTAGAATTAACTGTTTAGCAAACTTCAGATCTGTACGCCTTGCAATGTTTCATTTCCTTTTTCCATGGCTTTTATAAACGAAGCGTTACCTTTCCGTATCGTTAGTTCGATTCGTATGATAATTTCGTGCAAAACACTCCACGATTGGATCGCGTGACCGTAGCTAAGCACAATCCCTAGCTGTAATTCCACTTAAAACTGGATGAAAAGTCGCGCGACGTGGTCACGTGTATAATATTTTGCCACGTACAATATTTCGTTTAAGATATATGAGGTCTGTTTCGTGGGCCATCGTTACTTTTCACGTTTTTTATGTTTATTATGTTACGAGATCGAAAGAATATTGTAAGGATAGTGGATATAAATAGATGGAGTAATAGCACCGATATCCACAGAACTTAGAACTTCAAGGTTGGGTATCTAAAATTGGTTTAGCTTCTAAAAATACCAGGAATATAGTCCCAAGAAGACGAAGGGGGCATCCGCAGGTGAGCCAAGTAACTCGGCAAGGAGGCACAGGGGCAGAGGGTGGAAATAAAGAGGGGAAGAAGTCGGAGAACGATGGGGAACTGGGAAAAAAGGAAGAAGCACATGGTGGAGCAGGTTTAGCTTTTTGCTGAGCGTTCAGCGAGCGTATCGACGCGAATCCCTGTATACGGGTACGTGTAGTAGAATGAGAAGCGGATTGGAAGAACTTGGAAGAACAGCGGTGAGATAGAGAAGAAGAAAGAAGGAGGGAGAAGAAGAAAAAGAGTCACCCTTCATGGCGCCTGAAGGCGATGGGCAAACCGACGACTGGTCGCTAAGGGACGAGAACCGAGGATCAGAGGTAGAACCAGAGACTTCGACCTTCGAGGTTTTGCTGCGTTCGCCAGGTTCACCAACCTTCCCATGGATCATTCTTTACATCACTAAACGTTTCAGTACCCCTTTTCGGTGATAACGTTCTTCGTCGTCGAGCATCAGTGATCTTCCTTCGCAGGGTTTCTTCTAATTCTTCCTTTTCTTATTTCCTGCCTCGTCGTTCCTTCGTTTATATCAGGTTTGTAATACTTATACCATGGCTCTCCACGTAACAAGTTTTCGGTAACAACGTCGTTAGTCGTCGAACACAGACAGTCTTCCTTGGCTGCATACAATTTTTCCTTTCGATATATTATTATTCATCGTCCTTACTTTATATAACTGTCTAGATATTTCGAGGAGGTTCTTTGTGTAACAAGTTTTTTAAGGGTTCAGCCCGGCTATTCGATTCAGTAGAAAACGAACTCTTAAACCAATCATAAGATCCAGTGGGCCATGATACACCATTCAGGTCCCACGTTCCTGTCGACTCTCGAAAAAATACGACGTTGCTTGGTATACCCGGGAAGATTCTTCTATGTAGATTAAGAGTCACGTTTGCCCACCATTTTACTGGATGTGGATCTTAGATCTCGATCTTCGATAGCTTTAGTCGTAAAGGTAGCAGGTAGATCGTAAACGAAGAGGATGGGTATTCTTGGGGTGGTAATGACCGTGTAAATAGGAATAAAACTTTCTGTTTCAAGGTGTTCTTATTGTGGCTACCATTCCTTGAACAGCCAAGCCATGACCTTAAACATTTATAAGACAACATTACTTGCTCCCTGCTGATATGATATTCTTACAAACGTTTATACCTCTTATTATCATATAAAACAGAAACACCTGCTTTCAATACTGTATACAATAATGCAATTCATTTTACAAAATCATCTTTCACTCCAATTCCTGGATATTTCAAATGCGAAGGTAACTCGCGACTAACAATAAGCGATTGCCCGACTAGTATTCCCCGGCATTCTATTGACGCTAATCTACCCAGCAATTTTCATCATTCCCATTCATCCGTCTTTCCACGAACCACTGATGGTCAGCGAGTACATCGCGAGATTTTGTTGAAGGCAAACATAACGAAGAAGAACACAAGGTTACCATTTCCCGAGCGATCCTATTATTTCCTCTTTTAATACGTTCCAAAGTATGAAGTTTTCTACCGGCGGTGCATCTCACCGTTAGGGTATAAATAGATCCTTCTGCACCATGATTTCGCTCGCGGTCAAAGAAGAGGAACAGAAGGAAGAAGTGGAAGAATAAGAAGGCAATCGTGTGTAATGAGGGGAAGGAAAGTACCTTGAAGGTACATCCACAGGAACGTGCCGTGAATCACACGGTGGAGACTCCAGTAGAACACTTAACGTTCGAGTCTGGTCATCTTTTACCCTTCTTTGTTCACGTTGTTAACTTAGGAGAAGAACCTTGCTGCTCATCGAGAAATAGACTCTTTATTGCCATTGTATACTTCTCCCATTTATACTCCACATTCTATCGCATCCTTTGTACTTTCCTCCAAAGCTTGGCTCATTTATAGTACTTATATTTTAATTAACTCTATGAATGCTTTACATCAAAACATAGCGAACTTGTTCCATTGTTTCAGCTTTTCTTAAATTCTGCAGCTGGTACATTAAGTGTACGTAAATATTATGTTATATGCAAGTGTCCTTAACAAATCAATCTAAAAAACGAAATTAATTATATCTTCCTTAAAAAATTCAAGTTCGGATTAAATTTAATAATGCAAAGAGCAAGATAAGTAAATGAAAGCTGTTAGAAAAATGCTGATATTAAATGCAAGATATCATTCCAATCCCACCAGTAATATTAAAACATGAAATGAATAAGTAAGAAGGTACACGTCTATATTCTCATCTCTATAAATCTAAGTCGCCAGCGGTTTCGTATTTTATCTGAAACATGATAGAAAAAGTAACTTGAATGTTCCTATTCCTTTTGTGGCCGCATAGAAATGTGGAGGGTTGCTCGCCATGTCTCTAAGTCGCTAGAATTCTTTCGCGAGGCAACCCAGCTTGGTTTTGCTTTAATTATTCCCACTGTTTCTCCGCGGGTGGTGACTCCTCCGTAAAAATATCGCGTCCAATTATCGCGTATATGTATGATACCTTGTATACGTGTAATCCGAACAATGTGCTTCGTACGTTTCTTCCCTACATTCGTTGCTTTTAACGCTTGGAATTGCTGAGTTATTACTGACCTTGGAAACGTTCATCGTCGTCGGTACAACATACGTCTATGTGCTCAAAGTACTCTTTTTACCACGCGTAATAGTTCCACGGGAATACTAGGAATTTTCGACGTAAATGTAATCCGCCCTGATACAGATCACAAGGTAGCTGATTTATATTTCAGTGTTGCAAAATAACATCCTTTAATTGAGCTCTCAGTTCATGTTAAATTACGTTCAATGATGGATGCAATTAGTGGATAAATATCGATAATGTCGTTATTATATACAGTATACTCTTGTAACGAGCGGTGTTTATTATTTATCTTCAGGATCATTATCCTTGTCGAGATCAGGATCTTTGATATTTATCCACAGTGATCGTGAACAGGATATATCCGTCTGTTTGTAGTACGCGTGTATTATGTATGCCCTTGAACCGATCTACCAATGGGACGATATAAAAAGTTATTCGTTTATGGCGGCCTACCTAGAAGTACTGATAGGATGAATCCCGAGGGTAGTGCACCGAGGTTTCAGGATCAGCGCACTCGTTGCAGGACGTAAGAAAACCTTCGCAAGGCAAACCAGCTCCGCCTTGGTTTTACCGCCCCCCTCGCAGTTTCCACGTCCGTCCCCGAACTTACGAGAAACCGTGGACCACGGATAAAAATTCTATCCGCTTGCCAATCCGGTGGTACTAAAGCGTATCAACTATGTACCGCGGCTGATGCATCTACGGCAGATCCGCCATCTCGTTACGTTACTTCCTTTCTGGTAGCTCAAGTGGATGCCAGCCAACAGATCTGTATCTACTGGAGCCACAGAAGACACCCGACACATTGGCGTCGGCTAAGGAAATTAAATCTTATCGAAACTAATAGATTTCATAAGTCTTCGATGGAACCTCCTCGAGGATTTCTTCAATTACTGTATGAAAGTAAAATAGAATACGAATCAGATATGGCGATTAGTTGAAGAGACTCGATTGGAGCACACGATGAATCTGAAGAGCACGATGAACGTAGTTGACGTCGAAAATATGGAGAACACTTTTGAATTAAGATTGTTCCTGTAACATGTTCGTTTATAAACGAAACAAAAGAATATTATTGATACATATGGTGTTTTCAAAATAAATCACCTGTGATGAAGATACCATTTCGAAATGATCATTTCTCACGTCTTCCAATTAAAACGCCAAAATGGTACCAGTTATAACTACTGTTCAAAATACGCATCGGTATTTTATGATTTACAACATATGGACGCCTATGTCAAAGAATGCATCCAAGCCAGTCAATCCTTTTTCTGTCCCTATTTCAAGAAGCAAAAGACACCTCGTGCACAACGAGTGCACCTCCCTTCGAGATGCCTCCTGCACCCTCGACAAGTCTATTTATAGATCTTCGCCATTTTACCTGCGTGCCTTCGTGTATATTTGTGCTCCCGTGTTTTCTTCTTTGCACGATTGTAACACCGGCCACAGTATTTAACTCCTTCTTGCGGCAACATGATATCTATATGGCGCACTTGTACATACAGCGGATTCATAAGATCTCGTTTGACAAGCTAACACATTATAATCTTGCCTTCTTTTGCGGTGCCAATTGCGATCTCTCAATGTCCCATTCCACTTTACTAGGTCTCCAAAGTATGCATACGCGAAAGAAGAAATCTGATACGCTTCAAAAAATGTGGTATCGTATCATATTTGTAACTCTTTTATCACGTTGGATGAAGGCAGGGGTAGTTCCTGATGATACGCACCTGCGGTCTCTTTTGACACGGTTTTAATTCGTGGCAAGATCTCAAAAAGTGGCTAGTGACTTTGAGACAGCTAAAGAACGTATCACGTTATTATTTTGTAGCAATGCTTCAGAGGACCGAATGTAAAATCCTCTGTTAATTAATCAATCTTTAAGAACGCGTGCAATCCTATATTTTAAATTGCTTTCATGTAGTCTGCGTTGGTTTAACACAAGTTTCATACTTCGTGGCGAATCAAGTTTTACACGATTTTTGTTGCACGGAACATATCCACCGTGTATAAAGAGAGCTAGGTGTATGTTGCATAGATCAAGTTCAGCATTTATTTATAGATTCTGGGTGTTATCCAGGATGAAGATTCATGTGCAAACTGGTTACGCGTATTCGTTACATTTCTCGGAGATGATAGCACGCGAGACTGCCGGATAACCGCTATCTTAGTTACCTCGTAGTAATTACGCTGCGTTTCTTTGAAGCCTTCTTTTAGTGAGAACTGGATGAACGTACCTTGATTTCCGATCGGTTCTATTTATAGAGCCTAGATAATTATCCGTGGTACGTTGCTTCTGGTATCGCGTGTAAACGTTGGGTACCACTACTCATTATCAACATTACAGTGTTATGTGGTTTGATTACTATGCACGGGAATATCGGCATTAATCAAAATTACCATTTCTGACATCCTCTAATTATAATATCAAAGTGGTACCAGCTATTTCAAATAATCTTGGATTAGGTTGCGGCTGAATCGAGCATTGCTTTACTGCGAAGTATAAATAATCGTACCTGTTCCAAAACCTATTTCTTGATTGAAAAAATGTTCATTCCGCTTGTTTCGACCCAAAATCGTTCTGGATCATGTTTATACATCATCTACCGTCGATTTAGGCTATTCAGAACTGTTTTTGGCGACTTTCATTTTTTGACAATTTTTGAAGGTATACCCCTTCACATTTTTGCGATTTTTGGTCGACCCATTTTTAGACTACAAAAATTTTTAAACCATTTCTTTCGACCCAAATCGGTCCTAGAACATCATTAGGCATCATATACCATGGATTTGGGCCATGTAGGACCGATTTTGGCGACTTTAATTTTTTGACAATTTTTGAAGGTATACCCCTTCACATTTTTGCGATTTTGGGTCGACCCATTTTTAGACTAAAAAAATTTTTAAACCGCTTCTTTCGACACAAAATCGTCCTAGAATATGTTTATACATCATATACCATCGATTTGGGCTATGTAGGAGCGATTTTGGCGACTTTCAATTTTTGACAATTTTTGAAGGTATACCCCTTCACATTTTTTCGACTTGGGTTTGACCCATTTTTGACCAATACAAATTTTTAAACCGCTTCTTTCGACACAAAATCGTCCTAGAATATGTTTATACATCATATACCATCGATTTAGGCTATGTAGGAGCGATTTTGGCGACTTTTAATTTTTGACAATTTTTGAAGGTATACCCCTTCACATTTTTTCGACTTGGGTTTGACCCATTTTTGACCAATACAAATTTTTAAACCGCTTCTTTCGACACAAAATCGTCCTAGAATATGTTTATACATCATATACATCGATTTGGGCTATGTAGGAGCGATTTTGGCGACTTTCAATTTTTGACCATTTTTGAAGGTATACCCCTTCACATTTTTTCGACTTGGGTTTGACCCATTTTTGACCAATACAAATTTTTAAACCGCTTCTTTCGACACAAAATCGTCCTAGAATATGTTTATACATCATATACCATCGATTTAGGCTATGTAGGAGCGATTTTGGCGACTTTTAATTTTTGACAATTTTTGAAGGTATACCCCTTCACATTTTTGCGATTTTTGGTCGACCCATTTTTAGACTACAAACATTTTTAAACCGCTTCTTTCGACACAAAATCGTCCTAGAATATGTTTATACATCATATACCATCGATTTAGGCTATGTAGGAGCGATTTTGGCGACTTTTAATTTTTGACAATTTTTGAAGGTATACCCCTTCACATTTTTGCGATTTTGGGTCGACCTGTTTTTTGATCAAAAAACATTTTTATTGCATATAGTTTCGACCGAAAATCGTTTTAAAACACGTTGAACCACTATCTACTATCAAGTTTGATCCATTAGCACCAATATTGCCGCGATTTAAGTAACAGTTAAACAACTTACCGTTATGCTTCCCAGCACGCATATGTCCATAACTAATGCATAAAGTAAAAAATTACCTATGTGTCCACACAGTATCTACGTACCTAAACACTACCTTATGTACAATTTAATGCATTTCTAATGTAACAAACTCCGAATTCACAAATCGGAGATTACAAATGTGCATCGACCGAGAGTTGAAATCTGCAGGATACCTTTTGAATTAATAGAAACGTTGCGCCTATCGGCGCGTCCGCAGTAACCAAGGACGTTTCCGTGCAGCCTTGGAGAACACGCTGAGAAACCCTTGCAGGATCGTACGCCTCTTTATTGTGGATAGCGTTGAAAGGGGATTTTATCACGGGTGTATTCACGCGAGGCATCGGTGCATAGAGTTGGCCTGCAGCAGCCGAGCAGGTTTATAAATAGCCTTGAAGAGTTGCACGCGGATTCCACGGGGCGCCTAATACGCGATGGCGATTACTCCTGGCGCCAGCGCAGCGGGCTTCTTCAGGCTCGTCTAATGGCCGCCGGTTAATGGGAAGTTAATGTCTGCCGTGTGTTAACTACACGACCAACCTTTCTTCCTCTTTCCACGCCTTTTCCCATGCTTCTACCCTCTTCTTCGGCTTCTTATTCCCCTTCTCGATCTTATCCTTCTTGTTTTCCACAGCCATTTATTGTACCGCCTTATCCGCTCGATCTGCACCTTCGTGGTCCTCCATCTTTCATTACGCTTCTTTATGTCTTGATCCTGCTAATAAGTTTTGGAGGTTGCAACCTACAAGGACCTTCACAGCGTTCTTGCCCATGAAAATATCCTGTTGATATTTGCTAGGCACTTTATTCGTCTTCTAACAATGCATTTAATTATATGCATTAGTTTGTAGGTTGATTTAATAACGAAGCAAGAACACTGGGTACTTAAGTTCGTGAGTCCCTGCATTGGTATTATCGGTTTTTATTTGTCCGCGGGATTCTCAATGACATCCTGTGGTATCAGGATTCCTGGCAAGGACTCCTGATGCGCAGAGGCTGTTGATCGATTCGTAATCATCAATTTCTATTTACGGATTTTGCTTCGATGCCGCAGGGACTGACTCTGTCGTGAGAACATCGTCATGCTGCCAGGAATAGAACCGGCCCCTTGGTCGATGCACTTCGATAAGAAACGAGTCTGCACATCGTAATATGAATCGTTTTATCCTCCCCGTTCGTATTTTTCTTTCGATCTTGCGATTTTCAAAAAACAATAGTCTTTCCACTTATCTGAACAGCAGTTGTCTCGGTGGTAAACTTCGCCATGAATGTTTCATGATTAGATTTTTTAACCCTTTCGAAACTATTGTGACATATATGCCCAGTCAATTAATTTGTTGTTTTATCCTACTATTTTCAACAAATTCATCAACTGGAATTATTTTGTTAAGATCAATCTATTTGTGTTGCTTCAGGAACTGTCGTGAATAAAATCCTTTTAATTCAGGAGAGAAAATTAATTTGATGATTTCTTTAATCCGCATATTGATTTTTATCTTGATAATCATTGAATGAATCATATGCAGATCATATATGTAGAATCGCGGAACTATATTGAGATTGCAGACATACGGCACGTGCTAAGTCTATCTTTGTGCTTCCGCTACGTTTCGTGACATCCGCCTGTCGTATTTTCGATGCGTTCTTACGCATCATACTCGACGAATATACAGACGTAACAATATCACACTGTCGATTTCATTTGCTATCATATTTATATTATTTCCACTCTATTTTCTTCCAAAATGTCCCTCAATTAAATTGAATTAATAGGTGTACCATCAGGTTCATACACTAATTTTTTATCTGAAACATATTCCTTGTATTCACGAACGAAAGGGTTAACACAGGAGTGTCAAGCAAGAAAAAATGCGGGGCATAGTAGTTAACTGTTGCAAATCGTCGAAGTTCTCACGCAAAGCAGAGATCATCGAGGAAGCGCGGGCCTTATCTGACGTCCTTCCGCTTTCGTAATTATGGTACGCGCAACCGAGTGGAAAACTTTAGGGGTTCCCGAGGGACACGTGTTCTCCCATAACATAATACTATAAACAAATGTTAATGCCCTGCATTAGCGTACTACATTCCTAGGAATTCTTCGGTGTAATTATTCAGATGCACAATTGTATCAGTTGCAACGAATCACGGTGCACCTAGCACCAATTAATTATTCGCAGGATGTGGTTCATTTATATAAAAATATTTTTCCATGCTATACTCTTGATCATTTTCCAAATTTGATTTTTTCGAAGCATACTGAAACTCCTGCGTGGGTAGTTCTATTACTTACACGATCCTTGCGTAAGTTCAGCGACTTTGGTAGCGCGAGGAATACAATTGTTTAAGACTCACGGTGCTAACGAATGTATCCGTAAGTTTACTCAGCAATTAGCTGCCCCGAGGCTCGAGCAGAGTGGAATTCACGGGTGAACGTGGCACATTTGCATTTAACATATGGTATGCCTGTATCGTTCTAGACTGGTTGCTAGTCGTTTTTTTTCCTAGACGAGAGGAGAAAGAGAGAAAGAGGGAGGACGTGGAAAAAAGTCGTTTTTGAGGAGCACGAGCGTATACCGGAGTTCAATGTCCTGCATTTTTCGCGTCTCAAGAAGCCTTCTTCAAGGTCCTGAAGAGACACTTCAAAGGATCATACGAGGATCTTCACTGTTATTAGGAATATAGTACCATTTACTTGTCTCGGGAACATAGGATTCCTCTAACTTAACTGCTCCAAGAAATGAGTCTTGATTGACGGAATAGTCAATGGAATACAGTTTGAATTAAATTATCGACGAAAAAAAAAACTTCCTTCGCGGAACCGGTTCTTTCTAGTGGTTTTATATTAGCTAGGATATTGGTTATAGTAATTATGACAGGACACTTTTATTTAGGATACACGATGAGTCCGGTGGTGATTCTTCTTGACCGTCGATGTTTACGATCGGGACCAATCCAATGAAACTTAACCTTCTTCCTGGGATTCCACGGTGAACTATGCAGAAGAGAAGTGGCGTTTAAAAGCACGTTTTCTATCTAAGAACTCGTAATGATCTTTCTGTACCGTTATTCTCGGTCAAGGTTCTTCACGAGATCGAATTGGAATATCCCGTTCGCCGCACTGAGATTGGACCCACGCGTAATCCGACCACCTATCTCTTTCTCTTTCCATCTTCTTCTTTCGAATAGTACCGTGGTTGTAAACAATGATTTAGAAACTCGTCGGATTCACCTCGTAGTGGACCATCCGGTGAAAATGGACGATTATCGTGGACCAGTTTTATCAGGCCTTATAACGTAATACGAATCTCTTATACATGTGTGATACATAAAGCGAAGGATGAACTGAAAACGATGATGTAACCTCGCGGAGAATGTACCTCTTCGTTTCTTTGTGTGTCGAATATGTGTTAATGATACGTTAGAATCTCGTATCCAACGATCCGCGAGGATATTCATTTGGACAGGAAACGATTGGCAAACTTCGACTGACTAGTCATTTATGATTCCTAAGTTCTATCTAACTTTAGTGAATTAAGATATTCGATGAAGTTAGTCTCACGAAGACGAGTGGTTACGTGTCTTAATAGTGCACATTAAATCCATTACTATGTTTTATGTTATAATGCAAACAAAAAACATGTTAGGACAATTCTTTAGACTCAAAATAGTTAGACTGATAAATATAATTTACTCGTGGCTTAATTTTAATGTTACCTTTACTTCGATACCTCCTCGAGGATTCCTAGAATCCGCGGCCGAAAGTTGTTTTTTCCGAACCAGTTCGTATATTGAAAGTCAAATAAACTCGATGGTTCCGCGATGAAGGTTTAAGATTGAAATTTCAATCGAATCTTTGCAATGCAAAAAACCGCATAGAGAAATCTTTGCACGGCGATAGAGTCATATGAGGTCGTACCACATGGTGGAGGTACACGAACGAGCGAATAGGTTGAGGGTCGTGAGTGGCCGTTGACCCTGCGTATGTATGTACCTGTACGTACCGGAGTGAACACTGTAAGACCGCCTAGACATACTACAATCGACATTGCAAATAACTTCTTTAGTATCCTTTGAAACGCTGTTCGCGAAAACCAGTTTTTATACGCTCTTTTGTCACAAGTGTCAAGGCTCAAATTTGAGTGGCCATGGGCCAAAAACGGGGTACAGCAGGATTCCGGAAAGAAGGCACGCGGTGTTTGAACTTGTACAGCCAGGAAATGTTTGGTCCTAATTATGTATATTTCGTTACCCGATTATCTATCCGACGATATAAATTAATGATTATTCATGATAAATTACTGAAGCCTTGGAGGGACGTGCGTTAGTTCTCTTTCGCGTTACCTTGGCACGTTTTATCCGTGGCGATTCTAACTTCTTAGAATCTCGTATCGCTAGTTATCCGCGTTTTTTTTTCATTAACTCGTTTGACACGGCGCGTTAATACTTTATGTTCATCGACTCTCGAGATGTTGATAATAACGCGATGGCAAAAGAGTAACCGCTTAGAAATATTGTTATCATTCTGTTGCAGCATCCGTCTGCACCAGTTGGCGATGGTTTGCCGGATCCTTCCAACCTGGTTAATGCATCGTTTGGAGCCTTACCACCTAATACTGAAACCCTTTCGCCTGCCGCGAAGGATCTGCTCAAAAGACTCCTGCAACCTGATCCTACGCTTAGGTTGAAGTCCCTTCTAAGCCTGCAACGTATTGCTTTTTACATGGGCCACGATCTGCAAAGCTATATGATGAAGAAGGTACTGTTGTTTGTTATACAAGGTCTGCCAGAAAATTCTCTCCGTTTTTTAGTAAAGAAAATAATCGAAGTTTACGCTGTTTATTAATATTTCATTAAAACCGTGATTTCCATTCACGATGATAACTTCTTCAAAAATGTTACCAAGAATATCATCTATCATGGAAGATCTTCCAAAGCGTGGTTAGTCTTCGAGGTTAAAAATAAAAACATAAAAAGGGCGAATAAATTAATAAGCACGTTACGTTGTTAGAACTTCCTAGCATTCTTGGAGTACTTATTTTTTTCTTGCTTCTTTGCTTCACCGCATTAAAAAGAGACTCGATTGTACTTTTGATTAAAACACTTTCCTACGTGTTTATAATAATTGTGCGTTATGTGGACAGAACTTTCCGGCAGATTTAATAATTCTGATCCACTGATTTATTCATTTTACCAATTATATTCCAGGCATCACCCTTTAAACTGTTAGGTAGATCCGTTGAGGTGCAAGGTGAAGGAACGAATGACAAATTTCCGGATTTCGATTCGTTCGTAGGTGACAGTACATTCCACGTGTGAGAGAAATAATGTCAGATATAATTTCTAGCTAATTGAAATCTGGTCATGAGCAGTACGATGCTCCATTATTTTTCTACTCTGTTTTGGAGTTATTTAATTTCATATAGTTTAGTTCGTTCTAATGATCTGTTAGATTTATCTTGAATACTTTAATCGATAATTACGTCGATACTGTTAGTATAACACTGTTATTGATGCCATCCATTACTGTTAAGTGTAACGATGAACATGGTAGAATATGTTAGACTGCGAACAAATACCTCATCTTTAAAATGCGCGAATACGTTAAACTTATTTTTTATAATTCCAATGATATCCAATTGTCGTCCAATTGATTCTTTCTATTCACGAGATTGTTTCCTTCTCTCGTACAAAGTACAATGTTCTCTGTGGAAAGTATAAATGTTGCTGAGCTTGCTTTTACGCGGAATGCAATATTTAATCGAGTACAAATGGTGCTAAGTTAATCTACTATAAAAATGTGCGGGTTTAAATGATAAACTTGCGAAAGCTGTGTGTGTTAACACTAAAACTACCAAGCACATATGCAATTACACCCCAGACTCTTTTTAAGCGGCAAATACGTTCCACTGAAATCCGCATAAAAAAGGATACAGCTTTCTTTGTAAAATTAAAGATAATTTGTTGATAATCCAGTAGCAGAGAAGAGGTACCTGACACACGTTCAATTGTTTTATTATCTTTATACATACAAAGATTTTAAATTCGAACGACAAAAGCTTTCTTTGTGTGTGGAAATTATTTTCTTTCCTCTTAATTTCCAACAGAAAAACATAAAACGATCGAAAACAAATGTATAAACTCCTTGCGCTGGTAAAACTTTCTAGATCTTTTGGAATACTTATTTTTTCTTGCTTTTTTGCTTCACCGCATAACTTCAAAGCCGCATTCAAAAGATACGAATAAAAGAAGACTCTGCTGTCCATGAAATCTCAAACAATGCGTCGTTCCATGTTCGAATAATTTTACTGAAAATTGCAGACAAGTCATGTTGATTGCTTTGGTAGTTTTAATGTTAACTGCCTAAGAACTGAAACAAAGTATGCTTCCATTGCAATTGTGATTGTATCAAAATAAGCTTGTAAAGTGTATCGTGAATAAACAAGGATGATTTATCCTTACCAATGGTATGCTTTATTCGTCTGTATTTCGATGGTACCCCTGTCATTCGGTATACCTGACTTATTATCATCAACTTATCAGTTTCATTCTTTCACGTGCAGATTTACAAACTTGTCGGTTATAGAAAGTTTAATGCACATCTCGTGCCACAAATATTTTTGTTCGGTGATCATGTTCTCGTTGTTTAAATGTTCAGGTTTTACTGGATTCAATTGATACGTGTTACGTATATTTTCGACAATCTTTGATTTACATGTCGAATGTTTTTTAAACGATTATTGAGTGTCACGAACTCGAAAACGATGTCAATTAAAATTTATGCTCGATTTCTTTTTCTTTCTCCCATGCGAGTGCTGCAATTACTAACAGGGGACACCAAGTAAATCTTCTGCGAGGCACTTGGTCTCAGTTTACAAAAGTTTTAATTTTTTTAAGAATAGTTAACAGTATTTTTGTTTGTTACAGTATCTCATCGATAATACAATAAATTGCGATAATCGTAGTGCGTATAAACTAACAACAAAACAGAATGGATCTGGATAAAAAAACGCAGCGTCTTTCGAAATCAATGCGAGAACGGCTTTCATTTACTTTTGTCCACAAGTGGCTTGGTAATTAGTATTTTTTGTTTGTTCTATGAATCCTGGTTCCTCGTGCGTTTCAAGTTTCATTTTATTTTTATGTTCATGGATGAGGGAGGCATCTCCTTTCTTTCTCCTGGAGTGCAATTAGTTTGAAGTGTTTTTTTTACGGTATAATAATTATATACATTATTATTCTTACGCTTAGAGGGTTTCTCGGTTTCGATATATAATACAATTGTAATTTCGCCAAAAAATTACGTCCCGTTAGACGCGTCGGCAACCGACCACTGGCCGAATCTTGAACTACTTAATTTACTGGAATAAAATGAACAGATTGACCCCGTTGTCGTAATAATTATAAACAATTATGAATTTCCGTGAGAGACTTACGAATACTTCTTAAGAATAATATAATAAATAAGTCGTCATCGAACGATGCAGCATTGAAGTCACATTAGAATCTGGCACGAATTTATTACTTTTCCTCCTTTTACCTGTATATTATTCTTAATAAATATTGCTCGTTATAAATTCTCATCGATCGCAGGAATTCCATACGTATAAATTTTTTCAAACTACTAATAATACGTCCGAGGTAATGCAAACAAGAGTGTCTACTCAAAATCGCGATCTCGTCAATCCTTCGAAACGAATCTTTTCTCTCTCTAATCGTCTAATCAAAGTAATACCCGAATAAATATACAAACTATGATTTCAACAATGAACGAGAATAAAATTTATACACGGAATACACCTAGTAGACTTGAAACGCTGATGCATAGCGTTAATCAAATGATACCAGCGATCGCTCGCGAACCGTCCGCGCGTTTACAAAATTCACCTTTCACATTCCCACACGTCGTCATCACTTATCAACAAACTGATCGAAGACCGAGTCATCGTCAAGTTGGATGTACCTCGACTTCGTTTAAAAAACAGAACGAAATTTAATTTACGTCTAATTTAACTGCTTCCACTCCGATTCACGGAGTTCTTTTGGTAAAAATTCTCACGTATCATATGCAAGACACCCCGATATGAACAAAATTCTACTACAAAATTTGTCATCGAAAGTACTTGGAGGAAGATCATCGTTTCTTCCTCCATGTTCTTTGGACAAATCGAAAATCGAGTACGAATAAGGAAGATCATATGATTGGTGGCTTGCATATGAAAGACGCGAGTCTACTTGCGGTAACGAGATGATTTCCAGTGATCCAACCGATCACTAATGTAATCATCTTACTCATCGTACCGTTGATCGACACACTCAGCCCTTTTACGCTTCCTTAAATTATTATTATTCCTTATTGTTGTTACTGTCGTATTCGTTAATAATAATTACTATCGTAAGATATTTATAATACAAGTAGAATCGCCCGTATTTACGGTCAACGATTGCGACAATTTCTTTTTACAGCCTGACTTTTGCTATGGATACTTCACGCTCGACTTTTACGCGTACTGCAAATTCCGTTCTTCGCCATCCGTGTCGCGAACCTCCCGCACGGACATTTTTCTTATATTTCACATTTAATACCGCTACGAAAACCACGAGATATAATTGCAGTTCAAGAATGAATGATTTAAAACGATCAATTTCGTTCTGTCTCGGATGTATGGTTGCACGTTTCCTAGAGATTTATTTCTAATTAAAATGCAAAGCGTTTAATGTACGTCGCGGTATGAATGTAATTTGAATACAAGAAGAAAAGAATTAAATGGTCATGATGAACAATATTTTTTAAAGTACTTTGCAGGACAAGTAAGTCGAACGCTAGCACGATGCGGAACACGAAAGATGCGCGGTTCGAAAGTGCATGGTGTAAAGTTGAACGAAGTTAACGTGGAATTGGGACGACAGAGAGATTACTTTGGGATGAAATGCCGTGTAGAAAATGAATAATTCGTGATTCGTGATTCGTGAGAACGTGCACTTTTCGATCCGCGCATGTAATCGAGAATGACCTAACGCTTCGATCACTCAGGAAAATGATCGGAGACGTAGATCCACAGCACTGACATTACATTTCATCGTGCCTCTCCTTCATCGATACGCGGTCACCTCGGGACACGTGCCGCGGCGAATCAACGGAGAAAATATCCAAGGATTGTTCTCTGGTTCACTTTTGTACAGAAAATACCAACTATCTGTGCTGGAAAATGCACATACTGCTTGTACGCGTCGATATATAATAATATCTATGTATATTATGTATATGTATGTATAGTATTTATATATGTATATGGTGTATTGTTTTTGTATTAGGGCGCCATTATCTAAAATTAATATTTATAAGTATTCTTAGTTTACAATGCAGTAATATCGTAGCGTGTAGCGTGGATTTCCTATTGCGGTGTTTTACAATATGCATTTATCATTAATATTTACACGAATCATTTTCTTATTAGTCGTATGCTTCGCATTTCTTGCAATCATCTGCCGTTCTTTTATAAGAGACACGAGAGAAAGAGAGTGATCCTTTAAGATGTCAATGAAACTTTAAGAATAACTTATCAACATGCCATGAATCCATTTGCCGTGGAAGCGGATACTTCATGACTTCCTTTTTTCGAAGAATTAATTCTTTGCTATCATTTAATTCACTCTCTTTCCTCTAATATGTTTATTTCCATTATTCTTGTTATCGCATACACTCGCATTAACATTCGCGCGATTTTAACATTCATACTTTCAACCAGGCAATCCGGAAATGGATATATTTGTTCGACTACACGGTAGCCACAGCGCTCGACCAATGGAACGAGAGAGACGCTTAATCTCCCTGATTATATTCGTTCCTTATTACGTGCGTCTCCGTGGTTCTTTTGAAGGTCTTATCTAATACCTTCGACGACCTCGAAGTTGACGAATTAATATCGAACTGCTGAGTTCACCGACGGGTTACGAGAAAGATCGACACTCCGATCCTCTCACCCCATTGGACGATCGTTAAAACTAGATATTCTAAATCAGGAGGAAAAATTGATTTATTATTTATTTAGCCGCGACTTTAATCGTTACACGACTTACGTCCAGAAAAAAAACCCTACGACCATTATCGTCGTTAGGTCTCGATCGTTCTTCTTTTTTTTACAGCTTCCCCTTTCTCCCATTTCTCTTTTATCATACAACGTTTTTGGTTTCGTGCGACGTTCTTCGAAACAAACAGCCATTAACTACGAATTTCTATAAGATTTTTCGTATCGACGCGAAGAGGCCCGTTATACGCGATTGGTTGATAGTAAGCGAAGGGGTTGGGGGAAATCGAAGAAGCTCCAAGGAATAAAAGCGTGCAGGAAATTTGCAAGGACATTGCACTTCGAAGTGCGTTGTCGTTTCGTTTCTTTGTTATGCTCATCTTAAATCTTTTTTGTTCGTCAATCAGACTTCGTTCCTTCGATCAACAATGTATTCCACCGCATAGGTTTTCTACTTCGTGAATTATCGTAATACTTTTCATGTAATGAATGTAAAGCGACGTTGTACTTCGAAGCACGCTGTCGTTTCTTCTTTGTCTGTACTCGTGTTCTTGTTTGTTCGTTACTCGGGACTTCGTTCTTTCGGTCAACAATGTATCCAATTACGTACGCATGTTTTGTATCGAGCTTATCTCGACGTGTTTCCCTGTCTCGTAGCCCGAATCCATAAATGACCGAGATGTTTATTGACGTGTATCGTAAACACGTGTTAGCGAATGTCATAAGTGAATTTCGTTCTTCCTTTTCCCTCGGCTTAACCGATGTGATCGCAACCGAAACGCGTGATCGAAATTAACGAGGATCGCAACATTTTTTACGTTTGCGATTACAATAACAATAATTAATAACCACTAACGTTACACACTATTTATACTCCTGTACAAAGTGTAATTGCACAATGTATCGTTCCCGTAAACAGAGTACATATCTATTTATAACAGTCGTAAGCGTTTGCACCTCAAGGCAGCTCCGCAAGAGAGAGAGAGAGAGAGAGAGAGAGAGTGAGAGAGAGAGAGTGATACCTGGCAGTTAAAGGAAAATAGTTACAATTCTTTTCTTTTTTTTCTCAATCGAACAGTCGAACGATTGTCGCAGGAGTCACGCAGTCCGAAATGAATTCCTTTGCCGCGTACTGGCTTAATATAAACTACGTAACATTAGTGATTCACAAACAATGAATTATTCTCAAGTAAAATCGTGAAAATCACGGTCGTGGAATTATTGTAAATCACATTCAGTCGCCAACCATGGTTCTTCTTTTTTGTTTTTACTTGTCAGTTATAGAAAAAAGCGAAAAATGCTCCGCCGCGTTATAGTCTCTGTAACGTCAACATATAAAAATATTTAAACTAACGTATCTTTAAAAACTAAATTCAACTAAATCGTTCAACGGGACATTGTTTTCGATCAACTTTTTACTATGTGATGTATCTTCTCTTCGTGGAAGTACAAGGATTTGTAGTTTCGTCTGAGTATTACGCGAATCATTTCGCAAGCTATATCACACGAAGAATAAAGGGTGAAAATTTCAGAATCCGTTTTGCGTATACGACGATGCCAGGTGACACTGATGAGCTAGCTTGATGGCAAAAATGGTGTTTACACCTACAAAAGATTCGTTCATAGATGAGCTCACGACAGTTTAAAAGAAATTACTGACAATCATTCTCATATCTTGCCGTGACCCTACGCACATTGTTTAACTACACTCGAATGAGCACATAAGTGTCGCGACATAGTCAATTCAAATATATCGGAAACTCTATGAAAGAATACTTGACATGTAATTTAAAAGAAGTAATTTAGTCATTTATTATTCCTAATAGTTCTTGGAAGGACTAATACAACTACGTCATGAACATTTAAAAATCTGGTGTGATAGAAGAGTACTCTTTTCACGAAACCTCGTAGGAAATGAAGTTTAAGTGTTGTACGGTGTTTGATTCTCTCAGTCACAAGTTTTCAACAATCTAGATATACGTTACGGTACAGTCTTAGCCTCTAACATTCCCAACTAACACATGAGCGGGTCACGTAACGATGAGTCCTTAAAATTGACTGACATATCGAAACGTGACTGCAGTTTGGCATCAAAAGTCTTCGGAGATAAATAGGCGCGTTAGATGCGAATGATTTAAGAGAATATCACTGTATGACCGGTGACAAAGCGAGCCCAAGTATGAACGAGTCTTTATGAAGAAAAATTCAGTGAGTGACCCACCGTGATTCCTCCGAGGCAGGTCACCCTATCACAATCTTCGTCGACGTCGTGAAGACGCTCGTCGTCAACGCTGGCGAATTATGACGATGACGATAAAGTGACGATGATATTAATGAAGACGACGAGAACGACGAATGACAACACGACGCAGCAACGTCAAAGAAACCGCCGTCACCATTGGTGAGTATCGCGCAACCCTCTCTTTTTTTTTGTAAATCCTCGGAGGTCACGATACCCTATTTACCCAGCCTCGACGCGAGGCCAACACACTGCACCTTCAACTATACCCGCACCACACTGTAGCACCTCTACACATTGCAATTGTCATGGCCTATGGAACCTGGAACCGAGAAATAAAAACAAATCTTTATATTTATACAACTCAATCCCAGTAATTTTACGACTTCTACAGAATTACCCGCTTTAAATTGGGATACTTACTAGATATCGATTAGGGGTGTGGATTAGGTGTGGATTAGGTTTGGTTTAGGACTGGGTTAGGTCTGGGTTCTCGATCATTTTAAGGCTTTTACATATTTTACGGTTTTAACTTGCAAGACATACTAAGTGAAGTGTAAAAGAGGGGAAGAAATTATTCATAATATCGACTTGGAGTTTAGAAAGCGATCTTGTTGACATTTTGTCTTTATTTGAGAATCCATTGGTGATTGGGGTGCTCGAGGATTAAATGAACGTCGAGAGGTCGGAAGGTTAAATTACCTGGTGAGGTGTCGGCTGTCTTCGTGAACGGCCATCTCCGAACTCTTAAACTCGTTCAACTCCTTCCTAATGGCTGCTTTATCCTTAGGAGTTAATCGCGTCCAGGGCTTATCGGCTCGTCTATCGTAATCGTGAGCCTGCGTGACCTCGATGTAATCGTTGAACCTTATAATCTGTTGGAGGGAAAAAGAACCACCTATGTCACCCTTATTCCGACGTAATATTTATGTTCGTTTATTACATTTAATATCCTTTACGACGTCTAGAGTATTCAATTATTAAGGAAGAGGTGAAATGAAAGACCCTTGAAACTGTTTAATTAATCACCTTCTTCTCTTTGAGTTCCTCGACGGTCGGTCGGAAGCTCAGCTTTCGCAGGAGATATCGCTTTTTCTCTTCTTTCTGTTTCTTCTCCTCGGCAGGACTTTGTTCTGCAAACAAACCGTATCGCTTTTACGTTACAACCTAAGGACATGCGCCATTAAAAACTACATATTCTACGCTCATATATTTACATTCTCCGTCATGGAAATATCAGTAAACAATCGCGTTTATGAAACTTCCAATACAAATCACTCGCAAAAAAGTAATATTAGATATCGCAGCAATATTATAATCTTTAACATCGATCATTCTCGCGATATTAATCTACTGGCTGTACAAGTCTACCATAGGAAGAATCAAGATGGATTCTCATTAAAGCGATTGTACAACTGGTGCTTACTTTTCAAAATGTTTCGTTCCTCCAGTTCTTCTTGGGTTGGCCGCATGCTCAGCCGCCTGAAACAAGAATGGCGCGCAAATCAGTGTAAGTGCATCGGCCAATTTAATCTGCTTTCTCTTAGTGAGATGTTGAAAGGGTCGAGGGAGGGTGCAAAATCCATGCCGTAGCAAACAAGTGATTCACCATCCCAACCACGCGTCCCATTATCCGTGTAATCTCCACCAAGAGACAGCTGTTATTCCAAGCTCGTTTACCGATCCAGACGCCGATCGTTACGAATCAATGATATCGGTGAAGGGGGGAAAAGCGCGAATGCCGTTTGATCTTACGAGGAGAACACGTAAGGTTTTGCGGAATACGTGATTAAGCGTTGAAAGACGTAGCTTCTAATCGACGCGGATGGATTCGAATTCCGCATCTTGAGGAAATAAACCCCCCCGTCGTGTTCCCGGTAATTTCCTAAATTTAGGAATTGCACAAGGATGCATTTACTTATCCACTTCCTGCATTAGTACCGAGTGCATAAATTCGGACTGATTGTGTAAACGTGACTTCGAACGCGGTGATCGTTAATCTACAGAGCTTGGTTCCTTATCTATGAATAGTGCGTGTGGTATAAATAATTAATTAAGATAGTCGTCGATTAATTCCAGGCATAGTTGCCTACTTAATTGCACGTGGTTCGTTATTTTTAATAAGTTATTTATAAAGTATATTAGATAATAATCGGAAAATGATATTCCGCATTTAATACTATGCAGTCATATATTCATATACCAATTAAATTGAATTCTTGTAATTGAAGCATCGACGTTACCACAAACTGATTAATAACTTCAAAGGAGATACACTCTTATTATATAATAGTATAAACTTTAATTATATGTATAATCTGAAAGCTGTGATATATACGATTATACTATGTATGTATTAATTGTCACGCATGTAATGAACGTACATATTTAAGATTAATAAATTATACATATAACGTGGTAAGTTTGAAAGTAAAGGAATACAATAATGACCAACGTAAACGAACAAGTGAGTCACCGGCGTGATTCGAATGAAGCCGAAAGAGGAAGCTTATTTTTCCAAGCGGCCCGGCAATTTCAAGTAACTATTGTTTATTGAACCCGGTTCCGAAATACTGTTGGAGTCACCCAGATTCGGATGACTCAAAAATGAATCTTTTCTTTACCTGATGAGCTTGGCACCAATTGCCTCCTTCGTTTCTTGTCTCTCATTGTCCGTTTGCAGCTGAAGGATGTTCCTGTTGATGAGTTCCTGTCTGTCCGGCCTGAGGGCAAGTTTTAACGACAGCGACTCCTTTCGTGCTATCTTAGCTGCCAATCGGCCTAAAAATCCAAAGTGGAATAGATTTATATTCACCAAAGCGCACTATCATTTAACTGTCTACTAAACAATGAAATAAAACTGATAAAACAGATCATGTCAAATACACCTTTGCAATAATCGAAACAATCCATCGTTTACTTCTTCGATATAGAACACACAAAAATGCTACGCAACGGACGTACCGTTTAAAGTCTATGCATTCTATATTGAATTCAAACTTTCACATTAATCTTTCGAATTCAAAATTCGTATGACGGATCGCGATCGATCGTTTCGCCGGTAAATCGTGTCGTTTAATTCGACTAAGATTTACCCTGAACGATCGGCAGCCAGCTGACACTACGGTGAAAGGGTGGCGTCTGCCGAACCGGCTCGATCGAAGAACAGGCCAATGACAGTGTCGATGCGGTCCAAATCGAGAGCATCGTGTCATCGCTATCTTATCACGTGCTACCAAAGAAACTGTCTGATCTCCTGATCCAACCTTTTCCGCGCGACTTAATTTCACTCGGAAACAGAAAATTGATTTGTCCTCAGCAAATTTTAACTCGATTTCGATCTCGCAATTACGCGCACAAACTCTTCCGCCAAATGAAGTATTTACAGCGCGGTGATTCCGATTATAATTTGATGGCAGCCAGTAACTCGGCGATGTTTTAATTACCGCGATTCGTTGTTGTGAAAACTAATTTATCGAAACCTGTCGATTATTAATTTCTAAACACTAGTGTATTTATATTTTGATCAAATGCTTTCAATCCACGTATAGGCGAGGCGTTGGATTTCAACAACGATCTTCAGATTCACATGCACAAATTTCATTCAAGTAAACGGAATACTTTTAGTATACGCATCTGTTTGAGCTTTATGAAAAATTCTGATACGTGGACACTTCGATTTTGCCGCGATATCCGTGATGTTATGTGACTTATTGAAACGTGTGAATTTATACTGGCAGACATAGATGTGTTTCGTTTTTGATTCACGGACGATCGGGACGTAGTGTAATTCGCGGAAAGTCGTGGCAAAACAACGGCCAGGAACGTACTGAACGTCTTGCCAGCTATCTTCGAGGATTAATATAACTTTCGAGGTGTCTGCGTGACCATGCGCCTGTGTACTTCCATACGTATATCCCAGCGCGGGTATAATTAGTTCGGTCCACGAAAGCTGATTTGAAGTCTACAGCAATCATTCCGATATCTTTGGTGAAATATGCGAATTCATAAACTTCATTCATTCAGTGTCAAAGGTCATCCTACTCTTGGCTTCTGGAAAGAAGTCAACCGTGTCGTGACACGTGAAACTTCAATCGCTATATTGTTCGTTATACGTACATGTATATTCTATTGGGTTCGCCAAAAAGTTCGTGCGGTTTTAACCCCTTGAAAATTTTAGGCCAAACATGGATGTCACGAGTCGGGCTCGTTGTTCAGTTCCAGACCAAACATGAATATCACGAGCTTGACTCGTACTCGACATTTCAGGTCGAACATGAATATCACGAGTCGGACTCGTGGTCTTAGTTTTGGACCAAGCATGAACATCTCGAATGGGATTAGTAATTAATTATATTATTATAATTAATCAGAATTTGTTTTCATCTTATGTAATAATTAAAGTATTTTTTAAAAGTTTTTGATTCAAATTCATTTGAATTTCACAAGAGTTCCATCGCGTGAAGTAAATACGGGCACGACTACCTTGCGCTCGGTCGTAAGAATATATCTCAAGTTTCGGCACGCGCGCTCCACCGCTCGATTCGCCGCTAGCGACAATCGAGGCAGCCGCGTTTGGCCTGACTTTTCCCGAGGTTCCGAATAGTGCAAGGGGTTAATAATATATTATTATATTTGTCGATTTTCAATCGGTATTAGCACAGAAAATGATCTCAAAAGTTTTTTGAAATTTTCCGGCTTAATAATATATTCATTAATAATATAATCTGTTAAATAATATATTTCGTGCTCAATTTATATTTGAAGCAGAATCAAATTGAATTCGAGAGTTTGAAATATGTTCGACTTTAATTAACCGGTTTCAAGTTGACGACAGTGGAGGAACACGAAACATATTTTATTCTCGACATTGTTCCATTCTCCGCAGGCCGTAGAGCCGAGAACCTTGTTCGGAGTTCATTTAAGAAGAAATTCAATTTTTCTTCGCCTCGTTTTAACGAAGGGTAGGTTTGCAGAAGATTAATCGGGGGATTCCCAGGGAATCATAATATTGATTGACGCGCTGTGTGTTCTGTATGGATGAAGTGTTGCAGGAAAGAAATATCAGTCCTCCAATCCGAATTCCGTAATTCTTACTCCGGTGATTCGTAGAAATGGGAATTAAATTATATTTCTCATTAACACGTTGACTATCGGCAATGCGAATATTACTAAAAATCTAATCAAATACATCGCTAATATTTAAAAAATTTGCAATACTTTTAATGTTACGCTAACGATGTAAAGTAACTAATGTATCTTGGAGGACTTAAACAATTTTGTTTTTAGATGTTACATACATGTTACAAGTACGTATCATGTAATACGAATTTCGGCCAAGCAGTCAACGTGTTAAGTCACCCACTTTTAAGTCCGTTCTTCTCGAAACGCTTTTACTTTTCCATCAATTACGGACAAAAAACATTTTCACTCTGACACTTGGAAAATTGATTCATTCTACTGATTCATTATAACTTTTATTTCGGATTTCATTCTGGACAGACAATTAATGAATTACTTTAACGAAATTACTTTAGAAAAGCTTTCACCGAAAAACTGAGGTAATTCTGACAAATAAGTACTCAAATATGCCGAAATCAGTGGCAGCATAAAAACGATTCTTTCACAACGTGTTTTTATGTACCTGGACCTCCATATTGGATACGAGCTGTCATTTTAGTAAACATGAATAGCGCTTTATATATTCCAAAGCTTTTCGTTTATCCAGGTCCATATTGAATTGATTACGGCATTATCGAAAACCATCAAAAACTGTGTACCGTGAATGACATTTATTTTCCATGGAAAAAGGATGGAATAATTGAAGGAATAAAAATGGAGTATTATTCAGAAAGACATTGTGTCAAGCTGGCAAGAAAGAAAATCGATGATATTACGAGACTTACTTTTTTCGTCGTCGTAGCCGTCCCTGTAGAGTACTTGTCCGTCTCCCGAATCACCATCGCCATCTTCCCTGATAACGTACGGCCTCGCGTTCTCCTTGTTCTCCAAGGTACACGGTATGACGAAGCCGAATCTGACAGGTCGACTACTGCAAGAATCGCCGTGAAAAGGGCTGATATTAAAGGGTTATTCTCAAATCGTAACGCTGGTTGACGCTACGTGAACCAATGTTCTACTCTACGGACGCTTCAAGAGAATTAATGCTTAATGGGAGGCACGAAACCACAGAGAGAAAGGTGAAGAACTAGAATAAACACGGAGGGAAAGAAGGAAAGAAGAAAGAAAGAGAGAGAGAGAGAGAGAGAGACAGACAGAGAAAGAGAGGAAGAGAAATTGCAGAATGACGTTGATGAAGGTAACAGAAAGCATAGTTGCGAAAATACTGTATAAAACCACCGACGAGATGCAGGATACGCGAATACTTAAATGTGCTTCTTTGAAATCGTTGTTACTGAGGTAAAATTCATTAACTAACATAAATTGAGGTAGATCACGGATTATATAATACATGGATTCCAGAAGGTTACAGAAATAAATACAAAGAAAGACTGTTTGAAAAATGTAGTTAATGGATCTTATCTCTGAAACAGTGAAATGCACTTTAGGGGTGTTTTGAGTTCACGTATTATAATATACATATATAAAATAATAAGTTAAATGTATAGTTTAAAGTGTATATTGAAATATCATGAATGTATCTGTAATTATATTAACTGTAATTAATTATATTAATTCATTTCTTCATGAAACTCCTCACTAATTAATACCTCAACTACCAATGCTCTTACGGAAATAATAAATTGCGCAATCGAGGTGTAGAGACACAGCCCGCATGTGTTTTTTAAACAAAAGGTGAATTCTGAATTTTTTTGCACTTTATGGAACCCTTTAACACTAGAACTACCGAAAACACTCGGTTATGATTATACAATTATTCATATAAATTATGGCTGGATGATGTGATTTAATTAACGGATGTATTTATGTGCATTATGTACATAAAATAAAGGTATATAAAATCCCAAACAATCGCGCTGTTGCATATTCTGATGATTTTAGTAAAAATGGCGAACGAGCCATTTTGATTGCTTTGGTAGTTCTAGTGTTAATGATTTGATGCCAGGCGTTCTAAATGTGACCTTTTTACGAGATGAGTCCAATGTCGGGTGCCCTTTGACAATTAACTTACCGCGACTACTTATTGGTGAACAAGAATGTATTTATTAGATGTAGAAATTAATTCTTCCCGACTTTTGAGTGCAAACAAAGTTTTATGTAAAACGAATGAAAACAGATCAATCATCGAAATAATTTCCATTATTGTCGATGACCTTTTGCCATTCTTCTGACGGTTTGGGAATACCATCGCGATAGAAATCCGCTGGCTTTGTATTGATTATGTGAATCCAGTCGGAATGAATTCATTTGTACACCTAATATTTTTGAGTGAATTATGGTGTAATTAATGAGACATGTATTGTATGCGACAGAATTATTAGTCTTTTTACGTATGTTGGATATTTACAAATAAGGATTGCAATGTGCTATTCCGCGGATAAATGTACTTGC
Organism: Nysson spinosus; assembly: GCA_910591585.2. Lineage (NCBI taxonomy): Eukaryota > Metazoa > Arthropoda > Insecta > Hymenoptera > Crabronidae > Nysson > Nysson spinosus. The sequence continues at coordinate 5,402,345 of OU342843.1, read as the reverse complement.
ATCTTGTGTGGGATCTATATACTTGGACGTTTTAGGAAATTATTGCAATAACACAGATTTAAGTTGAAAAACATTGATACTTATGATGCAGAGAAGTGAATTACGTGGTATAAATATCATGCATTTTAAAAACCAATTGCCAAAGACGTATTATAAATATTAAGGTGTAGTTTACTACGAAAATATGTTTACTATTATCTTGTAAGAAAACATCGAACGTTTTATCGTAATAAAATCTGCATACTTTACGAAAGTATTTGGTTTAAGAATTTAGTATTCTTTGGTACCGCAATTAAATTTCTCAGGTTGAAATAGTTCCTCAAAAAAAGAACGTACGTTCAAAATAATATTAAATACATACTAAAAATTGCAGCAGATATAAAAATGTTTCGTTTGTCCACTATAAATTAAATGCACGCGAATGTCTTTTCCAAACAATTATCACGTATTATTCGACGAACGTGTACATATTTCTTGCACAACAAAAATTGTCGGAGTAAAATCGAATCGCGCAATAAATCGTTTCAATCCATTATGAAAGGATGTGACAAACGAACTTGAAAATAACGATAGAAGTTGAAAGAGAAACTAATAAATGTCAGATGATCGTAATATTTCTCTTCAACGTATGAGCGATCTCGATCATGAAAATCAGACGACACCAAGAAACGAGAGTCTTTTTCTTTCGTCTATCGATGGTTTCAAGGTTCTCGTGGATGCCGGATCAAAATGGACCAATGTGAAGCGTAGGCGAGAGTTTTCATGGGTTTCCCTAAGGTTTTCTCATGCTTAATGTCAAACGTTTACCATGCTCACGGCGCTCGTGATGGTGAGAGATAGAAGTTAACAATAGAGACTAGAACATCTTGGTTCTCTGCGATCAACCGCCGTGGATAAGACAAATATGTATACATATATATACCATATCGCTTCGCACATGCTTAGTTAGACCAATGCCCAATTACCATATTCTCATCCTAGGCCTCAACGGTGGCCTTCTGGTTAAGCATAAGAAAAATACGATACTTTACTAGTGACTGACATATGTTAATGACGGATGCACGAAGTATACTTCGAGTGAATTCGCCCTAAAGCATCGTTCTAGCTTCTTGCCGTGCCTTGGACTCTACTAACCTGTTACCCGTGGATGACGAGTTAACTCGTCGTTTGAAACTACGTTTACCTCGAATGTTACGTATTAAATAACAATTATCCAATTTATCATATATACATCGTAATTATAAATGTATCGGGCGGATTTATTTTATGGTTTTTTTTAAAGAACTCCCAGGTTAACAGGTTAAGTCTTAATCCTTTGTATGTCAACCGTCTGGGCCAACTGCTTCTTCTTCCTCTACGTTACTAAACCGCGTGTATTGTATGATTATTTGTGTATCGATGCGTCTATCAGTGATGACAGAATAGGTATTCAAGAGAATGAAGATGTAATGTGCGTGTGCACGTGAAACAGACAGTGAGGCTAGAAGATGAAGAACGATGTTTCATATAGCTCAGATTCTTCAGGTTTGAATTCTATTAATATTCACGGAATTTATTCTCCGATTGCATCTACAACTTAAATGAACGGAAACCGGGATCATTATGAATTCAATTTTACCTGAGGTACCTGAGTTCACGACGAATCATATTTCGGTACGAGCGACTCATGGCGACTGGAAGATTGTTCATTATTATCTATGCAAAGGAAAGCTTTACTTTATGCTATTAGCTGGAAGATTCTCGAAATAATTAATTGAATCCGTTCTACGGTTATTTCGGAAATACAATGGCACTCAACGGTGTTCTAAAGTGCGCGGATATTCGACGGCTCACGAGTCCCTCGACAACGAAATTGCTAATGAAAATTGGTCTGATAAGGAAAGCGTTTGAAATGTCACTAACTTGAAGGAGGCGTGTAACTCCTGGCGAAGAGTCAACGGCCTGTTCTCCATCGTCGGTGTGTTCTGCGGCGTACCAGGTCCACTTCCGGATCCTCGTTTCTTCAGAACACTCTTCAAGGGTACCGCGTGAAACTTAGGCTCTTTCGCCGGTATCTCCTCGACTCTTGACGTATCGATACTTGGATCCGGTTGAGACACCCTAAACACGTAGAGGCTGTCATCTTCCTCCTCCACGTCGATGTCTTCTTCTTCTGTGACAACAACAATTGTACAAACTTGAAATACAATTTTTAAAATCGAACACAAATACCATTGTGTAGATATTATTTCATAATTATTCAGTGTGATAGTAATACTTGTATCATATAACATTATAATATTCTGTGCCCTGTCGGGGCACATAAACCATAAACCACAAGTTTTCATATCCACCGGTGTAATTAATTAATTATGTCTGGCCAGCAATGCGTTGAGTATTATATTTGAACGAATCGTTTACTGAAATTCGGAAGATAAATTCCACGGTGTAATGTTTTCTAGATTCATTAAACTTTTATCATAAAATTCTTGGTGGAATTTAAACTTCGCTGAGATTAAAGTGCCCGAAGGGGTAGTTTATGGAGCGTGTGATGTACCTTCGTCCTCGCAGTCCGACAAGGGTGAGCTGAACATCGGCGGTGGAGGAATCGGGCCGATCTCGCTCAATGGAATCGGTGGTTCTGGAAGCTCCGACAGCATCAACGTATTCTGAGGTGGTAATGGATAACACCTCTCGATTACTTGTTGTTGATTTTCGCCGCTTTGGTCCAGGACCCCCTTCTCCACTGAAATCAAACCAAACAGAACCATAAGTTCCATGTTCATCATAAACCATAAGTCATGTCCATAAACCATAAGTTTTCTTATTCACCGTTACAATTAATTATACACATTAATACACCTAAAGTCTTATAAATTGCATTGGATTAAGTATAAAAGACATTGACACTGTGGAAGAATACAAAAAACTACATCTGTGCAGAAGATTATATTATAGTCATTGGTAGGGATATATATGTGAGTGTCATAATAGATCAAACGAAAATATATTCTTTAGTCGCGTATTAATTTTCATTTCACGTTTCGTCGATGAGTGTGGACGGTAATAAAATTTGTCTATCAGTTGCTCCAAAAATGTCCGAGCACCGATCAAATTTCGAAAACTTTTCCGAGCGAATTTTAAATAGCCATCAGTAAATTTGTGGTATTTCAGAATACGCTTCAGGGAACAGAAATTTGGTGGCGGCACGATGGAGTTCCAGTTAGTTACACGGGATTCTTTGAATACCTCACACTCTCGCTGTCCTAATTACAGAACTGCGAGTACATTTTCAACTTATCGACTATTCCAGAATTTATAACACTGCTAAAGAACTTTGACTATCCCCGATCCGGATAATGTGTTATTAATATGTCTGCAACATCGCCATAATTGTAAGACAATAACCTTTACGTTGTGTATGAATGCTTCTCGAATTTCATATCAAATAAATAATTGCATAAATAAATAAATGATATGAATAATTATATCATACGAGTTATTCATTTTCCCATATAATTCACATCCTTAATTAATTTCCTTAACATTGCGAATAACTTTTATCGTAGAGTCAACCTGGAATCAAGTAATTCGCGGTTTCTAATCAAACCATTACGTATTTCAGTGCGGAACGAATAAACTCGAGATGAGTTAAACGTAATTTCTTTCAGCCAGTCAATTCAAGGAACCATGTTCTCTATTCCATCTCAGGAGATGGCCTTCGATGGAAGAAAGAAATGACTTCATTTAATGAAGCCAAGAACCCAGCAGGTTCGAGGGAGACAAAAAGTAGACGAGGATGGGACAAAGGGAAGACGAATAAAGTAGACAGCCACGAAATTTTGGTCCAATGGCTGAATGGCAAGGAACGATAGGAGAAGCAGTAACGAAAACCTATTACGAAGTTATTTCCACGAGACAAACTTCACTGTTGTACTTTACGTGTCAAGAATTTCCATAGGGACTTTAAAGGCTTCCGTCGAGTATCTTCGAGCACTTCACCGGAAATCGTTTCCCGAGGCTGCCGAAGAGTGGGAATGTAAATAAGAAACTTCTCTTTCTTTAAGCTGATTTCCCTCCCTGTCGATTGTTTCCTACCGTCAATGCTGCCAACTCGCCTTTACCTTTGACGATGATAAATTCTATTTTTCTTTTATGTACCTCGCCTCGCAACGCGTTTACGATTGATTTCTTTCAAGTAATTGACATTGAAGGACGACGTCGCGAACTTTCTTTGCGTACACTTTACACGTGTATATCATGGATGTAATACTTAACGATCAAACTGTCGAAATATTTCAACCTCCAAACTTCCACGGAGTACAGTAACATCACGAAGGTGTTAATCAATCAATGTTCTTATCAATCATTACTTAATGTACTCCCAATACTTCCTACGATGTCTTAAGTATACTCGGTGATATTATACCCCTTAAATATACCTCCTTACACCGTTTTAAATCATATCACAAATTTGTATGCAATAAGTTTATATCAGTATTCATATCTTAAATGTTCCTTGATCTTCTTCGCTATTATTTCAACACGTGGTTGAAGATTGAAGATTATTTGATTTATGCGTATCTTAAAAGATACTCGATGTAAACATTGCCGATTTACCGCAAACCTTTAAGATCTTCGCTGAGATCCAATCGAAATGTATTCACTTTCGAATAAAATCAGCCTCCTGATTAATGTGTTAACAAATCATGTTAACAAATGTGATTTAATATATTAGATTGTTTCTTGCATTTATTTATAGGTTTAATAAAGTATTGCCGATTTACCGTGAACCTTTCTCTGGCGTATATCAATGTCGCATATCGAATTGATTGTAAACACCGTCGGTTATAATTATCGAAATCGTAACATCGTCGATTTTCTCGAAAGCTTTTCCCGAGCAATTAGATCTAGGATCTTCGCTTGGATCCAATCGAGATTTACTCACTTTCGAACAAGATCAGCCTCCTGGCAAGAACCCTGGCGTCAAGAATGTTGGTCCTACTGGACTTTTGTTGGTCTCCTGAATTCAAGGGCGCGGCTGAAACCGAATGATTACCGGTCGTAGCCGTGCCCTGATTCGGTCGCGGTTCGCCATTCGGCGATACCGCGCCATTTGCACTCTGTTCAGTCTTTTCCTTCTTCGGCTCTGCAACAGAAAACAAAGTTCGAGACTGTCAGAGCGATCGAGAATCACTGGAGGGGTACTTCCGCCGGCTTTAATCCTCGGTAATCGCATCAGTATCCGGCGAGGAATTTTTCGAACTTTCTTAAAAACCTCTACGAGACTCTGCTTTCGTTGTACGCTATTTTGATATGCCACTTGGATAAGGAAGTACTTCTCCGTCTCAGAGATAAGGTTTCTTGAATCGGCAAATTTGTTGCTGCTTTACGGTTTTTATCGGTGCGAATAGATGTACTTCATATTATAGATTTATTTTAATAGTATATTTTATTTATAATCTTCACTGTCTTTGAGTTGGTTCATCGGTTGCGAATTTCCTGATAAGGTTCGGAGAACAACAATACAGATTATTCACTTATTTGCAGTGCAAATTTCGTTTTTTAACGCCGGAGTCTACGGTCGTCCTTCATCAAATGTTAATATAATATATTCTGTGCTGTTCTGAGTTTCATTATCTTCGTATCTGGTCTGCTTGTGTATCATTTTATTATCAGAAACATGAATAATCGTATACAATGTTAGTGCAAAGACGTCCAGTTTCTTATCAATTTCATTTTGCAGTTCATACATCGCTTTATAATATCACCTTGCGCAGAATCAAGTATAAAATTGCGCGGAAGGAATCGTAATCATTTATAGTCCGAGAAAGCACAAAATATATGTGACTTTATAAAACTTCTTTGATATTATCACATTTATTATCAGAAGTCAATGCGTATCCACGAAAGTAAACTAAATATCTAGAATCCACTACTTTGATCCCCGAAGGGATATTTTGTCGGATATCGGAGTTCGTTTCTACTCGAAATTCCAATAAATATAGGATGATCCGATGCAGGTCAATATTTAAGAACATAAGTCACCGTAATAAAATCAATATGGCGAACGATGGAGTTACCCAACGTGATCTTGCAAACATATTATTCACCGGAAAGTAAGTGTTCGACAAATACCAGAATACATGTATTCACGAAGGCTCGTAAACAAAAGTGATGTAGCAATAAAATTGCACGATGGAAATAAATCCGTGGATCGTATTGCGAGATGTCATCGAGTTCGTCGACCGGCAATTTCTGCGTCACCGTTTAGCACAGCTTTTTATCATTATCCGTCAGAAAACTTGGAATATCATCAAATTTCGTTGGGAAACAACCGTTTCATCGATTGCCCATTAGTTGTCACCTATAACTCGGAGTTGTGATCGAGTCTCATCGGGTTTTCTTGCACCCAGATATTTGTCTGGAATATTTTTTCGAATAATGCAATAAATGAGGTTTATTCTTCACTCAAATAATTCGTAGTTTGTGGTTTTACGGTATTTTTTGTAACCGAAAGGTCTGAAGTTCAGTTCTTGAAATTTTCTCGTTAAATGCAAATTTTCAAATAAATGTAAAATAATTTGAACTGGGGTTAATGTTAATATCTATATTTCAATTTTAATAACTGGGTGTTTAATTAAGGAATCATAAAAAAGCGCTCAACAGTTTGAAGAATAATTAAAATTGGGGTTACTTTAAATATTTTTATCTGAAATTTTAATGCATGGGGGTTTAAAATTGCAATAACTAATAAATATTACGAAAATTCATTAGTCGATTTTAACAAATCGGTGTCAATTTAAATATTTCTAATAAGTTTCTAAAATATTTCAACTTGGGATTGATGTGTAATATATTTATTAGAAATTTTTCGTACCGAAGTACTTTTCGTGGCCTTGACACTACTATGGCGATCGTCAAAGTGACATTCGGTAGGCAATCAGTGGATTTATCGGTTTGGCGGATAAACACGTCCCTTTCCCCTGGCACCGTAACGGTTATTTGTCAAAGGCCCAGGAAGAACATTAAATCCCACGTGTGTTTGGTCAGCATGCGACGAAGCTGTGCACCAATCAGTAGATAAAGCCACAAGTCCGTGAATAAATGTAGGCCGTAATTAAAGAGCGCGGTTTATCGGCCCAGTTTAGAGTCGGACGAAACCAATCTGGGCGAAATGAAAATTAAACATCCCTCGAAATTCCTCCTCCGCAGAAACCTCGCGCAAAGCGAGATCCCCTTTTCGAGGACGTGAATCGAAACGATGTTTCCCCGATTTGACAGATTTTCGTCGACGAAGACCGTCAGAGAGTTCGTCGACGTCGATTTGGAGTGGAGCCAATGAAATTCCGAAAGCAGGCTGGAGACGTCGTCGTTGACGCGATACTAATAACGTCAACAACATATAGAAAAATTTGTAAAGGTCGACAAGCTGAGGACTCAAGGGAACGCCATTTGTAAACCGAGGAAACTGATTCTGTGTAATTTGATTCGACAAACATAGTAGTCGATTTTTTAAACTATAGAGATATTAAAATAGATTTCTTAAACTTTGGTGACATGAAATTAATATGTATGTGAAAGACAGTAATTTAATATCAGCTTAATATCAATATTCAATATTAATTGTAATAAAACCAGTTTATGCATTCGGAGTTATTTAGAACGTAATTAAAAATTGTTATATACTCTTTCAAGTAAATAATCAAGTAATTATTTATTTGATACCATATTATTTTTTATTTTATACGTGTATCAATGATTCACGCTAGTTGTTTCGGTTTGTGAAGTTGCACAAAATTCGCAGACTCCTCGAGAACTCTGGGAATTTTGCAGTCTCATCTTCGGAACGAAAGGCGAGTCAGAAAGATCGTATTTCGTGCATATTTTCCGAGTAAACATTTTTGCGGAACATGCTTTTTTACGGCAGACATCAGATTTCACGTAAGAATCTTGCCGTTAAATTTAATACAGAAATATTTTAATAGTTTTCTTTTGAATTTAATGAATGATGGTTTAAAGTTCCTATAATTAGAACATATTACGAAAGCTAAGAAAGATTACTAAGAAGACGTTTTTCAAATAATCAGAAGTGATCTTCGATCCTTCAGATTAGTAAAATTAGAAAGTTTTATTACAAATTTTTATTAGAACATATGTTGTAAGTGTTAATTTCATCTTATGGTTTTTTACGGCTCACATCATATTTCATATAAGAATCTCTCCACTAATTCAAATATAGAAATAGAGAAGCTGAGCGTATCGCAACCCGCGAATAGAGCAAGTAGTATAAACCTGACTCTAATCAGCCAGTAGTCAAAGTCAAGCGAAGTCGGGCGGTGAAACAATAGGATGAATCATCCGAAAAGTATTCTCTCTTCGTTAAATTTATTGGAATCCCTGCAATTCTAATAATACGACATATGCCTTGCCAACCCCTCGGATTTATATTAATTCTTCCATCACTGAGGATCAAAAGATTTGACACTTACTGTGATTTATTATAAATTAAATTTACGTAACTACCTGTTTTTCGTTATTTTATGCCACAAACCACATTCTGCACACAAAAAATGGCTTCAGAACTACTCACGATAACAATTGGTTCATTTATTCCTAAGTTATCTCGCGATTAGTACATTCACAGTCTCCGATATTTTTTTAAACACTTGGATTAATCACCTTTTAATGGAAGAGAGAAGAATCATAGATAAACAAATCGAAGTTCATATAATGATGATAATAAATATTTCTTTTTGTACGACGGGTAAACAATTCTTTGCTAATTTAATACTTCCACTGAAATTCATAATTAATCATTGTTTTTTATTACTTCTTCAAGTCCTCAATTAACCACCTTTTAATAGACGGAATATAATAACAGATATTTGTATTTGTACAACGATTGAGAAATTCTTTGTTAATTTTATATCTGTACAGGATTACATAATTAATAATTGTTTTTCAGTACTTCTTCAAGTACTTTAATTAACCAACTTTTAACAGACGGTATATAATAACAGATATTTCTGATTGTACCACGAGCGAGATATTCTTTGCTAATTTGATATCTGCACTGGATTTCGTAATTAATAACTGGGCCTACTTGCCTCGCCAATTCAGATGGACGATGCGGCCCATCAGGAATTAATGTCACGTTTTGGTGTCGCGCGAATGTCGTTCCGCCGTGTCGAGATGCTTAACCGAGACTGCTAGAAACTAGAAACACGTCGGAGTTTAAAATAGAACGAAAAGTTCGTCGGAAGGAAGGAGGGTGGATTGCGCGACATCGATGATGATGATGATGACCTTCCACTAGGCGTCTTCGTGCCTCACCCCAAATTCTTGATTGTCACTACTGTCATTCTCACAAGTTATAGATCCACCGACTCTCCGACCTCTTCGCTTTTATATTTATGGGACAGCCTGACAATTAACAGACCGAAGAACGTGAGAAGGCCTCGCTGTTTTATTTCTGTCCTCGAGATACACAATCGGTCAATTTGCAGATTTTCTTATATAAATTTTAATCCTACTGGATTACAACGATATCAATTACATTCGATAGAAATAAAAAGATATTGGATGTCCGAATCATTAGAAATCGGAAGAACGATAGAAATAAAAGAGAATTCAAAGATGATGTAAATTAAACGTAAAGTTCATATATTGTCGATGGTGTAATTTCAAATGAAATGAGGATCAATTATTGAATTAAATTACCGTTAGCTTTGTAATGAATTTCAAATGACTGTCACCGAAAAAGAGCGTTAGTCAAGCACGAAACAACTGCCAATATAATTAGCTACATTATATGATTTTATTTTTATCACCTTGCCAACTTGCCCGACCTTATGCAAGTACTGTAAATATACTCACTCGACTGTATACAAGAAAACTGACGAATGAACTAGGAATTGTCAGAGGTGCCATGCCAATTATTCTATGATACATCTGACTCAGATTTTCGAAGTATTTTAACATTATATTCTAATAATATTATAATATGCTGTTATAGGTCGGCGGTAATAGAACTGGGACAATAACTTTCCTAGCGTGTGTCGTTGTGTAAGATTACATTCTAGATCCATCAGTCGGAGGAAAGGTTTTCAGTGCCAAGAGTGGAAGACTGCAATTGTCAAGTGCATCGAAGTTCACACACGCAATTTCACGCATTCTGCGTCGATATATCGCGCCCATCCTGTTCTCCATGCCAAAAGTCACCCGCCTTGCTTTCGTGACACGAATGTGTACAATTGTGGCAGATGATTTTAAAGAATCAATTGCAACGACTAATTTTACGGAGACTTTACTAAATCACACGTGAATCTATCAATTTACCAATTTTAATTTAACACGTTGAATACCGTGAGGGTCACCGGTGATCATCGATGCTAATATTATACTTTGATAATTAAACCTTTGATATTATACTATTGATACTAAAACTCGTATCAAATATATAACTAATATCCGTAAAGTTTTTAATATTTTTAACATTACGACAACAATGTAAAGTAACTAATATGCAGATGTTACGGGTGGATATCGCGAGGTATCGTATATCACGGATTTCGATGTGGTGTTCGAAGTGTTAATATTCCTCGAACATTAATAAAGTGAATTTGTATTACGAAGTAATATGTGTGCTTCACTTTCCATTGAATTCTTTGTTCCTTGTTTTATTGAAAAGTTCATTGTTTTGGAATTTCTATAGGATATTGAATATGTTATTAACGTTGTTGACGGTATTGCTATTTATGCTGTTATTGTTTATCATTGTATGACAGATTTATGGAACGAATGACGCTTGTCACAATAAAGAAGGCTACCGTTGTTACATTTATATTGTTTAATTTTGTCATCGACGAAACATATAAAAAAACTGAAGCATTTCATATTTCAGATGGTAATATTTTTATGAAAATAGAAATTTTGAAATTATCTACACTCGACAGAATTGTAGCCGGTAAATTGTACAAAATTAAAAGCATACCATTTTAATTCCTACAATTTCCACGAAAATGGGTATTTTCGATTTTACGAGTTCTTTTTAATATTCTTATTTAAATATTAATAAAGATAACAGTCTTCATATTATAATTTCTAGTGAAATATATTAATAACATTTAAGTGATACTCCACAACTAAGTATTCCACATAAACACCGATTACTATCTCATAGTAATCACTTACTAATTAGACGTTGCAGATAGGAACGTTGAATCTTCGACGTGAGCGATGCGCAAGTGGAAAGCGATCGAACAAGTCAGACATATTCCGCGTAGTTACTTGTCTTGCTGTAATTACTTCGATGTGTTACACGATTGTAAAGTACACAATAGACGCATTACAAGGGAACTGTAATATTAGATCGCAATATATCTTAAGAGGATGAAGTATTTTGGGTAGTCAGACTCACAAGTGGAAGCAGAGCGTGCAAGTCAGACGCGTTCTAAGAGTAACCGTGCACGAACATGAAAAGCCGGGAATTCTTCATCTACGATTTTCCTGGTTTTCCATGGCATACGTACTTCTCAGTGAATAAACGACCCAGCTAAATTATACCTTTGAAATAATTCAGCATACCGCTGCATAATGAAGAGATCTATTCTATGAGCGGCACAAATGGAAGACTTATTCGAAATCGTCCAGTAGTTCAAGCATTATTTCCCAACAGTCGTGAATGAAAAATAGACTCCTCGAAATTAACTCACGCGTGTGTCGTGAGAGTACATTTTGTTAAATGTACACGTAACAAATTAGTATAATTATATACATTAAATTAATAATGTAATTAGAACTCGATGGAATTATGTACATTAATAACTCTTTCATGTTCTCTTTTCTTCTCCGAGGTGTTTGCGGTAACACACTTTTCTATTTTCTTTATGGAGTCTTCTTACTTCTGATATGTGTGATATAATTAAAAATTGATTGTGAGAAATATTTTATGGAGACTTGATAAAGAATGAATATTATTAGAGTGTTATATCCGTAACATGAACTTTATAAGTCCAAGAACAGCACTACAAAGCCATCATAAGCTGAACAGGTTAATTATAGTAATATTAATATCAGGGGATAATGGAATATTATTTGTCACAATCATATTCGTAAGATTTAGAAATTTCAATCTTTGATTTATTTTATAAAAAAATGTAATAATGGAATTCCTTTCCGAGTCAGAAACATTTCGATGTTATCGAAGCTGCAAAACAGTTCTGGAATTAGACCGCTCATGATACACCGAATAGATTTAAAACTGACGTATGATCGACGTCCATCATCGAAAATCGTTGTTTATTGGTGCCGAAATTATTCCGACGGCTGTTTGAAGGTATTTACGTAGCCCTCGTCCACGTCCACGTTAAAACCGTGACATCATCGTGCGGCTGTCTACTCGTTAAAACGAGAGGAAACATTAAGCTCACTGGCGTAAGGTCGTTCCAAACAAGCTGTTAGCTTTAAATCGACTATTAGTCAGAGACCGCACGTGCTGGTTTTGCAGACTATAATGTGCCGCGCGAGAATTCTCATTTCGACGAGGGAACTTCTTGGCAGAATGAAAGGCACGTACCGTAGAACAAATATCTTCCTACGCCAATTGCGACATACCGCCCTTGCGTTATGAGCCGTAATAGGTCTCCAAGCTTCCGAGGACTTTCCGGTTCGAAGGAATCGAAGTTAAACCAGGTACAAGGACTTCCACCATTTACGTCCTTACCTTGGACGTAATTCAATTATCAGGAACTCGTGGCGCGTGGATTGGTGGAGCATAGTTTAAAAGGAGTAACTTAAAAGACGCTTTCGAGAAAAGGAACCGTATACGACTTGGGTAATTTAAATTTAAGAGCACCTGCCCTGAAAGTCTAAAAAGTAGTTTGACAGTAGAACTACCAAGATATATTCAGTTATATTCGTAGATATACTTATTCGACCTTAAAAATAAAGATGGATGAGACAAATAAATTAATCAATTCAATTATGTCCGCAGACTCGTCATGTTGACTGTTCTTGTAGTTCTGGTATTAAAGACAGCTGTTCATTATATATGTATATTATAAATTGATATTAAACACATAAAACTCTATATTATTTGATTGGTTTTCATCTATGGGTGTCTAAAGAATTTTCAGGGAATCCCAAAACAAATCTGGAGGATGGATCCGCAATGTATCTCGCGCAAAAGAACACGACAATAGATGGAACCCATCGATCGTCGTTCCTCGATGAGTTTTATCCAAACGATAATACTAAATTGCGAATTCGCATCGTTGAGCCAGCAACGCGTGCAATAAAGGCTAGCGTTATCTGGCGGTAGCATTGTTTACGGGCCGCTCGAGTTTCAAGTGTACTTAGCTCTCTCGCTCTTTTTTTTCTCTTCTACCCTTATTTCCTCTCGAGCTCGTCGGCCTCCGCAAAAAACAGTTGCAGTTGGAACTTTGGAAGCGTTTATCGGTTGCTTCTACCGGGAAACCGGAGGTTTTCGTAATTACTTCCATCCGCTCGAATGCCGTCCAATATAGATTTAAGACGATGGTTTCAATAGTTGCTATTATATTATTATAAAATATAAAATTTCGTATGATGTGTATTATAATGGACATAATTCAATAACATAAAGGAACGGTTTAAAAGAATTATTACTATGCACGTCTGATGTTAGTCACTGTAGCATTATATTATATCATGTAATATATGCAGTCTTCTTCCTAAAATTTGAAAAACCTCCAGCAATAATGAATGGTGAAATATGGTATCAGTGAAGCATACAAAAGAAGAGGTGTAATATAAGATAAACATACAGGCATAAGCAGACAAGCAAGAAGCTGTGAGAGAGGAAAAAGTGCGAGACATCCAAGATAACGGTACAAAAGGGAAGATAGAGCGAAAGAATAATCAAGCACGAGGTCAGTACGAGGATAAAACCGTAACGTCCTTCACCGTGAGCAAGTGAAAACGCGCGATTCCCGCGGGATGGTTCGCCTACTATCATTTTTCCTCGACTCAGTTTTGCTGATACGGCCAGTTGGACCACGCGAGATTAAAGTGCAAGAAGCGTGTAATCTCGTAGGAGTTACAGGATGGAACCCTAGGGTGGTCTATATTCCTTGAATGTAACCGAGTCTTATGTGGCGCTCTTTACTCTTACGTGGGAATAGGTAGACGTACGAATTGTTTTTTCGTGTACGGTACCTTAAAAAATGGGCATATTTTCGACGTCCGCGATTTTGGTCCAAGATGTTCCAAATTGGTAGTAGATGGTGTATAAATATATTCTATGACGATTTTGGGTCGAAAGAAGTGGTTTAAAAATTTGTTTCGGTCAAAAAAGGTGTTAATCCAAAATCGCAAAAATGGAAAGGGGTATACCTTCAAAAATTGTCAAAAATTAAAAGTCGCTAAAATCATTTCTAAACAACCCAAATCGATGGTAAATGATGTATAAACATATTCTAGGATGATTTCTGGTCGAAAGAAGCGGTTAAAAAATTCTTATTGGTCAAAAATGGGTCGAACCCAAATCGCAAAAATGTAAAGGGGTATACCTTCAAAAATTGCCAAAAATTAAAAGTCGCCAAAATCACTTCTAAACAACCCAAATCGATGGTAAATGATGTATAAACATATTCTAGGATGATTTCTGGTCGAAAGACGCGGTTAAAAAATTGTTATTGGTCAAAAATGGGTCGAACCCAAATCGAAAAAATGTAAAGGGGTATACCTTCAAAAATTGCCAAAAATTAAAAGTCGCCAAAATCACTTCTAAACAACCCAAATGGATGGTAAATGATGTATAAACATATTCTAGGATGATTTCTGGTCGAAAGAAGCGGTTAAAAAATTGTTATTGGTCAAAAATGGGTCGAACCCAAATCGCAAAAATGTAAAGGGGTATACCTTCAAAAATCGCCAAAAATTAAAAGTCGCCAAAATCATTTCTAAACAACCCAAATCGATGGTAAATGATGTATAAACATATTCTAGGATGATTTCTGGTCGAAAGACGCGGTTAAAAAATTGTTATTGGTCAAAAATGGGTCGAACCCAAATCGAAAAAATGTAAAGGGGTATACCTTCAAAAATTGCCAAAAATTAAAAGTCGCCAAAATCACTTCTAAACAACCCAAATGGATGGTAAATGATGTATAAACATATTCTAGGATGATTTCTGGTCGAAAGAAGCGGTTAAAAAATTGTTATTGGTCAAAAATGGGTCGAACCCAAATCGCAAAAATGTAAAGGGGTATACCTTCAAAAATCGCCAAAAATTAAAAGTCGCCAAAATCATTTCTAAACAACCCAAATCGATGGTAAATGATGTATAAACATATTCTAGGATGATTTCTGGTCGAAAGAAGCGGTTAAAAAATTGTTATTGGTCAAAAATGGGTCGAACCCAAATCGCAAAAATGTAAAGGGGTATACCTTCAAAAATTGCCAAAAATTAAAAGTCGCCAAAATCACTTCTAAACAACCCAAATGGATGGTAAATGATGTATAAACATATTCTAGGATGATTTCTGGTCGAAAGAAGCGGTTAAAAAATTGTTATTGGTCAAAAATGGGTCGAACCCAAATCGCAAAAATGTAAAGGGGTATACCTTCAAAAATTGCCAAAAATTAAAAGTCGCCAAAATCACTTCTAAACAACCCAAATGGATGGTAAATGATGTATAAACATATTCTAGGATGATTTCTGGTCGAAAGAAGCGGTTAAAAAATTGTTATTGGTCAAAAATGGGTCGAACCCAAATCGCAAAAATGTAAAGGGGTATACCTTCAAAAATCGCCAAAAATTAAAAGTCGCCAAAATCATTTCTAAACAACCCAAATCGATGGTAAATGATGTATAAACATATTCTAGGATGATTTCTGGTCGAAAGACGCGGTTAAAAAATTGTTATTGGTCAAAAATGGGTCGAACCCAAATCGAAAAAATGTAAAGGGGTATACCTTCAAAAATTGCCAAAAATTAAAAGTCGCCAAAATCACTTCTAAACAACCCAAATGGATGGTAAATGATGTATAAACATATTCTAGGATGATTTCTGGTCGAAAGAAGCGGTTAAAAAATTGTTATTGGTCAAAAATGGGTCGAACCCAAATCGCAAAAATGTAAAGGGGTATACCTTCAAAAATCGCCAAAAATTAAAAGTCGCCAAAATCATTTCTAAACAACCCAAATCGATGGTAAATGATGTATAAACATATTCTAGGATGATTTCTGGTCGAAAGAAGCGGTTAAAAAATTGTTATTGGTCAAAAATGGGTCGAACCCAAATCGCAAAAATGTAAAGGGGTATACCTTCAAAAATTGCCAAAAATTAAAAGTCGCCAAAATCATTTCTAAACAACCCAAATCGATGGTAAATGATGTATAAACATATTCTAGGATGATTTCTGGTCGAAAGAAGCGGTTAAAAAATTGTTATTGGTCAAAAATGGGTCGAACCCAAATCGCAAAAATGTAAAGGGGTATACCTTCAAAAATTGCCAAAAATTAAAAGTCGCCAAAATCACTTCTAAACAACCCAAATGGATGGTAAATGATGTATAAACATATTCTAGGATGATTTCTGGTCGAAAGAAGCGGTTAAAAAATTGTTATTGGTCAAAAATGGGTCGAACCCAAATCGCAAAAATGTAAAGGGGTATACCTTCAAAAATCGCCAAAAATTAAAAGTCGCCAAAATCATTTCTAAACAACCCAAATCGATGGTAAATGATGTATAAACATATTCTAGGATGATTTCTGGTCGAAAGAAGCGGTTAAAAAATTGTTATTGGTCAAAAATGGGTCGAACCCAAATCGCAAAAATGTAAAGGGGTATACCTTCAAAAATCGCCAAAAATTAAAAGTCGCCAAAATCATTTCTAAACAACCCAAATCGATGGTAAATGATGTATAAACATATTCTAGGATGATTTCTGGTCGAAAGAAGCGGTTAAAAAATTGTTATTGGTCAAAAATGGGTCGAACCCAAATCGCAAAAATGTAAAGGGGTATACCTTCAAAAATTGCCAAAAATTAAAAGTCGCCAAAATCACTTCTAAACAACCCAAATGGATGGTAAATGATGTATAAACATATTCTAGGATGATTTCTGGTCGAAAGAAGCGGTTAAAAAATTGTTATTGGTCAAAAATGGGTCGAACCCAAATCGCAAAAATGTAAAGGGGTATACCTTCAAAAATTGCCAAAAATTAAAAGTCGCCAAAATCACTTCTAAACAACCCAAATCGATGGTAAATGATGTATAAACATATTCTAGGATGATTTCTGGTCGAAAGAAGCGGTTAAAAAATTGTTATTGGTCAAAAATGGGTCGAACCCAAATCGCAAAAATGTAAAGGGGTATACCTTCAAAAATTGCCAAAAATTAAAAGTCGCCAAAATCACTTCTAAACAACCCAAATCGATGGTAAATGATGTATAAACATATTCTAGGATGATTTCTGGTCGAAAGAAGCGGTTAAAAAATTGTTATTGGTCAAAAATGGGTCGAACCCAAATCGAAAAAATGTAAAGGGTATACCTTCAAAAATTGTCAAAAATTAAAAGTCGCCAATTTTGCTTCTAAATGATCCAAATCGACGCTATATGATGCCTAATGATGTTCTAAGACCATTTTGGGTCGAAAGAAGTGGATTACAATTTTTTAGCGCTCACAAAGTATGCTGAAACGGCAAATTTTCTTTTTCCGCTTTATCGAGTACGTTAACAAGAACTCAGTGACCAAGGAATCGACGATGTGGTATGGAATTTCAAGATACCATGGTATAATGGCCGTCGTGTAGTGAAACTTTGTGTGCACCTACATTGCGGATGCAATGTCGTTGGTTACTGCTTCAAGAGATCAGGCGACGTGTAACATGCTATGATATACCGCGTTTGTACACTGATCTACTTTGTGGTATTATGTATCTTGCAAAAGTAACTTAAGATGTTCAAACTACACGAAATAGTATATAGTTATCTTCAACCACCGTAATACTATAATATAATGACATAAACAGCAGAAAGAAATCGTTAAGTCGAATATATCTATTTTCATACAAATTTCACCAATTAAAAAGGTATGCTTCAACTTCCCTACAATTTTCCGAGTGTAGTTTTTAATCTCAAAATATCTATTTCCATGAAAATCTTACGAATCAAAGACTAGTAAAATGAATTAATCCAGAACAGATTAAAATAATAGATTAATCATGATCGAGGGAATATTTAACTCTACTCAAATATTTACTGTTACTTAAGGAAATATTTAGATTCCAGTGCAGTAGTATAAACTGCTACGACGCGGGACATTGTAATAATTTCCACTAGAAAGCGTTGAAGGGAAGTCTAGCTTTACGTGTATCGTTTAATTACATATTTGCCAAAGTGAAACTTTTCCAGCACGTCGAACTGAAGCCGTCGATTACATAACTAACTATGCACCTCATATATTTAGCTCACAGTTTCCATCGATTCGGAAAGTTTCGGTTTGTCTGATCGTGTGGCACGATAGTTCCAGTTAGTGGTTCGAGATATTTAAAGTCGGACGTCACGAGTGATAAACTCTACGATAAATCGGCCATGCGTTGACACGAACTTCGACAGTGATACTAAGTTTAATTATCTCACATGTATGTGCTTTCTAATTTCCCTCACATTCTCTGCGTTATTTTAATTCTCTTACATTTCTGCGCGCATTTATGTGCTTTCTATTTCTCGCATTAAAATAGATAATAATATCACACCGCTGATATGCGGATTAATAAAGAATAATCGTTGGTATTACAATAACGTGGAATTATAAAGAAGTTAATATTATGATCTAGTATTCAACTTCTTTTCATTTCATTCTCGATGACGTAAATAATGTAACGAATGTGAACTTATTATATTATTATTACGAGAATGAAAAAAAAATGAAGTTGAACATTCGATCGTAATAAACGTCTCATTAGTTTTATGTAATTTCTATTTAGGATAATTCATGATGTTTTTCAGTCATTTTCCTCTGCCATATTACGGGAAGTAAAGTAAACGTTTACTTCTCGTACAATAATACAAAAAATCTCTAGTTCTCGCGTCAAAGGTATCACGTTAAAATGTTAGAATAATAAATCCATCGATTTCTAGTTCTAGAAGCGTGTACGCTGCTTATCGTTGTTTCAATGAGTCATTCAAATAGTTACTTAAGTTCGCAAAAAATCCAGCTGACACAGGAGTTAAGCATTGTCTTGCTGGTTTTCTCGTCTATCGATCATGCAGACCCTCTCGAAACCACCCACTCACTGTGCAGAATGTCATGGAACGAGCTAAAGCTTTCGTATTTCGGTTCCCGAGCTTACCGGACTGCGCCACCGAGGAGGAGGTCATTGACACCAGTCGCTTTTTCCTGGCATCCATCGATTTTCCTTTTCACAGTAGGGGAGAAAAAAAAAGAAAAGCGAATACTCAGTCTCGTGCGTGGAATTAAATCTTCCAAAGTGAATTTCTATCCTTTGTCATGAATCTTAATTATTTCCCTCGCGCCATACGCGTGAAGCCCATTCACGGAGCCGAGGCTCTTGGAAAAGAATAAAAACCTTCGCGTCGCGCGAATTCTAAGTGTGCACTGCGGGAAGATTGATTAAAAACTTGAATGTAAATGAGATATAAGATGCTTCTTATACGTTGAATTAAGGAATTGCTTTCTTGATAAATTGATGAGTTCTTATTATAATTTAGTATATTTATGTAATTTACTTCGTCCTCTTTCCTCTCAAATTTCTATCATATCTTTATTGTAATTCTTTAACGACATCCATATCTAACTTATTAGCTTCGTCCATATTCTTATCGTGATTTATTAATTTCATCCTCATCGCAAGTTCATAATTGCAACATTCTTGCGAAACAATAAATATGAATCTTAAATATAGGATTCCTCGAGGATCCAAATAAATATAATAAAGCTAACAAAAGTATTAAATATCGTATTCGTTACTTAATATTATCAGACATTTCTCAATATTTTATATTTATCACTTTTATTAGTTTTATTATTGTATATTTACATATTTGAATAGAGAATTCCGTTAAAAACAAAAATCAATATAATAAGCCCAACAAAAGTATTAAATATCAGATCCATTAATAAAGAGTATCAGGCATTTCCCAATATTTGATATTTACGCGCATTTTAGCGGATAACGTTTAAAACGATACCACAATGGCGACTGATAAACGATAAGGTAATTAAAGCACGAATTAAATCGGGGCTTAATTTAATACACCGTGAATCATGAGACGGAACTGTTACGATTTCGTAGAAACGTTCTGCCCTGCGAAACTTCGAAATGGTTCTGTTTTCGGTGCCCCCCCCCCATCCCCCCTCGCTTTCCTAATGCGGGATAACGCGTTCTGTGTTAAGTAATTGCGAAACTTTTAGCTGCCCGGTTTTTGTAACCCACCTTCTGTCCCTTTATATGATAAAACGTTGCTCGTACTTTCCCTGCTTTCTATGCTTTCTTTTTACCCTCGCGTCTACCACTTTCAACAAAGACCCACGGATCAAGGATAATTGCTTTACGCAGAATTAACGTTAACTAATATGAATATGCAAATTTGGAGCTTAATGGGCACGTTTACTAAATAAACACAAACACTGGAGCAATGGACCGTTTAAATTAATTATCATTATTTACATAGAGAATAATCATGGTTTACTCTGAATTTGCTTTGGATTTGTTTCGTGAATTATAGTTATGATTCATTATATTTAATGAAGCGCATTTGCGAGGATATTAATTCTCGCGTATTCGGCATTATGTTTGTGTCTGATAAATATTATTCTGAAAATATTATTATAGCACCGTGTGATAACTTTGCATTCGATTTGAGAACTTTAAGGTTTAAGGAACTTAAGTTCCTTGAGTTTATTTAGCTTTCGATAGCTTAACTTAATAATCGATAACTTAACTTCAGGATCTTAAATTATGGTTTCAAAGGCCTTAATAGGAATTCTGTTCGACTCTGAATATTTTATTATCAGGATCCTTATTTTTAAGTTAAGCACCATATTTCGAATTAATAAATGATATTAATAACAAGTAATATAAATATAATAAATAATGGAAATATTGCATCCAATCAATTATCAAACTTATCGCGATGAATTCTGTCGACTGATCTACGGCGTGAACAGGGAAACATGATTTATTATGAATGCCGATGTTCACGAATTACCGCTCACATTACGGCAACCGCAAGTACCATGGCTGGACCATTTAGGAAAATGTATGGTCCCTACGTTACATGCGTGCGTGCGTGTCCTTAAACAGTAGCCATAAAATCGCGATAAAGCCAAATTAAGTAGCCGCCGCCATTATTTCTAAAGCCACAAGACTTTTTGCCAAATAAAAAGAGGTATAATATGAGAAATCATTTAGTTACACCGAACGTTATACTTCTTAGCCGTGATTAAGCTCGATTATTAACCTGTTAACCGATGGTTCTTCCAAAAATTCAGAATTATGAGATAATAATTGTAATTTAATTCGTAACCTTCGAAATAAGCGTAAATGCGAATGACGAGTTAACTCGTTAACCCCGGTGAACAGGTTAAGTATTATGTTGATAGTAAATTATCTTTAATATCGTTATAGAGGCAAACATAGATAACTTCATTTTTTAATGAACACTTTTTTGTATTTATTGCTATAATTTAAGTGTAAATTCGTAAAATTTGTACGGCGTGAGTTGCGTCCGTAAAATGTAATGATTCTATATATATTCGATTAACATTTTTGTATACTTTTGTGCGAAAAACTTGAATGCAATACTTTCGATAAGTCTTTAAATCCAAATTATCCGGAGCCTATAAATTTCCTTTATTATCATACATTATTTGAATACCGATTCCATATGGTACTCGAATGTCCATTCGGATCTAAAGAATACGAGCTAAAAACATATTCCAAGGTGCTTACTTTGATAAGCAAATGGCCACCCAAAATCCTGCAAAATCCTTTTTACGTCGATGGATTTACTTCATTCCTCGAAGCGTCTTGGTCAGATCATTCCGAGACAATATTCGCGGAACAATAATTACGGAGGTAAATGCGGCCGTTGTATTTGAACTTCGTGTGATTCAAAGTCGACTTAAAAAGTACTGAATTGATAAAGGACCCCATTCATGGGAAAAGTATGAATGTTCTATATCGAGGGTGACATAAGTTTCAAAACTTATTCGTAGTACTGATGTGTATAGTAACCTTGTCAAAATGACTTATGTTCTCGGAGAAAAAAATCGTCCTCTGTGACTTTCGAAGGTACGAATGAAACCTGGTTGGAATAATCTATGAAGGTTTCTTTTTCTCGTGAGTTATATTTTCGAGGAAATTATATTGCGAAACGTACCTTTGACGATTATCATACTTCGTGATAAATTGATCATCAACATAAAGTCATCTCTTTCTCGAAAGATGTAAGTTATTAATTATTTGTCACGGTTTCAATGTCTCAAAGAAATATGACGTGTAAAATAAATTCCCTCGAAATATCCAAAAAATATAGTATTCTATATTTAGTATAATATATATATAGTATATATAATTCAATAACAAGTAAAAAGTAATTTTTGTACAACATAGATATGGCTTTGAAATATACACTATAAACATTAAAATATTGACTTAATAATATTTTCCAGGTCAAAATTTTCCTCAATAAAATATTTTGATGACTTTCTATACATATAGTTTTAATATAACTATTATTGTACATATTATATGATAGAAATATTTTGTTTAATGCATCCAAGATTATCGACTAAACACTTTTTATAAGTGCACAGCGATTGTCCGACTGTACTGCATAAACTATATTGATATAAATATACATTAAAATGCTTCAAAATATATCACTATATCTGGCATCTAATACTACTTTTAATATTCAAGTTCTATATTCCGCGAAGGTGCGCACAAGATATTGATCTATTTTATTAAAACAATCAGTGTGGTCCAATATCCCTTTCTCTTAGCAGAGATAAAAACTGATCAGGAAAGGTAATAAAGAGTATACATAAGTCGATCCAGAGATAAAGCTGAGAGTTGTAAAACCAGGCCAATAGTATCGAGGACTTTTCCCCTTCGCAAATCTAAGCCCCGTAACCATAAAAAAGGAGGTGCTACCCGATCAAACCAGCTTTTTCGTGCTCTGCCTGTTGGTGGGTTTAAGGTCTGATTAATGGCTCGAGGGTTTTCACGATCTGCTTGTTCACTCTATCCGTACCTTCACCCCTTTTCCCAGGGGGTGCGATATAAACCCGTGGATTATAGATCCAGTCTAAGAGAATCTTTACATATTTTACCTTAAACCTCCCTGACCTTGACCAACTTTCTTTCAAAAACTTTTTAATCTCGAATTAAAACATGTCGGATGCAAACGATCCGCGTTTATTTCCAGAGATTCTAGGAGACTTTTGATTGTCGTGCGAAAACAGGTGCAGACGATTTACGTGAATAAATAACTGTATGCGATTGAATTTACAAATACTATACTAATAAATTGAATATTATAACAGTGTTGGTATAAATATGAATTGAAACGATTCAAAATATTCTACTAGTTGAAATCATTCTCAATATAATGTTTTATTACATACATATTTGTCTATATTCGATAAACGATTTTAATTGACAATTTTCGGTAGAATATGGCCTGTTGATATTTCGGTGATTTTGCGAGTTCTAGTTAACCTTTGAATTTGTAAAGGTGAGGAAATTGGGAGCCGAGAGAATATTTCGATATTCGGGAATTTTGTTTGTTAATCACTGAGGCTTTGTTTATTAATATCAGGAGGTTGTTTTAATTTCCAGTGGTATGGCCATTTTTGTTAATTTGCTGTCAGCTAAAATTCAGGAAATTATCAAAGATAACCGGGATGAAGTATTAATAATCAAGAATTATCTCGCTAATGACCACGTTTCTAAGTAATATATAATATTTGCATGGTAAACTTGTTTTGATCAACGATTCAATAAATATCTACTGTGTTTGTGATGTAAATATACACGTTGCATCTAACGAAGTTTCGGGACTACGTTTTGAATGAAATCCAGCTCTCATATTGTCCATCTTTCTAAATAAAGTAATTAGTGTCCTTATTTCTCAAATTAATAAAATATTACTATATCAGTTTCAGACAAATCTGCACGGATTAATATGACAAGATTAGAACAATTAAATTTATCAGATTCAATATTCAATTATATATCGAAATGAATCATTAATAAGTATTTTTATCTTTCAAATAAATATAACGCAAGATATAAGCGATAAAAAATATATTCCATACAATATATACTATTATATATAATATATGTATTATATCCATTTAATAGAACGCTGCACAGATTAATATGATATTCGCGCGAAGCATTCGAGTAAGTGATCGGTTTTATGCCGATATAATATCACCGTATAAAGCCGGAGTGGGTTCAGTTATGTTTTTGTGATCGTAATTCGTATTTCGTAAGAGCGAGTCTCCTGGCGGCACGTTTTGCACGGTTTGCATCGAAAACCCAGAAATACAATGGAATCGGGAATTCGCGCACGATATTCCCAGTTACGGGTTAATGCAACGAGCCGGCGATCCTTTTCATCGGTCCGTTGGAACCAGCTGGGAAAATCAACCGGCGTGCCAGACACGTTTCACGAATGCAGTTGCAGTCGCAGCTGCGGCACGAGCAAAACGTTTAATGCGATTTGTGGAGATAAATAGGAAAAAGGGTATCAAGAGAATGAAACGGACAAACGAAGAGACAATCGATTTCCCTGGACTCGTATTTTTATCTTACATTAGTGGAAATACTAATGTAGTATCGGAGTATTTTAGGAAAGCTTAATGTAGCATTCCAGTCGTAAAACTCTTCTGTTTTCTCCATCCTAGGAATGTTTTTACGAAAATGATCAAACTTATTACGCTGGATCTTTTCCAGTCCACTTATGTTCATAAAAATACACCATTTTGCAAACAAAATAAATACAGTTATTTCAACGAGTAATTCCATCGAATAAGAAAACATACTACATTTCTAATGTAGAAAGTGTCCGCAGTAACGATGCTCAAGAATGGCTGACTTTAAAAGGGTTAATTCACTCGAAGACATCCCTTTATTACGAAGGTTCGCTGGTCGCTTTGTGATGAGGTCACAGACAAAAGGGTATCCCGCTTTAATACTCCTGATTAACCGACTTCATATTTCCACTATGGAACGCTTTTTAACGTATAACGAACCTGGTAAATAATTCAATTCTTTCTTTGATGGCACGGTGAACTTGTTTCATCGCACTGTCTGATACAAGAATCATTACCTTTGTTGAAGAAGATTTAAGGGTGATCCATTAAAAGGATCATCGTGGCATTGAATCTCTCTAAGAATTCGATCTAAGACAACTCTGAATACAATGTACAAATTGTTCTCATCTTCATTTACTTCGTGTTGGTAATACAATATCTAAGAGCGACTGTAATTAAAGCACCCGTTTACCTTCTACCAAGGTAACAATAACTAAATGAAATAACGCGGTACAAAGAGGAAGAATTACTTTCAGCTACTACATTAAATAAAGTCTTAGTGTTCCGTTTTAAAAATAATTCACTATCTGTAAATATTGAATTATCTCGGGAGATAAAATAGTTGCTGGTAAACGCGACTAATTTCTGGTTATGACACAATTGAAACCAGAATTTCTCTCTCTTCATCTTTCTCTTTTTTTTGTGAAACGTGATTCTTAAGAAGCAAGAAGATTAATCTGCTTCCCGAGGTTTATCTATGTATCTAACAGAAACAGATTACAGCACTAACTTGTATTAACTTTCTCATATTAAACAGCACGAGCTCTGCTTGACAGATAGTAAACTCGATCATTTATCTTTGGTAACACGTCCCTCTTGTCACTGTCTTGAAACACCGGTTGCTTTCGAAGTAGAATTTGTCAACTTTCGGTGTCGCGTATCAGAAACCCCTTTAATTTTGTTTTGGTTATGTTCTAACGGAATTTTCGATGAAGTTGAGATATTTGCCGAGTTATGTACGTCAGTTTAATTTAGTATCAGAAATGTCTTCACATTTTCGATTATATATGAGCTGTTTATTAGGAAAGTGGAGCAACTCCATTTTTAAAAAAATTTGATTTCATATAGTCTTGAATCAATAAAAGCCAAAACAATATGAAATCAAATTTTGTTATAAACGGCTCATATAATGATGTTAATGTTAATATTAACTCTTTGAACTCCTGACTCATCTGTGACTTAAAATACGTTAATTAATAAAATCAGTAAAATGAAAGAGCTTTATTAAAATATCGTATCCATATATATATATATATATATATATATATATTAATCCATAAAAGGCTTATGAACTTCCACAACGGAAAACAAGGCCAACCAATAATAGCAAGACTTATCACTCACAGTTTTTCTAACCAGAGTCCTAATAATTCAAGTCCATAGTATTAATATAGAATTTTTCTCGTAATATTGAATAATATTTAATAACATATTTGTGTCTCGTCGTGGTTGAGCGACTGTTGAAGAGATTGAAATAGTGACACGGTATCGAATTGTTCATAACATCGATTAGTAGCCGATGCGATAAAACGAGACAAAAGGGTTGCAACCACGTAGGTGGTGGTCGTGCAGCGATCATGTTGCATCGATTTACGACAAACAACTAGATTGTCAATCACGAGGCCCTATCTCGCCACACGATAGATTACTGTTTGTTTTAGTAGTATATGATTAAAGGCGATTAATTCTTGTTTCCCATATCACGACACGAATATGCTTTGTATTATCGAGCACAATGAAAAACTCTCCTTTAACACTAGAACTACTAACAATACACTCAGCTACATTGTATAATTATGTATACAATCTATTACAAATATATATTTGTTTCTATTGGGAAATATTTAATAATGGTCGAGTTGCATGTTCCATTACTTTATAGAAATATCTGTTTCATCAGATGGCGATTATCATCCGTAAAATATCATTTCAAAAATATGCAGAGAAATAACAGTTGTTTTTATTAAATATCTAATCTACTGGTGGAATCTATGTATATTTCATGGCCATACACTGCGAGTATTACGAATAATATTAAATCATGGCAAACCTTAATTTTAATTACTTCTGCCTGCTATTTTAATATTTATTAACTTTAGTCTTTTAACCCTTTCGCTGTTGAGCCCGAAAGTATTATAATAGGTATAAAACTGGAACTCTTTTGTGTTATATAAAATCCATAATATTACATTACAATATCGTACTACCATAAAAACAATAATTTCCCGTTAAAACGTCGCGTTAATATAAAATCCATAATTTTGTGCCGGAACAATAATCGAATAATTCCAAAGACTTATCAGGCACCGTGGCACTCGGCAGATTAAAACCGTCCTTGCCAATTATGTTAGTTTCATACGCGAAGAGACAGAAACAGGGAAACGTAGAAATGCGGAAGCGAGCAGTGTATTTTCTTTCTCGCTTTTTCCTGGCATATTGAAAGCTTCGCACAAAGAGAATGGGTAGCGGCGAGACGTATTATTAACGCGGCTTCATCTACAATAACAATAACCTACCCTACGTATGCGTCGCGAATGGAACCCGCACGATTATTAGCATGATACGTTATCACTCCTGAGATACTTCTCATTTACCAGCAGATAGAAAGTATTTCAAAATTATTGTAAATTCTATAACCCATGGCACGAACTTCGAAAGAAACTTATTCGACAAACTACATTATCTACCAATATATTTTATTCATTATGTGTTGTGTTTAGAAAGAAACTGGTGAAATGGTAATTACTAATTTTTACTTCTATAATATAACAACGATATGTTATGAAACTCGATTCCTTGGCTGAGAAGATCAACGCGATTTGATGGAGTACTTCCCGAAGTGAATTGATTTAGTTCGGAGATATAAAACCAATGATTTTCTTTATATTTCCTCAATAAAAGACTGGAATGGACAAAAAGTTGGAATTTATTGTCAGCAATGCAGATGTCGTATTTCAGCAATGATGGGGGCGGGGGAGGAACAGGGTAAAACTGGGACGCACGAGCCCGAAATTCGTGGAACGTGAGGACGGCGCCTCATGATTCATCAATGAAAAATTCGTCCCAGTTGTCAGTGGCATTAATAAGCTCCACGAATTTGCGGTAGAACTCAAGAAATCTAAAACCACCGAATTGCAGTGTCGACCTTACGTTCGAAATACTCGCCCTGAATTAGTTTCTTATATCATCTTTGCCGTCCATTTTTATCTTTATCGCATTTTAATTTAAGTCTTTAACGATAATTGTGCTAATAAAATTAGTGTTTTAATTAATGGAATAGTTTCTATGTATTTTCATAACTTTCAACTAATTTAATAATATTGTTTGTTCATTCCTGCCTTTTATACTTGAATAACATATTTCATATATGTTGGATAGTTATATGAAGGAAATGAAACATTAACAATATAAAATGTGTACATAGTTAAGTACTTTAAAAGTACAGTTTTAAAAGACGCTTCAAGGAGCATGGATTCCTTTACTTGAACTCTTTAACTTCTCGTTTGTTTACAATATGATTGTATCTCCGGCGGCAAAAT
Source organism: Nysson spinosus (assembly GCA_910591585.2). NCBI lineage: Eukaryota > Metazoa > Arthropoda > Insecta > Hymenoptera > Crabronidae > Nysson > Nysson spinosus. The sequence goes on along the minus strand of OU342843.1, from coordinate 5,373,703 downwards.
CGATGCAGTCCATTAAAGAAACGAATTTACCTCGTAGTTCGATAGAAAATTTAAGAAGCTTGTTTTCATATTCCGAATACTTTCCCAGTTGGCACCAGGCCACGTCTCATGAATTACTTTCCGAATTAAAATACGAACGAGGAAACTCTTGCCATCCAAAATAATCGGGTATGTGGCATAAAAATATCTCTCGTGAGAATGTATAACAAGAGTGCAAAACGAGAAAAAAGGTAGACGTACCACGTCGGTTCGTGCATTTATCATAAAATGTAAACACTGAGCAAATTTACATTATTTTTTATTCTACCAAATATTTTGCCGATTCATATTATATTTGATATTCCAATAACTTTTACCCTTTTCATAGACCTTTTCGTAGATACAAATGTTAACCAACCGTGCCATTGTTAAATAATACTAATTAAACATTTTCAGATGACATTTCGGATGACATTTTCAGAGATTCTGGACTTCCCCGTATTTGGGTTACCATATTCATTTAAAATAAGATGACATTAACAGCGATTTAGTGAACTGCTCTGATTTCGTTCTCCACATTAATTCTGTTTTACTTTGCATCCCAGTAACAAGTTCTTTATTACTTCATAATACGCGAGAATAAAAAAATCCTGCAAAACGGCGCCGTTTCATAGCGAGGCCGGGGTAAATGTCGAGGGATGAAAACCCACATCTCCGATGAACTTTGACTCCGCCATCGAACCGTTCTCGAACCTTCGCCGAATTCCATTAATAACACAAACATCCGACAGATAAAAATGATAAGCGCTTCGATTTTATATCTTATATTAAATTTCCTTTGATCTCCGCCGATTTGATGAATATTTTCATCCTTCGTAATAAAACCCTTATTAAATCGAGTGCAAATATTGATCGAGTATAAAACGCGATTTTAATTAATCCATTTAATCCTTTCCCGCTCTACATTTTCTCAAAAGTATTTATAGAAACGCCCTCTTTTTATTCAGATATAGTCCTCGTAATTATTTGTTCGTAATTTTGCGGTATATAAATGCAAACATATAGTTCGTAACCAACTATCACCGTATCAGACGATATTTGTTGATTTTTATTTTATTCATTGCGGAAGCGGATGTGGGCTTTATTTATGTATATATGGATTCCGGTCTGATAGTCAGCTTGTTAAGTGAGTCTCTGATAAGCGATACTGAAAGTATCACGGTAGGATCAGCACTGAACTTGAACTCCCTGTCGCATGTCGGCCTTCTTGTTGTCCGGGGTCAACAACATTTCTATCACCGTCTCGATATGTAGCTACGCTTCGAGCCGATTGCTTTGTCAACCGGAAAATTTCCAATCGAATTTCACCGTGGAAAAGAAGCGCAGCTGGAAATCAGACGGCGAAAACCACCCTCGTCTGCGACCGACGGATTTACCCGTTCGTGAAAATTCCCGGATCATTTCAGCGGGGTGTTAAGCCGTTGCTTAAATGCTTCGCCGTGTTTCCAATTAAATCCGAGAATCTTATCGATCCACATACTCGCGAGATATTGCGACGAAGTAGAAACACGGTTTTTATCAGATTGTATTTTCGCATTATTCTTCTTTTAAACTCTCTATAACTTAATTTATTCTGTGTCTAATTGCAAGAGAAGATGTTTATAATTACGAGGTATCGGTTTGACCATTCGTTACTGAAATTTGTGCGCATAAATGTTTCGGAATTATGTTGAGTGTGGATTCGAATAACGAGTTAACTCGTGGTCCCTGGTTAACAGGGTAACACATTGACTGCCGTGTTCGTAACGTGTAAAAGTAAAAGCGTTTAAGCGCCCTGCGATATATTAGTTACTTTATATAATTATGGTAACGTTAAAAATATTGCAAATTTTGCGAATATTAGGGATATATTCAACGTGTTAATTCTGAAGTGGGATCATTTTTTGTCTACACTGGTCATTGCCATGTTCGCGAAACCTCGAAACAAGCGAAAGCGAAAGAGGCGGTTAAATAATTTCTGCGGAGTTGCCAGGAGGATTATGAATGAACAAACAACAGACAAGCAACAGCATATACAAGGAATGGCTATTATCACCATTAATAATGAAAGTGAAATGAAGGATATATTAGTACGCGGAGGTGAAATTATACTCTTCCGCAATGAAGATAAATGGTTAACAACTTAATTCTATGCTCAACGAAACAATAAAAAATATTATAAAATTATAGAGCTCTTGAGACACAAAATTATAGAAATCAGGGGAGCATCTACAATGCTCTTATCGATAATGCGATTCATATTTGTGTTAGAATTTTATTACTAATTTGCCACCGATAATCAACAATGGAATAATATAAATAAAAATGAAAATCGATCATGAAATAAATAGTAAACCAAGTAAGAATGACAGAATGAGAACAATGAAATAAAGAATGAATAAAATTAATTCGAGCAGTATTTCGTTTCCAACAGAATTTTTAAGTTCCAATTTTTAAATTTAGATTATTTAAGTTCCAACATTTTAGTAATTCAACTCATGCATTTAAATTGCATTTCTCTGCAGTGATGAATATGGTAAACATATAAATATAAAGAGATGATCAGACTTATCACGGTATTACCTTCATCGTTATTTTTTATATTTCAGTTTGTAGAATATTCCGATGATACTTATTTTGAAAATGGAGTACTCCTGATCGAAATTAGAATCTTATATTAGAAATTGGAATATTTATTATTTGTATATGTTGTGATTAATCGAACTACTCGATAGAATATAATAAATAATTTCGAGAAAATTGATGAAGTTCAACCAGCCAAGTAAAAAGCAAGATAAACGAAAGTTATCAGACGAGAATAAAGGAAAAGTTGTAATTATTGCAAGAAACGAATCCATTCGTTGCAATTTTACGAAGAGTGAACACCAGGAAGCTCACCTGGATGCCCTTTCTTGTATCCCGGTGGCAAGAATGCGGCGGGTGGTGTGATTGGTGGAGCAGCATCCCAGCAGGGAACGACATCCGGTTGCATACCATATCCCGTGGGAAGTTCCAGGATTTTCTGCTGTTTCTCGCAACGTCTTCTTCGGCGACCACCTGGCGCCAAAGTCTTCACGGCCGCCAGAAAACCGACGCCACTCATCTCTTTCGCTCTCGATTTCGTTTTCGCGTTTATAATTCTTTATTAATTATCTCACCGATAACGTATTCCCGGTTTTTAACACCGAACGAAATTCACGAAGCAACCAATATTCAAACCGAGGAATGTTCTTGAAATTTTGTTACCAACTAACACTTATTCCATGGATAATGTCAGAGGTTCGTTTGATGATTATGTACATTTATCGTTCGATTGATAGCAAAATGATTTCATGATGATAATGGGAGTCCTCTTCCTAGTATGTCACGTGTGAATTACGCATAACTAATAATTAACTCAAATTATTTTCGTTCTCAAAAATAATTGTATATTACCGATAACTTATGAATTAAAGTATACATATTATAAATGAAAATTGATTCGTAAGGTAATTAACTGAAGATGTTCAAAAGTTTACTGAGATATTTTATGGGAATTATGATAATTACGATAATAGGGGTTAGTTTGGACGTAATAGTTGCTAAGTGTACGCGTTTGAGTTACGCATGATAATGTTTATACATTATAAATGAAACTTTACGCGTAAGATAACTAATTGAAATATTTTATTGATATATTGAAAGGAAATTCTTATAATTACGATAATGTGGGCTAGGTTCGTCGTAATAGTTGCTTCGTTTATGCGATGGAGTTTGACAAGAATGAACATCGATCGAGGTGATTTGATCGACAAACTTCTCGATAAAGAATCTTCGGATATTCTTTACTAGTTATTTCTAGCCGTTTCTTCTCGGGGGTGGTTTTACAAGGGAACTTTTAAACGATCACCAGTTGCGCCTTGAACCACCGACGGTCGCGTTAAATCCGAGGTTATTCCTTCAAAAGAGCTATTCCCGAGTTAAAATTCCGGTAGACGAGAAACTTTTAATTAGTACTAGTTGTTGTTACGTCTTCCGTTAAGAGCTCCGAGTAAAGCCGCTTGAAAATTCGCCGAGGATATTTCAAGATGTAACATTAAATTTATTTATTACGCAAAAGATCGTTTAATTCGACGCGTCCATTCTGGTCTTCGATATATATTTGATAATAATGAAGTTAATAGGGTCGTTACATTTATAACGCATTGACACATATTTCATGCGTAATTTAAAAGTTATATTAATATCTCAGAATTGTGTATGATATCAAAATATGATTAAAGTAAATGGCTGTCTGCTTTTACTGTATTTTTCACATCTCCGTGCAAAATTTATCACAGCGAAATAAGCGACGTTATGGAAAGCGTCCGGAAGATTCATTTAAAGTTATTCTTCCGAGAATCAGAATGCAGAAAATTTCTATTTCTGAAGGAAAAGCTGGCGCTTAACCACGACGGATTCCTGTCGGTTTGTTTGCGAGTTTAACTTCTGCCTTGGAATTCTTATTAAAGTTAGCTAATACCGCTGAACTTGGCGGAAATCTTGATTTCGCGACGTCAGTTTAAGAACGGGCTTCCGGATTGTGCATTCCGCTCTTCGGCGAAGTTGGGTGGAAATATTAAATGCCGAATAAGTTGCATCGGGAACTTTTCGCGATTTAAGTCGCATGAAATGAAAGGCGTAAGCGGAATTCGAAACGTACGATTATATTCGGCTATCGTAGATTAGTTCGACTGTTCTGTGTAACGCATTTTCTTAGCTTACGGTTTACGTTGGGTTATACGAACTTATAATGAACTCAGCGGTGTCAATATTTACAGTATGCTAACGCTTGGGCGTTGTTTCTTTTTACTTTATTTCCTCATTCGTATAATACGATTCGACCGAAGTCAGAAATGATGGCATTCATAAATATCCATTAATTATTAAATATGTCCAACCGCGATTAAATATTCGGACATTAATACGCACGGCCGGCAACAAATATCAAGAGTCACTTTCACCATGTCAAAGTCAACTATGACCCGGTCAATAACAAGTACGTTCCATTCATAACCTATCGATATAAATTGCACAAATTCCAAGCAACATTCTCCTAAATTTCACACGTATACTCCGAGGACTAAGAAACATCGAATAATGTTTCGAAGTAAAATCACTCGAATGTAAATCGAGGTAAAAAAATGGTAACAATAACGAACCTCTGATTAGTATCCATCGAATATTAAGAATAAATGGAATGCCGACGACCAATCAACTAGTCATTGTGACATACACCTTTGATTCTCGGTGACTCCGATCGAGTGACCTTGGACGAATTCGCGTTCAAGGAGGCCGACACTGCCGGAAGTGCGAATCGATCACCAGTTGCGCGCGTGCAGGAGATTAATTCGGAAACGCAACGCGCAAAGAGGTGCGCTCCCCCCGAGAGCATACACCGTACTGACAACGTATCACCGCGCGTACTCATAGCGACGCGCAGCGACGATTTTCCCGAGGTTTGTCGAAGATCCTCGATTTCCACCCCGAAGACCCTCGGGTAGCAGAGGCCGGTCGTATTTGCGCCAGCGCAACCGCTCAAAACGTCTGATTATTCCAGCCGCTCCGGCGCGATCCTGCCTCAAAGACGCGTGGGCGTCCGGCTGCTGGATGGAGGGTTGCAAAAGAGAACTTGCAGGGATGAAGATGTCGGGGGCTAAAACAGGGTCGGATTCCCTTTTCTAGTTCCTCTCGATCGTATAATAAAGGATATTTTATACCGATCTCCCTTCACTTCCGTTACATCGTAAATTCCATCACCGTTTATAGCCGCGCAAGTCTCGCGGACTTTATTACGGCGAAGCTAACTCGCCTCGTAAATGAAGAGATTTCAGAATATATATTTTATTTTAAATTGTATTATTAGTATGCTTTATGGACTGGGATTTAAGCAGGATAAATGTACGGTTTACGTAAATAAATAAATTCTACCTGTAATGATAAGGAATAGCGCTTTTGTATTTATTACCCTTCCTTTATCGGGATAATCGATTTTTTATCGCAAGCTCGATTATCCTTGCTGTCTGACCTCTGGAGTTTTAGAGGGATTTGAGTTTGATTTTTATCGATCTCCACTGTCGATTACTCTTTGAAGCTGCTATATGGTTTGCATATCATTTGTTGCATCATAGAGTAGAGATAATAGATGAAAGATTTCATTGTCGAATATTAGTGGCCACTTCAAAATTCAAAGTATCAGTATATTCTTGTAAACAAGACTATTGAACAAGTATAGTTAAATTCAGAAAGTATTACGTGCAAATATACGTGTAAGACATATAATTCACGAACTACCATCCGACAAAGTTTAAATTACTGCGTGGAGCATTATTTAATACCTTCACCTAAAATTATTCATTATTGCAGATATTACTTCACCCTGAAATCAGCATTCCAATATTAAATTCAGCCCACCCTTACGATACATCGTACATCGAGTTCGCGTGTTATAAATCACGAATAAAAAAAAAACACCCCAGTAGCAAAGTAACTTGGTCAAAGTTTCACTTATACCATTTTTTCAACCCTTCGAGCACAAAGGTCTGTCTTCACCGAGGTGCTCCCGACTCCAGTTTTTGCCCTCGAAATTATTTTCTTATCGAGCACTAACTTTAAGTTAATGGCACAGAATATACATGCCAATATTCGAAGATGGACTCGTGAGCAAGAGCAGATGTAAGTCTGTGTTCTTCGAGGAGGTCCGTAGCGGTGGAGGAAAATTTACGACGGCAACCTCTTTAAGGGTTAATTTTCCACGAACTACCCTTACGTTCAGCTTTCATGTTTGTATCGGATATATAGGATGCGATGGTACCAGACGACGGCGATCCGAGCCTGGTGATGAAAGGAAGGGTAGGAAGAAGGGGAGAAACGAGCGAGAGATTGAGAGGAGAGAGAAAGAGAAAGAAAGAGAAAGGAGAGAAGGAAAGAGAAAGAGAGAAAGAGAGTGTGACGGAGAGGAGTGGCGTTCGCGCTATCCGCTATTCGTACCCCGGGCAAGGGAACCGATCGTTACTGGAAAACTCGAGCGGTGGAGGGGCCTTTTCATTTTCCAAGGGGGCGCAGTTGGTGAGTGAATGGGGGTGGGTGTGGGCGGAGATGAAAGGTAGAGGAGAGGAGACGAAATTCGCCCTTCTGTGTCACGATTCAGAGGGCTAGTGGGGCCCTCCGATCGGAATTCGGTGTATCAGTAGTATCGATCATTACTATCTCACATTCACTCTCTTTCTCTCTCTCTCTTTCCCTCTCTCTAAAGCTTCCTCTATGTGACTCCATCAAGGCTTCTATGTTTCTTTCCACTGTTTGTCCGCTGACTCTATCAAGGCACATCGACCTTGGGATTTCGATGGAAAAGCAAGAACCACCAAAGCCGGAAAATGAGATGGTACCTGAAGCAGGATGCAGATTTTCATCGAATAATGTTATACGAGTGGAAACAATTCCAGGACCATGTTCGATCATATGCAATGGAATTCTTTTATAACCAGATTATTCGTAACGAAGCGATACAATACATGTCCTTGATATTTGAATGGAAGACAAAATTTGCAATTTCGTTATTACATACGAAATAATTAAGAGTAATGTGGCCTGGACCTAGGCTATTGTTTTATCTCGCTTTCCTTTGTCGGTTGGAATGTGAATTTCACGTGGACCGCATTCACAACGCCGGTAAACGAATAATTTCGCGTACCACTTGGCAAAACAATATTTTTGAATTACCTCCACTGGTGAGTTCGTATTTAACGTCACCTAAATCTCCGCTCCCCGTTCGGTTAGCTACGGAAGAATGGATAAAGTGTGTAACATCCGTTCACGCGTAGTAATCTTCTTAAGAATCGGTAGAAGGAAGAACGGAAATCTTCTATGTACAGAAGAAAGACAATTTCGTTTATGGACTGGAGCTTTACGAGCGATCTAACGCGAACGAATCCGCTGATACGGAAATTCGAGTCGCTACATTGTTGCGTAAGTGACCCGTGAATGGACCATTCAGAAAATCTCTAACGTACTCGCCGATACTATTTTCTCCTCTAATTGAAACTCTTCCAAAAACTCTACGTTATTCTCTATTCTCGATGACCCTCGCTACAAAGCTACGTTACGTGAAATGGTAAAAAGATTATTACTTAAACACGCGGAAAAAGATGACGATCGTTGCATGTATTTATGTAATCATTATTACAACGAACAAATGAAACGAAACGAATGATACTGGTAGAAGTTTAACAATATAATTATTACGTAACATATAATTATATGACTTTGTCAACGTACCATGTATTTGTAAGTGTGCTTGTAAGTGTACTTTTAATGGCATAATTGATATTCTACACGGCACACGTACACGTGAGCTTGCACAACGTGATTGATTAGTCAGCAGCTAATTAAATCGAAATTCCATAAGTCAACGTGGAAGAAGGTTTTCACAAAGTTAATGAAAGCATCTAATTTATGAGATCAATTAGAAGTAACGCACGCTCTTAGTTACCTCCACTGATAGTGGCACGTGGCAATATAGCTGGCGTTCCTTTGCGCATAAGCAATTTGCAGGGAAAAAGCTCGTAAAACGAGGCATATCGTAAAGAAACTGAGTTTATTCGAGTCGTAAAAAGAACGAAAATGAATGTGCCCACAAAACGTCGGGACTCTCAACCCTTGATACGTTGGGGGTGGATTCGAACTGGCCATAATAAATACCGCGAACCTACTCTTCTATGATATAACGGAGATGCAATGGTCAGCAGTCGTTAAATAAACTACCGGAAATCGTACATTTCCCAGTGCCAAGTTCCAACTTTATTCTTGTTCCATTAGTGGATATGCTTCCTTTATGCGATTCGTAGTTGAAATTCGAAGCATGAATTATTACTTTGTGTTGTGTATTAATGGTTACGATTAAAGGTGCAATGAAATTCTTCGGTGTAGATGATCAAAAATATTTGGCTTGTAACGAATATTATTTGGCACTTATTTGAAAATATTGATTAAGATGTTGCACTGAAAATTGAGACAAGAGAAATTTATGTGAAAGTTCGTATATGATATCAGCTACTTTGTCATCGAATAATAGCGAATTATTTCAGTATAATAAGTGTAATAACGAGATAATAGTATAATCATTATTTGTATAATAAAACTTAACTTTTAAATGCCAGAATACGAAGATATAGAAAATTGTCGGTGGTTTTAACACTAGAACTACCAAAGGAGTCAAAATGATTTGTCTGCCATTTTTAGTTAAATCATTCGAATATACCACGGTGACATGTTTCAGATTTTCCATACATAATGCAAACAATTGAATCCATTAACGAACTCAAATTCTCCAGGCATAATTTATATATGAATAAATATGTAAGCATAATCGAGTATATGTTCGGTAGTTGCAGTGTTTTTAATTACCGCAATAGAAATCATGTACAAAATGGAATTGAGAAAGTAGACAAAAATGGAACTGACCATAAACCGGGTTTGTAATACAAGAACTTTACAAATGGTGACAACCTACTCGTTACAAAAACTGTTATCCCGATATTCCCTTTTATAATCATTCCATTGTAACGTATCGATCCTCAGTCACGTATGCTTCGATATCTCAATCATTTCGAAGGTTTCGAGGGAAAAACTGAAAGGCAGAGTGCACACGTGCAAGCCGAAACTATATTTCACATGAAATATATCCCCTGTGGAATAATACATCTCGTGGGTGGAGAAAACATCAATATTTTACAATTGCAGATTCCGCAATAATATCAGCCCACAACGACAACCAATGACAGCGAGTAATTAATTATTTGTTCCGTGGATTGATATGATTTTTTGAGCAATATCAATCACGCTGTGTATTACCAGCTACATTGTAAAACAGTATATTATAGTGAACAAGGACTTTCACTTAATTGGACAAAAATAAGTTTCGAATATTATTTGTATATAACATATATATTTATATCTGAAAATAATTACAGGTAACCTTCGTACAACGCGGTACTTATACAACCGGATTCACAATTTCTGGCGATCCTCGTATAACGCGGCACTTAGGAATGCGACTTCCATATAACGCGTATATACAATCCGAGTGTCGCATAATGCGATTTTTATAACGCGACCTTTCTCGGGAACCAAACTCCCGCGTTATACTAGGGTTACTCGTATATGAAACAAATTACTTTTATTATAAAAATCATTTGATTGCTTAACGGTTCAGTATATGCTTAGAAATTTAAACTTCTCAGGTGCGTTTGAATCTTTTTTATCAGATAGTAGAAGAGATAAAGGGTGAACAATTTTGTTAGAATCTCGGTGATCGGTAATTTTTTCATCGCGTAAATTAATGGATGATCGACAACCAGTTCGCGAATAGTAAACGTCATTCGGATGATGTCGAGCCGCCACCAAATCGTGACTTCGTTCATAAACGTCAGTCAAACTTGTTCGTGACGATCTACACGATAGACCGAACACGTGTCAGGAACGACACAATGCGGGAACGTTCATTGGATCCTTTTAAAATGAATTTCTCCGAGAATCTGACAGCTGACGAGATCCAGAAGATAAAATGAACCGCGGACGGCGTAAAAACTCCAACATTCTTCTGCATAATCAATGGATTTTATACAGCCTGGAAGCTTTAGAATCTTTAGCTCGTCGAGAAAAATAATGATTTCAATATACTTCAAAGAGGTAATCAAAGCATAAAGATGAATCCACGCAAAGTTCTGACATTATCTCATAATAATTTCATATTTTTGTTCGAAGTCGAAGAACGGCTATCTAGTTCCTCTCTTAGAATTCGGTTTCATGCAATTCTCCGAGAACCACTTTTTCACGGTGAGCTAAGAAGTCCACATAATTAATCCTAATGTAAAAAAGAGGCAAAACAGTGCGGTAGGTCGATTTATCATTAGTGGATGGAGCGATTAAACCGCCTTTATCCCACGCAAGGTGAGCACGAAGGCATATATTAATTTTTCAAGACTCCTTTTCGTTCGCTTTATAGTTCTGAAGAAAGGTATGCCAGCTAATGCTCGACAGATCTTGAACTCCGTCAGCATTCAGTTTAAGAGTACCCAGGCGTGTGCGTGGCAGAACTGACGTCACCGAAATGAGGCAATTTCCTTTTTTTATTCAACTACAGAACAACTCGTCTAATTTCTGGCATGGCGATTGTGTACTTTGGTAAAAGGTAATACGCCACCCGTGACGTAAGGCAAAGGAAAAACAAAAGCCGCTTGAAGTAGCTCTGTGTATGTATGGGATGGTTTTCGTGTTTACAGCCACCCACGCTTCCGGCCAGCTATGAATGAAAGTGTTATTCCCGTGGGCCATGAATGAAGTAGTATCGGTGGGGATTACAAGTGTCACTTCACGATGCACCAGTTAAATGTCGTCGCGACTACCCACCGCGTAAATCTTCAATTACCCTCAGGTAATTCTGCAATGCTTTCGAGAGTGTTGCTTTTTCTACAGGCTATGTGTGGCGTGGTGCATTGTATAACATTATATATTGTTCTAAGGTATTGTAAACACGATATTTTGTTTCATTGAACAAAAATAAAATTCTAATATTATTTTCATATAACATTTATACACAGATCTGAAAATAATTGAATGAAAAAATAAGCTACGAGTACAGTATCTTCATATAAGACATATCTGAGAAACATATATTTTGAGGCACCTACTGATCTACCATGTAATCACAATTATTTCTATAATAAAACTGACTTTTTTCGTATAAATATTTCCCGACAAGACATGGATATTTTTGATCGGTTATGGAAATAAGAATAGAAATTTGTAATATAAATTGACATATACGGAATAAAATATATTTTTGTAACACGTCGCGTATGATTTCTTACCCCCATCCCTTCTTATTTTCTTCGATGCTGGAAGGTATTCACGAATCGCTATATTTTATACGCCGATTCCCACGGATATCAGAGAACGTTGCTTTCAACGACGGAAGGAATTTTATTCCTTACTTTGACAATGAAATTTATCGACGGGAATCAAGTATTCGAATAGTTTCGGGTTTCTTAAGTTCCCGAGAAGTAGTGCACTTACGTGTTCCTGTTTTTCTCCAGTATTAGAAGGGTATATAAATGGAGTACTATTACTGTATATTAGCCTTTCTTCTGTAAGTGAAATCTGGTCAGGGTCAATTGATGCGCCGGCGTTCTTTGATTCTGCATTTATAAGCTTTGATCACCCAACGTCGTCTAGTCTACTGTCTGTCTCCTAAATATCTCTTTCTCACTTTTTATCACTCTTTCTCACTTCGGAAACTCGGTCAGGGTTGTCTTCAGGTTCTGCAGCTGAGAGACACATTTACCAGCTCTTTTTTTCCCTCTAATGTTATCTCACCCTTTTGATTATCGGCTGCGCACAAAGGTGTGCACTATTGTTTCTCCGGTGTTACTTCTTCAATTGCCATGGGGTTGAAGCAAGAAATGCTTGCAATCTTAAATGTTTCTTCTTGTATAAATACGACGGTCGAAATGTTGGTCATCGAAATACAGGTCGAAATGAAACATCGTCTTACGTTTCTACTTGTACATCTCTCAATCCAATAATGGTGGACAAAGATTCGAACATGGTTTGATATACATTTTGCAAAGAGAAATGTTGCAGCATAAAACATAAAGGCAGCATTTTCAGAAGATTCTGACGTTTCTCTTTTCTCCCGCGTCGCTTTGTATTATCGGAAGATCATTTGTTGTGTTTGCAGCAGGTGTACCATGGCACGTGGCAAATATTTTTATCGAAGGAACAAGTGATTTCTCTCGTCTCTTATTTCAGTGGAGACCTACAGAAATCGCGTAGGTATCGCGGTGTACAGAAATAGAGCACAATATGAAGACGTGTCGCAAAAAAGGTGTGTAAAGTCATTTTCGTCGATGTAAGCGCGATGTGAATAACCACGTGGAGTACTAAAAAGGTGTTTCTCCACAAAAGCCCGACCCTTTTTTTTGCAGGACAGCCACTTTAAGGGAAACGTGGCAAGAGTTCATCACGAAGATATTAACGTGGAAACACATAGTGCGTTAGCTCGTTTCAAAGCTACGCCGTGTATTGCAACTCGTGATGGTGTTATAAAAATGCCGAACACGTAAAAAGATACCTAAAAAGATATCCAAAAAAGTACTCGTTCTTACTCGCGGGAAAAAAGTTCATATGACATGTGTCGTCACATATCAATTTTGGAGTACTCGAAGGATATTTTTACTTTGTAGTAAAAAAAAGAAATGATCACATGGGTACGCGCAACCGTTCATACTAATTTCAGATTAGCTTATCAGATTGAAGTTGGTTATCGCGACTATCATAAATTCCCGTAGGAAACTCGTGAGTAAACATCTGGCAAAGTAGGGGATTATTTCGGTGGACCGGTGGTGTTTGTTCTTGAAAGTTATCGAAGGACCTTGAACTCTTGGCAGAAACGCCATTTTTCGGGGCGTTTCTCGAGGGTTCCTAGCATGGACTCTTCTAAAAACTTTGATCCTTTCGAGAGGAAACGAATTACGTCTTTTATTTCTTCACCGAGGAACGCTCCGCGACGTTTATCGGGCAAATACAGAAATGGCATTTATATGTGACATGGCCATTTTGTGACAGCGAAACGTGCCATCGACATAGAAAAATGTTCCATGCGCATAGTCCAAATATTTCCGAGTGTTCTTAAACCGTTACCAAAGACAATGCATTTTTATGAAGTACATCAAAATGAATTTCACATAATGCCAAAGTGATTAAAGTACAACTGACCGAGGGATTATGTCGTGAATATTTTATTATAAACTAGAGAAGTATTCATCCGGAGAAAATTGGCCCCTCATTCGTGTCAGGCCAATTTGCGAAAAGGAGACAACCCAAGGGAATACGGTTAGAAATGGCATAGCGCTTAGGGTTGAAAAAAATGAAGATAAGAAGCTACCATCAAGTTTGAATCTTCCTGACAGAGCAGGAAGAGCAACGCGGATGTAAACATTCATCGGGGGAGGATCTCGTTCGTGGGGTCCTGTACCAACTGAACGAAAGTTCCCATGAAGCCTTGACCTCTTTCTAGTCCCCTCGTTGGTTTTCGGCCGTTTCGCGGTAGGTCCTTGCATCGATTTCGGCGGATGGAACCCCACCCTTTTCATCTGTTGGAAACGAACTGACGAAAGGGTCGTTTCGTGCCAACAAATTTATACAATATATATATCATCCTTGCTGATACAGGGATTCACTAGTTTCTCTTAGCATTCATGCTCCAGTTCATAAGTTTTATCGTATTACGTTAGATTCGAAATCGGCTGTTACATTCCGCCAGGACTTACACACATCGTAGTATCAGGAATGGTGAATCCGCATTGAAAGCTGGTTGATAAAAATGATCAAGTACTATTGTGGATTTTCAACCTTTCGTATCTTCAAACGCTTTTGTAGGCGATGCAGGTGCTTTGTGCCTTTTAACGGATTGCAGAGCGATGGAATGTTGCTATTTTTTGCCGATGATAATACAAGGTTTCCTCTTACAAAACAAGTGCCTCAAGTTTCATTCTTTGAACATCGTTGAACATTTGTGCGGTTTTGCTGGTTTAACGTTTAACGACTCTTGATACTTTGATAGCTCGCAGGTGATATACCAATAAATAATTTGCTAACTTTAAACGGGCAGATACGCAAATATGTACTCCTTAATTCTTCCGGATGTTTAATAATTGCGGATGGAATCTTTGCGCGTGTAGCCGGGAATATTAGGTTCTCAGATACATAGATTTTGCTGGGATTCATGCATGATGCAACTGGTTGCGTGGGTAGTGGAAGCTGAGTTTTCAAGTTATTAAAGTTGAAAAACCGCGTTACCTAGGCTAAAGTGGCTACGTTGAAACCGAGTATTTATTCACTCGTGAAGTGCTTCTGTGCTTTCGGTATCCTTTGGATATACCCGTGCCCTTTTCAAACTAGAGTTTTTATAGAACACTCTCCCCAACAAGTAATACTGCCGGTAGTAATTAATTCGAAGTTATCACGGGTATATTTGGACTGAATTTAATAAATCCGGCTCGCTATACGCAGGAAGGATTCCCTAACTTTTTAAGAATGAATAATAGCCAAGTCGTTCATTCCTTACACGTCTTAAAGATTACAAAGCATGATATCACAACAAGAACTTATAAGTACCCAATAATCAACAACAGCAGGAAATACCATTGAATTCTTATCAAAACGAATATTAATCCTTTGCACTCGAAATGCGACTCCCAGTCACCACTAAGTGTCTGATAAAATATATTCCAGAGGATGAGTTATGAGGGATCGAACGATCGTCAAACTTCACTCGCGTGGATTGGGTCGACAGAAGCTGAAACCTTGAAGCTAACCTCGAAATTATACATGTCTTTGAAATGACCCAGTCTTTCACATGCTGCAAAAGAGTCAATGTGGGCACTAAGTAGGTACGTGCTCTTGTTTACATATGTAAGGAGTTTGTAGCCAGGATCTACATGTCGATCACATTTGCATACAATTATCGATTTATTCCGACCCTTCCAGAACAACCCTACACGGTCTGAACTTCTTTGCCACGAGTACCGACTCTCCAGGAAACTGCAAAATGTACACTCGACCTGCTGCCACGCAAATACTACGGCAATTCAAGTTAATATATGTATGCTCTGAGAATCTCGTGGTGGTCAGTGAAGTTCAAGAACGATCCCGCCGATTTCCGAGGAGAAAATCGGCTCGTATTTCTAGAGGTTGAAGAAGTACCAACCGATAGATCGAATGGAACGAGATTACATCCGATAGTTGTTGAAATTTAAATGCTTACAAGAGTAGATTCCTGGGCTACACGAATCACTGGATTACGTGCATCGAAAGTAGTTTCTAGGACAAAGCACGAAATGTAAATTTCAGGACTCGAACTACCATAGCAGTCAAAATGACTGGTCTGCAAGTTATAATAAAATTATGTAGAACGTTCATGGCGATAAGTTATAAGGTTATAATTCAATATAGAAGATTGATCGAAAATATAAAATAATATATAAAATTATTCGGCGTGGTTCCAATGTTAATAATTGATTAATAATTGTATAACAATGATCACTATTATTAGAAATTAAAATTATCCTGTTCCTTATTAGGTAAATAAATTTCTACGCGCTGACGATGTCTGAAAATGGCACGTTCCATTCTTGGTAACTTAAAGCATTGTTTAGGTCATCGTATATCACACATTTCACAGCAATAAATTAATATAATCTTGTCTTGGATGTATAATCAAAATAATATCTCAGGAACCGTGATACAACTAATTTGCAAGCGAAAATTAGCATTATGCCATATAACGATACTTGGCACGGCTTGCCGAAACCCGAATACAGTAGAAGTAGGACAGTTTTGGTCGGACAAGGCAGCAACTTGTAATAAACGCAATTAGAATCTACGGCAGTGCAACGTTCTCTTTCAATTCCCCTGCAACTTAAAATTGCCATTCAAACTTCGTGAGAGTTCCTGAAATTACTTCGAACACCCGAATTAATGTCTATATTGGAGATTTAAAAACGATTTCGAAAGATTCTTTCCAACGAGGAATGATTGATTTCAGATATATTTATGATCGTTAAGGTTTTGTCTATGATCCTTTGGAGGCCAATATAAAAGAGAACAGTTAACTGAAAACTTGACTTAGTTTCCGAGGTTCTTTTTTTTCAAGTGGACACGGACAAAACTTGTCGGGTGGTAAAATGACTTTAGAATGCAGAGGGTCGGGATTACGAGAGGTAAAACATCTCCGAGGGAGGCTCGAGAGTGGCGAAGGAAGGTTGAACGTACCCGTAACTACGTAACTATAGCAACCCATTTCACGGGACTTCCGCGTCCCGCGGGAACAGCCGAATCAAGGAATAAATTCCAGATATATGTGAGGCAACGCGTTCGATACAGTTCGTGGGTGGACATTTACGAGCGCCTCGGCGGATATTTTTCCACGTGGCTGCTGATTCACGACTCTCTACTCGAATCGGTGTATGTATTCGCGAGTAGTTCACGATTCAAGGAGAATATTTCTACGTACTCCCAATAAATGGGTTTACCATTCTTAACTTGGTTTCTACATCTCGCTTCGGTACCTTTCTTCCTCGCATTATTCGCAAATGTATTCGTCATGCAAAAAAGGGATACGAAAGACAAAGTGGAAAATGTGCAAAAGACAGCACACCATTCCAAGAAAATTAGAGTCTCGGATTGTGTAATAGGGGTGTGTCTGTTCTTGAAAGATCAATTATCCGGAGATTATAGCTCTGCCTTAATTGATGCAAAATTGGATAATAAACAAGTGAATTTGAAATGTAGAATACTTTACCCCCAATTACTGGTACATGGAAATATGTAAATAAATTCGTTTTAAAAATAGTGTACAATCCATAAATTAAAAGGAATATGTATGACGATATTAATCCTCTATGACTCCCTCTAATGAATGAGTAATAAGATTAAAATATTTACGCAACAATTACAATTTTGAAAATCAAAATCACTGTGTCCTGAGGTCATATATCTTCATTTAACTCAGTTCTAAGGAATTACTGCATTTAGCAACAAATTGAAATACAGAGGATTAATATGTAAGTTGTTCTTCAATAATGCAGAACTAAATCGACTTACTCCCAAATGTCAAACCTTTGGCTAGGTCCACTCGAGAAACTCGAAATGCGCTTACCTGAAACAGAAAAATAAATCGACGTTAGTTACGTTTTTAAACACGTACACAACATTAACAGTACACCATAATTCAATATAATCATTCAAACATTCCTTTCAAAATTAGCCAACAATTTTGATAATGATGACCTATATATGAGTTTGACTGTTCATTACTGAAATTTATGCGTATCCAGATTTGAGAATTACGAGATAAGCATAGATTCGAATGACGAGTTAACTCCACATCCCTGGAGAACAGGTTAACAAAGATGCGCACGAACGTTTAGAGACAACGCGATTCAAGTATTTTTATAGCTCTCCCAGGGATGTTCACACGAGTGGTAAGAAATGGAACCGGAAGAGGAATCCTTGGTTTTGTATTAAATTATCCTGGTACGAGTACACGGAGGTCGAGAGAAGCTTTCGACTTCCGAGACGTGATCGGATATGCTGCACTCTCCGCGAGGAAATGTTTCTCGACTGCCGAGAGGAAACGTGTTTCCACTCTCGATGTTCGCTAGCCCTTTGGCAGTTCAGATATAAGAAGCTGAAGAGAACTTTCACGAGCGGATGCTTTCAGGGGACGAGACGTGACGATGGTAAGCGCAAAGGAACAATGTTAGATCAGTTCACCGCATTTCTGGAAATCATCACGCGTTCCTCTACTTTGCGCCTTCGTTTCATAGCCGGGGAATCGTGTTACGATGTACTCCGACCGATAATTAGCTCTTTGCGCTGCCGAGTCACCTCTGGCAAGATACAATGTTTAGTAAACACCTTGCTGACCAGGGATTTCACGTCAAAAGTATTCCGTGCAGTCGATTTTAATCCAAAACTATCCCAGGCAGTCAACTATTTTTCCGCAGTTAAATATAAAGCGAAAACATCTAAAGAAATGCCAGATTCTATGCTGCAATCGGTTAAATTATCAGTTTCTCAAGCTACTTTTAGTAGCAAATATTTGTATGTCATTTCTTTGTAAATTATAGTTGCAATATAATTTCAGGCTTAACAATGGATAAACTAATGTAAATGCAGACATAAATGACGAGTACATTCGGTCAGCAAAGTGCTGACAGTTGACTAAATTGATTTAATAATTTTGACTGGTTTCGTAGGTCCAGTGTTACAAGTATAGTGTCTGGATTAGTATCGAAGATATCGTATACGGTTTTCGGTAGTTAATCCGATTGGAACTTAATGAAACAATCATCATCTGTGGTTTACCGATCACATTCTACTCCCCATTGAATCACTTGTGCTTGTTTGCTTCCGTTCTGAACTCTAACCCTTCAGTCTATATCCGACCAAACTTCAGAAAGTGATTTGGTTCCTCGTTCCAAGGATGGCAATTAATTACTTGCATCCTCTAGGCGGATGCGCTGATTCTAATCGTAAATAGTACCAGCATACTATGTGCTAGATACATCCCGCATTCCTTCGCTAATAGTTTAGCTTTATGGCGAAACTAATGTGTGCAAATATCCCTTTATGATAGCACGATAATCCTCATTATATCGTTTATATTATAATAGGATTATATTAACCACGCCGAGTCGAAAGGCTCCGCTGTGAGGAGATTAGACTTGTTCTATTCGGGGTTCCAGGAAGTAATCAATTCGGGAATGGAAAACTTTTTAGTATCGAAAGTTGAGAATTTGTTTTTGCTTTTTTCAAAAAGAGATTATGACAATGGTGGATTGTCGATCAAGAATCATAGATAACGATAGTTATTATCAAATAGGATATACGAGAAGGGAGATCATATTTTGTTAGATTATTTAGGAATATTCTCTGACGAAGATATTTCTTGGTGCACGTCGTTTAGTTGTTTTGTAAACATGGTAAGGACGTAACCTTTCAACGACTTGTTTCTGAGGTGAAAGTGTCAAGGTTGCATTTTAGTTAGTAGTTTTGAGCAGCTCAGGCGTCTCAGCCAGACAGAAGTAGTTGATAGAGTTAAGCTCCAAGTTAGATGGTGTACCTAAACTACTTAGCTTTATTACAATTTACAGAGTTAGATGAGATACGTGAAGTCGTAGGTAGAAGTTTCGATCTATCATTATTTCAGTAAAAACAGAATTACAGTATGCTCATGTATAAATTAAATCGATTAAGTGGACAATTTTGGTTCTAATATCTTTACCATAAAGCATGAAAGTAAAAGATCATAAATAAAATTTCGTTGGTATAACTTTCGAGCACAGAAAAAAATATCAGGCTCATAAATATAAAATTTAATAAAAGCGCATTAAGTACTTCACGATTTCAACTTGTTAAAGAACAAACAAATTACAGAAATATATACATTATCATTCATTATATAATCGAGTTAATTATTATATTAGTATGCCATTCTACCAACCGGTTATGATAATAGTCTAATATTCATGAAAGAGAACCAAAGAATTCTGTAAAGCAGCGGGTAAAGGTCTCTCAGTAGCATAGGTCGGTATTCCTTTAATGGCGACCAGGATATTTATTCGTTGGAATTCGAGTGCGGCGTCGTTTCAGAAATGAAAAAAAGGAGGCGACCGTTGCCTAAGGGGTGAGTTTTATCCTTGAAATGGAAATCTCTGGTATGCATCGCCATATAGCTGCCACAGACATTACGGAACTGAATGGCCCTACGTCTTCTTTGTGATCAACCTATTCTTTCCTACATTCGTCCTTTGCATCGACCAACCGTTTTCTCATTCTTTCCTGCATTATGTATCTACCATCAAATTACTGAACCGTTATGCATCGCGGCTTGAATTCCAAGCAAAATACATCAAATTATAATCTCGTTCTTCGATATTCACAAATGTCAACAATTAAATATAATTATTAATTAAGAATTCTCCGATCAAGCGCTAGTTGCAATACAATCCTGTAATCACATTTATTCCAGGCCAACATTATTCTTTGAAATTCATAAGAAATAACGTCACAAATATTTCCTCCATAAAATCCAGAAGTTCTCGCGCTTAAATAGACGCTTATCGCACTCCGAGTTTAACAAAATACAGTAGCAACACTTAAGGATGAAAAGTCGCGAACGGTAGTTCAGAGTACATAACATTTTCAACATCGTCCTCATTACCCTTTTCCCAAAGCATCTAATATTCACACGAATATTCGACACTATGAGTGCATTTACATGAGACCAGTATATACAGCGGGCCATACATTCCAGGTTATCTCTACAGAGTCATATAATGTACACCCTCGGCCGACTTTCGTGTTGCCTGAAACTCGTGCACCATGTCCGTGGTAGTTTCTCCCTGGTGGCGAAATGCCTTCGATTATCGCGTCGCTGCAGATTGCAGTGTGCAGCTGCAACTGCAGCGGCCCGTACCCTGGCTCGCCAGCGTACTACCTTTTGACTCACCACTACCCCTACCTTTTTTAGCAACCCCCTTTCGTGGTCCATGCACGTATGCCGTCCAATGCACCGTAGCTCTGAATTCTCGGAAAATCCGTCGGGGTGATAGTTAAACAAACTCCACGGGTTTCTCTGCGTCGTCGTAATTCAAGGATGCCAAACAGCGTACCAGGGTTATGCAACTTGATATTAATGTCTAGGTCATCGAGAGAGCATTTCTAGTCTTAATGAGTTATGCACAAGTTCTACGGAAGTTTCTGCGCGTAATGAGAGGGTAAATCTACTAAAAGTGTTTCGAGTCTTGTTTCAAATTCATAAGGAATGTTGTTGTTTAAACATGGTTCTTCTTGTATTGATATAAGAAATACGAGTTTGAGGTGTTGGAATGGGAAATTAGTTGACGGAAGATTGGCTTCGTTTTATGAGGGGATATTCGGAGATAATACGATCGCATGTTTTAATGGACTACGTTTAGGTTCGTAATACATTAAACCGATAGTACTTGAGCCGATTAGTAATTCTCAATTAACCTTGATATTAATCCTAGTAATTCCTGATATGTACTTATCGGTCTGCCTACGTACCTCTGCATTCAAGTGTGTGGTATTTAGTCGCTCGTCCATGTAGATGTGTAATAATCAAAGTTTTAATTATCCTTTGACATTAATCGTGGATTTATCTTGTACCCCAGGTAAATCACCTCCCGATAATGCCCAAGGATGAAGTACTCGATACATGTATAATATCGTTGATAGTAATAATATTTAATTCGCACAAAAGACAAGATTATGTCAAATAAAAATGATCTTAACTAGTATAGTAAACTGGCCAACAAAATGGTCGACAGTAATAGAATTGTCAAGGTAGTCAAATTTGAAGCTGGGTATTATCCAGCTCCTCTCGTCAAGAGCAAACTCCTGTCTTCATTTTGGCAACACCATCTGCCAGAATGACAACGATGTCGCTTTTGAATTTGTAGCGATAACAGTTCGTGTATCCTGGCGTCTCGACATGACATCTTTGTTCGTGATTGTGCAGGTCGCGGATGGGGGGAAATTAATTTAACGTAAAACACAGGAAGAGGAAGTAAAATAGATTGCATATCCAATGCGCTCGGAAGCTCTTCGATGCTATTCACATTTCTTTTTTTCAAATGAATCCTTCTTCGCTTTTAATATGTCAAGTGTAGTGTACTTATGCGATCAGAAATATTCAATTTCTTTGTCAGACGATTTATGAGACGATAATATACTGGTTACTGGAAATGAAGCAAGATGATCATTTCTATGTGATCGTACGTTACGCGGAATGCTTTATGAGTTATGAGACTAGTTAATTATCCACTGTATTATTCAATTCGCTTCGAGACCTTCGCCGGAGTATAGCTCGTTAAGCTCATTCTACTTCGGCATACAGCGGATCATGTGCTTTCATATTCACGGAATATTGTTCGACAATCAATGCCTCCAATCATGTGATCGAATAATGAAGTGCCGCTTGTCAAAGTACCCTTCATATGCATCCGTACGGTCCTAATAATTAAGTCACCGATTATGCAATATTTTAAGCCGATGTACGATGAGAAATGTCATTGAAAAAGACAAATGACAAATAAATGAATCCTCTCCCGCATTAGATGCCGAGAATTATGTTTCGAGGTAATCGCTGAAAATTATCAATATATATTCACGCTCTTATCTTCTTCAAGAATATATACGGGAATGTTATCGTTAATATCGACGCAGAGTACACCTTAGCCTGTTTCAATTTTCGTCTAATCTCGTCTCGTAACACTTTTACATAACACGGAGAGCCAAGTAAATTTATCGGGAAGTATCAACGCGAAAAACAGGTCGCGGATAGGGCCGAGGGCGTGACGTTGATAATCCACCTCCAATTTTCCATATCGAGGATCTTTATTCACGGAACTCGGGTAAAAACTGTGGGAGGGGATAGCGGTAGGTCGGGCGGTACGGAAGTGTACAAAGGAATGTAAATCGGTACAGCTCGTAACTCTCAACCTTGGTTTTCATTCCAATCCTCGACGCGAACCGTGAAAATTTCACATTTATATTCAGTTCGCGAAGGAACAAGAGAAAGATACAGAGAAAGAGAGAAGGAGAGAGGTAGGTGTCTTACTCGGTGTCGGGTCCGTAAGCACTCCAGAAATTGTCTCCGACTTGCAAGGTCACGATAACAATCCGTCTCTTTTTTTAATTCTCCCCATCTTTCTCTCCTTACGTCTGATCTTTTTACAGTTAACGGGGTACGTCTTCCGGAGCGAAAGGGATCGGGATACATTTGAATACGATGAGCCGTGGTGTTAGTCAAATCCCAGCTGCCTGAGTGTATTGAGCAAAAAGAATATGGGTCGTGTGTGAGAAAGGGAGAGAGAAAGTAATGTAACGAAAAATCTTGATGCAACCTCTCCAGGTGCATTACACGGAAAAATCAATTTCCGTGATGCACGAGGAAACGGTGCTCGATATAGAAACAAATAAATTATATATTCCGTACGGCATGTACTGTACTAACAAGCGCTACTGACTCACAGTACGATACATTTATTTGTTTATTCATTGACTTATATTCAGGCCCGTTTAATGTATTCCAGTGGTCGAGTGCACTCGACCGCAAACCGACGGAGGATACTTTTTGCGGTATTTGTCGCGCTTTAATTGATTTGTAACTGTAAATATTGAATTGCTGGTGGAAGTGCTAATACGTAAACGAAATAAAAGGAACATCTTATGTAATTAGTTTTTCCCTTAGCAACGCGGTGCAAGAAATTGCGGAATGTTATGAAACAGTGATCAATTTATTGTCACAGACATTATCATCAATTCGGAGAGGAGTAAAAACGAATCGCTAGGAGGTGGAGCAATCCAACGATAATTCCCTCTAGAAATACGTGTCACGTCAACCGCTATATTCCGTAGAATTTTGAAATATTATTCTTCCTCCTCCGTTTCTTCCATCTTCTTCTTCTGCCGCGGCACAATGTTAAATTCTATCAGCCTCGACATGATGGAATTCGGCAATCCTCGGTTTTCCATTTCCTCTGCGGTTTTGCAACATGGCGGCACGAAACATTCAGCTAGTTAACACAAACCGGCGATAAAAACCCGAGGTAAAACACTGTAAATACCCGCAGAAATTTGGAGGTCAGATGAGAGTCAAGAGGTCAAGGTCAAAGGGAGAGAAGAAACGGAATGGCGAGCATCGTCGAAGAATTCGTAATGAAGTATCGTTTCTTCCTCCTTCGCTTTTTCCTGCCACCGACAAGGCGGAGAGAACTGATCGCAATAATACTCTTCAAACGACATTTCTCTTCGGTGAAATCCAATTTGGCTTTCACCTGCTTTCCATCGTGAAGTGTTGTTGAAATCGAACAGAACCGAGTATCTCCCGATTTTCTGGGCAAGACAATGCTGAGTCGTTATTGCTCCCGTTCTTCTCACAGGATTCATAATCCATTTGGTTGAATCCATTTGTACATTATTTACTGTGCGATTTAGCAGTTCCACTTGATTTATTTTCAAGAATGTACTATATAATGGAACGTAGATATTTATAATTATTTTTAATCACCGTAAAATATTATTATTATTAGGTGTAGAAATGAATTCTTTCCCACTGGATTCACATAATCAGTATATTTATTCTAACTGAAATATTCTCCAGCTCTTCCGAAAGCTGCTAGCAAAATGGCAAAAGGTCATCGATAATATTGGAAATTATTTCAATGATTGATCTGTTTTAATTCTTTTTAAAGAGAACTTTGATTCTTTGATACATTTTTTCTCAAACTTTGATAAAATACAGGGAATCCGTATGGTTCTCATGTCAGAGGAATCTATAAAAGTTAATGATTGAAAACATGTTAAAAGAGTACCAGTATATTTGTAAAAAAGTTCTCGGACAGATAAAAAGAAGTTTGGATGCAGCATCAATGAGGATTATGATCAGTTTTCAGTAGAATGTCTACAAATAGAGTTGATGTAACGAACGTCAAAGCTGGCACCGCCAATGGATTCCTCTTTGAAATAGCACAAACGGCAAAATGGACCAAAGCGAAAGGTGGATTATTGGTGAAATCGGATTATTAGAGCGTGTACTGATAAATTCCAAAAAGCTTTCGATTCTCAACTAAAATGCCAGGGTACACCCTTTCGATTCCGTTTCTGTAGCAACAATGAACCACCCCTAATTCGACATTTAAACAAGAGTTGTAATCACGATAACAAAGGACTAACAAGCTTCATTACATACCAACTATCCACGTTTATCTAACGATCTATCACTGCACAAAGAACATATAATACATTTACTTCTTATATCTCTGATATGTTTATCGTATTAATATAATATTAATTCTTTCTGTCTACCTGTAAGTACCATTCGACGTACACTAATGCTAATGACGATAAAGGAGTACCGTGGGTTGCCTTAGTAAATAGAAATTGATTAGCAAGTACGAGCCAGAACACCTGCAGCAACACGACATAATTTGGTATGCAATTTCGAGCATTAATATTCAGTTTTCCTGCGTGGGACTGAAAGAGGAGGGTAAACATGTTTCATCGGCCCTTGATAATCATCGAGTCTAGTGTTCTAGGTGATACGTTCCTGGCACGAATCGTGGCTGTGCTTAAAATCCAACCGGTCCAGGACGAAATCAATATGGCTATGCAGCACCAGCCGACCGCGGATTTGGTGATCATTATTAAATCCGCCGCAGTGTTGGAACGAAGCCTCGTCCCGGATAACCTCTTAACTCCGTACCACTTCAAGAACCTCTGTTTTCCAAGTTTAACCTTCTAATTACGTTTGTTACACCCGAGGCCTGATTAATTCCTCATTTTCTTCCGGCTGGTTTCGTGTAACATCGAAACCCGATCGGTCTCATTTGCATGAAATATCGACGGACGAGATCTGATCTCTCTTAATGGAATTTTATTAATGGCCCCCGGGGGAAGATGATCTCCACTTTTTGAAGGGATATGTCGAATGCGATGTATACCTGGCTCTCTTTTTACACGGCATTCTTCTACACGGTTCTTTATTACGTTATATTCACGGTTGCACCATTTTTTTAATACGTTCTATTCGCAATTACATGATTTCTTTAACACGTTTTAAGACAGTTACATATCGTGTCATGTTATTACTTTGCTGCAATAAATCTTTTCACGATTTTTTTTGCGCGGTATGTATCTACTATATAAACAGAGACAGAGATGTAATAACGTAACTTTCATTGGTGTTTATAACAGAATAAGAAACACGAGAAGGATGAGGAAATTGTAGAAATAAAATGAAACAAATTCATGAAATAAGGGTTAAAGAAACCAGGCAAGTTTGCAGAGGTTATTAAATATGTACTTAGCGTGGAACATAATTTACGAGCGCAAACAATTTCATGTATTTTCGTGGTTGGTATGGGGAATGGAAAAAGGTTATCGATGGAATCGCACGGAAATTGGCATAAGAAAATCCCTCAAAATCCTCATGAATAAAGTATAAAGGTTCAGCTCTTTTAACGAAGAACTACAATACTTTATTCAAGGAGATGTCGCGTGCTTCTCGCATCCGTTTTCTCAAATTTCATTTTCCTTTTAATAACGAATGACTTTAGAGTAATACAAATTTGAAATAGAATTTTGGTAGAAATTCTGGCATGGAAATACATTGAACAAATCTAAACCAGTTTGAACGTTAAGAATCGGAAGATATAATAATATTATATGTTCCAGAAATTAAAAGACACTCCGAAAAGCGAGGAACACGACGCCAGTCACGTTTTAGTTTAATTGTAATTGCTTTCAATTGCTCCTCGAAAATGGCGGAGCACCGAATACTCGGCGCATCTACAAACTCGTTTCAACGGAAAGAATGTTTTCAAATAAAATTTGGAAATTTTGGTAACGTTACTATTCGTCGATTAAAACACTAGAAAATGTTAGAAAATATATTGCTGCAGCTAGGATGAAAAACGAATGGTAGGTTTTTCAGTGTGCTCCTCTATTTTCAATTAAATCGAAAGATACTTAATGAAATTTACTTAAAAGCATTGGATCGCGCGAGCTACTGTATACGGCGAATTCAGAGCGGGATAAATTCCACTTCGTTTCTTGAATTAGCAGAAACGACTTTAAATTCCTTTCGAGTTAATCTAAGTATTCCAACATTGTCCGATAAAAGATACGTAACAAGTTAATAAAACAATTTAGTGTGCTTCAAAATAAGTCAAAATATCTAACATTCATTGCCATCATTTCGATATTTATGCATATTAATTCATTCAGGCCCGGTTGTTTAAATCTTTGTTTATATTATAATGCTTACATTACTATTCTATTATAAATTCGACAAAATACTATTTCATTCGTCAATAAATTTATAAACGGCAAAAATGAACATATTTTTAATAAATAACTAATAGTGCGAGATAGGAAGCCGAGTTTCGGTATTCGAAGATGGCGAAAGCACGAGGCAGGAATCGGATGCTTATAGCAAGCAGCGTCAAACGAGATTCGTTGCTTTGCCGTATTATATAATATCATGTTATACTATAAACGACAGAAACCTATGCATCCTCGATAAATAAATAATGGCGGAAAGATGAAGGGGGGGTTTTGGTATTCGAAGGTGGTAAAAGCACGAGAGAGGAATCCGATGTTTATAGCAAGGAGCACCATACGGGATTTGTTAAACCCCCTGCGGCAGAAGTTGGCCGATTTAGGAGGACGATGAGTTATTCACCCGCGACGCACGTCGTGCCTTGAAAATTCATCGCATCCTGCCCGCCGGGATATTTCGAGTGACGGTGATGCACGATCCATGCATTAGACTGACCTTCCCTCGGAACGTCTTAATGCTAAGCATCGTTGAAACCTTCATAAATCTCTAGTAATGGCCAATCTTAAAATCCCTATATGTTTTTTATATTTTAAAGTACAACGGCCGTGTATTATGAAGGTGATAATAAATCTGTATGTAGTGTATTTTGTAACTTTAATAATCCGTCAGCGTGGTGGTACGTCGCGTAGTTTTCGTGTAGATGGAAGTGAAGAAGACAACCTGCCTTCTTTAGGGTGGGTGTTAAACTCAACAGTCAGGTGTGCAATGGAATGTAGTTCTTGCTCGCTGTTAATAGTGACGAGTTTCTCAAATTTGATTTCAAATTATGTTTTTATCATTGAAAATATTAAAGTCCCAGAGCTTTTGCTTTTGCAGTAGATAGTGCACAAACATGTGAAAGAAACGGTTGAAACACTTTTTCTGGTAAAAAAATGAGTGGTCCCAAAATTGCAAAAATGAGAAGTATACCTTCAAAAATTGTGAAAAAATGAAAGTCGCCAAAATCGGCCCTACATGGCCCAAATCGATGGTATATGATGCCTAATGATGTTCTAGGACCGTTTTGGGTCGAAGGAAGTGGTTTAAAAATTTTTTTGGTCGAAAAATGGGTCGATCCAAAATCGCAAAAATGTGAAGGGGTATACCTTCAAAAATTGCCAAAAATTAAAAGTCGCCAAAATCGCTCCTACATGGCCCAAATCGATGGTATATGATGCCTAATGATGTTCTAGGACCGTTTTGGGTCGAAGGAAGTGGTTTAAAAATTTTTTTGGTCGAAAAATGGGTCGCCCCAAAATCGCAAAAATGTGAAGGGGTATACCTTCAAAAATTGCCAAAAATTAAAAGTCGCCAAAATCGCTCCTACATGGCCCAAATCGATGGTATATGATGCCTAATGATGTTCTAGGACCGTTTTGGGTCGAAGGAAGTGGTTTAAAAATTTTTTTGGTCGAAAAATGGGTCGATCCAAAATCGCAAAAATGTGAAGGGGTATACCTTCAAAAATTCCCAAAAATTAAAAGTCGCCAAAATCGCTCCTACATGGCCCAAATCGATGGTATATGATGCCTAATGATGTTCTAGGACCGTTTTGGGTCGCAAGAAGTGGTTTAAAAATTTTGTTGGTCGAAAAATGGCTCGATCCAAAATCGCAAAAATGTGAAGGGGTATACCTTCAAAAATTATCAAAAAATGAAAGTCGCCAATTTCGTTTCTGGATGATCCAAATCGATGGTAGATGATGTCTAAACATGTTCTACGATCATAACTACATGAAAAAAAGTACCTCAAATAGCTTCGCTTTACCCTACAGATTCGAAAGATTTCTGACTTAAAGGTTAAACATAATCCTTTTTGGTGGCCCCACGTAAGGGCAAGGAAATTTGCTCTCAGCATAAGTCAGACGTCGCTACATCGAGAATCCCTGAGGAGAATTCTGGTGGCTGGGATATAAGCCCGACGTGTCGAGGACAATGGTGTCTCTTCGTGGAGAGTAGATAGTCAGTTTCCGCAAGTTCGAGGCCAAACTCGATAGAATCACTCCCGAACGAGTTTGGTCACGCCACTACTATTGGCTTTGTATATTGTTCCTTTATGGCTAGTCAACCGTGTAGGAATTTTCCTCGGACAGAATTTGATCTTACGTGGTTACAGAAAGACACGAATCAAAATGTTTGCTCATCCTGAATACTGACGAGACTCGATCAGGTGATTACGCAGAAATGGTTGAATTGGCGGTTAACCAGGACATTGTATTGTGGTCTTGAGGATGATGTGGTTGACGGTCAACTCTCATCAAAGTTTCAGCGATGTGAATGGTGCTCGGCTCGCTCTAATAGATCGAAGGAGTCCTTGAGATTCGGTTACCAATTATAGAACTTGCCGGATATCAGACGCCATTCTATTTTAGGACTCCGAGACTCTAAGGAAGACCATCATTTCGCATTGCACCAAAATCCAACTGATTCACTTCCGCCACTTGACAGAGCTGGTTCGATTCATTTCAATATATATTTCTTTGAATGACACGATAAACTCATTAATAATTATTTCAATCAATTAACGACATACGATCAAAATGATCACTGGAATTTTTATATGAAACACCTTTATTCAGAGTACTAATCTGGTTTGGCAATTTTTATTCATAGTACTTTTCTACGTTCATCATTTTTTGTTGATTGACGAACGATTTTAGGTAACCACGATGAACGTTCATCAGAGGCAGAGAATGTTTGCTTGCGCCAAAGATCAAACAGTTCCGCTAAAAGCAATTGCATAGAGACGTCATATCGCGTATGCACAGCTATTCTGGCTCACGTGTGGGTGAGAAAGCAGAATACCGTATTGATAAGCCATTATTAGGATTTACGGTATATCCTAGATGGTTGAGCTCCATCAAAATGCAGCTGAAATCGATATCCAAAGTTTGCTTCGCTGAAGACTTCCCATGCTCTATTCAACGTCATTCCTCCTTTAACATAATCTGCCTATCTTTGGAATACGAAACAACAGGTTAACATTATCCCAGGTCACTTCAGGTGTTAACCACCAAAATAATCGCCACTCGACTCCAGAATTGCTGATTCTTATGTACGCTGAATAATGAAACATGTTCATATATCATTCAAGTGGAAGATCAAGAATTAACATTGCTTTGAAATTGCAAATTTCAAACGGTTTCATCTTCGAATGTCTTGCGAATATAAAGGGGGGTTGTTCCAGACTCGATTTAGTTGAGGATGCTTCTTCATCCGCGTGTGGACGTCGTGGTTAAAACATCGCACGATAAATCAATGGCGGATGTCTCGTGCCAGTGAGGCAACGAGGGTGGATCGGAGGTGTGGTGGTTATACACTTGTATCAACAGTGAACTGTGGGTCGTTTGTTCTTGTCAGGTTGGCTAATCTACCGGCACTCCCGCGTTACGATATTATGGATTTATGCTACTCGCAGACTACCTCGTTAGAGCTCTTCAGGTTTCCACTTCTATCTCACTGTGTCCGCCATTTGCCTTTGTAACTTTGCCTTTTTGTTTGCATTCATTTCATCAGTCTCAAGTGCTCTCCTGTCTCTTTAATACAACTCGACGTTCCACCTAATTCTAATTCGCGTCTATAATTCAACTCCTAATCATTCTTGCAGTCTCCGAGTCCTCAAACGAGACCTCGTGGAACACCAACCGCAAACCTTTCAGAATATTTTCACGCACTTAACTTTTCAACATTCCGTTCATTCCCTGGTCAGAGTAAACTGATTAATAAACATTGGCCTGAATTAGGCAAAACGATGTTTTCGCGAAGTTACTTTAAGTGGACCCCTGCATATTTCACAGAGATCAATTTTACTTAATACCTCGAAAGTTGAGGTTTAAATCGACCCCAACGATCGACCGGCATTAAAAGAGAATTTCACCACTTTCGATAATCATACGATGGAGATCCAAATCTCCTAAATCCCCTGCTTTCCTCAGGAAATAAGATCCTGTATTGAGTTCGAGGACGAAATTTCACGACCTCGAAAATACACAATGATCTAGACGCATATAATTCAGCGAATGCGAGTGAAGGGGGTTCAAATTTTCAAGGGATATCGGTTGACCTTGAAACCGACACTTAGCATCACGAGAAGCTGAGTGTCGGGGTAAGAGATTAGAAGGACTATCTCGCGGTACGGGAACGATGATTATCTTCTTACCAAGAGCTCAAAACGGAGGACGAATATCCTGGAATGTGAACCAACCAGCCAAAAGTCGAGCTTTCATAGCTGGGGCTTATCGTGGCTTGAATCTACTGGTGGATATATAACCACCGTTTTCCGTCTTCAAGCGGAAATAGACGAGAAAAACAAGGTCATTTTGTAAAATCATATTTTTCAAATTATGATGTATGAACATGGAGGTCAGGGTCGTAACTGGAATATATTCCTCTCTCGCATTTAACTCTGTAATAATGATATGTCTTGAAAAACTTCGTTCATTGTTGCTTTGCATTACGCTGGATATGTAATATTACAAAAAAGAATTTGTTTGCGGGCAATACGATTTCACCGAGTAATCGTGAAAATCGTAAATACGACTCGACTTTATTCTGTATTTTGTCGGATTAGAGTAACGTTGGGAAATCAAGATTCACGGTGAAGATAGAACGGTACAATTTTCAGTATCCCCAAGGATTACAGAAGAAAACGTGTAAGGTTGTGAGATAGGGAATTTCTTGCGTCTTAAGGGTGCTCAACGACGATTGGCGCCTCGTTTTGAATATCTCTGGGACTTTAATCCTTAATGCTACTCCTCTTCCCAGGACTATGAAAATGAGATTACGAGCTCCACGGTAAACTAGTAGAATCAGCTGTAGCTTTACTTTGTTTATCTCGCGCTAACAACATTTACAAGGGACTTTTTATATTACCAACATCTCCTTTATTACTTTCATCATTCACCGTTCAACTACATTTTCTTTCATTACACGGACAAAGCTATTTCCCGCACAAACTCCGTCGTTTTGCAGGTAAGTAAATATCTCTCACAAAAGTGTGTAGTTTACGCGGTGAATCGTAGTGTACGGTAAAAAGTATGTAAAAATGTTATTGGAGAGAAATTGAAAGGATATTCGTCGAGTGTAAAAACACGGTGGTAAAAGGAAGGTAAAATCAATGAGAATAAGTTCGGTTTATGGTGGGGGTCTCTGCATTGGCGTTCACACGATTAAGAGAGAGCAAGGAAAGGTGGAAATTTCGCGGATCGTCAAGAGAGTCTATGAAATTCCTCATCGCAGTGGAAACTACTTTGCAGAACAGAGAGTTGCTTTGGCGAATGGCGCTGGAAGAGCTCCATCAATTTTACGGGAACATTCACTCGGTATTACGAGATCCTTGAGCTTTACGTAGCCGCTTATGTTTTGGATGGCTGTTCGCGTCGATAGCCAGAGAAACGGGAATACAACGCGCGAGACAAACGAGCCAATCCTAATAAGCGAGTCGCGTAAATCAGTCCTCCTAGAATGTTTCCACGAACAGTGAGTAACAGAAGTATTCGTATCCCCCTAATTATCGATTTCAAACAAACAATTGATATATTTTTAGGAGACAAATCTTAAGATGCTTATTAACGTGAATGTATGACGTTTTAATAAAGCTTTCAATTGATATAAACTTTACTGTAGTATAAGAATTCAGTGTAAGAAAAACAGGAATTTAAATAAACCATCGCAGAATTAACCAAGCCATGGGCCAAGTCAGACTAATCTTGTAAATATTTTGGTTTTACTGTGGGATTAATTCTGTGGTGGTTTACTTAAATTCCTATTTCTGTTATACTGAATTGTTATGCTACAATAAAGCTGAAAGCTTAATTAATGCTTCGTGTATTCACATTGATAAGGATTTGAAAGTTTGTGTCATAAAGAAATATCAATCATTTGAATTCGACAATTAGAGGAGTAAAATGCTTCTGTAACTCACGGTATTTTCATACGCCCGTATATTCGCGTGGCGATAAAACGGGCTTTATCCGAGGCGAGCTTATTTCGCTAATCGCTTCAATGGCAGAATATCCACTTTATACACCAATTAATTTATTTCATTTATTCGAAGGTAACGAAACAAATTAACGGCAAAAAGCGGTTGTTTCCGATAAATTTGTGTTAAGTCTCTTTCGGAGTATTGGAAACTGTTTCGCCTTGTCACCGGATAACAAGCTCCTTTGTAGAGATTATGAGTTTTTAATTATGCGATTATTAACTGAGTTTACGCTGAATATTTATTAGTTCGTCAACTGTGGAAAATATAATACTGTTGCGAATATAATCACAGAATTACTACACAAACGTGTACGTAGTACTTGAGATTGATTTCAATGAGTGTACGATTTATTGATAACGTTTCAAAATGAGCGTTTTGAAACTCGTGTCTGTAAATATAGACGAAGAGGTTTACTATACGAGGTGTTTCCATGATTTTCTCCAATAACATAATGGCATGTATTATTATTTATATTATGGTCCAATCTTCATATATATAAATCATTATTAACATCGGATATCTTTTATCTCCCGATACTTTAATGCCGAAAGTACGGTTCCTCGTTTCGTGTCCAGCGAGATTGGTAAGTCGACCTCCAGGATCTCGATTCCGAAAAAGTTTCTTCCACACGGGTTCAAATAAGCCGTGGAAAGGCTCATCGTTCAATGTCACAAAACATGGCCAACCTTTCCTACCCTGTTACTGGCACATTCGTGACAGTCTGATGCCGACTCGAAAAAAAGCTCAATAATAATAGCCTCCCATACACTTTAAGCGATACATCTTGGTATTTCTTCCATACACGGAGATGAAAGTCTTTCGTCATTTAATAAAAAGATAGCTTCGTTTAGAAGTAAATGTACTGGAATGAAATGTTTTAAGCGAATTAATTATATACGTTGATATTAGTAGATTTATTATATGTAGATTGTTCGAAT
This sequence comes from Nysson spinosus, assembly GCA_910591585.2. Taxonomy (NCBI): domain Eukaryota; kingdom Metazoa; phylum Arthropoda; class Insecta; order Hymenoptera; family Crabronidae; genus Nysson; species Nysson spinosus. Next base: position 5,339,275 of record OU342843.1, on the reverse strand, counting down.
GCAATAAAATTTAATACTTATTATTGTAGCTTATTGAAACGCAACCAGAAGTTCTTCTCTCGATCCTGATGTTAATGTCAGTGTACTTATTATATTTTCGTATTTTAATAAGAATACTTATTATACAGAATTCTAATATAATTGTATCGACCGAAAGTATCCGCTTCCATTTTCCATAAAACTACAAACATACGTATTAGATATACGATCCTAATATTGTCTTAAAAATGGTCTTCTGAAAGAAAGAATAAAAGATGTTGGCGTGAAAACCAAACCAATCTTCCAATATTGGAAATACCATGACTTTCTCTATTTACAAGAATAATAGCAACTGATAACAGCCAATAAAACCCCGGGGTATAAAAATCCGCTATCGCGACCCGGTTGTTATTAAAGCGGAAGCAATTGAAAAACAATTAATAAACTCGGGGCTTCCAATAATATCACGCTGTTAGCAAATACAGTTTTCACGCTTGGTTAGATTTGATCAAATGACTTTTTACAAAAAACAGCGAGTTTCTGTGATCATCCATGTCATGAAATTTAATAGCGGCATAAATCGTAGCTATGATCGTCGAGTTTAAAGGTAATGGTTTGACTGCATCGTCGAAATTGTTTGGTGCACTTTGAGTTTCGTGGCCGATGTCTACCACAAAAAACTTTGAAAATCCCATCGCGAGTTAACCTGCAACGAATGGCAAGCAGCCAGGGTCATATAAAAGTAAGGTGCCAACGATACGAGGAAGTAGCGCATTTCTTTTCTTTCGCTACGTGCCAATCCGCTATCTAACTATCGATTCGCAGGCATAGCACCTTTCCTGCCACGTTCCACTTTCGAAAAGACCCAAATTTTACAAACTAGTCAAACCTTCCTGAAGATCCTCAATGTTTTTATGCCGATCCTTTGCCGTGCATCATCCATTCTTTCACGCCGATGACTTCCGGTTTCAAAGATGCCGATCGATCTACGCTTTCGCATCCTCGCCTGCTTGGAGACGATGTATGAGACTCGGAATTAGTTTGAAGACAAATTTGTGTTCGACGATGTGCCGATATTTTCTTCAAGTTTTTATTGAACCGTGGAAACTTCCGAAGTTCGATACTCTTATGTAATACTTTATATGCATTCGAGAGGGGAGGAAGTAAATAATATGATGTCAGCTGGGTGAGAACAGAAACATAGGGAAAGTTCGGAGTTTAGAGTCAGTGGGGTGAGTGTAAGTTTTGATATTCTTTGATATAATGAATTGTTAACATTGTTGGATTACATTAATCATTTCTAGGCGGATGATAGTTTCTTGTTTGATCTTAGTTAAGGAAACTTGGAAGACTTTTAAGGTCATTAATGAAGGTGCTAATTAATGAATTCCATACTCTTCAGCGTAGCATGCTAGAGTATATACAGTATTAAACAAGTTGTTATTTATTATAAAATACATGTATACGTATCTTGATAACGATATCAAGGATAAGACAAGTTTGTAGTATCAATTAATTACATAAGGAAGAGCTGGAGTTTTATAAGATATGAAGTTATAAATACATAATGGATTATAATGTAACATAAAATCTGCTAGAATGAAAGGAATTTAATGGAGTATTATAAAATCCCAAAATTGTGATATATAAATATTACTTATAAATATTAATGAAATATTCGTAGATACAATGTAATCCTTAAATTGTCTTTATATTGGACCATCAATAATTTACCACCTAAATATCATTGAATTTTTATTAAATGTTAGAATAAAATACGCCAAAATTGAAGATCAGCGGCCACCGAACACCACAACAGTTAATCAACGAAGTGCTCGAATACATATAAAAAAAGATATTGGAATCAGATAACACACGAAGTTACGTGCCGAATGAAAAGTTCAAAGAGAAACAATGGTCATAAAAAAACGCACGAGTGCCATTGGAAACCGATCTTTCCTATTCAAATTAGAATTCTAGTGTGTCAGGGTTGGTACGAATTCCGGGGCACTCTGCAATGCTGAACTGTCGATAAATCTCGATGATAATTCGACTCGGGGTGCCGATAGCCGAGCATGTAATTGCGTTTACGTGAAAAGCCAGCGACGTCGCGGAAATTTTACAAATTGATGCTGGCCGACGTTTAATATAAATTATTGTTCGACACTGTAACGGCTCAGTATTCGCCATCATTTATCCTGCTACCTCCCAATTCATATTCACTTCCCTCCATTCGTCCTTTTATTTCTGTCACCAAATCTACATGACGGAATTATTTCGTTACCTAATATTTGATGAAACACGGAAAGCACACTCTACGACAAATTAATAACTAACCCCTGGAAACGGAACAAGTGGCAGTGAATAAAATGCATATGTGACACTGCGTATTATACGAGTTGTAAAAAGCGAACGAGGAGTGAGTTACGATGAAAAATTTGTGTAGTTTTCGGAACGGCTACTCGACATAGTTGCACCGTGCGAAAGTGGCTCGCAAAGTTTAAAACAGGGAATTTTAATATCGAAGATGTGCCTTGTTCTGGAAGACCTATGGAGGTTGATAACGATATTTTACAGAATTAGGAAAAAAGAGAAATATAGAAGATGGTAACTACATCGACGACTAAAGTTAAAGGAAAAACATTTTACAGGACCGACAAAGCAACAGAAATTTGTCGAAGAACTAATAAATGTAAGTCGCAAATATTAGTTCTTCTTCGAAGAATTTTTACTACGAATTTATTCGCGTTGGAAAAAGAAACACTGCCATGAATGGAGATAATTTTTGGCAGATTTAATGGAAATTGTTTCGAGTGTTGATAAAGGGGAATTAGTAATTTTTAAGTAAATTAAGCGACCAATTCTTGTTAGGTATTCCACAGAATTTCTAGGTGAACCGCAAGGAAGAGGTCTTTTGTAAAATGCCGGAAAGGGAGGGAAGACAATAATATCCTCTTTGTGCTCAATAGAGCAAGACCATAAAGCACCCTTTCTTTTCAGGTGATTCCACGGATATCAATATAACCACAAGAATTGAAAACTCTTCGACGTTCTTATTCGAGAGCATTGGGAAATGGAAGACCTTCGATAAAAAACGAGGAAAATAAAGGGAATCACGTATGAATTTCTTCTCTTACACAGACATTCGATATACTTCAATATACGGTGATAAAAAGAAAGATGGTTCTACTTCAAAAATTCCTACGAAAACATGACGCTTTTTACAAGAAGATCTACGAAACGTCAATAATCAGAATTCACTTACGATCGAGATAACTGTAAACGTAACCGAACGGTGGGTTACACTCGCGAACAAAGTTGAATAATTGTTCCGAAATAACGTTAATAACTAAGGAGTCCGTGGAGATATTTTGATGCAATAAAGTGCATTCGAAAGAGCGGTCTTTCCCCTACAAAAAAACTGCCGGACAAAAAAACCAATGGTGCCAATGAGCTACACTTCTGGCAAAAATGCTGATCGTTCAAAATTTTGCACCCGTGGCTACTTGGATACGATATTGACGCTTCTTAATAATAATTTGTTATCACTTATAAGACTGGCCACAGGTAACTCAAATCGGGGGTAATAATTCAGTTTCAACATAAATCGAGAAGTTAGTTTATATTTTGCTTAATTGTCTTAAGGACAACAGAAGTGGCGTTCGTTCGTAACTGGAAAAAGTTGGTACCGTTTGCACGGCGAGAAGAGAAAATGCCAACAAAGACGAGTAGTAAATCAGGGTTCACACTGGCAGAAGAGGGAATCCACAGGAAGAGCAATAATTCGCCCAAGTCCTGTGAAATCCGGAAGAGCTCTTCCAGGATTTGACCTTGACATTTACCCGCGCCACTTTTCCTTAAGCACCATGCACAAATCGATTTGTTCCTACGGCGCGTGCACCTCGCTTTAACGTGCTCATTAATTAGTTATGATTAGCACAACAGTTACATATATATATATGCGCGAGAATTACAATGTCAATGCTATTAATATTGACCTGAATATCTTTCTATAACAAACAATTTGCACGAGTTATATGTTGAAATTCATTCGTTTAAGGCATTAATGGGCAGTAATTAAAAAGTAAATGAAAGCATTCCACGTACGGCAAAGGCTAGCACGCAATTTATTTCGCGGGGGTCGCGGAAATTATTTCACATATTTATCTACGTACAAAGCGGCAGGAAATTCATCCTAAAAAATTCCCTCTCTATAAATCGAGAACGTATTAATAAGTTTTAATTTGGAGGAGCGCCGTGAAAATTTGCTACTAAAATATATCCTTTAACGCGTGGAACAGTTTAACTAAATTTGCCGGATGCCGTATGAACGGTCTAACAAGTACGCTATATTTATAAGAAAAATGTATTTCATAAAACTTTCGCGTTAAAAATATGTTATGTACATATATTATTCTGTGCTTAGTTAAAATTTCGCTGTATCCTGTCAACTTAACTCAATGTTATCTAAAAATGAAGTTTCGCGTATTTCACAATAAACGGCTCATGCATCGAAGTTATTTTAAAGAAATAAAGTACATTGTAGTTCAGCGCACGTCATAACGGTTTAATAATACCTCGTAATTCTTTCGAAATACAAAACCAAGATTGAACTCAATTTCATTTAAAAATGAAGTTACGCCACTTTCATGATAAACTGTTCATGAATTCAAGTTAATTCAAGGAAAGACAGTAAATTGGACTTTGAAGGTCGTCACGCCGATAGAATAATGCCGCGTAATACTGTTGGGAATAATCTTGTAGGGGAATTATAAAATCAATTTGTGTATCAATGTGTGGGAGAGCAATTCGTTGGCAGCGTGGGTGTGTAAATTTGCAGGAGAAAAATCGTCGATGACAAGGATTCGGTAAACGAGCGTACGGCTAGGTCTGCGCGCGTGTTCACTGCAGTTGCAATCAAGGCATGTGGGCGTGCTGCATCCCTTGCAACTGCTCCCGGGGATCTCGCGGCTCCACTGCAGGACCAACCCCCGGCGAGCACCAAGTGCCCTTGCTTCATGACAATTTCGACTTTCCTCGAGATCGTATCAACAACTCTTAACTTGATGGAATTCGTTTCTATCATTTATTTCTTGTTTCCCTCTCGTAAATATCGATAATGTTCCATTGGAAATATCCTTGAAACTATTCTAATTCCATTGATCCCTTCAATTGTTCTCGTGCAGATTTTCCAATTATTATACTTCGAACTAAATAAATTTCACCCGACGAAGAGAATTTTCATTTCAACGTTCGTCTGGTTTAATTAACGACGAGATTTAATGACCCGTGCAATACTATGTTGTTTATTATTTTCTGTGTTATAATCGAGCTTTTTGAAGATGATCGTGTGATTTTATTACATGTTTATTTAGGTGAGATTCTACTGAGATTACGTGTGTTGGTGACTATGCCATGTGTGTAATTTAGTGGGATCTTCCTTGTATTTCGTTCACGAAACTCCGCACGCACTGTCAGCGATTTAAGGAAATCCTTCTCTGCTAGAAAAGGTTTCTTTCGGATGAAATATCGCTGGAGAAAGATCCACGGGATTTCCCGGAGTAATCGATTCGAGGTCGTGCCTTCATTAAGGGAACTCTATCTCATCAAGATCTTAATTGAATCTTTCTCGCAGTTATGCTCGCGAGAATTCTCCATTCCTATCTACAAAGCTCGCAGCTTCTACTCGATAACGTTTCAAGCATCAAGTTTGTACATTAATTCAACTTGAAATCACAGAAATGAAAGCGCATTTACATATTTCAGGGACGTCTTAATATCGATACATTTTATCCTGTTTAATAGCAGTACCATATTTAATTCCTAACATTCTGTTTCGTACAATATTTACAATTTTTATCCAAACCTGATCTCCACTTTAATGTTTATGACAGTTATACTATTATTTGAAAAGTTATCAATTAATTTATACGAGAAAATTCAAAATTAGAAACATTCATTCTTAAGAGACACAGCGATGGTGAAATATTTTATACAATAATAATGAATTTATTTACATATTAATTATTATATATATATTACATGGATCTTACGAACTTGGAGAAGTGCAGGAATGCTAAATTAAAAGCACATCGAGAAACTCATGAATAAAACAATATTTCTAAGCATATTATATTTCTTAAATAATTTAATCACTCTCAGAATGTCTTACTTATTTACTTCAAGAGAAAGATTCATTTAATTGAGGATCAAATTTCAGTAGCAATTTCTCCCCGAAAAATCCAGGCACGTAAATGCGACTGGTTAATAAACATCGCGCGATTTCCGCGTCTATTAAAGCATTTGGGAGCACGTTGAGAGCAGAAGAATGTAATATACTGTTAACGTGGCCGGTAAGAAATCCTCGTTTTCCGGGGAATTAATGCTGATTTCAATTGCAAATAACGGGAACGTTGGTAGCAGCAGAACGTTGGGTTTTACATTCACATGGTGTCCGTATGCCCGTGAAATTGGCAGTGAAACATTCGCGTAGTAATAAGCCTTTCGTAGAACGAGTAACCAGAGGATAATTATTTCCTACCCGTCCGGTGATTTCCAAGCGTGCCCGGAATATCGCCGCTTCACCGGAACCAGCCGAACGCCCACGCGACTAATTCATTGCTAAATCGCTTTCCCACACCCCTTTCACCCCCTACGACACTGTGTACACCAACTACGTATATCTGCTTAATTTACAAAAAAAGCACGTCCCACTACGAAAAACATCGCTGCATAAACTGGCCTTGGTGAACGGTCAGCTTTAATTAAATTTATCTCCAACATTATTCATGAATTAAACATTATAAATTCTTACATATTCTCTTGCGTATGAATTTCATTTTCTATGGAATGTATGTATTTATGTACAGATAGAGAATAATCGATGCTTATTAGTAGATGACTTGTGAAGATTTCTCTTAAAGTTTGTTTAATTAACGAGCTTTACTGTAATAATATATATATCGCAGCCATTAATTTGAATAAGTATTGTGACCTTACAATTATTATAGAACAGTATAATAATAAAATATCCTACATATCTCGAGAGACTCTACCAATCTCTCCTGATTGGACACCGACACCCAGAGCTACAGAGTTATTTTCGAGAGAACTATCAATTTCCAGCAAGTAACCCAGTAGCGGTGTGATTCCATCCACGTCGTTACGATTCGATTCCTTCATTTACTTTCTCGAGAGCGTTTCCGATCATAGGAGCGATTTTCCGCGAAGAATTCCATCCCGTTCTTTGTCCCGCGATATTCCGGTTTGACTTTTTTTTCGTTCTTGCCGGTTTCAAGCGGGGGAAAGCAAACGAAGCCCGGAGACATTCGCGGCAGCAAGGTGCCGTACTCGCGCAGCTTTTGCCGCACTAGCTCGAATAATGGATGATGTCGGTGGAATACGCTTTGGAAGATCGGTGCGCGCACCGTAAATGAGATCAGAAGGGATGAATGGATCGAGGTCATAGATATACGAGGGCTGTCCATCGCAGAATCCGAGGTTCCTCGTGTTACTGGATCGTGCGAATGCACGGTGGCCACGTATTTGGGCCGTGAAATCGCCTTGGGCCAGCAATGGGGTACAAGAAAAAGCTACCAACCTCGCCATCGTGAAACCTACTCTCGAATCAAAGATAGTCCTTCCCCTAAGGAATTACAAGGAATTTCTTTCTTCCTTTCTTCCCATTTCCAGAGAGATTTTCGATTATGGTAAAGAAAGGAAACAAAACACCTTCGAAGGGCTTTCCGTAATCGCTTTTCTTTGTTAATACTTCCTTGGATACTTATATCCTTTCATTCGCGCGTTCCTTTATCAGCCTTTATTATTGACATTCTTATTTCGCGATTCGCAGAAGGCAGGGATTTATTTCGTTTGTCCTTGAAGAAATAATATATCGCGGGGAATTATATATCACGGCTACAGGGGGTTTGTTATAAAAAATGTTTACTAGCATTGTTTTGAGGCATGAACTAGATACTGTTCGTTATGGAACTTCCTAACGATATGTTGTTAGGGAAAAAGTGTTCTCTAAAATCATTTGTTCTCGTTTTACGGCGGCCAGATTACGGTGGAATTGGGTTAGTGATACGGTGTACGATGACGATTATGCGCGATACTTTTTATCAAACTACCCTTTTTGTCGCGGTGGACGTTAATATTCGGGAAACGAGATTCTTGGAGCAATGAATGGCATTACTAATTTTTTTACTCGTATCCATTGTATCATCTAATTTTCTGTTCTTCTACGAGTATCCTATCCTTCCTTCCTTCCTTCATCTCTATTTTAACGCGCATACAGATACACCGAGATCACTTTACCCCAACGACGAAATAATTCATTTTCACTCAGCCAGGCATATCGACCCCAAAACGACATCCTAGACGACGCTGATGCCGTGCTAGTTTCCGTTTAAGCAAAAGAGTAAAAGGTTCGTGCGCGAAATAAAAAATCTCCCATACAAACTTCTTATTTCGGGAAGATACTTTAAGCTTCTTTTGAAGAGCAAACAGAAATATTTCCACGCCAGGGTTTCTTTTAACTAAAATACCAGCTTAAGAGAAACTTAAATTTTTGCTGTCTTTATTAGCAGGGATACAGTAATTAAGAATAAAATATTAACAAAATAAGCGAGTTAGTAGTCATTGATACCAGTATTTCTTATCATTTTATCATCCCAAACAGCAGATGTGAATGCAAATATTTCTTTTCATAAACGAAACCTGCAAACTTCTTAAACCCTGTCGTCGTTCGAATACTTTTTAACGGTGGCATATACCATATTTATTACAAATATATTCATCTATTAAATACAATATTTCAACCTCATGAAGTAATACTAACAATTCATAATTTAATATTCATTATTTCTAACATAGAATCGTGCATAATCTAGTTAAAGGTACTAGAACAAAGACACACATCACCGTCCAATAATTCCCTAATATTTTCCCAGAAGATTTGCTAACCTAGATATACAATTAATGAGATCAGGGGACGAGGATGAATGGATAAAGACCGCGAAAATTTCCAGCGAAATTCCAATGAAATAAGTGAAATACGAAATACTATTTCACCGTAGAAATATAGGCTGGACGGTGAAAATAAATATTATATAAACTTTCGCGAGGGTTTACGCATGGACAATGAAAATTCCTCAATAGGCAAGGTTCTATTATTACATGTTCAATTGAGGGGTTAGCCTCGTTCCGAAAGGCTGACAGGTTCGGTTGATGCATCGGGATGATGTGGGTTAAGGACGAGCCGCGCAGGATTTTGCGGCCGCCAGGCATTTTAGAAAATGACGATACGATCTTGAAAGTTTTCCAAGGGATGGGAAATAAAAGAGGTATAATGTCGAAGGTATATAATCGTGGCGTAATCGTAACCGAGAGCAACGAATCCTTGGTAAGCAAGGGAGAAGAGACAAAAGGGAATAAATGGGGGAAGTGGATAAAAGAGAAACGACTGAAAAACTCCTCGAATACGTAGGAACGAATGAAGAGTTTCCAATACTATGGACACTGAGAAACTCGAGCTCCGCCATTATCGGGAACGTTGCAGATGGTAGGCGGCTAATCGGCGCGTTCCCCGGAGAGAATAATTTATTCCCGGTATAAGGTAAAGGAACGAAGCAAAGAGTTAGACCTGAGAGCTTAATGCTTCGAGAGCAGGTATGGGATACTAAACTGATTGTACCGATCCTACTAATAAATAATTTCTAGTAAATGAGATGAGAGTCGGAGAACGAACCAACAGGGAATTGGGTCACAGACTAGTAAAGATGAAATTCACTACGCTTACAATATTCAAAGTCATCAACAAAATCATCCACCCTCGTTTACCGATAACATTCGTAACAAAAGCAGAAGCTAAATAAATATAATTATAAATAAAATGCATCTTTAAAAATATTCCGAAAGTACACGAATGACTCTCCGTTTTTCATAATTTATAATATAGGAGACTTGGAAGAATATATTTTGCAAATCCAGATTTGTTCGGTAAAATATTATTAACGTATAAAGCACACCATGTAATTAGAGTATGTCACGCGACTGTCTAATATCTTACTATCTTTTCTATCCATTGTGGTTTCGTTCGTAAGGACTCTATTTTCCGAAATTCCGCAGGGAGATATTTATTACCGTATTTGATTGCAAGCTGCGTGAAACTTGGATTTCCATATAAATAAAGGGATTTTTTGTGAAGCCTTAGAATAGAGTTGCGAGGATCGCTATCCGCTAGTAGAATCCCACTATTCTAGTCAGACGAGTAGTCACGTCTCTTTGAAAGATGGGGGGGTTACTTTGATGCGCATTTCTGGGTCACGGTGCATTAGCTACATTTAATTAAAACGTCCCGGTGGACATTCCGGCGAAGAAAAACGTGGTGAAACAGTGCCATTACAATTGCGATGCAAAATTTGTCCCGCGTAATTGTAAGCCGTGGAAAACATCAGACAACAATGCCATGCAAATGTCTTTTTTTTCGCAGACCTTGGGGCAGCGGATTCAACATCGTTGTCCTTTACAATGTCGAAGGACCAATTTACTTGGAAACACGAGCTAAACTCTGCAGCGTCTCAAATTGATTTCTATGTATTATCTATGATGTCGGTGAAGTAAGAATAATGGATGCAAGGCAGAAAATAAGGGAAGATAAGACGACTTCCGCACGTTGCATAAAAAGGATTATTAAACCACCGACGGCTAAACGGATTTCCTTGGGAATTCTATCGCGAAGGACGAATCGGGCGACGAATTATAGCGAAGGTCGATTAAGCTCTGCAGAGATTAATTAATTTACAGCGGGTTACCCTTCCATGCTTTGCGCATAATCCGCAAATTCGTTTGATTATGTCACCAACTGGACTTCACGCGATCGATATTGAAATCGGTGAACAATGCAAGAGATATAAATCGATATAAAATTATGACGTTTCGGGCATAAAATATTTATTAAGGGATGATTTCGTCCGCCGGCTTTGTACAAGTTTACTAACAAGTAGTATAACACTGCGATATGTCCGACAGTAGCGAACGAATCATCTTACCTACTGAAACTACTGATTCTACTGGCGAGTTCTCGCTTCCTAGTACATTTTTTCAGTTTCTAGGGAGATTTATTTATTACCGTACGATGGTAAGGAACCTTTTGTGGATTCCGTTATTATTAACGCGTGAAAAAATAGAAACTGGTGTCAAGGAAATTCCCTACGCATCTTACACGCACTTTTGGAGCCATACAAAATGTGGTTAATCAAGGTATTATCACAATAATTGGCTGTAAGGATAATGTAATCCTGTAAGCGGAAGTAAGTTCTGTTTCAACGATAAAATCAACTGGAAATTCAGCCGAAGGAAAGCATTTACCGACGGCAGGTGTAAGCATATCAGCTGCAATAATCTTGGAGGATCTATACGCGAATTGTGGGTGTAGGTTCAGCATCTTATAGTCGGTCTACTTCTTTCGTGAATCAAAAACTGAATTACCGATGTCTAGGAATTACAGTGATATCGTAGGACTCTGCAAATTTAGCACTTGGAAAGTTAAAGTCCCTAGGTTATCTGAGTTCCATATTTTGTCTGTCTCGGAGAGCTTGAACTACTGCGGTAGAAGACTCAAGCAGTATTCAATGGTATCCGATAATGATGAAACTTTTCCATGAAATGCCTTCCATTTTTGCTGGATATTTAAATATTTATTATGCGGATGATTGTTGTATGTTACCAATATTGTAAACAATAACCCTTTACGCGTTAAATATAATCTGTGCAAATTATAGTTCGCATAGGAATTTCAACCGATAAGTATATAATTTGGAGGTGAAAAACTATAAAAGATTTTTATGTTTTATTATTGTGTTACGTTATGGTATTCGATAGTATATTATATTAAGAGTAGGATATCAAAGAAGTAATCCATACACTTTTAGAGAAAAATAAATGTTAAAAGGTCCGTCTGCACTCATGGAAACTTAAGATTCGTTAATTCTACTGATCATCACTTCGATGAAGACATGGGATACAAAGGATACCAAATAATAACGGAATATCAGATATCAGTGCGAATTTATATAACGAGAAAGATAAGAAATAACGAAGCACTTGACCAGAATTAACAAAGGTTAAATGTACAATTAAGAACTTCGTTTCGTTGAATACCACATCAACGACAAAGAGTTCCTATTAATTGGAATTTCAACTTGTCAGATGGCAATTATTTCGCGTGCAACTGCGACCCAATCGAATTTAGCTCAGCACCATAAATACATCGAATTAAAATAAATTTGTGGAAACATTTTTTTGAATAACTTAGTATCAGTCGAGTTAATTGTTTAAATAGCAAGGAGCACTATTGAAGTGTGTAATAATTGGTAATAACCCAAGTGACTCAAATATTCATCACAAAAATAACACTAAAAGCCGTATGATCTTGTTAAATTATAAGAAACACTTTTAAAGTACGTAATATTTGATAATAACACAAGTGACGCAAATATTCTTCACAAAAATAACACCAAAAGGCGTATGACTTTTGTACTCACTATTTAGTTGACGATCAATATTACAGTTCGCCAAGCGCCATTATGAACCGCGGAATACATACCTGAAAACAGAATAGAAATCGTGAGCTTTAGAAAATAGTTAACGTATTAAAATAATACTTAAACGTATGTGTTATTCACAATATACGAATACGCACTCGCGCGTAAATTTTTGAAACGCAATTTCGAAGCTACAAAAACGCGAATTTATGCCTCGGATTTTTCATTCCACCCCAGCTCCGTATATTTATACTTCCGCATTCTAGTTACACCGTTTTGTTGTCCATATTTGTGTTGCCTGTTTGCCGTAGCAGAAGAGTAATTTTCCAAACTTTCCACTTTTTTTTATTTACTGTTACTACTACTTCGAACCTTTTCATAAAAGCTTTTAATACCATCAGCAATATTTTTCATATTTCACGGAAGCCGTTATGAAAAAATTTTAACAACGAATTTCGAAAAGTTCGAATTTCTCTCGTTTCTTATGCTTGATAATCCATAATTTTAATTTTGCAACATAGTTGCGTATTGCTAAATATTAATAGATCCAAAGAGCTATTTAAATCGATTATTACCCATTTGACACAACGATCAAATATAATATTTCAGGATTACATAAGGGAAACAGTTAATTACATTGATTTCAATGAAGTATTGCGAAATGCTTTTCACTGGAGATTGAATGTATAGGAAACCCCGAATACCACGTCAAAGAGGATTACATACTTCTTAAATGCAGAATTGCCAACATAAGTTACGAAAGCAACTACATAATAATGTGAACCCGAATATCGTAAGAATAAGTCTCTGACGTAACAGTTTTGACGTGGAACTTATTCTTATAATATTTAAATCAAATATAATATAATAGTTGAATTAAATATTTGAATTGTCTCTGCTTGAAATAAGCAGAGGCATTTCATTTATCAGTTACTCACTGTATATATAATGCGTAAACAAATAATTCGTAAGAAGAAAATGATTCGAGCGAATAAAAGACCGGTTGAAAGAAGTGGCGTTAAGAAGTCGACGATAAAATTCTTAATTAGAAAGAAGACACTATCCGCGGGCTTTTGTATCGGTAATCCACAGAGAATTAATTATCGTTCAGGAATATTTTATCGGGTCTTGGCCGGGTACGACCCGCGAGATAAGAGAAAACGATTCCTTTCATAGTAGATTACGATGTATTCAAAATTCTGCATAATTAATGTTCCTCTAGGAGTTCCTCCGGCGGGAACATTAATTATGCACAATTTTCCTTTTATAAAGTGTTCCTGGCGTACGTGCTTAAAGCGCGGCACACGGTATGCCGTTGGAATATCTATTTTTCATTATAAAAGAATACTGGATTAAATATTGTATTATTTTTTAAGTCTATATTCAGACACTGCAAACTGATTAACCAATCGTTCTCCAATTAACAAGCAATTTGATTAAAAAGTTGTATACAGTGCTTTCTCACATTCTTATCAATCCAGCGAATATTGTAAAGCATCTAATAATCGTCTTCGACATATTTTCATTACTTTATTATCATCATAATTATTGAATTTTTGTAATCCAAGTCTCACATAATGCGATCTTTCCCTGGAACCTAACTCCCACGTCTTTGACAATTTGCTTCCATATTTCGCAAAATTTATTTTGTTCAAAACAAGAATTTAAACAATGATAATTATACATGACATAATTTGTACATCAATATTCACGACTCGTGTTCGTGTTGCTCTGATGAAAATTGATGCTCTCAGGAGAAATATATTTATCGTGATCTGAATAAAACGCGCGGACAGAATCAGTTCCAATTAATTGGTGGCGCGTTAAAATCAATCACTATCAAAAGCCGCATTGCATTGTAGATGTATGAAAAATAGGGAAACATGACGTTTCAAGCAGCTGCCATTAAATCGGCTGACTTCGAGGGTCGAAACGTGACGTATTTATTTTCGTCTCGTTTTATGCAATGCAGCTATTGATCACGCTTGTGCCGTGCAAGTGAATGCACTCTGAAAGCATATGAAAGCATACGGCAATACAATGCGAACCGTACACGGTGTGGAGACACCTTCTCGGCTATATGTATGACGTGTCTCCAATTCGTTGTATTCGTGTCTCGAATACCAAGTAATTATAGACTTTTTTATTCGAAACAATATTGTTTGCGAGCAACGCCGTATGTTGGTTATCATATTCCTACGATAATCAACAGTGAATTCTGAACAATTTTATGATTCATTTCTCGAAGGAAACATAACGTTTTATAATAATTGGAAGAAAGTATTATCATTATTGGATAGTATAAATATCGATGTTGTATGAATAGTATATAATCGTGGATTATCTGATCTGGAATAATTTTTGTTTAATTTGTTTTTAATGCAACTTGTGTTTTAGTATGATTCTAAGCAGCCAATCTTAAAGTGAAATAATGTTTACATTATAATAATAGTTATATCACTATTAAAGTTAGAATATTTGTATTATTATAAAACTCTGCCGTATGAATTCATGCGAACGAATTATAATTGATCTGCTACGAGTAATATTATAGCAGAAATGATAGAGAAGGTATCAGTAGTTGTGAAAGTTTATACTTTTTGAAATTGTATCATTGATAACAGATAAAACGACTGATATCGTTACATTGTATGGATTAATTTATCTAGCGGTTCTCGTAATTCATTTATTTCTTGGTGATCAGTATATTATGCTTAACTTAAAGCACGGATAAACGTAATTTCTGTAATAATTCTCGGAATTCTTCATAATTCTACATTCCCACGTAATTCCAACATAAATCTACATTTCTGTAATAATTCATAATTCGCTAAATAAACTTGATATTTAACCCTCTTAAAACACAAAAGTCGAAATATCACGTCCGTGGTGTTTTTCAGAAATATCTCGAACCAATGTTTCCGCTTTTCAAAACGTTGATCAAAGTTTTGACATGTCTGAGCTGAAACATATTTCATAATTTCGACAAAAACTTTGACATTTCTGAGCTGAAACATATTCCATAATTTCAACAAAAACCATGGCATTTCGGAGCTGAAACATATTTCATAATTTCGACAAAAACCATGACATTTCTCAGCTGAAACATATTTCATAATTTCGACAAAAACCATGGCATTTCTCAGCTGAAACATATTTCATAATTTCGACAAAAAGGGTGACATTTCTGTTGATATTAATTAACATTTCCGAAATGCATATCTCCTAAGATACATGTATATGGTACATGGAAAAATTGTAAGATACTAAAAGGATTAATAAAAGTTCAAAAACCACAATCCTAATAATATCAAGTTTTCTACTGTTGTTCAAGGCATTGCATGCAGCAGGACGTTGAAAATTTATATTATTTCCTCCGGTCAAACTAAACATCCAAGTTCGTGTGTTAATTACGTACAGAATCGAGAAAGCACGACAACATTTTTTCCATCGTAAGCTTGTTCTGGCACTCTACATAGCTCTCGTGCGAATACTTGGTCACGAAGTGGCTAATTCAAGTTTCATATTAATTTATGCCCACGAACTTCAATCCACTCAGAAAAAGGAGGGTGGCCTCAAGATTTTATAACTCCCTATCTACTAATTTTTCCTAATTCTCTATGTGACAACTTCAATAGACAACTTCACGCATTGCTTTAAGCTTTAATTAAATTATCATTATCCTTATTTTAATTCTCAATTCTTAATAAATTTTAGTGATGAATGGTTAAACAAATATCTACGTCGTAATTATAAATATATCGCGCGGATTTATTTTATTATTGAATTAAAAGTGGCCGCGTAATGTTGTTCTTTGGATGAACTCCCGGGTTAACTGGTTAGTATTTTATAACAACCCAATTACAGAACTAACCAAGCTAATATTGAACAATATAAATATAAACCACATATTTTCGTTTTCTGGATACCAAATGTCTAAGGTACAAATCCTTCTATGTCGATGATTCTGTGATGGTTTACTTAAATTGCTGTTTTTGTTACACCGCATAGTTCTATTACAATATAATTTATATTCATAATCATTTTAAAATGTGTTTTAAAATAATATCAATTGTTTGAAATCGACAATTAGGGGGGAGGTACGAACACTTTAGTGACTCGCTGGAAGTAGCGAGATAGATTTGCACATAACTAAGTGCATTTCGCAGTGACGATGTCATGCGAATTTCGCGCGGATGCAATCCTCTGCGTTCTTGCAGTGACAAGGCTTGGAAATTGCGGTACCATTACGGATTCCAATAGTTTCCACGCTAGGTTGGAAAGTACCTCGTGTATGTTGTGCAACGATACACCGGAAATCGCGCCGCTCAATTTCGGTGTCTCGCGTGTATTCTCCGTTGCAATGATATTGCACAATCGAGATTGAAATTCAGCATCACCGTCATTTACTGATTACCAAATAATCAGCAGCACACCGTGCCACATATTCGGGTTGTACATCGGCTTAAACTACTTATTATCTACGGTACAATTTGCTCGTGCGTTAAGATAAGATACGTGACAATTCTGCTGATAAACGTAGTAGAATATGTCGGGTTTATTGCGGATAGAAAATCTAGGAAAACTGTGCTGTTCTGCGTAGTACTGTTTCGATCTGTTCTAGTTTTTACACGAAAATGTTGGGACATTGTAAAAAAAAGCGATAGTCAACGATGATTCGATAGAGAAATGTGTAACTGTCTATGAAGGGAGTGTACATTGTGATATTCACGAACACACGTTGCCAGTGGTTCATCGATAACAGGATATCGATGCGAAGACGCGAATTCGATGACACTCATTAATCACGTTTCACCAAAGTTGCGAGGGACGTTTATCTTGTCAGGGGATCGTGCAAGATCGATTAATTCGAATCGGTACCAACCTTGAAAGAGATGCGTCAGGGTGGTACCTTTGAAACACGTGCAGCCCATAATAAATCCCATCATCGGTCCTGCCGTTTCCCAGGATGCGCTTTAAATCACGAGTAACAGATCGTAGAACACGAGTCTACACGGTGAATCGTAAAACGATCAGCCAGCTATACCGATTCCACTGGACTGGCTGTCGACGAATACAACGATCGACGATCGACGATCGTGTTGGCCGATGGCCCAAACCTTCCTGAACGCGAGACCGGAAGTTAAGATCCCGAAGCACATCGCGCACTACCGACGTGTCGACGAGGTTTTCGCCTCGGCAGAAACCTGAAAGGACACCGGTATGTCGCCGAGACACGCACTGACCAACTGAACACGTCGTATATGGTCAACGAAGACTAACGGTTTGACAACACGCGCGACCAACAACACGTACAGCTGACGAGGAAGCCCGAGCCGAGTCGGTTACGTTCGTCGGAACTCGTACGTACTCGATCCAAACCGCAAGAAACCTCTGAAAAACTATCCACATTCCGCATCTAAATGAGGAATGTTTACGTCTTAGATTATTCCAAGCCACTTCGGAATCGGCTTCTACCGAAAATAGAATTTCCTTTGTATTTACTATCCTGCGTGATAAAGTGAATTTAAATATATTTAATTAAGAAACTTCGTGCAGGAATTGTTTAGAAATTTTCACGAACTAAGGAGTTTCAATTTGAATAATTCAATTCTTTACTACTCACTCACGTAAAATGATTACAATCAAGCGGTAATAATGATGAATTATTAATTGTAAGGTAGCAATTTATAGTTTGCCCGTGTTGTTCACTATTCTCAAAGGAGAATCTCAAAAGTAAATTGGAAACCTTGAAAAAGCAATGTGCTTGGTAATTACAAAGAACTCTGCATACACAGGAGTCGTTTGACATGAATTAAATTAAATTGATGCTCGTAATTGAGCAATCAGGTGGAAGTCTGTCAACAACTTTGGGACGAGCGAAATGGTGCATGGACTGCAGTTACGTGAGAAAGTATGGCGTGATTGTTTATCGCGGCGAGCAATTAATTATTCCGCGCCATTACCCGAAGAAAACGTGAACTAACTGTCACACTCGCGTACTTTGTATTCTTAACGCATTTAATAATGCATATTCAATATCGCAAGAATAATTTGGACCGTTTGACGTTACAATTTATATTCGTTACTTCATTCCTCTAGATTTGAATTGAATTTAAATATTAATAATCGGCATTTATTCCTCGCTTTTTTTATATAGCGTGATGTAATTCTCTATGGAAATAGGGATAGTACAAGAGTATAATATCTACATTACAATTATAACTAATTATTAATTAGAATTATGTATGCGTACAATTAGATAAGCTCATCTCGTAACAGCCCAAACAAATGTCCAAATTACGCATATTTTCCTGCAATTTATTGCATAGGCATAAACTCAAAGTTAAAAGTCGAATGAAATTTGATGACGATGACGTAAGCCATAAACCTTGAGAAAATTACGAACGCATGGTTTTGACACCGAGAAGGACATGAAATCGCAATAAACAACAATCTAATCGTGACTCGTGTCGTTAAGGTAGAAGAGAACACGAGCCCGCTATTAAACACGTGATAGGTGTGTTTTACGTTCTCCCACGGCTGATTCGAGAGTCACTAATTATCTTGATTACTGTCAGGCATTCGAGTCCGCGATTATTCGTTACGATGCATTAACGGATAAGAGAAGGACGGATCAATGGAGGATACGTGGTGAACGTGAAACGGGATCGGACACTGGCCAGTTGTGTGTGATAGTTCCGTAAATATGTGACCACCACTCGGACAAGGCTTCGTTTACACAGTGTTAATTAATCTCGTCTAATTTATACGCGAGTCTGGTACCCGCAGCTGCGGCGATCTCGTGATTTTGCGCCTCCACCACCACTATTCTCGTAAACAGATCTAAAACGAGCTTCTTTTCACATATCAGGGAAATTACAGTTATAATCGCGAGAGAAAAGCATGTCAGATTTTTAATAATGTATTAAAAAATTTATCACGATCCGTGGCCTTTAAAACTATCGGCACACGTGACGTTCTCACCATGGAAACCAATATCAGATTTAATATTCAACCGCCACGCCGGATTGGC
Organism: Nysson spinosus; assembly: GCA_910591585.2. NCBI lineage: Eukaryota > Metazoa > Arthropoda > Insecta > Hymenoptera > Crabronidae > Nysson > Nysson spinosus. The sequence goes on along the minus strand of OU342843.1, from coordinate 5,319,712 downwards.
TTTTCATGAAATATTCGGAATTCCCACTGGCAATGGAAACGTTATCAATGTTTCCTATCCGAGCGAAATATCCGTTTAACAATCCATTAATAATTGTCAATTAATATGGACCTGTTTCGTATTAAGCTGTTTTTATTCGCGCCCACCTGAATATTTATAAAGCGGGGGCGGGTGGTGACGTATACTAAAAGTTATTCAAGAAGAGATTATTATTCTCTGCACTGTGTCTCGCGTATATTTCATGAACACTGAAAGTTCGCATTGGAATGAATAAATAGATGTATATTTATGAAGACACGTTTGAGATTAGTCCCGTACTTTGAGTCTGCAAGGTAAATAATGCATCGAATAATCGAGCCTGCAGAAAGCCAATTTCAAATCCATAAAATATTTGTGGATATTTATATAAAATGTTTAAACGAGTTAATACTTCACGTGAGGAATGTTGAGTATACTGCTATAATTGTAATAATCGGAGGCAGTTATGAAAGTCCACAATTAAAAGAGTAAAAGGAGTTATAACACTTTAAGTAAGTGGCGGGTCTGGTCGAACTTATACTACTGGAAACAGTTGGAGAACGTTGCCCGATCTTCTGTCGACTTATACTACTTGCAGCTGCAGGTTTAAGCTATTTTATACTACTGAAACCAAAGGCTCGCAGGCACTTTAAGTTCGTGAGACTTTACTAACTATTTAAAGTTTATTACACCGATGGAATATCCACGTGGAACGTTAAGTAATTCAGAATACAGTAAACTCCCGTATAACGCGAGTTCCCCCAATCCCTTAAAGATATTGCAACGTTATACATATAATAAAATGAGGGAATTCCCCATTTATTTTAGTTGGGCGAACATGTTATTTATATTATTCATTAGAAACACCTAAGAGTTTTAAATAAGCAAAGCAGTATTCTCACGAATGTACATGAATCGAATCATGTGATATAATTAAAGTAAATTAAGTTTCATAGATTCTGCATTAAACTGCATGAAATACAAACGTCGATCTTTCTACTATTTTCATTTTAATAAACGGTATCAAAGGCACAGAAAAATATTAAAATACTACGTATCTGTATAATTATAATATTATCACAACGCGAAACTTTATTTCATAGAACGAATAATCAGTCTGGATTCGTGTGCACGCAGTTTTCGTTCCTCTATTAATTACGTTGCTATCTGTGCGGCATAATTATTATAATTCTACTAATGATACAATACGAGACGCAGAAATGATATTAAATCGCTGACGATATGAGATGCCTTTGGAACATGTTAATCGCAAAATCAATGTAGTCTACGTATACGAGATCGGAATTAATTATTATTGTTGAAATTTGAAGGATGATACTAATTATATGGAGAACATCGTGCTACGCGTATAAGATAAACACAGCGTAACAAAGAGTATTATAATAATCGTTATTCATTCGCAAGTTCTGCTGTCCAATTATTATTATATTATATGTATATGGAATCAATATAAAAGATAGAGGGTGGAAGATCTCCTGCAATTTTCTCCGTTGTATGAAAACATTTTCTTTCCTTCAGAAAGTTTAGTACACTTGGGAGCCAATCGATTACCGATTATGCTACGAGGTCTTTTCATTCTCCAGCTTTTGTTGTGTCGGCCCGATACAGTTTCCCGACACGCTCATTAGCGTTATATCAGCAATGGCTTCTAGCTCTCGACAGATATGAGTATTTAATTATTTCTCGGAATTCCATGGCTCCGCTCACGTGACTACTGACTATTCCATTCCATTTAATCTACACATTATATGCCTGAATTGCGTTGAATCTATAATTCCTGTTATTAATTAATCCTGAAATTCTCAAACAAATAGCACATTTAAGTATATTACAGGCAACCCTTCTATAAAAATAGGGTCTACAAAGACATTATGGAGGTCAATTCAGAAGTCAAGAATTTTTCCGCATCCAAAGATGGGAATTTGTATTTTTTTCAAAAGAGAAATTATGACATTGGAAAATCGTCGGTCAAGCATCATGGATAACGATGACGATTATCTAATAGAATAATGTTTGATATGAACAAATAAATGGAGTTTCATAAAATATACAAAAAATGATTTATTACTTCCTGGTAAACGTATTATTTTACCGAACTGGTAAACGAATTTGAACAATGATAAAAAAGTGTTATCTTAGCAATAGCTACAAGCGTAGATATGAACAGATATGAGTATTTAATTATTTCTTGGAATTTTATGGGTCCGCTCACGTGACCACTGACTATTCCGAGTGATTTAATCTCCCGTTTCTGGATCGTACAAAAAAGTGACCATATAAGAAGAACCATTTGTATCGTTCTCCCAGAGAAATACCCCTCGCGTGTAAATATTCCTCGCAGAAGGGTGAACGTCAACGAAAATAATGAAGCGAGCTGGTCAGAAATTCCATTTTTCCATAAATGTAATATGAACTTTGTTAGCGAACTCGATACACAAGTTGGCTGATGTCATGCAAATTAAGCACGATTAAAGCGAGAAGTGTCTCGGAAATTTCATTATCTCTGCACTCTCTTTGACGGGGGTGTGCTTTTATTAAGCGTAACTCGATTCGATGAACAGGCTGATTAATAATTTCGCCGATCTCCATATCATTATTTTTCGATATAATCAGAATGCCTGATGTAAACGTAAACATATTACGAGAGCTCTGAAACGTGTTGAGATGCGCGCATTATTTTCATAACGCGCAAAGTACAACAGTGATAAAATGAAAATATGCTCCGTTGTTAAATCCCATTAATTATGTGGTACTTTTTAGTGTAAACTGTCGTAACCATTAAGTACGTGATGCTTGGTGTTACTGAATAATTTTGATCACGAATGTAAATGTAGAAGCATATAATTAACAAAGTTATATAAGCCTCATCCGGATGATATGTATTCAGAATTATATGAAGTACGATGTTTCTGAAATTTAGTAAACTACGAAGTACACTTGCACGAGAAACCCGGACAACTTCTTCAACTACCATGCAAAAAATGCTTTGAATATGCATTTAATTCAACCTATATTTCTTCGAAGAACCCAGGAGCCATTTGTTAACGAGTTTCTGGGCACGGCGCGATAATTAAACCACGAAAATTCCTATTTTTCACTTCGCTATTCTTAACTTCGAGAAAAAAGGGCATTGCAAGGAGTTGCAGAAATTTAGAGGTTCTAATAAGAAAGCGAACTTTTCGATGGTAAAACATTATTCAAACGTGGTAATTGTACTTTAAAGTTGGTTACTAATCACGGTGCAATTAGTCGGATTGTTGTATGTCTTCATATTTATGGTCAGTAATAATGTTATTTCGAAGGAGAATATGGTAAATGATCCTCGTACAAGTTCACGAAGAAAGTACTTAATTATGTGCGAGAACGAGCGAGTAATTTATCAATAAAGGAGACTTCGGAGTTCCAGGGAAGACTAAGATTTATGAGCATAGATTAGTCTGGATAATCCGAGAAAACTATTAAGCTTCATCAGCAATTCGAAAGGATGAGTGATTTTCTGAGTAAGGGATACGAGTTCAGATTTCCTAAAATCCTCTTAACTATCAGGAGTGATAATAAAATGATATGACACCAGCATTAATCTGTATTATATTCCGAGCTCTCACTATCTCGAATATTAAATAATAATTGTTCTGCAACCTAACGTGCTACAAGGAATCATGTTAATTAAATGTTAATTAAAGAACAGTGTACAAAATAATTAAATGTTATTGCGCGACCATTAATGAATTAGCAGGTGCACGTGGGATCAATAATACGAGCCTTTAGGCAAAAGGCAAAGTAACAACTGTTATTGTCGCACCACGTGGCGCGACAAGGAAATGCAAAAAGAAGAATATAAAAAATCCCGTAATCCAGAAAGTTGTCTTTATCGCGTAGTCAAATCAGTTTGGTATGTGAGACCATGAAAATGCCAAGTTTATTCTCCAAGGGAGACTTTTGAGAGGCAAAGAATGGAAATGGAGGTGATTTAAAGCACGTAGGAACGCGACGGAGCTTCGCACAATTCTGGATTTGCTTGGCTGAGATCGAAAGTTTTCCCTCTTTCGTGATTTTCTTGGAGATATACTACAATTTTCCCGGCGATTGAAACGTAGAAACCGATCACTCCGTCAAATCTCGTTTGGAATTGTGAATCGATTACTTTTGCGGACCCTAAAGTGCATCGGTTTCATTCTTCCTTACGGAACATGTGAACTTTCTTGAAATAGAACTTTGATTAGTATACTATGAAGTATCACCGATATCAATGAAACTCGTTCCACGAGTAATTTGAAGTAATTAGTTTCTCAAAGAGATCGCGAGCTTGAAAGAATAGTTTTCTATCTCGACGAATCTTTCCTAGATCAGGTATCAATTGGTAGTTGAAGATCGGAAGGCTACTTCACCTAGATAAGACAAGGAGTGATCAAAGAGGTTGAACAACTCTGTGAAGAGATACTAATCAACGATAGTTGGAATCCAAATGGCCTGGTTCGTTTCGGCCAAGGACTTTTCTGAATTAAACTGCGATTGAACTTGCATAATTATCATCCCTCGTACCACGCCCCACCGGTGTCTACCAAGTTCGAAGATTCGCTACTAGTTTCACCGATTCATCGTCGGTTTATTCAGAATTGGTCGAATGACTCGATACCGCAAACTGTTAGAGACGAAACAAATGATGTGTTGAAATGAAAATAAAACTACTTTTTGCCTCCCCCTTTTTTGAAACTGATACAGTAGACACTTGGAATCGAAGTAATCCATTATTTGCTTCTCCTTTTACATTCGGCGGTAAAGATAGCCAGGAATAAGAATTACTTTCTTTAACGTCCGTGCTAGCCAAGAAAATATGATTCTGTACTTTCAAGTGGAGAGTTTGATCGTATAGTATCAAAATGGACTTAAAATATATTTTATTATTCCCAAGTAGCGATACTGAGTAAACAAGGTGGAAGTTTGCGAGATTGAAATATTGATCACCAGAACATTTAAGTTTTTTAGGTTTTGTGGTTTATTAACTTGATTAACGCTTGAAGAAGTATTGAATTCACACGAGGTATTCGAAACACGTCCCTCGATAGACTAATCATTTTATCTAGCAACAATCGATGAGGAGCGCGTTACAAATACTTTGTGACCATTGGATTACGGTTGGAATACATCGAACTCAGGCCGCGGTTCACCAACTTGTTTATCTGGTGACTCACGGAATAATCAAATTATATTTAATCAAATCAAATAGCATTCCTGCAATATAATCGTAAGAAATAAAGATCACGTCGTAATCCATATATATCAGTTACATTAAATCTATAATCCACGATATCAATTAATCCTGAAATTCGAACCAATTGCACATTTAAGTGTATTATTTTATGAAACGATATCATTCTGCCCTCGGAACCTTGCTATGTATTTTCCCGAGCCGGTCGACGAATTTCAACAACAATAAAAAAAAGGTACACACAAAAAACCTTTCAGGTCGTTCTTCACAAAAGAGTTTTACGAGTTTGAGGCGCGTGTACTGCGGGGGCGGGTTAGCGTGAAAGTTACACGAGATTCTAGGGCGATGTGTATACGAAACTGTCCTTTGATCTATTCTCAGATCTACGAGCTCATAGCAAGCTGCAAAATGACAAATGCTTCGCGTTTTTTCGTCTCGGAACGTGTAAATGTTCAGGTACGTGTGGAAAGAAGTGAGGTGTGCTCTTCACATCGGTGAACGATTCTTTCCTGGCACGTACGTTGAACTCTGACCCGGAAACAACGGTGCAGGGGGAGGGCTTTGTGCTTGGCCTTCGACAACAGGTCGAGGGAGTACACGAGTGTGGCATGCCATCAGCCTGAAGAATGGAAAAGACGTATTTCTAGAACGCTGCAGAAAACCACCCTGCAAGTAATGCGTCGTGTCTCGTGGCGATAATGACTGCTTCCCCCATTGGAGAAGTTCCGCGGGGTAGTTTCAGCTAAAATGCCGGATACAGTACCCGTTTTTCTGTCGTTTAATCTGCGAGATCCATCGTTAAATACCAAAGTGTTTTTTAAGTGGAAACGGCCAGACAACGGTATTCTTTTTAATATCGCCTCAGAGTCGCTACTAGAATTGTCGCAATAAGCTGAGTGGGGTTAATAAATTGTTGAGTCATGTATTCGTTATCAATGAATTGAAGTTGGAGAAAATGTCCACCATTGTAATTAATCAAACGTAATCTCCCGATAATTTGGGAACAACTTCAATCACACGTGTCATGAGATAAGTAAGATATAATCGCAGAATACTTATTATTGGCTACTGTAAAGTTCAAAGACAAAAGTTACATTTAAGTCATCGAGATAAGACTACATTATTTATAATACAAGTATTATCAGCAAGTATGTGATTATTATTGACATTAGCAATGTTCATGTTTCTGCTTGAAGCTTTAAGAGATTGCAACGAAGATTCAAGGTATACAGGAAATACGGTAAAATGTCAGGGTGCGTACTTTTTAGACGACGAATTTTTTGATAGAAACGGTTACGAAATACTTTTTTGTGGAAGTGAAAGAAGGAAATCGTGGACACAATCCACCAAGTAAAATTCTAGTCTTTAGGGAACGACATTATACAGTACTTGCATGTTATTCCGCCGAACAAAGAGCTGAATAGAATTATAAAAAATCTGCCATCTTGCTTTGCGTTACCCTGTAGCAAAGAACTCCACTGGAGGTTCGCGACAAATTCTTTAAAACACACAACGACAAAAAATTGATATGACATTCTGACGCATTTCACGACAGTCTGGAAACATCTCGAGGATTTTCAGACTACAATACTTCACTGTCGACGGTTGTATTAATATTGAGGATACGCAAATATGTACGGAAAATATATGCCCTGGAGACACGTTACTGAAACTGGAATTTCTAAAATGTTTGAATGCGTTGAATCTGTGAATTTCATAACTCCTGTCTTAAGAGTTAGGATTAATAATAACGCAGTAGTTAATAAATCAAGATTAATAATAATCTAGTAGTTGACAGATCGAGATTAACAATATGAAGGATTTCATAGGTAATAATTCCAGGTAATAAAATAAGAAAATTGCAAGTATAATTAACCAGACTCGTTAAGAGAACTGCTTAAAACTTAGTACCAGGACTTGGATATAACGACTGAAAATCTGAATGGTTTGGCCAAAATTCAGCGTAGCGTCTTAGCCTCGGATTTCAAAAGGACAAGCGTATTTTGGTAGAGTTGAAAGAGCAGAGGAGAGAGGAGAGGAGAGGAGAGGAGCGACGGAAGAAAGACAACGTTCCAACGTTAGTTTACTCTACATCTCTGCAACTGTTCCCTCACGAGTACGTACAAAGTGAACAAAGAGCCAGCGGTGGAACGAGTAGAAACGGAAAAAAAATATAAGCCCAAGGGAAGCTAAGAAGTATAATACTGCAAAAGAGAACCTCGGAAAAATACCAGGTGTATCACGAAAAATATCAGCGAGAAGTAACGATAAAAAACGACAATGCCATAATTGGAACGATAGCGTATTATTGGAAGATTGATGAAGATATTTCGTTTTTGTATAACTCGCAAAAGGATGCGAAGGAAAACTAACATAAAGTACGAAGAAGATGACGAGGTGATTAAAGAACTAAATTGTGCGAACGAGATTTTGATTTAATTACGGGACCACGGAAGAGCTAAAGGTTTCACATAAATCTAATTTAAATGCCGACCTGAATGTTCATCGATGTTGCTGCGGAGCACTGAAATTCAAAAATAATGAATAACATTGTATATATATATTTTTAATTACTTTCGTTTCATGAGCTGATATTGAATAAATCAAACCATTGGAAGTAATTACCTTGGAAGCGAACTCTTATTGAATTCAAGATGAATTAACTGTAATAAAACGATCTTGAATACAGTACTTTGTTATTAATTTATGCGAGAATAGAATAACTCCGATAATTATTCACGATAATTTACAGTATTTCAGGGTAGTTAGTTTTCCTCAGTTTAAGGTGCACTTTCCTAATAAACCGCTGTGCCTTTATTTCACTCGCTTTATCCCCTCGTATTCAATCTCACATATGTTTACCCAGAATTGAAAGTTATGAACAAGTTAGATTTCTATCGTTACTGCATTTCCCTCTCGACCCCCTTTTTTTACGGCTCTACGATACCTCTTTACGTGCACTCGCACCCTTCGTGAAGGGTTTTGCGTCGGTACTTAAGGGTAATGCGTACCCTTTCGAGAGTATGGTCTGGAAACTATGAAAGAACCCGCCCCCTCTGATCTCAGACTGTCTCGAAAGTCATCTCCGTGAAGGATCGCACAAAGTGTCGTTTCCGGGGAAACGCGCGAACCACGCTTCCGCCAGTCTGCTAACCAACGACTAGAAACTCTCGAATGCCTGAACTTGTCAGGCACTAAAAACTAACGTAATTTTGGGAGAAGTATCTCGTAGCATACGGGAACAGCACAAGAGAAATTGCCGAGGTATATTCACCTTAAATTCCATTTGCAAAACGTTGCCCTTTGCGCTCCATAAAGTCCGTGTAGCATTTTTGAACAAACCGAGTAAAGCTCAGAATGCAGCGCAGAAAATGAAGTTGCGGGAGAAATATTTAAGTTAACATTTGTAAAGCACGCGAAGATCTTCGTGTTATAAAGTTATGGCTCGTAATTCGTGGAAATGAAGAATGTTAATATCTGAAAGCTGCATTGCTGTGACAAATGGACATATTAATGGTCCTTGCGCATCATTTCATGGACCAGAAATTTATCGAATGGTAATTCAACGATGCTTGGCAAATGTTATGTCAAAGTGTCGATAGCAACCAGTTGTAACGAAGTAATGATCTGCGTGTTCCGAAACCGTGCAAACGCGAATTATGAATTCATTCGCCGACCAGCACTACAGTTCGATAGTTTTCAAGGTCGTCCATGTTAATTTTATTCAGGCTCTAAAAAAGTTGAAGTGCTTTGCGACACATTGTTGCATATAATTTTCTGCGTGTAAGGTGGTCTACAATAATGTCGTTGCACATAAGTTCCAACGGTGTTAGGTGTTTTGATATCTAATCCTGCTAGAACTTTGCTAGATCGATTGACCCTCGTCGTAAATAGAAATATTATTGCAAAAATCAATAACGCTACATACGTGACTTATGATATAAATGTAGATCAAACTTGTTAGACGGAGCTCTCTGCAAAGAGAAACTAGATTCCTCGTAAAAGCATAGTTGGCTGCTTTCAGATTTTAAAAGCACTGATCATAAAATTAGGTCGGTTCAATTTACGATATAAAATGATCAGAGGAGCTCGAAATGGTAGAATCTGCAGCTTGATTTAAAATAAGCGCAGTAATAATTCCGTGCTTTTAATATTTCCACTACTAACGGAAACTAAACCTTTAAGTATTATATTTAAGACTATTTCTACCGCGGTGTCATGTGTACCTATGTATTTCGACCAAAAGGTGTATTTTCGCACTTTTGCATTTGGATGCAAATAACTGGGGAAATAATAGTTACAAACAATAGGAGGTGGGTGAAAACAGATACTGCTAAATTAATTGCACAATTATTAAAGGAAAAGCTAAAAAGTCAATTGAGGAAAAATGATGAAACCTAGAGAATAATTTTAAGTTAAAGTTTTTAAAGGTATCTTTTCACATCTTTGGTAGAAATAGCATTAAGACCATTGAATTAACGGAAGCAATTTATCGCAGACACCGAGCAACACACCGAGCTCGTGGGAATTATGAAACATTAATTGACATGTTGTATCAACAGTGGAGTTGCTGGTCAACAATCCCATGTCATTCAAAGGCATCCCATTGGTCCGAGTAAACTCGTTCAAGGATATCAGCGACATTGCCTTGCATCTACGATAATGTTCTTGTACCGACACTTCACCGAAGTGATGAAGCACCCTATTCGAAGCGGCCTGTCGCTTTGCCTTCCAACCTTTCCGAAAGCTCTCCAAGTGGAAATCGATCGAGGCTTTCGTCGATTCGAGTCGCTTCTAATGCTTTCGATTAAACGCTTACAGATTTATTCAATTCGCAGGAACATGCCGGCCGTGTTAATTAATGCGACCCATTAACCCGATTGTCGGATCATTCGAAATCCCAGTAAGACTCTGAGAGCCTGGGTACTTATGCATGTACATGCAATTCTAATGGGTTTCTTAATTTCCCTTCCATTTAATTTACTGGCCTGACTAAGCTGAAACCGATACTTCCATTTATTTCTTGAAATCGATACCACTTTATATCCATGGTTCTTTTTACGAACACTAAGTATAATTGCAGGAGACGACGTTAATGAGGAAGAAATATATCAGCAACGTCTTGTGAAGTTCATTGAATGCATAAATACCTGCCATAAATTTGTTACAGAAATGAATTCTTTCCTACTTTTGAGTATAATCAAGGTTTTAATTTAAAAAGGATAAAAACATATCAATCATAAAAATAGATTCCATTATCCTTGATGACCTTTTGTTGTTTTTCTGGCAGCTTGGGAATGCCATCGCGATAAAAATTCGGCGGCTTTGTACTGATTATATGAATCCAGTCGGAAAGAATATATTTCTATACTTAACATATAACTACGTTAAAAGCAAATTGTTCTATATTGCGGAACGAGATTCAATATATGCCCGTTATGCACCCTATATTCACCTAATCTCAAGTTTCGCTAAAGTGGCATCGATACTCGTGCCAAAATCCCGGCTGGAAATCGTGGAAAATCTGGGGTGAATGAAAGCGACAAGCGGTACATATATATCTATACATATATAGATGGTAAGGGCAAATGTGGAGGTGAAGAAAAGGGTGGGATGCTGGAACTGCAGCTGCAGTCAGGTACCGTTGACGAAATTAGGTTACTAGAGCGTATTACTGTGTCGGTCACGCCGAATGCACACCTTTTCGACGTCGCCGCATAAAACACCACTGCAGCATCAAACATCACACTTTAGACTGTGATCGGACGAGAGGTCACTGACTCTCAGTACGGCTGCCTTTACTGCACCCTTCTTCCGGCGTTCTTGGTTGCATCCATTTCCGGGTACGATCTTCTGGACCACATCACGCGGTGGTGACTTCTTTGATCATTACACTCTTCGGTTTAATCACTCGCAGAAGTACTTATTCTCCGGTCACACAATAGCGTTCTATAAAATTGGCTTTTAAGTTGCGCGAACGAACGTTCGATTAAATCGAGTGAACTTTACGTCGATGATTCTATGAAAGTACTTCACGGAGAACGTGCAATTAATTAGGGATTATTACGTATAATTTGGTGACCTTTTTAGCACGAGGAACTGCACCGAGTTTATTCATGCTTTTAAATCCTCGAGTGGAACATTAATTATTTTTCCCAGGTCCTTTTCTTCGTTAACCTGCCAACCGTGTCATTTATTTCCCGAGAGTCAGGGTGGTAAGTGAATATTCATAATAGCGATATTAAAATTGGTTTAGTAGGACAAATGATAAATAATGGTTTTCAATCGAATCAATATTTGTTGCTAAAGCTGTATATGGCTCTTTGAAATATATTGATAGCGTAAATCGAAGAGGAGTAATAAGGAATAAAGAAATATTGAGTTAAGTTGGAAATCCGATTTCTTTCGGGAAAAAGAGTTGCGATGGTTTTGCAGGAAAAGTTAATGGAAAGCTTTCAATCCAGGAACGGAACCGTTGGTGGCACCCACATCAGCTAATCCCTTTTCACCTTGACTCAGGCCGAGATTACAATGGAACAGAAGGCAGTCGGATATCGTACCGTAGGAACCACCCTATATACATTATTCCAACACGTGCTCAAACTTGAATGTGTGCAAGGTAAACAATGGGTTATCGACTAAACGTAGCGATACTGGCTATCCGATCACATAAATTTCGCGAATCTATCGTAACAGTGTACCTTCCTCCTTCTACCTCTTTTCTTTATCCAGCTTTCCTCCATAATCCATTAGAGACTCTGATTAGTAGATTACACAGTGAGAACACTTATAATTGAAAGCTCGGGGGATGCAGAGGAAGAAGGTAAATATTAATCCATTAAATTCTTTCCTAATAAATGTAGTTTTAGAGAAAATAAACAGTCGCTTTCATAAGTCAACAACCGCTGGATATTACTGTACTTTGCCGATAAAAGATCAAGCTAAACGCACGAGAAATTCCTAGTTTTATCTAACGTCTTCGTGGATTGAAAGTCAAAATGTTTTGTTTAAAAAGCATATTTATATTCCCCACTAGGATCTGTTGGAAATTGTTAAACTCAGGAAGATTCATGCATAAATTTCCTCGAGGCGTATCCCGAAGTTTGTTACTGAATACGCTTGAAATCGAGTTAGGAAGCTGACCACAAACAGGCGTCGCGAAGATCAATACCTTCGGAAAATCGGGTGAAACCAGTCAAATTTCTAAGGGATGGATAACAGATGGGGATCCTACGGAATGAAGAAAAACTGATGGAAGTGGAAAAGAAATTGTTGATGATAATATCCGGGCGGGGTACCCAGTGACCCCAGCTACACTGGTACATGGGTCGTCGGGTCACGCGGATACCCGGGTCGACGCATGGCGCTCGGTCAAGGCACTCGGCTCAAAAACATTCACAAAAAAAGGGTGTCAAGTATCTTAGAAGAGATATTCAGGTTATAATTAAATCTTACAAAGAGCAACAAAGTGAACAACCCAAATCCCCGGTGAATAGTGACGATGGAAGCCATCTTTATATACAGAGTCGTGCAACTATGTGGCGAACGCTTTTGGGCGCGTTTTCAATGTAACTTAACGGGACATGAATTTTCCGAGCACGTTTTCGGTGTGCGCGAGTATGACTTCACCGAGAACAAAGGTCAAAGAGCCACTCGCATTAAATTCAGGTTGCACGTATATGATCCTATATATTGATCATATTCGAGGATTATAAACTAGTTCTTCGATCCACTGATAACCGAGGATTCTACCTTATTTAAAGTTGATTTTTAATGAAGCCGGTTTAAAGAAAGAAATTGCAGTGTGAAGGGAATTTTACGCTGATGGGGTAACAAATTTAAAAGAACAGGTATTTGCATTGTAAATAAAGGAAACGGTCCAATTTCATAAAGATTTCCGACTATAACCTTCGTTTTCCTTTTGGTTATTCTTATTTAAGAAACCAAAGATTTACGCTACATGAAAACCTTGATAATCGAAAAACAACGTTGAAACGTATGCATCTGTGTGTTGTTTATTGTACCGCTCTTTTAGAGAATATAACCGGAACTCGCGAATCAAGAAAACAGCCTTCCGGTCTCACGATGATCAAACTTGATCGGCTTATAGATAGAAACACTGAAAACGCGATTTGTAGGTTGGAGAATGAAGTTACGCGGCGAGTCGAGGTCTGCTGGTGACTGACTCTCCGGGCGTCGCGACGCCGACGCCACCTTTGCGCGCTTACTCCCCCCTTCGACCAACCACGAACCCCCTAGACAGACTGACTCTCTGCCAACCCCCACGAACCCTCTGCTGTAGCTGCAACCATCGTGGTTTATACCTGCTGGCCCCATACACCTACCCACGAACCAACACCTGCTACGAACCACTGAATATACTTGACCGAGTGCAACCCCTTCCCTGAGATATTCAATGAGATATTCAATAATTCCTGCTATTCGCAAAGATCAGGAAGATTAATTAAATGGAACTGCTAATTATACCATTTAAATCATATGTAAGAGTAATCTTGAGGAGAATTATATTATAGAAGGCAACCCATTTAAATGATCCTTTCACAAGATACCCAATACTCTTCCTATTCGAAAGAAATATGGAGACCAATTAAACGGAATTACTAATTATATCATTGAAATAATATTACGTGAGGATAATGTCGAGAAAAGTTAAAGATGACGACGCCTTTAAATACTCCAGAAGGGTTTCTGAATTAGTAGGAGAAACGACGATATTAACTTATATCGTGCAGCGAGGTGTTAAGTAGGATTATAGAAATATTGTTAGAATCATTTGCTCTGGCGTTTTTAATATCTTGAGTGATATTTTTTGTTTGCTTGATCTGTAGTTTGTACACCAATCGATCGGGTATACCATTCGATTCGTAAACGCTAAATATAATACGATACATGGTCCGTCGATTCCATTGTTGACAGATCCTACAAGGCTAAAGGTAAAAGGTGATTGACCGCATATTACCCCTTGCTTTAATGTTCGATATTCCCTTCAGAATTCTTTTCACGTGGTTTCTACAGTCGTATCTAAAGTACTATAATATATCTGAAGAATGATGATAAATGCACATTAACCTTCCTATTCCACAATGTCCATGTTACGAGCAACGCGAATGTCTTTGCATCCGTCTAAATTCAATCGCTGATAACTTCGGACACTCGATGTATAAAAGATCGGGATCCATATGTTATTCGTGGAATGAAGAATAACAGACCTTACGTGATGTATGACGTAACTTCTCTTCCTTTTCTACGAAGGTAGTAGTAAAATATCTACTATCAATAGCCAGACGTTCCTCCCATAAAATACTTGGAATGGCGGCGCACTGTGTCCTTGTAGGCAGCAGTCGTATGCGGCAAAAGAAGAGGGAAAAGCACGGGGATCGAGATCAAAGAATTTCAGAGGAGCATCCTCGCACTCTCATGGCGCCATTAAACTCTCAATTAGAGAAGCTGCAATTAAGAGGCGACAAAAGCCGCGCGAGAAGATAGCCGAAGGGAATGAAATGAAATCCTTGCGGACGTCAGATGTCCAACGAATTAATTTCACGTAAAAGGAGACAACCTTGTCGGCAGCTAACGATGACATGGAAAATAATAAATGAAAAAGTATACGAAATGTGGAGACTGACTATGGCTTAATTTTCTTGCTTCGTAGACGGTTCAAGGTTGTCAGTTTTATATAATTAATTTCTTTTTTCTTCGACACTAATAGGGGTTAGAGTTTTACCACTAGATCCACGGATGAATCTCAGGTACTTTAGTCGAGGTAACTTGCCTCTTATCTAAAGAACTTTCGAGACGATAAAAAGGGTAATAATCCCCGATTATAGAAGTTGTTTGTAATTAATGTTGAGTGGGGGCTTCTGTTCGATATATTCTTTATTCACATCCGAGTGAACGTCCACTTAAAAAGTAATTTATATAGCTTTTTAATCCCGGCAGTGGAGTGCGGACTACCTCATAATTAAGTAGTAAATAATTTTAATCAATTCCAACTCCTCGTCACGTTCGCTGATTAATTAAACTATATATCCGATTTTAATCAAGCCCGTAAAGCCCGGTTCTTTTATCACGGACTTCCTTTCGCGTTCGGGGGATCATTGAAAAATAAATCCATACCCGAATAAAAGGGATTAATGCAAACGGCCTGGGACCATAATTCTCGCCCTATACATGACCATTGAAAACCCCCAGGGTGGAAAATCAGTTTTAATAAACTTTGAATTGGAAAATATTACTAAAATTCGTCTCCATATATATGATTTATAATAAGTGTCATGACACACATATTAAACAATATTTCATCTTCGTATTGTTATCGATCTATTCGAGTTATCCATGTAATAAGACTCACTCTGGGTATCCGATTATCAAAAAGTATAAATTTCGTGTTAAGTAGTGAAAATAAATTCTCGAACGAAGCTAAAGATTTTTCCGCGTTGCATCTGTTATTCTTTTTGTAGTTAGAAACGATGGTCATTCGTTCTGGTGTGGTACCCTGGGGACAAACTATAGGCATTTACGTGCGATGTAGGGCGCGAGAAGTGAATAAAATTTCTATAGCTAGACGTGGAATGGCAGAATAATAACACGTAAGGCAGCGCGGTGTAAAGTATCGACGCGCTTATTGATTGCCCGCGACAGTTCATACTCGATTAGCAGATATGGGGATATGGGAATGCGACATAAGTCGATGCATTAAAACATAAGCGAGTAAATGCGTGGCGCATCAGGAAAGTTTTTCGTGTGTCGAAGATAGGATCTGCCAATGGCCCTAGAAAAATGCTATCCATTCAGGTCACGTATGTAACGATCCCAGAAACGTTTCAAACTTTACTACTGCTCGACTTTTTGTTTAGTCCCGGGTAGAAGGGAACATGTGTTACAACGTCGGACAATTCCTTGGAATTTAAAAAGCACACGCGACGACTACTTGTTTATATTAGGGGTACCGAAAAGTAATCAATTCTTTTATAATATGTAACTCGGTTATCCTTTATAAAACAATTACGCACGGTACAACATCGAAATTGTATGTTTTATTTACAACTTACTAGTTTTTAAAATTCTGTGTAATTTTTAACTCTTTCGGGTAATTGTATAGAAATAGGGAATACGGGGTTGTTATGGAGGTCTTGGTATCTTTTGGACCATGTTACGCATTTAGGCTCTTATTCTCCTCTCTAACACTCTACTCTTCAGCATAAAGCTCTTTTCCGGGAAGTAGTTATATTTCTTTCGATCCTACATTATTGTAGTTATATTACTAAGTTATGAAAAGTTCGATATTCTCGGACGTGGTTGCTTTCTGGTTTTCGAGAAGCATTTCCTCGCGAAGTCGATTTCAATACGCATTTATAGTCTTTCTGGATGGAGCGATTTAAAAAGGAGTAAGGGCCGCCATATCGATTTCCAATTTGCCGACTATATCGCGACTTGCAAACCGTTAAAGTAGACGCCACGATCTTCTCGAACCAGACGCGATTAACGAAAAAGGAGAAAAAAAGGAAGTTTGGGAGGATTCTCCAGACAACGATTCCCGGGGAATCTGGTGCACTGTATACTTCTCCTGCCAAGTGCGATTGCATCATACTCGATCGTTTACACAATACTTATCTGGCATCTTTTATATACTTACGATCTTAAAACTGAATCACTATATTTTATGGATCATTTTTTTACTGACAATTTCGGATAAACGCGTGAATTAGTAGTTTCATGATCATTTAATTATAAGTATTAATACGACATCATTATATAATATTTCATGATAAGTTAATAATTTTATAATAAATATAATTCTGAACAAAGTTATCCCAGCAATGCTATTTTTGATACATCGAGAGATTGAAAGTATTTTCGAAAGCAGAATTAGAAAGATTAAGTTGGATGAGCGGAAAATGTCAGCTTTTTAAATCTTCATATTCAACACGTCAATTATCTTAATACGTCCGAGATGAGAGAAATGGGGATTTCGATATTTTCCTAATGACTTAATTCGTTTGTACAACAGAAATCCGATGACCTTTTTCTCGGCAACAACTCGTACTAGGTAATGTACAGGTATTTAAAACAAGCTAGTTGTCAAGCGAGGAGAATCAGGTCGTCGCGTAGTCAAATACGGATTTCCCAGTTTCAGTGATAATAAAATACACAGCAACGTGAAAATAGGAGAAGCTTCTATTTTGTTGCAATCAGTCGGAAGAGTTTGTTTGATTACCCAAAAATACTACTTCGATCTCAAATATTGATTCAATAATCACAGCCGAGCATATGTTCAATATTTCCAGTATTAAAGTCACCGAGTTAATTAGTACAACTAATATTCTAATGCACCATGCAAGTAGAACTTTTTCAATCTTAAGAGAAGCGATAGAAACTAGCTTCAACGAAGAAGATACCTGGAAGTTGCGCAAAGTACGATTTGCATAGACGAAGTTTTTAGCAGCAGGTGTCATTGACTTGATCGGCGACATAGCTAGTGCAAAACATTCGATGTAAATTCGTGAAAGGAGAAGCTCACACTGTCAGGTGTCGGAATTCAGGTCATATAGTGTCACGCGACAACTCGGAGGACCGTGGGGACATGGAGTAAGGAATTTTATCGGGCTGCAAGGACGTTGGACAACCTGGTGGTCACGACCTGCGGTCAGGAAGGTCATCATCCTCGTCTGGGCGTAGATCTCCTGTGGTTACCTTCTTGGATAATAAGCCAGTCCTAGGAAATTCATGAAGTTTCGTCCCACCACGCTCCCCAACCTAACCACCAATCCCAACCTGATACCGAACTTCCCTTCGACTAACACAGAATTGCAGATCTCGCAAGAATCATCCTGAACAATGGTGGAAGTTGAAACGCCTACGATGTTCTTCAGCAGAAAAAGTACTAATTACCTTTTGACCTGTTTCCCTTTCATATCCCTCGGCAAAGGTTTAAAGAACGGTTGAAAGTGTTTCATTACTTCGCCAGAAATCTGTGTGGATCGAAGGAATTTCACGGATCAAGTACGAGTGAAATAGATTCATTAATTCTGTGTCAATGCATCGATAAGAGTGCGGAGAGAAGCGAGTTACTTCGATGAATGAACGGAAAAACCTGTCGCTCGGCTTGATATTTTTAACAGATACCAACGAAAACACTGAACGAACCTTGATAACGGAATGGTATTATTGAGTTTACGTTTTATCTTGATTCATACGTGGAGTGACTTTAATTCTAGTGACACTGGACGTGAAAAGTGGCGCACAATATCGCGAAAATCAGCCGTAAATATTTTAAACTTGTATTAGCTGCTACGATACGAACAGAATATATCCTTGTAATACTTGAAAAACATTGCGGGAACGGGAAAAGAGTTGGGGAGATTTAGTTGGAAAATTCTAACGTGAAACTGAAGTTAGGTTTCGGCTGAGGGAGGCTCATGTTGTCAATGATATATTCCCTCACATTTCTCACATGGCTTTGCCCATTTTACTCCGTCCTACCGCATTACATTCCCGAGTCCTTCGAGAACATTTACAGGAAGTTATACTAACCGCCGGAAATAAATGATGGCCACCCTGTGCTCGGATAAAAGAAATACATCCTGATTTCAGGAACAGTTACATCCCTTGGTATCTTGAGAAATATTACTTGCAGTTTCATAAGCCGTGCAACCCAACGATATTTTCAAGTACAGGGGTGACCCAAAATTATAAATGCAATATTCCATTCCTAATAAGATCAAACTATTTGTACTGATAAATAACTTCCTAACTAACGTTTGCGTATTCATTTTTGCAAGATTTGTAACCTTTTTTGAATTTTAACGTAATATCCCATTTATGTACGCACAAAATATGCCTGATATATACTTCATTATACTGTAATTACCGGAAGCACAATGGTTTATGAAACTAGTGATATAGCTAAGTGTAGAATGACTGCTATCACCGCAAAATAAATGGCAACAGTCTTCGGCCACGTAAAAAATCACAGCCCTTCGTTTGCTTGCACAAACATTATACGAGGGAGGGAAACGATAATGGTTTAGCGTGTTCTATTTCAGGGAATTTCTAAAGCGAACATTTTCGAGGGTTCAGGAAGGGTGGGCCTTCAAAGAGTTCCACGTGACGAGCTCAAAGTCATAACCTTCTAGAATTACCTTCAAGTGGCTTGTTCGGGGTACATCGACCTCACGCCATCGGTTCGTTGCTACTCTAAACCCTACGACGAATTCCATGCCACTCCCTACTGCAATTGCAATTCTACGATTTATCTTGAGTACCTCGTTACGTAATTATTAAACGCCTCCACTTACGATCGGACTCGCGTGTGTACCGTTTATCTCCCTCGTTTGTTAACCCCTTGTATTTTCGCTAACCGTATTCTGCAGGGTTCTCTTACTTTGGCCGTGTTACTTTAAACGTCTGAAACTGTTTTCGTCGAAATACGGTGGAAAAGGTATTCGAACATCGAAAAACGTCGATGTTTATAATATATCCATATACGTGCTTCTATTCGTTAATAAATCCGATGTTTAGCTACAGGAAAGTTTCCCGTACTTCATAGAATGATAGGAACAGGAACGTTCTACGGTTTTAGCAAAACATCCAAACGATTTCAACAAAGTTTAGTTAGAATAGTGAGTAGTTGGAGTTCCCACGTTAGAATCACAATATCGAAGCACACGGAAGAAGTTCTAAATTTCAAGGGAGCACGTGTTTCGGGTCAAGAGATATTCGTCGTTGAAGAGTATTTCGAAATTTTTTGCGATTCATTCGTGAAAAGTATTCCATCGAGTACCGAGACATGCAGCCTTACTTGCTTTAACTGGAACAAGAATCCTTCAGAAATGAAGTGTAAACCGAAGAGGCAGATCAGGAAATAACGGGACGCGTATAAACGCGGTAAGTTTTGCGAGTTGCGATTTTTTTAAAGGAAGCTACGCGGAGAAACTTTTCAGTAACGAGTGAGAACTCCCAACGATGAGATTGTATTCCTTATTGAGCGAAATCTCCAGAACCGCGTTCTAAGGAACGGATGTATTCTACAAAATATGAAAAACTGTGATGTATTCATGCCACGGACCGA
Source organism: Nysson spinosus (assembly GCA_910591585.2). NCBI lineage: Eukaryota > Metazoa > Arthropoda > Insecta > Hymenoptera > Crabronidae > Nysson > Nysson spinosus. Next base: position 5,299,373 of record OU342843.1, on the reverse strand, counting down.
CTCCTTCAGAAAGGAGACGAAAACGCGAAAACTTGTTCATTCCGCGAGAGAACTTTTATGTATTACGAGATAAGATTTTAACTTTGCTATATTAAATACATCTTCTTCCCAAATCTACGAATGCCATTTACCTTTACAGCTACTTTCTATGAACATCTCATAGATATAGTAAATCATACATTATGCATTAATCATTTTCCCCGATTAAACTGCAAAACGTGCTCAGTGCGGTTTCGCAATATTCAGAATCGCAGGGGTATGCAGCGAGTAAAGTAAAGTTTATAAGCAGCTTTATAAGAACAAATGTTAGATACGCTGCCAGGAGTTTGGACTGTAAACGAGAAGTAATATATGAACACGTGTGAATAAGGTACGAAAATTCTCTGCAAGTTTAAGTGCATGTTGAGCTGTACCTAACTCTGTTGGCAACGGAATAGAGAAGTTTTAACCAAAGAGAGTTCTTCCCTTTTGTTGGATAATATTCAAACAGCCCAATTAGGACGTCGTATCAATTGATAACGACACAGACGTAACAAGGGATTAAATGAATTACTTAATCATTATTGAGATGTACTACTGACATGCGCGTATGACGGACGAGTCTCTCGTGGAATATGAAATTGTTGCTTTGATAGTGCGTAGTAGTTCGAGATTTCAATATTAAGTAGCTACTATCGCAGACTTACGAAATGACTCCATTAAACGGAACGCGAAAATCCAACATTGTTATATGACCCGCATGAAATGTCCCCGGGGCGCCCACATAAGTCGAGTTGAGCAAGGAAACCCATAAAACCCAGGATTGTTGAAATTCAGCCTCTCGTAGGTCAGGATAGTGGAAAATACACCGACACTGAATAAACCTATTGCATTTCGTAATGCTGTTCCATAAAATTAATTAGTTCCTTTCGTATTCCATTGGGGATTTAAATTATTTTGCTTCCGTAAATTAATGAAAAGTTTGATATACGTAATTTTGCGATGTGCGATGTAATAAACTGATCTATATATTTTCTGAGTTTATGTGAAATAACTATACGCTAAGATCGTGGATCATGTTGAATTTAGTTCGTAAAGAATTCTCCGCCGCCTTTCCTTAGACTTTGGATTGAAATATTTATGGTGAAATTCCGGGATATATTTCTGCGAGACGTATCTCGGGAATATTTTTATTAATTCATTGCGCTATCATATCCCACCGAGACTCAGACTGCACGATGCGAAATGTACCAAAAGGATTTATTTCATTGGTCTAGCTATACTTTATTGATTCCCCCTAAGCATAAAGAAATTCAAATCCTTATGGAAGCGAACATTTTAGTTACAAGATTCAATTACTTCCGTTCCTTCTTATTCCATCTGACAGTATCAGCTTATCGATCTTCCGCTACCGTGTAATTAATTAAGTAACGGTAAATCAATTACAACAGGCTTTCGGGGCATTGAGTGGAAATGTCCTTCCCGAACAGACATCTTAGGACATTTTTTAATTTCATTTTAATCATCACTGAATAACTTTCTGGTTACCGATATGAATATTCATTATAGCCCCTTAATTATAATATCAGTCAAATTATATGAATGTCCATTCAAAAATTAGCGAATAAAATATTCTTGTTTCATTCTTTGTCTAAACTCACTCATTATCATTATCAAAATCTGCATAACATTATACTGCAATTGTTTACCAAGATATCTATGTTATAAAGAATTAATAATATCATAATATAAACGAGTCATCGGCAACGACTGTAAAGTTCGCGTTTTTTGGTTGTTTCCCACGTCTAATCGTGGTTCAAAAATCTTTGTACGGCATATTCGAGGGAAGTGAAGGATCGAAGAATAAAAATCTTTGATGCACCTAAGAGGTAGAAAGCGTTCATAAAGAAGATTTAGTCATCGTGTTCGCACGAACGATCAAATAAATTCGCCAGGAAATTCGTGCAGTCGGGGTGAATTTGGTCGTCGACGTCGGAGTAAGGCTTCACAACGGCCCTGCGTCAATATCGACCAGAATCTCTCGGTTTCTCCCTCGCACCCTTTCGTCCTCTTCGTTTCTACCACGTGAACCAATACGTGACTCTACGGAGCAACGTAAAATACGTGCAAACCGCGACTCCATACACATACGCGGCAGAAAACAAGCCGCGCGTTGAGTTATGCACAAACCCCAACTGATGTCACGGTAAAACGTCATCCCTTCGGTTCATTGAATTTCGTACCACACTGCATCCCCGATCTAGGAACATACCGATCATCGCAAACAGCCGATGCGTACAAAGTGTCATCGACACTGATGACTTATATCTCGATGTATAGATTGATAAGTATAATAATCCATTCTCGATTATTATTGACAAGCGATATTGAAACGATTGGAAGTTTGATTTAGTATTTTGTTTAATTTTTAAGTTTTTGTAACTTATTATGTGTGGCATTGTAAAGGTGATAATGGAAAAGATTACTGACGGGCGATCAAATATACTTATAACTTGAATGGTGTAAGGGATGAAATATAAAAAGTTGTTAACAAAGATTTCAAGATTATATTCTCGGATTTCTTCGACTATAAATACAAGATGTTGGTGTGCGATAAGGTATTAATGGGATATGAAATCCGGTGTGAACGTTCCCCGAAATCTTTGGCGGTTAGTAAATCACCGCTTTAAATCCGACATCGCCGTCGCCAAATCCTAATAATCTCCATAATGCCAGGCTATCAACTACAACATGGTCTAAATCACGTCGTATTACCTCCGAAATTGATTTATCCCAGCCCGAAAATTCGCATTTCTTCGTATCACTCGAGATGCATCCGAAGCATTAAAATTCCAATCACAGTTATTTTAATCCCTCCGCATATCGGACTCGCGATTCTATTCATTTTAAACGACGGAGGGTTAACGATAATTGGAAGCCTTGGGATTTTCAAGGGAATTTCGACTCGAACCGACATTTTCCGAACCGAAATATCGCGGAGTTGAAAATAAAAAAAAATAGGAGCATAGAGAAGGGAAAGATGAGAAGGAGGGTAAGAGGGAGAGGACCGGCTGGTAGGCTCTTCAACCCTCGGTGTACGCAGCAGGGGCATATCGATCGACGTTGGCTCCTATGGTTCTTGCCACGAGACAGACGAAAAGCATACACTAGCTCACCCTGTGTCTGCGCGACGTTTTGCCCTCTGTTTGTACCGCCCTTCGTCCACCCACTTCGACCAACCCTTCCGTCTATCCTCAAAGTTCCATCCACCTCGTATCCTTCATCTTTCACTCTTTTACTAGGAAACCGATCCCAAATAGCTCATCCCAGAATTTTTCAACCAAGCCTGACTTCCTGCGAACACTTACTATCGGAAGCATCGACATTTGATGACCAAACATCCAGACTAAAGAAATACCGAAGTCTCGAACCCGAAGATTAAAGTTTCGAACGTGCCTTTGATAAACTTTTAACTGACTCAGGTCGGATGCGGAACTTGTATCGAATGAGAATAATACCTCCGGTACAAAGAATCGGGATGAGAGAACTGGAAGAACTTCCTGTGATTCCAATAAATCGAATATTATCTGAACGATTTAGGAAGCTGTGGAGTTTTGACGTAGGGGGTCATCGAGGAGGTTTCGACGGATAGGAATTTATTGGACATATAAGATGACATAATAGGGATGTTTGTCCTGCGATGTTCGACGAGTTCTCAACTTTTGTCTTTGACCTCTTAAAATGTTGCTATCACAACGTTTCTCCTCGAAGTTACTTGCCAACATATTTCTGTTGCCAAGGAATCGATACCAGTTTAAACACAGGAATATGGTTGAAATGCGAGAGTTTCGTCTAAGTTTTACGGTGGATTTCGGACGAACATATTTCGACTGTGAAGATTCGTGTAAGAACAGGGGGTGCAAGCAGCCGAATGAAGCTCGTAATATCGTATTACAAGTCGGGATAATAACTCGGTTTTACGGTTTCAGTTTAAACCAAGGAAGAAACCCGATAACCTTGTCTGGGGCAATAGGCGAGCTACGAACGTGACACGGCAATGGGGAGAATTGTCTGGCAAGGGTTGTTTCTTCCGCTCCAGGTTACGAGTAGTGTCAGAAACAGACCACGAAAATCACGCAATCTAAATTCAATTAGAAACTTGAAACATTCCCTTTGCTTGCTACTTAGTTTTCGGATACCTTATTGAATTAAGAAGTAACATCGAAGTATTATATTATCAAAAACATTCAAATGTTTACCTTCTAAGATATTAGTGAATTGAAATTGATTAATATGTGTCTACTCGAAGTAACGAAATATACTGCGCTTTGTCAGTGTTATTTATTTCGACTGTTATTAATATTCCTTGTAATGAATGATGATGCCTTTCAATGTATACATTTTTCTGGAACGTCGGAATTGGCTGGCAAGATATCTGCCGGAGTTACTCAATATTCTATTGAAATAGACGAAGGTCATTCAGATTCAGAGTATCTATTGGGTATCGAAATTTAAGGAGATTTGATGCAGCCCGATGTCGTCTGCATCGCGTTCCAGTATTCAATAATATTTCATTCAGACTCGTAGAATGTTGAAATAACGCCGGTAGAACTTGATCCTTTAATATTTCATGACGTAGACATTCTATATGGATATCTGTTCGGATATCCGAATTTAAGAAAAGTATCTGTCACAACTACATATGTAAGTACTTCTCGAAAAAGAAGAAAACATTATTAAAAATGTCAGAAGAATCGCAAGGATCAAGGATTATTCGAAGGACGACAAATCTTCGAAGTATGTCAAGGATGACTCGACGAAGTAATGACTGCATTTATGATACAAAACTATTTCAGAAAAGCACGCACTTGGGAACGTAAATCTTGGAATTATGGCATAACTTGCCGAGGAGTCTCCAAAGGGGTGAGTCGGAGATTCCATTAGAAATTTAAGCGGTCATCACATAGCACGACGTACCACGATTGTACATGGTAGCCCATTAATGTAGCTTGTGGCACGTAACTTCCGGTAATTAGGTCATCGTCGATGTCCCGACAGTTATGTACCCGTGTTGGCCAGGGTAACACGAAAATGATTTTCACCTCTACCCTAAGGGGGAACATCTTTTCAAAAAGCACTTAAAACGCCACTCGATACTATACCTTCCCTCAAAGTCAACTAATTGTAAGTTAATTAGCAATTCCAACCCTTTAAGATGCCTCATTCTTATCGGTCTACGAACTAACCGAGTTCCTGATACCACCATGTGCACAAACGGTGCAGATAATATACGTTACTCATCAGCTACCTTTATAACTAATTATTTTATAATAACACAACTAAAGGGCAGTAAAACATGATCAGAATATTTGCCACGATTTACCATCTTAACCCTTAATGGCTATCACGGGTGAAAATTCAGCCAATTCCAATTTTGTTTTGATAATTTTAAACAATGTAGGGCAACCAGTAGTGACGACGTAGGATTTTTCTAATATAACTTTATGTCGTAAGATTCCACCAATTTGCCCCGTTATTCGCTCAACATGTGTTAACGTGACTTCTTTCGATGGTAACTTTTTAAGGGTTAAATATTGCGACACGATAAAGGAAGAGTTCCGAATACGGGAAGTCTCGAAAGACGAAGATTTCCATGTATCCGAATCAGATAACGAAGACTGGTTAAACTGGGTGAAATTTTGGGGTTGAATTTCGACACGATCTGAGAGGTATACCGAGGTGATATCGATATTTGCATCTTACCTTGCGTGCTGCCGTTGGGTTGGCTACCTTGTGGTATTCCTGGATAAAGGGGCGAGGGATGAGGCGAGGGTTGATTACTGGGCGTTCCTACAGTATGCGGGGTGGCAGTCGTGGGGGTCGGCGTGGCCGATGGTACTTGCTGGGATTGTTGGGATTGCTGAACCGTACCTACGGACGTTGGCGTTGCTGCAGGAGTACCAACCCCACCGCCGACAGGTTGTTGTTGTTGTTGTTGCTGATGCATTTGTGGTGGAGTAGACGGTTTTTGGCTGTCGGTTTGATCGCTTGTCGTTTCTGAAATCCATAACACCCTTCCTTGAATTACTTCTCTGCTGATTGTAATTGCTAATGCGCAGACGCGATTCAACTGGAGACTGTAGAAGCAACGCGTAATAATTCTAGACGGATGATCATGGAATATTATATTACTTGTCATTTTACTTGGAACAAGTAAAAAGAAGGGTGCGCCCTGAAATGTTAGGGTTTCTTTGTTCGAAGTAATTTGGGCATCTTAAAAAACTACTGGTTTTTAATGAGACATTAATATTAATGTTACTGGAATGTTGAATGAAATTTGAAATGAGACGAGACTCATGGTATTAGAATAAAGAACACTACTGTTAGAAATGTCATGTCTAGGAGAGACCGTAAACAAACATGCGGATTCATTAACTCAGCTACGGAAATGATGTCACAGCATTTCACGAAATTGCGTATGAACTCGTGTATAATATTATATTAAAAGCATACATCTTCTCAAAGATAATGCACGTTTAATGTTAAGCCACGCAAGCTTGCGTATCTAATGAGGTACATTAATTTGGAATGTGGACAGTGTACGAGTACGAAAACCTGCTAGGACGACATAAACTCTGCATGGAAAATCCGCTACATTTGTATCGTAGCGATTTCATTGAAATATGAATAACTTTTAAAAACATCAAAGGTATCTTTATATTAAAACACAGAAAATTCGTAATGTTTCTATTAAATTCACCGAGAAGCATGAGAATTATTAATTTTTATTCGGAATATATTTAATCTTCTAATAAAATTACTGAACCAGGAGGTATGAGAATTATTCCTTTCTATCTAAAGATTATTAAAAAATTATTTAATAAAGTCATTTCATCTCTTGGTAGAATAATGAATTATCAAGGGCTGATAAGAGCAATTTAAAAATTACTATGATATCATTTATTAATATTTTCTTCATTTACTAAGAGACTATATACGTCTGACTTTGATTAAAACTCTTATCTGGAGATAAAAATCCAGGAAGCATTGCAATTTGTATATGCAGTTTGAAATTCTCGAAATTTGTTTTATTCCAGCAAAACGATGACAATAATTCATCCGGATATAAGTGGAGGGGCAAACAGTAAATGCACTGACGAAGGCAATTTTCGGAATGTTGATTTTATTGCGAGGAAAGAGTAACCCGGTACGACCCCAATTAGAAGTCGTTATTCTCCCTCTCACCCTCTTTACACTCAGCCCAAAAACGACGATACCCTTTCGTGATTAATCACGCCATTCTCGGCATGGAATGCGAGAGATCTACTCTCCTCTACGATTCCGGAAATTGGGCTCATGCGTCTCTACGATAACGACCGTACAATCTAATTATGTGCCTCGACATCCGCCAATCTTAACCCCTTCCCAACCACCCCTCTTTTATGTCTCACACAAGTACTCATGCTCCAATCGGTCTACCATTCGATAGATAATTTACACGGCCCTTTACTGAATTAATTATGTGAATCAAATCCTTAACTCGTATCAATGAGACTGAAACTCGTATTTCATTGATAATGTTGATTAATAATGTAATTATGAATATGGAAATATGACATATGCCAAATGATCTACAAGAATTTTTGGAGAACCAACTCTTTGAACATCACCCTTATCTCGTGTGAGTGAGATAAACAATAGAGCTTTGTTAATGTAGATGATAGAATAATGATAAACATAGCGAAGAGTAGTATAACTTATTAACAATAGAACTACCGAATATATGCTTAATTATCTTTATACATTTATTTATATATCAATTATGGCTAAAGTTTGAAAATTAGTAGATTTAATTATGTGTGCCATGTATATAAAATCTCACAAAATACACCGTTTTATATTCGAATAGTTTTATTAAAAGACCTGCAGAACCGCCACTTTTACTGTTTTGGTAGTTCTAGTGTTAAGGTCGAGTTGCAGCGTATAATAAACGATAATAAAAGGCACCTGGAGGGGGCAATATTAACAAATGAAATTGATAAACGTAAATTCCAATCTCTCGCGTAACGGCGGTGAATTTCGAAGAAAATGGGAAGATTTCCTGAGAAGCATAGGAGAATGTAAATGGATCGTGCGCGTGGAAACGAAGGAAATAGCGAGAAGGAGAGAAAGACGCTCTCGGCGAGGAGAGCAGAGGAGAGCATTCAATTTCATTCGGTCGTTATGGCCAGCTTTCAATGTATCTTCCTACTCGCGAGAGCGTTTAAGCGTCCGGGTTGAATTTACGACACGTCTCGGTAACAACGCAGACACGCAATATATTCGTTACGGTATGGTGCTCCTTGAAAAATCTCGACACATAAACGCTCAACAAACAAACTGTATTCCGATGTAAACGCCGGCTACCGCGCATCCCCAATTAAGATCAATTCTAGTTTCACGCTTCGTTCAACCCGACATATTAACTCCTACTTTATCATAGTTACTGAATTTTATTGATATTCTGTGTTATTTTTGCATGATTGTATTTCAGGTTTAATTTCATTTCATTAATTTCTTATATATACTGTATTGCTTTAATATGCACCCTACGTATACACCAGTAATTTCATGTTTTTAATTCATATTTGCATTATTTGGGTGCGAAATTGGCCATTTTTTACCAATACAAATTTTTTAACCACTTCTTTCGACCAGGAATCGTCCTAGAATATGTTTATACATCACCCCCCATCGATTTGGGTCGTTTAGAAATGATTTTGGCGACTTTTCATTTTTGACCATTTTTGAAGGTATACCCCTTCACATTTTTGCGATTTGGAAATGTCCCATTTTTGGCTCCAAAAAATTTTTTAACCACTTCTTCCGACCCAAAATCATCCTAGAATATGTTTATACATCATATACCATCGATTTGGATGGTCTAGAATTTATTTTGGCGACTTTCAATTTTTGAGAATTTTTGAAGGTATACCCCTTCACATTTTTGCGATTTGGACATGACCCATTTTTGACCAATAAAAATTTTGTAACCGCTTCTTTCGACCAGAAATCGTCCTAGAATATGTTTATACATCACCCACCCTCGATTTGGGTCGTTTAGAAGCGATTTTGTCGACTTTTAATTTTTGACAATTTTTGAAGGTATACCCCTTCACATGTTTTCGACTTAGGTTCGACCCATTTTTAAAAAATAAAAATTTTTTAACCGCTTCTTTCGACCAGATATCGTCCTACAACATGGTTAGGCACTATCTACTATTGAATTGGAGCCCTTAGGAGAAAAATTACCCCATTTGAAATTTTGACCATCTTTGTAAGTACTGAATTTCATACATATGCTGCGTTGTGGTAACGCGAATGCCTACATATTCATCTTTAACTGCTCCCTTTAAATGATTATTCTCATCATCTTACTATACGAAAATGGTAACGTTTCACGAGAAACGACAAAGATATTACGCTATAGAAGTACACTTTGCTCTCATAAAGCGTAGAAAATTTGGTGAAGAAGACTATAAAATAAACTGTATCCGCATCACAATGAAAAGAAATATGAAAACTCACCATTTTCAGGAAACGACGAGGACCGTATAACCGGCAGTAAAATTCCTTTTTGTACCAACTCGTCCCTACTGGCTCTCACCGAGATTTTCCTTTCGAGCGCTGCAATCGTAAAACCAAAATTCATTCAATGTTTTCCAGACTCCATTTATATTTCTTCGTCTCCTTTAGCCACGGAACGAGGCTACCAATGTTATTTAAAACCTTCTATAATACTAATTATTCATTTATACTCACACAAAGAAGCAGCTTCAAATTTATCCGATTTCTTTTTCCGCTTCCATTTCCAAGGTTTAAAGAGTCTACCGAGGGCTGAAAATTTACTTTTTCTTTCGAGCGGTGGTGTCCGCGCCCCCGACCCCAAACTGTTTGTTCGCAAAGCAGCACCATTTTGTTTTTTCGCTGAAACAAAAAAGGAAACATTGCCGGTCAATCGTACTGCGACAGAACTTCATCCACTTATTATTTGACATTATAAATGGCAACTATTCTTATCATATACAGAATAATTCGCATTATATAACTAATAAGAACAATTGTACATAACATTTATCATCGAAAGGTTCATTTTCAACGAACGAGGGAAAGAAAACCTTGCAGTGATTTCGATGGCCGGTAAAACAAGAGTATCTGCGAACTAAAGTTATCCACGGTTAAATCTTGACTCTTATCGACTTGGGATACGTTTCCCTGATTTTCCATGTTTTCCAGGGAAAATCAACCCCCACAGTTCCCTACGTTATCTGCCTTTACCGACTAGGGGTGAAAACCACCCCTAAACAACTCGGTGGATCTTCTAGGTAATTTCCATCGATTGCTGCATCGGGGTAGTTGGGGATGCACCAATAACTTCGCCGCATATTTAGCACAGAATAACGTATGTAATATTTGCTTTCAAATTCGAATAAATAAATGATATTGTAAATAAATGTCGACGCCTGTCAACTTCTATAATTTGTGCTACAGTGAATTGATATCGAAACATTGCGGGGATGATAAAAAATGCGTCGTTTTTATGGACAAAGGTTGAGGAACGCGAACTGAATTCAGAATCTGGAACGAATACAGAAATGTCACTGAATACGTTGCCATCAAACTTTCAAACTTTAACTGCATGCCAAACATTCCAAACTCTTGTTGCTTGTCAACTGTTGACTAATAACTGTTCATACAGATTCTGCGCTACCTTTTCAATCTAAAACATGTTTCGTTAGCATGTATTCTGAAAAGTTAATGCAAATAGTTTGGCATCCCAGAACTCCGGCATCAATAAATACCATAAACAATGTGGATATGCGAGTAGAAAATATTGTCAAAATTGTAGAATAATTCCAGGTTTTACGAGAACGAGCGAAATAGTTTCTCGAGGATGATGTATAGCGGCTTTCAAATACTTTTTGTTACTTGTAAGAAAACCTACTTGAACGTACAATACTTGGAAGCTTTCACGGTTTAGCTCTTAACTCATTGTTAGACGGCCATGTCGATGTCACCATAAAATCAATACCCGACATCGCGACCCCATAGATAATTTAATGGCGTTTCCTGCTTTCGCGAAATATTATTCGATGAATTCGAGTGGAGTTTAAACGTGCTTAATTATAATAGTGCATAATATACATTAAAATTCATGGCACTGTTTATTATGATCAGCACCGTACAGCTATAAATATTTTTGACGATATACTAAATAATTCCCGTGTGTCAGAGAATTAAGTTGCAATAATGCAATGCTGCATAAATCATTAATGTTATATATCATAATAATAAATTGATATGGGATAATGAATTAATATTGAATTATAAATTAATATGAATCCTGCCAATTCCATAATGAGTCCTTCTATTATTTTAAACGAACTTCGAGAATAAGCACAAATAACATGGATGAAATTAAAAATCCAATTCGGAAACCGAAACTATTTTTTTTCTGTGATATTGGCGTTTTGGAATTATTCGTATAATACGTCAGATTATTTGTTATATTATACATATCTATATTTACATGTCGGATTTAATTATTTAAGATCATAAATAATACCAGAAAGGCAAAAGAGCCCCGTAACACAGTTCGCACGGTGACGGGATTTGAGTTTTAACGAATTTAATTAATTAATTTGATTTAATGCTCGGCCGATGATTCTATATATGTACATATAACAAAAACATTACATCCTTTCCATAACACGTCAAACATTACCCATATTATTAAAAGAGATAATTGTCTGTATATTTTATCACCAACATATTTCATTATCTGTATTATATTATACGGCTCATTTTATCTACGGCACCCTCTATAATAAAATATATGAAAATATATGAAAATAATATTAGGTATGTGCACAAGTTCTCGCCGTTTTCAGATGACACAGTTTATGCATCTACTTTCCAAGGAAACAAATGCAGTTCAGAAAGTTCAAATGCAATTAAAAAGCTTGCAAATCGATGGAATAAGATTATAAAAAATAAAGGAGAGTATCTTCTGGAATAAAAACCATTTTTCTTTAAAAAAAAAAGATCAAGTTCGTTTGATTTCATAAAACAGCGAGAACATATGGACACACCTCCTCCAACATTGAGCTTCATCCACGGTTTAAAATTGAATAAAACCTTCCATCAAACGGATGAAAGAATAGTATGCCACTGATATTTCCTCCGTCAAATGGATCCTGATAAAGTTGGAAAGCATCTTCCCCGAGACTTATCAAGCTCCAGCTGGGAAAAGCCCGAGGCATATGCGACAGTAGGTCGTGGATCTTCTCGTATACGGAAGGGTAAAGTTAGAACAAGCGTGTACGGGGAAGTAGAAAGAGCTGGGAGGATCGTTGTCAAATGGCAATTTTCGTCGAACTCCCCGTAGGGAATAACGAACGATAACGTGCGGTAGGGCAGTTTTACCCCCGTGTACTAGGAACGGCACGTTATCAACCCTTAGCACCCCATGGGGACACTTAGGGTTGCAACGTCTTCGAAGGTGAATTCTTGTTGTCGCTTACGAAGGGCTTCTCGCGTGAATGTGTTGAAGTAACTAGATCACTTAATCTACTGAATTACCATGTTTACTAAACATGAACTTATCCATGTAATTAGCCAGTATAATGGTAATTAATATTAAAATTGATTACTGACTGTATGCTATTTTCATGAAATATCGACGGTTCAATACACCTCGATGAAAATAATTTTACTTTATTTAGTATAATTATTATGGTGACACATAACTAGACGACAATGACGTGTATACTAAAGATGAATTAATCCACGTAATAACAATAATAATTAATATTAAATTGATGAGTGACTACATGTAATTATCGAAAAATATTGACGTTTCAATATATTCTGTCAAAAATAATAAGTATAAAGGTGACAACAAGTGCTTTAAAAAATGTAATTAATGAATTTTTCCTTTACAACAACCATATAATGATAGATAATACCACGACAGTGATAAGGATGAACCTATGAAATTTGTTAACGTGAGTTTTGTTGGATAGCCTCGACGTGGACAGAAATGGTTTCGCGGATAGGTATTTGGCACGGGTATCAAAGGATTGGCATTCCTTGGCAAACGTCGCGCACGATCTTGGATCAAATTCGTTTCAGGAACATTCGATCAATCAAACTCATAATATCCGTTCAAATAATCGCAAGGTATCCGCTATTTATTGACATTGCCCTTGTACTTTTCAAATTTAACCCTTGATGGCTATCACTGATGAAAATTCAGCCCATTCGAATTTTATTTTAATAATTTTAATCAACGTAGTAACTGGTAACACTAATTTGTTCAGTATTTATTCAGTCTACCAGTAGTAAAAAATTGTATATCGAACCAGAAATATTTAACAAGATATTTACATTAACATGATTCCTTTTTATGATGGCTTTTAAGCTCGATCTCGAGTGTTCTCAGTTATCTGTTCACCGGAAGCTCATTATATAAAATTGGCATTTAGATAAAGATATTGATATATCTTTTACAATCAACACCTACATCCCTGTCAGAGGATGTATTAGTTAAACCAACACGAAGGGTGACTTAAATTCCGTCCGATTTAGCACCTTTTTAATAAGCTTGCTCGAGCGTTATACTTTCGATTGTTCATAACATACGCGTGGTTGCTGTCTAACCTTTTCTGCGGAAAGAAAGGAAAAGCGGTATATCGGTGTTCCCGATACCGGAGTGGAATAATTGACGCCACAAAGCACTTCCGGTGCCAGGGAAGGCCTATTCATGCGCGTCAAAGGCCGTCGAGAGCCATTGCACCGATGTGCATCGTCTACTGTCTACAGACAATAGCAATATTAACGCGCCAAGGTGCAGTCACCATTGTTTCCAAGTCGCGATGCATCTTAACGATGATGGTCCACCTACTACCTTGCTAAATCATTTACAACGATCCCTGATAAATACGAACACTTTCACCTCGCGCCAGAGCTGCTATTAGTTCCGACGTAATTAACATACATTGTACTCATCAACTCTTCCTTCATTAGTGCTTACTTCGACTCTAATGTCCAGTAATTCATAATTTCACTCTGACAAACTGACAAACTATCCTCGTAAGTGCTACGAACAGATAATTGCAGTTTTCTACACATAACATGATGTAGTACTCGGAAGGTGTTACTAAAAGTTTATCACAGAAATTCTTGATTGTACTTGTTTTTAAACTTCGCGAAATGGAAGCATCGTAGAAATGTATTCGAGCGCTATTAAGTTACGTGGACTAATTCTTAGGATAATACGTATCACGTTTCTGCAGTCAATCGATCGTTAACGAACTACGGCGGATAGATGTTACGCAGGAAGGCGTGCAACCGCACGGTGCAGCACTTGGTAATTTCCAGTTAGAGCGGTTAATATGCAAATGGGGGTCCGCGCGCTACCACCGGTCGCCGGTGCATAGATACTTGTGGTCGTTTAATCCAACTCGATGACGACTCGTGTAAAGGGATTTCAGAAAATCCTGCTTTATACACCAATTTCTAAGTAAAGATTCCCTTATTAGCGATTTAATCCTCGGACACATGAAACTGCATCTGTTTACGAAGCCACGTAAGATGAACGTGATTAACACTAGACCTACCAAAGGGGGGAAAATTACTTGTCTGCCATTCTTATTTCAATTATTCGAATACACCACGGTGCATTCTATGAGACATTGTATACTTTGATCGTATATACATAACGTAATTAATTGAATCCATTAATAAACTTAAATACTCTAGGCATAGTTTATATATAAATCAATGTGTAAACATAACTGAGTATATGTTCGACAGTTCTAGTGTTAAATGACCGAGTATTATGCATTCACATCTTGCTTCTGTTACTACTTTTATCACCGTGATACAATGTTCAAAACTTCCCTGCAGTTTTATTTTATGCTAATTCGCATTCTGGTACCAACTGGAGTCTCAGAAGTGTGAATTGATATTACTGTCGACAAGAACAAAAATAACGATCCTTTATTTTGGTTGTTCTATTCTTATAGTAACCGTGTGAATCCTCTCGAAATAGTGTCATGAATATTCACGCAGTTACAAAACTGTTTCAAGGGCTCTTCGTCTCGAGCATCTTCAACCCGCAATTTTCATGATTTACAGAGTAACGACAATTTCGAGCACATAAAAAGATACTTTACGTTAACAACGGATGTGTTGTAAACATTGAAACCTTCACGAGTACATGCGGCGCGAGTGCACATAGGAAGTAATCCATTTCTGCCATTAAAATGGTACCGGGGATAGAAGAGGGATAATGTGCCGCTTAACCAAGTTGTGGCTTTGATACTAGGCACGGACAAATGGACTCGAATATCATCCGATCCGCAGCAATATGTCGCCGTTCGACGATGCATAAGAGCCGTTCGGACATTGCTATTGCTTTGATGCAACAGGCACCCCTCGTATAACAATTGACACGCGTCATTGTCGGGAGGGTGGTTTGCACTGTGCAGGGGTGGTTCGACATAATCGCTTGATAACCAGACGTCACTTGCCATATGGCTTACTAACCGGATATAGGAAATATTGGAATGCGCTACGGGGATATCGGTATGGAGATTGTATCCGAAAAATCAACCTGCAGGGTACACGCGAAATATGCACAGATATTGAAATTCCCATCGATAATCCTTACACGACGTAATTGCAAAATGCTACTGGAAATTCCTGACATCGTAGTAATTCGCGTTGTACAATGGTTGCTTTCATTTCCGGTGGATGTCTTAACTCGTAATAATCCGGTAAACGAGATGATCTTCAAGTATCACGAAATTTGGAATATGAAATATGAAATATGCAGTAGCAATTGGTGAATGAGCAAAGGCGGAAGAGAGTTCTACTGCCGATTAAATGAGATTCTCCCGGAAAGTCTTGTTCCCTCGTTCATCGTAGAATAGAGGTAATAGAATAATGAAGATTTCCAGACGTTTCTGGAGGGGGGTGGGGGGTGGTTTGATAACCAAACGGCGAGAGATGAAGAGAGACGGAGATTCGGGAACCGGCGAAAAAGTGCAGAGAGATAAAATAAGGGTGCATCCGTTAGGGCATGTTGCTTTGGGCATGGCGGTATCCCTCACCGAGGGCTCGCTAGTAAGGGATGCTGGGGTGTTGCCATGGTGACTCCACTTTGTTTTCCGTTCCCCAATTACCTGGCCGCTGGTTGTCAACTTGAAACCCCTAGATACGTTTCTACCGCAGCCAGCTATGGTGACACAGGTGTCTGCATGTATTCACTTTTCCAGTACCTTAAGGTCTACTTCCATCTCAAGTAGACTCGCTTTTAGAAACAAAAGGTTCGCGAATAATCGCTTACCATAGTCACTTATCTTTACTTCATTATCGTTTGCATCGAAACAAGTCCATAATAATATCTAACCACTCGAATACTTAATGAATTCATCAAATTAACATTCAAGGGCTTCATCATTAGTTGCCACACCATATACATAATTTAGTATTCCAAATACAAATTGTATACTATTAGCACCTGAATTGAATTAATCACATTATTGTATGTATAGTACACCACCGAAATCCAAATGCAAGGTAGCTGGATTAGCTGACGCAATATTTCGGCATCGGCAGTAAAGAATCGAAATACGTGAAAGGAAAATGGAACTGACAAATAGAATCCAGTGTTGCAAATACAAATTGTATACTATTTTCAACTGAATCTAATTAATCACATTATTGTATATGTAGTGCACCATCGAAATCCAATCGCAAGGTAGCCGGATTAGCTGACGCAACAATTTGGTGTTGCCAGTAAAGAATCGAAATACGTGGAAGGAAAATCGAACCGACAAATAGGAAGGTATGAAAGTAACGTGTGGGAATAGTAGCTAAAACGTGCCCAGCAGCAGACGGTATTTTGCGTCAGAAAGCATGAAGATCCATAAAGCTACCCCTTGGTTTACCGTCATTCGCTCGGAGGACTCCCTTTTGCCCTCTTCACAACGCCAGGATCGAATCTCCATTATTCTCCTTTCTACCGAAGCTAAATTCTCGTTAATCCCTGACTGCGCCTTGCGTATGTGGGTGTCCCTTTTGCAAGGACGACTTTTTCTGTTTCGGATGTCCTACGATTCTTATCCCTGGCATTAGTGACTTAATTTATCACGTTGACTTCTCGCACCCTCGTAAGACTTTTCGACTTTGAATTCCGAAATGACGTATAAGGGCACGGAAATAAACCTGACTTTTCACGGGGGGTGGTATTCTTTTTTAATTACCAACTTGTGGTTCCGCCTAAAAGTATGGTTCTTTACCAAGATTAAAACCCAATTACAAGAATCCTCCTTCGGACGAATCCGAAGGCTGAATCCGCACTCGAATGTTGCACTCGAGTAAATGTAATTACAGGCACTCTAAATTCTGACTGTTTCGACTGCAATCACCGTCGCTTGTGCAAAACCAGTTTCGCGATTAAATTACGTGAACGACGCACGATGGAGTATTAAAATCATAGCTCACTACGCTCCAAAGATATTATGCAATATTCGATGAATATCATTTTCGTTAAACCTTTACTAGAAATACATGACACTGAGATATAGTTATATTATCCGCTTGTACTTTGTTTTTTAATCGCGATGTTTACGATATAAGTGCTGCTCAAAAATGCGGTTTACGTCTGAGAATATTTTTGTAATTGATATGTCGTCGAGTATGATTCATTTCTATGCGTTATACAATCGTGGAATACGCGAAGAAAAATAATGATATTCAAGACACGACAGAAGAATGTTGTATCGCAATAAGCGCGCCAAAGAATATCAACGCACAAACTATGTGGTTTGTGCAATTCTCAAACCGGATGCCTTCGAGTGAATCAGACTTCCTGCAATTACTGGAATCTAGTTTCTCACCTAGGAGATTCGAAACAGACTTGGAGGCAAGAATTAACGGCATGCCACGTGTCCTTGATAAGCGGACTTTCTTATTAATTAAGGAAACGCGTGTCCGATGCGAGTACGATCGTCAACTAACAAATTATTATATTATACTAAATGAAATGTTCTGATAAAATACACGTTGTCTCCTTTCACGGTATGGTGTCAAATAAGTGTTTATTTTGTAACTATTTATACTGCTTTTTCCAAGTTTAATGAAGTTGGGGATGCAATATTACTTCTGTGAATTATTTCTGTTCGATTAATATCAATAAATTATACTATTTTCATTAGTATGAATTTCATGAATTTTATGTTAACTATTAATTTATCAATTTATGAATTTCTTTGATACAAATCGATTTAGTTAAATTTAATGAAGTTGAGCATATAATATTATTGCTATTAATTATTTGTATTAATTATATTTGCTCAATTAATGTCCATAAATCATACTGTTTACATCGATGTGAATTTAGTGCAATTTATGATTCATTTCTTATAGATGAGTTTATTGAAATTTAATCAAATCGAGAATATATTATTTCCACTAATTATTTCTATTCAAATAATACGAATTAGCGTGAATAATTAAAATCATTCACTTTCGCGAACCTCGCCGCGGTTGAAGATGAAGTCAAGGTAATAAAACAACTTGAATCGGCAATCTTAAACTTGACGGAATACAAGTGTCAAGAGAACAAAGCTGTACTTAACAGATTTCTGACATGCATTTCTCGTATCAAATCTCGGTAAAACGAAGAAAATGCAAATCACAATGTATTCGTGAAATAAGCATTAGGATAATAAAATTTGGCGGAGTATCAACAACATCTACTCTTCTTCGTTCGTTGAACGATCCACGCCAAGTTTAAGATTGCCAGTGTTTCGAGGTAATCAATTATTTGAATACCAGACCAATGACAAACCACCAGCTAGCATTACCGAAATTCTAGTACAATGATGCACCTAAGTTATCGCTTGGAGAAATATTTCGAAAACCTTTCATTTAACCATTATATAACTCAATTCGTTTTGTTCTTGCGTGCTAATCAAGTAGGTTCTTTCTTAATTGATTGTGAGGTAAGTAAAGACTTTGGATGTGATCGCTCTGCCTAGTGATGCTGCTTCGTCCCCAGATCACACCAGAGTGACAACCTGAGAGAGTCGAAAGATCTCGCCCGTGGCGAAAACCTGTTAAAAAAGCATGGCGATCGCCATCGATTGCCACCGATTCAAGCGAAAAACGCGGCACTTCAAAGAAGCGCTTATCTGCACGCGCAGATGAAGGCTGTTCTCCAGAAGCGCTAAAGTTAGCTAAAGAAGCATAAAGTTAAGATTTTGACAAAGGCAAAGCCGCAACACTTTTCGTGGCTAAAAGAAAATCGCATATGTGTCTTCAAAGTTACGTCGCGTTATAAAGGGTTAACAGACTTCCTGTCAGGATTGATATTAAACCGTTCACCGCAAGCGGATGCTTTTTTCCATGGTGGTCAGACATTTTTCAATATCACCGGGTTTATCGACGGTGTCCAATGTGTAGTCTCGATAAATATTCAAATAATTGGCCCTGACCAACCTGCTGCTTTTGCAGTCATTGATTTCGAGTGATCAGAGGTTCTCAATTTAACAGTGAAACTACTAAAATTGTCAAAATTACTTGTTCGCGATTTTTAATGCAATTATCCGCACACACAACATCGCGTTGTTCGCGATTTCACGTACCTTTATTTGATATACATGGCGCAAATAACTGAATCGATTAATTAACTTGAAATCACATGCTCATCCATCCATATCATTTGTTTCGTTTCATTTTTCCGTTGTAATAATAATGATAAAAGTACGTGTGACAGTTGTTACTTTTTTCTGTGTGTTTGGATATTCAATTTGTTACTATTTTCGCATTATACAATTTTTTTAGACCCGAAAAAATTTGCTTGTGGATAGTTAATTCATCGCCTACGGCAGATCGGGAGCCAATCGGCTGCGTATTATTTGCAGTCCGATTCCACCGAACAACCGGGTGTTATAAATTTATGTGAAAATTACACGACAACTGGCATCAAGCATAATGGTTGACCTCGTGCACCAGTCTACTATGTCGATTCCAACTAACTGTTAGACCGGCTTCTCGTCGTCGACTTATTTCTACAATCCTGTTCCACCGTGCGTTTCTTCCTCGGAAACTTTTTTTACATCCTAGCCCTACTTTCCGATAGTAGGTCTTTCCTGTTAATCTCTAACGTAATCGCATACACGTCTTCATCTGACACAACGCACCATACTTATAATTATATTTCTTGCCCACCGAATTGTTACACTTTTTGTTCATTCGGAAATAATGCTCAACGACCATTTTATTACGGTACTCCTATCACGTTACCTCGCGTAACAATCATTTAACATTACCTCACATCAAATCCGCGATTCAATTAAATAATGTTTGGTAATATCAGAATAATTAACAGAATTAAAATGAAGCCGTATTAATTATATTTGCCCGGAGGCCATTATGCCGGAGAAGTGTCCAACTACACCGAACATGGCGGTCGTTACACACTACTCGTCGATCTCATTAAAACAGATGTACTTAATTACTCATATTTCATGTTCCTTTAATTGCAATCATTAAACGTACGTTCATTTCCAACACCGAGCGGTGTAACAGTTCATCGAACGTGACAATGAACTCTGGCGATCAGTTTATCCCTAATTTTCCAGTTCAGAGATAACGCAGTTGGGAAGCAACGAGTAGCTCGTTCGACCGCTTAATAAACCCTTTCCAGCATGCGTTCTGAACATAGCCATACAACGAGCACCGTTATCCAACTACTTCTCGTGGGGCCTTAGGCGATGTAAGACACGCATGCCGTGTACGTACGATGCGTGCGATACTATTGTAGTATTCACTAGTAGCAAGCTATAGTACTCACGCATAGTATATATAGTACTCAGCTCGTAATACGCTTACGTTTCCATGCAATGCGTGTTATTCCGAGATACCTGCGTGCTTCGTCAGTCATGCGACTACTAGGTGCACGTGACCAGGCCCAACACGATATTTTACTGGTCACGCAACTGATTTATTAATTAAGCCTCGTTAAAGGGGAATATTTGTTGGAAACATAAACTAGACGCGACTAGCAATATGAAATTTAGTTTGATTAGTTTGTACCGTATAGTCTGCTATAATACAGTTACATAGTCATATGGGCATGTAGAGATAAGATTTTTATATAGGTACAAGCAATGCATATAAAATGGAGGATCTAAACGTGACTTGGATTAAGCTCCCTAGGCGATATGGTCTTAGGAAGGATACCGGTAAAATAATGTTGGAGGAAATGTATCGCCAGGAAAACAAGATACTTCGAATTTTTTAAGACACTCGATAACATCTGTGAAATGTAGCTTCCGAAAAAATAAAAATGCAATAAAAGAGATCAGGATTTCCAAAAGACATTTGTATTGATGACATACGGTGGTTCGACAAAATACTGGAAAGATTGGTTGGAAGTCGTGTATTTTGTAGTCGAGATTAGTAACCGTGAAGTTGAACACATTGCGATCGTATTTTGTTTTAAGTATAATATCTCATTAAATATTATTCGGGATTTGTACGATTGCATTACCAGGAGAATTCAATCTCTATTATAAGGATGGATGGATAAAATTTATTAATCGATTCAATTACATCCATTATGCAATGTGAGCCACGAAAAATCTCGGAAAATAGAATCTCATCAATTTGAACGATTTAATTAAATTCCGTAAACCCGCTAATTTGATGACTCCCGTAGTTCTAGTGTTAATAAAGAATTCTCATAATGTAGATGGTGCTTCCATTATGTTATAGATAAAATAAAGCTGTATGAAATACAATATACGGTGGAATTATATTGTATTCGGAAATATGTTTCCTGCTCTTGGTGCCCGTATAAATAAATTCTTTCAACTTCGAATCCCGAGAGTTTGGAAAATGAAATGTTACGATTAAGATATGATTGAAGTATTATGCAGTTGAAAAATATTCCACCAGCAAGTAAGAATCGTCCGAAAGCGGAAATGGAGTAATTATAGCCGAACCAAGTTAAAATGTCTTACTTAATAGTTGAAGCGTACTGTTAACCGTCAAAGTGTGCGAAGTTATTACAGACCTATGCGAGGTCTATTATTATTATACAACGATGACTCCTCGACCTTTTCTTATATTCATGATAATCGTAGACACGCGTGTGTATTATCTTTACCCGAGGCACACCTTTAAAGTTAGATGTACCGTACACAGACTTTTTTCCCCGTCTTTCATCTCGGCATATCGGCGATTTAAATTTATCAATCTATTTATACCGATACACTTTCGAATTATTATATCGCTCTTCCGCTCGCGCGTTCACCCGTTTAACACGCCCTCTCGC
The DNA here is from genome assembly GCA_910591585.2 of Nysson spinosus. Lineage (NCBI taxonomy): Eukaryota > Metazoa > Arthropoda > Insecta > Hymenoptera > Crabronidae > Nysson > Nysson spinosus. The sequence goes on along the minus strand of OU342843.1, from coordinate 5,277,001 downwards.
TCTACACTTTAATACAATAGCCAGTGGAATTATTATATGTATATTCGTATTGTATATATAAATAAATTGCTTTAATCCTCCATAACCCAATCTTTTTATGTCTAAAAGAAAATCGTATAAGGCGAAACTAGTTAAATCAGAATCTAACGAAGCTACTTTACGTAAAAATGGTAACAAAATTATTATCAAAATGCACTGAAAAAGATTGCGTTTGTTGCATGACTTCGAAGTTACATGGCGTTATAAGGGGTTAAGATTCCGATGAATTTGGAAAATGAAATATTACGATTACACGTGGCTTTCTATAATAATAGGATTTATCGTGTTAGATGAAGGCGCGATTTGAAGCTGGTCAAACAAATCACGTTCGATTTCTCGAGAAGTCGCCATTAATATCGCGGAGAGGATCTTCTTATAAGAGTAGAAACACTTTCTATTCTTCAGCGATGAATTCGTGATCGCCATCGCGTCGAGTCGATGCAGTTGCTGTGGAAAGGCTTTATGCACCTGACCAAACGATGCATCGTGATCAACGGTTGTCCGTAATGCACTTAGTACTCGTTTCGTCATCCAGTACTACCACAATTAAACTTCAAATTCCATCTAGTGGATTCGTGCTTCGGGTCTACGAAGGGAGGACTTGCCAAGCACAAAGTTCGTAACACTCGCAGGGGATCAATTAATTAAATCTACATTAAATGCAACGGCCTGCGAATCTAATTACATTAGTGAACCTCCGGCGAAGTTCTCATGACGTTGGAAACCCTCCGATAATTGTTTACTCTTGTTAATTAGTATGTGGATATATGATTAATCGCGAGAGAGCCTGAGAATAACTAGAATCTCAAAAAGGAGGGGTTTATAAACGAGATCAACGACAAAAGTAAATCGAGTATTCGTGGAATATTTATGTGATGCCGAGCCAATCTTGGTTCTGAAAGCTTTTTGATTTGATTCATTATAATTTGACCTCGTGATATGATTTTTATGATTTTCGACATTAAAACAGCAAGATATTATTATTAACATTATAAGTTTTATTTTGACATTAAAGTAGCAATGCCATCAGTTTGATTTCAACATTATAATAACACGATAATATTACAAGTATTATAAACTTCGTTCCAACCGCAAAATAGCACAATAATATTATCAATGCCATCATTTTTGTGGACATTAAAGTAGGACGATAATAATTATCTTGTGAAATGAAAACCAACTTTACTGAGATGCATGGAATATGAATTAAAAGTTATGTGCGCGTCGTCAGAATACAGAATCAAGAGAAGCATAGAATGCTCGATGAGCTAAGAAAATTTTACGGAATCTCCATTAAAATACTATGGCAATGTCACGTGTTACGTGGGCGTGATACGTGCGTATTTACTTAAGCCACAAAAAGTACGATAAACGGCAAAGTTCGATGATGGGACTGACACGCGATTTAGAGATAAGTCCTTATAAATAACACGGGTGATTCTAGGTGTGTTAGCTAAGTGTGAACGCTCGATTGGTTGATAAGAACTGACCTCATTTTTATACGATTCCGTAGATAAGTTAACACCTCGTCGTACTAAATTCCTCCGTAAGTGTGAATTGCAGTTGACATAATATTTAACCCATTAACGAGTTAATCCGTCATGCGAATATACACTTATTTCGAAGATTACGAATTAAATTACAATTATTACAGTTATTTCAATACGTATAAATTTCAGTCAAACCTACATATCTATCGTAATTATAAATATATCGCACGGATTCATTTTATTACCAAATCGAAAGTATTCGTGTGATGACGTTTTTTGGAAGAACTAAATATTTGATGCCGAAAGATCACAAAGTAGAGGACGAAGTTAGAGAATACATTGTTTGCGGGAAAAGGAAACCAGAATGAAAGGAAATGAATTAAGTTAGTTTAAAGTATTTTTACTTTGTACTTAAGACTGTCGACGGACTCTAAAGAAGATGGTTCTCCGTGCTTTTAACAGAATTAATAACTTCAGGGTAGAAATGAAACTTGAACTACGTTATGCACTTTGAAAATACAAAGAGGCGGTGCTCAAAGGAAAATCTCAAATCTTAATGTGCACGGTGTCCTGTTGTTCAGAATTATCAAATAAGCAGCGTAAAGTGTTGCGCGCAAACTCGGTGTCTGATTGCAACTGAAAGAGCCGGAGCTTTTAATCCTCCTAGGGAGAAGTTAATCTACATCGTAAATAAAAGCTTATGTAATTAGATATCAAATTCCATGCAATGCTGTTCGTAATACACTCTGTAATAAATATGAGACATAAATCATGTTTTCATATCTCTCTCAGAAAACCAGAGATTTTGATTGTATCCTAAATAACACTTCATGATTTTGTAGATCGTTAAACGAGACGAGAAATAACGTTAGAACCGAAATAAACCGAATAACGAGGGAAAAAGGTTGTTGTTCCACGTGAAAGAAAATTTCTCGGATATTCGAGATCATTTGGCAAAGAATACCAAAGAATACGACGGAGAAAATAAACCGGAGTTGGTTCTTTAACTGGAATTCGCGGGAACTCAAGGACCGACATATCACGTTTCGATACATTCTATAAATATTTGTTTTGTTAACAGAAGTACATAGAAAGGAATATGCCATCTGTTGCAATCCTATGGATTCCAAGGAAGGCGAAACGTTAGCTCGCGCAATCTAAAGAATTCCGTGTGCATAGTTTAAATATGCAACGCGAGATTCATCAGATAAGAAGACAGCCTTAATGCGAAACCGCACTGTTGAAATTCGTCCCGTAATAAATATTACGCGTATGTACGACTTTGTTAGATATTTTCTTCGATGCACTCCCACTATGCAGTTTCAGCTGACAAGAAATTAATGGTTCCTAAATAAAGTATCACAGATTATTATAATTCGAATTCTATTAAACTCGCAATTAGCCGTTTTCCCACAAAAAGAAAACTTCACGAAAAAAAAATAATCTCACGACGACACGAAAGTAATCGGCAATAAATGTTCCATTTGCACTTACACGAAGTGCTAGAACAAACAAGAACGAGCCATTGGAACGATTGCAGTGGGCGCCTAAATTCAATTAAGAAAACAATTATCGCCTGGAAACTCGGTAAAGGGATATAGGAAACTAACGTGCATTGTTTTCGTGCGCGAAATCGGCTACATTTATGCTTCTCGCATATGTGAATCGAGCTTTAATCGCCTGGTTGAACACACGCTCAATGGTCCACGCCTTGGTTGCATAGCATCACGATCCACGCCTCCGCAACACGTCGCATACCCGCATGCATATACAACGCATATAACAACGCATAGATCGAACACATACAAAGTCAGAAAACCAACGACCGTCCTTACGCATACTATCTCGAAAATAGTTGCCGTGTTAATACTGCAATTCCATCGTTTCACCCAAACTCGGATCGCACAGTAAACCCTAGTTTCCACGTGAAGAACGATTTGGTATACATTGCGAACCATAAGTTTACGTCTAACAATTTCATTGTTGTATCTCGTGGACGCAAATGTCCACGCTGTAGATATCACTTTCGAACTATGGTTACTGAACGTAGTAAAGAAGAACGATATGGAAGATGAAAGTGTAATTAGTATTAACCCATTGAATTTAATTGAGTTTGAATTATTCAATGGATGTGCCCATTAAGATATTTATGTACATAATTAGTGTATGGATAAAGTGATTAATAAAGTTATGAATTGCAATAACGAAGAGTGTCCACTTGTGGAGTATGAAAAATCTGTACGAAATCTGAACTCTTTTCAAGGTTATTGTCAGCAGTGAATGTCTAGTATAATTAAAATGATGACCTCGTTCACCATTTTGAGATGTGAGTCACGCATTGTTCCTGTGATTAGACGTAATTGCTTGCTTTTGTTTCGGAAGTCACTTACGAACTTTCTCAATCACGTTGGGTAACTGATTCTGTAATTGCAAACATGGGACTCACGTAGCTTAATGTTATTCGTTTCGAAATTATAAACTTGTCGTACATATTTTATTGCTTAGACGAGATTGTTATTCTGCCATTTAATTGTACACTACAGATTTATCTAGATAAACTCGTCGAATTATCTCCGCGTATCATCAAGTAAGAAATGTTCAATGATTTTCCTTGATCTTCGCGATCGTCAAAGTTGCATTCATAAAATCCCTAACGTTATTTCGAGCAATTTCGAGTTCTCACGAACTCCGACTCGACTTTCGAGCAGAAACATCCCTTTCCCTGTCGTACTTATTTTTCCTCAAGGATTTCAGCGGTTCTGTCTACGAGTTTGATCGTGGGAGTGCTGTAAATCTGGCGCGTTGCCAAGACTCCTGATCGGAAAAAAGGAGGAGGCTGACTTTCGACTTCCGGTGGAGGGAAGCTCTTCTCCTGGTGATGTGTCCCTAAGTTCCTTTCCTTTCTTTTTCCTTCTCATACTAATGTACCACTCTCGTTCACACGCTTGCACGCACACTCGCCGAATCGCGTCAGAAACGACACGTTTAAGTATAACACATACGTCTTCCAGGAGTAAAATTGAGAGTGGTAGAAAGAGAAGGAACAAGGGTAAGAAAGAGGAAGAGAGATTCTTTTCGCTGCCCTTCTGTCTCGGTTGCTCGTTAGTCGTACTTCTTTTTTAACCCTGACAACTTGCCAAGACAGAGAGCAACTCGAGCCGCTAAGTAGCGAAAGAAAGAGGATGAAGAGTGTGGTGGAGAGGATCGAAGAAGGTGGTGCCAAAAGGAAGGAACAAGACGAAGGATCGGGCTCAAAGACCTTGGCACTGCTAAGGAACAACAATGAATGGCAAATAGGAATAAAGTGAGGTCGTTAGAACCATTTTTTAATTCACCGTATTCTTTCTTGGCGCCATTTGTGCGAACAACAATCAACGCCGCGCAAGAAACAAACATACACTTAGAATAACCATCGGCAACGTTGATTCCGACTGCGATAACCGAAAAGTAATTACGATGACGTTACACATCGATTTTACATAATGTAATTGAAACAATGGAACAGCTTACATCAGACGGAGTGTATGGAATTTTACGGAAGTACGGTGCACAACTGACACGGTCGCATTGAATAATGAGGCTTTCTGGTCCGGATGTAAATGGTTCATTGTTTAAATGGAACGACGCAATACTCTTTCCCATAAGTAACTATGCGGGATTGTATCCATTTTTCCAATAAACAGTACGTTAAGGAGACCCTGGGAATGTAATCTTGATATCACATCGCTTCCAACTTGGTTTCGGTATTAAATAGCCGTAACAGTGTTAACGTATATCAAGGTATTATATAATACTTCAATGATGAATAATAAAAACTATATCACCTTATTCATAAATATGAATAATAAAAAATATGTATGGCATTTTTAAAGACACCAAATTTTATATATTATGTATAAATATTAGCAGCACGTATGCGCGGCTATATAAATTATTCCCGATAGTTTATCCGAATAATTTAAACCGAAGAGTTTCGATACAAAAAAGAGTCGTTTAAGGTAAAGAGATGTATCGGCATGTCGTAGTTTGAGTCGAAGGAGAGCAGTGGATTGTGCTGGGAATTACTGGTGCGTTGTCTGTGCTCAGTCTAAACGAGATTCCTCGAAAGTAAATCGCAAAGTGCAGCGCGAATCAAAGTAATCGAGAAAAAGTCACGTCGTCGGTCTCGACGGAATATGGGGCAGGAACGACCTCAAGTACTCCTCTACTCGCAGGGAATACAAATACAAATACAAATACCAAGTGAGTCTAGTGTATGAAGGAAAGTGCGGTTGAGGGGAAAGGCGAAAGAAAAGAGTGGAAAACGTCAATGAGACGGGTGAATCTTGGCTCTATAGATCGAGGGGTGCTTGAGAGTATTTTACACGAAAGTAAGCACGAAGTACGCGCCTGTAGAACGGAGAATATCAATATCCACGACACTCCAGTTTTCGGTTTCAATTTCAGATTAAACCTTGCTTAAGCGCGATGCTCTCGCGTGTTCGCGCAAAGTAATTGTCAAATTCTGACTTCGATTCTTTCCTCGACGATTCTCTGTGCAATCAAATAATGCCTTTAAACTTACGATTCGTTGCCTCTCGAGTTCAGCCGAGTACGGCTGTGAACCTTCTTGTTTGATCAAGCGCAAAGAGGAATACTATTTTATCGTGTCTTCCTTTATTTCTCATCCGATAACTTCTCTGCACCTTTGCGATTCGACAGTACATTATCTTTTGTTACTGCGTTACGCGCGAGTGAGTTTCGCGAATGTAAATCTTCTCGCGAGGTGACAAAGCTTGTTCGAGGGGAATTTCTTGACTCGAAGAGTTAATGTAACCATTTTTCTAACAACACCGCTTTGCAATGTTTCAAACGTAAACGAATTATTCGTGGTAAGTGAAATTCATTTAAATGTCAATATAGAGAAGGAATTCATAAAACGAATGTTTCTCGTATTAATATAAATACAGCACTTTTTCTATGATATTTATTAGTACATATTCATCGAATATTTATTAATATTCCGCTGGGTATTTACAACAAAACATCACTCGGGATTCTAGTAGCAGAAATGTTCAAAGTAAAAAGCGAGCAGAGGCTGCCTCGAAGCGATCTGTCAAGTTATCAAGTTATCGGCTGACAACCAGCAGCTTGTGTGCAGAGGAAATGGGATATGTCAGCGGTGAAAATAATATTTTCCACGGAAAATGCGGGGAACATTTTTTATAATTATAACAATGATCGATGACTGGAAAATGTTTACAAACATCTAAAGGCGAGTAAAGAAGAAAAGGGATTCAGTCGCAAATGCTTTCACTATAAAAGTCCACAAATAATTCTGCGATTTAATGCTCGGTAGGATCAACTTGAAAATAATGTAAATCAAAGAATCTGATCGTTACGAATCATGTATTACTGGTAGAATGAACAATCCTGGGAAAGTGTGTGTAATTTTTCTTCCGCGCAAGCTGTTATCGTTGAATTTACTGTAAGATTTTTCCAAGTCTACCGACGAATTTTTTATACGGCGGTCTTCATAAACTTGGCCCGATTCCAGACTTGTTTTCCCTAATTTAGAAACATGGCGTTCCTGTACGCGCAAATGGACGGATGATTTTTTTAATCCTGAGTAGCCAGTGCCTCGCTAATAGCGCGAAATTGCGACCCAATTGCCATGGAACGAAAAACCCTGGCAACGAGACCGGGGTACGAAAGCGCCCCCGAACTATTTTCCTCGTGGAAGATCGCCAGAAACGAGCCGACACACATTCAAGAATTCGAAGAAGGGAATCGTAGGAGAAGACATCCACGTTGAGATCACCAAACATGGCTGACTTCAAATTGATGCATCGTTCACCAATAACAAACATCTTTCGACACTCGAATATGACTGCCAAACCGATCGTTCCTTCGAAATGAACATGCAACCGATTTCATACGAATGACAAGAGTTCTGTGAATTTCAAGTTCGCCACGGTGAACATTGATTTGGTAACCCACTTCTAGAAACTAAGTTTCGTAAAATCATCGTACCCCAGAACCAGTACCTAACCCAGATATAACCCACTTCGAAAAATGAAGTTTCGTAAAATCATAACGAAATCTGGATTCCATGTTGTTTAGAAACATATGGGAAATATGTGAATTTTAACCTTGGAACTACCGAAGCAGTTAAAATTACGGATCTCAGATATTTAATAAAAAAATATTTCAACTTATAACGTCGCGTTTTCTGAATTTATGTTGCTTCGGAAGAGCCATGTGGTATTCGAGTGATTTGTATTCGAGGAATTTCATCGGGCACGTCAGTGATTCGTGGATACAAAGCGATTGAAGCAGCTTCTGCCAAAATTGTTCGGAGTAACGAACAATACATGCGCACTTTGTGGTGTATTATCCCTGGATCTATAGAGAATTCTATTTGTAGTGATTGCATTCTACAAACCTGTACTGCCTTTAATGTCAGTCATATAACTGCAAGCTGAAATTAACTTCTGAGTCAATATACTACTTTCAGAAGTCAACTACTCAGCCGTCTATATTTACTATCAAAAAAACTTCTTTGAGATACATCCATAACACGAGGTTCTTATATGTTAATTATATTAATACGTTGAACGCCGTGGCGTTCATCGGTGGTCGCTGATTCCAATATTACGAAAACTCGTATCAAATATATCGCTATTTCTCAAATTTGCAATATTAACATTGCAATAACGATCTAAAGTAACCAATATATCGTAGAGCATTGAAACAGTTTGATTTTTACTCGTTATATAAACGTTACGGAGACCGCGAGGTATCGTATAGCACGGATTTCGACTCAGTATTGAACGTATTCACGAATTCCGAATTGCTTTGCGTGCAGATTAATTTCGTTGGTGAGATTTATGAGCCAAGATAACGTGATATAACGAGAAGTCTTACTTGAAAGTCTTCTAATAAAGCATTACCGCGTACTCTATAATTTAGAATTAACGTGGAATCTAATATTAATTATTAGACGAACTCTGTGAACAAAGGAATACCAGGAAAGCTTAAAGGTAGGATGTAATTAGTAAACGAACACCGAAGCACGATAATTATATCAGCGAATTCTTGCTAATTTTACGTTACTGCGAAATGTTTACATCACAGATACAGTTCAGCTATTACATCTGAAATTAGAAGCCAATAGAAATTTCTCTACTGCTATATTTATACTAAATCAGTACAACCCTGTTGAGGTACAAGAAAACTTATTACGCACTATTAATAAATAAATATATTAAATTCTAATTAATGTCAAATCTACATCAAACTTAGAACAATGCAGGGTATCCTTAAAGCTTTGAATGGAGCTATTCAATGAAGATAATAGTATATTAATAGAAACTAGTCAATACAAACTAATAGCTTATTAATAGAAACTAGTTCTCTTGCATTAACAGCACACTTCATACGCGAGGTTGATAAGCGAATATATTACGTTCTAATTAATTTGGATTACATATGAAATACATGATAATGCGAGACATTCTTGAGGCTTCGAATGGAAGCATCAAATGAAGCAATTACAGAGAATATTAATTGATCTGTTCTTCCGTTGAATGCACTAACTTTGGCACGAGAATGTAATAATAATGAATCAAAGCCCTGTTAACTGAACATACGATGACGTTTGCCACAATGGACCAAGAAGCCGGATGACGAACCAGCAGATCCCATCCCCAGGATTGTGTCAATATTTTCTGTTAACAAATCACGCTGATGGATACTGTTCTAGGAACTGGGTTGAAATTCAACAACCGGAATACGAGGAAGCTTTTTTCTAACAAGCAGCTACTCGATAAAAAAACATCGCCAGTATTATCGTTGATACTGTCTATGCGTATTCGGCACTCGAGATTACGCGGCGAAACTCCACGGGAAGTTTTGCGCCTACATGTTTTATCGCGTTCCTCGAAAGCTGAAATCGATGCACTGACGTCAACCGTTTCGCAAATTAACGGAAGTGATTGGAGCAAATTAAAATTGCGGGTTATTGTATCGGGCCACGGGCCTTCATTTTTGGTTTATTATTTGCAACTGGGTTTGTTTGCACAACACCGAAAACGATTTGGGAACATTGGCCCGCGTTATTACATAGGTTACTAATTAATTGCAGTATTATGATAAATTGTTTATGAGCCAAAGGCACGGTAGGCGAAATTATGACAATTACCTCGAGTCAATTTCTTTGTGATAGTAATTAATGGCACAGTTATTATTCTCTATTTCATCGAACAAACTGTTTTAAATCCGCATGGAATTCTTGGTGCGGAGAGGTTTCCGATCACAATTTCAGATTCTGATAATTTACTTTTTATTATAATCAGAACGATTTCAAAGATGGATTAATGCAAATTCCAACATTCTGATTTCCGTCACCTAGATTACAAATTCTAAATTCTTAACTCTATTATGTTCTGGATTCGGAATTCTGAATTGTAAAATGTTTGATTCTAATTTCTAGATTGCAAGTACCAAAGACTACATTTTTAATTCTAAATTCTGGATTCCAAATTCCAAAATACATACGTAGCAATTTGGATCTTGGCTTCACAGGACAATCGTAGATGGGTGTAAATAAAAGAGTTTGGTTACCCAGGTAATAACGCTAGATGTAAGAGTTACAGAACAAACCATTAGCTACTCGACCGCGGATTATTCGCGGATGGGGCATGTTAACTTAATCCGTCCGGCCACATCTGGCATGAGGATAGCAGTGGATTCGGTAGCAGAGGGTTGAATTTGAAGGGAATCAATAGCTGTGTCGAGTCAATATATGTATACGTTCCGATGGTAGCCAATATCAAATCGGTGGTCAATCGGTTGTGGTAACACTAGGTACTAACACGGTTATCCGTTAGAATTTAGGAAATTCTCTTCCCTTCGAACGCTTTCCGTCATCATGGAATACGTCTGGCCGTCAGTTTGACAAAAGCTTGTCGAGGGACACCGACATGTCGATATTTCAAGCCTGCCTATGAATTTTCGATAGTTCGCCGTTGGCTGCACAGTTCGTATCTGTCTGGTACTAAAGCCACATTTATGAAAACCGAAGTACCAAATGTGAAAATGATACACGTTGATTTAAGCCGCATGTACCACTTGATGGTAGAATAAAAATCGACGTGTAATCGAAGTAGGGAATAAACAACATATCGAAAACAATCTATTCAAATCTTCCTTTATCCGAATGGATATGTATCGTTATCTCCAATCGTCAATAATGCAGAAAACATGGACTGATTTCGTGCCGGTTTCATTAAACCAGGAAATTCTTCGACACATTGGACCGTAAAAATTAATCCGTTAGAAAATTCGAGATTAATGGATTCTCAAGCCGCCATTAAATCTCCATTATTGACGAGGAAGCAATTTGAATCGCTCGATATCTCTTAATGGCAATATTTCGTGGAAAAGAATTTGTAAGCAAAATTGAATGTAACCTTGATCCGGATAGATAAAGAGTTGATTTTCCCTGACACTCGGAAACAGGGTACTTGGGCCGTTCGATGGATGTAGCGCGACTGACATTAACATAGGAAATTACATTAGAGCCGGGTGCACTCACACGTGGTTTATCGTTCGATTGGCTATGCGATCATCGATACGCGAGATCTGATGTCACCCGCTAGTTAAACCCGCAAAACCATCCAAGTCACGAAAGGTTGGAATGCGCGATCAACTTTCCACGTATACTACGAACGCCCACCTGCATCCTGACACGACGAACTTCCACGGACTTATCCGTGTCGATCGACCGTCTGAGTGACCCTGACCACACCGACGGACCGGCGGCATATAAACCTTCCCCGACATGTACCCGTGATCTTTTATAATCGCCAAATCTGATGTCGCCTTAAGACTTTAACACCTCTTTCCAGAAACACCGACGATAAACTCGATGCGCGACCAAGAAATCTGTGGAATTTAATTTACGAACGACTCGCTACCAGACGGCAATAACAGACTCACTGTTTGATTTAGAATTTGAGAATTTCTTCTTTCGCGGCAAACACATCGGCGACCTTCTTAAAATTGATGTTTACGGTGCAACAATCATCGTGCGGATCAAAGTAAATAAAGGTTATATACATTCTGCCAGATTATATATTAAGAAACTAATCAAAATTGGTTGGTATATGGATCTGCGGTATGCGTGAGTGATATTTTAAGATGAGTATGATAAATGCATTCATAATGCAATTAATTCTACGAAAGAGAGGGAGCGTTATCACTATAAGTTTATTTATATATAAATAGCTGCAGGTTAATTAATGGTTCGAATGGTGCGTGTTACGTACATAAAAGAAAGGTACATAAAATGAGGAATAACGCACCGTTGTATATTCTAATAATTAAACCCTCCATGACCCAATGTTTTTCGTTTCTAAACGAAAACAGTATAAACAAATCTAACGAAGCTACGTAACCTGGATATGGTAACAAAATTATTACTTAAACGCACTGGAAAAGGTGATAATTGCTACGCATACTTTTATAATTATCATTGCAACAAAAATATGAATCGAAACGGAAGATTCTGATATATGACTATGTTCCTTCGAAGTTCATTTAACTTCGATTATCGGGGGTTAATTAAAACTTGCAGATAAGTCATTTTAACTGATTTAACAGTTCTACTGTTATCTTCGTGCATTCGAGTACAGAGTGCTACCCTTTCTTTCTGTATACATATTAAGCCGTGTATATTTATGCATTGTTGGTACCTCCTCGGCAACAAGATCTCTTTCAGTAATCGAGACTGGCCTGATTCTATTCTGGTGCTGGCTGACAGGGTAAACACTCTCGGTACCAACGACCCTGTCGCAACATGGCGCGGTCAAGGTTTACCCAGGCCTTTCCAAGGTTCTTCGTGTCAGCCGATCACCAGAAGCCTCACATTTTACATGTCACTGATCCGTTCAAAAGATACACATTTTTACAAGTAACGAAAAACAATGAAACACGCTGCTCCATCATCTTCGAACAACTCTTTTAATTCTAGATACCAAAAAAGGGGTGTTTATCAGTGTAAGAACTTCTACCGAATTTAAAAAAAAATACGTAACAGATAGAACTAATTCTATAGCACACAACTTTTGGATACGATGGGCCACACATTTTTTAAATCAGACGTGATTTCCATACATTTATGCATAGTTTACTGAATTTATGCACTCCGCGAATTTAATCACGATAATGTTCTTGATAGATAATGTTTGAGTTACGATCAAGATTAGTGACAAGTGTTTACATTGAAGTCGTTTAGGGAATTCATCAGAACTGGAACTTATGTAATTGTTGAATAATAATTCGACGTGCTCGTTAAGAGTACGTAGGATATACATTTCAACTTGAGTTTATGTAAGACCGAACAAGTACAGTTTGTACCTCCCCTCATCGATCTTCATCTCGCGTTAGCTTTTAGAGTCGGAAACCATGCTGTTCCCGAATGTAACGTAGTCGTCTCAGTAATTAAAGCCTGATTTATTAGTAATTAATATTAAGTAAGCTGGCACGTCGTTGGTGGAACATATTTATTTTCCAAATTCGCAAATCAGATCGTACGACATCAGTTCCTATGAGACTTATACCACATCGAAAAATGACCACGGATCTATTAATATCTTTATTCATCTTTAATATCTCGAGGAATCTGTAGCTTAGCAAAAAGATCTGCGAAAGAGATGCTGGGCATGCAAATTGCTAAAGAACAATCGTAAAATTACGGTGTACAAAGTCGAAGAAAGTAGCAGGTTCCGCATAGTCGGCAGAAAAGAGGTACGCTCGAAAACCTCCCAATTGTATCGGGCAGAAGAACCTAATAGAGGGATTCCGTCCGCGCGGAACTATTAGATTCCTGACAATAGACCAGATGGAAGATGAGAGAAAGAAGCTTGAGCATCGTTGCAGTTAGTTATTACCGAAGAAGACAAGCTGGTAGCACTAGCAAACAGAAACGAGAACGGCACCACTAGCAATAGTAACGTGCGTTCTAAATTACTCGAGTTTCGCTCCGAGCAGAACGCTGGAATGTGGCACGCTCTGTCTTCCGGCTAGGAGAAACGATTCCAAGCGAACCTGCGTACGAGACCGTATGAGAAAATGCAACGGTGCAACAATGGCTATACCAAGATCGATGTATACATTCTCCACATTGAAAAGGAACACGCCTGGTTTCCATACCTATCCGCGAACCTACCAACCTCCTTCCCCTCTTAGCTATGACTTCGTTTCTTTTCACTCGTAGAAATGTATAAATGCGAACGATGAAAACGTGGGTTCCTTGCTCGGCGTTCCGGTAAAAGAAATATAAGGTTAAAAAATACCAATTGCAACCTGTTATAATACGGATGTATTAGGTCTGCCGGAAAGATCTGTCCGACTAGCGTGCAATTATTTTAAACGCGTAGAAAGTGTTTTTTTTAGAAAGGTGTATTCGAAGGAAAGATGCCTGTCCATAAGGTTCATTTATGACACTGTAAAGTTTACGAATGTCGACAAGAAAAAAATTCTCAAGTTTCTATTATGTTCGTAAAAATAAAAGTATCTAAGGTTGTCATATGACTTGACTAATGTTTGGGAGAAAAGAATATTATCTTGCTTCAAAGAGACTTTAAAAAAATTTCATTTCCTTAATGCACCTGGCACTCTGCAGAATTATAGTCAATCGAGTTAAATCGATGCAAGGTTAATTTCTCTGGAAAAACATGACTTCCCTTGACTCTCTTGACTAACGGTGCGATGAGAAAAAGAATCGACATGCTTCTATTTTATAGGTATTAAATAAACCGATTTTTCATATACATCTGGGTGATTTTATTTATCGTGGCAGGAAGCACAGCTGACTGGTTGCGAATTCTCTCGGTTCCGTAAATCGTGATCTTTCAAAACTCCATTTTGAGATATAATATGAAGACTAATATTTACATAGCTAGTTTTCATTGGAACATTAAGGACATATTTTTTGTCCAATAAGAAGCGTTAATACGGGAGCAATAAAGCCACATCGTTCTACTTACTCGATTTACTACTTTTTCCTTTTATGGACGGAGAAGATTTGAAAAATACAAACAGTTACACGATAGAGTAACGGTGTTACGGCCGAACGAATAACAGGCGGTGCCGTTACGTCGAAAACAACCAAGGAATATGCAGAAAATTACGATTAGACAAATCCGTGGGACTCGGAAAGATCGTGGAAATAATGTCGGGGCACCTATGCCACGTGGAGAACGTGGGCGATGACATTACGATGGCAACCATGACAAGACGGCTACGAATGTCCGATTCGTAGTGACCCAGATTCTATCGCCTGACGATCCGTTAAACCCCTTTCCGCATAACTGTTGCACCGAACCATCAACTTCCTACTAAATTCCCACGCAACCAAAGCCCCAAAACAATTTTATACCGCCGAAAAACATCACCGCATCTCCAACACGTTCGTATTCGAACAACTTTGAATTAGGAGCAAATCTGTTTTTATTACTCTACACATAAACTGATAAGACTCTTATGATTGCAAATATATCTCGATGCAATGTTATAATAAAGCTGTTTTATTTAATTGGATTTAATAAATAAATATAATATCACGTCAGAGGTCATTCGAGAGGTTTGTCCTCTAGAAACAAATTCCAATATTTCCCATAAATTCGTAACACCCGAGAAAATAAATGATCACGAAAATGTAACAAATTGCAATGTGGATAGCGCGCTGCAACTGAAACAATATCGGAATGCTTGATTTTATGATGACGCCGGTACTTGATGCCGCATGATACTCGAAATTAATAGACATAAAACAAAATGTTATTATTCAGCAAGAATTTATTTCACCGGGCATAAATAATTTCTAGCTATCTCGTTGAATTACTGAGATCATTTTCATTCACTTCGACATTACAAGCAATGCGCGATATAAGCGCATAATAAATCCCCGAAGAACAGTAACGAGCGGTTAATGCAACGCAACAAAAAACTATGGAATCGATGTCGCAATAAAGCGCATTATTATGTACTTGATATTACCTATTCTCTTCCTTGTACGTAGAGAATTATCTTACAATGGAGCCAAGAAAACCTTGCTGTTCTTGGGAAGCATTACACTAAGAATGTTCGGCATTAAACCTGTTTATAAATCGATTAAAAATCTGAGGAACATTATACCTTATTCGGCCTATCTAGATGCAGAGATTCTGCTGTATGGTAATATACTGCAGGGTTCCATAATAAATATGCATAATAAGAGAGTCCTTGTATAATATATAATAAATGGAATGTATATAATATCAGAGTATATATAAAGGAATTGATTACTTTCCGGTATCCCTGATATATAGTACCTATCTATAGAACCTTGATATCATAATTTAAATATGCAATATGTAATATAAGTAACCAAAGGATGATCGAAATTCCGCGTGACATGTTTGCCGCGAGTGTCTTCCTCCCGGAATCAAACAGCATATAAATGCGTTAAACTAGGCCACAGTCATGGCCCGGAAATATTACGAGGTCGAACGCAAACGAAACAAGTTCAAGCTTTGTATAGTAACAAGGACCAATACACGTAACAACGAAAGTAACAACGGGTACTATTTTATCGCGAGCGTTGAGAAGTTTGACGGCCTATCAGCGTCGAATTGTTACGTCGCGTCGCCGGTTTTCCTTTAATGCCCCGCCGTGCAAAACGTCTACCATCCACTCGCGAAATGTCTACCGTAGGAAAATAGCAATAAATGGTTTTTACCGAGGTACATGGAAAGGGAAAAGGAAGCAACGATGTTGCGGGAGTGCTATCGACAGAATTCCCTATAGAAAAGTGGAAACAGCAGTGCAGAAACCCGAGCAAAACCCGGACTGCCGTATTCGAAGAAAACCGTATTATCAAATGCAAACAATCGATCTACCTTTCTCAAGAAATTAGCATATCCCGGAATACTCGGGAATGATATACAACTTCTCTTTTATCGAATTTCATCGGTATTACCACGCAGAATATGAATCCTACCGTGGATTATATTACGCTTCAAGATCGTTTAACATTTTAATGGTGCAGTATAAATAAAAGAAACTCGTAGATAATAAGATCTCATATGTCGTTTCAATAGATTCCCTGCATTTATAAGTATATTACCAATTACTGTTGCGTTCCGTTGACTACTTGAACAATCAAGTATAAGTGTGTCAGTTCGTATGTTAATAAATTCTTTAAATGCCATCCTTGCCTACGTAATTCGTCATGAAATCAGAAATAATCACTCAAGGATGAGAGGAAGATTGCATGTGGAGAGACTCTCATCTATAATTAATAATGCAGATATTCGTATCGACGAGGAACGTGCCTTTCCTGGATAAAGACTCGAGTTCTCTGTCTGCAGGAAGAATCCCACTAACGACGAATAGCCGGCGAATGCCGAGATTGCTCGCAACGTGTCGTAATGACTAATTAGCAACGACTGTCCTGACTACTGCTGCAAACTCGTCAACAAAACTCGCCAGTGAATTCCACATGCACGAATTTCCACGCGAAACATGTCGAACTTGGTTATCTCAATATTTATAAGGATGAGTTGCGTTTCCACGCATTCGGTCTGAGATTCAGGATTATTTATTTATTATTTATGAAGATCTTGAAGCTGAGGAATAAACGGATCCCCGAACCGGAAGTTCCTGCCTCGCAATGGTCATTTTCCGACATAACTTGTATCTCGTATTTTGTTCCTGGTTCGATATAAATCTCGGTCTCTTCCTGACGATGAAATATGTTTTGGACGTCTCGTTTGTTGTTGCCTCGATAAAATGATCGCGGAGAAAACACTCGTTGAATTTTCTACGTTTTACTTCGAGAACGATACTGTAATGGCCATCATTTATTTATGATCTCTTATTAATAAATCTCTGCCAGGTGAAAGTATCTTGGTCTAATGGTAATAAGCATTGCTATAAAATAAATCACATTTCGCCGGCAGAAAATGGAGCATGACTTCGTTTCATGGAATCGTTTGAATT